>CM064864.1:72833573-74272737 GCA_032719365.1 Prinsepia uniflora
CCACTATACCACATTGCTTTCCACAAGTACGCATACCAGGGACTGTATAAGAATGAATTTATAGGAGCAGTATTTAATGGCTATAACAAAGATATGGACGTGAAGGTCCGTGGTGAAGACATTTTGAGAGATAAATGGCAAATGCAAATGGGTTACTCAAAGTGGGTTGATCTTGTTGTGTTGGTAGGGATGATACTTTTGTATCGAGTGTTGTTCTTGGTTATTATCAAGGCCTCAGAGAAAATGAAGACGATGGCTTTTCGGTTAGCGTCTCCAAAATAAAGCATATATGCAACATGTTGAACTTGATCATCCCTCCTCCACCCCTTTTTCACTTGGAATTACATTTTCTTCTTTTTTATGATAGTGTTGGGCCCCAAAAGTAACGAGAGGTTGAGATCATCCACGGGCGGATCCACCAGGGATTTCCTTTACAATTAATCTCTTGGTTGGATCCCTCTAATGAGTAGCTTAGAACTAGTGGAGGTACGTGTGAACTGGATGTTGAAACTGGATTGAAGGCTTTGTTTGGGCTAGAAGCCCTTGAGTTTGCCTCCATTTATCCCTAGGTAGCCGATCGGAAAGTAATTGATGGGCTTAGCTGCCTTTGAAGAAGGCGTTCCACTATTAAATATTGCTAACGCTAAAATAACATACTGTGGCGTTATAAAAAAAATACTGTAACAGTTAATATTATGATAGATGATACCTCTATCACAGCATTTCTAAAATACCATCGAAAGTCTATTTATAGCATTTATAAAAAGTTTTCTTGTAGCATTTTTGAAGAAACTCTCTATTTCAAATCTCTCTTTTCCATATTGTTAGCGTTTTTAAAACACTATTAAGCTTCGTATCAATTGTACATGAACTTTCAACATAACACTTCAAAATCATAATACATGTCATGTTTGTCCTGACGTACATAAAATGTCATATAACAGCTTAACTTGCTACATAAGAATGTCCTCCAGTATCCATGACACATGTATTCAAGCTGCAAAAAATTCAGCAACAACCAATTTATCTATAATACATTTAAAGCTACATTGATCTTCTAATTCCACAATGGTGGGTATGCATAGATCTACGGATCGATAATGCAAACTGTGAAATGGAACAAAAAATAGGAAAAAAAAAAATTAAAATCAGTTAACTACCAAATCCAATTTTAAATGAATTGAAAAAAGCTAATAGACAAAAATCCAGCCCTCTATGGACCAAGAAAACTTATGTTCCTATGAAGGAAAAGAAAACGAAAAACAAACGGTAATGAAGACTACATAAAAGCCAGCTTGCTACCTTCATGGATGACAATGACATGATCTACTAGCTTGTGGCAGACATCAACTATCCCGGGTGTTCCAGGAAGACTGATAAGTGGCGGTACCTCCTTTGGGCCAAAATCATAGTAGCTCCATTGCTTTGTGCCAATCTGCGTACACAATATTTTACAATATTTGATATAAACTCCTATTACCCAAGTAATAACAAACACAGAGACAACTGCTTATCAATATGCATACAACTGAGTAATATGCTGATGTGAACTCAACATAGCAAAAAAAGAAACGTATTTTATAACTCTCCGCCATCTAACCCCATCCACCACCCATTTAACCCACGACAACATTGTAGCAATTTTGCCATTCCCCAATTATAAGATTTGTGAGTCATCTGACTATGTAAAATTGTAAATGGATAAACATCCAGAACTGAGCAAATTAAGAACACCCCACATTCAAAATTCACAAACTTGATAAGAACCCAGGCCCTATAGAGTTGACAATTACAAAACTAAGCACAAAAATAAGAACTATCTGAGAATTGATTATAAATAGAAAATGTGTTTTATATGACTAGCAAGTTAACTGTCATCTCTAAAAACCTAAAGTTTGAACTACCTAAAATCTGTTGATGGATCCTTCCCTTGTCAACTCATCACTTTCCATTGCTCAAATATCAAAGCACGAACTTCTTCATAATAGGCGGCACTCCAAAAGACCGCAATAACAGCTCACAAAAAGTGAAAAGATAAAGCATCCCTTTGACATTAGGAAAATCACAGATCAATACAAGCGCTCAATTAATCAAAACAACTATATATACATTGGTATCATGCACAAAGAAGTCCAGATATTTTAAGAGATTTGACACACCGCAGCTTTTTCCTTCTCCGATAAAATGCAGTCAGATAAGCATCAACTACCAGAAAACTAAAATGCAGTCAAATTGAATTTATACTAAAGCATAGACACAAATTCTCTCAATGAATACAACTCATTAACTGCAAATTAAGGTCTCATATCTAAAAACCATATCAACAATAGCACATATAATGGATAGACACAATTTATCCAATTACATACATGCTACCTAGACAGAGGTTAAATCAAAGGAAGGACGAGTATCACTCTCTCTTCTCTGTGCACACACAAAAGACCTCGGCCATGCCATGCTGCTGATCCTGCCACAACCTCACACGTAGTAAAATAAGCTATACAATGATTAAGAAAAGAGTCACTGAACCATCAAAGAAAAACAAAAAAGTTTATATAACTCAAATCATTGATCAATGTATCATCACCCTTCTTAAGGGTAAAAGACCTCCATATGTTAAAACTCGGATTTTAAGAATAGTGTGCAATAATAACAATGGTATGTATGATTTCGAGAATACGGCAGATGTTGAGACTGTCAGTGTCTGATTCAATAACCATACTTTGCATGACTAGAGCAGCTAAACTACCGCATTAGTATTGATTACGCAACATATTTTTTTTTTAAAAGGTAGTATTACTAAAATCAATAAACTATATTTCTTCGGCATTCATTGGGCCTTCATGTGAATTGAGGATTGATCCCTCACATAACATAGTTAGGCCAGTTCAAAGAAAGAAAAAAAAGGCCAAATGAAGTATGGAGTACAAGTACAATATAATAAATAGCTGACAAAAGCTAAATCATTATAAACTCCATACTCTAAATCATAATTAAGTAGAAAATTTCATATAAAATTCTCGCCACCAATCAGTCGAAAACTTGCAAAAACAATTAAACCTGATATAGGAGGAAACTCTAAAAACATCTATGCAAATGCCACTATTAATAACATGCATGTCATATGTGGCTATTCTTCAATCGTGCATATACAATCCATTCTTTATACGGAATTCATTATTAAACAGTAAAATTAAATCAAAACCTGATCAATGAGACGGTGAAAGGGACTGCCATTAAGGTAAGATTGGAAATCTCCTTGTATGAGTTTCTAAAGAGCCAGAGAAGATCGTAGGTGAACTTGGTGGGCATGTTGTACACGTAAACACCTAAGCGGGATGCTGATCGAAAAGTATGGATCTCCGTACAGTTTGTAGCCCTTGCTCTCATGGTCCAATTACGTAGATTTTTGGTGGGTGAGAGTTGAAGGGACAGTGTCATCGCGAACCACTTAGTTCTGCTACAAGTTTCGAGCGTAGCCTCTCTCCCTTAAGTACACAATACATTAACCCTAGAGGCCTAGAAATATACAGAAGGAACCACCTAAGATTAGAATTGTAATCAACATACCTAAAAATTTTTGATGAAATTAGTGATAATAATTCACAGCTAAATAAATACCCAATTCAATTGGATGGAGCCCAAAATCTTTATATTCTAAGATGAAATAGATCAATGTTATAGCCAAGAAATTAAGAGGAAAATAAGGAAAGCAGATTAATACATATTCAATTGCATAATTTGCATAGAACCCTAAACCAAAATAGAATACCCATTCATCTATCACAAAAAAAGAGCTAGCTAGTCGTCAAGGAAAGGAGAGGGATAGCGATTACCTATTACCTAGCCCTCACCATTTGGCCGAGAAACCCAGGGGCTTGTGGGTACCCGGTAGGCCCAGTGACAAAAAGCCCGATCTGGCCCGCATGTTGACGGGTTAGACTGAGCTTAGGGTATTCAAACTCAATACGCCCGATAGGTCCGAGCCCGATAAGGCCCGGTAAGCCCAACCCAATCCACCCATGTAAACCGGACCCATAAACCCTAATATATAAAATAATTATAAATTAAGAATTAATACTTAATTAAATCTTATTACTACTATTTCAACTCAAAATCAAAACTCCAACCCAAACTCAACCTAATTTTTATAGAAGTGCATGCTTTTATATACAGTTCCACATCCCACTGTTCCATATTTACCGAAAAGGTTACTTAGGTCATTACAATTTGATATAGAGAATTCACTAAATTCACTCTTTTTGACTCACTTTGATTATGATACATTTACTACACTGAGTGACAATTAGGAGTAGCATAGCTCCACAAAGAATCTCTCAAGAGTTAGCCCTTCGGGCAACTCTTCATAGAACTTACTACACTTCAAGTAGATTTGTGATTAGTGACCACCTTACTATGTCTCGACTTTGTGGTCGAAAGGTTAAGTCAATTCTCCAAACCTAATAGGTCCCCTCCTTACCTTGTCTCAATATTCAATAATGATATTTAAGCTCAATTCACATTTTTATAATTAGGTAGGTAGAAATGGGTTTAGTAGGCCCGACCCATAAAACCCGATAAAAGCCTAGCCCAAACCTAGCCCGATAAAGGGCATGGACTTTCATATTTATGATCAAACCCGCCCCGATCCGACCCGATATTTTTCAAATTACGAAATAGGCCCAGCCCGACCCAGCCCAAGCCCACAAATTTTGAGCGAGGCTTGCCCGACCCGGTCCAATGATGAGGCTTACTATCACCAAATAGAGCTGGTCGTGAGGGAAGAGCTGATCACTTGAATTGTTTTTTCTTCGACACAATGAGAGACGTGAGAGACGTGAGTGATAGACTAGAGAGACTGAGCGAGAACCAAGAAGCGCGCTTTGTTTTAGCGGCCCTTTTCATTTTCCCTCTTCAATAGAGTTCAGAGTTTTTTTTTTAATATCAAATTTCAGAGTACGAGCGCAAAAATGCTGTAATAGAATGTTATTATTAAGGCATTTTCTTGTCGTGACCAAATATCACACAGACTATTTTATGGCTTGAACCAGCCACCATGAAATGCTTATAGTTGGTTTCTTAGAATACTCAACACCTCTTCATGAGATCCATTTAAAAAAATAAATATAACTAAAAAGCAAGTATTGAATAAAGGATACACAAATTAGAAATATATATATCGTCAATCTGTGGCAACTGGCAAGAGCAATCAAAATAACGGGAGGGTTCACAAAGAGGGAAGGTTATTTTTTCAGAGGTGCTTAATAGCCAATCTCTTCGAATTTCCTCAGCAAAAAATTGACTTCTTTTCGGGTGTAAAAATTTGCCCCTGAATTTATCATTTTTTTTAAAATTCATTTGGACCTTTCTACTTCCCCACCTCGTGTCAGATGCATTTCCATAGTCTTTTTATGTTGTAAAAAGCTGTGAGGTCAGTCACATTTTCCTTGTGCTATTCGTTACTCTTTCTCCATTTGAAATTCGCGATAACTTCCATAAACATTTTGCTTTCTTTTCCTTCAATTTCCATGGATCCCAAACCTGTCTCAAAAGGAAAATCTGCCGCAGTGTGTCTTCCAATCATGTTGAAGGAGATCTTATCTCCCTTACTCTGTAGGTATCAGCTAGCCTTTTCTTGGAGGAACATGTCTTAATTCCTCGAAGCCTCTTGAAAACTTTTGAGGAAAATGGTCAAACAAGTTCGCGCCATTGCTTCCAACTTGATCCTGAGCACTATTTTTTTTTTGGGTGCTTGCTAGCGAGGTTTAATTCGGACGGAGGCAACGCAATACTCTTCCCACTGCTCTGTATTTCAGGCCCTTCCATCTTCCAACGGTTCTCCTACCCTTAGGAGGAAATCCAATCTGACTGGGCACACCTTTCTCAGGATAAGTCGTGGATAGCCGATATACTAATGTGTCTTTATATGAGAAACTAATTCGTGTGTATCAGGGCCATACCCAAGCCAAATGGAGGCCTAAGGGGAAATTACAAATGAGGCCTTTTAGTTTAATGTTTAATTATAAGTATTTAAATATAAACAAACTTTGATTTAAGGCTCTATTTAGCGATTATTATATTCATGAAGATTGAAGTAGGTTCTTTGGGGACGACGTTCCTCAACCTCGTCGGTAAGGCATTTGGTGCAACGCCCTTTCCACATGAGATTTTGGAGGTATTTCCCAAAAGTGATGTGTGAGTGCTGATGATGTTCCCATAAAAGTCAACGTAGGTGCACCTATAATTTTGATGCTCTGGATTTGTTTATGACGGTTTCGAGGTCATTTGGGTTCTTTTAGAGCGTCGTTTAAGTATATTCAAGTTGTATTGAGTTACTACATGGCAAGTTTTGGTTTGAAGATTAAAGGAGCCTAGTTTATAGTGTATTTAAGGGTTTCTTGGTATTAGTGTTCTCTTGATTGGTACTTTTCGAAGATTGACCTTCGACCCAGATATCAACAGTTGAGGGTTAAAGAAGAGGATATTCCTGCGACATCTTTCCACACTCGTTATGGCCATGATGAATTTTTAGTTATGTCACTTGGGTTGACTAATGCACCAATAGCATTCATAGACTTGATAAACATGGTATTTCGGTGGTACCTGGACCGATTCATGATTGTATTCATCGACAATATATTGGTGTATTCGATGAGTGCGAAGGCGCATGAGAAATACTTGAGGTTAATATTCAATACACTAGGAAAGAAATAGTTATATGCCAAGTTTAGTAAGTGCTAGTTTTGGTTGACCAGCGATATATGTTGAGGGGATTAGTGTGGATCCCTAAAGACAGAAGCAGTAGAAAACTAGGAACAACCGAAGACTGTGTCTGAAATCAGGAGCTTTCTAGGGTTAGCAAGGTATTACAGACGATTCGTAGAAGGGTTGTCTACAATAGCTGCTCATTTGACGCAGCTGAAAAGGAAATGAGTCAAGTTTGTCTGGGACGATAAATGTGAGCAGAGTTTTTAGGAATTGAAGAGACAATTAACTTCTACTCTGGTGTTTACCCTTCCTGATGATAGTAAGGAGTTTGAGGTTTACAGTGATTATGATCTGAACTGGTGCAACATGGGAAGGTTATCGCTTATGCTTCTAGGCAGTTGAAACCCCATAAGTTGAACTACCCTACCCATGATTTGGAGCTAGCAGCAGTAGTGCATGCATTGAAAATTTGGAAACATTATCTATAGGGGGAACGTGCAGGATTTTCATTGGCCACCAAAGTTTAAAGTACTTATTTACCCAAAAATATCTAAATCTGAGACAGAGGAGGTGGTTAGAAGTGGTTAGAGTTGATTAAAGACTATGATTGCACTATTGAGTACCACTGAGTGGAAGCTAATGTGGTAGTTGATGCCTTGAGCATGAAGTCTACGACTCTATATCTTACATGCACACTATCCATTGACTGTTACGAGTGGAACTTTAGAGAATAGGATTTGTGCATAGAATAGATGGATATAGTGACCGGACCTGTCCCTGAAGGACATATATAACCGTACTTGGTTCTGCTCCCGTCTGACAAGTCAACTGAAATTCCAAAATTTACCCTCAACACTTGCCAAACAAGGGATAACCGCACATGTGCCCACTCATGCCTCCACATCCCAATCAGCCTCGATCATCGCGCCACGACCTGGAGGGTCAATAACAACATAAAAGGTGTGAGTGGACAAAAATAAATAAGTTTATAAAACATGTTACAGAAAAAGACATTTCTACCCTCCACGTAAAACCAATGCATGCATTCGAAAATCATTTAGTTCAATGATCAGAAAACCGCTTACGAAAAATCGGAAATCATTCCATATCCAAAACCATAAATCCAGGGCCTCAGCCCAAAACCATGAAGCAAAATCAACGTACGGGAACTCAGTCCAAATCCGTGAATCCAAAACATTCGGGCCACTGCCCAAAACATCTAAAAACATAGGAAATCAACAGTAAATTACAAGTCAATCAATCTACTGGATCTTAATCACCGAGTCTTTAAACTCAAAACCACATATATCAGGCCTTCCCGGGATATCAACGAGTCTTTAAACTCAAAACACAATCAATAGGTCGCGGGGGATATCACAAGAACTGAGTCTTTAAACTCAAAACGTATCCGAGTCTTTAAACTCAAAACGTATCAATCAAGGGCCCTCTCCCGTCATCAATCGACCGGGTCTTTAAAACCAAAACCAGATCCAGCAACAGTAACGGGTCTTTAAACCCAAGATCATGTGTAAATCATAGAAAATCCAGAATCCATCGAAATCCAAATTCCAACACCAAATCCGAAATCATATTTTAACGAAATGGGTCTCATGCCCGAATTCACATTCAAACCCAATGTCACATCATCAAATCATTATCAAAACATGATATGTGTAAACCATATAAAATCATCCATCAAACCATCATCAAGGCATAACATAAACCATATTCTCGAGTATTTCATATCAAAATACGTGTAAATACGGAAATCATAATTATCATAATCATAAGCATAGAAATCATAAATAGAAAGCATATAAAACAATTATGCATGCATTGAAATTTAGAAAGCAAAGTCCACTCACACATCGTCCAAACTGCCCGCTTCCGAACTGCACGTTTTTCCGTAAATTTCGAAAATCAAAATTCCTGTCCAAAATCATTATCGAGGGTCACTAACACTTCAATATACCGCATATAATTTTCCCCAAATTTTCTGGGATTTAAATACATATTTTAAACATATACAAAAACTTTGAATACACTGAACACTATCGAAACAGTATCCGATTTTCTTGAAACCACTGCCAAAATGTTCATTACATTGAGAGGATCAAGTTTCATGTTGAACTCACCTTGAGAAAAAGCTTCACGCGCCCTCACGCGCCGCCATGAGTGGTTGTGCGTGGAAGCCATGCGCCAGCTACAGTGCTGCTACAGTCATCGTCCCAACCCGTTTCTGCTGCAATTGGGTCATTTAGCCCGCGTGTTGATCCGGTTTAATCCCTGCCACTATCAACTTGAATTCCCCACTTGATCCATCACATAGAATCGTAATCACCTTATTTATGGGTCTATTCCATCAATTTCGAACTTAATTACTTGAAACCAATTCAACTTAATTCAAGTTTCCAAAGGATGTTCATCGTTCCAAGTACATCGAATATTCATCGATTTCTTCAATTAATTTGTTAGGGAGCATCTTAGACTTATTTCAAAGATGATTTTGAAATCAATTTCACAAAAACTTACCCCCAATTACTCAACTCAGGCTCACGATTTCCCGAATTCCGCCATGTTTGTTCATGGCTCAAAGAGCTTCGAACCTTGAGTTTCTCGATGTGGATAGACTAATACGAGTCCCAGAAGTCTTAATCTAAGTCCAATTTCAACGTTTGAGGGCTGCATAGTGAAATTCGAATTTCATGGATTTGTTTCGGGTTTCTCTTCGGGTTTTATGGTTTCCTTCCTAATTGCTTCTTAATTCGATCTCTATACTCACTCTCAAATCTCTTAGGAATCTGATTATTTGGGTAGTGGCTGGCTGGATGGAAAGGGGAAGGTTTTGGCATACTATGTTTTTGTCAAGGTATAACATAAGTGATTTAAACATAATTCACCTCTTCACCGCACACACATATCCTTTTGCCACTAAGCGCTATTATAAAGTGACAGATATCACTTAATGGATCCAATGACGCACTAAGCACGGCTGAATCAGCCAATACCTGCCCAAATTACCATTTTTCCCTTGCCTTAACAAATTACCAAAAATGCCCTTCATGTTCCTAGATCCGTAACTTTGTCGTCCGAACTCCAATTGACGCATGCCGCCTGGCTACGGACGCAGCGTCTCGAAACCTACCCAACGGTCTCTACGGAAGATCTAAAAGTGTCCCGATCCAAAAGTGTCCCGATCCAAAAGTCAACTTTCAGCCCTCAAAACCAGGGGCAAAATTGTCATTTCCTTCAAATTTTCCAAAATTTAAATACAACAGAAGGAAAGGTTAAATTCATTATACTTAGTGACCCTGGGAAAGGGGAATGGAGTGATTGACCTAATGAGGGGAACGAGTTTCCGATTTATTGGACCTTATGAGGTTATTGGCCTGGTGGTCTAATGGCATATGCATGGAGATTTAAGCCATTGTATCATGTCATGGGTGGATTACATGTGATTAGGATGATAATACTAATACTTTTGATTTCTGGAGTGTATAGACTCGGAGGTTGAGCTAGGCTCCGTATCCCGAGTGGGCTTGGGTATGATTGCCCGTGGGGCAGGGGTTTATAGGGAAATTTTGTCCTGATGTTGACCCAGTAATGGAGACTGGTTGAGGGGTTCGCATAGGTTTGGTTATGACTTAATATCGATTGAAACAGAATGTTGTATGGTTGATTATGTTTTTGGTTTGTATCATGGCACTTACTGATTGGAATTTCGAGGAAGAAATTCATTAAGGGGGTATAATTCACCTCTTCACCGCACAAACATATCCTTTTGCCACTAAGCGCTATTATAAAGTGACAGATGTCACTTAATGGATCCAATGACGCACTAAGCACGGCTGAATCAGCCAATATCTGCCCAAATTACCATTTTGCCCTTGCATTAACAAATTACCAAAATGCCATTCATGTTCCTAGATGCGTAACTTTGTCGTCCGAACTCCAATTGATGCATGTCGCCTGTCTACGGACTCAGCGTCTCGAGACCTACCTAATGGTCTCTAGGGAAGATCCAAAAGTGTCCTGATCAAAAAGTCAACTTTCGGTCCTCAAAACCAGGGGCAAAATCGTCATTTCCTTCCAATTTTCCAAAATTTAAATACAATAGAAGGAAAGATTAATTTCTTTATACTTAGTGACCCTGAGAAAGGGGAATGGAGTGATTGACCTAACGAGGGGAACGAGTTTCCGATTTATTGGACCTTATGAAGTTATTGGCATGGTGGCCTGCTGGCATATGCATGGAGATTTAAGCCATTGTATCATGTCATGGGTGGATGACATGTGATTGGGATGATAATACTAATACTTGTGATTTCTAGAGTGTATAGACTCGGATGTTGAGCTAGGCTCCATATCCCGAGTGGGCTTGGGTATGATTGCCCGTGGGGCAGAGGTTTATAGGGAAATTTTGTCCCGATGTTGACCTAGTAATGGAGACTGGTTGTATGGTTCGTATAGGTTTGGTTATGACTTAAAATCGATTGAACCAGAATGTTGTATGGTTGATTATGTTTTTGGTTTGTATCATGGCACTTACTGATCAGAATTTCTAGGATGAAATTTATTAAGGGGGGTATAATCCACCTCTTCACCGCACACACATATCCTTTTGCCACTAAGCTCTATTATAAAGTGACAGATGTCACTTAATGGATCCAATGACGCACTAAGCACGGTTGAATCAGCCAATACCTGCCCAAATTACCATTTTGCCCCTGCCTTAACAAATTACCAAAATGCCCTTCATGTTCCTAGACCCGTAACTTTGTCGTCCGAACTCCAATTGACGCATGCCACCTGTCTACAGACTCAGCGTCTCGAGACCTACCCAACGGTCTCTACAGAAGATCCAAAAGTGTCCCGATCAAAAAGTCAACTTTCGGCCCTCAAAACCAAGGGCAAAATCGTCATTTCCTTCAAATTTTCCAAAATTTTCCGAGTCGTTACACATGGAGCTTTGTTAGCCAGTTTTCACATAAGTTCTGATTAATCGGATTATTACGGCTCAACTTCAAGATCCTACCTGTGCATTATCAAGATAGACGTAGAGTCTGAGGACATGAAAGATTATATGCTCAATGAGGACGAAGCTTTATTCAAGGAGGGCAGGTTGTGTGTACCTGAAGACTTAGAGCTGAAAAAGTAAATTCTTGAGGAAATTCACAGTTTTTCATATGTTATGTATTTGGGTGAAACTAAGATGTATCGTGTCACGACCCAACCCATCTAGCACGATATTTTTCGTTTTGGGCTTAACCCCCATGGCTTTGTTTCTGGGAACTCACATGCAACTTCCCAGTAGGTCACCCATCTTAGGATTGCACTAGCCCAAACTCGCTTAACTTTGGAGTTCCCAAGGAATCCAACGTCAGTGAGCTCCCAAAATGCCTCATGCTAAATAGATACGTGTCAACACATATAAGGCACTTGACCTTTCCCTTTCCAAGCGATGTGGGATTGTTCACCGTTCTTCCCAAGACACGGGTCATACAAGTAAGCTCGATGAGGTGGAGATTGGATGGTCCTACCGATTTCAGGTGGAGATCGAATGGTCTTGCCGATTGGAGGTGGAGACTGAATGGTCCTATCGATCGGAGGTGGAGACCAAATGGTCTTGCCGATCAGAGGTGGAGAAAGAATGGTCGTAGGATAGGTACTGCCTACTAGAATTGATCTTTTAACTAGGAAGTGACCCTACCGACCCGCGATGGTACTGGAGACTAGCGATATCAGAGACCATAAATAGTGTTGCCGACTGGGAGGTGATCCTGTCGACTAGGGATGGTGCTAGAGACCAGCAATATCAAAGACAAAAAATGATGTTGTTGATCGGGATGTGATCATGCTAACCCAAGATGGTGCTCGAAACCAGTGATATTAAAGACCAGAAATGGTGTTGCAGATCGGAAGATGGGTCTACCAGCCAAGAAGTGATCCTGCCAACCAGGAATGGTGCTAGAGACCAGAGATATCGAAGACCATAAATGGTTTTGCCGATCGAAAAATGGTCATGCCAACTAGGAAGTGATCATGTCGACCAGGAATAGTGCTTGAGACTAGAGATATCAAAGACTAGAAATGGTGCTGCCCATCGAAAGATGGTCCTACCAACCAGTAAGTGATTTTGTCGACCAAGAATGGTGCTAGAGACCAGAGATATCGGAGACCAGAAATGGTGTTGATCAAGAATGGTGCTCTTGAGTGATACGGGTCTCAGAGGAAGAGCGAAGAGGGGAAGATCGCTAAGACATAGATTGATCCTCAAGGGGCATGTCTGCTTTGATCTTATTATGATCTCCATGGGGAGTGTCACTAAGCTCACCATCATCCTACTCGGTAGACATTTCTATTTTCAGGTAGATGGAGTGAAGGTATGTGAGCTAATGGGAGGAACTTAGTCAGAATTCCACAGACGACGCTAATTGTTTGATCCCGAAATGGACCAAAGTGATGAGACCCGTTGGGGGATCTAAGACCGCTAAGGGGTATTCGAACCCGCTGAGGGTGCTGATTAGAAGCCTACTAATTGGCTTGTGAGGGTGTATGGGTGATTTGAAATAGACCTAAGAACACATGATGTACGTGGTTCACCCAAGATAGGCTACGTTCACGGTGGTATACTTATCTCATTATCCATAATAATGTATATGATACATTAAGCATTGAGCCATGGGAAGACAGAAAGGTCAATTAGAAGAAGAGCGGGATGTAAAGAGAGGTGGGAGCTTACTCTAGAGATAGTGGAGAGCTTATTATAATGAGGGAGGATAGCTCCCTATTTATAAGAAATGCCTAGGGTTAGGTCATGTGCCACATGGGTGGGCTTTGTACATGGGCCTTGATGGGCAATCCTTCATGTATCATGGTGATGGTCTTGAGCGTACTCCAAGTGGGCTTGCATGCTATGATGGGCCTTGATAGTGGGTCGAGTGTTAGGACCCGTCCCAATCCCCCAGGATTATCGTGGGACGTTCTCGGTCCCGTCTGACACCGCGTGTCAAACCAGGAATAAACTCGACCCCCGCTCGGGGCTAACCAGAGTACGCCGCGATCGGTAGTGGCATGTAATGTCTCGATCTCTGCTACAGTCCGCATCTGCAATCACCCTGAAGGGTATTAAAACCATAAAAGCTGTGAGTGGACAAAATAATCAACTTTATTTTGTAAAACATTTCAATAAAAATCATTTACACCCTTCACGTAAAAGCATGCATGCATCATAAAACCACTTTATTTCAAATCCTTTCTCGGAAGCAAGACGTATTGCTTCCCAAATCAAAACACAATGAAAACTACTTCTCAATCGAAGCCATCATCTCAGTAGGGTCTAAGCCCGAAAACTCAATCATAGAAAACTAGTACGGGTTTCAGCCCAAATCATAAAACACGTGGGAACACATCCCAACCTTATTTCAGTGTCGTCATGAACACATCACTCATCGCGACCATCTCTAGATCGTCGGGAACGCATTGCCGATTGATCTTATCGCTGTGCACATAGCCCTCATCGCGACCATCTCTAGATCGTCGGGAACACATCACCGATCGATCTCGTCACCACGCACATAACACTCGTTGCGGACCATCTCCAGAACATCGGGAACACATCACCCATCGATCTCATCGCCGCGCACATAGCACTCGTCGCGACTATCTCTGGATCATTGGGAACACATCACCGATCGATCTCGTCACTGCACACATAGTACTCTTCGCGACCATCTCTAGATCATCGGGAACCCATCATCGATCGTTCTCGTCACCGAGCACATAACACTCGTCGCGACCATCTCTAGATCATCGGGAACCCATCACCGATCGATCTCGTCGCTGCGCATATAGCACTCGTCGCGACTATGACTTTGACCCGAAAATCATCAATAGGTCCATATGCCTGAAATACCACCAAATGGGTCACAGCCCGAAACCCAGTGTCCAACGACACTTCATATCCCAGGATTCCTCGAATCCTATCAAATCCACAACTGGGACTCACGCTCGAAATACTTTTCGTAAAACTCTTAATTGGGTTTCTACCCGACTTATCTCGCGTTTGACTGAACTCTAATTCAAACCTCAAATCAACTGGGCCATATGCCCGAAAGATATTTCCAAAGCTAAAAACCAGTTCTCATTTCCAAAACACTTTCAAATCATAGTTCAACAGGGACTCGTGCTCGAATCTCGATTTCACGCATCTCCGTGAAATCCTCCAAAACCGTAAATTAGTTCCTCAGTTTCACACCTCTCCGTGAAACCTTCAGAATCACATATAAATCATGCACGTAGTATACTTGGCTGAAGCCCAAACAACAAATAAAACGAAAACCTCGAACTACATGCACTAAGGCATTTTCCTCCGAAAATGCCCAAAAAATCATATTTAAATCATATGCACTCTTGGCATCTCAAAACATGTTCATAAGTACATATAAAACATTTATGCATGCATCAAATTCATAAAACAAAGTCCACTCACAGACCGTCCATGATGTGCCTTGATATGCATGCCATAAGCCTTCCCGGGCCAACTCGCCATCACCGAGACTCCCAAACCTACCCAAATCATACTAAAGGGTCACTAACTACCTTAATAACCTCTCATAAAAGCCCTCTAATTTTCCGGGATTTTGATTTTGAGCATATTTTAAACTCGATCCTAAACCTTTGGACATCCTGAATTATATCGAAACGATGTCTGATCGACTCGAAACCTATCCCAAAAGGTTTGTTACATTGAATAGATGATTTCACATGTTGAACACTTCCCCAAAAGGTGACCCACGCGCTCCCACCAGCCACCCAAAGGCGCTTCGTGTGGGCTTCACGCGTCTGGTACAATCATCTTCAACCTTCGCAGACCGGCTGGTTCAGACCGGTTTTTGCAACTTCGGTCCACTTGAACCGGCGAAACTGGTTCACGCGATTTCCTCTCTCATTTCAAACCATTTTTTACTCTTTTTCAATTCCAATCCCTTTGTCGCATCCCTAGTAACCTACCCATATGATTAGAACTAAGAAAAACCCTCTAGAACCCCCTAGTTCGATTCACCCTTCACGACCCAAACTTCCATTCGTTCCTATGGGCTATTCAACCACCATCCACCGTCCAAACCATTCCCTAGACATTCATACTAACCCAACAGACATCATACAATCACCAAAAAACACCCCTAACGTCTAAAACACGAAAATCCAAAATTTGAATTAAAACAGGGTTACGAGTTTAACTGTTTTCCGTGATTCCTTCACCGTCCACGGCGGCTAGCTGTCCTGCCACCGTCATCTCTTCCTCCCACTCATCCTCAGCCTCACTTAACTTCACACAGATTCAAATGAGGGGGAAAGGTAATGGTTTTTGGGGTGTTCGGGCTGGGTCGATCGAATGGGAAGAAAGGGAATACATATGCATGTATCTGTGTTAGGTGGGCCATGGATGAGTGACACTTGCCACTCATCCATTGGGCCTGTTTCAAAATATCTGGGCCCACTGAGGACAAAAGTCCACCCGTGTCATAATTCATGCAATAGTACTCCGGACCTTCCGTGACCCGTATCTTTCCTATCAAACGTTTAATTTCGACTTACCACCTGTCTACGAACTTGAATAGACCCGATCTACGTAACAGTCCTCATTCCTCGGGCATCGGACCTCCCGGGTCAAAAATCAAATTTTTGCCCTTGTTCAGGGGCAAAATTGTAATTTCTCCCTGAACATCCGATAATCCTCGACTAATTAGGTATTAGTTCTTCTAATCCATAATTAAGTCCTAATTAATCCTTAATATCAGGGATGGGTCGTTACACCGTGCCTAGTCCTAGTGATATTCCGAGTCTGATCGTGGTCGATCGATATGGTATCAACCAACCGTTTTCTATTCCAGAGTGGAAGCAGGATTACATTACAATGGACTTCGTATTTAAGTTTTCTAGAACCCAAAGAGACCATAATGGGGGTAGAAGTGATTGTGGATTGACTTTTGAACTAAACACATTTCATACCAATACAAAAAGGTTATAAAATGGAACGGTTCGCTAAACTATTCATTGATGAGGTCATTTGGCTGTACGGGACTCCAAATCAATCATTCATGTATGTGCTAGCAATTTTCTTTTAAAATTATCCTTGGTTTTGATAAAGATTTATGCTGGGTAGGAACTATTAATTAAGAATATTTTCGTCTGAATTTTTAATATACCCTTATAACGCCAAACTCGCGCTTTGACTATATAATTATAGAAATATATGTAAGTTTCACATAAACTTAAATCATATATATAATATTGTGGTACTTCAAATGTATTTTATGTATAGAAAAGTGAAAAAGGAAATTGTGTATTTAAAAATAGTTAAATAATAAGAAATTTTATATAATAGCTATATTTTTATTACATAATTTTCAGAATTAAAGGCATTGAGTTTGAGGTTGAGGATTGAGTTTTTCTTGAAATTATTCCCTTGGAAAGGTATTGTGCAGTTTGGTAGACACGGAAAGTTGAGTCCAAGCTATATTGGGCCTTAGGAAATTACGGAGAAGATAAGCCGAATGGCGTACAAACTTACGCTGCCCCCAAAGCTTTATAGAGTTCACGATGTATTTCACATATTGTTGCTCCAAAAATATCTCATGTGTTAAGGGATCAGCCTATTGAACTCGGGGAGAATTTGAGTTTTGGGAGCAGCTTGTACATATCTTAGATCAGAAAGAGAAGGTGCTACGTCGGAAGGCTATCCCATGGCTAAAGTGTTGTAGCGAAATTACAACATGGAAGAGGCCACATGGGAGCCCGTGGCACTGATGCATGCCCAATGTCCATACTTATACAAGTGAATGGTACAAACTTTGAGGATAAAATTTCTTTAATGGGGTGAGTTGTAACGACATGTATTTAAATATGTATTTTTGGTAATTTAATTTAGAAAATTACTATTTACCTTTTATTTAATAAGGGCCCAATAAATAATTTTTATTTGAAGATGATGTTCTAGAATTTTCTTAGAGTATTGCGTAGGTCTTGAACTTAAGAGTTTGTTAACATGCATCAAGTGTTAAATAGGTTTCGTACTAATAAGTTACAGTTCTAAAAATTTGAAAGGCGTTTTAGTATTTTGGTGTTGAGATATTTTTGGAAAAGAGATAAGATCCTCCAATCCCTTATCCTTTCATTCAGGTACTTTCATGCAAGTTTGAGCTTAGATTCGACTTTCTAGGGTTGAGTATATGAATTTTCACTATTAGAACATTCAATTTGGTTGAGAAATGAGAAAATTAGGAAGGTTTGAAGTATAGGCCATTTATGGAGTTTTTTGGCGACGTTCCGGGGAACCGAATGGCGATAGAGGTGGTGGCACACAATTTGCTTTACCATTGAGTTTCATATCAAGTTTTACTATTTATGTGAATTTTATTATTAGTAGCAGTATCATCATTGTAGCACATATTATGATGTGATACTTCTTGATACCAGGACTATTCACCTCGATCAATTTGTTAAACCTTGAGTTGGTTACTATTTGAATAGACTTATGTTTTTTATATTTGATACTTGCATATTTTACTCAGTCACTTTAACTCATTATATTTAAAACCAAATACTGATTTAATTTTTTTTTCAACTACTGTTATTGTGGTTAACTTGATTTAACAGTTTTCTCTCCCTTGTAGTTATTAGTAGCTATTTTAAAGTTCATCAATCTGATTTCACACTTTTTCATACATGTCTTACCTTGCATGCTTGACCTATTTAAAAATAATAATTTTCCTCCTCTTTTGATGTTTGAACGATACTAATGCCACTTGTATTTTTTTATTTAAAAAGTTTTAGTAAAGCCTTGGAATAATTGGGTTTTGACCTTGTAGAGATATTCTTAATCCTGTTATATTTCTTTGGGGTATTACTTGTTTGATAAAACAATTCTTTTCAAACTAAAGACATTGTTCTTTTGGGGTCATCTATGTTTGTTGTGTTTGAAGTTATAGGCAATGATTGAAATATCAATATCGACGGATATATCGTTAGCCAAATTTATGGATATCTCACTCTAAATATCAATATCGTTTACGGTCAACAAAAATGACGAAAATTTAGTCTAAAAGTTGGAAATTTTATTGAAACTTTGGGAAAAACTTAAGTACCTAATAATGGTTATATATGACTAATAAAATTATGAAATGACTTTGTTATAATAAATATATGATGAATAATATGATGCAATATGATTCTGACGATGACTAATAATATAAAATTTTAAATATAAATATAAATTGAAATGAATTATTATAATTGAATGTTAATATAGTTAAAAACATAACAATAAGCATAAAAAATTTCAAAGGAAGAAAAATGATAAAATAAGTCAAAATATATTTAAAATTGGAAAAAAAAAAAGAAAAAAAAAGACCAAACTATGTCGAAAAATTGGATAAAAGAAAAGAAACCAGTAGTTGCGTACAATAGGGGTCGAACACAAGACCCGCTGTAACAGCCCGTCCCGGAAATCCGGATTAGATTAGTTGTTAATGACAGATTAGTGAAGTTAATCGGTGATTAGTTGGATGCGTTCGAACGGAGGGTGCGAAATGACGATTTTGCCCCTATAATTGGGCAAAATGTGGACTTTTCGATCGGGTGGTCAAATGGACTTTAACCGATGACCGTGACGTAGTTCGGAATGTCACGAGTTCATAGACAGGTGGCACGTCCGATTCTGACATCCGAGGGAAAAGTTATGACGTTCGGAAGTTGAAGGGTATTTGGTAATTTGATCGAAAAATGGCAATTTGTTGACTTTTCAAATGACATGGAATTTTCACGCATCTCGAGGACCATTAGGAAGGTCTCGATGCTCTGAGTACAACGACAGGTAGCACATCATCATCGGACTTCAGATGAATGAGTTAAGAGCCTAGGGACTTGAGGGGCAAAATGGTAATTTGGGCAATTAAGGGCATTTTGGTCATTTTGCTGCATTGGGATCTGTGCCCAGTGATTAGTGGACAAGTGTCTATTCTGGGGGTTGATGTCCACAGAGTTTGGGACATCTGTCCTTCTCTAGAAGGCAGGAGAAACCTTCCCACCGCCTCACTCAAATGTCTCATTCATTTAAATCGAAATCGTTTATATAGTTTGGTTCTCAGAAAACAGGGGAGGCCGTGTAGCTGTGCTGTGTATTTTTTGTGTGTGTGTGTGTGTGCGTGTCTAAGTGAAACTAGACGTGAAAGGTGTGTGGGAGTGAAGAAAACAGAGAGGCCGTGGAATTGAGAAAGAGAGACAGAGATGTGTTTGTGAGAACTAGTTTCTTGGAATCCCTCAAACATGCTTATAACCCCTAATTCTTGAATGATAAAGTGAAAAGGAGGTTTGAGGAGTCGTTTGAGCCTACTTTCAAGGCCTAAATTAAAAGGTAAGAACACTTCCCATGAAACCTTCACTTACGTTTCAAAATGGCAGTTTCAGTTGGGATATGTGTTGATCGAATTGGTCTTTTGGACGAGGTTTCTGGAGTTACTAGAAAGCTTTTGGGACCAGAACCACGTCCTGAGATGGCCAAAGCCATGAAAATCAGATGGAGAAACTTGACCCGTTCGAAAGAAAACGATTGAAGGTATGATGTTTAGCTTGGTTTTCCTATTCTGAGCTTTTGGATCTTTTAGAAACACTGAAATAAGATTGAAGAATTAATTAGGGATGAAAATAGACAAAATTGGACAAGATAGAACCGTGAACTGGCCACGTCGGTTCAGGCTGAACCGTGAACCGGTCGGACCGGGTTTACCTGAGGAAGAAGATGACTGGTGCATGAGCGTGAAGCCCACGCACAGCCCCTTTGGGTGGGGCGTGTGGGCACGTGGCACTCATTTTGGGGAAGTTTCCAACATGACTTTTAAAGTATTCGATGTAACGAACATTTTAAGACTGGTTTCGAGTCGATTGGACATCGTCTCGATAATTTTCGGGATGTCCGAAGGTTTAAGGCCTCGGTTAAAAATAGTTAAAAATTTGGGAAAATTATGGGGCCTTAGTATGAGCTTTTTAAAGTAGTTAGTGACCTTATTATGGGATTTGGACAGGTTCAGAAAAGCCGGTGATAGTGGATTGGTTGGGAACTGCATAAGTGCGCGCGTATCGAGGCAGCGGCGAAACGGTCTGTGAATGGACTTTACTTTCTAACTTATGATGCATGCATATATGTTTTTATATTTTTTCTATACATTATTCTATGATTTGATTTATGATCTTGATGGTTTACGGTTTTGCACGATTTTCGAGATATTTACAGAATTACACGTTTTACGAGATTCGATCGATGATGTGATTTAACTATGGTTTAAATGATTTGATTTCGGGATTTGAAACATGATTTGATTTCAAATATTGGAAATGGATTTTGGAAAGTGATTTCGGGCTTGAAGCCCAGATCCGAAAAATGGTTTTAAAGAACATGATTTCGGGTTTTTGAATCAGATTTCCAGATGACGATTCGGGATTCGATTCGGAACTTGGAAGTGGATTTATGGATTTGGGTTCCGAATGGTTATTCTGGATGCCGGCTTGCGGAATGATGGTTTCGGACTCCGATTTGGGAAACAGTTATGGATATGAGTTCTGGGTTTGGATTCGGAATCTTGATGAGATTGCGGATTCGGATTCGGACATGGAAAATGGTTTTCGGATTGGATTTGCTGGATCTAGTTATTTGACAGGACCCACCCCCAATCCCCCGGGATTAAGGGCTAAGTCCTGCTCCCGTCTCACTTACGTATGACACGAAGGCTAAACCAACGTCCAGCCTCCATGTGACACGTAAGTCGGAAAAGGGATTCTCGAGCCAACCGTCCAAAAAGTTTCCGGACTCCCAGAGTGTGCAGAATTTACTGTGGATTGCGTGTGTGCTGTCTCCGTATCTCTCGACCAACAGTCCGCACCGCAACAACCTGTCGGGTATCGAAAACACAAAGATTGTGAGTGGACAAAAATAAAGTATAAGTTAAAAAAACAGGTTATAAAAATGATTACATTTATACCCTCCATTTAAAAACCAATGCATGCATATCATAAACCATGTCATAAAACCATTCTATATTCAAGTAAATCAAACCATTTAAGAAAACCAAACTCATTTTCTTTTATCAAATCCCGGGCCTTAGCCCAAAACCATCAAAAGCCGTATCATCCGGGCATAGCCCAAAACATCGGAAAACCATTATCACCAAATATCAGTGAAGTACAAAACACATTTGAAACCACATTTCCATCCATCGAACCTACTGGATCTATCCAAGTCTTTAAACTCAATCCAAGCCTCAATATAATCCGATCTTTAAATTCCTGAGTCTTTAAACTCAACAGGCCTATGGGGGAAATATCAATATCCGAGTCTTTAAACTCCCGAGTCTTTAAACTCAATCCGGGTCTTTAAACCCAATCCGGGCCCGCCCCCGTCATAATCATATCTGGGTCTTTAAACCCAATAACTAGATCCAGCAAATCCAATCCAAAAACCATTTTTCATTTCCGAATTCGAATCTGCAATCTCATCACGATCCCGAATCCAAACCCAGAACTCATATCCATAACTGTTTCCAAATCTGAGTCTGAAACCATCATTCCGTAAGCCGGCATCCGGAACAACCATTCCGAACCCAAACCCGAAAATCCACTTTCAAGTTCTAAAATCGAAGCCAGAATCGTCATTCTAAAATCTGTTTCAAACCCCAAAATCACGTTCTTTAAAACCACTTTTCTGGACTGGGCTTCAAGCTCGAAATCATTTTCAAAATCCATTTTAAATCATTGAAATCAAATCGTACTTCAAATCCCGAATCAAATCATTAAAACCATGTTCAGATCACAACATCAATCGTATTCTCGTAAAACGTAGAATTCCGTAAATATCTCAAAAACCGTGCAAAACCGTAACCCGTCAAGATCATAAATCAAATCATAGAATCACGTATAGAAAACATATAAAAACATATATGCATGCATCATAAGTTAGAAAGCAAAGTCCACTCACATACCATTTCACCGCTGCCTCCATAAGCGCGCACTTATGCGGTTCCCAGCCAATCCATTATCACCGCCTTTCCTGAACCTGTCCAAATCCCATAATAAGGCCACTAACTACTTTAAAAATCTCATACTAAGGCCCCGTAATTTTCCCGAATTTTTAACTATTTTTAACCAAGGCCTAAAACCTTCGAACATCCAAAAAACTATCGAGATGATGTCTGATTGACTCGAAATTAGTACCAAAATGTTCGTTACATTGAATACTTTAAAAGTTATGTTGGAACCTACCTCAAAAGGTGTACCACGCACCCACAAGTGCCGCCTGAAGTGGCTGCGCGTGGGCCTCGCGTGCTACTGTTCATCTCATTCAACCTCTATCAAGCCCGGTCTGAACCGGTTCAAACCGGTCCGACCGAACCGAACCGGCGTGGAAGGTTCAACAGTTTTCCTTGCTTATTTTCATCCCGTTTTCAACCATTCTACCTCCAACAACTTCGTTTGATTATCTTCTTCCTACCTATGACCTTAAAACTGGAAATTAAGAATAAAAAAGTACCTTCCCAAGTTGAAAAAGAATTGGCTCCATTCGACTTCCAAGTCCGGCCACCACAGGTCGTCTCCGACCACGGTTTTGGTCCCAAATGTCATCTGGTCACCTTCAGTTGCTCATTCCCTTAACCAAAACATTCAACAAACATTATATCCAAATTCACCATGGTTTGCTGTAAATCGAGGTTCACGGCAACACTTACCTTACTGTCCATCTCAGGCGTCGACTTCAAGTCCAGAGTGTTTGTCTTACTCTTCATAACCTCACACACACCATCAAAATGATTAGTAACGATCAGAAACTATTCCTACAACTGTTGAATTCAAAAACAGGGGATACGATCTTACCGTTTCCCCATCCACCTCCGTTCACGGCTGTCCACCACAGTGGCACCACCACAACCCTTATTCTCAGGGCTCCATCTTTTATTCAAACATCACGGGGCAGGGGTGAGGACTAATCCAATTATGTGGGGGGTTAGAGCTCACGGTCTCTATTTTTTCCCTTGATCGTGCATCCTCATTTTTTTAAAAACGAAGGAAGACGGTGATAAGGCTTTTAAAGCCATCCAGACACAGCCACGAGTCAAAGCCTCCGTGGGCAACCATTTCCAACAACAGCCAAGTGTCCACTTCTCAGTGGGCACAGATTCCTATGCACAGAAATGACGAGAATGCCCCCCCCCCTAAGGACAAATTACCATTTTGCCCCTCGTTTTCCCTAACTCGTAACTTTGTCGTTCGAACTCCGATGACAACGTGCTGCCCGTCGTTGTACTCCGGGAATCGAGACCTACCTAACGGTCCTCGAGTTACGTGAAACGAACTTGTCGTCCAAAAAGTCAACCATTTGCCCTTACTCCATCAAATTGCCAAAATACCCTCAAACTTCCGAACGTCATAACTTTTTCCTTGAATGTCAGAATCGGACGTGCCACCTGTCTATGAACTTGTGAGTTCTGAACTACGTCATGGTCATCGGTCAAAATCCATTTGACCGCCCGAACATAAAGTCAACATTTTTTCCCATTCTAGGGGCAAAATCGTCATTTCGCACCGTCCGTCTGAAAGTATCCAACTAATCACCGCTTATTTTTACTAATCTGTCATTATCCACTAATCTAATCTCGATTTCTGGGATGGGGTGTTAAATTATTGGGTTTAAAGATCCGGATATGATTATGATGGGGGCGGGCCCGGATTGGATTTAAAGACCTGGATTGAGTTTAAAGACTCGGGAGTTTAAAAGACTTGGATATTGATATTTCCCTCGTAGGCCTATTGAGTTTAAAGACTCGGGAGTTTAAAGACTTGGATTACATTGACGCCTGGATTGAGTTTAAAGACTCGGATAGATCCAGCAGGTTCGATGGATGGAATTGTGGTTTCAAATGTGTTTTGGATTTCACTGAGACTTGATGATGATGGTTTTAATAATGGTTTTCCGATGTTTTGGGCAATGACCTGGATGTTATGGATTTTGATGGTTTTGGGCTGAGGCTCGGGATTTGAGAAAAGGAAAATGAATTCAGTTTTCTTAAATGGTTTGATCAACTTGAGTATAAAATGGTTTTATGACATGGATTTGATATGCATGCATTGGTTTTTACATGGAGGGTATAAATGTAATTGTGTTTTTTTATGAACTGTTTTTGAACGTATACTTTATTTTGTCCACTCACATTCTCTTCATGTTTTCGATACCCTCCAGGTTGTTGTAGTGCAGGCTGTTGGTCGAGAGAGACGGAGACATCACACCCGTGATCCACAGTAGATTCGACACACTCTGGGAAGTCCAGATACTTTTAGGACAGTCGGATAGAGAATCCCTTGTCCGACTTACGTGTCACTTGGAGGTTGGACGTCGGTTTAGCCTTCATGTCATGTGTAAGTTAGACGGGAGCAGGATTTAGCCCTTAATCTCGGGGGGATTGGGGGTGGGTTATATCACCCCCACTGAAGAAATGATGCACAAAACCAACTTGGCCAACCAGCCTTATTGTAGGTTCAAGCAACATCTTATATATAACATAAACACTAACAGTCATCTCCTACCTCCGGTCGGGTCTTCAACTTGGGTTTTCCTACCCGACTAAATCTTCTTCGTTTTACATTCGATTTTCACGAATTAATAGTTCATCTTTATTGTTTTGATCCCAGAAAGGGATCTATGGGCTCAAAGCAAGAAAATACTTTGATATTTTGACAAATTTCTTTCACCCCCCTTTAGGTATCGCCAGTAGAATTATCGATATATCGGGTGATATTTCGGTGGTTTCGGTCGATATTTTCATCCATGGTTATAGGTTAATCAAATTTGATATTTAGATGCTATGCCTTATGAAGTTCTTCTATAATCCCAAATACCTTTAAGATTGAGGCATTTTATTGCTCTCAATCCAATACTCTTTCATCGTGTCTTGTACCTGTATCTAAAAATGACTTGCTTATCATTACCTATATCCTCTAACTAGAGTATTAAACTATTCAGCAATGACAAAGAAAAAGTATTACGTGTGACAACTTGAGTTGGTGTGTGGGTGAATTTTCGTGGTAAGTTGCTCGCATTTATCGATGACAATTGAAGTTTTGACAAATTCCTTTACCACGTATCGCGTAGCATTTGTTGAGTTCATAATTGTCATCTGGAAACTTTGTACTTACGAATGAGTGTATCTAATCATCGTTATTTGTTTATCTTTAGCCCTATGTTATTCTCAAATTATGCATCCAACACTTAGTTGGTGAGTTGGGTAGTTAATGATTCAGACTTTATGAATGAGTGTTTCCTATAGTTGTATAACTTGTGGCATACAATTTTAAACGAGAATCACATGCACGCATGGAGTTTATCTCTGAACCTTTTTACCGACCTTGTGCTTTAGCCTAAATAGAAATGGTACTTTGTGTTAATTTACTCCAAAAGAGGTTAGGGCTCGTTTTTTCTAAATTGATATGGCTTAACGAGTAGTAGGAACTTTAAAGGAAGAATTTTGTTGAAACCTAAATCAAGAACTTAGTACTATCAAGACAAGTTATTTTTTTGGGATTAAACTTGCACTAGGATAAGTGTTTTTCCTTCCAAAAAGTGTGGTGAGATTTCAAGGTTCCAACCCTTCCTTGTTGCTTGTGTGAGGTGACTTCACCCTAACCTTATTAGCATGTAGGAACCTACCTTAGTGTGAACCTACTAAGTTATTTGAGAATGAAATTATACTTTACCCGGACAAATGTCACGATCTGACCTTCTCCAACATGAGATTGTCCGCTTTGGGCCCAGCCCTCACGGTTTTGTTCTCGAGAGCTCACGTGTAACTTCCCAGTGGGTTACCCATCATAGGATTGCACCAGCCCTACTTGACAGGACCCATCCCAATCCCCCCGGGATTAACGCGGGATGACCCTGCTCCCGTCTGACACGAAGTGTCAGACAAGGGATATTTCCGACCTTTGCCCTCCTGGGTTATCAGAGTACGCCAGGATCCGGAGGAGGTATGTGATATCTCGGTCTCTGCTAGAGTCCACACCGTATCCAACCTGAAGGGTATTAAAAACAGAAAGACTGTGAGTGGACAAAAATAAAGAGTTTATAAAACATATTTCATAAAAGACCTTTATACCCTTCACTAAAAAGCATGCATGCATTCGAAAACCATTTAACCAAATGGAACCATCTGGTGGGAACTAAGCTCAAAACCATAATCAAATCAAATATACGGGCCACTGTCCAAATCCATAAGGGACTCAGCCCAAAACCATAACCATACTGAAACCAAATACACGAGCCACTACTCAAATCTTGTGCACACCTGTGCACACCACATATCACATATCATAATCCATATATATACATATAATTCACAGAACCAATCCTGTGACGGTTTCCAAAGCTACGCGCATGCTACCCGGGTCTTAATCCGAGTCTTCTCAAAGTCAAGGTCAATGTCCGCAGACCACTGACCCTACCCGAGGTTATAGTAACCATAGCCTTCCTGAGAGTAAGGAACCCAACTGGGGGGTGATTCCACTCAGTCAGTGCTCCGTGACTACTCCGGGGTCCACCCAGGCCAACGACCCTCCCCGGAGGAGATAGAATAAGTAAAGGAAGGTATATGAACATATATATACATAACACAAACATTCATGCCTGGTTCCCCTGAACCGTCATGATCCATAACATCTAGTTCATATACATATAGACCATATACTCCATGTCTGGTTCCCATAAACCGTCATGTACCATAATAACATAACTAGGGTTCATGCCGGTTCCCATAAACCGTCATGTACCATAATAACATAACCAGGGTTCAGGGTTCATGCCGGTTCCCATAAACCGTCATGTACCATAATAACATAACCAGGGTTCATGTCGGTTCCCATAAACCGTCATGTACCATAATAACATACCCAGGGTTCATGTCGGCTCCCATAAACCGTCATGTACCATAATAACATAACCAGGGTTCATGCCGGTTCCCATAAACTGTCATGAACCACGATACCATAACAAGGGTTCATGCTGGTTCTCATAAACCATCATGAACCACGATACCATAACAAGGGTTCATGCCGGTTCTCATAAACCGTCATGAACCTGGAAATTCATTTAAGGTTCCCTGACCTGAAATCAAAACCGTAAAGTAACATGGGTCTCGTGCCCGAACATATGACATCAGTTGGGCACCGTGCCCGATATCTGAGGTCATATGCTAGAGACAAAACCAAATGGGTCTTATACCCGAGTTTAACCTTTTGAAATCCAAATTCAATTCATTAAAACCAATAAGGAAATACAGACCAGTATAAGCACCGTATAAGGCCGAAACCTTGAAATACGTGCTTATATGTAACCACATAAAAATGCACCCATGGCAAAATCAAACATGTAATAAAACATATAATAAACATTTATGCATGCACCAATTTAGAAAACCAAGGTCCACTCACAGACCGTCCGAGCTGCCGCCTCGATTTGCGTGCCATACGGCTCTCCCGAGCCAATCACCGTCACCGGGACTCCCGAACATGTCCAAATCATAATAGAAGGTTACTAACTACCTAATTAACCTCCCACTAAAGCCTTGTAATTTTTCGATATTTTTAACTATTTTAAAACTCGATCCGAAACCTTCCGATGCCCCGAACATTATCGAGACGGTGTCCGATCGACACGAAGCCAGTTCCAAAATATTCGTTACATCGAATAGAAGATTTCACGTGTTGAAGTCATCCTCGAAATGTGGGCCACGCACCCTCACGCGCCCCAATAAGCCACTGCACGTGGGCCTCACGCGCCCTGCACAGTGCTTCTTCAACCTTGAGACGGCCGGTTCAGACCAGCCGGTCCGGTCTTTTCCTGCAAATGGACCGGCTTGACCGGTCCAGGCCCATACAATCCCCATTTTGGTCTGATTTCAACCCAAATCAATCCTATCCTTCCTTATTTAGTCCTAGGAACCTAAACCAATTAATTAAAACCTCTAAAACCCACGAAACCCGACCAGTCCAACTTGAACCTCACGGTTCAAAATTTCCAAAACCTTCCCACGGCTTCACAGCCGTCAACCACCGTCCAAGATCATGTCTATACACCCTATGTCAGGACCCACCCCGATTATCACCCCGATAACCGAGGTGAACCCTGCTCCCGTCTGACAACCCAACACTAAAGACCGAAATAACCTCACGAAAACCACAAATTACACTGTCAGACGAAGGAGAATTTAAAACATCCACAAGTCAACCGTTATACAGAGCATAATTGTCAGGACCCGGCCCTCTTCTGTCTGGTCCCGATTCATCGAGCACGATATTGTCCGCTTTGGGCCTCCTTGCCCTTGCCCTCACGGTTTTGTTTTCGGGAGCTCACGGTGCAACTTCCCAGGGGGTCACCCATCTGGAATTGCACCAGCCTCAACTCGCTTAACTTTGGGGTTCCAATCCCCCCCAAAGCCACTGAGCTCCCAAAAGGCCTCATGCTAGATAGGTGTGTGCCTACACCTTTAAGGCACACCACCATTCCCTTCCCAGACCATTCCCCCCTCGCAGGAATGTGGGATTGTTCACCGTTCCCTCCAGGACACAGGTCTTACAATAATACCAAACAAAGTAAAACAAAACCACACAGAGTACACGAACAACGGAACACTGAAACCACTCCGGGAAAACTCTTGAGTACTCTATGCCTCCGACGCTGCCTCAACGTCAACCCCCGCACTAGCTCCACGACCTGGAGGGCAATTAAAAACCAGAAAGTGTGAGTGGACCAAAAGAATAAATGTTTCAAAAACCGTTTCATAAACAAACCAGGGTTTGGCCCTCCGTTTTGAAAACATGCATGCATAACCCAATTTCTGAAAACATTTATAAATTACATCATTCCATGATAAATCACATCATTTCCATCATGGAAACCGCAACAACATAAACACAGTAGGATAAACGTTATAAAACATTAACAGTAAAACATAAAATACCAATATAATCATCCGATCAAACCTGCTGGATCTATCCGAGTCTTTAAACTCAATCCAGGCCTCAATATAATTCGAGTCTTTAAACTTCCGAGCCTTTAAACTCAATCCAGGCCTCAATATAATCCGAGTCATTAAACTCCACAAGCCTACGGGGGAAATATCAATATATCCGAGTCTTTAAACTCCCGAGTCTTTAAACTCAATCCGGGTCTTTAAACCCAATACGGGCCCGTCCCCCGTCAAACATAATCCGGGTCTTTAAACCCAATAACCAGATCCAGCAAATCCAATCCAAAACCATTTGAAAACCATTTCTAAATCCATATCCAAACCCGAATCCGAAACCACTGGTCCGAAGCCATTCTGGCATCCAGAACCGTTATTCCGACCCCAAATCCGGCAATCCACTTTTCAACTTTAAAACCAAATTCCGCTTTCCGAAATCCGATTCTAAAACTGAAAAACCCTTGATCATAAAATCATGTCTCAAATCCATTTATAATCATTGAAAACCATTTATCAATTGAAATCCCAAAATCATAGCATCATAATCAGAAATCAAGCCTTTCTCGTAAAACGTGACAAATACGTAATTTCTCGAAAACCATGCCATTTCATAAAACAGGTATAAAGCATTCAATAATCATGAAATCATAATGAAAACCATAAAACAAGTAATTAAAAGCAGTTATGCATGCTCAGTTTAAGGAAGAAGTCCACTCACAGTTACCGGGCACGTCACTCAAGTCCCGAACGTCCTGTACGTTCCTCGTCCACCTCGGGGGTTCCCGATCCTGTCACAAGTCACCAAAGCAAGTCACTAACACGTCCTCTACGGTTCTCCTAATTCCCCACGAAAATCCTCGGCTTCTAAACGTAACGAACCGAGACCTTAAACCTTCGATCCCGCAGAACTAACTCGAAACGACGTCCGATTGTAGAGTACCCGAAAGAAACAAAGGTATTTTAGAATACCTCATTGTAGAGTACCCGGACAGAGTTCATAGAGTACATCCTCACGTACAACCACCTACTAACCAACTCAAAGTTCTAAACCAGACTCCCGGTCTCTTGGTCGACAAAAAATAGGAATCGAAGGTAGACCGCTCAAACCAAAAGGAAATCCTACCGACCGACTTACTACTTCGTCTTCACATCCCTCAACTACTCCGACCGCCCTGTCGGCACAACTCAACAAAGTCCTAAAGGTATTTCCTAGATTGTGGGTTCTCTTCAATAACCTTATAGCGATCAGTTAGTCACTCCTTTCCAGTTCCTTCCGTCATCCTTTAACGGAAACTCACTGTAGTCCTGGACCTCGTCACTCCAAGTCACCTAGGGGAAAATCCTAACCTCTACCCCGGGATTCAACAAAAAATGTGTACAACACAACCAAGGATAGTAAAAGTACCTGTCACCGCACCGGGCGCTGGCTGAGCCTCCTGCTGAGTCATAGCAAACACTCGGGCCTAAGGTCCTGAAGATCTACCACGTCCCCTCAAACTACTCGTGGCACCACCACCTCCTCTGGCGCCTGCTGTCCCCGACGCTGAAGCTGTGCTCCGTCCGGGCTCCGCCACTCCTCGGCCTACGCCGCCCCCTTGGGGTAACAACGGACACTCACGTCGGAAGTGACCTCGCTCCCCACAGTAGTAACACACATCCCGACCTGGTCCACCACTCGGTCTCTCGGTGGACGCAACAGACGTCGCACTGGTTTCCTGAGTCGGCTGTGCTCGGTACCCACGAAAATCCGACCTCTGGAAACTACCAGGTCTACCAAAATGATCATCACCCGCCGACGATGCTCCACTGTAGTTGCCCCTCTTCGGTACCCTCTCGCTCGAAGCTCCAGAAAAAGGTGGCTCCCGGCGTCGTACCGACAAGCTGGCCTCAACCCTTACCGCAGCATCCGACAACTCTCAAAGGGTAGCAAATGATCCAGCCATCACTATGGCTCGAATCTCACCTCGCAGGCCCAACTCAAACCTACGGCACTTCTCGGCTTCAGTGGCCACAAACGCAGGAGCAAAACGAGACAACATCTGAAACTTCTGTTTGTACTCAGCCACACTCACACTCCCCTGTTGAAGCTGCAGAAACTCAGCCTCCTTGGCATCACGGAAAGAACGAGGGTAATACTGATCCAAAAACCTCTCCCTGAACGCCTCTCAGGTCACAGTGTGGGCGTCCCAGCCAGACAACTCGAGGGTATACCACCACTCGTACGCCGCACCATCTAGTAAAAAGGTAGCCAGTAACACTCGATCCTGCGGTGGGCATCACATCACTGAGAAAATCCGCTCAAGTCTCGTGATCCACCTCTGGGCTTCCTCAGGGTCCGCCCCACCACTAAACGTCGTAGCCTCGAGCCGCTGGGCTCGCTCGATCGTAGCACTCTCTATCCCTCTCGCCGCTTCGTCTTCAGGTCATGGAGGGGGTTCACATCTCAGAGGCATAGTCAACCGCATGTTGAAAGAGGCATAGAATCAGTCAAACAACCTAAACACAACCTCGCAACAGACACAAACCACAAACCTATGCTCTGATACCAATAAGAAATTACCTGCGCTCAGGCCGCCGCCATGAGCTCCGTCATGCCTACGCGACTCCTCTAGTCCTTCTCCGTCCTCTGGACACCACCACTGGCCTCGATTAATCAAGCACGGCAGCACCACCACCAAACTCCCACTTTGTTTTTATGAGAACTCACCCTCTCCTCACACATCCAAACTCACACGAGCTGCCCTCACAACTCACTCACCCACTCTCACTCAGTTTCTAGTCACTCACTCAATCACCAGGACACACAAACACACACTGCCATCGATCAATTTTCTCTCAAATTCACCCTCTGTTCTTCTCTCCTTGCACGACTCAATTACACGGCCTAATTAAACACACCGTGCAAGTGTGTAGAAGCCACTAGACCACAGCCACCTGTCACAATCCCATGGCCCAAATTCAAAATATCCACTTGCACCTGTACACTTGTCCTCATCCTATTTGCATAATTCCCAATGTGCAAAAAGACCAAATTGCCCCTATGAATCAAAATTACCATTTTGCCCTTCGTCGTTCTGGACCCGTATCTTGCCCGTCCAATGTCCGATGAAGGCATGCCGCCTGTTGTTGAACTCAGGACGACGAGATCTACCTAACGGTCCTAGGTCTACGTACAAAAACCATGTCATGTGAAAAGTCAACTTTTCCCCCTATTTTAACCAAATTACGATAATGCCCTCAACCTTCCGAACAACATAACTTCCTCCTCGGATGTCAGAATCGGGCGTGCCACCTGTCTACGGATTTGTGACGTCCCAAAATACGCCACGGTCACCGGTCAATGTCCAATTGACGGCCCGAACTCAAAGTCAACTTTTTGCCCATTCTAGGGGCAAAATCGTCATTTTATGCGCAAGGTCCAAAAGTAGCCAACTAACCACCAATTAAGCGTACTAATCCGTCACTAATCACTTTACTAATCCCGAATCCTGGGACGGGTCGTTAAACCCTAAGCAACCTATTTAACTCTAACCAACCATCCAAATAAGCCCATAATCATAGAAATTTAAAATGGATCAAAAATGGGTAAACCGATACCTCTCGGGTTTTCTCCACCGCCGTCCACGGCAGCTGCTGTCTTGGGCAGTCCACCACATCCTCAACATCTTCTCTCACTCTCTGGTCTCAGTCATGGGCGAATGGGAAGGGTTGGTTTTGTTTGGGTTGCACAGAGAAGAGGAGATGAGATCGGGAAATGTTTTGGGTTTGTGTTTTGAATCAAGAAAATGGAATGGTCGATGCATCAATACAATTTGGGTGGCCTGTGGATGGGTGACAAGTGTCACTCATCCATTGGGCCTCCATAAAATATATTGGGCCCACTAGAGTCCAAATGTGAAGTTATCTCGTAATTCATGCAATAGTGCACTTAAACTTCCGTAAACCGTAATTTCGCTGTCGAACGTCCGAATTCGACGTGCCGCCTGTCTATGGATTCGTATTATCCTGATCTACGTAATGATCCTCCTCCCTCGGCCATCGGACCTCCTGGTCAAAAAGTCAACATTTGCCCCTTTTTAACCAAAATTACCAAAATGCCCTTAAACTTCCGAACGTCATAACTTCCTCCTCGAACGTCAGAATTGAACGTGCCACCTGTCTATGAACTCATGACATCACAAACTATGTCATGGTCATCGGTCAAAGTCCGTTTGTCCACCTGAATGAAAAGTTAACATTTTACCACGACTAGGGGCAAAACGGTCATTTCGTATCGTTCGTCCGATTTCGCTCAACTAATCACCGATTAACCTCGCTAATCGTGATTAGTCACTAATCTAATCTAGGAATTTGGGACGAGTCGTTACACTACTCGTTTAACTTTGGAGTTCCCCAGGAACCCAAAGTTAGTGAGCTACCAAAAGGCCTCTTGTTGGATAGATGCGCGCCCACACGTATAAGGCGCATCCCCCAGATCCATCGGGCGATGTGGGATTACTAACTATTCCCACAAGGCACGGGTCCTTTCAATCCGCCCCCCTCGGGTCCCAGCGTCCTCGCTGGCGGGGTGTGGATAGTGTGGGGATCGCTAAGTGATGTGAGATACAATACGGTACGAGCACTCGGGAACGAGTCGAGATCAGAGTGTGCAGCTGGAGCGCAGTGGAGCCGAGCATTACCGGCTAGTCACAATCGTGCTTGTGGACTTAGTGAGAGTGACAGAGGTTGAGTATCACTCTGTGGAAGCAGTGAGCATAGTTTTCGGATCGGATGCTGATTAGGACATCAATTCCGATTGTCGGATGAGAAGAACCATCTGACTGAAAAGTCGACTTGATGGTAGCTTTGAGAGGATGACGTTAGTGGGAGTATGTGTCTTAACCTGGTGGGTGTCGGTTGGAATGTGCCAGGAAGTTATACTAAAAGGACCTAAAATCAACTTAGTATAATTGACCTGTCAAAGTGAGCGACAGAGGAGATCGGATAGACGTCGACATTCTGTCTCGAGTGAGACTTACAAGCCGGAAGCGTGGCTGCGTCAGACGTATACTTTTACACGAGAGTACCGAGTATAGGGACAAGATTAGATTTCCATATTTTGGTTGTGGAATCGGGTCAATTCGAATTTCGAGGATGAAATTCCTGAAGGGGGTAGTTTGTAACGACCCTTCCCTAATTTTAAGAATTAATTAAGGATTAATGACGGATTAGCGAGATTAATCGGGAAGTAAACTAGGATTAGTTACGTAAAAAGTTGACTTTTGACCCGGGAGGTTCGATAGTCGAGAGCCGAGGACCGTTACATAGATCGCGTAGATACGAATCCGTAGACAGGCGGCACGTCGAATTCGGACGTTCGACGGAGAAGTTATGGTTCACGGAAGTTCAAACGTACTATTGCATGTTTTACAAGACGGAAGACTTTTGGCAGCATGTGGGGCCCAGCTTTTTCGACAGGCCCAATGGATGAGTGAAAAGTGTCGCCCATCCATTACCCAGCCCAAACAACTCATGCATATCCTCCCATTCCTTTGTGTTCGACCATTTCCACCAAACCAAACCCGATTCGATATCCAAACCATTCCAACCCTTCCCGAGCTGATCATGCTTGTGAGGCCCAGAGAATGAAGTGAGGGCATGAGGATGATGGTGGCTGGCTTCGAGTCGATCGGAAATGGTCTCCATATAGTTCGGGTCATCCGAAGGTTTCTGGTCATCCGAATGTTTCGGATCATTTTTAAAAATAGTTAAAAATCCCGAAAAATTAAGGGGCATTAGTGAGTTGTTAATTAAGTAGTTAGTAACCCTCTAAAGTGATTTGGACAAGTTTGGGAACTCCGGAGATGATGATTGACCCAGGAAGGCGTACGGCGAGTGTATCGAGGCGATAGAGCGGACGATCTGTGAGTGGACTTTCTTTTATGAATCGATGCATGCATAAATGTTTTATAAGTATATTAATACATGTTTTCTGATGCCTTGAGTGCATTTGGTGGGTGTGTTTACATATTGGCATGTATATTCGAGGTTTTCTGGTTTTATACATGCTTATATGCGTTTATGCTTTCAGTTTTAATGAAATGGTTTTGAAAAGATAAAATCGGGATGAGACCCATTTGGTTTTGGTTTGACTCGGGCATGAGGCTCTATTGATGACCTACGGGTCTGAGTCGTGGTCGCGACGGGTGCTGTGTGCAAGGTGACGGACGACGTGACGCTTGCCTCTAGACTGGGGATGTGTTCCCTCTGAAGAGGTCACGATGCAAGTCCCTTTGTCGAGCAACCACTAGAGGATCGACTTCGGAGTGCTGACGGTTTAGAGGATCAATCGGTGACGTGTGCACCATGTTCTCGAGATGGTCACGGCAATGATATGTTCACGCCGACATACATCAAGGCAGTTAGTAACGTAATTCAAGGACGCTGGTCGCGGCAGTGATATGTAAACTGACGTTTTTACCCTTGTGAATAGTATGGTCAAAGTTGACTTTTTACATGACATGTGTTTTTCAAGTAATTCAAGGACCATTAGGTAGGTCTCGATTCCATGAGTCCGTAGATAGGCGGCTCGCTGAAATCGGACTTCGGATAAATAAGTTATGACTCTAGAACAATGAAGGGCATTTTGGTAATTGTGTGAAGGAAGGGTAAAATGTTAAATTGGACGGTGGAAGCTTAATCAGCTAAAGTGAGATGTTTAATTGTTTGAGTGACACATGTCACTAGGAAAAGCAGGAGAGGTTGTCGGCCGTGGATGAGTGTGTGCATAGGTGTGTGTGTTTGAAACAGAGCACAGTTTGTAATTGACAAATTTCTGATTGAATTAGTTGAATCAACCACCGTGAGGGAATGGGAAAAACAGAGACGCTGGAGAGACTTGAGAGACTGAGATAGAAAGGAGAACCAAGAACAGAGAGTGAGACCTAGAATAGCGAAAATTGAAGAATTGGAGTGAAATCTCAAACTTCAATTTGTAAGCTGAGAGGATCCAAATTGAGATTAAAAATAGCTTTATGAGATTATTTCGACTCCAACCACATAAAAATCGAAGGAGCTTGACCTTGCTTCGACCGAGAACTGGAGTTCCAATTTCTTGAAAAATCGAGGTTGAGTACTAGTGCTTAGAGGTAAGAATTTGTGTAATTGATTATATCAAAATGTTCATTACAACCTCACGATGCTTCCTATATCAATTAATTAGAAAACTAAGACGTATTGAGTGAGATTAGAAGTTGAAAACCGTTTGAACATTCATTGGGAAAATGATGGATTAAGGGTTTGATTCATGTAATTAATGACAGGGAACCTAATCGAGGTTGAGTACTAGTGCTTAGAGGTAAGAATTTGTGTAATTGATTATATCAGAATGTTCATTACAACGATGCTTCCTGTATCAATTAATTAGAAAACTAAGACGAATTGAGTGAGATTAGAAGTTGAAAACCGTTTAAACATTCATTGAGAAAATGATGGATTAAGGGTTTGATTCATGTAATTATTGACGGGGAACCTAAATTGAAATAGAATAGATGGAATTCGGTGGAAGAATTGAAAGAATTAAGGTTGAATTGAAGGAAAACAAACCGGGTCATGTTGCGAGTTCGTAACCTGTTTAGCAGAGAAACGGGTGAAGCAGGTGACACTGTAGCAGTACTGTACAAGCACGTGAAGACGCGTGAGGCCGTATCTCCGGTCAAGGTCAACATATGATTTTATTCTTTCAATGTAACGAACATTTTGAGACAAGTTTCGAGTCGATCGGACGTCGTTTCGGGATAGTTTTGAGTGTCTGAAGGTTTAGGGTTTTAAGTTAATTTCGTTGAAAAATCCCGAAAAATTGGGGAAATTAATGTAAGCTTAATGAAAGTATTTGTGACCCGAAATTATGATCTTTGACAGGCCAGAATATTCCTAACGATCCAGGGAACGTGCAGGACATGATTGACGAGTTCAGACTTAGTGAGTGGACTTTTGTTTGCTAACCAAGCATGCATAATTGTTTTTATTTACTTATTTCATGTTTCCATATATGATTTTATGCTTATAATTATGATATTCCTGCTTTATATGATTGCACATTTTTCGATGTGATTTATCGCATTTTACGTATTTCGAGACTATGGTTTCTACTATGCTTTAATGATGGTTTGGTGGATGATTTTATATGATTTGTACGTATCATGTTTTGATCATGATTTGTGGGTATGATTTGGGATTTGAAGTGAAATTCAGACATGAGTCCCATTTTGATTAAATATGATTTCGGATTTGGTTTTGGAATTTGAATTACGATGGATTCTGGATTTGCTATGAATTACACATGGTTTTGGGTTTAAAGACCCGGTACTCTTGCTGGATCTGGTTTTGGGTTTAAAGACCCGGTTGATTGATGTCGCCCTTGATTGAGATATGTTGAGTTCAAAGACTCGGTTATTGTGATATCCCCTGAGGCCCATTGATTGTGTTTTGAGTTTAAAGACTCGTTGATATCCCGGAAGGCCTGATATATGTTGTTTTGAGTTTAAAAACTCGGATAGATCCAGCAAGTTTGATTCGTTGATGTTATATTCGGCTTTACATGATTTTATGATTGTTTTTCATAACGGTTTCCACATGGTTCATATATATGTTTTCAGATACTTAGTTATGCATGCGTGTTTTGAAAAACGGAGGGTGAACCCTGGTTTTCATTAAAACTGTTTTTTTTATAACTATTAGTTTTAGTCCACTCACACTTTTATGTTTTAATACCCTTCAGGTCGTGGTGCGAGTTTTGGGGCTAACTGACACGCCCCATCCCAATCCCCCCCGGGATTACCATGGAATGTGACGTGCTCCCATCTGACAAGAGGCGCCAGACAAGGGATAACCGATTTCTATTGCCCAAACGGGCTTCCAGAGTGCGTAAGGATCGATGGAGGAGGTGTGCGATGCTCAAGTCTCTGCTGCAGTCGTATTCGGAATCAACCTGAAGGGCATTGAAAACAAAAGCTGCGAGTGGACGAAAATAAACAAGTCTGTTTAAAACATTTATAAGACATTTATGCCCCTCAGTAAAATCATATGCATGCACCAAAACCAATAATCCCATATTTATTTAGAAATAACCATTAAGGCCTTAGCCCGGAAACCAAAGCCTAGTTTCAATTTCCAAAAGTAAATCCAAGAGTTATTTCATAAATCCAGTATTATGAACCATAAACCATAACCATAGTTTTAGCCACTGCACTATACACTCCAATCCGACATCCCTGATGTCTGACGTCCCTGACGTCAATAAGGTCACAATCACAAGGCTACGCGTGCCACTCGGGTCTCAATTTTCCGAGTTAAATCCCCGAACCCCGTTCGGGTACAGCATCACCTGATGCAGCATCACTTGATGCTTAGCGTCATAGACGCTGGACGTACTAGACGCCCGTGACCTCTCCGGGGTACCTCGCCGGAGGAGACAATATAATATGGAAGGATCTATACAGTGCAGTACTAAATACATTTTATCGATATCCCCATGCAAAACATATAGGTATACATAGATAAAATCCGAACCATTCGTTACGTTTCATCAAACGGGTCTCATGCCCAAATACCGTGAAACGTGCCATAACCGAAATATCATCAAAACCATTTATAGATTCCAGCATGTGAACATATATAAAATGTAAACCAGGAAACATTTATTCAATTCCATTTTAGGGTCCCCGACCCGTAATCACGTGTAGAAATCAACTGGGCCCCTAGCCCGATTCCACAAGTTAACTGGGCCCCTGGCCCGATCCACATGTTAACTGGGCCCCTGGCCCGATTTCATAGTTCAACTGGGCCCCTAGCCCGATTTTACATTATTCAAGTTCGTAACCGTTTCATGAAATCATATCCAACCACATCTATGGAAATCGGTGAAAATCCAGAAAATCTCGGTTTACGTGCAAATACGTAATTCACCTCGAAATACGTGAAATCATTTTAAATTCACCGATATCCAAAGTAAATCATTTAATCATAATTATAAAAATCATAAAACAGTTATGCATGCATCGAATTTATGAAACCAATGTCCACTCACAGACCGTTTAACCGAGCGCCTCGATACGCGTGCCATAGGCCTTCCCGGGCCACACCACTATCATCGGGACTCCCAATCCTGTTCAAATCACATTAGAGGATTACTAACCTCATCATTAACATCCTATTCAAGTCCCGTAATTTTCCCGAATTTTTAAGTATTTTTAAACTGGATTTAAAACCTTCGGACATCCCGAACAATATTGAAACGGGATCCGATCGACACGAAACCAACGCTAAAATGTTCGTTACATTGTATAGGATAAAAGTCATGTTGACCTCACCTCGAGATTTGTGCCCACGCGCCGTCACGCGCCGCCGTGAGTGGCTGCGCGTGAAAGCCACGTGCCTGCTACAGTGACTGCTACAGTGTTCCTTCTTCACCCGTTTGTCTGGTAAACGGGTTGGAAAGCCCGCGATAGGATCCGGTTCAATCACCCTCAATTCGATATCAAATCAATCCGTTCTTGATCCTACAACAATCATCAATCCACCAATTTCAGTTCTGTGTCCATGATTAGCATCAACCATCGATCAATCGTGTTGACAACCCGTGATCACCCAAAACGGGTCGATCACCAAAACTCCTCCAATCCTTAACCATTATCAAATTAACTTCACAGGAAGTTAATAAGGACTAATACGAACCAATTAGCATGATTAATTGAATTCGAAAATACCTCAATCTTCACAACTCAAGTTTGAGTTTTCCGGCCGTCCACCTCGTCCGTTCACGACCCTAGGAGCCCCAAAGCTTGCCCCAAATGATCTGGATCGACTGGAAATGATCTCAGAGAACTAAATGAGTCATCAAATTGCCCTGGGCTGGCCCAGAACCTCGAATTGGATTTTTGAATTTGTTAAACACAGTTTCGGGTTTCAGGACAAACCTCCACCATTTTCACTCTATTCCTTTCATTCTCAATCTCAGAGTAAACCTCTCGACTCACTCTCCATTCTAACAATCCAAAACAGCCATTAAAAGCATCCAAAAGTGCCACACCGGCCACTGCGCAATGTCCCCTGCACTGACCCGAAAACAATAGAAAAACCAGGGTCCATGTTGTGCAATCGATTGCCAGCACCTCACATGTGCAATCACACAACAAAGCTGCCCCAACAACAGTCCATTAATTGATAAACAATCCAGGAATCGATCGCACAAAACATCCCATTTCACGGCTGTTTCAATCAAACAGTACCCCCGTGAAGAAAATTACAATTCTGCCCTTGTGCAGAAAATTACCAAAATGCCCCTCACGCATCCTGACCCGTAACTCGGTCATACGGACTCCGATTGATGCGTGCCGCCTGACTACGAACTCAGGGCATCGAGACCTTCCTAACGGTCCTCGGTCCTCGGACCTCCCGGTCAAAAAGTCAACATTTGCCCCCTTCTTCCATCCAAATTACGAAAATGCCCCTGGACTTCCGTACATCATAACTTTCACCACGAACGTCGGAATCGAACGTGCCACCTGTCTATGAACTCGTGACGTCCCGAACTACGTCACGGTCATCGGTCAAAGTCCATTTGACCATCCGAATTAAAAGTCAACGTTTTGCCCACACCTAGGGGCAAAACGGTCATTTTGCACAATTTGTCCGAAATCGCCCAACTAATCCCAGATTAGTAAATCACAATTAAATATTATTAAATCCCGATATTCGGGACGGGTCGTTACACTAACGCCGAGGCAGAGGCATAAAGTTTTCCCTTCGTGTAGTTAACTCACAGAGTAGGGTTTTATCCTTATCTTGTACTGTTAACTATGTTCTGTGATACTGTTAACTTGTTGCACAGTATGTTGTATGGTACGTTCTCCCTGGTTTGACAATGTATGTGATGTAATTATTATGGTTATTTTGGTCTTTTGTGTTCGGTTGTCAGACGGGAGCAGGGTTCTTCCCGATTATCGAGGTGATAATCGGGGTGGGTCCTGTCATGGTAAATATGGAATAATGGATTCATGAAATGGTATTTTCGGTCTTTATGGATTTTTGGTTATGGATTTGGGCAGTGGTTCACTTGATTTTGGATTTACGGATTTTGGTACTCTACAGTTTTGGGCTGAGTTCCCACACTTGGTTTTGAGTTACGGTTTTTGGGCTAAGTCCCTAATGGTTGATTTCAGTAAATGTTTTGATTACTGGTTTTCGATGCATGCATATTTTTTAGTGAAGGGCATAAATATCTTTATGAAATGTGTTTTTATAAACTTATTGATTTTTGTCCACTCACAGTTTTGAATGGTTTTAATGCCCTTCAGGTTGATCACGGATTTGGGCTGTAGCAGAGACCGAGACATCGCACTCCTCCACCGATCCTGGTGCGCTCTCTAAGCCCCGTATGGGCTGAAGTATGTATTATCCCTTGTCTGACATTTCGTGTCAGACGGGAACATGGCACATCCCACGTTAATCCCGGGGGGATTGGAATGAGTCGTGTCATACACTAACTAGATAGAAATGACGGTCTAACCTAGCATATGTCATCAACAATTTCATGCATATAAGTTAGCTACTCTTACATACATCAGATTGAGTTCATTAGCATAGTAGATCAATTCAATTCCATTCACTTGATGAAGATAAGTAAAGCAAGAATCTAAGTACACCTACTCATGGTTAGGGCTTCAAGTGGCCCTAATCCTTAAAGGACTACTCAGACATGCTTAAGGTAAACGTATACATAATTGAATGAAATATGAAGTAAATAAAAGATTAGAATAAGACACTAAGTTACAAAGGGAGAGAAATGATGAGCTTTACACGATCAAGTCACCTTCCAAGCATTAATGGAAAAATACTTAAGTAAAAGTGAGTATGTAAATAGACAGAGCTTTGGGACTAAAAGTAAGCATAAGACCCCTTCAGACTAAATGAAAACAAGGATTTTTTTAGAGCCTCAAACCCTAGAAACATCCTCATTGAAAAGGACTTATACCGGGCCCTAAGTCTATCGCTAAAACTTAGGGCATAATTCCTTGAGGTACACGACATGAACATGGACACCTATTTAATCACACAAGACTTTGATCTGTGTCATTACTTCCTTGTTCTAGTTGGAAACCTTGAAGTCTTCTATTGTTGAATATGATTAGGGCATCGCGTGGGTCTGAGCCAAGTTTTGGTGATATGTCACAGACTGGCACATAAACCTAGCACATAGACCTGGTCATGGTCCACGGTTAGGACATACTTTGAGCTTGAGGAACTTTTGAGGTCCTCAATGGAAAAAATCCTCAAAATAGAACATTAGGAACATAACTTGGACTTAGGATGGTGCAGAGCCTGGTTTTGGAGTTGATAGTTGCTTGGAACGAAAATTGGTCTTTGGGGAACATGTATCTAGCACAAGAGCTAGCACAAAGTACTGGAACACGAGCACGGTTCTAGAACACGGCCAGGGACAGGTACATGGACTCGATGTTGGTCTAGTGACACGGTCTTGGCACAGGACCTCGGTTGGGGTCCTTCTCTACTTTTGGCACAATTTGGGGGTTTCGTTCACTTTTGCATACGTCTTGGGCCTACATTAATGTTCTGCACAATTCTCACAAAATAAGTCATTTTCTCCTATGTTTTCACATAATTCATAGCCAAAGGGTGAGTAAAAGGATATGGGAACATGTAAAAAAGATGATGAAAACTCAACCTAACAAATATCCTCAAACCTAGCTTTTGCTAGTCGCTTAGCAAAAAAATAAAGAAAAGGACTCAATCTAGTTAAGGTAAAAATTTGAACCCCTAGGTTGACCTAGTAGGAGGAATTGTGTCTCATGAGGGTTTAACAACATGATCCCCACAAACATTTTAATTAGACACTAACATGCTCGAGTTATGCACTTCAAACTAACAAGAACCAAAAACAACAAAAAATATTAACCAACTAAATGATGCTAGATAATGAGTTCCCCGTGTTAAGTTAGGTGCCATGCTTTAGAAATCAAGCTTAAAAACAAGAGAGGTTAATCATCTTAGAATCATTTCGCCTTGACTCTATTCCTTACAAGTTGGCATTCAACATACAAGAGTCCTAGGGTTTCGCTCATACAAGCATATGTGAGGAGTTTATGTATAGGAATAAAAGTAATCACATATGAGCTTAAATGAATAAAGGCACTTTCTGAATTTAAAGATCTCAATAAGCAATTGATGCTTAAGAACAAAGATACTTACCTTCATCTTCAACCAGCACATTCACAAGATCACTTAGGTCTTCATTGATGGTTGCAATGGGGCTAGGCTAAGGGGTTATTGAATAAAGGGATGGAATTCAATGAGTCCATGATGTGCAAGGCATGAGAGGTCTTGACTTGAGTTAGAATCAAGATCCCACTTTGTTACTTGGTACCCACGACAACTTGGTCATGAGGATTAGGGTTTCCTTGGTTCAAGTACTTTCTTTGTTTTTTTTTCATCTCTTTCTTTTTTGGGTTTCTGCTTTTCTTTACTTCTTTTCCTTGAATTTATTTTATTTTTCTCTTTTCTTGAACCAAGGCCCTTAACAACACTTCCTCAACCATACATTGCATACATAACTTCAATTTCAACACATGCACGACAACCAAAAATCTTGACATTACCACTTGTCACAACTCTCATTTGAGGCAACCTCACACACACATTGACATAGGGTATGGCCATGAGTTACGTGTTTAGTGTAACGACCTGTCCCAAACTCTTGGGATTAATTAAGAATTAATTATGGATTAGCAGGACTAATTGGGGATTAGTCGAGGCTTATAGAACTTTCAGGGAGAAATTACGATTTTACCCTTGGACGAGGGCAAAAAATGGACTTTTGACCTGGGAGGTCTAATGTATGAGGACCGAGGACCATTACGTAGATCGAATCGATACGAGTCCGTAGACAGGCGACACATCAAAATCGGACGTTCGACGAAAAAGTTACGAGTCACGGAAGTTCTGAGGCATTATTGCACGTTTTACGAGATGGGTGGACTTTTGTCCTGAGTGGGCCCCATATATTTGTTCCAGGCCCAATGAACACAGATACATGCATCTCTTCCCTTTTGCATTTTCATTCAAACCAAACCCGAACCCACGTACAACCCATCCGAAAAATTCAAACCCACCTTCCTCAATCCTCATCTATTGCTTTTGGGCCGTGAAGGAATGTTGGAGGGGGGATTGAGACGATGATGGTGGTGCTAAAGGCGTCGATCGTCTTGGACGGTGACCGAGGAACCCAAAAACGGTAAGTTTTGGTTCAAAATTTGAATATGGGTTTTTAGGGGTTGTTGATTGGTTCTAATGATTAGAATGTGTTTCTGGTGGCCATACGAGGTGTTTAGGATTGAGAACAAGGATGGAGACAGCCAGAATCGACGGGGAAGTAAGCTTGAAGCTTCCTATCACTGTTCAATCATGGGAGGTAATATTCTTGGCATGGTTTCACATTTTTGAGGACTCAGATTGATAGGAAATGATTGGACAAAGCTCTAGGAATTAACAGGGTCGTAAACGGTTGAGAAATGGCTGAGAACTGGTCTCGTCGATCCGATCGAACCGAAAACCAGAGAACCGGGTCTGGATCGATTCGGTAGAGGTTGAAGATGACCCTGTGCCTGGTGCGTGGGCTTCACGTTAGTCGCTTGTGACGGTACGTGGGGTAGATTTGGGGGTCATGGTCAACATGTGATTTTGTCCTTTTTATGTATCAGACATTTTGGTACAAGTTTCGAATCGATCAGACACCGTTTCGGGGCAGTTTTGGGTGTCCGAAGGTTTAGGGTATATTTTAAATACATTTAAAAATCCAAAAAAATTGGGGGATCCATTTTTAGCCTATTCAAAGTAGATAGTAACCTTCGGGTGTGAACTGGACAGGTTTGGAAGTCCCGGTGATGGTGATTTAGCCGAAGAGGCTTATGACACGCTTATCGAGGCGTAGCTTGGACGGTCTGTGAGTAGACTTTGTTTTATGAATATAATGCATGCATAAATGTTTTATATGTGTTTATTTTACTTAAAACGATCGAGATCAGCCTAAATTAGGTGAAAAACGGACGTAAAATGAGCTTAAACCATTCGAATCATGCCGCCGGGTCAAAAAAACCCGAATCGCAGACCCGCGCGAGGTAAGGGATGACTGGTTTTAAGTTAGTATTTGTACTTTATATATTATTTGGTTACTTATATTTTCAATTGGGCTTGCTAGTGGAGTTGGATGTGGCTTGTTTTTAATTCAAACCCACCTGGGTTTGACCCCAAGTAGGCGCGAGTGCTAATGTTTTCTTTTTTGCTTGCTAATGTTTTTTTTGCTTGCTAATGCTTTTTTTTTGCTTGCTAATGTTTTTTTTTTTGCTTGCTAATGTTTTCTTTTTTTCTTGCTAATGTTTTTTTTTATCATTTGTTTTTCTTATTTTCAACTATATTTATCTTTTTTTTTTTCAATTTTAAATATATCAATCATTTCCAATGTTTGAACAAAGATTAACTCTATTTTTTTATCTTTTTTTTTTTTCAATTTTAAATATATTTACTCATTTTATTATTTTTCTTACATTCAAATTTTTTTATACTTATTGTTATGTTTTTAATTATATTAACATTCAATTATAGTAATTCACTTCAATTTATATTTATGTTTAAATTTTTATATTACTCGTCATTGACAAAACTCTATTGTATCATATTATTCATCATATATTTATTATATCAATGTTATTTTATACTTTTTATTAGTCCTATATAACCATCATTGCTCATGATCGGGTCATGTTTGGGTTGGATTTTTGGGCCCTGTTAAGTGATTTTAAGGACCCAGATTACTCTGTAGGGCTAGTACGAGTTGATTGAAGCCCAGAACTAGGCACGACGGTGTTAGGATCGATGGGGAACTGGATGGGAAAACATGCCTCCATTGTTGCTCTACTTAAGGTACAGATTTTCTGTGTTTTAACTGAATTTGAACCCATAGATCCAACCTAGGCACCTAGACGATCCTAGAGGTAGCAACAATTTTGAAAATGGGTCAAAAATGGGCGAGTTACAGTTGGGTCGAGTCACAGGTCTGTGCAACCCGAATAGTAGACCCGTCGAGAGAATAGGGACGATGACGTCAGCTGATGACGTCATCCATCTGTCAGACTGTCAGACACGTGGGCCAGTAGGAAAGTAACACGTGTCACATGTCAGTGCTGATTGTGCACTGACATGTCAATGTCCTGTCCCAAGCAGTGGTTGCCACGTGTCACTGACATGTTAGTGACGTGGACCAACCAGCAGCTAACATGTGGCACTATCAGGGCCTGACACATGGCAGGGACGTGGACCAATCTTGGAGTGACATGTGGCACTATCAGAGTCTGACACGTGTTAGACCTGATAGCTGTCAGGTGACATCAGTAAGACGTCATTGCTGACGTCAGCAAGACGTCACTGCTGACGTCAGCAAGACGTCACTGCTGACGTCAGTAAGCGTTGACCAGCGTTGACTTCCCTTTTGACCAGCACGTGGGGACGCGTGAGGGAGAATCTCGAGGTGGGACCAGCACTATTTTCAAGATTTTGCCGATACGAATCCAATGATGGTGGTTTCATATCGATCGGAGATCGTTTGGTGGTTCAAAATTGGGTTGAATGCTTCGGGAAGCGTGTTCGGGCGGCTTTCCCTGGCCGATACTGTTATAGGGTCTTATGTTTGAACTTATAGGACCCATTAGTGACCTGGAGGTGTTGGGACAGGTTTAGGCGGTTCGTTGAGAAGCAAGGACCGTGTGTGAGTGGGCTTTTGATTTCGAAATGATTGCATTCATAACTGTTTTCACTGTTTTACTTCGCGATTGAGATTGGATAATTCTTAATACCATATGATGGTGTTATATACGTATTATGATATTTTGGGGATGAGACCCGTCTGGATATATGTATGATTTGGTTTTTGGAGTAAATCAGGGATTTCTATGGAGCGTAATAGTATTGCACTTGACAGGACCCACCCAGATTATCGCCTCGATAACCGGGAAGAATCCTGCTCCCGTCTGACAACCGAACACAAACAACCAAAATAACCACACAATAACTACACCACATACATTGTCAGACCAGGGAGAACGTACGATACAACCAATTGCACAACAAGTCAACAGTATCACAGAGTATAGTTACAAAACAAGATAAGGATAAAACCCTACTCTGTGAGCTAACTACACCGCAACGGGAAAACTTTATGTCTCTGCCTCTGCCTCGGCGTTAGCCCCCAAAACTCATACCACGACCTGGAGGGTATTAAAACAGAAAAGTGTGAGTGGATTAAAACAAATGGTTATGGAAAACAGTTTTAATGAAATTAGGGTTCACCCTCCATTTTCAAAACACTCATGCATAACTAAGTATCCGAAAACACTTATATGAACCGTATCGAAACAGTTACAGAAGATAACTATAAAATCATGTAAAACCGAATGTAACATCAATGGATAAAATCTGTTGGATCTATCCGAGTCTTTAAACTCATGTATCAAGCCTTCCCGGGATATGAACGAGTCTTTAAACTCAAAACACAATCAATAGGCCTTGGGGGACATCACAGTAACCGAGTTTTTAAACTCAACAGATCTCAATCAAGGGCCCTCCCCCGTCATCAATTAACTGGGTCTTTAAACCCAAAATCAGATCCAGCAATAGTACTAGGTCTTGAAACCCAAAACCATGTGTAATTCACAACAAATCCAGAATCCATCTTAGTCTAATTTGCAAAACCAATTTGAAATCACATTTTATCGAAATAGGACTTATGTCCAAATTTCACACTCAAATCCCAAATCATAGTCACAAAACATAATCAAAGCATCAGTAAAACGTGATACGCAAAAATCATATAAAATCACTTATCAAGTCATCATCAAAGCATAGGAGAAACCATAGTCTCGAAATACGCAAAATGCGATAATCACATCGAAAAACGTGCAATCACGTAAAGCAGGAATATCATAATTATAAACATAAAATCATATATAGAAACATAAAACGAGTAAGTAAAAACAGTCATGCATGTTCGGTTAGAAAACAAAAGTCCACTCACGAAGTTCGAACGCGTCAATCGTGTCCCGTACGCTCCTCGGCTGCCTCAGGAATGTTCTGGCCTGTCAAAGATCACAATTTGGGTCACAAATACTTTCATTAAGCTTACATTAATTTCCCCAATTTTTCGGGATTTCTCAACGTAATTAAATTAAAAATCCTAAACCTTTGAACACTCAAAACTATCCCGAAACGACGTCCGATCAACTCGAAACTTATCTCAAAATGTTTGTTACATTGCAAGGTTAAAATTACATGCTGACCTTGACCGGAGATACTACCTCACGCGCCGCCCGAATGGGCTGCGCATGAAAGTCACGCGCCTTGTACAGTAGTGCTACAGTGTCATCTTCTCTGCCCGTTTTCCTGCTAAACGGGTTACGAACCCGCGACAAGACGCGGTTCATTTCCTTTCAATTCCAGCTTATTTCTTTCAATTCTTCCACCAAAATCCTTCAATTCTATCTTAATTTAAGTTCTCCATCATTAATTACACACATCAAGCTCTTAATCCAACATTTCTCTAATGATCAAACAAACAGTTTTAAATTTCGAATCTCACTCAAATCGATTTAGTTTTCTAATTAATTGACACAGAAGCATCTTAAGACTTAAATGAACATTCTAAAATAATCAATTGCACAAATCCTTACCTGTACGTAGTCGTACTCAACCTCGAATTTTTCCAGAAATTGGAACTTCTGTTCTTGGCCAAAACATGATCAAACTCCTTCGATTTTTGTGTGGTTGAAGTCGAAATGAGTCCAGAAGACTGTTTTTAATCTCTGTTTGGCTCCTCTCAACTCACAAATTAAACTTCGAATTTTCCCTCCATTTTCTCAATTTTCATGATTTCGGCTTCTTCTCCTCTCTGGTTCTCGGTTTTCCTCTCAAACTCGATCTCTCAATTCACTCTAACTTCTCTGTTTTCTTTCAGTCCCTCACAATAGAGTGTTTGAAGCTCCCTATCTCTCACTGTCTCTATTTTTCACACTTGTTCAAAACAAATACAAAATAGCATAGTGCTCTGTTCTACAACCAGCACAACCAACACCTGTGCATCCACTCAGCCCAACAATCTCATATGGCCCGATGAAACGGGGGCTCAATTTTCCTCGCCTGCCAAAGCGCACTATACCTTTCCAAGGAGATAACTTCAGAAATACCCAATCTCCGACTGCAAACTCAAGATCTCTAATCCGACGGTTCACATAGCTCTTTTGTCTATCTTGGGCTTCCTTGAGTCTATCTCTGATGAGATTAACTTTCCCCGTCGTCAATTCCACCAATTTAGATCTAGTCAATTGTCTTTCGCCCACGTCAGTCCAACACAAAGGGGTTTTGCACTGCCGTCCATACAAGGCTTCGTAAGGCGCCATCTCAATACTCGCTTGGTAACTATTGTTGTAAGCGAATTCCATCATTGGTAAATGTGACTCCCAAGTACCCTGGAATTGCAAAAAACAGGCTCTCATCATATCGTCCAAGATTGGGATGGTTCGCTCCAACTGTCCGTCTGTCTGAGGGTGAAATGCTGTCCTAAAATGCAATCTTGTTCCAAAAGCTTCCTGCAAACTCTGCCAAAATCTTGATGTAAATCACGGATCTCGATCCGATACGATAGAGGTAGGAGTTTCGTGTAATCGTATAATCTCATTAATAAATAATCTGGCATACTGTGTCATCTGAAAGTCTTCCCTTACAGGTAGCCCTCATCATTTGGCCCAAAAGCCCATGGGCTTATGGGGCTCGATAGGCCCGATGGACAAAAGCCCAGCCCGGCCCGCTATGGGCCATGGGCCAGCCCGGCCCGAGAGTTAGTGGGCTGGGCTTAGGCTTATGGTGTTCAAACCCGATAGACCCGATAGGCCCGAGCCCGATAAAGTCCGATAAGCCCAGCCCGACCCGCCCGTAATAAACCCAGCCCATAAGCCCGAAAATATAAAATACTTATTATTTAAAAATTAATACACAACTCATTCTTAATACTAATATTTCAACCCAAACCCAAATCTCAGCCCCATGCCCACCTAATTTATTTTAAAAAGCCCAATACACAATACCCAATACAAACCCTAACCACTCATCCACCTATTTAATAGGCCCAACATTTTTGCGCCCTCGGGTATTTTATTTTAACGAGGCCATGTTTTTGCATCCTTGAGTATTTTTTTTCATTATTAATATATTTTTTCATGCATATATTTTTTATAACATTAAAATTTGAGACATAATTTATTGCAAAAGCCCACGTAAGCCCGATTTAAGTGGGTTTAATAGGCCCGACCCGAAAAGCCTGATATAAATCCGACCTGATAAAAGTCTGTGGGCTCTTTTTTATGTCATTAAGCCCGCCCGGCCCGGCCCGGCCCAATGACGAGGCCTACTTACAGGTAAGAAATACACTGACTTGGTGAGTCTATCCACAATCACCCAAACTCCATCGTGGCCTCTGGGTGTCCTAGGAAGTCCAAACACAAAATCCATCGTTACATGATCCCATTTCCATTCTCGAATAGGAAGTGGTTGCAATGCTCCATATGGTCTTTGACTTTCAGCATTTACCTGCTGACAAATCAAACACTTACTGACATACTCATCGATTTCCCGTTTCATACCCGGCCACCAATAATATTCTCGAAGCGTACAGTACATTTTAGTTCCACCTAGATGCATAGCGTACAACGAAGGCCTAGGACGGTCGGAGGCCAAGGCGGTGGATGACAGGACCCATCCCAATCACCCCGGGATTAACGCGGGATGACCCTGCTTCCGTATGACACAGAGTGTCAGACAAGGGATATTTCTGACCTTTGCCCTCCTGGGCTATCAGAGTACGCCAGGATCCGGAGGATGCATGTGATATCTCGGTCTCTGCTACAGTCCACATCCGTTGTCAACCTGAAGGGTATTAAAAACAAAAAGACTATGCGTGGACAAAAATAAAGAATTTATAAAACATATTTCATAAAGACCTTTATACCCTTCACTAAAAAGCATGCATGCATAGTAAAACCATTTATCCAAACAACCATATGTAGGGTCACAGCCCCAACTTCTGTAAATACAAGTCACACGGGCTCCTGCCCAAAACCATTTATAGAAAACCAGAACATAGTAAACATACGTGGGATATCAGTCCAAATCCATTTATCATCAAAAACACAATTTCCCAAACCACTGAAATCATGTTTATCCATTATATTTCATATCCAAGAACCTGTCACGGTAAAATAAAGCTACGCGCGTGCTAACCGGGGTCTCAAACCCAAGTCTCTCCAGGGTCCACCCAGGTCAATGTCCGTAGATCAATGACCCTCCCTAGAGGTAACGAACCATGCCCATCCTGAGAGTAAGGAACCCAACTGGGGGGCGACTCCACTCATTCAGTGCTCCGTGACTACTCTGGGGTCCACCCAGGCCAACGACCCTCCTCGGAGGAGACAATCATATATAAAGGATGGAATATGAAAAACCGTTTGAAATCATTCTTGAAACCTTTTAAGGATTCGTGTCGGGCCCTCACTAGCCTTCATGAACCATAAAACCTTTCAAAGGTTCATGCCGGTTCCCATAAACCGTCATGACCCGTAAAATCCTTTCAAGGGTTCATGACGGTTCCCATAAACCGTCATGACCCGTAAAAACCATTTGTAACACATAGCTGGGCCCTAAGCCCGAATCCACATAGAAACTGGACCTCCAGTCCGAATCGTAAACCAACTGGGCCTCATGCCCGATTCCGTAAATCAAATGGGTCTCGAGCCCGAGTTTACCTTTTCAAATCCAAAACCATTTCATGAAATCATATCCAAAACCACAAGAATGGAAAATCAAAGTAAAACTCGAAAACCTCGATTTACGTGCAAGCACGTAAATCGCCTCGAAATACGTGAAACCATTTAATTCACAACCATCCAAATCAACATCATAAAATCATATTCATAATCCATATAAAACATTTATGCATGCATCACAGTTTAGAAATCAAGGTCCACTCACAGACCGTCCGAAGCCGCGCCTCGATACGCGTGCCATAACCGTCTCCCGGGTCAATCACCGTAACTGGGACTCCCAAACCTGTCCAAATTGTAATAGAAGGTTACTAACTACTTAATTAACCTCCGACTAAAGCCCCGTAATTTTCCCGAACTTTTAACTATTTTTAAGCCGACCCTAATCCTTTTGATGCCCCGAAACATATCAAGACGGTGTCCGATTGACGCGAGACTAGTTCCAAAATGTTCGTTACATCGAATAGAAGATTTCATATGTTGAAAACTTCCCCATATTACTGTTCACGCGCCCCTAGAAGGCTTAGAATACTATTCATCATCACTAACCTCCAGCTGAACCGGTTTTACTGTTCACGCACTGTGCTGAACAGGCGTGACCGGTTCAGTGGTTTCCTCCCTCTATTTTGGTCTGATTTCAACCCTAATTAATCCTATAATTCCTATTTCTTCATTCCTTATCAATTTCAATCCTTAAAACCACCTAAAACCGCATAAAACCCATGGTTTAATTCTTGAACCATACGGTTCAAGGTTTCCAAAACCTCCCATGGTGTCCTACAACCCCTAACCATCCTCAAAACCAGTATAATACCTTCCTACCAACCCATTTAATTCAACAAAAACAACCAAAATGATCCATAATGCAAAAATCGAAAATTATGGACAAATGGGCCTAACCGTGCACGTCCTCCGGTTTGTGGCTCCACCGTCCATGGCGGCGCCGTCCAGGCCGGCCACCGTCCACCTCCTGTCCTCCCTTCCGTCTCTGGTCTCAGTCATGGCTGACTGGAAAGGGTTGGGTTTGTTTGGGTTGCACAGAGAAGAGGGAAATGAGATCGGGGAAATGGGTTTGAAATGAAGAAAATGAAGATGTCCGATGCATGAAGGAAAAGGGATGGCCTGTGGATGGGTGACACTTGTCACTCATTCATAGGGCAGGGATTAAATTTCTGGGCCCCACTAAAGTCCAAAATTTAACTCGTTTCGTAATTCGTGCAATAGTGCACTTGAACTTCCGTGAATGGTAACTTCGTCGTCGAACGTCCCAATTCGACGTGCCGCCTGTCTATGGATTCATATCGTCCTGATCTATGTAATGTTCCTCGGCCCTCAGCCATTGGACCTCTCGGTCAAAAAGTCAACATTTGGCCCCTTTTAATTAAAATTACCAAAATGCCCCTAAACTTCCGAACGTTATAACTTCCTCCTCAAACGTCGGAATTGAACATGCCACCTGTCTATGAACTCGTGACGTCACGAACTACGTCACGGTCATTGGTCAAAGTCCGTTTGACCGTCGGAACGAAAAGTCATCGTTTTGCCAACGCCCAAGAGTAAAATGGTCATTTCGCATCATTCGTCCGTTTTTGCTCAACTAATCACCGATTAACCTCACTAATCGTGATTAGTCACTAATATAATCTTGGAATTTGGGACGGGTCGTTATAGTGGAGGCTTGCAGGTGGTCGGTTCAACCGTGGACCTTCAAGGTGAGATTTCAACCCATTTCTTTGGTTTTTAATGGCTAGATTAATTGGGTTTGAAATTAGAAACTTATAGGAATCAAAATGGGAAGGAAAAGAGTGAAAATGGGTGGGTTATAGGGTTGAACCGTGACCGCCGGTTTGGTTGGACCGAACCGGTTCGAACGGGTCTGGATCGAACCGGTTCGAACCGGTCTGAACCGGCTAGTTGGAGGTTAAGGATGATGAACAGTGCCTGGCACGGACTTCTGGCCGCGCTTAGGGGAGCGTGGGCCACCTTTTGGGGATGCTACCAACACACAAAATCATCCTTTCGATGTAACAAACATTTTGGGACTGATTTCGTGTGGATTGGATATCGTTTCGATAGGTTTCGAGGTGTCCAAAGGTTTAGGATCGAATTTAAAAATATTTAAAAATTTGGGAAAATTACGGGGCTTTAGTGAGAGGTTAATAAGGTAGTTAGTAACCCTCTAAAGTGATTTGGACAGGTTTGGAAGTCTCGGTGACGACGATTGACCTAGGAGAGCCGTATGGCACGCGCATCGAGGCGGCAGCTCAGACGGTCTGTGAGTGGAACTTGTTTTCTAAATTGATGTATGCATAAATTTTTATTATATGTTTTAATACTTTTTTTGTGAAGCCATGAGTGCATTTGTGTGTGGTTACGTATTGGCACGTATTTCGAGGTTTCGGCCTTACACAGTGCCTATGCGGGTTTGTATTTCTACGATTATTTAAATGAAATGGTTTTGGATTTAAAAAGGATAAACTCGGGCATGAGACCCATTTGGTTTTATCTTGGGCATGTAGCCCTGCTGATGACCTACGGGTCTGAATCGTGGTCGCGGCGAGTGCTTAGTGCGTGACGATGAACGATACGACGCTCGCCTCCAGACTGGGATGCGTTCCTTCCGGAGAGGTCCCGATGCATGTACCGTTGTCGAGCAGCCATAAGAGGCTCGACTTCGGAGTGCTGACGGTTCAGGATATCGATCGGTGATGAGTGCACCATGATCTAGCGGTGGTCGCGTCAGTTGATTCATTCACGGCGACATACCAGGATTGAGGGCGGTCCTGGACGGATGGTTGCACGCGTCACTACGATCAAAGTCGTGACTGACCCTGAGATATTGGGCACGCTGCCCAGTTGAGTCATGTGTTCGGGCACGAAGCCCAGTTACTTTACATTTGTGATTTCGGGTCGGAGACCCTAAATGGATTTCCGGATTCATGACGGTTTATGGGGACCAGGCATGAATCCCTTAAAGTTATTTAAGGATGTTTTCTATATATATATATATATATATATTCATATACCTTCCTTATTTGGATTGTCTCCTCCGGGGAGGGTCGTTGGCCTGGGTGGACCCCGGAGTAGTCACGGAGCACTAACTGAGTGGAGTCGCCCCTATTGAGTACCTTACTCTCAGGAAGGCTTGGATTATAACCTCAGGGAGGGTCATTGATCTACGGACATTAACCTGGGTGGATTTGGGCTTTGAGACCCCGGGTAGCACGCTCGTAGCTTTAGATACCGTGACAGGATGGTTATGTGATTTATGTATATATGTTATATGACGTGTGATGTGTACAGGTTTTGGGCTGTTGCCCGTATGGTTGGTTTCTTTATGGTTTTGGGTTTAGTTCCCATATATGGTTTTTGTGGATAAATGGTTTTTGAATGCATGCATGCTTTTTAGTGAAGGGTACAAATGTCTTTATGAAAATATTTTTATAAATTATTGTTTTGTCCACTCACAGCTTTTAAATGTTTTGATTGCCCTTTAGATTGACGGCGGATGAGGACTGTAGCAGAGACCGAGACATCACATACCTCCTCCGGATCCTGGCGTACTCTGACGCCCCGAGCGGGCTAAAGTCGGAAATTTCCCTTCTCTGACACTCTGTGTCAGATGGGATCAGGCGCCACCCGATCCAAGATACACCAAAATCAGTCAGATTTCCTCGATTACATGTCATCCACTCGTGACATGATTCAATGGTTAAATCCGCACAAATGTCATCGGGCCACTAGGCCAATACACTCCTAAGGTTCGATACTCAGGAACTCATTCCCCTCACTAGGTCAATTATACCATATCCCTTTCCCAGGGTCATTATGTATAACGATTTTAACCTTTCCTCCTGATTCCTTCCTATTTCCAATGAGCACTCAGTACAATCATAAATACTATATTGCAAGGCACGTCCCTTTCTTAACTTCGACTCCACCATACACCAAGCATGGTCCTGCAGTTGGACACCAACCGTCCAAGTTATTAGGATTCATGTACTACTCCACTCCTATGGAGTTTCATAACTAACAGGGTTCCACCTATCCTTAGGTTATCAACATGACAATCCTCTCCCCAACAGTACCTGATCCGCCAATGTGGTCGTAATCTCACTATCCCAACCATCACCGCCATCACCTTTTCACATATTAGGCCTTTCTTTTTATCCATCAATACTAATCCTGATGGTTGATACAGTACTCGTACATTCTTTCCCAAAGGTATATGACCTCTGCATACTCAACCCCGTGGGTCGATCTCAACTCATACAAGGATGGTCAACTTCTGAGGGTTTAACTAGCATCAACACACGACTCACCGAGCCCCAAATCTCGTGGTACATCTCAATATACACACAGGAGGGATCACCATGGAACATAAGTCACTATTCCTCCACTCGTAACCATTCCACCTCAATTCTCATTTCCAAAAACTCTGACCTCCTTCCGGGTCAATCGCCATAACTGGAGAAACATGGTAGAGAACCCCCTTACAATCCTCTGTGGTCTCCAGCAAAACTCAGACCAACTCACGTTCCCCAAACCTGCTCTAGTTTAACAGACCTAACAGATAATCAACTATCTCTTCCTCTGAGAGCGTACCCATTACATCTACTCAGTACATCACACGCCCATCGTTACACATAAGTACTCCAACCAATCATCAATCATGGTAACTTACCTCACCTAGATGTGGTCAGACTAACCGACTCCTCGTCTCTCATCTACGACTAGCCCAAATGGCTATCCAAGGGTATCACCGTCAACTAACCTTGGCCATACCAAATCCGGCCATTATCCTTCTCTCTCTTTTACTCAAAATCAACAATCAGCATCATGTTGGCCTCTCTTAATAAGGTCACTAACCACAACTTTCTCACGAAACCACAATTCCTTAACTCATGATACCGAATCCTTATTCCATACCGTTACCTTGTTAAGTCGTCCATAACCAACATATAACCTCAAATCATCGTAACTCAATTCCTCATCCTAGCAAAACCCCATCCTGGCAGAACCTCAGGAATATGTTGAGAAGTCTGGGCATCCTCAACCCTCACTAACCGTCGCATACCCGAAGCTCATACACCACCCACGTGACCAACAAACCAGTATAGCTCATACCAACCATCCATTGGTTGTGAGGATCCAAATCATCCTAGAAGGTAACACCCTCGAGTCTCCCTGAAACATAACCTCTGGAATCCTAGATTCCACATATCACTCTTTAATCAACAGACTCGATAGAGTTCTCATGAGTCATCAGCCAATCCAATCCAAGGATGACATCCAATTCATCCAAATCTAAGTCAGCCACTAGGCGAACGACGCCAGTCCTCCTGGGTAACCTCACATCGATAGGTTCCCCCCCCCCCTTATATCTCACCAATTTTACCTTATATAATTACCAAGGTTACCACATAACTATTATCAAAGTATCACAGCGATAACTCTAGTCAGTCCAACGACTTTCATACCATAACCCATCACAAACAACACCATACCCGACCAATAGCCAAACTCAGGACATGGAAGAGTGGATAATCCTTGACTTGCCCAATACCTATGTCCGGGTTAAACTTACATCATGACCACAAGTAATAGGTATCCAGGTCATCACTCCAGGGTTACTCAGGCTTCCTACGAAAGAATTGCAATCCCCGGGAAAGTGGTCCCAATTGACCACGCCCCTATGGTCCATCACGGGCCCCACCAACTCTTCCCTTGCCTAACATATCCACAGTCAATATAGGAGCCAATCCTCACTCTAACACACCCCCAACAGTGCCATCTCACTTATATCCATCAATCTATAAAACCATTTCTTCATGATGTGACAAGACGACTCACAAACATAACTCTTACTATATAATTACCCTTATTACTTTACCTCCCAGTGGACCCGACTTGCGTCCCACTGAACTGGACTATCTCCTAAGTCCAACTCCTTGTATGCCTCGGGTCTCCGCCCGAACCTCAGTCACTAAGGACACTAACATGTCCCATAAGTCCAATACAAGACCAAGCCATCATTTCCTAACTCCTCAATACCTGACCATATACGAGTCCTTGGCATCCTAAGTGCCCAACGTTCCTCAATCATCCTTTCTGGCTCCTCTCGAGCCTTGATACCTTACCATGACTCATCTCACGTTTCTAACCCATATCCGGACTCATTTTGAGTCCCACATCCACATCTCGACTCCTCTCGAGTCCAGTCTCATACTAATCAATCATGTCATCACTAACATACCCAGTCGCCGAGCAAATACTAATGCTCAACCATATCTTATACAACCGATAAGGCCTAAGAGGTTTCCCATCACATTTTAGACTCTTTAAACACACATTCCCCTTAAGGAATTATCCCATCATGAGTGCAACTTGCTCGATTATGCAACCCTTCTAGCCACTAGGCTCATTCGTCTCCGCGACCCACACCATTCTACGTCTAACAAACAGTAACTCATAGTGTATTCTACATGACATCTGACCCTGAATCCAGGGTCAATCTCATCCGAGATCTATCACGAGGTCTCATACACCCTCGTCTACCCGTCTCACTACCAGGTCGCGCACGAGGTTTACGTTCCAGAGGCATGATGTGGCAACAGAATCAGCAACCTAGTGCTCTGATACCAAATTGACAAGACCGCCCCCGAAGGGACATTGATAACCGTGCCCGGTCCTGCTCCCGTCTGGCAAGTCGACTAAAGTTCCCAAATTACCCTTAGTACTTTCCAAACCAGGGATAGCCACACATGTACTCACTCATGCCTCCGCCTCTCGATCAACCTCAATCAACGCGCCACAACCTGGAAGGTCAATAAAAACACAAAAGGTGTGAGTGGACAAAAATGAATCGGTTTATAAAAAGGTTACAAAAATACATTTCTACCCTCCACGTAAAACCAATGCATGCATTCAAAAATCATTTCGCAATCCATTACATTTTCAACATAAGAAAACCGTGTACAAAAATCAAATCATTTTCCTTTTCTTCACCTTCGGGTCTTAGCCCGCAAACATAAACACAGGGCCTCTGCCCAAATCATGAATCAAATCCAAGTACGTAACATAATCCAAAAATCTATCAAAACCACATAAACCGGGCCATTGCCTAACACATCCGAAAACATCGGAAATCAACAATAATTCAGAAGTCAATCAATCTGCTGGAACTCAAGTGCGCCCCAGTCTTTAAACTCAAAACCATGGGCATAATCATGCCTTCCCGGGATATCAACGAGTCTTTAAACTCAGAACATAATCAATAGGACTCAGGGATATCACAATAACCGAGTCTTTAAACTCAATCCGGGTCTTTAAACCCAATCCGGGCCCGCCCCCATCATCAATTATCCGAGTCTTTAAACTCAAAACATCATCCAGCGATAGCACCGAGTCTTTAAACCCAAAACCATTTGTAAATCACAACAATCCAAGATCCATCGTGATCCAAATTCCAAATCCAATCCGAAATCACATTTTGTCATAACAGGACTCAGGTCCTAATTACACATTCAAATCCCCAATCATATCCGACATCCATTCCCGAATTTGAATTCGCAATAATGATTCCGTAAGCCGGCATCCGGAACCGTCATTCCGAACCCAAACCAGAAATTCACTTTCAAGTTTTCGAAAATTGAAATCTCGTTCTTCAAATTACTTTTATGCCTTGGGCATCAAGCCCGAAATTAACTTTTCCAAAATCCATTTTAAATCTTTGAAATCACATCATATTTCAAATCCCAAGGTCAAAGCATCAAAACCCTGATCAAACACAATATACTGGAAATCTCGTAAAACGCGCAAATCCGTAATAATCTGGAAATACGTGTCAAAACCGTAGGTCATACTCATAATCACGATCAAAACATCCGTAAAACATCATACTCACAAATCATGTAAAATCATTCATCAAACCATCATCAAAACATAAGAGAAACCACAGTCTCAAAATACGTGCAGTTACGTATGGTATACTAAGATATGTATAAATACGAAAATCGTAATTATCACAAGTCATAATCCTAATCATAGAAATATTTATGCATGCATTAAATTTTGAAAGCAAAGTCCACTCACACACCGTCTATAACGCTCGTTTTCATGCCGCACGCATTTCCGTAATTTTCGAAATTTTCTAGAAATCTCAAATCTTGTCCGAAATCATTCTTTAGTGTTACTAAGGACCCAAATAACATCATACTAATTTCCCATAATTTTCCAGGAATTAAACGTTAGTTAAATACGTAACATAAACCTTCGGACCCTCGAAACAACATCGAAACGGTGTCCAATTAATTCGAAATCAACGCTAAAATGTTCGTTACATTGTGTAGGACAAAAGTCATGTTGAACTTACCTTGAGAATCGGGCCCACGCGCCCTCACTCGCCGTCGTGAGTGGCTGCGCGTGAAACTCACGTTCCTGCAACAGTAACCGCACCGTCGTCTTCCTCACCCGACTGGCCTGGTAAACGGGTCATTTAACCCGCGTAGCGACCCGGTCCAATCCCTGCGAATCTCAATTCGTTTTTTTCAATTGATTCAGTCTAAAACATCGTTATGAATCTAATTATGGGTCTGTAACTTTAATTTCACTATACCTTACCTTAAACCGTCAATTCCAGCTTGCGTTTCTGATGAACCTCCGACCACCATTCATTCCTTGAAGTTCCATCAATCCTCATTGTTTTTCTGCAATTGATCGAACCAAAAGTTTTGCAGGACTCGCAGAAACCTGTCTTCGTTCTCAATTGCAAGCTCGAATCTCTCAAACCATTCCAACTCAACTGGAATCTCTAAAGCTAAACTCAACTGTCGTCTGGGCTCATCTCTTCACCAATGTCTTCACTGTCGATCCCGTTCGACTCGTTTGGACGTCTAGAATCTCAAACTCACCTCTGATTCCATCGATTTGCCGCCCAAATTAACATTTGATTTTGAGTTCATAATTGGGGTTTTCCGGCGGGTTCAGTGTTCCTGGGGTCTTCCTCCCCGTTTTTCCTCTCCATTTGAATCTCTCTGTTTCTCTCATTCCTCTCCATCTCTCATTTTCTCTCAAACCGTTATTGGGGAGGTTGAACTAGCAATGGTTCAACGGTCTCTGTTTTTCCATTTCAAAGCACCAGCACAGTTCACTGTGCATCTGTTTCCCGCACTCCACCTCCACCAACACAACCCGTGCTCTGTCTTCTGCCTCTGTCCCCTCACTAAATTGCATAAACAATTCGACCACAACGGTGCTCCATTCCCAACCTCACTCGTGAACACACACACTCCTGCCCATACTCTGTTGTTCACCTCAGACACACCAGCACGTTTTAAAAACACCAACCCACACAATGTGCACTTGTTTCAAGCACACCCACTCACGCCCCAAAGCCACTAACCATTAAACAATCCCCTGGACAGACCACCCAGGCACGGTGGTTCAGCCCCCTGCTTCCCGGTTTCAAACAGTTCCTCTGTGTGAATTTACAATTTTGCCCTCCTGCATAAAATTACCAAAATGCCCTTCTCGTTCTAGACCCGTATCTCAACCGTCCGATGTCCGTTTTGAGCGTGCCGCCTGTCTACGGACTTAGGGCATCGAGACGTACCTAACGATCCTTGAATTGTGTGAAAATTAGTGGTCAATCAAAAAGTCAACATTGTCCTCCTTTTCGTCCTAATTACGAAAATGCCCTTGAACTTCTGAACGTCATAACTCCTTCCCTAATTGTCGGAATTGGACGTGCTACCTGCCTATGAACTCGTGATGTCCCGAACTACGTCACAGTCATCGGTTAAAGTCCGTTTGACCGCTCGAGCAAAAGTCAACCGTTCACCTATTACCTAGGGGTAAAATCGTCCTTTTCTTCAAATTTTCCAAATTTCCCATTTTTTTAACGTCCGGGTCGTTACATTAAGCCTGTTAAGGGTATTTTTGGTATTTTAGAGTTATTATCATACGGGAGCAGGGCATATCCCCAGGTGGTCCTAGGGGGATTGGGATAGGTCTTTTCATGAACACTACTAAGAGTACCCACGATTAGAAAAGAGAGCAAAAGATGAGGCAAACTCTTGAATTTTTGGATCGGGCACTAGACACTATACTCCAAAGTATGAGGGCCTTAGAAGGTCTAGATATCAAGAGAGCTTAGAAGCTTAGAGCCACCATATTCACAGGCAAGTTGGGCCCGGACGAGGCTGATGAGTGTATCACTCGACTGCAGCAGGTTTCTATTGCGACGAGGTGTCCTTAAGAGGATATAGTATGGCTAGCCACTTTCCTTTTGGGTGGTTACACATACAGATGCTAGCATGGACTATGGATGACAGGCTGGACATCCGTACAGTTACTTGAGCGGTATTCATAGAGTGTTTCCTGGATTACTTTTATCATGGTTCCTATTAAGATGCCATGTAACGACCTGACCCCAAATTTGGGAATTTTAATAGGAAAAGAACGATTTTTTCCTCGGTCTCAGAGGGGTTTAGAAGTCAATTTTATCCCGGAGGCACTTGTGGACTTTTTTTTTTTTTACCGTTGCATAAGGTTCAAACACATGAGTTCATAGACAAACAGCATGCTCAAAACGGATATCCAGTGAGAGCTGTGGGTCTAAAATATTCAAGGGAAATTTGGTAATTTTTTTACACGACAAATATCTTAGTTAATTTCATATTTTCCTTATCTTCATTTTCTATCCTCACTCTCCTCGTACTCTCTACCAAGCCGTGAGCACCACATGAAACGACCTATCCCTAATCCCCCTGGATTACGGGATGTTCCATGCTCCCGTCTAACCCACGTGCAACACGAAGGTTAAACACTCATCTAACCTTCATGTAACACGTAAGCCAGACAAGGGATCCCAGGTCAATAGTCCAAAATAACTTTTGGCTTCCCAGAGTGCGCAGAAACCACCGTGGATCGTGTGTGATGTCTCAGTCTCACCAATAACTTCTCGCATCCGCATCAACCTGAAGGGCATCGAAAAACTAGAAAAGACTGTGAGTGGATGAAATATATAAGCTTATAAAATACATTTTAATCAGAAAGACATTTATGCCCTCCATGTAAAACCCAAATGCATGCATTCGAAAACCATGTCATTTGCACCATAAGAAAACCGTTTATGAAGTCCAGAAATCCTTTCCTTTTCTCAAATCATGGGCCTTAGCCCAAAACCCTAAACCAAAGTGAAGATACGGGAACTCAGCCCAAAATCCAAGATCCAAATCACGTGTAAAATCATAAATCCAATCATCTGGGCCACTGCCCAAAACATCGAAAAACCATTTGAAAACCAGTGTCATATCACATAAATCCAAAAGCATATGAAAACACATTCATCCAATCGAACCTACTGGATCTCAACTGAGTCTTTAAACTCAATATATATCCGAGTCTTTAAACTCAATAGGTGACACGACCCACCCTCAATCCCCCGGGATTAAGGGATAAGTCATGCTCCCGTCTCACCTACGTGTGACACGAAGGCTAAACCGACGTCGTACCTCCATGTAACACGTAAGCTGGACAAGGGATACCAGGCCAATGTACCAAAACCACATTCCGATGTCCGAGAGTGTGCAAAACTTACTGTGGATCGCGTATGTGATGTCTCCGCCTCTCTCTCACAACAGCCCGCACCGCAACAATCTGGAGGGTATCAAAAACAGAAAAGACTGTGAGTGGACAAAAATGAATAATAAGTTCAAAAAACAGTTTATAGAAAAGTACATTTATACCCTCCATGTAAAACCAATGCATGCATATGAAAACCATTTCATAAAACCATTTCCTTCCCAAGATATGGAAGCCATTTCCGAAAACCATAAATCAGAATCAAGTACGGGCACTCAGCCCACAATCCATCAAATCCAAATCATCAGGGTCACAACCCAAAACATCTGAAAACCAGTGAAAACCAACAAAAAATCATAATCAATCAATCTACTGAATCTCAAGAGCGCCGAGTCTTTAAACTCAAAACACATGCGCATCATCAGGCCTTCTCGGGATATCAACGAGTCTTTAAACTCAAAAACAGATCCAGCCATATCCAGGTCTTTAAACCCAAAACCAAGTATCAACGGGTCTTTAAACCCTAAACCACGTATCAACGAGTCTTTAAACCCAAAACCAAGTATCAACGGGTCTTTAAACCCAAAACCAAGTGAAAAACATCATTTGAATGCTTAATTCCAATCCGGATATCACATCCATAATCCATTTCCAAATCCGAATCTGAAATCATCATTCCGTTGCCGGCATCCGGAATCATCATTCCGAACCCAAATCTAAAAATCCACTTTTCAAGCTCCAAAACTGAATCTCGAATCGTATTTCTGAAATCCGATTCCAAAACCCGAAATCACATTTATCAAAATCACTTTTCCAAAATCCATTATAAATTATTAAAATCAATTCATAATTCAAATCCCAAAATCATAATATCAAAACCATCATCAAATCATAGCAGAAAACCATATCTCTTAAAACGTGCAATTTCACAAATATCTCGAAATACGTGCAAAATCGTAATAATAGATATCATAATCATAATTATAGCAATCACGTATAGAAAACATATAAAAACATTTATGCATGCATCATAAGTTAGAAAGTAAAGTCCACTCATAGACCATTCCCGTTGCTGCCTCGATATGCGTGCAATTACGCCTTCCCGACTAATCCACTATCATCGGCTTTCCCGAACCTGTCCAAATCCATAATAAGGTCACTAACTACTTCACAAAGTTTATACTAAAGCCCTGTAATTTTTCCGAATTTTAACTATTTTTAATCTAGCCTTTAAACCTTCGAACATCCCGAAACCTATCGAAACGATGTCCGATCGACTCGAAACTAGTCCTAAAATGTTCGTTACATCAAATACTTTAAAAATCGTGTTGGAACTTTCCTAAAAAGATGTACCATGCACCCCCCCCCCCCCCCCCCACGTGCCTCCCAACGTGGTTGCGCGTGGGCCTCATGCGCCAACACAGGTTGTCTTCATCCTTGGTCAAACCAAGTTCGAACCGGTCCAGGCCGACCTGGTCCAGACAAGAACCGGTGTGGGCAGTTTTACTCTGTTTTCAGTCCAATTCCAACCATTTTAATCTTATTAGCTTTTTCTAATAAAGCCTTATCTGTCTACGGTGTCAAAACATCGATTTGGGCACAAGAAACTACCTTCCCAATTTGCAGAATGAGCGGCCCTCCATCGATCTCTGTTTCAGGCCACCACAGACGGCCTTGGGCCACGAAACCAGTTCCTACGAGTTCCTACTACCCTCCAAATCAGTTTCCAAACACCATTATTGATCAAGAAGTACTAAAAACCACAAACCCATTTTGAACTCAAAAAACTTTCTTCGCGGGAACTTACCTCCCACGCCGCCGTGAGCTCCACCGTAAGTACCAGAAGCATTATCTCACCTTCCCTGCACCTTTCCATTCACACAACACGGTCAAAAGATGAGAATTGAGGGACTTAGAGTTCATGGTCAAAACACGCTCTGCACTCTATTCCTTTTGGTTACAAAACCACCGTCCCCGGCAGTCGTCATGGTCAAGCCACCAATATCCTTTCACCGTCTTCTCCTTTTTTCTTCCTTCGCAGATTACGGGCATTGATGAGATTTCAGGGAGGTTTGGGGTACAATCACACTCTGTTTCTTAGTTCTTCACTCTGTTTTTGCCCACAATCGTACAAAACCAGAATCCATTTTTTAAAAAAATCAGATGAGAGATGGTGAGAGAGTTCTACAACCATTCAGGACAAGCCAGGTGTCCAAAATCTTGTGGGCACAATTCCCAAGGTAGCCACTTGTCCAAATCTAACTGGGCACATATCCCAATGCATCAAATGGCCAAAATACCCTTGCCTTCACAAATTACCATTTTGCCCTTTTCTTATTTAGACTCATAACTAAACCGTCCGAAGTCCGATGACAACGTGCCGCCTGTCGTTGTACTCGAGGGATCGAGACCTACCTAACGGTCCTCAAAATGCGTGACAAATCCATGACGTATGAAAAGTCAACAGTTTGCCCCTTTTAACCAAATTACCAAAATACCCATATCTTCCAAGCATCATAACTTTTTCCTCGAACGTCGGAATCGGACGTGCCACCTGTCTACGGACTCGTGACGTCCCGAACTACGTGACAGTCATCGGCCAAAGTCCATTTGACTGTTCGAAGTAAAAGTAAACCTTTTTACCCATTTCAAGGGTAAAATCGTCATTTCGCACCGTCCGTTCGAAAGCACCCATCTAATCCCCGTTTAACGTCACTAATCCGTCAATAATCACTAATCTAATCCAGAACTCCATGACGGGTCGTCACAATCTCCCCCCTTAAAGGAATTTCGTCCCCGAAATTCCGAATAACGTACGTCCATAACGAACTAGGGGAATCCAACTGATCTCACATCTGGGTCTCCTACCCAGAGTCCATATCCTGACAGTTCCTAAACTGTCACCACCACATCTGTCATCACATCTTTGCCAAGCGAACCATTTCAACCAATTTTTCGGTCCATCTGGAGACCAACTCAGTCATACCGAGGTCAACACATTTCTAACTCTTACCCGCGGTACCTCGAACATCACACCAGCCGACGCTCACGGCTCAACTACTACTAGGTACGTAACAACACCACCGCCACCACAATCACTCAAGCAATCATCTTACCGGTGGTTCCCCTCACCACCAATACCATAATCTTGTGGGAACACCATCCACGTCCTACACTATCAGTCTGCAACTGGACCCTATCACATACCTGTTTAATCGTGACCACACATCTCAACGTCAGGGTCCCGCCAGTCACTTATGGCTCTGAGCATCTAGCTCACATCAGTACTGACTCCTTCCATAAATAATCAGATTACTCGAGATCACCCTGATCCAGTCCATCGCAACTACTTCGATCACCGATATGACCGACAACATATCTCGGCACCAAGCCAATCACCAACACCCCTACCAGAACATCACGATGCACGCCCCATCGCATCAGAATGGTTCCGATTACGAATACAACCACTACGCACACATCTCAAGTACATGCAATAATCATCCTGCAACATCCTTTGATCATCATGCTGTATTCATGGGCACACACAACATCCTAGTATCCACACGGATTACCACCTGACTACGAGCCAAACACGCTTCACTTTTGAAGTCCAGCTATCCAATGCAACACTAGGTCAATATTTCTTCCGAAGAATACCAACTCAAGTCTATTACGGGTCTCCTGATCTCCCGGGTCTCCCGACCATTAACCAAAACATCTAATCCCATCACATAACATAGGAAAACCCAACACTAGATCCAAATCCAAATACTCATACGTATGCAAAACTAGACCGCACTCCTCATCCGTATATCCAACTTCTGTCCTATTATCCCACTTCTGTCCTATTATCCCACTTCTGTCCTATTATCCCACTAACATGTCTAAGCTCTGTTTTACATATGATTCTCCCGATCCACTCAATCCGGAGCTAGAAGCAATCCAATCCCGATCCACTCACTCCTAAGTGGATCCCACGTACTGTCTCACTACTTCACCTTTAATTCTCACAAATGATCAGACCATCACATCGAATTAAATCAATCCAGAATACCACACATCTCGAGACACGTCTAGACTGTGGGTTCTCTTCAATTACCTCATATCGATCAGTTACAATCACTCATTCTCATTCTCACTTAGTCTCTTCCTTTCATCATCTTACAACGGAACTCACAATGGTCCACAACCAAGACATCACAATTTTTCCTACCTTAATCCAACTTAACACAATCCTATGACACTCGCCACACCTGCCAAACATGACGTCACCAAGTACTCTTTCTACTCCTGAACACATCCATACGTGTCCACGATTAAGGGGGGTTCACAACTCCTGAAGTTCCTTCAATGAGTCACCCGAATCGACTCCAGAGTATCCAAAACCTCGGCTGCACCCAGCAGCACCCTCTCCAATCCGGTTGTAAGTCGGCCCAAGTCACAACAACTCACTAACCACAAACCCCAACGTACGTTTTTCAAACTAAACACTTACTCTGGGGTATACTGGGGTTTCTCACTAAGGTACTCACATCTACTAATCCAGCCATCTTAATGGGGTTCCTCAAATCATTACTATCCCTAGGGTTATCAAAACCCGTGGCATCCACTTGTTCACAACAACCTCACCCCTCGGGTCGTCACACCCGGCTAAGAACATCCTTAACGTAATATCTACAAAATCGTCAACCAGTAACCATCGCTAAGGGGAATCCCTCAAATCCAAAAAGCAGGTTCCTTTTCCCCCGCAACTCTAGGCATCCGGTTACTCGTAGCCACACAAGTCCAATCCCAAAAAAACTGACCAAAGGGTCACCAATCCATACTATCGTCATCCAATCGCCACCCGGCCCAACAGGTAGCCGTCAACCAGCCCCACGGGCCGACCAGCCAACCATCAATCGTATCTCACCATTTGGATGAACCACTCTAAAAAAGCCAACCATCTATCAGATCTACTCTATCTGACCCTAAGGGCCAACCATCGAGCATATCTAGTGCCAAGCACGCTAACTACTCCGGCCCTAAGCCGACAAGCGTCACACCTCACACCGCGTATCAAGCAACGCATCACCTAGTCGCTCGTACTCTCGCCACCAACTAGGCCACTAAATATCGTACTACCGCTCGCTATCACTCGCGTGTCCAGGTTGATGATAGGTTGTTCCGCGTTGAGACCTCACATCCACAGGAGCATCACATTACCCAAGTCGACGAACTAACTACTCTGGGAGCTAAAACCTTGTGCAGAGCGCACAAATCTAGCTCTGATACCAAATTTACACGACCCACCCTCAATCCCTCGGGATTAAGGGATAAGTCATACTCCCGTCTAACCTACGTGTGACACGAAGGCTAAACCGACGTTCAACCTCCATGTAACACGTAAGCTAGACAAGGGATACCAGGAAAATGTACCAAAACCACCTTCTGATGTCCCAGAGTGCGCAAAACTTATTGTGGATCGCGTATGTGATGTCTCCATCTCTCTCTCAAAACAGCCTGCACCGCAACAACCTGAAGGGTATCGAAAACTGAAAAGACTGTGAGTAGAAAAAAATGAATAATAAGTTCAGAAAACAGTTTATAGAAAAGTAGATTTATACCCTCCATGTAAAACCAATGCATGCATATGAAAACCATTTCATAAAACCATTTCCTTCCCAAGATATGAAAACCATTTCCGAAAACCATAAATCAGAATCAAGTACGGGCACTCAGCCCACAATCCATCAAATCCAAATCATCAGGGTCACAACCCAAAACATTTGAAAACCAGTGAAAACCAACAAAAAATCATAATCAATCAATCTACTGAATCTCAAGAGCGCCGAGTCTTTAAACTCAAAACACATGTGCATCATCAGGCCTTCTCGGGATATCAACGAGTCTTTAAACTCAAAACCAGATCCAGCCATATCCAGGTCTTTAAACCCAAAACCAAGTATCAACGGGTCTTTAAACCCTAAACCACGTATCAACGAGTCTTTAAACCCAAAACCAAGTATCAACGGGTCTTTAAACCCAAAACCAAGTGAAAATCATCATTTGAAAGCTCAATTCCAATCCGAATATCACATCCATAATCCATTTCCAAATCTAAATCTGAAATCATCATTCCGAACCCAAATCCAGAAATCCACTTTTCAATCTCCAAAATCGAATCCCGAATCTTATTTCTGAAATTCGATTCCAAAACCCGAAATCACATTTATCAAAATCACATTTCCAAAATCCATTATAAATTATTAAAATCAAATAATAATTCAAATCCCAAAATCATAGTATCAAAACCATCATCAAATCATAGTAGAAAACCATATCTCGTAAAACGTGTAATTTTGTAAATATCTCAAAATACGTGCAAAACCGTAATAACAGATATCATAATCATAATTATAGAAATCACGTATAGAAAACATATAAAAACATTTATTCATGCATCATTAGTTAGAAAGCAAAGTCCACTCACAGACCATTCCTGCTACTACCTCGATACGCGTTCAATTACGCTTTCCCGGCTAATCCACTATTACCGGATTTCCCGAAACTGTCCAAATCCCATAATAAGGTTACTAACTACTTCACAAAATTTAGAGTTCACGGTCAAAACACGCCCTGCACTCTGTTCCTTTTGGTTGCAAAACCATCGTCCACGGCAGTCGTCATGGTCAAGCTACCATAATCCTTTCACCGTCTTCTCCTTTTTTTCTTCCTTTGCAGATTACGAGCATTGATTATATTTCAGGGAGGTTTGGGGTACGAACACACTCTATTTCTCAGTTCTTCACTCTGCTTTTGCCCACAATCGTACAAAACCACAATCCATTTTTCTTTTTAAATCTGATGAGAGACGGTGAGAGAGTTCTACAACCATCCAGGACAAGCTAGGTGTCCAAAATCTTATGGGCACAATTCCCAAGGTAGCCACATGTCCAAATATAACTGGGCACATATCCCAAAGCATCAAATGGCCAAAATGCCCTTGCCTTCGCAAATTACCATTTTGCCCATTTCATATTTAGACTCATAACTGAACCGTCCGAAGTCCGATGACGTGCCACTTTTCTACGAACTCGTGACGTCCCGAACTACGTCACAGTCATCGGCTAAAGTTCATTTGACCGCCTGAACTAAAAGTCAACTTTTTTGCCCATTCTAGGGGCAAAACCGTCATTTTGCATCGTCCGTTCAAAATCACCCAATTAATCACCGTTTAACGTCACTAATCCACCAATAATCACTAATCTTATCCCGAACTTCGGGACGGGTCGTCACAATAGACCTTTCAATAACCGAGTTTTTAAACTCCCAAGTCTTTAAACTCAACAGGCCTCCGGGAGAAATCAATAACCGAGTCTTTAAACTCATCGGGTCTTTAAAACCAAATCACATATTCGGGCCCGCCCCCGTCACAATCAATCACCGGGTCTTTAAACCCAAAACCAAATCCAGCAAATCTAATTCAAAACCATTTCAAAGCCATTTTGAAACCATATTCCAAATCCAGAAATCCATCCAAAATCACATTTAAATCGAAATCCGAAATCATATTTTATCGAAATGGGTCTCATGCCCAAATTCACTTTCAAACCCAATATCACATCATCAAATCATTAAAAAAATATAATATGTATAAACATTATAAAATCATCCATCAAAGCATAGCATAAACCATATACTCGAAATACGTAAAAATACGATAAATCACACTGAAATACGTTCAATTATGTAAATCATAAATACCATGATCATAAGCATAGAAATCATATATAGAAAACATCTGAAACAGTTATGCATGTATTGAAATTTAGAAAGCAAAGTCCACTCACAGACCATTATTGTTGCTGCCTCGATACACGTGCAATACGCCTTTCCGGCTAATCCATCGTCACCGGACTTCCCAAACTTGTTCATATCATATTCTAAGGTCACTAACCACTTCAATAACCTTCCATTAAATCCCCGTAATTTTTTCGAATTTTTAAACGTTTTTAAACTCGATCCTAAATCTTCGGACATCCCGAACTATATCGAAACGATGTCCGATCGACTCGAAACCAATCCTAAAATGTTTGTTACATAGAATACTTAAAAACTCATGTTGACCGTACCTAGAAAAGAGGGCCCATGTGCCCTCATGCACCGCCTAAAGGCACTGCGCGTGGGAGCCATGCGTCGACTGCACTGTTCATCTTCAACCTCTGATCGAACCCGGTCTGGTTCGATCCTAAAAATCCGGTCCAATTGGACCGGCACAACCGGTTCGACACCCTAATTCACTTATTTCGACTCCGTTTTCGATCCTTTTTCTTCCATTAGCTTCGTCCCAACCTATAGACTCGATCTACAATGTTAAAACATGAAATTAGAACATGTGGCTTACCTTCCCGATCATCGATCAAGCCTTCGATTTTCCTTCGTCTCGTTCACATGATCCTGGCCACCGTTGGCCTTCATTCCAGGACTTTCCTTAACGTCCAAAACATCATTCCAACAACCAATTTGACCATTAAGCATTAGAATTCAAATTACCATTATCGAATTCAAAACAGGACAGTCACGGGTTCTTACCTTACCATCGGTCGTGATCACCGCCGTTGCTGCCACCACACTTGTCTCAACCTTCTCTCCATCTTTTCTTCACAAATCACGGGTAATCATCGAGGTTTGAGGGGTTGTATGGGTTGGATTCTCACAGTTGCTCTGTTTTCCACTCACTCGGCTGTCTTTCACCGATCACACACACTTGCAGGTTTTCACTCGTTTTAAAAACAGGTAAGGCGGTTGTCCCAGCTTCCACAGCCTTCCAGACATAGGATAAGTGTCCTAATCCCAGTGGGCACAAATCCCAATGCAACCCAATGACCAAACTGCCCTTTATGCCAAATTACCAAAACGCCCCTCAACTTCTGAGCCTCATAACTTTCACGTTGTACGTCGAAATCGCGCGTACCACCTGTCTACGGACTTTTGACGTCCCGAACTACGTCATAGTCATCAACCAATGTTTGTTTGACCGCTCGAGTCAAAAGTAACGTTTAACCCAATTCCTGGGGCAAAACGGTTATTTCGCACCGTCTGTCCTAAATTACTCCACTAATCACCAATTATTCTCACTAATCCTTCATTAATGAATAATTTAATCTCGACATTCAGGATGGGTCGTTACACCCCACACCCTCAAAATTGGGTTTTTGATTTAGGCCAAATCACCATAGACCATTCACATAATCCATCTTCCTCACTTCATTTTGAACTCAATCATATCCTCTATTAAGCTTGGGAATGTTAGGAAAAGGAGATTCGAATGTGAATTGTAACTAACACCTTCCATGACATTTTTTGGCCGCCATAGGTAATGAATCTCGTAATGAATCTCATTTTTAACTTCATATTTTGATCCTTTGGCTTGAGTGGATAGATTTTCATTATTATAACATCGATTTTGGTTGAGAAATGAGCGAGATATCAAAGTTTGAAGTTTGGGTATTTATGGAGTTTTCGTGTAACAACCCGTCCCGAGAGCCGGGATTAGTAGGGTGATTAAGTTGGGATTTAGCGATCTTCATCGGTGGTTAGGTGGACCCGATAAGTCCGTAAGCCTAAATGACGATTTTGCCCCTAGTTAGGGCAAAAAGTTGACTTTTCGTTCGGGTGGTCAATTGGGTATTGACCGGTGACCAGGACGTAGTTTAGGACGTCACGAATCCATAGGCAGGTGGCACGCCCGATTCCGACATCCGAGGAGGAAGTTGTGATGTTCGGAAGGTGGAGGGCATAACCGTAATTTGGGTAAATTAGGGGGAATAGTTGACTTTTTGTGTAATCGGGTTTTGGTATGTTAACCTAAGATGGTTAGATAGCTCTCGTCATCCTGAGTTCGATGACAGGCGGCACGTATTTATCGGACTTACGATGTGCGAGTTACGGGTCTAGAAAGGTAGTGGCAAATCTGTAAAATTGGGTTAAAAGGAGGGGCAGTTTGGTCTTTTGTGCTCTGAGGATTTGTGCAGAGAGAGGGCAGATGGACGGCTGGGATTGGGCCATGTGGGAGTGTGTGGATTGGATGGTGACACGTGTTGAGGGACTAGAGGGTTCTGGTGGAATCCTGTATATGCACGGCCCAAATAATTGGAGTGCACCCGTGCTGTGTGTTCGTGTTCTTCGACACAGAGAGAAACAGAGGGAGAGAATTGAGAGGCTTGAGGGCTGATCGAGGGTGCTGGTGAGTTTGTGAGTGTGTGAGGGAGATTAGAGAGTGAGAGAGAGCTGTTGAGAAGGTTGGGAAAGTGAGGAATCGTGGTGTGTGTGAGTTGTGGGCTGCGGGGAAATCAGAGGAAACAGAGAAGGTTAAGGGCTTGTGGTGGTGCTGTGGCCGTGTGCGGGTGTGTTTGACCTCGAGAGGAGGCTGAGACGGCGTTGTAGACTCCAGGGAACATGGCGGCGAGCACGGTTGCGGACGGTTGCAGGTAATCCCTCATCCCTGTACAATTGCCCTGTTTTTCCGTTGAGTTTCAAATCGAGAGTCCGTGAGTCTAGAGGACGAATCGAAGTTCATAGGGAGGTTTAGGGGACTCAGGTGAGGTCTGGGAGTCCTCTGGTTGTGCTGCCGTGACGGGGAGGTACACGGCGGAGGATGGCACGACAGGGGTATTCTGGTGCTCTGTTTTGGCCGTGAGTTTCAAACGGCGAGTCGTGACGTTTGGGCAAGAGTCGACGGTCAAGGTGAGTCGGGTTAGGCTTAGAGAGGTCTAGGGAAGAGTCTGGTGTAGCCACCGTGAAGGGAGGTGAGCTGGGTGGCCGGGAAGGAAACCAGGGGCTTTTGGACCGTCTGGTTCGAGCCTCAGTCGACGGGTTAGGGACAGTGTCGAGGTTAGAGGCGTTGGGGAATCGATAGGGTAGGCCTGGACGATGAGACTGGTGAAGGAAGGGAGGAGTATGGAGGCCGGACGGTGGAGAACAGGTCTCGCCGGTCCGAGTTGCAGGCTGCTGTGCTGAACCGAGTCTGCTCGAGGATGAAGGTGCACTGTAGCAGGCGCGTGAGGGCCACGCGCAGCCACTTTGGGCGGCGCGTGGGGGCGCGTGCGGCGGCGATGGGGAAAACGGTCAACATGGTTTTTGGTTCAGGAGTTGTGTTGAGTTTAATGGAAGTGGTTTCGGGTTGTGCGGACGTCGTTTGAGTTTAGTTATGCGAGGGTGAAGGTTTAAGGTCCCGGGTTATTATGCTTTAGATTCGGGGAGTTTTGAGGGAATTTAGGTGAACTTTCGTAGACGTGTTAGTGACGTAATTTGGTGGTTGTTGACAGGATCGGGACTTCCCGAGGAAGCTGAGGAACGTGCTGGACGTTCGGGACGCGATTGAGGGCTCGGTACTGTGAGTGGACCCCTTCTCTAAACTCGAGCATGCATAACTGTTTTCTATACTTATTTTATGGTTTTACTCATCATTCTATGTTTATCAAATATGTTTTGGTTGGTTTTACATTATTACACGTTTTTCGAGGAAGTTCGGTTTTTAGCACGTTTTACGAGAAATGTTTGGTTTCTGAATATTGATGCTAAGGTTTTAGGATTTTAAATGATAAAGGGATTTCAAATGATTATAAAGGGATTTTGGAACGTGAGTTCGATGATCAAGGTTTTCGGTTCTAGAAACGAGATTTGGTTTTCAAGTTGAAAAGTGGATTCCGGATTTGGGTTCGGAATGACGGTTCTGGACGCCAGAAGGGCTTCGAACTGGTGATTTCGGATTCGGGTTTGGATATGGAAATGGAAAATGGTTTTCTAATGGTTTGGATTGGATTTGCTGGATCTGGTTATTGGGTTTAAAGACCCGGATATTGATTTGACGGGAGACGGGCCCGGATTGGGTTTAAAGACCCGGATTGAGTTTAAAGACTCGGGAGTTTAAAGACTCAGATATATTGATATTTCCCCCGTAGACTTGTTGAGTTTAAAGACTCGGGAGTTTAAAGACTCGGATATTATTGAGGCCTGGATTGAGTTTAAAGACTCGGGAGTTTAAAGACTCGGATAGGTCCAGCAGGTTTGTTCGGAAAATGATGATTTCATGTTCATGGTTTATGACACGGTTTTATGATTCACAGGCTGTGGTTTTTCTAACTGTTTTATAGTGTTTATGTTTCTTATGATGTGGTTTATGGTAATTTGGTTTATAACTGTTCTGATAACTGGATTATGCATGTGGTTTTCAAAACGGAGGGTGAAACTTGGTTTTCTGATAAATGGTTTTAGAACTTTTCTTTTATTATGGTCCACTCACACCTTTTGTTTTTAACTTGCCCTCCAGGTTGTGGAGCGAGCGCGGGTTCTTGACGTCGAGGCAGTGTCCGAGGCATAGAGGTCATGTGAGGGATCCCGGAGTGGTTTAATGTTTTCCGCGTGCGTGTAATTATTATCGGTTTTTATTTCCTTGTGTTTCGTGCTATGCTCTGTAAATTATAACTTCGGGATATTTTGTCTAGTTACTCCTGCGTCTGACTGAGTTTTGGGTGATTTTGAGTGAGCTTTACTTGGGTGTTGTGTCGGGGAGTCAGACGGGAGTAGGATTTACCTCGGGTTTCAGGGTGAAACCGGGGTGGGTCCTGACATTTCGTGTGAACAATACCCGCTGAGTGAACAATACCGGTGAATGGTATCAGTAAAATGGTACCAATGAATAGTAATACGTCTCTTCTTTTGATGTTTTTGACATTCTGGACCCGATGGTATAGGTTTAGAGTCCATTAAATTTTGTTTAATATTAGTTTCAGATATCTTAAATTGCTTTAATTGATGATAAAGGAAGTTTTGTCACAAATTAAGTTATCGATTAAGGACTCGAAGGGAGTCAGGGGAGCCGATGGGTTGCCGACTAGTACATGGATAAGAGCCGATGCAGATACTGGCTAGTTCATGATTGAGAGGCAATGGAGTATCAGCTGGTTCATGGCTGATAGTCGAGGGAGTTTCCAGTTGATCTGAGATATTGATTATGCCATGAGTTATGACTGATGTCGAAGTTATGTCGAAGTTATCGAGCAAGGTTTTACCTAGTCTCGTGAGTCAAGGGGTTGGTGTGGGCAATGACCCTTAGAGGAAGAATCTTGTTTGGTTATATATCCCTTTTATGAAAAATTCTCGTATTAGGAATTAAGGTCCTAAGGGTACTTTTGGAACTTGGATTATTTGTCAAACTGGAGCAGGACTTGGTGCGGTTATGAAACTAATCTCAAGACGGGTCCTGTCAAATTGGTATTAGAGAAAACCGGGTAATGTTCTTCTGGGGATTTCAATGGAATGTACAACTCGGATTATGACTGGTAGTGTGAGTGGACATTTATTTTATAACATGTAATGCATGCATATTTAGCTGTTTTAGATGTTTTATTATATAATATAAATTGAAATGGTTTGAATAATTATTCTAAATATTATTGGTTGTTATTTAATGATTTATATTTTTTAGAATAATTATTCATGATGCAATTTCTAGACATATACTTTACGTTTTATGGAAATAGTGTTTTGGGTTTAGGCTCGGGGTTAAACGGTTTTGGCTTAAATTTGGATTCAATGTTTTGTTTTAAAAATCATGTTTTGGATTTACTTCATTGACCATTTTCCATTGTATCCATCATTGTGATATATAAATTTCCAGATGCAACCGATCCTAGGGATATCACTAATTGTGTATGATCTTGGAGAGGTTATGATGATATGATATACCTCCATATGTGATTGAGCCTTGGGATATCACCGACTATGTCTTATCCTGGAAATGAGATGATATGATATATCTTCAGATGTGACTGATCCCGGGGATATCACCAAATTTGTCTCATCCTAGAAAGGCCATGATATTTATACACGGATGTGAGTAAATCATGAGGAGACTCGTTCCCAGGGGAAGGCAATATATATACTCGAATATGAGTAAATCCTGAGAAGACTCGTTCCCGGGGGAGACACTATATATACAGGATGTGAGTAAACCCTGAGGAGACTCGTTCTTAGGAGATATACTATATACCTGGACGTGAATAAATCCAGAGGAAACTCCTTCTCGAGGGAGATACTATATATACTCGGACGTGACTAAATCCTGGGGAGACCCGTCCCCCGGGGAGACACCATATGTGCCTAAACGTTGAGTGGTTCTTGGGAATACCGCATTGATATTGACTCGTTCCATGGGGTATGACTCAGATGATGCTAGAGTCGCAGTTCTCAAGACTATTAAGTATGTCGAGGATGTGCATTACTGATTTTTGTGTCTATGTTTTCTCAATGACTTTATAAATGGGAATTTCAAAGAAATATGGGCCATGTCCATTTTATATGTATTGTGTGATTTTTCGTGTGTCTCATGGTATATTATTTTCTTTTAACTGAAATCCGGGTATTTATGATTTGATAAGGATGATTACGTATGCATGCATTGTTTTATAAATGGTTTTGCCCACTCACAGTGTACCTCCAAGTCGTTTTGAAACAGGATTTGAACACTGTACAAGAGATACGAAGGTTATCTTTTAGAGAGTTCAGGTTTACTAGGGTAACCAAGAAGAACTTCTTCTGGACTGATATCAACCTGGATGGCAAGGGATTTACCGAGGACGAGTTGTGATGGGTACTAGGTTCATGGAACTGATACTCAAGATATACTATGAAGTGTGGCAGATATACGAGTTGTGTGAGACTCGTGTCTTAGGAAGAACGGTGAACAATTCCACATCGGTCGAAGAGGGAAAGATAATGTGTCTTATATGTGTCGACACGTATCTATCTAACATAAGGTTTTTTGGGAGTTCACTGGCTTTGGATTCCTTAAGAACTCCAAAATTAAGTGAGTTTGGGTTGGAGCAATCTCAGGATGGGTAACTCATTGGGAAGTTGCACGTGAGTTCACAGAAACAAAACCGTGATGGTTGGGCCCAAAGCGGACAATATTGTGCTAGGGGAGTTGGGTCGTGATAGAATGCTATTAGAGTTGGACCCCGATTGGAAGTGTGTCATCGAGGACGCTGGGTCCTAAGGGGGTGGATTGTAAGGCCTGTGTCTTGGGAAGAACGGTGAAAAATCTCACATCGCTTGGGAAGGGAAATGTAAAGTGTCTTATATGTGTGGGTGCCCACACAGTTTCGAACCATTTTGATCCATAACGAATCGTTAGTATTGGTTTGGATTGAAATAGTTTTATTTCTAATTTTATAAAATTCAAACCGTATCGAACTGTTAAGATTTTAACGGTTTGGATTTGAATATGGTCAATATCTATATCAAACCGCACCGTACCCACGCTAACTTGAGAGTGTTAGAAGAAGGAGATTCAAATATGAATAGTAACAACCACCTTCCAGGCCATTTTTTGGTCACCACTATTGGTCGGTTGATTTTGTAATTAATAAATAATATATTTTTAATAAAATATATTATTTAATAATTATAATAATTGCTCGTTATGATGATAATTATAGCAATTTAATATTAATAATAATTGTCTATTTTTAAGAATAATGACAATTAACTCTCGGAGAGAATATTAATATTACAGAGGTTTTTAACCTGATTAAATTACGTATTTAGTTGGTAAATATATTATTTAATGTGCAGGTGTCTACAAGTCGTTAATATTATTGGCATGGGAAATTTGGAGATTTTAAAAATTATGGGTCATGTGGCAGCTTCACAATTTTCAGGTGATTTTGAGTTCCACGTATGTAAAATATAATCCAAACTTAATTTATACCATTAATTAGATATAAAATTAAATATAGAAAATTTTACACAATATAAAATATAGAAAATTTTACGCAATATAAAATATAGAAAATTTTACTCAATTAACTTGCATAACATGTGACAAACTACTAAAATGATGATAAGTATCACCCACTAAGGCAAAATGGGACTCAAAAGTAAATTGTAAAACTTACTCCCTTTACCTATTAGAACTTGGAGTTATCCACGTAAACTGCGAGTCCACCACAAATGTGGCAATATGGGATCCAACGTTTCCATTCTACATAATCTGGAAAGAAAAAGTTTTTCCTTGAAATCATCTTCATTTTTGTCGAACGGTCGTTCGTATCCCTCCTTTTAGGGGTCACTGAAACTCAAAAATGCCCAAATGCATTGGACTCAGACTTCCAATATTGGCGGCTATATGTCCGTGTTCGTCCTCTTATTTGGTCACTAAAGCTAATGGGTCAGTTCCCACAAAAGCAATAAACAAGCGGAAAACTGGTGGAAGAGCGCCTCGGCGTTTGGTGTTGGGCCTCGGGGTCTCATTTTGGGCTCAGTTGATGAACATGTCTGGTGCAGTTGGTGGCAAGGCTTTCACTGCTTCTGCAAGGCTATCCAGCGGTCCTTCTTTTGAAGAGGTAAAATTTCAATCTATAATTTAGGTGAAAATTTTGTTTTAAACTTATTTTCTGATTTGAATCCTGGGTTTTCTCCAATTATGGTTTTTGATGCTGTTTTCAATCTGAAGTTTTGATTTTTAGAGGGAAGTTTTGCATTTTTGTCTTTTGATGTGGGGTCTGAGGGTTTGGATAATTGAGTAATTGGGTCTTGCTTGATTTTGCTTAATTCTGTGAGTTTTTTTTTTAAAAAAAAAAAATTATTTGTCATGTCTGAGTTCATTATTCATTTCGAAATTAAAGATATTGAAGAATGTGGAATGGCCGGAGCAGTTTCCCTTCAAGGCTGAGGATTTCCAGCGCTTTGATGAGTAAGACGTCTAAATGCTGAAACTTGAGAGTTGTGCTTAATTGGATGAGTTCTGAAAACTAGATATTGAATTCTATCAGGTCGTCAGATTCAGTGTTTTATGAGTCTCCACGCTTTGTGACGCACATTGATGATCCGGCCATTGCCGCGCTGACCAAGTACTATTCGAAGGTGTTTCCTCCTAGCAACAGTCCAGGAGTAAGCATCCTGGACATGTGCAGCAGTTGGGTGAGTCATAAGTGAGACTTTTTAAGTTGTGGTATGATCCTCGTTCCACATTGCCAATTTGTAAACTTGAGCAATAATGGTGCTTTTGTTTTTAAAAAATATTTAGGTCAGTCATTTTCCACCAGGATACAAGCAAGAGCGAGTAGTTGGAATGGGCATGAATGAAGAAGAGCTCAAGCGCAATCCGGTACTTATTTGTACTTCCTCACTTCAGAAACATGATGACATAACCCGCTAGGCTTGGACTTTCTTTTACAACGTGGACTTTTAACGAATAACTTGTGGACCGAGAGGTCTATTTGAAATTGCGCAAGTGTGGTGAATCATATATGTTTCTTTTCATTAGCTATGGTAATTGGTGAATCATATACAAATACCCATCTTTCTTAAGAAGAAAAATAATGTACTCAGATTAACTTTGCAGGTTTTGACAGAGTATGTTGTGCAAGATTTGAATGTGAACCCTAAACTTCCCTTTGAAGATAATTCCTTTGATGTGATTACCAATGTGGTAGGTCCATCTCCTTCCATCTCTTATTGCATAGGCTCCTCTTAAAATTTGTTACTTGGCATATGCATTTGGAGTGAAAAAAACTGAAATGATGATGTGATTTCAGTAAATGAAGTGAGGCAATCATTCGTTTTTTGTTCCAAAGCACTTGATTTTGAAAAGTTTTGATGTTTCTATTGCTCGAAGAGTTAACGATTCGTGTTGCAGGTTAGTGTTGATTATATTACAAAGCCTCTCGAAGTTTTCAAGGAAATGTGCCGGATTCTTAAGCCAGGTGGACTTGCTGTAATGAGGTGATTGTCCGATCACAATTATAGACGTTCTTTCTGAATCAGTAGCTATAAATTCAAATTCAAATTCGTAAGTGATATTTTCCATGAAGTTATAAGATCTCTCATAGGAGTTGACATGACATCTTTGACATCTAACCTACATTTTGATTTTACGCCTCATCTTCTCAAGAATTTCTTACTTAATTCAAACATCGAAAAACAGCTTTTCCAACCGTTGTTTCTGGACCAAAGCTATATCTGTATGGACTTCGACTGGCGATGCTGATCATGCTTTGATTGTGGGCTCATATTTTCACTATGCTGGCGATTTTGAACCTCCTCAGGTAATCAACGTCTTCTTCTTTGCGTCTATTTGGAGTTGTACATGCCTGTGGTATTTCCGTAAAACTTATTGTGCTACTGTCTCCAGGGAGTGGATATATCTCCAAACCCCGGACGATCAGATCCCATGTACATTGTATACTCTAGAAAGCTGTCTCCAGCTTAGATACTGGACGCAAGAAATTTCTTTCTTTTTCCTCTCATCCACGGCCTATTTTGAAGAGACCATCTTAAGAATGGAGTTCACAGTGAGTAAACTCAGAAAAATTTGCTCATTTTCTCTCAACAATCTTCACTTCATTGTGCATGGAATGTATGTTTTCATACCAATTCGTTCTTTTGTTCTTCGAATTGATAGTTCCAAGGTCAGTCGTGTATATAAGCGTTGATACTTGTGAGTCTCGTTGTTCTCAACGGTTAAAATAGCATCAAGCATTGACGCACTACTGTCTTGCACTGTATAATTAAGTATTAATTTACTGGAAATCTTGGTGTTTTAAAGTTCGGTCTCCCAAGGGGGAAAAGTCGGTGCATCTTCTAGATGGTAGGCATTAAAAAGTGTAGCTTCAAATGCTGCCAATATTATAAGGAAACAGATATGTTCAACTCTAAAGAACCCACTGAGGACCACTGAAACAGAAGCATCTTATACCAGTAATGAAGAAAAAAAGAAAACAAAAGCTGATAATTGAGATGATTCTATTCTCATATCGCTACCAGAAAACTCCATTTCCTGGTACATTGAACCTGCCGGTCAATTGTCTCTATCACCCGAGAAAATTTATCACGTAACCAGATACTCATAAAAAACTATAGGATGACTTATACCCCCCCAAAAAAAAAAGCTTGAACAATGTACACTAATTGAACTAGTGACAAAGACAAATAGATCACAAGCTCTAAGAAAATAAGGAAGCAAGCAAAAACCATTGAAGAATTGGGTTGTGTACGGAAACAGGAATTGAGGAGTGACCAAAGAGAAAATTAGTGTGAAAATTACTTCATTAGAAACTGGTTTAAACCCAGCCCTGCTTGTACCGGCGAAAGAGCTCCTCTGTTTGGGCGTTCTTGAAGGCACTGCAGGCAACGAGGTAGACAAAGATGAGGCCTACGACAGCTACAATGAGGACTACATTGGCTCCTCTCCATTCTTTCCTCAGGTTCCCCAAGAGGCCAGCTTTGCAAGAATTGCAATTGTAGCAGAGGAGATTTTGGTCATTGTTCCATAGCAGGCAGTCCTGGTCAGCTGCTGGGCTTGTTGGGTTTATCCACAGTGTTGGGTTCACATAGCTGTAGCCACATACTGTTGGAGGTCTACAGCATCCCGACTATTTAAAAAAAATAGAAATTGAAAATTAAAAACGCTAATGATTCTATAACGATAAGATATGGAATAAAAGGGGAAAGGGTAGACGGAAAAACCACCAACTCTTATCAATATGCGAGTTTAAAGCTGGCGACCACAAGATGGGTTTTCTTTTTGGGTTTTTATTCTTCTTCAATCAATAGAAAGTTACAAACTTTGCACCCAATTATGTTATTTTGGTTTACGTTAGTTGGTCCATTATCCATAATTTGATATAATAATTAAGGAAGGTACAAATGTCACTCTGTGTTGGCACAGTTTTTTTTTTCCTAAAAATTAAGACAGGAACTTGATCAAAAAAAGAATTTTTATATAAATTCATTGAGTATTAAATACTTATATTTGACATTAATTTTTAAATAAATTTTTTTAAACCAAGTGTGAGAATTTTCCAATTTTTCTGAAATATAGGGTTTCAAGAACACTGAGGACACCATGAAATTTCGTGTGCTTTTCCATCTAATTCTGAATGCAATCATTATGAAATCATGCTGAGTAAAGACCAGCTAATTCATGGACCATATTGGAAAGTTGTTAGGGGCACATAATGAGGGCATAATATGAACACAATTGATGGGTCCTACTCATCAGTTATTATTTTTATAAGGAATCTTTGCTCTGAACTTGAAGTGATCTAGTTTAGTCACCTCACTCATGTCTCACCACATGTCAAAAGATAAGACTCCCAATGTAGCTTTTGGGAAAGGAAACTAAAGAACAGTTTGGATGAACAAAATAAACAGCCATGTATCCATCACAAAAATCGTTCTTTTATGCTAAAACAAACACCCCACTAAAAAGGGCTTCTATAATTTTCACCAAAACTGAAATCCAACCGACAGCAGAGCTGAAAGTCTCAATCTTTCTGCTGATCTAGTTCTTCCACATTCTACTAATTTCACCAATTGTAAAAAGATAAGACTCACAGAATGTAGCATTTGGGAAAGTATACTAAAGACCAGTTTGGATGAACCAAACTAACAGCCATGTATGCATCACAAAAAAAACCATTCTTTTCTGATAAAACAAACACTCCATCAAAAAAAGGGTTCTCAATTTTTCAGCAAAAAAGGGTGAAAGCTTTAATCTTTATTAGAAAGAAAAAAGTTGAGAAATTAACTTGCCTGAAGAGGAGAGATTCGAGCAATGAAAAACAGATCAGCGGAGATGTATCTTTGAGTAAGCTTAGGACAAGTATCAGAGTCGGCCAAACAAGTCTTAATTTTCTGCCAAGTCCCGGAATCAGTGACGTAATCTCTAAGCCATTTAGAAAACCCATCAAGCCTGTACTCTCTGTAAACCCTGCCAGGCACAGGGTAGCTCCCATCAGGCCTTGTGACAGTGAAGGCAAAGATGAGAAGCACAAGGATTAAGATTATGAGAGCAGCCATGCAGAAGAGGTAGAGGGCCAGAAGGCCCTGTTTGTTGAAGCAGGCGCCGATAAAGCCGGCGAGGGAGACAAGGAGCATGAGGACGCCGAGAACGAAGACCGGCCACCGGAAGGAGTGGATGCACTCGTTGTCGGGCTTGGAGGCGAGCCAGATTCCGGCTGCCATTATGGGGATGGAGCAGAGGAGGGCTATGAAATTGAGGGTTGCTGTTATTTTGTTGCTTACTCCCATGGCGGAGGTGGAGGGTGTGGTTGTGGTGGGGAAAAGGGGTTTGTTTTGGATTTTGGGTGTTTTGCTCTGTTTGGGTGTGAATTGTGTTGGTTACTTGATTATATATATATATACTTGGGAGAGAGAGGGCGCTTGATTTATTTTGTGTGCATTTGGGGTTGTTGTAAGTAGGGTTTTGATGTTATTGGGTTGAGGGAGATGTTCTTATTACACCCCCAAAAAAGATATATCTTTTCCAGTATATTTGGATGAGTAATTTAAGAAATTTAGTTCAAACTAGTTTAAAAAGTAAAATTTCAAATTATTATGTGATTTTAAATGAGCATATCAAAATAATTAAACAAGAAATTTCTAAAGCTAACTCTGATATGTGCTACTTATAAATCTCATATAAATGTTTTACGTCTAATCATTTGAAATTCTCCATTTTAAATTAATTTAACTTAAATTTCTTGAAACTTTTATAAATTTCTAATTCAAACATACTCATTATTTATTACATTACCGTACATAATAAGTAACTATTAATATCAACTTTCATAAGAATACTTAACACTTCTTACTTTTTAATAAAAAAACATATTAAACCGCAATATTATTGGCTACTTCTTTCAATGTAATTAAATTAGGTAAAGTGGTGGTTTTCTTATATACTAGAATTTGAATTCCTATTAATTCTCTTAGGATCGATGATTAAAGTTGAATCCACATAAAACGAGCTTGTAGATTTTATTATTAGTATGAACGGTCTTATATATATATAGAGAGAGAATAAACAGATACACAATCATAGAATCAACTCTATCATTATTATATTATTGATTATAAGTTTGTAATCCAAGTTAGCTTGAAATTCATTTCTCCAAATGGGTTGTTTTTTATTTTATTTTTCCTTCAAATTTAAGTTATTTATTTTCCTAGTAATTAGTGAAAAAAGATAGCTTGAAATTCACGTACATAGATATATACTTCACCACTCGATCAAAAAAAAAACAAAAAAAGATACATACTTCACCAATATATTTGACTAATGATGGACTTCATTGTACCGTCGATCTCCTAATCCTAAATAATATAATAAATCATGCAATGATCAGCTCAGCTACTATTATTAAAGTCGATAGGATCTAAACTAAATCGTATAAATAAATGTCATTATTATTAAATTTGGTATCTTCGCCATTTTTAAAAGGCTTCACCGGCCGTCAAAAACTACCAGTTTAGAGCTTTTTTCATCTACGTGCCACTGGAATTGCATGTAAAAAGTGAAAACCGCGTTTCCAAAAGGCGATTTTACCGAAAGCCAAACACAAGCGCGTTCGACGAGTTCACCGCGGGAAAGACTGTATGCCGGCCCACGTGACACCGGCGCAATCCTCCACGTGGCGTAGTTTAGTTATTGACTTCTTGGAAATATGGTGTCACAAATCCCAATTGCCGACGCCTACTCTGACTGTGTTTGGCAACAAGTACAAACTAAAACCCGTTATCCCAAACATCCGTTAGTTTAAACGAACGTTTAATTTTCCCGCGTCCGTTCAGGTTACAAAATCAGAACGGTTAATTGCTGAACCCCCCGCCCAATAGACTCGTAAAGTGTTGCAGAGCAAGCGAAAATGGAGCAATGGGTCCCGCTCTTCGACATCTTTTTGAACTCCCCAACTCCTGAATCCGAAGCTTCTACCTGGTTGAACCAATGTTTCAGGGCCTCGTCGTCATCGGCGGCTCCAATTACTACAGGCTCGTTCCTATCGCTGCTGATGAAGCCTTTGGAAACGATTGTGGTCGACGATTCTCTGTCTTCATCTTCGGCTTGGCCTCCGTGCACAAACAGGTGAAGGGTCGAAATCCCAATTGCTATTTTGTTGAATTTTATGGGTTTGGCGACTGATTGTGAATTTTGATGACCAGGGTGATGTTTATACAGACACTACCGAACATGGTTCAGTCGCGGATTCTGTCATTTCTTGGTTTGGAACGCCAAAGGTTTTGCGGCAGGGACTTGGCGAAGCTTGCCAGGACTGTTTTGAGTGGAAGTCAGGAGCTTGATTTTTGGGTCCAGAGGGCTGCACGCAATCTGCTCGATGAAGTGTCTCACTCAAAATATGAGTGGATTTCTAGCTTGAGTTTGGATTCTGGGGAAGATGAGTTTGAGTCTTTGCCTGGTTGGGTTAAGGATTCTGCGGCTTCCAGTGACTTGCTTCTACCATGGCTTCCTATGTCACCTGAGGAACTGAATTCGAGGACAGTGAACGGTAATTCTGAAAACAATGATGGCTCATTGAGTCAAATTGGAAAGGATGAAGACGAGGATATGAATGATGTTCTGGAGGAAATGAATATTGATTCACCGAAAAATGAACATCTTGATCCTGAAATTCAAAAAAAGGCAGTTGGTTTGAAAGCTCAGGTTGTGGATTTTCAATCAACTTCTAGAACTGTAATTTTGGCAAGTGAGATTCGCGAACTTTGCTTAGACAAAAGAGGAGATTCTTTGAAGATTTTAGGTCTGATTGAACCTTGGTTAGCTGATGATGAGACTGCTTCAATCCTACTCTCTCATCTACCAAGTGAAAATGAAGAAGAGCTTACTTGGCCAAGCCACGTTCTGTGCTCAGTCATCCTTCCCAAGTTGCTGGTACTCGAGGAACCAGCTTCTCGTGTATTAGTGACTGCAACGGTGGAGTACTGCAAGCTGCATCAAAGGGCTTGTGAATATGCACTCTTATTTCCACTGATTCTTCGACAGGATGGCATCAACAGCCCCATAAATGATGTGATCAAGAGGATCATCAGGGAAAGCTTGCACCCAGCTCACGTTTCTTCATTCTTTCAGAAGCTTCTATGCGGCGAAAAATATGAGAGGAGGATCATCTGTCTTCCTTGCCACCAGTATCTGATAGCTAATAAAATGGTATGGAACGAATCAATGTTTAACTTGCTCCAGAGCATTTTGAGTCATAACGTTCATTTAACTCAGAATTCAGTTGATCAGATTATTTACCAGGTTCAGCACTTGGCTGAAATTTTTTCCAACTCTCTGAAATTTGGAAACTTTCTGTTATGTTTAGTCACCAAATGTTCTCTATTCTTGAAGCCTCACAAGCTTGTTTTGACTAATGTAGTTGCGCAAAACAAAACGTTCTTAGCCAAATCTATATTAGGTAAATTGGCTGGCTTGTAGCTTTTGTTAATTAATGTAACTCTCTAGATGAATTTTTGTGCTATAAAATAGTTTGCTAATATCATAATTGATATTATCTACAGAATTTTTGTTGTTGTTGTTGTACATTAAGTTTGGCCTTGTTATCTACTGATAGTTTGTTGCTGCTGCACAATTTTCAAAGCATATTTACGGAGAGAAATATGATAAAACATAAGAGAAACCAGCATTTTTATTAAAATCCCAAAAAAAAGGAACTAAGTAAGAAAGAAACTTACATAGAGCATACTCTCGTTTCCAAGTCTTTCCTCTTATTATTATTATTATTATTATTATTATTATTATTTCTGAATTTTTCTTTGAGGGGTCTTTTATGTAGATGACACAAAATTTATGAGTGAGAAAGACGAAACTTGGCAGTGAGGAACACAAAATTTACGTGATTGCCACATTTAGGACTGGAAATCATGGTGTCCATTGGCAACTTGTTTCATGGCTTCGAATCTGAGGCCTTTGTCAGAGAACTTTGTGGTGGCATAATGCTTCAAGTAATCTTGAAACCGGAGGTGATTGGGGTACAAGAGTCTGGGAGCTGGAGAGATAATGGCATTTCCAGCAGGATTATAAAAGGTAGCAATGGACAATCGACTTCCATTCTTGTCTGCCATGACACGGTGCAGAACACTTTTGTACCTTCCATTACTCAAAAGTTCCAATTGATCACCTATGTTGACAAAGATAGTGTTGTTCTTGGATGGTGGAATTGCAAACCATTCTCCATCTTTGAAGAATTCTAGGCCTGGAACCTGGTCATCTTGGAGCAAGAGTATGATCCCGCCAGCATCAGTGTGCTCTCGGAGTCCTCTCACCAGTTCTGGCTGAGGACATTGAGGGTATTTTGCCACTTTTGTCCCGACAGAAGGGCCCTTTCCTCCACAGAATGCTCCCTTGATATAACCCTTCTCCAAACCAAGATTTTCGCACATGAGCTGAGAGAGTGTTTCTGCCATCTTGACCAGCTGCGAAATGTAGTCATTCACTGTTTTGCTGCATTTCATGTACACAAGTCAGCATACATATATACTTAAGATTTGAAATGTCATTTTACAGTTCTTCGATCATTGTCTGACTTACCGATGATCCTCTGAGAAGTTTGGAATTTCTTCAATATTGGACGTGGGATGATGCCAAATGAAGAAGGAGCTTTCCCAGTCTGTTTTGGAGGTAATTTCTTGCTTCAAGCTTTTAGCTATCTCTGACTTATAAAAGCTCTCTTTCAAATTTTCCTCATAGTATTCATTTATCAGCTTCTTCACTTTCTCCATCAGATCTTTATCAACTCCATGATTCTCAACCTGCAAATAATAACCAATATATATTCATAAGAACAATGTGAAATAGATATCCATTTAGATCAGGAAAAATAAAAGAAAAACGGAATCCTCCTTACTTGAAAGAAACCCCATTTCTCACAAGCTTGGTGTAGAAGAGCCATGGTTTTGCTCCTCCCTCCCCCATTGAGCTCATTAAAATCTATAACGGGTATTTCCATCTCTTTACTTCTCTGTAATTCTGATGTAGAAGATAGGTTATTCAGTGGAGTATATATAAGCCCTGAAAACATTGTTATTAGCAACATTAGGAATATTAAATAGAGGTTAGTTAGATTAAAAGATGTGGTAGTTACAAATTAACCTTGTTGAAAGGAGAATTGTTTGGCCACCTCGAAAAGACTAAAAATTGAAGTCCAAGTTCACCGACAAAAACCGCATGTGGTTCACTAGATATTTGTTTATGTATTCTGATCTACAAGTCAATCAGGATCTTGCTCATAAAACAAGTTTTGTTTCTTTCATTTTTGCAAGAAAAGCTTTGTCAAGTGGGATTAATAATAAGCAAATGACATAAATAACGTTAATTCATGACATGTCTCGTGTGAGTTCCACCAAAAAACGACTCGTAAGGCTGAATACAGAGAAAAAGTAGTTATAGGGGGTCACTTTTCCACCCAAATAAAGTGATGCAAAATCGCTACTTTGTTTCCAAAGTAATAAAAAATGACAACTTTGCCCCTAAACTCAGTTTCAGAGTTGTTTTGGGTGACCCCACTTAAGACACATGAATTAACATGATTTATGACAAAAGTTGTAGCCATAGTGAAACATTTTAAAAAATTCAGAGTAGCTAAATGCAAAATTTGAAAACTGGTTGAAATTTGGTGTAAACTTTAGGATATTAAAGTGTAATTTGGCCTCTAATAAGTATATGCCTATTTTAGAAGAATAATATAATCAGTTGCTTTCAATTTGTGATTCATATTGAGTAAAACTAGGGGCAGTGAAAGGATCGACATTCAAACATTCAATAAAAAAACTGGGGATGCCAAACTCAGCCCGTGGGTGCTTTAGTCTGAAGTTAACTAACATCTCTCATTAGTTGGTCAGAGTCACCGGAGAATTAGATACTAATAAATAAAAACGGAATAAGAACCCTTGATCACCATATTAAGATTCTGTTTAGTTACTAATTTGTGTGATTATGCATCCCCAGCTAAGGTGCGTATCAACCGTTCATTTCTCATCCAATGGCTGATATGCGAAAACCTCGGGTCAAGTTGTCATCATAAGCATACACATTGTTATAGCTCTTGCTGATGTGGGGTAGCGTGTTGTATGTTGTTGAGAATGTCATGTGGAGGAGAATTATTTAAATGTGCTTTCATCATTGTCATATTACGCCCACAGATTCAGTTTTTAAAATTATGAAAGTTCAAAAAATAATAATAATAAAAAAAATCTGCAGCTTATCATTTTGGAGACTTGTTTTTCAATATATATATAATTTGTGTAGCATTACATTTTATAATTGGGAGAGAGCTGCCATTCAAGATTTTGCCCTAAAAATATAATCAATCTTCTGAATTGTGCCTCAAAGAACACGTCAAAAATCATTGCCAAGAATACATCAAAAGATAGCCCCATGCTTGAAGGGTAATCGAACCCAAGCAGATACAAATAACTTGGTCCAGCTTTAAACCTCACAAGCTTGTTTTTACTAAAGTAGTTGAGCAAAACAAAACGTTCTTAGCCAAATATGTACTGGGAAAATTGGCTGTCTTGTAGCTTTTGTTAATTGTAACTCTCTAGATGGGTTTTTTGTGCTATGAAATAATTTGTTAATATCTTAATTCAAAGATAATTTTTTCGTTGTTGTTCGTTAATTTTGGCCTTTTTATCTCCTGATATTTTATTGCTGAACAGTTCTTAGAGCATAGTTACAGAAGGAAATATGATAAAATTGTAAAATATCTAGGCCCAAATTTCAAATATATCTACAAAATGTTATTTGAAGCATTAATGAAGTAAGTGGTTGTAGGTAAGTGGGATCCAAAATGTAGTAGGTGGTTGTAGGTAAGTGGGATCCAAAATGAAGTAAGTGGGTGGGTGAAGCATTAATGAAAGCATTTAGATGGTTCCTCCTTGGCCTATATAAGGAGAGGTCATTTGCTCATTCCATCAATCTCATCCAAGAGAAACATCTTCCTCCAAGTAGAGAGTGAAGAGTGCCCACTCTAAGTTGAGAGTGTTGAGTGTTGTAGTGTTGGTAGCAAAACAAGTGTGAGAGAGAGAGTTTCCTTCAAGTAGTGTTCTTGAAGTTGTGCATCTCTTTGTATCCCTAATTTCATTAGTGGAGGTTCTTGTTGTTGTTGCCCCGTGGACGTAGGCATATTGCCGAACCACGTTATATCCGGTGTTCTCTATTCTTTGCTCTTTTATTTCCTTGCATATTTTTCTTTTTTTGTGGGTTGAGTTATTATTTCCATTCTACTATTTTCCGCAACAGTGGTATCAGAGCTCTAGGTTCGTTGAGAATGGAAGGCTCAAGGAGTACCATGGTTCGACTCAACCACTCCAATTGGATTACATGGAAGCCGAGAATGGAGGACATTCTCTATTGCAAGGATCTACATGAGCCCATAGAAGGAGAGGAAGGCAAGCCTGAGAATATGGGAGATGCTGAATGGAAGAAGTTGAATCGCAAAGCTATTGGCCATATTCGTGAATGGGTGGATGATAGTGTGTTCCACCATGTGTCCAACGAGACTAATGCCTATGCTCTTTGGTTGAAGTTGGAGTCATTGTTCGAACAAAAGTCCGCATCGAAGAAAGCGTTTCTCATTAAGGAGCTTGTCAACATGAAGTATAAGGAGGGCGTAAGGGTGACTGAGCACCTCAACAACTTCCAAAGCACTGTCAATCAATTGGCCACGATGGACATGAAGATCGCGGATGAGCTTCAAGCGTTATTGCTTCTTGGATCTTTGCCCGACAGCTGGGAGACCTTTGTCATTACTGTAAGTAACTCTGCTCCCAATGGTGTGTTATCTATGGATAATGTTAAAGACAACATGTTCAATGAAGAGACTAGGAGAAAGTCATCTAGTTCCGATAATAGTCAAGTCTTTGTGACGGAGAATAGAGGAAGGAGCAAGAGTAAAGGTCCCAGTCGAGATCGCGGAAGAAGTGCAAGCCGTTCGAGGACACGATTCAATGGAAGGTGTCATAATTGCAATCTCTATGGCCACATGATGAAGAATTGCAACAAACTAAAGAATAACAAGAAGGATGGGAAAGATGGCTCAACCTACCAAAAGAAGGAGGACACAACCAATACTGCAGCTACCGCTACTGTGTCCAGTCAAGCATGTGAGTTGTTGTCTCTTGACAATGATTGCCTACATGCTGATGAAGATAAAAACATTTCTTGGGTAGTTGATTCTGGAGCATCTTTCCATGCCACGGCGCACTCGGAGTTCTTCACCACATACAAAGCTGGAGACTTTGGGGAAGTGAAGATGGGCAATGATAGCTATTCCAAGATATCCGGAATAGGTGATGTTTTGTTCGAGACTGATTTGGGCAACAAGCTGTTATTGAAAGATGTGAGACATGTTCCTGGTTTACGTCTCAATCTAATGTCAACCGGTGTGCTTGATAAACAAGGGTTCCATCATCATGGGGGAGATCAAAAGTGGAGGCTTACCAAGGGATCGCTAGTCATCGCTAGAGGGAAGTTGTGCTGCACCCTTTACAAGACATATGGGAAGGTTTGCAAAGGAGAGTTGAATGTTGCAGACGATTCTCATCCAAATCTATGGCACAAAAGATTAGGCCACATGAGTGAGAAGGGATTGCAAGTTTTGGCAAAGAAGTCTCTCATTCCCTTTGCCAAAGGTACCTCACTCGACTCTTGTGATTATTGTTTATATGGCAAACAAAATCAAGTCAGTTTTTCTGGTACCTTCACAAGAAAAGAAAAAATATTAGACCTAGTACATTCTGATGTTTGTGGCCCTATGGAAGTTGAATCACTAGGTGGTAATAGATATTTTGTTACCTTTATTGATGATGTTTCACGAAAGGTTTGGGTATATTTGTTGAAATCAAAAGGTCAGGTATTCCAAACCTTCAAGCAATTTCATGTCATGGTGGAGAGGGAGACTGGGAGAGCCCTCAAATGTATCCGCAGCGACAATGGAGGAGAGTACACTTCGAACGAGTTCAGAGATTACTGTTCGAAGTATGGCATTAGGCATGAAAAGACAATTCCTGGCACCCCACAACATAATGGTGTAGCTGAAAGGATGAACCGCACCATTCTGGAGAAGGTCAGGTGCATGCTGAAGACAGCCAATCTATCAAAGCGTTTTTGGGCTGAAGCAGTGTCAGCCGCTTGTTACCTTATCAACCGATCACCAAGTGTACCATTGAACTTTGAGACTCCCGAATGCGTATGGACCGGTAGAAGCGTTTCATATTCACACTTGAAAGTGTTTGGGTGCAAAGCATTTGCACGTGTATCTGACGAGAAAAGATTGAAGATAGATGACAAAGGCACACCGTGCATCTTTCTCGGGTACGGCAATGAAGAAATGGGCTACCGCATGTGGGATCCAAAGACCAACAAGCTATTCAGAAGCAGAAATGTACACTTCTTTGAAGATCAGACCGTGGCAGATCTTGATAAGGAGACAGTTAAAAATGCAGGCCAACTCACCTATGATTCATCACCGCTGCAACAAGAACCCAGTGGCAGAGCTCAAGAGGTTATACATGAAGACGTTCCTGACATGGCTGAAGCAGAAGGTGCTGAGATAGTGTCTGAACCTGAAGACGATGATCAGGACGATCAAATTCAGGGGGAGCCAAGCCAGGAGGAGCAACCGGAGATTTCCCAAGTACCAGTTCGTAAATCAAACAGAGTGCCGAAGCCGAATACTAAGTATCCTTCTTCACAGTATATTCTCACGACCAGTGATGGGGATGACCCGCATTCCAGATACATTCTGTTGACTGGTGATGGAGAGCCTGAAAATTTTGAGGAGGCAAAGACTCATGCAGACAATGACAAATGGATGTTGGCAATGAAGTCTGAGATGGAGTCTTTATTGAAGAATGACACCTATGAGTTGGTGGAGCTTCCTAAAGGCAGAAAAGCACTCAAAAATAAGTGGGTGTTCAAGTTGAAGAGGGACGAGAATGAGCAGTTGACAAAGTTCAAGGCCCGCTTGGTTGTCAAGGGTTTTGGGCAGAAGGAAGGAGTCGATTTCGACGAGATATTCTCACCAGTGGTTAAGATGACTTCTATCCGAGTTATTCTGGGCATGGCAGCTAGCATGGATCTTGAGGTGGAGCAGTTGGATGTGAAGACAGCATTTCTGCATGGTGATTTGGAAGAGGAAATTTACATGGAGCAACCAAAAGGTTTTGAAGTTGAGAGAAAAGGACACATGGTTTGTAAGTTGAAGAAAAGCTTGTACGGGCTAAAGCAGGCACCGAGGCAATGGTACAAGAAGTTTGACTCATTCATGTTGGGTCATGGGTACAAGAGAACAGATGCTGATCCATGTGTGTATATCCAGCAGTTCACCGGAGGTAACTTCATCATTTTATTGCTCTATGTTGATGATATGTTGATTGTGGGGCACGATGTTGCTATGATTCACAAGTTGAAGTCAGATTTGTCAAAATCATTTGATATGAAAGACTTAGGTCCAGCTAAGCAGATTTTGGGCATGGAGATCACTCGTGACAGGAAGGCGAAGAAGCTATGGTTGTCACAGGAAAGGTACGTTGAACGAGTGCTTGAGAGGTTCAACATGAAAGAAGCTAAGCCAGTGAACTCACCTCTAGGTAATCAATTCAAGTTAAGCAGAAGTTTATGCCCAACTACACAAGAGGATATGGACAAGATGGCAGGTATTCCCTACTCATCAGCTGTTGGTAGTCTTATGTATGCTATGGTTTGTACTCGACCAGATATAGCACATGCAGTTGGTGTTGTTAGTAGGTATCTCTCTAACCCTGGCAGAGAGCATTGGGAATCAGTCAAGTGGATACTCAGATATTTGAGAGGCACTTCAAAGTTGTGCTTGTGCTTTGGTGGATCGAAACCGATGTTAGAAGGTTTCACGGATGCAGACTTGGCAGGAGACCTTGATGCTAGAAAATCCACTTCTGGATACTTATTCACCTTTTCAGGGGGAGCTGTTTCATGGCAGTCTAAGTTACAAAAATGTGTTGCCTTATCCACCACTGAAGCTGAGTATATTGCTGCAAATGAAGCAGGCAAGGAGATGATTTGGCTGCAGAGGTTCATTCAAGAATTGGGTGTGAAGCAAGAAAGTTATGTGGTACATTGTGATAGTCAGAGTGCTATTCATTTAAGTAAAAATTCAGTGTACCATCCTCGCACGAAGCACATTGATCTCCGTTATCATTGGATTCGAGATGCAGTATCAAAGAAGCTTTTCCAGTTGAGGAAAATTCACACCAACAAGAACACTTCAGATATGTTGACAAAAGTTGTTACACAACAGAAGTTGGAGTATTGCAGCAAATCCGCTGGAGTGGACTTCAAGTAGAAGTCACGTCGTTTTGACCTAGTTGGCCTAGAGGGGGAGATTGTAAAATATCTAGGCCCAAATTTCAAATATATCTACAAAATGTTATTTGAAGCATTAATGAAGTAAGTGGTTGTAGGTAAGTGGGATCCAAAATGTAGTAGGTGGTTGTAGGTAAGTGGGATCCAAAATGAAGTAAGTGGGTGGGTGAAGCATTAATGAAAGCATTTAGATGGTTCCTCCTTGGCCTATATAAGGAGAGGTCATTTGCTCATTCCATCAATCTCATCCAAGAGAAACATCTTCCTCCAAGTAGAGAGTGAAGAGTGCCCACTCTAAGTTGAGAGTGTTGAGTGTTGTAGTGTTGGTAGCAAAACAAGTGTGAGAGAGAGAGTTTCCTTCAAGTAGTGTTCTTGAAGTTGTGCATCTCTTTGTATCCCTAATTTCATTAGTGGAGGTTCTTGTTGTTGTTGCCCCGTGGACGTAGGCATATTGCCGAACCACGTTATATCCGGTGTTCTCTATTCTTTGCTCTTTTATTTCCTTGCATATTTTTCTTTTTTGTGGGTTGAGTTATTATTTCCATTCTACTATTTTCCGCAACAAAAACGTAAGAGAAACCAGTATTTTCTATTAAAACCCCAAACAAACAAAGGAGGAAGACAGAAACTTATAGTGCATTCTCTGATTTCCAAGTCTCTCTTATTTTCTATATAATATTTTTCTTTGAGACGTCTTTTATTTAGATGACACTATTTATGGGTGAGCAAGACGGAACTCAAGAGTGCGATACGCAAAATTTATGTGATAGCTACAATTAGGACAGGAACTGATTGTGCCCTTTGGCAATTTGTTTCATGGCTTCAAATCGGAGGTCCTTGTCGGAGCACACTTTTGTACCTTCCATTACTCAACATTTCCTCTTGATCATCCACGTGGGCACAGATGGTGTTGTTTTTGGATGGTGGAATTGCAAACCATTCATCTTTGAGGAATTCGAGACCTGAAACTTGGTCATCTTGCAGCATGAGTATGATCCCGCCAGCGACAGTGCTTTCTAAGTCCTCTCACCAGTTCTAGCTGAGGACATTGTGGGTATATTGCCACTTTTGTCCCAACAGTAGGGCCCTGGCCACCGAACCCACATTTTCGCACATGAGCTCAGAGAGCGTTTCTGCCACCTTAACCAGCTGAGAAATTTAGTCATTCACTGTTTTGCTGCATTTCTTGTATATAAGTCAGCATACATGTATACTTATGATTTGAAACGTCCTTTTACAGTTCTTGGATTACTGACGTACCGAAGCTCCTCTGAGAAGTTTGGAATTTCTTCAATATTGGACGTGGGTTGATGCAAAATGAAGGAGGTTTCCCAGTCTGTTTTGGAGGTAATTTCTTGCTTCAAGCTTTTAGCTATTTCTGACTTATAACAGCTCTCTTTCAAATTTTCCTCATAGTATTCATATATCGATTTCTTAATTTTCTCCATCAGCTTTTAATCAACTCCATGATTCTCAGTTTCTCTCCAGAACTTATTTTCGTTTTAAAAGATCCATCGAACATGTATTTCGTCAAAAAAATTACTTTGCTCCGTAAAAAAATTTCAAACAGCGTTATAACTTTCCTATGTGGCACCTGCATGGAGGATCTTGTACTTGCACAACCTATAGAATTTCACCACGTGGCAAATCAATTTCCACACCATCACCTAGAATTAAATTAGATGAGAATGTCTCAAATACCCTCACCTTCTCTCATCTTCTTCTACCATTTACCCTCCCTACAAGAACAAAAACCCAGAAAACACTGGAATTCTGGTTTCCTATGCATCTTGCTGGGAACAAAATTACGAAACAAGAACGCCCAGATTTTTATTTTAAAATGTTTCGCTATGATACATCCGTTTGGAACTTTCATCATAAATTATGTAATACATGACTTGTCTAATGAGAGTTGCTCAAAAACTACTCTGAAGGCTTGAATATAGGAGGGAAAACTAGCCATGTTGGGTTCACTTCGCCTAAATAAGGTGATCCAGAATTGCTATTTGCTTCTAAAGTGATCAAAATAGCTACTTTGCCTTAAACTCAATTCCAAAGTCGTTTCGAGTGGCCCCGTATAAGACATGTCATGAATTAAACATGATTTATGACGAAAATTGTAACGAATGAGCCATGGTGAAATATTTTCAAGAGTTCAAAGTATTTAAATGAAAATGTTGAAATTTCCTGAAATTTGGTGTAAAGTATACAATATTAAAGTGTAATTTGGCTTTCAATAGTCAGTTACTTGCACTTTGTAGTTATTAGTTAAGGAAAACTAGGGGTAGTGCGAAGGATCGACATTCAAACATTCAAAGAAAAACTGGGGATGCCAAACTCACCCAGTGGGCGCTTTTGTCTGGTCTCTGAAGTTGACTAACAAGTAATATGTAGCATTAGTTGGATCAGAGTCACCACACAATTAGGTACTAAGACCAACCCTTGATCACCATATTAAGAATCTGTTTAGTTACTAATCTTTGTGATTATGCATCAGGGTCTGTCTACTGATGCCCCTATTGGCCGTTCATTTCTCATCCAACGGCTGATATGCGACAACCTCGAGTGAAGTTGTCATCATAGGCACACACATTGTTATAGCCTCTGCTGATGTGAGCCGTGAGGTAGCAAATTGTTTGTTGTTGAGGATGTCATGTGGAGGAGAACTATTGAAATGTGCTTTCTTCATTCTCATATTACGCCCTCAGATTCAGCTTTTGAAATTATGCACAGGAAAAAAAGATAAAAAAATTTCGGCCTATTATTTTTTCGATAAATAACATGAGGTATTTCTGCATTTGAATAATAGACCTAATTTTGCTCAAAATACAGCTTGCTTTTGCCTACAAAATATTCCCAATTAAGCACTAAAAAATTCTCTGTTCGGAGGCAGACTGACATCTAAAATTTAATCTTCTGAATTGTGCCTTAAAAATATTAATTAATCTTCTGGTCAAAAATCATTCCCGATAATGCATCGAAGGACAGCCCCATGTTTGAAGGGTACTGGAACCCAAGTAGATACAAGTAACTTGGTCTTTTTTGATTCAACCATAAACGTGAGCGAGGGGCCAAACTTTTTAAAATTCCTTATGTAAAATGGAAATTCGTTGACTGCAGGATGATTAAAGGAAATATGGAAATATGGATTTATATGAACATCTTTATATATATAACTATATAAATTCATATATATATTTAGTTATATAAGTTATTTTATTTAATAAATTTTTAGTTAATAATATAAGTATTAATTAAAACAAATATACTAAATTAAAAAACATAGAATTTTGTTTAATAAAATTAATAAAAAATTTACATTTTCAACATTTATAATTTACAAGTCAAGTTATTTATCTAGATAATTATTTTTTATTCTGAAATTATTTGATAATATTCAATAGATTATTAATTTGTTGAATTTTGCTTTTTTAAAAAAATTCCTAAGCTTCGCCTAGACACTAAACCCCTATCGCCGCCCTATGAGCGCCTAACATCATTTTAAACATTATTATATACTATCAAAAATGAAATATCTTCAAAAAAAACTCTTGGAAGTTTTGGACATATTGGGCTTTCCTGTCCTAGAGATAAATTTGTATTTAACGAGCCCTTATTGGGCTGAGGCCTCAGAGAAAAGCCCAAACCCATGGGCCCAAAGATAATGTCCATGTCAACAACACGATCATTCTCGTTTTGGTGGCTACAGGTGCCTGGGACTCCAACACCAGAATAAATCGTTGTTCTATCAAAAAAAAAATATCGTTGTACTAAAAGGTTAAACATAAAATTCATAAAACGAAATACGAATATGATTTAATTAAATAGGAATGTTGATACCATATCGACAGACCCGACCAAGACTCGAAAGATCACTCGAACCAAGTTCGGCCCACCATCATGGCCCATCACGACATAGAAGGCCACATGGACTAGGCCCATCAACAAAGCCCACGCTTAAAGCCCATTACTAGACTCATCACCTAAACATAGACATTTCCTATAATAGGGAGCTCCCTCCCTCATTTGGGGGATGACACTCTCTCTCTACAGATAAGCTCTTCCTTCTTTCTATATTCTTATTCTTTCTCTAAGGCTCAAGGCCTCTTGTATCATGTACAAACACTTATATTATTAATGAGAATAGTGCAACACCGTGGACGTAGCCCGATTTGGGTGAACCACGTACATCTCATGTCTCTTGGATGTGTGCGGTTTTCACGAACTAAGTTGATCAATTTCTTACATGAACAAGGAATTTGCCCAATCATATGAGGCAGATGTCAACTAATTCACTAATCATCCTCCTAACAGACTAAACATGTCATCATTCTTCACCTTTGCTTAACATCTAATTCTCTTGAACATAAGAAAAAAACAAAACAAAAATAAATAAAAGTTTCCCGCTACCGCGGATGCGCCAAAGCGTGTATCAATAAAGAGATTTTGCGACCGTAAGCCACCTAATCTAATTGACCTCTACACCTGCATTGCTCTTGATGCACCGCCACTCCGCCGAATCCCCTCCCAACGGGTGCTGCCTGCACCGATCAACTAACCACTCGCTCCTGCAAGCGTAAATTGCATGTCCACGTGCGTCGGTGTCCGCGCGTAGGTTAAGGCTCTCCCCTAACAGTTGACACCTGAGAATCACACACCTTTGCTTCGGAGGGCAGTTTCGTACTTTCTCCATCAGCTCTCTCCATCTCCGACTCAACCGAGTTTTTTTTTGCTTTCCCCCCTCTTATTCGACGCTCTCTCGCAGCCAAAAAACTAAATCGTATACGTCGGTCGTATAGCTAACTTACGTCTGGGTCACTCACCCCTGCGCGTACGCCTCTGCAATGAGGCTCCGATCTTCTACAGTTCTCGCGCTGCTTCTTCTCTGCTTTTTCTCAACTGTTACTTCCGAGTCCACCGGGTCGAACGAGTCGAACTCGGTGGCCGAGGCAATCAATGCCGGGTCAATTAACTCGTCGCTCGGGATATCAAATGAGGAGGATAGCTTCGCTGGCATGATTGATCGGGCTCTGGAGCGGGAGTTCCCTGAGAATGAGCAAAATCAAGGTTCTTTAGATCCCTGGTTCTGCATTTTCCTTTTTAGGCTATCAATTGCTGCTCTGATAGAACTAGGATTTTGGGTTTTGATCATTTCATGTTAGGGTTTGCATGCATTATTGATTCTTCAACGAACTATGGCGGATTGTTATGGAATATGAAGCAATCAATGACTGTCGGATTGGTCTAATCGTCTAAAGTGTTTTTTTTTTTGGCAGCTACGGATGATGCCGGTGGCTTCAATAATAGCGTTTCTGAACAGCAGGTAGATTCTCACATGCTCTGAAATTTTCGATTTTCGTGTAATGTCTTGGTCTTAGAGTTGGACGAAACCCAAATTGATCTATTTGCATGGAAAATGAACTTTAACTGAATGATGGTCACTTTGTAGACAAGCTAGCTAATGGATCAGTAGTGTGGTAGAACCGGAGAAGCGAAAGGATTGAATTACTTTTTCGTTTTGGAGATTCAACAGCTAGACCTTTGATTGATTTTATACCTATGACTTCAAATTAAATTCTTTAGATTGATTGATGAAGGAAGAAAAAACTGTATGTCTTTAACATTTCTTCTCTTCGTTATGCCTTGAAGAGTCTAGCTAGGCTTGTCAATAGGTTGGGTTCTGATATAATTACTCTGCATCTGATTCAATCAATGGACAGGGGTGCTGATTAGATGGGCTTGTGGTTTAAAAGTTTTAACTTTAATTTTAAACATGGATCAAGGCTAATCCTTCCTACAGCAGCATGTTTTTTAGTTTTATAATCCATCCAAAACCTGAAACTGACAATAAGATGAATGAGGTTACAGGCCAATCCGGTTAGTATTGGGTTCGAATACAAACCTACTTCTTTCATCGAGAATTCTGAAATTCTTTATGGTCTTCGATTTTGCACATTGAAAAATTATCTTACTTGAGTGATTTTGCTCATTGGACTGAGATTGAAAGATATAACTGTTTTTTCTTTTCTTAGGCAGTTCTGGAAACCGTTGCTAGAGTTAAGTCCAAGAAAAATGACAGCAAGGAGGAGAAGTATGTGCTTCTATCTTGTGAATTGAAGATCAAATATAATAACTTCAATTTATAGAAGTAGTTTCAATTGGAATAGGAACATTTTAAGTGAGTTTTCTGACATCTTTATGAGCGTTATGTTAGGTCATTTCAGTTTCATGATGTTTTCAATCTGGATAATGAGAATGGAGCAGAAGATATGCCCACATTAATAGATCGAAAGGTACGTCTGCATCTGTCATTGGAAAATTTTATAGTCAGCATTCCATTTTTATTATTGCAACATAGACGGAAAACAGATCAAGATTATGAAATGATAAACTACGTTATTGTGTGTTCATAACAATTGTATGTTGATGATAAAATAGCAGTGCTTTGGATAATACATACACTACATTGTGCTTGAAGTTGATATGTATTGGTGTTCTGGAACCTTTTCATCAGGATAATGTCTTTATTATGTCCAATCCCAAGTCAAAGTATCCTGTGCTGCAATTGGATTTGAGGTCAGCTTATGTTTTTTTCTTTAAATTGTTGTGGCAATTTCATTTTGGAGTGACTGAAATTTTGGCTGATATGTCCTCTTCATATGTTCAGATTGATTTCGGATCTGGTAGTTGTCATTGTTTCTGCAACTTGCGGTGGAATCGCCTTTGCCTGTGCTGGACAACCAGTCAGTCCTCTACCATTACTCTTTGCTTTCTTTATAATGAAATTCTGTTCAAAGATTGGGATTTATCTTATGAACTAAGTTCTGGCATTTATGTTCCAAATCTTTCTTTGCTTTTATGCTCACGTTTTCTGCAAAAAGTGATCACTTTCTACATTGTGAACTTTTACAGGTTATTACTGGATATTTGCTAGCAGGATCTGTCATTGGACCAGGAGGCTTGAGTTTTGTCAGTGAAATGGTGCAAGTATGTTGTCAAATGATATTTGAAGTATCAACATATTACTTCCTTTTCCTTATTCAAAAACATATTTATGTAGGTTGAGACAGTGGCTCAGTTTGGGGTGATCTTTCTTCTTTTTGCATTGGGCTTGGAGTTCTCATCTGCTAAGGTTGGCTTGTAAATTCTATATTGGAGTATTCATTCTAAGTTTTTGTTTTTACATTAATTAGGCCATGATACTATTATCTCCTTTTCAAGTTTGCAGCTTCGGGTTGTTCGATTAGTGGCTGTTCTTGGAGGTTTACTGCAAATTTTCCTGTTTATGTGCTTGTGTGGAGTAACAGCCTCAGTATGTCTACATTTTAACAGCATTTTGTGTTACTTACTTAGGATACTAATGGTTGTGATTGGGCATGAGGTAGCATATTGCTGTCAATTATGATAATGAGTCCAGACTAAGCCAAGCCATTTTGCTCTAAGAGCCAAGTGTAAATTAGTATTATACCCCAAAAAAATTTGGTTCTATTGCTTTCTTTATGGCGACTCCATGCTATTAATTGTTTCGACCGTCTTTATTTCCACTGAAATAATTGTGTTCTATGGATTTCTAACGTTGCATCTGCATGCTATTTTCAGTTATGCGGTGGGAGACCTTCTGAAGGGGTGTTTGTTGGCGCATTTCTTTCTATGTCTTCAACAGCAGTGGTGAGTCTCTTTTCCCTGATGTCTCTATATCTTCTCATCTACCACATATGTTTTTACCTGGTAAAATTATATGGGCTAATGACCTTATAAATTTGTAAATCATGTAAATAGGTTTTGAGTGTCTAAAACTTATGTTAATCAGATTCTGGCATTAGTGTTGCTTCACAATTGTTTGCATAGTATGCATGCAATTACTTTCTATTCTTATTCTTTACGAGGCATTTGTATGGAACTGTATGGAGTAGTTGGTGCAATATATAGTCAAAGTGGTGATACCAGAAAACAAGCTTGCCTACCTTTCCTTTAGTCAAATCTCATTTGTGTTCCTATATTCTTGAATCTTGATCTTCCTGTACCAACCACTGGGTTTCTTATTGTTTCATCTTCTACAATCTGCAGGTTTTGAAATTCTTGATGGAAAGAAATAGTATTAGTGCTCTTCATGGTCAGGTTGTTGTTGGCACTCTTATACTGCAGGTATATTATATAATTTCTCACTTTGCAGGATCTAGCACTGCTAAGTTTCGCTACTTAGTATTTAAACAATGATGGAAGTTTGAGATTATTGTTTCTCACTGTTTGCAACTTATATGGCCTACTAGGACTGTACTGTGGGCTTGCTATTTGCTCTGCTTCCAGTTCTGGGTGGGACTTCTGGTATTCTTCAAGGTGTAATATCCATGACTAAATCGTAAGTAAACGTTATGAAAGTCCATCGCACCATATGAGTTCATGCAAATTCTTAGTTTTAAAAGAAAAAAGATTCAGGAAAGCACCTAAAAAGGGAGAAAAGAGAGAGGATACAATCAGTCTTAAAATGATGGTGGCCGGACTAGAAATTCAAAGACCTGAATCTTTGTCCTTGAGTGTGCAACAGGAAGTCAATCTGTTATTTTTTATTTCCTTTTAACGAAAAAGTTCATCTGTCTTTGTTAAACTAGCAATGTAACTTAAGGTTTTGTGGATACAAATAATTGAGAAACTGATTTTCACACTTCATTTTTTACATTCTGCACTCCACTTCTATATCAATTGTTTCTTACAATGGAAGTGCAGAATGTAAAAAAATGGAGTGTGGAAATCAGCTCCCAATTTAGTTTTTTCCCTACTTGTATAGTTTATTTGAAATACTCAAGTGGCTGATTAATGTCTGTGGTTCCTACTACTAAGCTGTGGCAAGCCAAAAACAGTATCATTAATGTCTTTGCACATCTAGGAAATTCTTAACTGCCCAGTATCTTTAGTCATTTTGAAATTAATTGAAATTTCCATTTAAGTGTATTGTACTGTCTCTTGTCTCTTTTCACATGCTGGTTTGTCATTACAGGTTGGTGGTTTTGCTTATATTTTTGGCCACCTTGTCCATTTTATCACGTACTTGTGTACCATGGTTCCTTAAGCTTATGATAAGCCTATCTTCTCAGGTATTTATGTATCTTTATTTTTTTACACTGGTGCTTTAATTATAGAGATTTTGGCTGAAAAATTTCTGTGTGCAGACCAACGAACTCTATCAATTGGCAGCAGTGGCATTCTGTTTACTTGTAGCTTGGGTATGTCTCATTTCCAATTTTTGCACATCTTCCATTTTATACGATAGACTTATTCTTATTAGTATGCACAAGTAAGAGAAATAGACTATTTCACCATCATTCTAAATATATATTACGGGTATCATTTACATTTACAAAGAATGGGGGAAAGCAAAGGGATGGGGGCCCCATCTTTCATGCTCACACACGTCATTTTGATACCTGCCTAAAGGATGGATATAATATGCAGTTTTATCTTTTATGACATTTCAGTGTAGTGATAAGCTGGGTTTAAGCCTTGAACTGGGTTCCTTTGCAGCTGGAGTGATGATATCAACAACTGATCTTGGTCAGCATACATTGGAACAAGTAGGATATATTTGTTCATTATTATGCACTTTTAGAAGTTGTGAGGTGCTTGATTGACTGCTGTCAACTTCCTTTAAATTACAAGCTTGGAAGATTGTTTTCCTCTTGTATGCTTCATGGTTGATGATTTTTTTCTCATCAATTTATGCTCTTATTTGGGTTTCTTTGTTGACTTTCAGGTTGAGCCCATTCGCAATTTCTTTGCTGCTCTTTTTCTCGCCAGCATTGGGATGTTAATACATGTTCATTTCCTTTGGAGTCATGTTGATATTTTATTAGCAGCTGTTATATTGGTAATTGTTATAAAAACTGTGGTGGTTGGAGGCGTGGTCAAAGGATTTGGATACAATAACAAGACTTCCCTTCTTGTGAGATTCCAAAGAACTCCTTAACTTTAAACCATTTTTACTATTTCATACATTTTATTGACGGAGGGGCCCTAGGTTACCCCATATGTGTAGGTCGGAATGTCTCTGGCACAAATCGGAGAATTTGCGTTTGTTCTTCTAAGCCGTGCTTCTAATCTTCATCTGGTTGAGGTGCGTTGTTCACCTTTATCCCTCAAAATTGTTCAACGTAACTTAAGTTCTTTTTACTGTTAATATTGCAGGGTAAATTATATCTGTTGCTTCTTGGCACGACAGCTCTCAGTCTGGTATGTGAGACATACAGTCAGATGTTAATCGTAGCTCCTTTTGAAATGCACGGCCTTGTTTAATGGGATCTCCTTTCTTTTGTAACCTAATGGTGCAGGTCACTACGCCCTTGCTTTTCAAGATGATTCCTGGTGTCGTTCATCTGGGGGTGTTATTGCGGTGGTTCTCCCTCGATATTCCAATTGAGGTAATGATCTGCCCTTGAATGTTTTCGTGATAACTTCACAGTTCGCACATTTCTTGCTGGAGCAAGTGTTTTTAGGTATCTTGAATATGTTTTCTTGTCTCAGATTGGATTTAAAGGAGACAGTTTTCGCTCAGACAGTGCTAAGCGTATTGCTATGATGGTCCAAGGCTCTCATGATTCATGAAATCAAACAAATCATGAACCAGATAATCGTAATTTTGAGCCTCTTACCAGTTATGTAAGAGTACAAAGGAGGTAGACTCTGAAAACTTTCTGAACCGCGAAACACCTCCATGCATCTTAATGACTAGGCAAGAGCAAGACCGAGAAAAAGAGAGCACGCTGGAGATAACCGGAGAAACATGAAAATTTTGTTTGTAAAATAGCGTCCATTTTGTAATGTTGATCATTCCCTCCCTTCTCCCTAGGTAGATAGCTTTTGTTCTAGTTTGCCATTTTGCTTGTATTTTCTTTCCCCAGTAAGAAATCAGCCATGTTAATTTCCAAGCCCAAATGTATCATGGATTTGCCCTTATAAAAAAAGAACCACAGTTTTCTTTGTTCTGGAGTACGTTTGCTTTTCTTTCACGAAATCTATTGAAAATGTGTATAATTAATGGTTACATATTGCTTGACGTCAAAGACAGGAGAAATTGCTGCATGTGAAATTTAGAAAAAAATAAAAACCTACCGGAGAAATTTTTTCTTTGGTTAATACTTAAAAGGATCTCCAAATCTTCGAATTGTATTAACAATCATTTAGAGTAATACATCCGAATTTGACTTCTCATTCGAAGTTTAGCTTAAATTAGGTTAGAATTCATAATCTTGATAACTTTCCATGCTTTTTTTTTTTTTTTACAAGAATATTGGAAAATGAGTATTACAATATACATATTGGAAGTCGAGGTCGTTATTTACAAAAAATAAAATCTAAGAACTTCTTAATTTTACCGTTTTGTGTTCAGATATCTTACGACTGGATAGGTATGTACAATGGGGTTAGATACATGTAGTGGGGAAATGTGATGAATTGAAAGAAAATTAACGAATGATGAAATAAGTAATGAGAAAGAAGTGAAGGCAATTTCTCCATGGGTTAACTAAAATAATTGGCTAATCCACGTTTTAGTGATATAGATGGTTCACTATTTTATTAACTCGTTCCTAATTAATTGGCTAATCAACATCAAATGCAATAATTAATTAACACGGGCAAGATTCTGCTACAGAATTAACCTCAGCAGTGTCCCTTGCGCATGCATAGATAGTGGTCTAATGACAAAGGCCGACGACGGAAGCTCGGGACGGAGCCCTATAATACGGAAGTCTCACGTACGGTTCCTGAGAAGGGAGTCGCTACCTACTGGAGGTTCGGCCAACCACCACCGGTCAATTCCTCTTTGGGGCCACCCTTACTCTACCATTATTATAGGGTATATGTGGAACCCAAAATCATCCAAAAATTATGGAGCTGCCACGTGGCCCGTAATTCCCATAAATGACTAAATTTCCCCTGGCAATAACGCTGATCATTTGAAAACACCCGCATATTAAATAATCTATTTACCAGTTAAATACGTTATTTGATCGGATTAAAATCTCCTTAATATCAATATTCTCCCCGAGAATTAATTGTCGTTATTCTTAATAATGGATAATTGATATTGATATTAAAATACAATAATTGTCATTACTATCATGATGAACCATCATTACAATTATTAAATAGTATATTTAATTAATAATATATTTTTTATTAATTAAATATTCAACCGACCAATCAGAACGCTCTAAGGCTCCCAAGATTTTCCTATAAATAGCAAGGCACATTTCATTTCCAAGGTACGTTGATTCTTCGTTCCGAAGTATATCCCTTTCCTCTCTCAAAGCTAACTTAAGCATCGGAGTGTTCTTGGTCGAAAAACCCCCCGGGTAAATCGATCGAAGCAACGATAGCTAATTGTTTGCTGTTTGCAGGAATTGTGAGGACTTTTCGCGACGAGTTCAATCTTTGATTCAACAATTGGTGCTTTCATTGAGAGCTATTGAGTTATACTCAGAAGAAGCTCTCTCATTTGTTCATCGTTCATCGTTCATCTTTCTTCGTTCGTCGTTCATCGACATTGTTCGAAGATTTTGAATGTTGTTCATCACTCATCAAGAATTTGTTCATCGTTAATCTTTCTTCGTTCGTCGTTCATCGACATTGTTCGAAGATTTTGAACGTTGTTCATCACTCATCAAGAATTCGTTCACCGTTCATCTTTCTTCGTTCGTTGTTCATCGACATTGTTCGAAGATTTTGAACATTGTTCATCGTTTATCTCCCTTCGTTCGTCGTTCGTCGACATTGTTCGAAGATTCTGAACGTTGTTCAAATTATCCATCAACAGCTTTCCAAATTCAAAATTCTTCGATTCGGCATGGCTAAGGTTCATCGATCCGTTCGATCAACTAGAGAAGGTGTTTCTGCCTCAACGGCTCAGACAAGGAATGAGGCTCGTATTGAAACTCCGGAGAAGCGGCCAACTCAACCCAGGCGTGTGTCCATAGAATCACCCATGGAGACACTTGGAGGGAGGCCAACCTTCAGTTTTGGAGCGTTCCCCTCTCCAGCTAACCAAGTACCCGCGCTAGGGGAAGGAACTTCGGCTTTACAACAAGCAAACGAGAGGTTGATGGGAAATACATCACGACATGATCAACCCACAACAAACATGGTCCTAAGGGACTTTCTGGACGGGTGTCATGACATCTCAGGGAGAAGTCGTCACCAACCTCCCCAAGACAACTTGGCGCAGCAAGTTGAAGGTTTAAGCAAACAAGTTCAACTTCAGTCATAGCTCTTGCAGCAAGTCCTAGCAGAGAGACCAGTCTAAGAGCAGGACAGACATTCCATGTCACGTGGAAAACAGGAGCATGCTCAAAGGCGTCATGGGAAAGAACCAGTCCACTGCCGAACAATGCCACGAGACACTTCGCTAAACAATTCCAGTGAAGAAATTCATACTCACCGAGCAAAAAACCCTCAACGCCTAAGGTCATCAGTACGTGAACGGCTAGGAAATAAGCCTGGGGCAACCTCACGGGCAGAGCGCTCACAACACTCCCATGGAGGCAGGGGGCAACTTCGAGCTCTACACAAAAACCTAAAACAATCTGCCCACGGCAGTAAAAGGGAAGACGAATCCTACTCCCCTGCACGATCTCAGAAATCAAGGGGAGAAGCTCAAAGAGGTTCTCGACGATTAGCACAAAGGGACTCATCGCCTCGGCAAGGAGCATTGCGGGCTAATGATGTTCAAAAATTATTGGACATGCACCTTCGTGCTCAACAAGGTGGCGATCTAGAGGACGATCTACGTCGCCAGATACAGCTCTCTACGCCCTTTATAAGGGATATTGAGGAGGAGCCATTCCCCCAGAGATTCGCAACACCAAACTTCACTCCATTCAAAGGAGCCTCCGACCCGGTAAAACACATAGATTATTACCGAGGAGTCATGATCCCCCACAGGTCTAACGATGCGCTCATGTGCAAGGTTTTTCAAGCTTCTCTTCAAGGCCAAGCCATGGCTTGGTTCAATCATCTCCCCCCGAGGTCGATTGAGTCCTTCGAAGAGTTGGCCCTGGCATTTGTGAAGGAATACGCACAACTTCAGACAATCGAGGTGAAAGATGACCATTTTTTCTCTGTCTGAAAGAGAGAAAAAGACACTCTGCGACAATACATACGAAGATTTTGTGAGGAAAAGTCTCGCATTATCGGCTGTAATGACCTTGTTGCAGCAATGGCATTTAAGCAAGGACTCCCTCGAGACAGCCAGTTTTACGGGGACATCGTCATGAGCAATGCGCGAAGTCTTTCCAAAATACTTTCGCTGGCAGAGCGACATGCAAGTTGGGAGGACGAGAAGAGCGCCGCTCATGCTAAGGACCATGCCAGGACTAGCGAAAAGGTCTCCAATGAGGATGAACCCCATGGAAAGTTTGCGACTGGAAAGCTCAACAAGCGCAAAGCGGGGCAATACTCCCAAACGCCAGTTATGGGGAGGCCTAACTTGCAGCTATCTTTACCAGTCCATCAGATCTACAATGAAATTAAGAACAAGCCATGGTTTAAGAAGCCGGAGCCAGTCAAAGGCAATCAAGAGAATGCTGATAAAACCAAATGGTGCGCCTATCATGAATGTTATGGGCACAATATCAGCACTTGTATATCTTTCAAAAGATATCTCTGAAATCTCCTGAAGGAGGGGCATTATACAGACTACATCAAGAAGAAGACTGTAAATCACATGGAGAACAAAGAGCCAAACGAGCCAGCGGCAAAGGTGATCCACATCAACTAGACGCAAGACAACATTAGAGAGACATAAAAATCTACAGAGCTTTTCAATTTTGCTTTTCAAGTTGTCTTCTAAATTCAAGTATCAATGAAATGAGATTGACAAATTGATTTGTTCACCATGTACAATTTTCCAAGCTTATTCTCTCTAGTGTAAAAATCCTTCGTCTTCGAAGCATCCAAGCCTTCATCTTCGAAGCATTCAAGCCTTCGTCATCGAAGCATCCAAGCCTTCGTCATCGAAGCATCCAAACTTTCGCCCTGCGAAGCATCTAAGCCTTCGCCATGCGAAGCACCTAAGCCTTCATCATCGAAGCATCCAAGCCTTCGCCCTGCGAAGCATTCAAGCCTTCGTCATCGAAGCATCCAAGCCTTCGTCTTCGAAGCATCCAAGCATTCGTCATCGAAGCATCCAAGCCTTTGTCATCGAAGCATCCAAGCTTTCGCCCTGCGAAGCATCTAAGCCTTCGCCATGCGAAGCACCTAAGCCTTCGTCATCGAAGCACCCAAGCCTTCGCCCTGCGAAGCATTCAAGCCTTCGTCATCGAAGCATCTAAGCCTTCTAAGTCTCGCGAATTTCTGCGCAGCAAGGAAAGCTCATCTCGAGCGATATCTCGCTCATTTTCTATCAGCATCCTCTCCGCACGGCTCATATCCAACTCGCCCACCTTGGCTTCCGATGTGAAATTAAGACCTTAAGTTTTCTTAAGTTATCGTAATATCACATCAACAACATAACTTTCCATTTCTGCGGCCCTTCAAGATAGCACATTCGCAGGGCCAGAACGGAAAGGTTAGGAAAGAAGTTGCTCGGCATGCTTTTTGGTTAGGAAAGAAGTTGCACGACATGCTTTTTTCTCCCAAGAACCAATAGGTCCTTGTTTATCATTCTTCTTCTGAACAACGGATGCTTTCAAGAACAGTGGAACGCTCAACCACTCCCTGATCGGGATGTCTGGAAGCCTCCCGCCATTCATGGAGAGAGTAGCGGCTCATGTCCAGGAACTCTGGAAGAACATCTGTCGCCAATCTCCACGAGAACGTCGCTTGGAAAGGCAATTTGATTACGAGCCTTCCACTCCATGAAGTCTTCGGGCTTCTCAGAATCCATATCTTTCCCTCGGAATGGACTTAGGCCACGAGAACCGCCACGCTCCCACAGAGCAAGTTTGCTGGGTCTCTCGGCACCTTAACGCTTAGCGAGCATGTTTGTGGTACTAGCAAGAGTCACAGTGAATGTGATCCTGCCTACTGATGCTCACTAGTCACGTCTGCAAGCGCACTCAGTCGCCGCCAAATCCCCGTCTTCTGTTCTTCCCCAATTCGACACGATTCCTCTTCGTTTTTGTTGCAGGGAGTTTCGTTTTGATCCCAGGAGCTTAATTCAATCCTCAAATTCCCTTTTCCTAGCTCACAAATTCAAATTCGAATTTCCCTTGATTTTCTGAATTTTCGAACTCTGAATACACCAGTTATCTCAGTCCCTCGAGTTCCTCTCTCTCAATTCAGTTCCTTAAGCTTTTAAATTGCACAATGACGGTGAGACAGTGGGATATCACGGATCAATTTGGACAAAATGATTACAATTACCCTTAATTAAAGGTGAGTATCATTAGCCCCAAAACCGGATTCCATGTTATCTGGGGCAAGAAGAAGACAAAGGACAGGTGTCATTGTCTGATCAAGGTTAAAAGACCATTTTACCCCTGGTTCGACAAATTACCATTTTGCCCCTAGCCTTCCGTGACCCGTAACGTTCGCATCCGGACTCCGTTTTTGACGTGACGAGCGGAAGTGTGAGGCAATCCTCAGGTCTGGGGAGGCGTGTTTGTCCCATGCACCACTAACTTCGATACAGTTAACTCTGTACGTGCTGTCATTGAACGCCGTCCTAAAAAATAGCTCCACTTTAGGTACGACCCGAGAAAGCCAACCGCCGACAGGGTTTTTTCCTCTCCCATGCTTAAATAGCCTTCATGGAAGAACATCTGTCGCCAAGCTCCACAAAAACATCGTCTGGAAAAGCAATTTGATTGCGAGCCTTCCACTCCTTGAAATCTTCGAGTTTCTCAAAACTCCATATCTTTCCCTCGGAATGGACTAAGGCAACAAGAACCGCCACGCTCCCACAAAGCAAGTTTGCTGGGTCTCTCGGCACCTTGACGCATAGCGAGCATATTTGTGGTACTAGCAAGAGTCACAGTGAATGTGATCCAGCCTACCAATACTCACTAGTCACGCCCGCTAGTGCACTCAGTCGCCGCCAAATCCCCGTTGACTGTTCAGCCAAACTCTGTTCACCACGTAGCAAGCATATTTGTGGTACTAGCAAGAGTCACATTGAACGTGATCTAGCCTACCAATGCAAGCACGCACCGTCCAAAACTGCTCGTTTTCCAAACTGCACGCGATTCTGTAATTTCTTACACTTTTCAGGAATTTCGAATCCTGCCCAAAAAAAAAAAATCATAAAAGGTCAATAATGACTCTATGAGTATCATATCAATCTCCCACAATTTTTTGGGAATTAAATAGTAATTTAGAGCATAACCTAAACCTTCGGTGAACAGTGATGTGCTACAGTGCGTGATGAACAGTGATGTGCTACAGTGCGCGATGAACAGTGTCTTGCTCAGTACAACCTCAATCCTCTTTGTCTTTGATGTGGATCGGTTCGAAATGATCCCAGGAGACTTAATCAAGTCTCAATTTGGATCCCCACAGCTCGCAAATTCGATTTCGAATTTCCTCCCAAAATTCCAAAATTTTCGATTCTGGTTCTCACTTCTCACCCTCTGTCCCCGTGTTTTCCTCACCCAAAATCAGACTCTTCAAACACTCAAATACTCACTCTCATGAACAATTTCACCCTTTGTTCACGGATTGATGAAGGAAGAGGGAGATTAGTGGTGTTTAAATAGGATTAGAGATGGATTAAAAAAATGATTAAAACATGATGATGATGTTTTCCATGAAACATGGATTAAAACATGATGATGATGTTTTCCATGAAACATGGAGCACATTTTAAAGGTCCTTAAATCAAGGGATGGGTGACACTTGTCACTCATCCAAGTGTTCACAAATCAATGGTCACTATTCATAATTTAATATTATTTTAATCGAAATCCCGGTTTGTTCGGTTAATCGTTTTCGTCCCCGAGACCACAACTTCGTCGACGAATCTCCGATTTCGGCATGCCGCCTGTCTATGGATTCGTATCGACTCGACCTACGTAACGGTCCTTGGCCCTCATCCTTTGGACCTCCCGGGTCAAAAGTCAACATTTCACCCTTACCTTTCAAAATTACCAAAATACCCCTCGATTTCCGAACGTCGTAACTTCTTCCTCGAATTTCGGAATCGAACGTGCCACCTGTCTATGAACTCGTGACGTCCCAAACTACGTCATAGTCATCAGTCAAAGTCCATTTGACCGTCCGAACTAAAAGTCAATATTTTTTCCCACGCCTAGGGGCAAAACGGTCATTTTGCACATTTCGTCTGATTCACTCCACCAATCCCAGATTAGTCATTCTAAATCATAATTAATTAATATTTCATCCCGATACTCGGGACGGGTCGTTACACCCCGCCTTCGTAGATCCATAACTTTCGCATCCGACCTCCGATTGACGCATGCCGCCTGTCTGCGGATTCAGCGCCTCGGGACCTACTCAGCAGTAACCGGTAAACATGGTAAAACAAGATTCCAAACAATGTACATCCCTTCGGATTCCCTGAATTCCGAATCGATGTGGGGGCATTTGTGGAACCCAAAATCATCCAAAAATTATGGAGCTGCCACGTGGCCCGTAATTCCAAAAAATGACTAAATTTCCCCTGGCAATAACGCTGATCATTTGAAAACACCCGCATATTAAATAATCTATTTACCAGTTAAATACGTTATTTGATCGGGTTAAAATCTCCTTAATATCAATATTCTCCCCGAGAATTAATTGTCGTTATTCTTAATAATGGATAATTGATATTGATATTAAAATACAATAATTGTCATTACTATCATGATGAACCATCATTACAATTATTAAATAGTATATTTAATTAATAATATATTTTTTATTAATTAAATATTCAACCGACCAATCAGAACGCTCCAAGGCTCCCAAGATTTTCCTATAAATAGCAAGGCACATTTCATTTCCAAGGTACGTTGATTCTTCGTTTCGAAGTATATCCCTTTCCTCTCTCCAAGCTAACTTAAGCATCGGAGTGTTCTTGGTCGAACAACCCCTCGGGTAAATCGATCGAAGCAACGATAGCTAATTGTTTGCTGTTTGCAGGAATTGTGAGGACTTTTCGCGACGAATTCAATCTTTGATTCAACAGTATATATGGGGTGGGTTCGCTGTTTATAGCTAGATTTTTTTTCTTTATTTTTCATTTTTCCTCTATGACCTACCTCATGTGATTACTTAAACTAAATATGACTTCAAAGTAAGATTACCAAATAAATAAACTGAAATAAGATTAAGTAGAAAAGTGATTAAGACATGGCTCCTCCAAAGGGAGGGGACCATTCTATGGGGTTTGGTTTCCTCTCAATTGCTTGAGTAGGTTGATATAATAATTTAATAATTGAGTTTTTGTGTGTATAATTAAATTCTCTTCTATTAGTTTTTCTTTTTGTTGAGACTTACTACCATAACCTATTGGTATTTTTCTCCACATCTCATATTCGATTCTTATAAAAGACGCATGCAGTTGATACCCAATATTTATATTATAATCCTCCACCCCCAATAATATTATATATCATTAAAAAAAATCTTTGTTGTTCTCATTACGTACAATTTTTGGAAAATACACGCATGGGCCCGATGAGGACTTTGGGATTTTTTTAGGGATATGCTTGCAAAAATAACCATCTTTAGAAATATATTTACTTGAGTTCGAGTTTGTGCATTACTTGAAAAATGCTTGAAGTCTTTAACGTATTCTAAATTTGACTAATTTGTATCGTAGATGTGATATGTATGTATAGATACGAAAATATATTGGAAAAGGAAAGATAATGAAATTGTTGTGTGTAATATATGAAACAAAGTATTATCCTCCACAAGATAGTACATGTGAACATAAATGTGGATATGTGGGGTTTTCAATCTTGGATTGTAAACAATTTGCCACCACATAGATAGATACAGGTATTAAAGTAGCCATAAGAAGATAGTTGAAATGTCACTGTAATTTAAAAGGAAATAATAAATGTGACAGATTGTATGAATTAATATTCAATCATGCAAGACAAAATATCATACCTAGAGACAAACAAAAATCTAAGAATTTGCAAGGAAGACAAAGCCATTATATCATCTGTACTATTACTATTAGGGACCATGTTTCCCCAATCGGCGTGCAATCTCAGAAAAACCTAAACATCAACAATCGGGTTGGTGATCTTCTAACCCGAGTACTTAAAAGATCAAGGAGAAGTTGAGCGTCAACTTGTTTTACAATGTAGCTTGCCTGAGAGGGTTAGACACCAAAAAATTACGATTAGAGTGGAGAGAAAAAAAAAAAAAAAAACTCAGCTCGAGTGGATCCCACTTAGCCCAAGCATATATACCACTCTAGCCAAAAACTCTAATATCATCTACTCGATCGTTATCTTCTAATTCAAGTAACTACAAGATTAATATCCAAACTAGTTAGCCTAGGTATAACATAGACAAAAGATTGAAAGGATGCGTAACCTTAAAAGGTTAGCTCTGGATAATTCATTTTACAATGTAGGAAAAAGGAAACTCATTAATCACTAAAATAAGTGATTATTTTATTATCTCTTCTTAATACATACACATTTATTTTTATCTCTCTTGTTACGTTATTATAAAATAAGAGAAATCCCTCATATATGGCAGCTGCCAGAAAGGTAGAAAATAGATATCTGTTAACTTCATCACCAGCTAGGTAGCAAGTAGACATGGAAATTTTTCTACAACGTGCATAATGTGTCTTGTTTTGATCCATCATGGATCATGTGGACAACCTTCATTCATGCCTTTATCTTAAAAACGATATGTATAGATCTATAGTTGGAATATTGCATAATATGCGTCAGTCTTGTGACCACACAGAGACCAATGATGAAAACTTTTGTCTTTGTTTTTGGTGAACTAATAAATAACAATAGCGATGGCTTTGTCTTCTTAGTCTTATTTGGACATGGATTTTTCTTGAGGCCTCTCCCAACTTGGATTCTGCTAACCTCTAGATGTCCCTCAAAGACAAGGAGAAAAACAATCCAAGATTTTGTCCCTCAATTGGAAGGAATAAATAACCAAAGAACGTTTTGCAAATCATGGTCAAATTAAGAATTGAAGTTCTTTTGGGATTTTCTAATCCAAATAATGTAAAATGTACGGGTTGAATGTAATATCATATATTTTAAGTCGTAAACGGTTAATAAATTAACTACAACGGGTACTAGTACGTCTTGGCTTAAGCTTTATGAATTAATTAAGGTCCACACAATTAGGTTGGACCTGACATGGTTAGAGTACTTCTGAGAAATTCAAATTCATTGAAGAAGAAGTCTTTGCGGTGTGAGCTAGGAGATCGAAGGTAGTCAGAACTTATGAAAATAGTCTTCAGTCTAGCTAGGATAAAATTTCCAGATAGTTTCTTTCTGTTTCCTTGATATATATATATATATATGCTGCATACCGTTGAAGTTGGACTGCCACCGGTGCATATCAATTTTCTCGCGACATGAAAGATTGACTTAACAATTGTTAAGTAAAAAACTCTATGTGATGGAGAGCAGGCGGTAATAAGCAAGTTATTGGGATGAAAATTGCATGGAAACTACAGAATGCGAGTCAAGCTATGGATTTAAGAATCAATGGTGGTGGGTTTGTTCAGCAGTCAGCAGTCAGCAGAGGCTAGACTGGCCGCCTGGCCGGCACCACCTGATCAATATCATTACTACATACTTGAGTATAAAATGCCTAGAAATATTAATATAAAGGACCTGGTACGTACAAAAGAAGTTGTATGAAAGCCAGAAAGATCCAGATCATCAACACAAAATAATATTATCAATGCATGTATATATATATATATATTTTTAAAAATTTAGAATAATTAGCTTACTATTTTATAAAAATTCGATTTTTTAAATATGCACGTCCTTAGAGAAAATAAATCAAATTATGTATGCTCTACCAGTTACATTGGTTATTAGTAAATATGAAATATCATTTTCCAAGAAAATATCAATAGTTAAATTTATGAAATATCGATATGATCATTCACGTTGAACACAAAATATTGAAATTTAGAAAAAAACTTAAGCGCAAAATAATATGTATATAAGACTAATACTTACATCATGAAAATTAATGAGAGATTTTTCTTCCCTCCCTATTTTTCTGTCAAGACCCATAAATATAGATACATTTAATCACGGAAAATGACGCGGATATTTCTTTCCCCCCTTATTTTAATATTGAGATCTCAAAAAATAGACATATCAATAGAAATTTTACAGATATTACGGATACTTTCATCTATAGTCATTAGTCATTTGTGCATATAATGTTTAAGACAAAGTTTTCCCGTTAAGGTTTTAATAAGGCTCATGCACCACAAGACTTGTACGAGTTTTATAAGTTCAATCAATTTATGTACTCTTTCTCAGGAAAAAAAAAGACAATCATTTGTTAATTAATAGAAAATAGATCTGTTTATAATTAATTTAGGGGTTTACTATTTATATATCAGATTGAAAATCAATAAAATTTTAAAAAAATTTCATAATGGAAAATATATATATACTCGATCTTCGACTACTTTTTCCATGCCATTTTACAATTGTTATTTTTTAATTTTCGAACAGTAATCAGGAAGATGCCATTGTCCAGATTGGAATATCATTATAAGGACAAGGACCTTTGCGTAGTGAACCCATGATCGATAGATATATAGAGCATATATTATTATTGATTAATTAATTCTGAAAATTATTATTAGCTCTCCGAAAGAGATGTCTCTATTTATCTTTCATCGTTTTACTTACGAAAAATACATAATAATTATTTAAAGCGGCAATAACATTTTCAATTATTAAATTCTTGAAAAGGAAAGATATTACGTACGCGTCTACGCATATTCCATAATATGTTGTCTCATGAGTACATCCTTGCTTATTGAAAAATAAAAAATAACGTTAATTAACAAATAAATATTAAGACATACTTACTATAATTAACTAGAGAAAAATAACTAGTGACACCCGCGAACATATACGATGTATATATATATTCCTTAATTGAGATCATCCTCTTCAGCTGCCTGGGTTAAAGTCAAAATCTTCATAATTTCTATATTAACGTATCCCGGCCCAATCAACGATTATTTTTTTTTTTAATTCATGTCACACTAATTGGTCCAATATTTAGAAGAGGACCTGCTGGGGCACTTGGAGCCGGTGCTATGGTCGGTAATTTCCCTTTATATTTCTCTTCCGACGATGGTGCGGCGGCAAGGGTGAGTTCTAGATCGTCGGCCACTAGCGACGGTGACGATGAACTAGGCTTTGGGCCAGCATTATTGGTTGAAGAATACTTCATCTGTGAATCGATCAGTCCATGAATCCAACCCGGCAGCTGCTCCTCAATCCTACTTATTTTCTGATGGTCCAAATTTAGATTCTGGGCGGAGGCACCAAGCTCGAGCAGAGGCAAGGTGATCGTGTCCAAATTTTGTTGAAGAGTATTTGAAGGTTGGCTTGAAATTTGATGGTGGTGATGATGATGATGATGATCATCATCATCACTAGCTGCCATGTTACTATTGTTGCTGCTCCCAAACTGTCCGATGAAAAATAAAATTAAATTAAAATTACAACTAATTCAATAACTTTTTTTTTTCATGCATATTGCGTAATAAATAATATTTCATTTTAAGCAAGGTATATATTGATTTGAATTTAATTACCATGTCGAAGAGGCTGGAACGTCGCTTCTTCTTGTTGAGGGTTGCTTGCCGGAGAAAATACTTCTGAGCATGGCTGGCAACTTGGGTTGGGGTTCTGCTGGTCACATATTTCCGAGAGATGCCTCTCCAGTCGCCTTTTCCCAGCTTCTCCAACCCGATTAGGAACGTCCGATGCTCGTCTTCCGTCCACGGAACTCCTAATTAATAATAAAAAATAAGATTATATTTGATATAAATATATAACGTATATTCAAGAGAATTGAATCTGAGACTTTTCCCTTATTATTAATAAAAAGAATTTCCACTAATAAGATTTGTAACAAAAATGCAACGAATGAAGTAAGGTGAAATATTTTAAAAAGTTCGAATTAATGTAAAATTTTAAAATCCAATATTACGTGTAATTTGCACAATTAATGGCTTGACACTAATGAACTGAATTAATTGGAAAATACTATATATGTATATATTATATTTATTTGACGCTGACCTTTTTTTCTCTCTTGGGCACGGCAAATGAGACCATCGGAGAGATAGCCACCGATGGAGGCTTTGTTATGATCATGATGATGATGGTGATGAGGAGAATTTTCGTCGACGGAGAGTCGTGAAGAAGACGGTGACGACGATGAGGCGGAGGAGGTGGGCAAGCAATCCATGCTGAAGCTTTTCTTCATGGACATGGCAACATGATGAAGAGAATTATAATTAGGTGAAGATGATGATGAAGACATGATGAGATGGTCATGATGATGTTGATGAAGAAGTTGGACACCAAAGAGTCTGAATCCAACATGAGTAACTAAACTAGTGTTGGTTGCCCCTCTGAAATTTGTGCAGGTCCTCGAATTGTGGCCTATGTTTCCACAATGTGAGCACTTTCTGCCCATTTTCACCCCGAAAAAAAATAAGAACAATATGTTTTAAGGGGAGAGGGAGAGAGAGAGAGAGAGAGAGAGAGAGAGAGAGAGAGAGAGAGAGAGAGAGAGAGAGGAGGAGGAACAAGTAATGTATTTGGTGGTTTATATGATGATTGGGGTGGAGGTGGGGGGTGGGGTTTATGAAAATGGATGCACACCAAGAGAAGATGATTGGACGGACATTGTTTATAGTTGGATATTTTCCAAACTAGGGGATTTCCAAACTAAATAATTTGTAATAATAATGGGTTAGCCGAAGTAGTTTTTGATTTATATTATCTTTAATTTTTTTGAGCTCCGTCAGGAATTTATCTCTTCTTTTATGTATGGACTATCTCAAGCTTTGGCAAAAAAATAAAAAAATAAAAAAATCCATACTAATTTAACTCTGATTATAATTTATCAATATTTTATTCACCTATAAATAAAAAATATTATATAAAAATATTTATATGAACTTTGATATACTTAATAGTTGACTTATCAATTATCATCTAATTCAATCCAAATACTTATTTAGAATATCAATGGATAGAACAATGCTTTAGAATTAATTTTGCTTTCATCTGATATGTAATTAATAAATCTTATCTTATGCAGAACATTTTGTCCTCTGGTCTGGAGTTTGTAGGCATATATATATATATATATATATATATATACGTACAATATTATTGATAAGTAGTAGGGACCCCTATGGCATTGGCTGTGGCCCAACGGCTCTATGGCCTTGCTAACATTCAGGTTTTTTCAATTATTAATTAATTACTGCTTTTATATATAATTAAGATTAAGCAGATAGATTAATTTATAAGTTATATTCGCATCTTCTTTTTCTTTATCAAAGACAAGGAAGATAGGATTCGGATTTGAGACTCTCTTGTTACTAAATTAACAGTTAATTAATAATTATATACACATGTACATAATTTATTACATAAAAAATATTTTTTTTAGAGTAAATTAGACTTTAGTACTCGCATATTTACATTAAATTTCAGAATTATATTTAATTTTTTAAAATTTACATTTTATTACCTTGAGTTTTTTAAAGGATTTCATTTTTATCCCAATGACACATTTTATGACTGAATTTATGTTAGTTAATGACGTGATACGTATGAGGACTCCACAAAAATAAATTTCACAATGACTGTATATATAATTACTTAATTAGTTCTTAATTATCACTCGCTTAATTTTTAGGCAAGAGATGTTAGATATGAAGTAACTAATAACCAAGTAAATATAATTCTAAAATTGAGTGTAAATGTGAAAATACAAAAATATAATTTTTTTTTAATGTATGTTTCGTAACCAGAGTAAAATAATATTTCAATATATTGGAAGTAGGTGGGTGAGAAATATCACAGAAAGATTTAACAAAAAAAAAAATATATCACAGAAAAGGCAAGTCCATTTGAAAGTTGATATATTGATGAACCGTAGACATGCTGCACTTTCTTTGTGGAATGCGAGGTGCACCAATGGGCTGATTTATTATGTTATATTTAATTTTTGGGGTGGATGTGCACAATTTCTTCATGGTTTATTATGTAAATTTCTATGCAAAGTGGGATGATGAATTGTTGATTTATTAAAACATCATATAAATTCATCTTTAAAAAAAAATTCAAAGTAGAGATTGTTTGATAATCTATAGGGTTAGTAGCATAGTCAGAATTCAATTTGAAAGGGGACTTTTACAAAATATTTTTTTTTTTATAAAAATTTAACTTTTAATGTACTACAACTCATAATTAATGCATAAAAAAAATATTTAAATAGTTCAAATCAACAAAATATTATCAAACTAAGTAAAGATTTAAAAAATTATATCATCTTAATGATTTATTATATACTTATCCTTAACTAGTACTCATTTTTTAAAATTGATATTATTGAGTATTTGATTTTCTTTGATACTTTTCCATAATTACAAGATATATAAATTAATTTAAATCAATAACCAAGTCAAATGTAAATATTTCTAATAAAATTATATTATATATTTATTAAAATTATATTATATATATTTTTATTAAAATTATATTAATGAGTGGGGCCCAGGACCCCATTGAGCCCCATTTGGCTTCGCCCATGTGTAAGGTTGTTAATCGGTATGACCGATTCGATATATAACTAGAATCGAAACTGATCCAAATCCCTTATTTGATATAGGTATCAGTTCGATAATGGATGTTTTTGTAGTTTGGATCAAAACTAGACCAAACTGATCGGTTCGGCTCGAGATGGTTCTTTTTGGTACTTCCTCTTGACTCCATCTCTAATTCAATTTTAGAGTTCCAAAGTAAAGAGAGATAGAGAGTCAAGAGCTTCTTCCATCTCGACTTGAATCCGGAGATTAGAAAAGTTGAGAAGATAGACTTGAGAAAGGGGTGAACAAGGGACTCGAGGGGGAGAATACCGAAGCAGGTCGAGTGGTAGAGCCAAAATGTAGGTGTCGCCAACTCGCGATGGAGGCATTCCCCAAATCAGCCTCATGTCTTGCCTAGCTCCAACAAATCCCTCATTTGTCTCTCGCCAATCTCCTATTATCATTTCTCTTTGTAAGGACTGCTTCTTTCACCTTTGCTTCTTAAGAAAAAGTCCAAGACTTGTCTCACAAATCGACTTGAAACAGTTGAATATGAGCCGTTAGGGAGAGACTATGGAGAGATGAGGGAGACAAATTATGAGAGATCGTGTTCCGTGCGTGATTGAGGGAGAGATAAGGGAGATGAATAAAGCCTTTGAGCTTCAAGTGTGTTGTGTGCGTGCATGAAAGTGAAGACTAAAAAAGGTGAAGGTTTGGATCGATAATATCAAAGAAGAGTGGTGAGAGAGATCGAAGAAGAGTGATGAGAGAGAGACGACGTTGTTTGAAGTACATTGCAAATTTATATTTTTCGGTATCAGTACCAATTCTCTAACAGGACCCGTCCCTAATTCCTATGAAAACAGGACCGGTCCTGCTCCTATCTAGCAAATCATGTCAGACAAGAGATATTACTAACTTTACCTATGTCCATATTTTATTCAATTAACCAAACCTCGTCCGTCCTTACGGAGTTACCGTGTAACACCCAGGAAATTCGAGGATTTTAATATTGTAATTTAATGTATGAATTGACGTTTTTACCCTTGTGAATGGAATGACCAAATTGTTGACTTTTTGATTAGTGGGTCAAATGGACTTTGACCAGTGACCGTGATGTAGTTCGGGACGTCACGAGTCCATAGACAGGTGGCACGTCCATTTCGGACAATCAGGGAAAAAGTTATGACTATCGGAAGTTCAGGGGCATTACCATAAGTTGGACTTCACGGACGAAAATGTTGACTTTTCGTTTGCCAACTAATTTTCACATGACTCAAGGACCGTTAGGTAGGTCTCGATATCCTGAGTACGTAGACAGGCGGCACGCCGAAATCGAACTTCGTATGGCTGAGTTACGGGTCTAGGAAGTGAGGGGCAGTTTGGTAATTATTTGAACCAGGGGCATTTTGGTCATTTCGCCCTGGTTACTGTAGCAAACCGCGGGGGACATGGGCGGCACCACCATGTGCGGTGGTTCAGTGTACAATTGATTATGCAATTGTGTGCTGGAAAGGAAGGCGTGTCTGATGCTTTAGAACGTGGCCTGAACCGTCCACCCTGCACGGTCGAATTGATTATTGTTATTCGAAGCTTTTTCGGGGAACAATTTTCAGTGGACAAATTGGACTTCCACGAGCCTCTGGGACGGCTGAGGTTATTTAAAACTGATTAGAACGTGAGTGAGCATCACTCTGATGCTGAAAGAGCTGAGAACAGGTGAGGAAAACCAGAGAAACCATTTCGGGCAAAATTGGAGGGAAAATCGGGTTTTGATTTCTGGTGATTGTTGGACCAAACCAAGGCCCGGTTTAGTCTTCTGGAGTGTTTGGAACTCAACCACATCGAAATCGAAGGCCATCAGCCACGGGTGAGCTGGGACGGTGACTGCTGTTTTCAGGGAAATCGCAGAGCTTGGGACGACAACCTTCAGGTACTTCGAGACACAATTGATTGTTCAGTTTGGTTCGTTTTGATCCTATTATTCTTCCTGTGATGTTAATTGGACAATGGGTTTGAAACCAGGGAGTTCTGGTGATTGACCCGTTTGGTTGATCACGGGTCGAGGGTTCATTTAAGGGACCCGTGAGGTTAATTGTTGACTCAGAACCTAAATTGGATAGTTAATGAACATGTTAGGATCAAATTGGATTGAAATCGAGTAAGAATTGATGGGTATTCAACCGGGTCAAGCTGCGGGTGGCAGGCTCGTATTGCAGAGAAACGGGTGGAGGTGGTGACACTGTAGCTACAGTGTCAGGCGCGTGACTTTCACGCGCAGCCACTTTGGGCGGCGCGTGAGGGCGCGTTGGACCTTATCTCCGATCACGATCAACATGACTTTTGTTCCTCTCTTCATTCTGAACATTTTTGGTGAATTAACCAGGTTGATCTGAGATAGTTTTGATGGGTCAGTTTAGGTCCGGTTATCTCGGGAAACGTGTTGACGGGTTCCCCGAGCCGGTTTCTATTTCGGACTTTTTGGTTAAACGTTTAAGACTTGTAGTGACCCTTACATGTGATTTAGACTGACAGGAATTGTACGATAATCCCGGTACAAGTTCGTACGCGCAGGTTCATCGCGGGATCGTACTGTGAGTGGGCCCGATTTCATTAAACCCTTGCATGCTTAAATATTTTCTGATTTACTTATATGTTCACATGCTGGAATCAAGATATGGTTCTGATGATATTGAAATTTCGGTTATGGCACGTTTCACGGTATTTGGGCATGAGACCCGTCTGATGAAACGTAACGATCGGTTCGGATTTTACCTATGTATACATATATGTTTTGCATGTGGATATCAATAAAATGTATTTGGTACTGCACTGTATAGATCCTTCCATATTATATTGTCTCATCCGGATGAGGTACCCCGGAGAGGTCACGGACGTCTAGTACGTCCAGCGTCTATGACGCTAAGCATCGGGGATGCTATACCCGAACGGGGTTCGGGGATTGAACTCGGAATTGAGACCCGAGTGGCACGCGTAGCCTTGTGATTATGACCTTATTGGACGTCAGGGACGTCAGACATCAGGGATGTCGGGATTGGAGTGTATAGTGCAGTGACTAAAATTATGTTTATGGTTTTATTACATGCCTTATGGTTCATATTATATGATTAATGATTTTAAATAATGTTGCATGCATGTTTTGGAAAACGGAGGGGTAAATTATATGTTTACTTACTAAACGATTTTATAAACTTGAGTTTCGGCCCACTCACCCTTATTGTTTTGGTAACCCCTCCAGGTCGTGCTAATGAGGTAGAGGAGGGACCTGAGGCTGAGGCATAGATCCACCTCTGCGTACCTGAACCCCTGTTGGGTGGTGTACCCGCAGATTTATGTTAGAGTTGTGCTCGCAACTTGTAGTTTGGATTTCATCCCTTGTCTGACAGCTGTTTATTTCGGATTTGATGTAAAACTTTAATTTTGGTTTTTATGCATTTGAACGTTTAAGGTTAAAATTGGAACATTATTTTGGGTGTCAGACGGGAGCAGGGCACGTCCCCATGTGGTCCTAGAGAGGATCGGGGCGGGTCCTGTCAGCTTGGTATCAGAGCACTAGGTTGTGGTTAGTACTAGGTTATGGTCAGCATGCTAGACTAGCGATTAGTACTAGTCATTTTTCGACTATTAAGGATAATGTTAACTGATCTATGCCTCTTGACAGTTGGTTATGCCTCCTAGGAGAATTCCTAATACACGAACTGACGAGGATCTGGAAAGGGAAATGGAATGCGCAAGCATTGAGCGGCCTCAACGTCTGGGAGCCACTCCTTTCAACGGGGGATCGAACCCCGAAGATGCTCATGATTGGATCACCAAATGGGAAATGATCTTCACGGTGATGCACTGCCCTCCGGGCGAACGGGTAACTTTGGCGGCCTTCTTGCTGGAAGGAGGAGCCTACCAGTAGTGGCACGGCCTTGAAATGTCTGTGTGGTCTGTCCATACCACTACTTGGGAAGCTTTCCGTTCCCGATTTCTGGACCAGTACTACCCGCGATCATTTCGCGCGGCACGGGAGGTTGAGTTCCTGCGGCTGGAGCAGGGAGATATGTCCGTTGCGGACTACGAGCAGACTTTCGGAAAACTATCCCGGTTCGCTGCATCATTCGTGAGCACGGAGGAGGACAAATGCCAAAGGTTCGAGCTTGGACTCCGAGGGGAGATCCGGGCAAGTGTGACTGCTGCTACTCATGCTTCTCTAAGAGATATGGTCGACGCTGCGGTGCGTGTCGAGGCCAGTCTGGCGGCACACCAGACACGACAGCCTTCTGGCGAGGGGCGATGTCAGGATCGCCCACACCGTGGGCCATCAGGTCAGAAGAACAACAAGGGAGGGGGCTACAGGGGAGCACCCTCATCTTTCAAGGGTCGTGGCTGGTCAGGTCGACGCGGAGGCTCTCAGGGCAGAGGATCAGGATACAACTCTGGGTAGCGTTCATCTTGGAGCGGCGCGTCTGGTGGGCATTCGGACAGGCCAAGGCCGGTAACCTGTTTTGCTTGCGGAGAGGAGGGCCACTGTGCCTGTGATTGCCCGCTGTTGTCCAAGAGCAACGACGCTGGGGGCTCTAGTGTGGTGCAGAGCATGGCTTCCCACACTAATGGAGGTCGCGGTCAGGGAGGTGACCGAGGTGCTGGGCGTGGTGCGCGTGGACGCGGACGGAATGGAGGGCCTAGAGCCCAAGTGTTTGCTATGACCCAGCAGCAGGCGAGGACTGCCCCAGGCGTGGTTACAGGTACACTACATATCTTAAAACTTCTTGTACGTGTATTGATGGATGCGGGGGCTACACATTCTTTTATTTTGAAAAGTTGTGCTGGTATGCTTGATTGTGTGGTATCAGCCTTAAATTGCGAAATGGGTGTTAGCACCCCGATGGGCATCGTGTACCTTGTGAATCAGGTAATTCGGAGGTGCCCGGTGAAGATTGAGGATGTGGATTTACCAGCGGACTTAATTATTTTGGATATCTACGACTTTGATGTGATTTTGGGAATGGATTGGCTGTCGGAGCATGGGTCGCTCATCGATTGCTGTAGATAGCAAGTGATTCTACGAAGCCCGGGTTTGCTGGAGGTTATCTTTCAGGGGGAGCATGACGGTTCACCTCCTGAAGTGATTTCTTCACTTACTGCTACCAAACTTCTACGGAAGGGATGCCAGGGTTACCTGGCGCATGTCGTGTCGGATCAGGTTGATACTCCGGGTATCGATGAGATATCGGTGGTACGTGAGTTTCCGGATGTGTTCCCTGAAGACTTACCTGGATTATCGCCATCGTGGGAGATCAAGTTTACTATTGAACTACTCCCTGGTACCCGACCTATATCCTAGGCACCATACCGGATGGCGCCAGCCGAGTTACGAGAACTCAAAACTCAATTGCAGGAGTTGGTAGATTTGGGATATGTTCGACCGAGTACTTCACCGTGGGGAGCACCGGTGTTGTTCGTAAAGAAGAAGGAGGGGAGTCTCCGTTTGTGTATTGATTATCGACAACTCAACAAGGTGACCCTGAAGAACCAGTATCCTCTACCCAGGATCGATGACCTTTTTGACCAGTTGCGGGGAGCATAGTGCTTTTTGAAGATTGATTTGCGGTCCGGGTATCACCAACTGAGGATTTCGGAGGAGGATATTCCGAAAACTGCTTTTCGAACCCGTTATGGACACTACGAGTTCCTGGTTATGCCATTTGGTTTGACGAATGCTCCAGCAGCATTCATGGATCTGATGAACCGGGTCTTCCGACCCTACTTGGATAAATTCGTGATTGTGTTCATCGATGATATCTTGGTGTACTCGAGGAGTGCCCGAGCACATGAGGAACATATACGGTTGGTGTTGGAGAAGCTGAGACAAGAACAGTTGTACGCCAAGCTGAACAAGTGCCAGTTTTGGCTAAGTAGTATTGGTTTTCTAGGACACGTGATATCGACGGATGAGATTAGCGTGGATCCCCAGAAAACAGAAGCGGTGACTAACTGGGCTAGACCGACAACGGTAACGGAGGTACGGAGTTTTTTCGGGTTAGCAGGTTACTACCGGAGATTCGTGGAGGGTTTCTCCAAAATTGCTGCACCATTGACTCGTCTGACTCGGAAGGGAGTGAAGTTTATTTGGGACGAGTAGTGTGATCGGAGTTTTCAAGAGTTGAAGGATCGATTGACCACTGCACCTGTCCTTGCATTGCCGAATGACAGTGGAGACATTATCTATTCGGCGCAACGTGTCGGATATACACCGACCACCAGAGTCTAAAGTACTTATTCACTCAAAAGGAGCTTAACATGAGACAACGGAGATGGTTGGAGCTGCTGAAGGACTATGACTGTACGATTGAGTACCATCCGGGTAAGGCTAATGTGGTGGCGGATGCACTCAGCAGGAAATCAGCAGGATCAGTTGCACACCTAGGGATGGTGTATCTTCCTTTGCTGGTGGAACTCCGGAAGGCGGGAGTTATGTTGGATACGAATGAGCATGGAGCTTTGTTGGCCAGCTTCCATGTACGACCTGTATTGATTGATCGGATCATCGAAGCACAACTTCAGGATCCGATACTCTGTATTTACAGGATTGAGGTCGATGCTGATGGGGGACCGGATTTTACTATCCGGGATGATGGAGCACTGGTGAAGTTGGGCCGTTTGTGTGTACCTGCAGTGGCAGAGATACGGACCGAGATTCTTGAGGAGGCCCATAGTTCGGCCTATGCTATGCATCCGGGAGGTACAAAGATGTACCGTACCCTCCGGAACCATTATTGGTGGCCAAGAATGAAGAAGGATATTGCTGAATTCGTTAGCAGATGCTTAACCTGTCAGCAGGTTAAGGCGGAACGGCAGAGACCGTATGGGGCTATGCAGCCACTTCCGATTCCCGAGTGGAAGTGGGATCACATCACCATGGACTTCGTCTTTAAGTTACCAAGGACTCAGAGTGGAGTTGACGGGGTATGGGTGATTGTGGACCGGTTAACCAAGTCAGTCCATTTTATGCCAGTTCAGGAGACTTATAAACCTAACCGACTGGCTCAATCGTTCGTGAAAGAAATCATACGATTGCATGGTACGTCGGAATCGATCGTGTCCGATCGTGATCCGCGTTTCACTTCCAGGTTCTGGCGGAGTTTACAAGCTACTTTGGGAACAACCCTACGTTTCAGTACTGCGTTCCGTCCACAGAACGATGGACAGTCTGAACGGACCATTCAGACCCTGGAGGACATGATGAGGTCCTGTGTGCTACAGTTTCAGGACTCTTGGGATACTCATTTGCCATTGATGGAATTCTCTTACAACAACAGCTATCAGACAAGCATCGGGATGGCACCTTATGAGGCACTGTATGGTCGACAGTGCAGGACACCTATCTGCTGGATGGAGATAGGGAAGTGAGCGGCGGTAGGGCCGGAATTGATGGACTTAACCCTGGAGACTGTTCGAGTTATCAAGGAGAGATTAAAGGCGGCACAGGATCGCCAAAAGAGTTATGACGATCGACGAATTCGAGACTTGGAATTTGAAGTGGGAGATTTTGTCTTCCTGAAGTTATCTCCGTGGAAGGGGATTATCCGTTTTGGTCGACGGGGGAAACTGAGTCCACGTTTTATCGGACCATATGAGATCGTGGAGAGAATTGGCAGGGTTGCATACAGATTGGCACTACCTCCAGAACTTTCTAGAGTTCACGATGTTTTTCACGTATCAATGCTGCGGAAATACGTGCATGATGCTTCCTATGTACTGGATGATCAACCTATCGAACTCCGAGGGGATTTGAGCTTTGAGGAGCAACCAGTGCAGATTTTGGATCGGAAAGACAAGGTACTACGCTGGAAGACGATTCCTCTCGTGAAGATTCTCTGGAGAAACCAGAACGTGGAAGAAGCCACATGGGAGCCTGAGGCTCAGATGCGAGAACAATTTCCTCATTTGTTTCTTTGAAATTTCGGGACGAAAATTCTTAAGGGGGGAAGGTTGTAACACCACGGAAATTCGAGGATTTTAATATTGAAATTTAATGTATGAATTGACGTTTTTACCCTTGTGAATGGAATGACCAAATTGTTGACTTTTTGATTCGTGGGTCAAATGGACTTTGACCAGTGACCGTGACGTAGTTCGGGACGTCACGAGTCCATAGACAGGTGGCACGTCCATTTCGGACAATTAGGAAAAAAGTTATGACTATCGGAAGTTCAGGGGCATTACCGTAAGTTGGACTTCACGGGCGAAAATGTTGACTTTTCGTTTGGAAACTAATTTTCACATGACTCAAGGACCGTTAGGTAGGTCTCGATATCCTGAGTCCGTAGACAGGCGGCACGCCGAAATCGGACTTCGTATGGCTGAGTTACGGGTCTAGGAAGTGAGGGGCAGTTTGGTAATTATTTGAACCAGGGGCATTTTGGTCATTTCACCCTGATTACTGTAGCAAACCGCGGGGGACATCGGCGGCACCACCATGTGCGGTGGTTCAGTGTACAATTGATTATGCAATTGTGTGCTGGAAAGGAAGGCGTGTCTGATGCTTTAGAACGTGGCCTGAACCGTCCACCCTGCACGGTCGAATTGATTATTGTTATTCGAAGCTTTTTCGGGGAACAATTTTCAGTGGACAAATTGGACTTCCACGAGCCTCTGGGACGGCTGAGGTTATTTAAAACTGATTAGAACGTGAGTGAGCATCACTCTGATGCTGAAAGAACTGAGAACAGGTGAGGAAAACCAGAGAAACCATTTCGGGCAAAATTGGAGGGAAAATCGGGTTTTGATTTCTTGTGATTGTTGGACCAAACCAAGGCCTGGTCTAGTCTTCTGGGAGTGTTTGGAACTCAACCACATCGAAATCGAAGGCCATCAGCCACGGGTGAGCTGGGACGGTGACTGCTGTTTTCAGGGAAATCGCAGAGCTTGGGACGACAACCTTCAGGTACTTCCAGACACAATTGATTGTTCATTTTGGTTCGTTTTGATCCTATTATGCTTCCTGTGAAGTTAATTGGACAATGGGTTTGAAACCAGGGAGTTCTGGTGATTGACCCGTTTGGTTGATCACGGGTCGAGGGTTCATTTAAGGGACCCGTGAGGTTAATTGTTGACTCAGAACCTAAATTGGATAGTTAATGAACATGTTAGGATCAAATTGGATTGAAATCGAGTAAGAATTGATGGGTATTCAACCGGGTCAAGCCGCGGGTGGCAGGCCCGTATTGCAGAGAAACGGGTGAAGGTGGTGACACTGTAGCTACAGTGTCAGGCGCGTGACTTTCACGCGCAGCCACTTTGGGCGGCGCGTGAGGGCGCGTTGGACCTTATCTCCGATCACGATCAACATGACTTTTGTTCCTCTCTTCATTCTGAACATTTTTGGTGAATTAACCAGGTTGATCTGAGATAGTTTTGATGGGTCAGTTTAGGGCCGGTTATCTCGGGAAACGTGTTGACGGGTTCCCCGAGCCGGTTTCTATTTCAGACTTTTTGGTTAAACGTTTAAGACTTGTAGTGACCCTTACATGTGATTTAGACTGACAGGAATTGTACGATAATCCCGGTACAAGTTCGTACGCGCAGGTTCATCGCGGGATCGTACTGTGAGTGGGCCCGATTTCATTAAACCCTTGCATGCTTAAATGTTTTCTGATTTACTTATATGTTCACATGCTCGAATCAAGATATAGTTCTGATGATATTGAAATTTCGGTTATGGCACGTTTCACGGTATTTGGGCATGAGACCCGTCTGATGAAACGTAACGATCGGTTCGGATTTTACCTATGTATACATATATGTTTTGCATGTGGATATCAATAAAATGTATTTGGTACTACACTGTATAGATCCTTCCATATTATATTGTCTCATCCGGATGAGGTACCCCGGAGAGGTCACGGACGTCTAGTATGTCCAGCGTCTATGACGCTAAGCATCGGGGATGCTGTACCCGAACGGGGTTCGGGGATTGAACTCGGAATTGAGACCCGAGTGGCACGCGTAGCCTTGTGATTGTGACCTTATTGGACGTCAGGGACGTCAGACATCAGGGATGTCGGGATTGGAGTGTATAGTGCAGTGACTAAAATTATGTTTATGGTTTTATTACATGCCTTATGGTTCATATTATATGATTAATGATTTTAAATAATGTTGCATGCATGTTTTGGAAAACGGAGGGGCAAATTATATGTTTACTTACTAAACGATTTTATAAACTTGAGTTTCGGCCCACTCACCCTTATTGTTTTGGTAACCCCTCCAGGTCGTGCTAATGAGGTAGAGGAGGGACCTGAGGCTGAGGCATAGATCCACCTCTGCGTACCTGAACCCCTGTTGGGTGGTGTACCCGCAGGTTTATGTTAGAGTGGTGCTCGCAACTTGTAGTTTGGATTTCATCCCTTGTCTGACAGCTGTTTATTTCGGATTTGATGTAAAACTTTAATTTTGGTTTTTATGCATTTGAACGTTTAAGGTTAAAATTGGAACATTATTTTGGGTGTCAGACGGGAGCAGGGCACGTCCCCATGTGGTCCCAGAGAGGATCGGGGCGGGTCCTGTCATACTGTCCACGTCCAGCCAATTTCCCCGACAAGGCGAAAATTTCACCAATTATACCAAGCATAAATCATTGATTATACACAATAATAACTTCAATATGTCAATAGATATGTTTATACACACAAATCCTTAGTTAAACATTCCATGTTTCCTTTAGTTCTTTTATTCTCTATAGTCATTATGAGTTTCCACTTTACCAAAATTGTATTATTACCTAACATCACATATATCTATATATCATACATAACATGTTGTACGAAATAAAGTGTATTCACTAAACTTAATCACATACCAAAGTACATACAACACAACATAACCAAATTTCCATAATCTTTCCCATAAAGGATTTCCATTCACAATTGATATTATAGTTTACATAATTAATACTATAATACCCAACAAAATATTCTCATAATCCAATATTCATAATCAATCAATATTTCTACCTCATTATAAGTTATCCCTTCATCACGATTTAATAAATTCCAAATATAACCATACCCTTTATTTGTTCACCGATTTTCCATTTTTCAACTTACCATAATTCATCATCACCTTACTTAATTTCCTATTCAAAGTGTCTTGAATTAACACATAAAAGCATCATAGACATAACATATTTTACAAAGTATACAAATACTTTATACCTTTAATCATGAACACTTTTAAACATCATAATCTACATTTAAGATCCATCAATTGGAGTCATTAGGGTTAAATTCCATAATTTATCCTTGTATCACATATACGACCCGCCCCTAATTTTAGGGATTAATTAAGACTAATTAGAGATTAGTGAGGCTAATCGGGGATTAGCCGAGGATTAACGGACGTTCAAGGTGAAATTAAGATTTTGCCCATAAATAAGGGCGAATAGTTAACTTTTGACCCTGGAGGTCCGATGCCCGAGGGACGATGATCGTGACGTAGATCGGGATGTCACGAGTCCGTAGACAGGTGGCACATCGAAATCGGACGATCGATGGAAAAGTTACGATTCACGGAAGTTCTGAGAAACTATTTACGGCGACACATTTTACGAGGTAAAAGTGGACTTTTGCCCTCAAGTGGACCCCAAATATTTGAATAAGTCCCAATGGATGAGTGACACGTGTCACCCATCCATTGTTCACTCAAACACATACATGCATATCACCCATTTCATCCCTTTCGAATTTGCATCTGATCTCACCCAAAAACCAACCCCTCTTTCCCCATTCGAATCGGTGTGAAGCCAAGTGAGGCTGAGGGTAAGTGACACGACCCATCCCAATCCCCCCGGGATTAACATGGGATGTGTCATGATCCTGTCTGACACGAAGTGTCAGACAAGCGATAATACGTACCTCAGCCCATACGGGGCTCCCAGAGCACACCAGGAATCGGTGGAGGAGTGCGATGTCTCGGTCCCTACTACAACCCGCATCCGTGATCAACCTGAAGAGCAATAAAACCATTCAGAATTGTTAGTGAACAAAACTCAATAAGCTCATAAAAACATATTTCATAAATATATTTATGTCCTTCACTAAAAATTATGCATGCGTCGTAAAATCGGTAATCAAAACATTTGCTCAATAGACCATTAGGGCCTTAGCCCAAAAACCGTAACTCAAAACCAAGTGTGGGAACTTAGCCCAAAATAGTAGAACACCAAATCCGTAAATACAAAACCAAGTGGGCCACTGCCCAAATCCATAAACACAAATCCAATCGAAAAACCATTTCATAGATCCAATAGTCCATATTTACCACATAACCATCATCGGTATCCCAGATGTCTAGCGTCCCAGACGCTTGACGTCCCAGACGTCATATCTCACGGTAATAAGCAACGCGTTCTACTCGAGGTATCTCTGGGTCAATATCTCTGACATCACAGATGTCTGACGTTTCAGACGTCTAATCATAGTATTTCTGCTCCTGAATCACTATACGGTCTGGTAGCTCCGTATAATGACCCCTCGCAGGCAATGCACCGTGACTTCCCCAGTGTCCCAGACACCTAGAGGAGACCATCACATATCCTCGTATCAAGATGGTATATGGAAAACAGTTTTACAAAGTCATTTTCAAAACATCTTAATGGGCCCTGCCCGGAATCCCTATAAAACATCACAAATCGATTTAGGGTCCCTGACCCGAAATCACGTTTATGAAACATAGGGTCCCAGACCCGAAATCTCATTTATAAAACTCAACTGGGCCTCATGCTGATTTTGCAAACCACTGGGCACCTGGCCCGATCACATGACTCAAAAGGGTCTCAGCCCGATTTCGTAAACCAACTGGGCTCCTTGCCCGATCACATAATTCAAATGGGTCTCATGCCCAAATTCATCTTTCCAAACCAAAACCATGCCACATAATCATTATGGAATTCACATTCACATAGCAATAGTATAAACTCGTAAACCTCGAAATACGTGTAAATACGAGTTTACCTCAAAATAGGTGCAATCATATAATTCACCAGTGTCACAATCATCATCATAGAAATCACATATGTAAAACATATAAAATAGTTATGCATGCATCACAGTTTAGAAAACGAAGTCCACTCAGAGACCGTCCTATGCTGCTGTCGCGATACACGTGCCATAAGCCCTCTCAGGCCTCATCACTATCACCGAGACTTCCAAACCTGTCCAAATCACACTAGAGGGTTACTAACCTCTTCATTAACCTTCTATTAATGCCCCATAATTTTTCTGAATTTTTAACTATTTTTAAACTCGATCTTAAACCTTCGGATACCTCTAAACATATCGAAACGATGTCTGATCGACACGAAATCAGTCCCAAAATTTTCATTATATCGAATAGATGATTTCACGTGTTGAAAGTCTCCCCAAAAAGCCCTTCACATGCTCCAACGGGTGCCCCAAAGCCCCTGCGCGTGAAACCAATGCACCAGGCACTGTTCATCATCACTGAGCTTCAGCAGACCGGTCCGGTCGGTTCAGTTCGATCTGGCCAATTCCACATCCACATCGTGGAAAACAATTTGACCACGAAGTTTCACCGATACTCACGTCACATCGTATACACTCGACCACGTCGAGCGAAATTGATCACCCAATTCGAGTTAAGACAAGTCTACCATTATGCTGACCAATTTAGCTAACACACTTAGCTTGACGGTTCATCTCAATCATCAATCCACTCTGACATATGCTCCTATTGGGAGTCACCAAATCCTACTCATCAATCCACGCTGACACATTCAGCCAAACTGTCACCACTTGGCTAGTCGCAAATCAATCTGACATCTCTCCCACATCGAGAGTTACCAAATCTCACAATTCCTTCGCTTTTCCTGAATTTTTCCATATCACATTACACGTTCTATAACTTCGCGCTCAGCTGTCACTCACGGCTCCATGGTCACAATTCGAATCACCGACACACACTGACTCACTCTAGAGTCGCACCAAGGTACCTCGTACCAAAATTTCCTAATAATCCATGCTGCCATTAGTGAGAGTTACAGAGCAGCCGATCCACAAAAAACAACCCGTGGTTACACCAACCACCAACTCACTCAACCTGAGTATACGTATACCAACATCTCACTCGCCTGCATGTAACTGGACCCCATCGAATACCTGCCTTGTAATAATACACGTCCCAATTCTAGGGTCCCATTAGCCATCCACGGCTCTGAGCACCTGCTCATAGAATCACTGAATCTGTCAAAATCACTCTGCCCAGTGCATAGTATTCAATGTCTAGTTCACGTCTTCAACCAATCCAATGATATAAAAACTAAGCCGACTACCAACAAGCTCAACCACACATCACTGGTACATCCTATGTACCGTTACCAGGCACTACTCAGCCTATCCAGTATCGATTCTCATACAACGTATAGGGTGCGTACATCCATCCTCCAACCATTCCACCACATGGTTCGTAGTCAATCACGATTTAATACTGGGGTTCATCTTTCCAATCCTGTACCAGGAAAATCGATTACTCCAACTCATCATCCATTCTGAGTCCCATGGTCGCCCTACCAGCATCACAACATCTATTCCCAAGCTTTTAATCCAACACATACCAATCTGACTCACACCTACTAAGGCGTACCCATTCATGCCCATTGAGCATCCAAACTCACCCATATCCACTGAGATGCACCAACTCTGAACGTATCAGTTACCTGCTCATTCGATTAACACCTTACATTCGATTTACTTCATAGGGAAACCAATCCCACAATCCACACATCTAAGGCTGACCAAATCCGACCTCGTCCGATACCCACTTGTTCACAAAGTCAAATACTCGAGCCAAATCGTAAACATCTCAACTCACTCAAGTACCGTCTTATACCGGAGTAACTTTGAGAAGAAGTTCAGTCCCAACACTTCCATATCCAAATATTCACGACAGGAAAATAAATCTCCACCTAATGATCAACAAGATCACGATCCAGATCCATCATCACGTCACCCGACCGGTAACATCACGATCCTAGATCGTCACAATGCCCAATGTCCACAACATCACAATCCAGATCCACCTAGGATCCGCACATGCTCACTCAGCTAACAATCCACTTGAAATTTGTTCATAGGGTCTTACACCCTCTTGGAATCCTTCGTCAATCATATCACTCCTCAACTATTTACACATCTTATCGTTTAGTTAAAAATGAAACATGCCCAAACTGTGGTTCCTCTCCCATTACCTCATCTCGATCCTTGTCATTCCACATCATCACGATGCTTATCTTGTTCTATCCGGACTCCCTCGTCATATTTCCCTAGGTGGGATGATCGTCCCGACATCCACCACTAATCCAGAATCAAACACATTTTCTCTCGTCCAATGACCCAAAGCCAATCATGGATCCACCAACCAATACAAGCTCAACGTACTGGTAACAACAATCATCGTCTTCCATGGGTTGAAAAATAAGAGGTCACCCTAATGACTTAAGAATACCCATCACCAAAGTTGAAACATACACTCCTCTCGCTTCCTCAATCATGACTCTTCTCGAATTTGAAGTTCCAACCATGTTGGAAATAGATATACTTCCAACAAGGTGTCAAGTCCAACCACTGGACTTCCCAAATCCTCAACTCACTTGGACAGCCATGTGTCCGCAACCAATGTATTACTCATACCTCATGTCCGTTCATAACCGTTTATGCACATCCGAAATGATGTAATTCATTACTATCTCGTTCTCATAACTCAACCTTTACAGGCTCAACTCTCGAGTTTCCATGTTATTCACATTCTTACAAACTCTCACATCAATACTACCAATGATTCTCTTCGAATCCTTCCAATTTCACTAATTTCCTTGCACTTCCTCGAGATACTAGAAACACACAACCACACAAGTTTCGGAGTTGACGATAACTCCCCGAATCCACTAATTCCCATGATGTCCCCTACGTCATCCAAAAACTCCTCGTGTCTCAATCGTACCTCTTTCATCCATTCATCACTTGTCATCTCATAGCTGTTGGGACTTATCCCAACACATCACAATCTCTGCTAGATCCCATCCATTCATCACTTGTCATCTCATAGCCATTACCGAATCTCAGATACCGAACATATACCCATCACGACGGAGTCACATCCCTACTCGTGACTCATCGTCATCACAACCACTAGCACACAGTGCGCGGATCAGACAACCCTGAGTCGTTACTCATACCAAGAAAAAACCCCGCATCTCCGCTCAGGTGAAAGGAACTCTGCCTCTTTCGTACCCCACAACTATGGGTACCAACACCCTGACAATCCACATCAAGATAATGAAAGTTCCCTGAACGCCCCCCGAATCTCAACTACCACAACTACACCAATTACCCTCGATAGCCAGTCATCTCCACACGACTGTCGACCAACATTCATCGCTATCGAGATCCACATCCACACATCACACGATTATTCGGTCCAACTCGGGATTCCATATATTTTCTCAAAACCGTACTCGTGGATCAAATCCTATCATTTCACTTCATGTCGGCCAACCAATCTCTATCGTCTCGATTAGACTCACTAGAGTCATCCGCATGGTCATCCAAGACCTCTGCCGCTCTTTGCAGCACAAGCTCTACTCCACTAGCCACAATCTGGGGTTCGACTCGACAGACCACCCCGACTTCGGAAAGTCGTCCAATCCTCAACAACTACAGACACACAATTCTAATTCATCAATCACACTCTAAGGTTCCTCTGAACCCAACTGCTCTCTGCAATAAATTCCGCAATTCGACCGACCCCACGGTCCTGACATCGTATTGATGTCACTCCAATCCTACCATCAACTCAACGGGGGTTCCGCTACTAAGGTCATCAACTAACTCATGTACTAACATTCCCCAAACCAGCAATCACCACTAGGGTTCACATTATCAAACCATCACACAACTGAGGTTCACATTTCCAGATCACTACTCCAATGGGGTTCCCCGAACCCAGCTGATCCCAGCAGTACCATAAAATAACATCACAAGACCGAACTAACGGTCCAACATTACCAGTTTGTCACATACAACCCTACTTGGGGTCAAATCACACTAACGCACGGCGTATTGGGCCAACACCCACTATCCACTATTTGATTCCAAAAACTATCTATCTTGCATCCTACTATCAGGTTGATAACGGGCTGACCACGTAGAAACATCACATCCTTGACCTGCGTGTACCACAAGAACTACTGAATAGCAACAACCTCGCTTTGATACCACTTGACACGACCTATCCCAATCCCCATGGGATTAACGTGGGATGTGTCATACTCCCGTCTAACACGAAGTGTCAGATAAGGGATAATACGTACCTCAGCCCATACGGGGCTCTTAGAGCGCGCTATGAATTAGTGGAGGAGTGCGATGTCTCGGTCCCTGCTACAGCCCGCATCCGTGATCAACTTGAAGGGCAATAAAACCATTCAGAACTGTGAGTGGACGAAAATCAACAAGTTCATAAGAACATATTTCATAAAGATAATTATGCCCTTCACTAAAAAGTATGCATGCATTGTAAAATCGGTAATCAAAAAATTTTCTCAATACACCATTAGGGCCTTAGCCAAAAAACCATAACTCAAAACTTAGTGTGGGAACTCAGCCCAAAAAAGTAGAACACCAAATCCGTAAATACAAAACCAAGTGGGCCACTGCCCAAATTCATAAACACAAATCCAATCGAAAAACCGTTTCATAAATCCAATAGTCCATATTTACCACATAACCATCCTCGGCATCCTAGATGCCTAGCGTCCCAGATGCCTAGCGTCCCAGACGCTTGACGTCCCAGTCGTCATATCTCACGGTAATAAGCAACGCGTGCTACTCGGGGTCTCTTCGGCTCAATATCTCTGACATTCCAGATGTCCTACGTCCTAGACGTCTAATCATAGCATTCCTGCTCCTGAATCACTATACGGTCTAGTAGCTCCGTATAATAACCCCTCGCAGGCAATGCAACGTGACTTCCCTAGTGTCCCAGACACCTGGAGGAGACCATCACATATCCTCGTATCAAGATGGTATATGGAAAACAGTTTTACAAAGTCATTTTCAAAACATCTCAATGGGCCCTGCCCGGAATCCCCATAAAACATCGCAAATTGATTTAGGGTCCTCGACCCAAAATAGCGTTTATGAAACATAGGGTCCCAGACCCGAAATCACATTTATAAAACTCAACTGGGCCTCATGCTTGATTTTGCAAACCATTGGGCCCTCATCCCGATCACATGACTCAAAAGGGTCTCAGCCCGATTTCGTAAACCAACTCGGCCCCTGGCCTGATCACATAATTCAAATGGGCCTCATGCTCAAATTCATCTTTCCAAAACCAAAACCATGCCACATAATCATTATGGAATTCACATTCACATAGTAATAGTATAAACTCGTAAACCTCGAAATACGTGTAAATACGGGTTTATCTCGAAATACGTGTAATCGTATAATCCACCAGTGTCACAATCATCATCATAGAAATCACGTATGTAAAACATATAAAATAGTTATGCATGCATCATAGTTTAGAAAACGAAGTCCACTCACAGACCGTCCTACGCTGCCGCCTCGATACGAGTGGCATAAGCCCTCCCGGGCCCCATCACTATCACCGAGACTTCCAAACCTGTCCAAATCACACTATAGGGTTACTAACGTCTTCATTAACCTTCTATTAAAGCCCCGTAATTTTCCTGAATTTTTAACTATTTTTAAACTCGATCCTAAATCTTCGAACACCCCAAAATATGTCGAAACGATGTCCGATCGACACGAAACCAGTCCCAAAATGTTCGTTACATCGAATAGATGATTTTACGTGTTGAAAGTCTCTCCAAAAAGACCTTCATACGATCCCACACGTGCCCCAAAGTCCCTGCGCGTGAAACCCACACGCCAAGCACTGTTCATCATCACTGAGCTTCAACAGACCGGTCCGGCCGGTTCGGTTCGGTCCAAACAGTCCAACTTGATCGGCGTTGCCGATTCGGGCCAATTTCGACCCCTTCCTCAATCTTTTTTCATCCCAAATTTCTCGTAATCCATCATCTAAACATTTCTAATCTATTTGTGAGCTCAAAACTTGAAAACTAAGTATAAAAATCATACCTTCCATTCAATCCTTGAACCGGCCATCCATGGCCAGTCGGTTTCCAACGTTTCCGGCCACCTTTGGCCGCCCTTTCAGGTTCATTAGGTCCCTAGCAACCCCAGATAAAATGTCCAATTAAAAGAATCGATTAACCATCACTAAATCACAGTTTGCCATTTTTGAATTCAAAAACTATGAACTCGACGCCTTACCTCTGAAATGCCGCCGCCGTGCACGACGGTGCAAGCCACAACTGTCCTTCCTCTCATCTCACTTCACTCTCACTCTTCCATTCACACACCAAAGTCAAAATATGGAGATTGAAGGGTCAATGGAAATGGGTTTGGTTGCTCACGGTTGCACTTTCACGGGGTTTTGGGAGAATAGATGAAAATGATCGATCATGTGGGAAGGGAAAATATCCAGAGTGTGGGTGTAACGCCCCGGAAATTCGGAAAATGTAATTTTGTAAAATAATGAATGAAATGACGTTTTTACCCCTGTGAATAGTATGGTCAATTTGTTGACTTTTCGATTGATGGACCAAACGGACGTTGACCGATGACCGTGACGTAGTTCGGGACGTCACGAGTCCATAGACAGGTGGAACGTCTAATTCCGACGATCAGGGAAAAAGTTATGACGTTCGGAAGTTCAAGGGCATTTTCGTAAATTGGACGAAAAGGGGGAAAATGTTGACTTTTTGTTTGACAACTAATTTTCACACGATTCGAGGACCATTAGGTTGGTCTCGAGTCCCTAAGTACAACGATAGGCAGCACGCGTCAAACGGAGTTCGGGTGACCAAGTTACGGGTCACGGAAATCTAGGGGCAAAATGGTAAATTGTCGAACGAAGGGCAAAATGGTCTTTTAACCATGATCAGACAGTAACACCTGTCCTTTGTCTTCTTCTTGCCCCAGAGAACATGGAAACAGGTATTAGGGAAAAACATAATGATGGTTACTTTGGACACTAATCCCTTAATTAAGGATTGTCCTCATCATTGTCTAAACAATCTGATAAATCGATTGTTTCAGCTGCAATTATGTGATTCTGAGATTAAGGAGACTGATTGGAGAGAAAAAGAACAGGAGGGACTGAGAGTAACTGGTTTTACACAGTTCAAAAAATTCAAGAAAAATTAAGGGAAATATGAATTTGAAAATGTGAGCTGTGAGGATCGAAATTGAGACTGGAATGAGAATCCTGAGTTCATTTCGAACCAATCTACAACAAGAACGAAGGGAATTGCTGTCGAATCAAGCAAGAACAGAGGCTTCCATTGCTGCTCAAAATCGAGTTTGGGTTCAACTAGTTAGAGGTAAGAATTTACTAAATTGATCCTGTAAAATTGTTCCTTACACTCTCACGATACTTCTGGTATGAATTAATTTGAAAATCAGGGACAAAATGAGTGAACCCGAATAGGAGACCCGTCGAAGGTTAATCGTGAGTTGTGAAGATTTAGACCTTAATTGAAGAAATTAATCTTACAGAACTTGAATTAAGTTGGATTAGATGGGATCAAGTGAAAGAATGGGAAGAATTGAGGTCTAATTGAGTGAGATTGATTCGGGTTCTATCGCGGGTTTTTCAACCCGTTTATCAGACATACGGGTTAAGACGATGAACTGTAGCGTTACTGTGCTACCCGCGTGGCTTTCACGCGCAGCCGCTTGCGGCGGCGCGTGAGGGCGTGTGGATGGGAATACGGGGAAGTTGTCAACATGAGTTTTTATGTTCTCGATGATACGAACATATCCGCGTTGGTTTCGGGTCAATCGGATATGGATTCGGAGTAGTTTCGAGTGCCCGAATCGTATAGTTTATATTTAAATAATATTATAAAATTCCGACGATTATGGGATTCATATATGAGGACTTTACGATGGTCTAGTGACCTTAAATTACTTTGTTTGACAGGCAGGAATATTCCCGGGACGTCGAAAGAAAGCGAACACCTCGATGCTGAACAATTTGGACGGTGTGTGTGAGTGGACTTTGTTTTCTAACTGTGATGCATGCATATATGATTTAAATGCTTTATTATATGATTTGATATGCTTTGGCATGATTGATGTTTCAATCCGGTGATTTCTCGATTTTATGGATTATTATATTATATTTTTGGCACGATTTTCGAGAAATTATGAAATTGATGTTTTGGGCGTTGGCCCGGGATTGAACATGATGTTTTGACTCGGGTTATGAGTCAGGAATTGAAAATGATATTTGGACTCGGATTATGAGTCAGGGATTGATTTCATGAATTTACGTGATCGTGGCAACTCGGGTTTACGGTTGCACGGATTTATGTGAAAATGAGATTTTGGGCTTGAGACCTAATGGAATTGTGATTTTGATTGGATTTTTATTTCCATGTGATTATATGATGATATTGATGATTTTCGGATTTATAAAGTAAATCGGGACTTTGGTTTTCCGGATTTGAGGAAACTATATTTTGGGGCTGAGACCCTGTGTTGATAAATGATTTGGTTTTCAATGCAACTTTTTTCACTGGTTTTTATGATGATGATATGTTGTGGATATTAGGGCTTTCGGGGTGGAATATGTTTCTCCCGAAGTGCACCCTGGATATTAGGGCTTCCGGTTGGGAATGTGTTTCCCCAGAATGAACCCTGGAGATAACGCTCGCCTTCGGGATGGAAGTGTTTACCCCGAAGAGGTCACGTAGCACGGTCTGTTGTCGTGTAGCCGAGGGAGGCTCGACTCAAACTAGAGATGTGCTGGATTATATATAGATCGGTAAGTGATGTGTTCACGAGATCTGGATTGTCGGCTGGTGATGTGTTCACAGCGACGGATTGCCGGCTGGTGATGTGTTCACAGCGGCGGATGCTCGGATTTTGAGCGGTCCTTGAGCATATTGATTTGCACGCGTTGTAGGGATAAACATGACTATATATATATGAGATCAGATATGGAAATAAGTCCCGTAGTTTTATGGAAAATGATTTTGAGGAAACCGTGGTTTAAATATAAAATGATTTAAGGAAAACGTGAGTTTATTGAGATTTAAATTGATTTGATGAAAATGAGTTTCAAGGAAAATGTGGACATGGAATTTAGAAACATGTTGTTTTGTGATTACGTACCGGTTTTGAGTACGGGTTTTTGGTCTTTGTGGCCAGGTGATGGTGTTCACATGTTTTGGCCTGAGAGCCGGGATTTGATGTTTTATAACTTGAACTGATTTGGTGAACATGAGTTTTACAGACCTTGGGAAAATATGTTTAGATTTTATCGGTCCACTATTCATACGTGAATGATTTCATACTATTACTCATGTTTTACGATATGCATGCACATTTGTGAAAACTGGAGGGTAAGATTGTATTTTGGCAAATGTTTTTATAAGAGGTCATTTTTTTCCACTCACACCTTTTCTGTTTTATTGACCCTCCAGGCCGTGTTACGACGTTCGGGGTTGATCGAGAGGCGGAGGTAGCAACAGAAATCAGTGCAAACATCCCTTGTCTGGCAAGCACTAAAGGGTAGTTTCAGGCCTTTAGTTGACTTGTCAGACGGAAGCAGGACCGGGTACGGTTTTTGACATCCAGTTGGGACGTGGTCCTGTCAGTGGGGGAATGGGCCAATCAGATGGGTGACACTTGTCACTCATCTGGTGGATCCTTCCATAAGGTTCCTAATCAACACCTTCCATATGTCTCCAATTCTCGATTTTCGTGCAATATTGTCGTTTTCCATTTTAGACCCATAACTTCTCCGTTGAACCTCCGACTTCTACGTGCCGCCTGTCTACGAACTCGTGACGTCCCGATCTACGTCACGATCATCGGTCCTCGTACATTTGACTCCTCGAGCCAAAAGTCAACATTTTGCCCACGATTAGTGGCAAAACGATCATTTTTTACCGTTCGTCCGATTTCGCTCAACTAATCATCGATTAATCTCATTAATCCTTGATTAGTCACTAATATAATTCTGAAATTGGGAACGAGTCTTTATAGTAAGTGTGTGGGCGAGAGGACTGTGGTTGGGTGCGACCTGCACCGTCGTGGACGGCGGACGAAGGTAACTCGATAACCCCTTTTTTATTCAATTATTCGAATTTTGGATTTAGACGTTTAGGTTGTTTTTTATGGATTGTAATGTGATTATAGGTTTAGTATGACCATTAGGGAATAGATTTGGACGGAGGAAGACGGCTGAACGGCCCAGGGGATAAATTGGAACTTTGAGTCGTGATGGGTGTTTTGAACTGGGGAGTTTTAGGTCGATTTTCTTAGTTCTAATCACATAGGAAGGTTTCTAGGACTAAAACAAAGAGAATGAGATTGGATTGGAAGAAAACGGACCGAATTTGAGGGAGTTAAGATGCTGGACCTGTCACGCCGGTTGGACCAGACCGGATTACAAGCGGACCTGTTCAGACACGGTTTACCGAAGTACAAGGATGATTGGTGCAGGGCACGTAGCTCCCACGCGCAGCCCCTTTGGGCGGCGCGTGAGGGCACGTGAGCCACTTTTTGGGATGTGTTCAACACATGAAATCATCCTTTTGATGTAACGAACATTTTGGGATTAGTTTCGAGTCGATCGGACATCATTTCGATATAGTTCGGGATGCCCGAAGGTTTAGGATCACTTTAAAAATAGTTAAAAATCCCAAAAAATTAGGGGATTTTTTATGAGGGGTTAATAAAGTAGTTAGTAGCCCTCTATTACGATTTGGACAGGTTCGGGAGCCCCGGAGACCGTGATTGGCACGGGAAGGGCGTATGGCATGCTTATCGAGGCGCAGCTTCGGACGGTCTGTGAGTGGACCTTGTTTTCTAAATTGATGCATGCATAAATGTTTTATATGCTTTAATGAACATGTTTTGTGATGCCATGAATGCATTTTGATTGTGGTGTTAGGATGTACGTATTTGCACGTATTTCGAGGTTTTCAGTTTTATACGATGCTTATACGTGCTGTGTTTTCAATGATGGTTTGACGAACGGGTGTTAGGATGTACGTATTTGCACGTATTTGAAGTCCATTTGATTTAATGTGAAATCAGACCGGAGGCCCATTTAAGTTATACGATCGGGCTGGGGGCCCGGGGCCCCGTTGATTTAAGAATTCGGGCTTGAGGCCCAGTTGATTATGATATCGGGCATGAGGCCCGGTTATGATTCATAAACACGATTTCAGGCCGGGGACCCAAATGGATTTGGATTTACGATGGTTTATGGAAAACCCGGGCATGGCCCTTTGAATGATTTCGACATGAATTGTAAAATGGTTTTTTGTACACCATCCTCACGAACGGTTGCCCTCCAGATGTCTCGTAGTATCCTGGAGTAGTCACGGGGCATTGCCTGCGATGGGTCATTGCACGGAGTGACCGGTCCATATAGTGACTCAGGAGCAGGATTGCCAGAGGTTAAAACCTGCCCCAGGGAGGGTCATTGATCTGCGGGTCATTGACCTGGGTGGACCCTAGGGAGACTTGAGATTTGAGACCCCGGGTAGCACGCGTAGCTTGAAACCGTGACAGGTGTGATTGTGACATCTTGGATGTCAGGCATCAGGGATGCCAATGATTGGTTTTTGGGCTGAGTCCCACTGGTATGGTTTTTAGGCAGTGGCCCGTATAGTTGGTTTGACTTACGGTTTTGGGCTAAGGCCCTAATGATTTCATTATAACTCGTTTTTGAATGCATGCATACTTTTTAGTGAAGGGCATAAATGTCTTTTGTGAAATATTTTTATTAAAATATTTATTTCGTCCACTCACAATTTTCAATGGTTTTAATACCCTTCAGGTTAATCGCGGATGCGGGCTGTAGTAGAGACTGAGACATCACACTCCTTCTCCGGATCTTATCGTACTCTGGAAGTCCCGGTGGGGCTAAAGTTGGCTTTTCCCTTGTCTAACACTTCGTGTCAGATGGGATCAGGCGCGTCCCGCATTAATCCCGGGGGGATTTACGACGGGTCCTGACATCACAAGCTATTCTTATATAAGCATGATAGTCCCTTAATTAGTTACATAAGCAAAATTCATAATCAACCCTTCTTTTCATACCTTCCCAAATTTATGAATTATCATAATTACCAACAATCATCCAAATATGGTTAAAATCAAGCTCTTCACATTTTCCAATTTAATTTTGGATTTAAAGTTTAACTAACAGGACTCATCCTTGAAAATACCTCGTAAACCACACTTGAGCCTTACTCTCGTCTGACAAGCAACTTAGAATACCAAAATTACCCTCAAACTTGTCAGACAAGGGATATTCACGTTATCAGTCATGTATCTGCCTCTTGTTCATCCCTGAACATCGTGCAATTGGCTCTAGAGGGTTATAAAAACCACGAAAACCGTGTGAGTGGACAAAAATAAATAGTTTAAAATATAGTACGAAACATAACATTTTACCCTCCGTTTTTTCTAAAACCATACATGCATATAATAAAACCATTTAAATTCCAAGTAAAAACCAAACACAGTCAATGACCTCGAAAAATGTTTAAAATAACCATCCAGCAAATAAACATCAGTAGCAGTTCAACCATCATGCAAACCACTGCAGTAGACAACATATAACTAGCCTGGAGATTACACACCAACAATCTATATCCAAACATCACCACAAACCCACATATAATGTAACGACCCATCCCGGAAATTAGGGTTAAGACAGTGATTAAGATGGGATTAGTGAGTTAATTGGTGTTTAGTTGGTTACTTTTGGTCGGTTAGCGTAGAATGACGATTTTGCCCCTAGTCTGGGCCTATAGTTGACTTTTAATTCGGGCAGTCAAATGGACTTTGACCAATGACTGTGACGTAGTTCGGGACGTCACGAATCCGTAGATAGGTGGCACGCCCGATTCCGACATCCGAGGAGGAAGTTATGATGTTCGGAAGATTGAGGGCACTTTCGTAATTTAGTTAAAATAGGGGGAAAAGTTGACTTTTCGTACGACTGGGTTTTTACACGTTGACTTAGGACCGTTAGGTAGATCTTGTCATCCTGAATTCAACGACAGGCGGCACGTATTCATCGAAGTTAGGATGTGTGAGTTACGGGTCTAGAAAAGTAGTGGCATTATCGTAATTTTTGGATTAAAAGAGGGGCATTTTGGTCTTTTGGTTGTCTGGGGATTTGTGCAACAGAGAGGGACAAGTGGATGGCTGTGATTGAGCAACTTGTGAGAAGGGTTTTGGGATTGTGACACGTGTTAGGGGTCTGGTTGGTTCTAGGGAGCACGGCTCCAATTATTTGGGTTCTGTGTGTGTGTGTTCGAGAGAACAGAGACTGAGAGATTTGGAGAATTGGACGAGTGCAGAGTGTGTTTGTGTGTCCTGGTGAGGGAGTGAGTGACTAGGGACTATGAGAGAGCTAGGGAGAAGGTTGGAAGGGGCAGTGGTTGTGTGTGTGTGAGGGGTGAGCCACGGGAAAACCAGAGAAAACAAAGAAGAGGCGAGAGATCGTGGTGGTGGTTGTACCGTGTGTTGGCCTAATCCAAGCTGAGAGTAGGCTAAGACGGCTGCAGGGGACTCAGTGGACACCGTGGTGCGCGGCGGTGCGAACGGCGGAGGACGAATCGAAGGTAAGACTCAACTCCTCTGTTTTTCCATTTTGTTCATTTCGAAAGTCGTGGCTTTTGGGAATGAATCGAGGACTTTGGTGAGTGGTGTGAGGCTCAAGAAGGTCCTAGGAGTCGACTGGGGTGGTCGCCGTGACGGGGGAAGGTCTGGGTGGACGGATCGTGAAACAGAGGATTATCGGGTTTTGGCTTCGAGCTTGAGTCGACGAGTTAGGGACGGTGTCGTGGTGTTTGAGTGAGATGGGCAGGTTCATTAGGACTGGACGGTGAAGATGGTGAAGGGAGGAGTTGAATTGGTGGCCGGACAGTGGAGAACCGGGAACGCCGGTTCAGCCCGGTTCACGTGAGGAAGACGACGATGAACAGTGTTCCTGTAGCAGGCGCATGAGGGCCACGCGCAGCCACTTTGGGCGGCGCGTGGGGCGCGTGCGGCGGTGTTTGGGAAAACGGTCAACATGGTTTTTGGTCTAGGTGTTGTGACGAGTCCATTGGAATAGGTTTCGGGTTAATCAGATGTCGTTTGAGGTTAGTTCCGTGAATGTGAAGGTTTAGGGTTCCGGTTCGCTACATTTAGGACCCGAGAATTTTTGGGGAAAATGAGGTGGACCTTCGTAGATGTGTTAGTAACGTTCTTGGGTGATGGTTGATAGGTTCGGGATTTCCCGAGAAAGCTGAAGAACGTACAGGACGTTCGGGACGCCATTGAGGGCTCAGTACTGTGAGTGGACCCCTTCTTTAAACCGAGCATGCATAACTGTTTTTCTATACTTGATTTATGGTTTTACTTGTGATTTCATGATTATTGAATATGTGATGGTTGTTTCTCATAATTGCACATTTTACGAGAAAAGTGTGATTTCTGAGTATGATGCTATGGTTTTGGGATTTCAAAGAATAAATGGTTTAAGTGACTATAAAGAGATTTTGAAACATGATTTGATGATCAAAATTTTCGGTTTTAGAATAGGATTTTGGTAAACGAGATTTGGTTTTAAAGTTGAAAAGTGGAATTCCGGATTTGGGTTCGGAATGACGGTTCTAGATGTCGGAATGGCGTCAGACCAGTGGTTTCAGATTCGAGTTTGGATGTGGATTTAGAAATGGTTTTCAAATGGTTTTGGATTGGATTTTCTCGATATGGTTATTGGGTTTAAAGACCCGGATTATATTTGACGGGGGACGGGCCCGGATTGGGTTTAAAGACCCGGATTGAGTTTAAAGATTCAGGAGTTTAAAGACTCGGATATTATTGAAGCCTGGATTGAGTTTAAAGACTCGGGAGTTTAAAGACTCGGATAGGTCCAGCAGGTTTGATCGGATAATGATTGCCTGAGATTTATGCTTTATGATCTGGTTTTATGATGTTTATGATGTGATTTCTATAACTGGTTTAAATTCTGTTTTTATGATGATCCTTATGTGATTTATAACTGTTTTCATCTAATGGGTTATGCATGTGTGTTTTCAAAACGGAGGGCTAAAACTCTGGTTTTATTATGAAATGGTTTTCGGAAATTCTTTTCTTATTTATGGTCCACTCACACCTTCTGTTTTAAAATTGCCCTCCAGGTCGTGGAGCTAGAGCGGGGTTTCAGCGTCGAGGCAGCGTCTGAGGCATAGCGTACTCGAGAGCGACCCCAGAGTGTTTTAAGTTTTCCGTGTGCGTGTACTGTTCATCGGTTATCTTTCTTTGTATTGAGTACTATGCTCTGTAAAACTTGACTTCGGGATGTTTAAAGTTTCTCCTGCTTCTGACTGTGTATTTTGGTGGTTTTTCGTGAGTTTATTTCGGTTTAGTGTCGGGGTGTCAGACGGGAGCAGGATTTACCTCGGTTTTCGGGGTGAAACCGGGGTGGGTCCTGACATTTAATCAGCCCATTAATAGGGAACACCATCAATCATCATATCGTATACACTATTGGTAGGCACACCACTCGGAAAAGAAGCCTAGCTCGACGTCCGAGTGGGGACCCGACTCAAGAAAAGAGCCCAATGCTACGTCTGAGTCTTGCTAGTCTCAGGAAAGGAAACATTCTCGACGTCTGAGACTAACTAACCAGTAGGCATAATCACATACAACCAATCCAAATCCAAATCCTAATCATAGTCATCATCATACTCACATTCTCAATATTACACATCAAATATACAATCAGAACCTCGACCCTAAACCCATAACATAGCTCAAATCACAATTCAATCAAAACTCTGTAAAGCGTGCCATTGAAATACTTCCAAAAAAACCATCCAGAAGTTATATGAAAATCACAAAAATTCAATATCACAAAATCTCATGTCATTAATCACATTCAATTTAAATTCACAATCGAAACGGACTACGAAAACGTAATTTACAAAAAACCTCGTAAAACATACAATAAAATAATAATTAAATATAAAATTACCAAAAATCATATAAAAATTCCAATTACCCAAATATCATAAAAAACACATAAAAACACATTTAAAACATATAAATATGCCTACATATTATTTTAATAAAAGTAAACGTCCACTTACACGTACCTTACATACAACTGAACCAAATCACGCGTCTTTCCATAAAATCCAAAAAGGTCAATTCCTCAAATCCTCTGTTCGAAGCTCCCAACTTTCGGCTAGAAAACCATCTCTCTATTCTTATGTTTTTCACGTTAAAGCTGAGGTGTTCTCGTCCCAGAACACTCTTTGGAACTCCATTAGGACAGTGACAGTCTCTACGAGCCAAGATACCCCAAAATCTCACAAGAGCAATTTGACGTTTTTTCAATTTTTCGGTTTCTGGCTAGTTGGTCTTTCTAGAGCCTTTTCTCCCATCACACCTTCCTTTTCTCCTATGCTTCTTCTTCTTCTTCTTCTTCTCCTTGTCCCTTCTTCTCTTTTCCCTCTATGTTTTCTGGCTACCTTTCTATCTTTTTCTCTCTTTGGTTGTTTTTTTCTCTTTTTCGGTAGCCCTCTACTGAACCCATCACACACACACACACACACACACACACACACACACACACACACACACACACACACACACACACACACACACACACACACACACACACACACACACACACACACACACACACACACACACACACACACACACACACACACACACACTAACTTGTATAAATAGATTGTAAGTCGGTGGAAAGGATAATAAAAGAAAAATGGAGAATCTTCTGGAGTATTTTAGATCACCGTAGAAACTGACCAAAATGCCCTTCGTGTGAAAATTACCAAAATACCCTCGTAAGGGTTTTATACCTGAAACAATCTCATACGATCTCCAATTTTGGCATGCTACCTACCTACGAACTCAGGATCCCGAGACCTACGTAACAGTCTTCTCAGAATTTCCAAAAGATGTCCTGGCAAAAAAAAATCAACATTTTGACTTTTATAAGGGCAAAATCATCATTTTGCTTAATTTTTCCCAATTTTAATTTTTCTCATAATCTGGGTCGTTACATTCACAATATATATATATATATATATTAAATCTTGAAATTATACTCAATCGATGTCTAAATTCCTCAAAATTTATACCATTAAATTCATAATAAATAGAGGAACACTTTTCGTGTTGATCAGACGACCAAAGGAGGCTGCACGCGCTCGCATGCACCACCTCATGTGGCTACGCGTGGTGGCCACACACTAGCCACAATGCCATCTTCAACCTTAGCATTCGACCCGAGTTCCTGCAATCGGGTCGCCGCGACTAGCGATCGTGACTTGGTCCCAAAATCCAGTTTTCACGTCCATTTTACCTGCTTTAATCCTCTAACAACACCTAGACAAACACATGAGAAGATCTGTGGAGTTAAAATAATAAAAACTTACCTTGACAGCTCTGTACAACTTGTGAGCTATGGCTATGGTTTCAGAGTCTCTTCCAAGGACTTCCCTGTGTCCAATCCTCTTGTTTTTGAGCCTAGGAGAACCATAGGAGCATGAACAACCTTCTAGGAACCGTGGATCACTGCTAGGAAGCTCCACGACATCCTGATCACTCACTGCTAAACTGTGGTTTCCACATATTCCTTCTCGGGTCTGGGAATCCCAGCTTCTCCACAACCCTGTTATGATCCTCTCATTTCCTTCCTAATCTTCACTCATTACCCTTCTCTCCTTGGCCTTTCTTTTCTCCCTCATGGTGGTGGTTGTTCATGGTTGTTTTCTATTTGGCCTACCACCACCGAACTACTTCCTTACACACACACACACACACACACACATATAAATAATTGTAGCATGTCGGTGAGAGAGAGGGCGAGGAACATTCAAGAGTCATCTAGACACAACACATATGATCCACATGTAAATTTATGAAATGACCAAATTATCCTTTTTCTAAAATTACCAAAATACCCTTATATTATTTTGACCTATATCGAAATCATTTGACCATCGTTTTTAGCATGTCACTTGTCCACAGACTCAGGAGGTCGAGACCTTCGTATTAGTCTTTTCAAACTATCTACAAGGTGTTCCAATAAAAAAGTCAATAGTTTGACTTTTCGTCAAAAAGTCAACTCTTTGACTTTCAAGGGCAAAGTCGTCATTTTGACTTTTCTCAAATTTTCGGGGCATTACATTCTCCGTATTGTGAGATTTGAAACTGAAATAAAATAGTTTTAGGTTCAGTTCGATTTTCTATGTCAATGATGGTTTTTTTATTTTCAGTTTGGTTTCTTTTTGGGACAGTTGAGTTCGGTTCAGTGTTTCAATCGGTTGTTTGGTATTGATTAATAGCCCTAGTAATCTGTGTGTATAGAAAAAAAATTTGATGATTTTAATAAAATTTAAGATCTTTATAGTAAACCCAGTATAATTGATTCATATTAATATTCACCTCCGATCTATTGATTTTCAGTGAAAATAATTTTTATATGGTATTTTGAGAAATCATCGGTTTCTATTATCATACTTATATTAAAAAAAAAAAACAATTGCATAATTATCTCATAGGAAACGAGCATATCCACCCCTAAAACAAATGGAAAATGTTATTACTTTATTTTGGAGTTCCTCGAATTAAAAGATTGGCCTTACTTTCGACTTTTTCAGGGAAGCAAACCAAAATGTCATATGCCCTTTCAATTCAACCATTCAAATCAGTACTGAACCAAATGCTTGATTATAACATATTGATGGACTGATTATGATTTATGAATTCAATATCTTATCAAAATTGTAATCAAAATCCCTATGATCACCGATTCACCAGCCTGGGGATTTGTCTACATCGATGGTACGTACATAAATTTTGTATTTATTCCGCTGCTAGTTGTCGATCAATATCATTTATTAATTAAGTCTTACCTAATTCTTTATTTATATTTTACGTTAAAAATACAACAACTTATGCTGGTGATAATTTATTGATTAATAATTAACACAAAAAAAAAGATAAATTAAGTTTTAAATAAAGAGACCAGATTCAACAATTAAAAGTTCTCGATCTAAAAAGAATCACCAACATTTATGTAATGTGAAAACCCTATCTCTTTATATTCTTGATACAAAGATCAATACACTGTTATTTGCATTCACCCTCTCACATATCACTTACATTTATAGTAATTTTTTTTACATTGGCTAATGACTTCAGCTAAGGTACCATATATAATTGTCACAGAATATAGAATCCTAAGTTTTGGATTGAAGGTAGGACTTAGGGAGAATAGTATATTCCCTTTCCCACATCAGTAAACATACACACGACTACTTCAAAACCCAGATGGGGACTCACGCCACATATAATTTAATTATTTTATTTGATATATAATCCATATTATAGTTCAATAGTATTTTTTTTATATATTTTTTAAATAAAAGATTTTGAATGTTAGACTTATATAAATATCGAGAATGAATATTTATATTTATTTTCAATTTAGTAAGTAATTATAATTACTTCATTATAGAATAAACCTAAATTCATTTACTTTAAAAGAAAATATGGGATATAGAAATATATGTATCTTACCCTACTACTATCGATATGACCCGCTCTTAAAACACTTTGATAATTATGCCCGGTCCTACTCCAGCCTGACAACGATCCCAAAATACCGAAATTGCCCTCAATACTTGTTAGACAAGAGATACTCGTACTTTCTCATGCCTCCGCCTCTCGTTCAACTCTTATTTTCGTGCAACAGCCCTGGAAGGTCACTGCTAAAACCACGAAAAGATGTGAGTGGACAAAAATAGACATTTAAAAACATAGTTCAAAAAACATTAAGTCTTTTACCCTCTGTTTTCTGAAACTATGCGTGCAAAAATAAAACTGTCAAATCTCAGTTAAAATAATTGCAAACTATGAATCTCGAAATAGTAAATATTAGTAAATCAAATCAATACAAAAATATATCAAGATGCTATAGCAATAATCACACATAACCAACCAATCCTTGATGCTCGAATACCGATCATCATGATCAAACTGCATTATTGGTAGGCAAATTACTCAGAAAAAAGTGCTTTAGATGTCCGAGTTAAAACTCACGAAAATAGAGCCGAGATCTTAACGTATGAGTATAACCAATCACCAATCTCAGGAAAATAAAGCTGAGCTCTCGACGTCTGAGACTAACCAAATCACCAATCTTAGGAAAACGAAGCCCTACTTCGAACGTCCGAGACTAACCAGCTATCCGAGGATGGTTGTCCATGAACAAACAGTTCACAAATATCAAGAAACCATATATATATATATATATATATATATATAACATAGCAATGCTTGAAAAACAAATCAACATTTCAAAATCCGCCAACTAAGACCAAACACAATTTATGCAAAACAACGTAAAACGTGTACTCAAAATTAGTCAATAATTCCCAAAAAAAAATCATCAAATAATCATCTAAAAATTATAATCGAACCATTGCAAGTCAAATCCTATGTCTCCTCAACATCCAACCCGATTGCATCCTTTTCGGCCTTGGCTCAAACTTCATCCTGGGAAATTTCATGTGTCCAAACTTCCAGGTTTCTGGCCCTACGATCATAAGAACTCCTGAAAGGTACTAGAATACATGTTTCCAAATTTCCAAGCCCAGAATTAAAACCTAAAAATAAGAACACATGGGTAGTGTTCGGATTTTGGGTCTAGGGGTATTTCTTCTTCTCCTTCACTATTTTTCCTCATTTTCTCTTCTTCCTCTCTCTTTCTCCTTGGTTCTCTCCTCTTTCTTTTTTGTTTCCCTCACAATTTTTGCTTGTAACAACCTAAAACTTTGAGAAAAATGAAAATGACAGTTTTGGCCATATAAGAACAAAATGCTGACTTTTTGACCGGGACACTTTGTGGACAAGTCGTGAGAACTATTACGAAAGTCTCAAAATTCTGAATCCATAGGCAGCTAACATGCTGAAAATAGAGTTCGAATAAATACGTTGTTGGGTCTAAATAGTGTAAGGGTATTTTAGTAATTTTGGAAAAAAGGCATTTTGGTAGGCATGAGAGATATTTTATGATATGGACATATGTCGAGAGAAATATGGGATGTTCCTTCCCATTTTACCCATCGACCTATATGCCTATAAATATGTGTATTGTGTGCATGTGTAGGTAATTCGGGGGTTGTAAGCCAAAAAAGAAAAACTCACCAACCGTGAGAAGGAAAACTAGATGGAAAGGAGGAGAAAGAGAAGGAAGGTAGAGGAAATGAAGGAGAAGGAGAAGTAAAGAAAATGAATAACATGAAATACGAAGGGGCGAGAAACCATGAGGAAAACGAAGGGACGCGTAGGTTTTCATGTTGGGTTTTTAGGTTTGGATTAGGAAACTAGACAACGGGCATGCTAGTAGTTTTCCTGGAGGTCCCACGACCATTTTGAGAGAAGGAAAAAAGAGTTGGGCATAGGAAAAGCCAACGAGATAGCTTGAAAACTTGTTAATTAAGATTTTAGACTAGTTATAAATTACCTTGAAAAGATAATCCAATGTATTAGGAGCATTTTAAATTTAATAATGAATTATAATTAGCTCATTATAGAATAAGCCTAAATTCATTTTCTTTCAAAGAAGACATATATGGGATGTAGACATATATCTTACCCAACTACTATTGACTTACTTCAGGATACTATTATATATAGACCAACTTGTTAATTAAGATTTTAAACGTTATAAATTACCTTGAAAAGATAATCCAATCTATTAGGATGGCAAGTTGAAAATTATATATTCCTTTCTATGTCTAACCCATCAAACAATTCAATGTGTTCACATCATTTACATGCATTTGGCATTATCGTTGAAATGAATCTACCCTTATACGAAACCAGAGGATAATGGTCCTTGGAAAAGTTTTATTAATCTTGTTTGGCTAAATATTAAGTCACTTGCTTCATATATCTCAAATAAATTAACGATTTTGATAAAAATCAAGATCTTCATAGTAAATTGTCTGTCTAATATATATATATATATATAAATGACTAAATGACCTCAAATTTTGTTAATTTTTTACAGAGATGATCTTAACATAATCATTTAGAGAATTAAGTTTCGATTATAACATATGTACAAAGATAATTTGACAAATCAAAAGAGAATTATGAAGAGATATCATCAAAGTAGGAAGTAAATTATACATATACTAAAGTTGAGTCAAGTTTTTTACTATTTGTAGAGCAGTGAATTTCCGATTATACCCTTTTCTTTTGTGTGCGTTTTGTTTTCCTTCTTCTCACAATTTCCTCTTTTCTTCTCTCCTGATAAACCTTCGCTGCCTAACTATCCAATGTGAAGCCTCAGAACAATCTTCGTTCTTCCTACTTCTTCTCCTATTTTCTAGGTTTTCCTTCTCTCGCTTGGCCAGATTATCGTCAGCGCCCAATTCAGATTTTTCCTGAAACTTTCTTCATCATCTTCATCAAAATTCATTGTTCAATTTTGTTTTCTGCTAGCTGTTCTCTGATTTCACTTCTTCTGTCTCTTTTCCCTCTCTGTTTCTCTCATCAATCTTCCTTCTTTTCTAACTTTTCTCTGATTTCACTTCTATTTTCGCTTCTAATTTTTATCAACTTTTGTTAACTGAATTTGCAGGTTCGTTCTTTCGAGGGGTCAAGAACAAATTTTGCAGAGATGAAATGTTGGTTCTCTTCGAAGCGCACCAATTCTCTTCTTCCATAGTTTCTTTCGTCATATTTTCCTTTCGCTTTCTTCTAAATTCATAGCCCAATTCTGTTTTCTGCTATCTTCTCTTTCATTTTACTTCTCTTTTTTTTCGCATCTAATTTTTATCATCCATTGTTAATTACTTAATTGACTTTTTCAGGTTTCTTGTTTCGAAGGGTGAAGAACAAATCTCGCAAAGACAAAAGGTTGGTCGTTTTCTGCTTTTCTGCGATGAAGCGAAATCTACACTGCTTATTATTAGGTAGATTTTCTCTCATTTGTCAGATTTCCCTTTCATTTTCATCGAAATTCATAGCCCCATTTTGTGCTCTACTAGCTTTTCTTTGATTTCACTTCTTTTCGCTTCTAATTTTTATCATCCATTATGAGCTGAGTTTTGCAGTTTCGTTCTTTCGAAGGGTCAAGAACAAATTCTGTAGAGGCAAAATGTTGGTTCTCTTCAAAATTCATAGTCCAATCCATTATTAATTGACTTTTGCAGTTTGTTGCCTTTGCTTATTCATGTCAATTTGTGGTCTATTTTCTAATGTGAATTTTTTAATTCCTGCAAGGGTTGGAGAAGATTCTGTTGATTGTTTATCAAATTTTCAGGTATAGTTTGTCTTTAATTTTGATTGTTAAATTTGATTTAATTTTTTTCCCCTTTATGATTACTATGCCAATATATCGTTGATCATAGAGCTTATAGGATATATTGATACGCCAGTGATATGCCAATTGGTTCTTTTGCATATATGAGCTGTTTGATCTTTAGTTATGATGGAAGCTATGTATTTTGTGTATGCCCTTTTTGATAAAGCTACAGAGTTCATTACTAGAGAACAATAAAGTCAAATTGCAAATGTATCGTGTGTGTGCGATCACTTCTGCTAATTTTTCTCAAATAAGTGCTAAATGAATTGTCTTGGTTTAAAGTTTTTTAATGTTTATTTCTCATGAACATAGAGAGTCCAAGCCAATGATAAAAGATATCAGTATCTTCTCTTTGCAGCTGACCTATACGAGATAATTGTTTTCAAGGTGTATCTCATTTCCTATGCATTTGGTATTTATCCTTTATATGTTAGCTTCAAAATTTTTACTATGCCTGCATCTTTATATCTATTTCAGGTTCCTAGCATAGAGATCGACAAAATGGATAGTGACAAATCCACTGCAAAGTTCTCACATTGGGATCCAGACTCAAAAAATGTTCATGGTTAGTCTTCTAATGCTCGACTTATTCATGTCTTTTTACCTGCAATTTAGGAAGTATTGTAACCTCATTGGACTTTCAACTTGGTTGTTCAGTACATGGTATCTTCTAACAGGACCCGCCCCTAATCCCCCTGGATTAAGGGCTAAATTCTGCTCCCGTCTAACCTACGCATGACACGAAGGCTAAACAGACGTTCAACCTCCATATGACACGTAAGTCGGACAAGGGATTCTCGATCCAACCATCCCAAAAGTATCCGGACTTCCCAGAGTGCGCCCAACTACTGTGGATCGCGGGTGTGATGTCTCCGTCTCTCTCTCTCGACCAACAGCCTGCACCGCAACAACCTGGAGGGTATCGAAATCATGAAAAGGCTGTGAGTGGACAAAAAGAAAGTATAAATTCAAAACATTTCAAGTTAAACAATTACTTTTATTCCCTCCATTTAAAAACCAATGCATGCATATCAATTCATGTTATGAAACCATTCATATCAAAACCATCAATGAAAGCCATTATCGAAAACCCGAATCAAATTTGTTATTCAATCCAGGGCCTCAGCCCAAAATCACAAATCAGTCTCAAGTACGGGAACTCAGTCCCAAAACTCATCAGATCCAAATCATCTGGGCCACTGCCCAAAACATCTGAAAACCAGTGAAAATATCAATCATACGGGTTTGTTGGATCTCAAGTGCGCTCAAGTCTTTAAACTCAAAACCATGTGCAATAACCAGGCCTTCCCGGGATATCAACGAGTCTTTAAACTCAAAACACAATCACAGGTCTCGGGGGGTAACATAACCGAGTCTTTAAACTCAAAAAATATACCGAGTCTTTAAACTCAAAACATATCAATCCAGGGTGTCAGGACCCACCCCGGTTTCACCCCGAAACCCGAGGTAAATCCCGCTCCCGTCTGACTCCCCGACACAACACCCAAGTAAACCTCACTCAACCCAGTCAGACGCAGGAGTAATTAAACGAAATATCCCAAAGTTACCGTTTACAGAGCATAGTATGAAAATACAAGGAAAATAAAAACCGATAAATTACACGCACACGGAAGACTTTAAACTACTCCGGGACCCCTCGCGTGACTTCTATGCCTCGGTCCCTGCCTCGACGTCAAGACCCCGCGCTCGCTCCACAACCTGGAGGGCAATTTAAAACAGAAATGTGAGTGGACCATAATAAAAGAGAAGTTCTAAAATCATTTATCAGAAAACCGAGTTTAACCCTCCGTTTTGAAAACCTCATGCATAACCCAGTTATTAAAACAGTTAGAAACCAAAGTACCATATACCACATCATAAGAAACAGAAAACACTATAAAACATTTATAGAAATCACAGCATATATATCATAAAACTGTATCAGAATCCAGAAACAGCAATTCATTATTTTCCGATCAAACCTGCTGGATCTATCCGAGTCTTTAAACTCCCGAGTCTTTAAACTCAATCCAGGCCTTAATCATATCCGAGTCTTTAAACTCAAGGCCTACGGGGGAAATCAATATATCCGAGTCTTTAAACTCCCGAGTCTTTAAACTCAATCCGGGTCTTTAAACCCAATCCGGCCGGTCCCCCGTCACATATATCCGGGTCTTTAAACCCAATATCCAGATCCAGCAAATCCAATCCCAAAATCATTTGAAAACCATTTACCAATCCACATCCAAACCCGAATCCGAAACCACTGGTCCGATGCCCTTCCGGCATCCAGAACCGTCATTCCGAACCCAAATCCGGAATCCACTTTCCAACTTTAAATCCAAATTCCGCTTTCCGCCGAAAATCATTTAATCACCAAATCATGTTTCAAAATCCCTTTGTAAACAATCAAACTAGTTATCCTTTAAAAAAAATCCCAAAACCCTGGCATTTTACTTAGAAATCGACATTCTCGTAAAACGTGCCAAATACCGTATTTTTCGAAAAACGTGCAATAATGTAAAACCAACCAAACATATCAAAATCATAAAACAATTATAGAAAACAGTTATGCATGCTCGAGTTTAAGGAAAAAGGTCCACTCACAGTACTGAGCCCTACTCGCGTCCCGAACGTCCAGCACGTTCCTCGGCTTCCTCGGGAAATCCCGATCCTGTTCACAATCACCAAATTACGTCACTAACACGTCTACGAAAGTTCACCTAAATTCCCTCAAAATTCCCCGACTCCTAAACGTAATAACCCGGGATCCTAAACCTTCACCCTCGCAGAACTAAACTCAAACGACTTACGATTGACCCGAAACCAACTCCATTGAACTCACCATAATTTCTAGACCAAAAACCATGTTGACCGTTTTCTCCATCGCCGCCGCACGCGCCCCCACGCGCCGCCCAAAGTGGCTGCGCGTGGACCTCACGCGCCTGCTACAGTGCACCGTCTTCCTCAGACGAACCCGGTTCAGCACAGTGGTCTGCAACTCAGACCGGCGTCAGCGGTTCTCCTTCTACCGTTCACCAAAACGGCTCCTTTCTTCACCAACAACATCGTCCAGTTCCAAGCTATCCATTCCCCAGCTCCTCAGACCTCGACACCGCCTCAATCCCGTCGACTGAAGCTCGAAACCAGACGGCCAACTCCCCCTGTTTCACGATCCAGCCACCCAGCTCACCTCCCTTCACGGTGGCTTCACCACACTCTTCCCTGGACCTCACTGAACCTAAACCAACCCTCCTAGACCTTCGACTCAGTCCCAAACTCAACGACTTTGGGTTCGAACATAACGGCAAAACAGAGCACCAGAGTGCCTGCCGTCGTCTGAGCTCCGCCGTGTACACCCCCGTCACGGCGACCATCCTAGTCGACGCCTAGGACCCTCCTGAACCTCGCCCTGACCTCCAATTCCCTCGACTCTCACCCTAGATCCACGACTTAGCTTCTAAACCCAAACGACAAAACAGAGCAAAGACACGGGGGTGAGGATTTACCTGTCCTCCTGCCGCCGTCGTGAGCTCAGCCGTGAGGTAGTAGCTCCTCTTGCCTTCCTCCGTCCTCTGAGCACTTCCCTTGACCTCGAGTGATCGATCACGGTTGCACCACCACCCAACTTCTCTGTTTCCTCTGGTTGTCCCCGTGAGCTCTCAACTCACACACACCACGATTCCTCACCTCCCAACCTTCTCACGAGCTCCCTATCACTCTCCCGTCCCTCACTCACTCACCAGAACTCAGAAACCACCACAATCAGCCTCGATCACTCCTCAATTCCCTCACAATCTCCCTCTGTTTTCTGAACCATCACGAACACACAAACACGGGTGCACCCCAATTATTTGGGCCGTGCACACACTCGAACTCACCAGAAGCCACTCCACCTGAAACACGTGTCACCAATCCTCCTCACTCTCTCACCAACTGGCTCCATCCCAGCTGTCCATTTCCTTCTTTCTGCACAAATCCCAATGTGCAGAAAGACCAAATTACCCTTCTTTTTAATCCCTTTTTACGGTTTTGCCACTAACTTCCTAGACCCATATCTCTCGCCTCGTAAGTCCGATGAATACGTGCCGCCTGTCATCGAACTCAGGATGACAAGAACTATCTAACCATCCTAGGTCAACGTACCAAAACCCGAGTCTACAAAAATTCAACTATTCCCCCTAATTTACTCAAATTACGGTTATGTCCACAACCTTCCGAACATCACAACTTCCTCCTCGGATGTCGGAATCAGGCGTGCCACCTGCCTATGGATTCGTGACGTCCTAAACTACGTCCTGGTCACTGGTCAAAGTTCATCGGACCACCTGAACTAAAAGTCAACGTTTTTGCCCGAACCATGGGCAAAATCGTCATTCTACACTAATGACCTTATCGGAACCACCTAACCGCCGCTTAACCTCACTAATCACACCTTAATCAGTCTACTAATCCCGGCTCCCGGAACGGGTTCTTACACAGGGCCCTCCCCCCGTCAATCAACCAAGCCTTTAAACTCAAAACCAGATCCAATGGTTTTTCTTTTCTTTTTCCGGGTCTTTAAACCCAAAACCATTTTTCAATCAACAGTGAAAACCATAGAAAATCCATATCCGAATTCGTAACAATGATTCCGTAAGCTACCATCTGGAACCATCATTCCAAACCCAAATCCAGATTTCCTTTCCAAGTCTCAAAACCAAATCTGAAATCCAGTTTCAACACCGAAAGCTCGTTTATCGAAATCTCAGAAACAGGGCTCCAAGCCCGAAATCACTTTTCTGAAATCCATTTCAAATCATTGAAATCAAATCATGTTTCAAATTCCGAAGTCAAATCATTAAAACCATGATTAAATCACAATAGTAATCGAAATTTCGTAAAACGTGCAAGTACGTAAATATCTCAAAAACCATGCAAAATTGTAAACCATCAAGATCATAAATCAAATCATAGAAGCACGTATAGAAAACATATAAAAACATATATGCATGCATCATAAGTTAGAAAGCAAAGTTCACTCACAGACCATAGCGTCGTCGCCTCGATACGCGCGCATTTACGCCGTTCCGAGCCATTCCGCTATCCTCGGCTTTCCCGAACCTGCCCAAATCCCATACTAAGGTCACTAACTACTTCAAAATGGCCATACTAAAGTCCCGTAATATTTTCGAATTTTTAACTATTTTTAACCGAGCCCTAAATCCTTCAAACATTCCGAAACCTATCAAGACGATGTCCGATCGACTCGAAACTAGTGCCAAAATGTTCGTTATATCGAATACTTTAAAAGTCATGTCGGAACCTTCCTCGAAATCTGTGCCATGCGCCCACACACACCTCCCAAAGGGGCTGCGCGTGGGCCTCACGCGCGGCTACTGTTCATCTTCAACCTTTCACCAAACCGGGTCCAGACCGGTTCGGTTCAGGCTGGTCTAATCGAACCGACGAGCACGGTTTTTACTCAATTTTAATCCGTTTTCAGTTCCAATTAGCCTAGTAGTTTCGTCCTTCCATTCTAAATCGAATAACATGTTCAAAATGTGGAAATAAACACGATACCTCACCTTCCCGATTCGAGCATACCACCAAGCTCTGCAACCATGTCCAGCCTCGATTTTTGACCTCTTACAGCCTTCCTTTTTATCCCAGTCAACTTGTTTCCCTTCCATTAGTGAGTTGCCATCATTAGTATGCAGTAACACCACCTAAAAACACATATCCAAATTTGAAACCAAACCTTACCACTTCGGGTTCACCGACCACCGTCTACGGTGGCTCGACCCAAGGCCACCATTAACCTCTCCTCAGCACCCATTCATCTTTACTTCACACCGTCCAAACAATTGAAGAGGTTTGAGGATGAATTTCAAGTGTGGACGATCACGGGTGGCATGGGCATGGAAAGTCACGGGTTGATCACATGGTCAGGACAACCGTCCACAGTTGCCCACGACGGTCCTTACCACCAGAAATCTCTCATCAACCTCCCTCGATTAATCGAAAGCAAGAGGATTATAGGAAGGGGTTACACTCTGTTTCTGTTCTCTATGCTTTTCATTCCAAACCCGTGCACAAAACAATTGTTTTCGTTTTAAAACAGAACGTGAGGCGGCAGGGAGGTTCTACAACTATCCAGGTAAGGCCACGCATCAAAGTCTCTGTGGTCATCATTTCCAACAATCAGCCAAGTGTCCACTTCTCACTGGGAACAAATCCTGATGCAAAAATGACCAAAATGCCCTCCCTTCACAAATTACAATTTTGCCCCTCGAGTTCCTAGACCCGTAACTTTAACGTTCGAACTCCAATCGATACATGTCGCCTGTCTTTGTACTCAGGAGATCGAGACCTTCCTAACGGTCCTCGAATTACGTGAAAGTAGTTGTCGTTTGAAAAGTCAATCAATTACCCCATTTCAACCAAATTACCAAAATACCATTCCATTTGACCGCCCGAACGAAAAGTCAACATTTTGGCCCACTCTAGGGGCAAAATCGTCATTTTGCACCGTTCGTCCTAACACATCTAACTAATCACCGATTAACTTCACTAATCTGTCATTAACAACTAATCTAATCCCGATTTCCGGGACGGGTCGTTACATCTTCAATGTGGTCCTTTAAGACATAGTGAACTTTAAACCTTAGGTACCTAAGAAACTTTATTTGATTTGGAAAATGAGTAAATCGAGTAAGTGCATTGATTTAGTGTGGTCTGTTCGGTTGGCATCAATTGGTGGCACCTTTTTAAACAGCTTCTTACTTACTGGATCAGACTGGAATTAATTTATTTATTTTCCTCTTTTAGTCACTGATCTTCACTTTCCAAAATATTTGTTGTATAATCTTCTATTTTCACATGCATATGGTTAAGTCTTGCAACATCTATGCCTCCATAATCCCAGCTAAAAGGTTTGTGTTTATCTGATTCATGGCAGGCAGATATAAAACTCAATGTCTAATGTTTGTTAATTTCCAGCCTCATCAACCATCAATTTTCATTTCAGAATCTGGTCAATTTTTTGGTGTTTATGTAACTGACATGGAATTTCAGTACATGTACATATCTTTGATTATCTTTCAAATCTCAGTTGTATTTGGTAATTGTGGGTGTTGCTCTTTGGATTCCTAATATGAGTAGAACATGAATAGATGTTCCCTCGAACTCCCCGTTCTACTTGATTTTTTTTACTCCTTTATGATTAAGTTTTTGCCTTATAACTATACCGCAGTACAATTTAGTTGATTTTTGATCAACAAATTGAGTTTCATGTTTACAAATTGGTGTAAATTTTTCCCCATGCATTTTGAATTTCACTATTTTAAAGCTGATGTTCTTTAATTGTTTTTTTTTGGTTGGTTGTTCTGATTGATCTCATTTTACATTTAGCCAACTTCATCAGGTGGCTTCTTTGGAGAAATCATGAGGTAAAATGTTGGTTTTCAATTTCTTCAGCTTCATTTGTTTGGTACAGCAGATAGCTGAAAATAATTGATTAGCATTTAATGCATTGAAGTTTTGTATGTGCGTATTTGTATGACTAAGTGATCCAAGAATTTTTTAGTGCACTTTAGTATTATAACCCAACACAATTAAGCGTTTACTCAATATAGCTAGCTAAAACAAATTGGGTTATGGTATAAAAAAAAAATTGATGATTCATGAACCTAATTTCTTCAATTTTCTTTTCATTAATGTTGTATATCAGCGTTATCACTAAACTAAATACATCTGCTAAAGTCCTAGAACTAACATCAGACATCATAATTAGGTTTATTTCAACACCAAATTGAAACTATGGCTGCTTCTGAAATATAATGGTACATGTCTTGGATTTAAACAGATTGCACAAGTGTTTAAAGGTCTCCAATTTCAATGAGAATATTTGAAGGTACATATTTTTCCTCATTCATTCTCTTTCATATTTCACTTCACTGCATTTTTTTCATCAATCTGCTCTCAGTTCAGCATTTTTTGTCAGAATGTGAATAATTTACTTTGGTTAATTTATGGCTCTGAGGTAGAAATATGTTCAGGCCCGAGGCAAACTAAGTGCATGCATTATGTTTTGCAATGAATATTGTTATTGATTAATCACTTCCATTTGATTTTGTAGTTTTGTCTAATATTTTACTATTTAATTGTTCTTTTATTTAGCTTTGTGATATAAATAAGTTTAACTCCTGATTAATAATTGTGCATGTTTAACTTTGTAATATGCACAATACAAAATACAGAATTTATGAACGTTTATTGCCATATAACTTTGGCATTTCACATTATATATTTCAAACCGGGCCTACATTTCTAGTATTATTCTAAACATTATTAACCACCCGAATTACAATTTGTTAACCATTAGTTAATTAAAAAAGAGGAGCTGCAATTGGCCGGTGAAACAATTATATATTTATATCTAATAAATTAACTCTAATCTTGAGGCCTGTCAATGTCATTTGAGCTGCATTCCTTTACTTATATGTTAAAAAGCTGCCAATAAAACTCGACTGTCTGCGTGATTATCAAGGAACCAACAATGAATTGACAGTTGATTAGTATATTAATTAAAATGTGGTTGTGGTTTTCTCATATTTTGTTATCAAAAAGTGATTTTGAGCAATTGATTAACTGATTAGATGCACTAATTGCATTGTTTTACTGCTCGGGTGGTTTGTATATACGAGCCTTTTTTTTAGGGGTGGTCACGGTTCGGTATGGTACAAAATTGATCGATACCAGAACCATACCATTTAATTTTAATCGGTATGGTACGGTTCGGTATTCAATATTTTGAAAGTGAAACCAGATCGTACCGTACCAATTAAGTTCGGTACGGTTTCGGTATGGTTTCGGTTTTGAGCCAAAATTTTGTTTGTGATTATAAAGCAAGGAAAAGACTAAAGAAAAAACAAAACTACATTTATGAAGGACTTAAGTTTTCAAATATGTATTGAAAAAGTTGCACTAAGTTGAAGATATCAACTCTTAGAAGCTAAATTAAGACATGTATGGTCATATCAACTCTTGAAGAAGGTCTAATAAACCAATAAGAAATAAATTTAATTATTAAAAAAAAATATTCTAATTCGGTACGGTATCGGTACGAGACGGTTTTTTAAAATATCGATACCGAAACCGTACCAAATTATATCGGTACGGTTTCGGTACCGTACCAATCATACGACGGTTTTACTATTCGGTTTTTTTTCGGTATGGTTTGATCTGAAACGGTACGGTTTCGGTATTTTGGTTCCATGTGCCCAGCCCTACTTTTTTTGTACATGATGATTTTTAAGACCGTCTAGCTACAAAATTAAATGATAAGAGAAGGGATTTCCACATCCCCTTTTGCAAGAAATACTAGTAAATTGTAGTGTTGGTGACTCTACTATTAAAGCTTACCACAAGAATGGTTGAGTTTGATATCTCAGTTTCAACTCAAAGGGAATATTTATACAAGTACCAAGTTGTACACATATTGATTATTAAAGCATAGAATGTTATAATTCTCTCCAACTTTAATTATACATTTGGTGTACTCGCTAAATCATGTTCATGTTCTTGATATATAAAAGTAAAATCTGATGCATATTGATTAGAAATCATTTTTTTTTATCTCTGTTTTTTTTCCACAATTGCTTCCACACAAACGCAAAAGGCATCAACTTTATCAGAGATAAATGGTCATAGAATAATGAAGTGTACCATCAAGTGCTGCATCTCAAAAAGAGACTGATCAACTTTTAAACTACAGCTGCATTTTTTACTAGCCAATTGTTAAGCATAAGCAAAGATTATAGCGACTCGTTATTATCATACTATAATGACATTATTCTTTATCAACCTATAATGACATTATTCGCGGACGAAAAGAGATACTAATATCAGTCATCTATACACATTTAAATATTACAATCACTCACATAGATATAAATTACGGATATTAACATAATTTTCCTGGGTTAGTTCCGATCCAAAAGTCTCATCAAACTATTAAGGAAAAAACAGATTGAGGCTGTAAAATACTAGCAATCTAGCATCCACTGATTAGTAACATGGAAAAGCAGCACTAACATTTGAATGAGTTCATATATGGAAAAAAAAAAAAAAAGGTTAAAAGAATGGACAAGGTTTGAAGGCGGGTCACATTCAAAATCAAGGATCTAACTGCTCTTTATTTAGGAACTGAGAATAATGCCTTTAAATCTCATTTTCCTATGGTCATAATCATATTATATAAATATCTTTATCCTTCCATTAGTGCTAAAGATTGCATCACAACCCATAATCCACCATTAGCTACAACTTCAATATAAGAGGAATATCCAATGTAGAAGCACTCAAGCATATTTCTCCCAAAATAACCTCACATCAGCAGCCACAAAACTAAGTGATGTTATTGTCACTTCTCTATTTTATTAATTCACGTGTTTAAAGGCATTTATCTCTGCATACAAAGGTCTGGGATCAAATCTTGCATTCAATTGTAAGAAATGAACATGTGTTTAAGGGCATTTATCTTTGTAAACGAAGTTTTGTGTTCGAATCCTACCTCTATTGTAGGGAAGGAATGGTTGTAACAGTAGGGCAAAGAACATTAGTACTTAACCTCTGTCAATTCTAAGGAGTATAAAATAGACTTTTCTGTCAATTCTAAGGAGCATAAAATAGACTTTTGTATTCTATTTTCTAATTTGTTTTATTTTAATTTTTGCTGCTGAAATAAAATAAGATTTGATTCTAGGAAGAGGTGTCTTTCTAAATATACAGAGAGGTGGGCATTCTAATTTCTAAGTCATTGCTTCCAAGTCAAAGTTGAGAAAGAATCTTACTATGCAGATGAGGGAACTTGGAGAATCAAAATTCAAACGCAATTTGGACCACGCTAAAAAAGAATGGCTAATGTGGAGCTAATACATCAGAAAATGCTAAATATAGTGACAGATTAGTTTACAAATTATTGTCAAATCTTGTTAAGATCCTTCAGTGGTATACATACACATTTCCCCAAGTATAAGAAATGAGAAAAAAATATTCAACACTTAGGAAATTTCTATGATTAATTTCAGTTCATGAAGCAACCAATTATGCATTCAAAGGTATCAAAAAGCTTGAGCAAAGAAGAACAATTATCTTAAAAAAAGTCATTATGCCTTTTAGTGACCTTGAATTGACTCATAGCCATCCTGGACAATCAAATCAAGAAAGAAACCAATGGACTTTGAGACCTATGAAAAATTCCAGGATTTTTATCAAAAGATTTTCTTCTAGAAATGCCTCATCTAATGCATTATGTAAGCGATCAAAGAAGAAGAAATAAAAAATAAATAAAAGAACCATTATGTAACTTAACAATCAAAATATCTGGATTTTCTCTGAATTTAGAGGTCAATTTTCTTGTACAAGGGCTTCAAGGGCTACAGCATCAAGGACGGAAGAAATTTCACAAGTAAATTTCCTTGAATCTGTTCACAAGTAAATTTCCTTGAATCTGTTCACAAGTAAATTTCCTTGAATCTGTTCACAAGTTAAATTTCCTTTGAAGTTTGACCAATACAAGGATTCTTTAATCAAATTGCGACAATAAAACTTTCATTACAATACAACATATGAGTAAATATCCTCAGCCTTTCTGTAAAAACATAAGCATTTAGGGCACTGCAAAGTTTTGGTAAATTTAGATTACGGTCAGAGTTCTCTTTATTGTTTCTTAATTTTTTTCCTTCTAAAAAATAGAATAATAGTTCGTAGACTAAATAAACTGACATATTACATGCTTTTAAGAGCCATTCCAATGTCTGAATTTACATATTCCACGTCGCTTTCCTTCAAAAGAGATGCGGATAGATTGCACCATAGAACGAATTACAGGCATATGAGCCAATTCATCATGCAGCTCCTGCAAAAATGTATCTAACTTTGTTGACCAACGATTAAAAAGTGTACTAGAAAAGAGGGTGAGTGATAAGGTTGAATGTGGTACCATGTCAGCAAGGCGTTGTTCAAAACCCTTGGAATTTTCAGCAGGCATGAATATTCTTTGGTAAGCTGTTCTCAGGCCTCTGATTTAGATCCTAGCCCGGAGGAATAAAAGCTCATTAGACATAAAACAGAAGGAAATTGAAAATGCAAATAAGCTAAGAAAAGTGGAATGCAGACCTCTGTGGCTGTAAATCCATGACGTCGTAGGCCCTCAAGATTTAAACCACGAAGCTCAGCCCTTTCGCCTGCAACCATCGTGTACTTTGGAACGTCCTGTGCAATCTTCAGGCATATGAAATAAGAAAATCCAATCAAGACTGGAAGGTGGAAGTTTTATAATTGTTCCATTCCATTCATAAAATGGACATAAGCAATTGTGCAAGTCCCCTGATAGTAAAATATTAAATTTATTGTGTATAATTACAAAGGGTAAAAAGTGAGATTATTCCATACCACAGAGCCACCACCGATAAAAGAGAAAGAACCAACATGGCAGAATTGATGAACAACAACAGCCCCTGCAGTGTGAGCATGATCCTACATTTGAAACATGATTATTATCAGATACTGCAGTTAGGATACAATGTAACATTAAAGTTAAGATATCTGAAATGTGAAGAAACAACATAGCATTATGAATACAATTATATAGCGTATTTATCAACTATATTTCTTGAGTACTAAAGATAAATCTCCTTCTACGAAACATCAACCACTATCCTGACATTCGAAATCTCGCAATCCGAATTAAGTATAAGGGCGTACTTCCACTACAACATGACCTGCTATCAAGGTTTTATTTGCAAAAATGATATTGCTCCCAACCTTGCAATCGTGGGCAATAAGACAAGAACCCATTATAAGATTATTGTTTCCAATGACCTGATCACAAACTGCTAGGATCAGAGCATGAAACTTAACACACAAATTAAAATGACAAATAATAATCATTTCCACATACTGTTGTGTCACTTGACTTTGAAGATCGATGGATTGAGGCATGTTCTCTGATCTCATTGTTGTCCCCAATATCAAGGAAACATTCATCCCCAGTCTAAATCATAAAAGAAACAAAAATGGTAAACTTGGTCATAAACTTATTTGCACCACTATGTTGCATAATGAAACTTTGAAGCTGACCTTGTATTTCAAGTGTTGGCATTTGACACTGACCACGGCATGGTGTCCAATGACATTGTTACATCCCAACACAGTACTCCCTGGAAGATCATCACCAACAACGGCACCACTGCCTGACAAAATTTGTACCCAAAAATAAAAGTTCAAAACTTTGACATCAAAATGATAACTTTATCAAATTATCAGCAATATATACGCAACAAAACTCACGTCAACAAAACTCACGTCAACAAAACACAACGCTCCCCAACTTCTGTATTTCCGAATATATGACTTCCCGGGTACAATTGGCAGCCATTTCCAACTTTCACCGACGATCCAACAGTAAAAAACGGCCCGATTGAAACACCCTGATCAGAAAAATTCCAGAAATAAAACCACTCTATGAATTTCATCACTAAATATCTATATTAGTTGATATTTGAGAGGTGGAGCTAATTAAGTACCTGACCTAAAACGGCATTAGGGTGAACGATTGCAGTGGGATGAATGGAGCCAGGGGTGACGCTACTGCAGAAGCGACGGAGATAGAGCAAATTCAGGCTGCTCAGGACGGAGCTTAAGCGCTTGCCGCCATCTTTCAGCATCGCACACATGGTGTTCGTCCTGTGACCTCACTCACACTCATACTCTTGGTTTTCCTTCTGCGGTTCAGCTTCTTTCACTCACGTGGCCCGACTTTTACGGTTTTACCCACCTTCACAATAATTAGTAAATACCGCCAGCAATATACACACCAAAAAAAACTCTCTAAAACCTTTTTTCTAGTGTGAACACGATAGAATCGTATCACTCATTTCATGTAATAGTGCTGCTCAGCTACGCACTTACATGTTGTCTCGTTAAAACTTTGTCAGTTAACAAAAACATTGTGAGACAATAAATAATTCTAGTCGAACGAAAAAGAGTGCAACGCTCGTGGATCGTGATTGCATCAGGATCTCTGGAGATAGTTGAAGTTGTCTCTTTTGAAACATTGGTAGATAGGACATCCTTAAAATAAAAAGGTATTAGAGCTGCTACACCAACACCTTTCCTAGTAAACCCAATGGGAAAATGACACGACCCACCCCCAATCTCTCAGGATTAAGGGCTAAATCATACTCCCGTCTAACTCACGTGCGACACGAAGGCTGACTAACGACCAACCTCCATGTAACACGTAAGCCGAATAAGGAATTCCTAAAAGAACCGTCCAAAAACTTCCGGACTTCCCAGAGCGCGCAGAATCTACTGTGGATCGCGTGTGTGATGTCTCTGTCTCTCTAACCACAGCCCGCACCGCATCAAACCTGTAGGGTATCTAAAACATAAAAAGACTGTGAGTGGACAAAAATAAGGGATAAGTAGAAAACAATTTATAAAAAGACATTTACACCCTTCATTTAAAAACCAATGCATGCATATCAACCCATGTCATAAAACCATGCCATAATCAAGTTATCCAAAACCGTTTAAGAAAACCGAATTCATTTTCTTTTCTCAAATTCCGGGCCTCAGCCCAAAATCATCAAAATCCATATCGTCCGGATCATAGCCCAAAACATCGGAAAACCATTATTGAAAACCATCATTATTGAAAATCATCAAGTTATCATCGAAATCCAAAACACATTTGAAATCCATTTCAACCAATCGAACCTGCTGGATCTATCCGAGTCTTTAAATTCAATAGTAATCTGAGTCTTTAAATTCAATAGTAATCTGAGTCTTTAAACTCAATAGTAATCCGAGTCTTTAAACTCAATCCAGACCTCAATATAATCCGAGTTTTTAGACTCAATAGGCCTACGGGGGAAATCACAATATCCAAGTCTTTAAACTCCTGAGTTTTTAAACTCAATCTGGGTCTTTAAACCCAATCTGGGCCCGCCCCCGTCATATATCATATCCAGGTCTTTAAACTCAATAACCAGATCCAGCAAATCCAATCCAAAACCATTTTAAAACCATTTCCAAATCCATGTCCAAATCCGAATTCGAAATCACCATTTCGAGTTCAAGCCGAATCTGAAATCATCATCCCGAATCCAAATCCATAATCCATTTCCAAATCCAAATCCGAAACCATCATTTCGTAAGCCATCATTCGGAATAATCATTCCGAACCCAAATCCGGAAATCTACTTTCAAGTTTCAAAACCAAATCCCAAAGCATCCTTTCCGAAATCTAGTTTCAAAACCCGAAATCACGTTTATCGAAATCACTTTTATGAATAGGGCTTCAAGCCTCAAATCACTTTTCCAAAATCTATCAGAAACCATTAAAATATTATCATATTTCAATGACGTGTCCAACTCCGCAACAATCAAATCATATTTCAACTCCCAAAATCAAATCATCAAAACCATCATCAAACTATAGCAGAAAACTATATCTCGTAAAACGTGCTATTACGTAATTATCTAGAAATACGTGCAAAACCGTAAATCATCAATACCAAATCACAAACATAGAAATCACGTATAGAAAACATATAAAAACATTTATGCATGCATAAAGGGTTAGAAAGCAAAGTCCACTCACACACCATTAACGTCGTCGTCTCGATACGCGTGCAATTACGCTTTTCGAGCTAATCCATTATCACCGGCTTTCCCGAACCTGCCCAAATCCCATAATAAGGTCACTAACCACTTCTTTAAGCTTCTACTAAAGCCCCGTAATTTTTTTGAATTTTTATCTATTTTTAAATGAGTCTTACAACCTACGAACATCCAGAAACATAACGAGACGATGTCCAATCGACTCAAAACCAATGCCAAAATGTTCGTTACATCGAATACTTTAAAAGTTGTATTGGAACCTTTCTCAAAATCTATGCCATGCGCCCACACGTGTCGTCCAAAGAGGCTGCTTGTGGGCCTCACGCGCTGGTACTGTTCATCTTCAACCTTGGGTGAACCCAGTTCACACCGGTCCAAACCCAAATCGGCGTTCACGATTTTTGTCCATTATTAGTCCATTTTTTATCCTGGTTTCACCATTAGTTTTGTCTAGTGATTTCCTACACTACTATGTTTTCAAAACTCACAATTAGGGTTTGTAAAGTACCTTCCAAAACAAAGTCACAGGTCCAGTTTTTCCTCCTCTGCGTTCTTGTGCTCCTGGCCATCCCAAGCCTCGAATTCAATCCCTAAGAGTCCCTTACAACCTCCAAATAAGTTTTTCATCATCACTAACAATCAACAATCACTAAAACTCAATATACCATTTTCGAGTTTAACTTACCTTATCATGGTTTCTACGGCCACCGTCCATGGCAGGCCCTTCTTTCAATCTCCTCAGACTCGTCTCAACTCCTCCTCCCTTTTTCCTTCTCAAGTCGTAATCCACAGAGGCGGTTTAAGGGTCTGTATGGATTGCAGGTCATGGCTACCTCTGTCTTCCTCACAGTTTATCTTACGGGTCAAGGTCCCTAGCCACGGTAACTGTTGTAATCAAGCCACCATCCTCCTCCTATTACCCTGTTTTTCATTTCCCATTCACAGATCACGGCAAGGGATGAAATTGGAAGAGAATTGTGAAGATTGGTGCATGAGGTCCCGGTTTTTTTTCCTTCCTTCATCGTGCAACCGTGCAATTCCATTAGTTTATGCGGATGAGGATGTTCCACTGCCATCCAGAGAGGGACAAGTGTCCCTAATATGATGGGCACAATTCCCTAAGCAGCCAAGTGTCACAATTCCACTGGCACAAATCCCCATGCACTGGAAAAGGCCAAATTGCCCCTTTACGCCAAATTACCATTTTGCCCTTCGCAAATTTAGACTGAAATCCGAATCATTCGAAACCCGATGACATCGTGCCGCCTGTCGTTGTACTCAGGGCATCGAGACTTACCTAACGGTCCTCGAAGTACGTGAAAAATAGATGTCATAATAAAAGTCAAATGTTGGCCCCGTTTCAACCAATTTACTAAAATACCCCTGAATTTCCAAACGTCATAACTTTTTCCTCGAATGTCGGAATCGGACGTGCCACCTGTCTACGGACTCGTGACGTCACGTACTATGTCCCAGTTATCGGCCAAAATCCATTTGACCTCCCAAACTAAAAGTCAATGTTTTGCCCATTCCAAAGGCAAAACCGTCATTTTGCATTGTCCGTCCGAAGCACCCAACTAATCACCGATTGGCTTCACTAATCCATCATTAACCACTAATCTAATCCCTATTTCTGGGACGGGTCTTTACAATCTCCCCCTTAAGGAATTTCCTCCCCCAAATTTGGAATCTCGTATGTTTGCAACGTACTGGAGGAAATTCAACTGATCTCACACCTGGGTTTCCTACCCGGTGTCCATCGCTTGCCAATCAACCTTATGCTGGCAGTTCCAAAACTGTCACCCCAACACGGCCAAGCGAACCAACTCATCCGACTTTCAGTCCATCTGACGACCATCTAATTCTCACCGAGGTCAACACATTCCAACTCGTACCCGAGATACCTCTAACGTCGCACAAGCCGACCCTCACGGCTCCTCTAACAGTATGTATGTCAGGACCCGTCCCAAATCCCCCTGAATTAGCGTGGGACGCGCTTGATTCCTTTTGACACGAAGTGTCAAACCAGGGAAAATTCAGTCTCTAACCCTCACCGGGGCTTCCAGAGTACGCTAGGATCGTAGGAGGAGGAGTGTGATGTCTCGTCTCTACTACAGCCCGCATCCGCACAATCAATGTAACACCCCGAAAATTTGAGGATTTTAATAATGTAATTTATTGTATGAATTGACGTTTTTACCCTTGTGAATGGTATGGCCAAATTGTTGACTTTTTGATTGGAAGGTCAAATGGACTTTGACCAATGACCGTGATGTAGTTCGGGATGTCACGAGCCATGGGCAGGTGGCACGTCCATTTCGGAAGATCAGGGAAAAAGTTATGGCTATCGGAAGCTCAGGGGCATTATCGTAATTAGGACATTTGGAGCGAAAATGTTGACTTTTCGTTTGGCAACTAATTTTCACATGACTCAAGGACTGTTAGGTAGGTCTCGATGCCTTGAGTCCGTTGACAGGCGGCACGCCGAAATCGGACTTCGTACGAGGAGGTTATGGTCAGAAACGTGAAGTCGGGAGGTTCGCGTCTCGGTAATCGTGTCGAATATTTTATTCTGATATTATGATTTGAGGACACCTAGATGAGTGACAAGTGTCACTCATCCATTGGCTAGATTGGATCAGATCCACTATGGGATTAAATAGCATTAAAACCAACTTTTAATCCTAGCCACTCAACAAAAGTTCCCAGATTTCCTCTCAGCCATTGATCTAATTTCTGAGATTGAATCTGGACCCTCCATTTCATGTATCAGATTCCCTCTCCATCTTTATATTTTCCTACCCGATTCCACACACTGTCCATTTCGAACAAACACCCCAGCTCATCACCCATTCTCTGTGTGTGCGTGTGGGAGACTCACTGGTGAGGGCTGAGGGACGGCGGTGAACGGCGGCAGACGGCGGTGAGGTAAGCGGGTTCAAACCCGAAAACTTTCTAAAAACTCAGAAATGGAAGCTTGATGGTTCAACGTTAGCTTCGATTCCTTTTGATTCTGTTCACTTACAGGGACTGATAGGAACCCATTTGACTCGATTTCGTGACCAGTGGTGGCCTGAACAGAGTGTAAACGGCGACGGGAGAACCGGGTCTGTTCATCGAGGTAAGCCTTCGATCCAGTCTCTGTGTGATGATTTTAATTAGATAGAACCGTTTCTGGGATTGAGACGAGCATTTAGGAACAAACTAGAACGAAAATGGTTGAGAATTGAAGAAATGGTGACCGGGTCAGATCGTGGGTCTGATCGACCTAGTTGCAGAGATACGGGTCGACCCGTCAGGAGGACAGGGGTAATGACGTGGCACCCTGTCAGACATGTCAGGTGATGTGGACCATTCTTCGGACGACACGTGTCACATGTCAGTGCACAGTCAGCACTGACATGTTAGTGACGTGGCCCAATCAGGGACTGCCACATGTCAGTGACGTGGACTAGTGCCGGGCTGACACGTGGCCTGACAGATCAGTGGGGTGGACCAATCGTGTGTTGACACGTGGCACCTGTCAAAGTTTGATGTGTCAGACCTGACAGCTGTCAGATGACGTCATGTTGACGTCAGCAGTGACGTAAGCGATGACGTCAGTAGGAACTGTTCCTGCGTTGACCAGGACGTTGACCGGCGCGTGTGGGCGCGTGTGAACAGTACTTTTGGTGGGACCACCACCATTCGTTAGGTTTCGACCATCCGGATCCAATGGCGGTGGTTTCGGGTCGATCAGAGATCATTAAGTTGGTCAAAATGAGGTTTATTGCCTCGGGAAGCGCGTTCGGGCGGCTTTTCCGGGCCGGTTTCAGTCTAGGGTTTCATGGTTGAATGTTAGGGGTTTATATTGACCTTTACGTATACTTTGAATATGACAAGGATTGTATAATAGTACCAGGACGAGGGTATACGTTCGGTTTTCAGCAGGATTGTACTGTGAGTGGACCCGATTTCATTAAACACTTGCATGCTTAAATGTTTTCCGATTTACTTATATGTTCATATGCTGGAATCAAGAAATGGTTTTGATGATATTGAAATTACAGTTATGGCACGTTTCATGGTATTTGGGTTTGAAACTCGTCTGATGAAACTTAACGATCGGTTTGGATTTTATCTATGTATATAAATATATGTTTTTCATGTGGATATCAATAAAATGTATTTGGTACTGCACTGTATAGATCCATTCTTATAATACTGTCTCCTCTGGATGTGGTACCCCGGAGTGGTCATGGCGCATTGCCTGCGAGGGGTCATTCTACGGAGGAACCGGACCGTAAAATGACTCAGGAGCAGGATTGCTTATTTGACATCAGGGATGTCGAGCGACTAGGACGCTAGGCATTTGAGATGCCGTACCCGGACAGGGTTCGAGGATTGGACTCGGAATTGAGACCTGAGTGGCACGCTAAGCCTTGAGACTGTGACCTTATTGGATGTCAGGGACGTCAGACATCGGGGATGTCAAGATTGGAGTGTATAGTGCAGTGGCTAAAACTATCTTATGATTTTATTACATGTCTTATGGTTCATACTATATGATTTATGGTTTTAAATTCTGATGCATGCATGTTTGGAAAACGGAGGGGTAAATTATATGTTTTACTTATTAAACGGTTTTAATAACTTTGAGTTTAGGCCCACTCACCCTTATTGTTTTGGTAACCCCTCCAGGCGGTGCTACTGAGGTATAGGAGGATCCTGAGGCTGAGGCATAGATCTACTTCTGCGTACCTGAACCCCTGTTGGGTGGTTTACCCGCAGGTTTATTTTATAGTCGTGCTCGCAATTTGTAATCTTGGTTTTCATCCCTTGTCTGACATCTGTTTAATTCGGATTGATGTATAACTTTAATTTGGTTATTTATGCATTTGATGTTTTGAGGTCAAAATTGGAACATAATTTTTGGGTGTCAGACGAGAGCAGGGCACGTCCCCTGGTGGTCCCTGTGGGATCAGGGCGGGTCCTGTCAGCTTGGTATCATAGCACTAGGTTGTGGTCAGCATGCTAGACTAGCGATTAGTACTAGTTACTTTTCGATTTTAAGGATAATGTTAACTGATCTATGCCTCTTGACAGTTGGTTATGCCTCCAAGGAGGATTCCTCATACACGAACTGACGAGGATCTGGAAAGGGAAATGGAATGCGCAAGCATTGAGCGGGCTCAACGTCTAGGAGCCACACCTTTCAACGGGGGATCGAACCCCGAAGATGCTCATGACTGGATCACCAAATGGGAAAGGATCTTCACGGTGATGCACTGCCCTCCGGACGAACGGGTGACCTTGGCGGCCTTTTTACTGGAAGGAGGAGCCTACCAGTGGTGGCACGACCTTGAAATGTCTGGATGGTCTGTCCATACCACTACTTGGGAAGCTTTCCGTTCCCGATTTCTGGACCAGTACTACCCGTGATCATTTCGCGCGGCACGGGAGGCTGAGTTCCTGCAGCTGGAGCAGGGGGATATGTCTGTTGCGGACTACGAGCAGACTTTCGGGAAACTTTCCCGGTTTGCTGCATCATTCGTGAGCACGGAGGAGGACAAATGCCAAAGGTTTGAGCTTGGACTCCGAGGGGAGATCCGGGAAAGTGTGACTGCTGCTGCTCATGCTTCTCTGAGAGATATGGTCGACGATGCGGTACGTGTCGAGGCCAGTCTGGCGGTACACTAGACACGACAGCCTTCGGGCGAAGGGCGACGATAGAATCGCCCACACCGTGGGCCATCAGGCCAGAAGAACAACAAGGGAGGGGGCTATAGGGGAGCACCCTCATCCTTCAAGGGTCGTGGCTGGTCAGGTCGACGTGGAGGCTATCAGGGCAGAGGATCTGTATACAACTCTGGGCAGCGTTCATCATGGAGTGGTGCGTCTGGTGGGCATTCGGACAGGCCAAGGCCAGTAACCTGTTTTGCTTGCGGAGAGGAGGGCCACTATGCCTGTGATTGTCCGCTGTTGTCCAAGAGCAACGACGCTGGGGGCTCTAGTGTGGTGCAGAGCACGGCTTCCCACACTTATGGAGGTCGTGGTCAGGGAGGTGACTGTGGTGCTGGGTGTGGCGCGCGCGGACGCGGACGGAATGGAGGGCCTAGGGCTCAGGTGTTTGCAATGACCTAGCAGCAGGCGAGGACTGCCCTAGGCGTGGTTACAGGTACACTACATATCCTAAACCTTCTTGTACATGTATTGATGGATGCGGGGGCTACACATTCTTTTGTTTCGAAGAGTTGTGCTGGTATGCTTGATTGTGTGGTATCAGCCTTAGATTGTGAGATGGGTGTTTGCACCCCGATGTGCATCGTGTACCTTGTGAATCAGGTGATTCGGAGGTGCCCGGTGAAAATTGAGGATGTGGATTTACCAGCGGACTTAATTATTCTAGACATCCACGACTTTGATGTAATTTTGGGTATGGATTGGCTATCGGAGCATGGGTCGCTCATCGATTGCTGTAGCAAGCAAGTGATTCTGCGAAGCCCGGGTTTGCCGGAGGTTATCTTTCAGGGGGAGCGTGACGGTTCGCCTCCTGAAGTGATTTCTTCACTTACTGCTACCAAACTTCTACGGAAGGGATGCCAGGGTTATCTGGCGCATGTTGTGTCGGAACAGGTTGATACTCCGGGTATCGAGGGGATACCGGTGGTATGTGAGTTTCCGGATGTGTTCCCAGAAGACTTACCTGGGTTACCACCATCGCGGGAGATCGAGTTTACAATTGAACTACTCCCCGGTACCCGACCTATATCTCAGGCACCATACCGGATGGTGCCTGTCGAGTTACGAGAACTCAAAACTCAATTGTAGGTGTTGGTGGATTTGGGATACGTCCGACCGAGTACTTCACCATGGGGATCACCGGTGTTGTTCGTAAAGAAGAAGGAGGGGAGTCTCCGTTTGTGCATTGACTATCGGCAACTCAACAAGGTGACACTGAGGAACCAGTATCCTCTACCCAGGATCGATGACCTTTTTGACCAGTTGCGGGGAGCACAGTGCTTTTCGAAGATTGATTTGCGGTCTGGGTATCACCAATTGAGGATTTCGGAGGAGGATATTCTGAAAACTGCTTTTCGAACCCGTTACGAACACTACGAGTTCCTTGTTATGCCTTTTGGTTTGACGAATGCTCCAGCAGCATTCATGGATCTGATGAACCCGGTCTTCCGACCCTATTTGGATAAATTCGTGATTGTGTTCATCGATGATGTCTTGGTGTACTCGAGGAGTGCCCGAGCACATGAGGAACATCTACGGTTAGTGTTGGAGAAACTGAGATAGGAACAGTTGTACGCCAAGCTGAGCAAGTGTCAGTTTTGGCTGAGCAGTATTGGTTTTCTGGGACACGTGATATCGACGGATGGGATTAGTGTAGATCCCCAGAAAACAGAAGCGGTGACTAACTGGGCTAGACCGACAACAATAACGGAAGTGCGGAGTTTTGTCGGGTTAGCAGGTTACTACCGAAGATTCGTGGAGGGTTTCTCCAAAATTGTTGCACCATTGACTCGTTTGGCTCGGAAGGGAGTGAAATTCATTTGGGACAAGCAGTGTGATCGGAGTTTTCAAGAATTGAAGGATCGATTGACCACTGCACCTGTCCTTGCATTGCCGGATGACAGTGGAGAGTTCGTGGTCTTTAGTGACGCATCACTACAAGGTCTGGGCTACGTGTTGATGCAAACTGGCAAGGTTATCGCCTACGCATCCCGGCAGCTAAAAACTCATGAGTTGAACTACCCTTCCCATGATTTGGAGTTGGCAGCGGTGGTTCATACCCTAAAAATCTGGAGACATTACCTTTTCGGCGCAACGTGCAGGATATACACCGACCACTAGAGCCTAAAGTATCTATTCACTCAGAAGGAGCTTAACATGAGACAACGGAGGTGGTTAGAGCTGCTGAAGGATTATGACTGTACAATTGAGTACCATCCGGGTAAGGCCAATGTGGTGGCAGATGCAGTCAGCGGGATCGGTTGCACACCTAGGGATGGTGTATCTTCCTTTGCTGGTGGAACTCCGGAAGGCGGGAGTTATTTTGGATACAGATGAGCATGGAGCTTTGTTGGCCAGCTTCCATGTACGACCTGTACTGATTGATCGGATCATCGACGCACAACTTCAGGATCCGATACTTTGTGTTTACAGGATTGAGGTCGATGCGGATGGGAGACAGGATTTTACCATCCGGGATGATGGAGCACTTGTGAAATTGGGCCGTTTGTGTGTACCTGCAGTGGCAGAGTTACGGGCCGAGATTCTGGAGGAGGCTCATAGTTCGGCTTATGCTATGCATCCGGGAGGTACAAAGATGTACCGTACCCTCCGGAACCATTATTGGTGGCCAGGAATGAAGAAGGATATTGCAGAGTTCGTGAGCAGATGCTTAACCTGTCAGCAGGTTAAGGCGGAACGGCAGAGACCTTATGGGGCTATGCAGCCACTTCCGATTCCCGAGTGGAAGTGGGATCACATCACCATGGACTTCGTCTTTAAGTTACCAAGGACTCGGAGTGGAGTTGACGGAGTATGGGTGATCGTGGACCGGTTAACCAAGTCAGCCCATTTTCTGCCAGTTCAGGAGACGTATACCCCTAACCGACTGGCTCAATTGTTCGTAAAGGAGATCATATGATTGCATGGTACGCTGGAGTCTATTGTGTCCGATCGAGATCCGCGTTTCACTTCCAGGTTCTGGCGGAGTTTGCAAGCTACTTTGGGAACAACCCTACATTTCAGTACTGCTTTCCATCCACAGATTGATGGACAGTCTGAAAGGACCATTCAGACGCTGGAGGACATGATGAGGTCCTGTGTGCTACAGTTTCAGGACTCTTGGGATACTCATTTGCCGTTGATGGAATTCGCTTACAACAACAGCTATCAGACAAGCATCGGGATGGCACCCTATGAGGCACTGTATGGTCGACAGTGCAGGACACCTATCTGCTGGATGGAGATAGGGGAGCGAGCGGCCGTAGGGCCAGAATTGATGGACTTAACCCAGGAAACTGTTCGGATTATCGAGGAAAGATTGAAGGCGGCACAGGATTGCCAATAGAGTTATGCCGATCGACGGATTCGAGACTTGGAATTTGAAGTGGGAGATTTTGTCTTCCTGAAGTTATCTCCGTGGAAAGGGATTATCCGTTTTGGTCGATGAGGGAAACTGAGTCCGCGTTTTATCGGACCATATGAGATTGTGGAGAGGATTGGCAGGGTTGCATACAGATTGGCACTACCTCCAGAACTTTCTAGAGTTCACGATGTTTTCCACATATCAATGCTGCGGAAGTACGTACATGATGCTTCTCATGTACTGGAGGAACAACCTATCGAACTCCGAGAGGATTTGAGCTTCGAGGAACAACTAGTGCATATTTAGGATCGGAAGGACAAGGTACTACGTCAGAAGACTATTCCTCTCGTGAAGATTCTCTGGAGAAACCAGAATGTGGAAGAAGCCACATGGGAGCCCGAGGCTCAGATGCGAGAACAATTTCCTTACTTTTTTCTTCGAAATTTCGGGACAAAATTTCTTAAGGGGGAAGGTTGTAACACCCCGGAAATTCGAGGATTTTAATAATGTAATTTATTGTATGAATTGATGTTTTTACCCTTATGAATGGTATGGCCAAATTTTTGACTTTTTGATTGGAGGGTCAAATGGACTTTGACCAATGACCGTGACGTAGTTCGGGACGTCACGAGTCCATGGACAGGTGGCACGTCCATTTCGGACGATCAGGGAAAAAGTTATGGCTATCGGAAGCTCAGGGGAATTACCGTAATTTGGACATTTAGAGCGAAAATGTTGACTTTTCATTTGGCAACTAATTTTCACATGACTCAAGGACTCTTGGGTAGGTCTTGATGCCCTGAGTCCGTAGACAGGCGGCACGCCGAAATCGGACTTCGTACGAGGAAGTTATGGTCAGAAACGTGAAGTAGGGAGGTTCGCATCTCGGTAATCGTGTCGAATATTTTATTCTGATATTATGATTGGAGGACACCTGGATGAGTGACAAGTGTCACTCATCCATTGGCTAGATTGGATCAGATCCACTATGGGATTAAATAGCATTAAAACCAACTTTTAATCCTAGCCACTCATCAAAAGTTCCCAGATTTCCTCTCAGCCATTGATCTCATTTCTTAGATTGAATCTGGACCCTCCATTTCATGTATCAGATTCCCTCTCCATCTTTATATTTTCCTACCCAATTCCACACACTGTCCATTTCGAAAAAACACCCCAGCACATCACCCATTCTCTGTGTCTGCGTGTGGGAGACTCACTGGTGAGGGCTGAGGGACGGCGGTGAACAGCGGCAGACGGCGGTGAGGTAAGCGGGTTCAAACCCGAAAACTTTCTAAAAACTCAGAAATGGAAGCTTGATGGTTCAACGTTATCTTCGATTCCTTTTGATTCTGTTCACTTACAGGGACTGATAGGAACCCATTTGACTCGATTTCGTGACCAGTGGTGGCCTGAACAAAGTGTAAACGGCGACGGGAGAACCGGGTCTGTTCATCGAGGTAAGCCTTTGATCCAGTCTCTGATGATTTTAATTAGATAGAACCGTTTCTGGGATTGAGACGAGCATTTAGGAACAAACTAGAACGAAAATGGTTGAGAATTGAAGAAATGGTGACCGGGTCAGATCGCGGGTCTGATCGACCCAGTTGCAGAGATACGGGTCGACCAGTCAGGAGGACAGGGGTGATGACGTGGCACCCTATCAGACCTATCAGGTGAGGTGGACCACTCTTTGGATGACACGTGTCACATGTCAGTGTCGTGGCCCAATCAGGGACTGCCACGTGTCACTAACATGTCATTGACGTGGACCAGTGTCGTGCTGACACGTGGCATATGTCAAATCTGACACGTGGCCTGACAGATCAGTGGGGTGGACCAATCGTGTGTTGACACGTGGCTTGACAGATCAGTGGGGTGGACCAATTGTAAGTTGACACGTGGCACCTGTCAGAGTCTGACATGTCAGACCTGACAGCTGTCAGATGACGTCATGCTGACGTCAGCAGGAACTGTTCCTGCGTTGACCAGCGCGTGTGAACAGTGCTTTTGGTGGGACCACCACCATTCTTTAGGTTTCGACGATCCGGATCCAATGGCGGTGGTTTCGGGTCGATCAGAGATCATTAAGTTGGTCAAAATGAGGTTTATTGCCTCGGGAAGCGCGTTCGGGCGGCTTTTTTGGGCCGGTTTCAGTCTAGGGTTTCATGGTTGAATGTTAGGGGTTTATATTGACCTTTACATATACTTTGGATATGATAGGGATTGTACAATAGTACCAGGACGAGGGTATACGTTCGGTTTTCAGCAGGATTGTACTGTGAGTGGGCCCGATTTCATTAAACACTTGCATGCTTAAATGTTTTCCGATTTACTTATATGTTCACATGCTGGAATCAAGAAATGGTTTTGATGATATTGAAATTACGGTTATGGCACGTTTCACGGTATTTGGGTTTGAAACCCGTCTGATGAAACTTAACGATCGGTTTGGATTTTATCTATGTATATATATATGTTTTGCATATGGATATCAATAAAATGTATTTGGTACTGCACTATATAGATCCATTCTTATAATACTGTCTCCTCCGGATGTGGTACCCTAGAGTGGTCATGGCGCATTGCCTGCGAGGGGTCATTCTACGGAGGAACCGGACCGTAAAATGACTCAGGAGCAGGATTGCTTATTTGACGTCAGGGACGTCGAGCGTCTAGGACGCTAGGCATTTGAGATACCGTACCCGGACAGGGTTCAGGGATTGGACTCGGAATTGAGACCCGAGTGGCACGCGTAGCCTTGAGACTGTGACCTTATTGGATGTCAGGGACGTCAGACATCAGGGATGTCAGGTTGGAGTGTATAGTGCAGTGGCTAAAACTATCTTATGATTTTATTACATGTCTTATGGTTCATACTATATGATTTATGGTTTTAAATTCTGATGCATGCATGTTTGGATAACGGAGGGGTAAATTATATGTTTTACTTATTAAACGGTTTTAATAACTTTGAGTTTAGGCCCACTCACCATTATTTTTTTGGTAACCCCTCCAGGCGGTGCTAGTGAGGTAGAGGAGGATCCTGAGGCTGAGGCATAGATCTACTTCTGCGTACCTGAACCCCTGTTGGGTGGTTTACCCGCAGGTTTATTTTAGAGTCGTGCTCGCAATTTGTAATCTTGGTTTTCATCCCTTGTCTGACATCTGTTTAATTCGGATTGATGTATAACTTTAATTTGGTTATTTATGCATTTGATGTTTTGAGGTCAAAATTGGAACATAATTTTTGGGTGTCAGACGGGAGCAGGGCACGTCACCTGGTGGTCCCTGTGGGATCGGGGCGGGTCCTGTCAATCAACATGAAGGACATTAAAACATCAAAAGTCGTGAGTGGACAAAATAATATTTTAATAAAACATTTCACATAATGACATTTATGCCCTTCATTAAAAGCATATGCATGCATTCAAAAACCGTTTATCAAAACATTCATAAAACCACTTGAAAAAATTTTCAAAACCTTTCAAGGGTTCATGCCAGGTCCCCATAAACCATCATGAACCATAAATTCATTTATGGGTTCCCGACCCGAAATCACTAAAACCCGTAAAACCATACATGTTGGAACTAAGCCCAAATCAACATATGTGGGTCTCAGCCCAAAACCCTTCTTAGTGAAATACCAAAACATCGAATACGGGGTCTCCGCCCCAAATCACTTTCTGAAATATAAAACATGGAACACGAGGTCTCCGCCCCCAAATCACTTTCTGTAAAACCTCATACGAATAACCCATCCGCGGCACTTTCGAGAAGATGCCAACTCGGGGCACACAGCCCCTAAGGAACACATCCCCGATATATGTCACGATATCGTCTCTATACTAGTGTGCACACTACTCGGGGTCTCACTCCGAGTCTTCTCCTAGGAATTCTCCATCTGGGAGGCTCTATCTTCGGACCTAGTTCGATCATCCCTCCAGAATCTGGTCCGGGACCACATCATAAATCGTAACCCCCACTCTTGGAACGGGATGCCTATGTGACAGGACCCATCCCAATCCCCCCCGGGATTAATGTGGGATGACCTTGTTCCCGTCTGACACGGAGTGTCAGACAAGGGATATTTCCGACCTTTGCCCTCCCGGGCTATCAGAGTACGCCAGGATCCGGAGGAGCCATGTGATATCTCGGTCTCTGCTACAGTCCACATCCGCTGTCAACCTGAAGGGCAGTCAAAACATTAAAAACTGTGAGTGGACAAAACAAGAGTTTATAAAACATTTTATAAGACATTTGTACCCTTCACTAAAAAGCATGCATGCATTCGAAAACCGTTTAACCATAGAAACCATATGTGGGAACTAAGCCCAAACCAAGATTGAAAGAACCATAAAGACTCAACCGTACGGGCCACTGCCTAAAAAATGTGTAAACACACATCATATATCATATCATATATCATATATCATATATACATATAATTCGCACAACCAATCCTGTCACGGTTTCCAAAGCTACGCGCGTGCTACCCAGGTCTCAATCCGAGTCTTCTCAAAGTCAAGATCAATGTCCGCAGACCACTGACCCTACCCGAGATAATAGTAATCATAGCCTTCCTGAGAGTAAGGAACCCAACTGGGGGGTGACTCCACTCAGTCGGTGCTCCGTGACTACTCCGGGGTCCACCCAAGCCAACGACCCTCCCCGGAGGAGATAATAGAAGTAAAGGAAGGTATATGAATACATAAATATACATAACATAAACATTCATGCCTGGTTCCCTTGAACCGTCATGATCTATAACATCCATTAACTAGGGTTCATGCCGGTTCCCATAAACCGTCATGAACCAGAATAACCTGACAAAGGTTCATGCCGGTTCCCATAAACCGTCATGAACCACAATGACCTTTCCAGAGTTCATGCCGGTTCCTATAAACCGTCATGAACTTGGAAATCCATCTAGGGTCCCTAACCCGGAAGCATCAATGTAAAACAACTGGGTCTCGTGCCCGAACATATGACTCAACTGGGCACCGTGCCCGATATCTAAGGGTCAGTCACGACTCCGATCATAGTGATGCGTGCAACCATCCATCCAGGACCGCCCTCAATCCTGGTATGTCGCCGTGAACGCATCAACCGACGCGACCACCACAAGATCATGGTGCACTCATCACCGATCGCTATCCTGAACCGTCAGCACTCCGAAGTCGAGCCTCCCTAGGCTGCCCGACCACGAATCGTGCATCGTGACCTCTCCGGAAGGAACACATCACAATCCGGAGGCGAGCGTCGTATCGTCAATCGCCCTGCACATAGCACCCGCCGCGAGACAAAACCAAATGGGTCTCATACCCGAGTTTATCCTTTTGAAATCCAAAACCATTTCATTAAAACCAATAAAGAAATACCTACCCGTATAGGCACCGTATAGGGCCGAAACCACGAAATACGTGTCTATATGTAACCACAGACAAATGCACCCATGGCATCATCAAACATGTAATAAAACATATAATAAACATTTATGCATGCACCAATTTAGAAAACAAGGTCCACTCACAGACCGTCCAAGCTGCCGCCTCGATTTGTGTGCCATATGGCTCCCCGAGCCGATCACCATTACTGGGACTCCCAAACCTGTCCAAATTTTAATAGAAGGTTACTAACTACTTAATTAACCTCCCATCAAAGCCCCGTAATTTTCCCGAACTTTTAACTATTGTTAAACCGATCCTAAACCTTCCGACACCCCGAAACCTATCGAAACGATGTCCGATTGACGCGAAACCAGTCTCAAAATGTTCGTTACATCGAATAGAAGATTTTCCGTGTTGAACACTTTCCCAAATTATGGCCCACGCACCCGCACGCGCTCCTAGAAGGGCCAAATCACTATTCATCATCATCAACCTCAGGAAAACCGGTCTGAACCGGCCAGGTACTATGCTGAACCGGCGGAACCGGTTCAGTGCTCTCCCGTCTTCATTTTCGATTCGTTTTCTCCCATTTTAATTCCTAAATTCCTATTTCTTCATTTCCTATCTAACCCAATCAACAAAACCGACCAAAACCTCCTAAATCGATCCCTAGAAATCACCCCCCACGGCCCCTGTTTTTCCCGACCACCTTCCAGCTTTCCTCCACCGTGAACCACCACCCAAACCATCCTAAAATGTCCCTAGCAACTCCCTAATCATCTTCCAATCACCCACAACGAACCATAATGTCATATTAAAAATAATGGAAAATGGGCATTAATCGGGTAATCGGGTTACCTGTCTTCTCCGCCGTGTATGGCGGTCGAGCGACTCTCAACCACCATCCTCTGCCTCATCAACCACTCTCTCACTCTCTGGCTTCTCATCATGATCGAATGGATGGGTTGTGGTTTAAGGGGGAGGGTGAGATCGGGTTGTGTTTGGGTGTGTGTGTGTTTGAAATGAAGAAAAGCAAAAGAACAGTGCATGAAGGGAAAATGGTGTCCATTGGATGGGTGACACTTGTCACTCATCCATTGGGCCTCCATTAAATATCTGGGCCCCACTAAAGTCCAAAAGTTAACTCATTTCGTAATTCGTGCAATAGTGCACTTGAACTTCCGTGAACCGTAATTTCGCCGTCGAACGTCCGAATTCGACGTGCCTCCTGTCTATAGATTCGTATCGTCCTTATCTACGTAACGGTCTTCGGTCCTCGGCCATCGGACCTCTTGGTCAAAAATTCAATATTTGCCCTTTTTTAACCAAAATTACCGAAATGCCCCTAAACTTTCGAACGTCATAACTTCCTCCTCAAACGTCGGAATTGAACGTGCCACCTGTCTATGGACTCGTGACGTCACGAACTACGTCACGGTCATCGGTCAAAGTCCATTTGACCTCCCGATTGAAAAGTCAACATTTTGCCACCACTAGGGGTAAAACGGTCATTTCGCATCGTTCGTCCGATTTAGCCTAATCCCGGATTAGCCTCACTAGTCGTGATTAGTCACTAATCTAATCCTGGAATTAGGGACGGGTCGTTACAACCTTCCCTCCTTAATTAATTTCGTCCTCGAAATTCCAACCGACCTAATTTAACCGTTCTTCCCTCCTTAATTTAGTTCCGTTCTCGAAACTCCAACTATCCTGACTCCACATCCACTTCGTGGAAAGTAGAATCGACCTCGAAACTCGTGTACACTCGTACACCCACTATCCAAAACAATACTTACTCGTACCCAAGCGTACCACTAATACTCACGTCCCAACGACTACATTCGACCACGTCGAGTGACAGTAATCGTACGTTCCGAGTTGACACTACTTGTCAAATCCACCATGTCGCTGACACAAACCCTCGGCGGTTCCCTTCTCAATCACCAATCTATCCTAACGTCTGCTCCCACTAGGAGTCACCAAATCTCACTCAATGATCCACGCCGACACCTCCGACAACTGTCACCACTTAACAGTCGTCAGTCAAGACTAACACGATGCCCACTTGTGGTTACACTAACCACCAACTCACTCAACCTGAGTATACGTATACCAAAAAAACACTCGACATGTGTATAACCGGACCCATCAGAACTACTATGACCCAATGCACAGTATCCAATGTCCAGCTCACGTACATGACTAATTCAATGGTATCGGGACTAAGCCGACTACCAACACGCTCACCAACGTACCCATGGTATAACCTATATACCGTCACCAGGCAAGACAAGTCTACCTGGTATTGTACCTCGAACAACGTACAAGGTACGTACATCTACCCATCAACCAGACTACAGCCACGATGACCACAACAATAACAACAATAAAACGACCACACGATGACCTAGGTGGTAGTCAAACACATTTCAATAATGGAGTCCATTTATCCAATCCCGAACTAGACAAATCGAAACTCCAACTCAAACATCCATTTCCAAATCCGAATTCGAAATCATCATTCCGCAAACTAGTATTAGGAATGACCATTCCGAACTCAAATCCATAAAAAGAAAATCCACAGTCAAGCTCTAGAATCAAATCCTGAATCGTCACCCAGAATCCGATTCCAAAACCCAAAATATCGTTCTTGCCTACCGAGACGCACTATATCCGACGCACTATATCCGAACCTATCGGATACCTGTTCAAACAATTACCTCATTACGTTTGATTGACTTCATAGGGGAGCCAATCCCAATATCAACACGTCAGTAAGGCTGACCATATCCGACTACGTCGGAAAACTACTCACCTGAGTAATATACCATACAGGATTTACCTCGAAAAGAAGTTCAGTCCTGTCATGTTCCACTCAAACATCCCAGTAAGAGTGATAAACTCTCCACCTATCTGGATCATCAAGATCACGATCCAGATCCACCACTACGTCAACCGACCATAGACGTCACGATCCACGATCGTCATGACGTCCAAAGTCCTCAACCAAATTGCACATCTAAATATATCAGTCAACGACGAAACACGTCGAGACTTTGGGTTCTCCCCAATCACCTCGTATCGATCCTTGGCATTCCACCGTGGAAAATAAAGAATGATCGAATACAAGGACATCAAAATCCATCCTATGTGAATGCAAACAACACTCGTTGCACTCACCACGTCATGTAACCTGACATCGTCTGCCACCAAGTAGAGAATGAGAAATCTCAGTCACCAAACTCCGATATACTCACTCCACCTGATGACCCAAGACAAATCCCAGGTTCACCAACCAATACATGATAAGTTTACTAGTGACACAATCATCATCTACCGTCATCTGCCACAAATGCATCACCTGTCATGGCAGAACCTTGAGAAGTCACCCAAAATGACTTCGACATACCCAATACCAATGCGGAAAACCCGCATTCCTCTCGTCACCTCAATCGCAACCTCTCGCGATTCCGAAGTTCCAATCTGGTTGGAAACACATACTCGGACATCAACCACGTGTCTGTCACCAATTTAACTCTATCCGTGATCCACTCCTGAACCACAGATACCGAACATATGCCTATTCCGATGGTGTCACATCCTGACTCGTAACTCACCGTCATCACAATCACCGGCACCAGTACCAGCACTAGTACCAATATCATCACCTGTTAGCATCATCACATAAGCATCCACACTAGCATCAGCACTAACACTAGCACACCTCGTGCAAACTGACAACTCTGGATCTCCGCTCACACCGAGCGACGACCCCGCACCTCTGCTCGAATAGGAGCAACTCTGCCTCCCTCGTACCCAACAACTTTGGGTACAGTCACCCTGATAACGCATACGAGAAAAGGAAACGTCACCTGAACGTCACCGATTCCCAACAATCGTAACTACAACCATCCGCGGTAGTAGCGCCTGCCACAGACTCTTGCAGACCTAACTACCAGACATCACGATCTAGACTCCGCATCCAACGGAATCAATCGCCGTACCAAATACTCTGTATCCCACTCAGGGATTCCATCGACAAGTACCAACCCTGGTAACCTGTCCAACAATCTCTAACCTGTCGTACCATGACTAAACCAATGTCGTCTACTAGGTCATCCACGACCTTAGTTGCACCAAACCACAACTGAGTAGCACGACACCAAGTAGGTCTAACCAACAAATACAACCTCGACTGCAGAGTGCAGTCCCAACACAAGCTGACATGACTAGGCCGACTAACGAATCTAAATCCAAATAGTCGTCCCAGTCAAACCACTCGTCAACTTACATTTCCGATCCACACCCAAGGTAGGGTTCCACAATCACACTTAGAGTTCCTGTGAACCCAACTGCATAAGGCAGTATAATCCATAATCTGACCGACCCCGCGGTCCCGACATCGTAAAGACGTCAATCCAACTAGGATTCCCCGAATCCGACTGCTAACTGCCAATTGCAGTAAATCCATTTTTCTCAACATAATCCGACTATCTAATGGTCACAACATCAAATCAATCGTCGGAACCGATCCTACGACATCGTGAAGACGATCCCAACTAACCGTCTCACGATCACACTCCAGAATACGAATACGCTAATCCTTCCGTAGGGTCCCACACTGTCAACCACGACAGAACTATGGCAACCCCGGCATCAACTGCCGAACCAAGACATTCCATGATTCAATCCTACTAACTATCGTATCGGCATCCTAACTATCAGGTTGACCACGAACTGTAGCCCCTTGAGATATCACATCCTCGACCTGCGTAAGGAGTAGTACGCAAAATACGCTCTGATAAGCAATCCTATGCTCTGATACCACGTTGACAGGACCCATCCCAATCCCCCCGAGATTAATGTGGGATGACCCTGCTCCCGTCTGACACGGAGTGTCAGACAAGGGATATTTCCGACCTTTGCCCTCCCGGGCTATCAGAGTACACCAGGATCAGGAGGAGGCATGTGATATCTCGATCTCTGCTACAGTCCACATCCGCTGTTAACCAGAAGGCCAGTCAAAACATTAAAAACTGTGAGTGGACAAAACAAGAGTTTATAAAACATTTTATAAGACATTTGTACCCTTCACTAAAAAGCATGCATGCATTCGAAAACCGTTTAACCAAAGAAACCATATGTGGGAACTAAGCCCAAACCAAGATTGAAAAAACCATAAAGACTCAACCGTACGGGCCACTGCCCAAAACCTGTGTAAACACACATCATATATCATATCATATATCATATATCATATATACATATAATTCGCACAACCAATCCTGTCACGGTTTCCGAAGCTACGCGCGTGCTACCCAGGTCTCAATCCGAGTCTTCTCAAAGTCAAGATCAATGTCCGCAGACCACTGACCCTACCCGAGATAATAGTAATCATAGCCTTCCTGAGAGTAAGGAATGCAACTGGGGGGTGACTCCACTCAGTCGGTGCTCCGTGACTACTCCAGGGTCCACCCAGGCCAACGACCCTCCCCGGAGGAGATAATAGAAGTAAAGGAAGGTATATGAATACATATATATACATAACATAAACATTCATGTCTGGTTCCCTTGAACCGTCATGATCCATAACATCCATTAACCAGGGTTCATGCCGGTTCCCATAAACCGTCATGAACCACCATGACCTTTTAAGAGTTCATGCCGGTTCCCATAAACCGTCATGAACTTGGAAATCCATCTAGGGTCCCGGACCCGAAACCATCAGTGTAAAACAACTGGGTCTCGTGCCCGAACATATGACTCAACTGGGCACCGTGCCCGATATCTAAGGGTCAGTCACGACTCCGATCATAGTGATGCGTGCAACCATCCATCCAGGACCGCCCTCAATCCTGGTATGTCGCCGTGAACGCATCAACCGACGCGACCACCACAAGATCATGGTGCACTCATCACCGATCGCTATCCTGAACCGTCAGCACTCCGAAGTCGAGCCTCCCTAGGCTGCCCGACCACGAATCGTGCATCGTGACCTCTCCGGAAGGAACACATCACAATCCGGAGGCGAGCGTCGTATCGTCAATCGCCCTGCACATAGCACCCGCCGCGACCACGATTTGGACCCGAAGGTCGTAAATAGCGTCATATTCCCGAGACAAAACCAAATGGGTCTCATACCCGAGTTTATCCTTTTGAAATCCAAAACCATTTCATTAAAACCAATAAAGAAATACCGACCCGTATAGGCACCGTATAGGGCCGAAACCTCGAAATACGTGCCTATATGTGACCACATAAAAATGCACCCATGGCATCAACAAACATGTAATAAAACATATAATAAACATTTATGCATGCACCAATTTAGAAAACAAGGTCCACTCACAGACCGTCCAAGCTGCCACCTCGATTTGCGTGCCATACGGCTCCCCGAGCCGATCACCATCATCGGGACTCCCAAACCTGTCCAAATTTTAATAGAAGGTTACTAACTACTTAATTAACCTCTCATCAAAGCCCCGTAATTTTCCCGAACTTTTAACTATTTTTAAACCGATCCTAAACCTTCTGACACCCCGAAACCTATCGAAACGATGTCTGATTGACGCGAAACCAGTCCCAAAATGTTCGTTAGATCGAATAGAAGATTTCCCATGTTGAACACTTTCCTAAATTATGGCCCACGCGCCCGCACGCGCTCCTAGAAGGGCCAAATCACTATTCATCATCATCAACCTCAGGAAAACCGGTCTGAACCAGCCGGGTACTATGCTGAACCGGCGGAACCGGTTCAGTGCTCTCCCGTCTTCATCTTCGATCCGTTTTCTCCCATTTTAATTCCTAAATTCCTATTTCATCATTTCCTATCTAACCCAATCAACAAAACCGACCAAAACCTCCTAAATCGATCCCTAGAAATCACCCCCCACGGCCCCTGTTTTTCCCGACCACCTTCCAGCCTTCCTCCGCCGTGAACCACCCCCCAAACCATCCTAAAATGTCCCTAGAAACTCCCTAATCATCTCCCAATCACCCACAACGAAACATAATGTCATATTCAAAATAATGGAAAAATGGGCATTAATCGGGTAATCGGGTTACCTGTCTTCTCCGCCGTGTATGGCGGTCGAGCCACACTCAACCACCATCCTCTGCCTCAACAACCACTCTCTCAGTCTCTAGCTTCTCATCATGATCGAATGGATGGGTTGTGGTTTAAGGGGGAGGGTGAGATCGGGTTGTGTTTGGGTGTGTGTGTGTTTGAAATGAAGAAAAGGAAATGAACGGTGCATGAAGGGATAATGGTGTCCATTGGATGGGTGACACTTGTCACTCATCCATTGGTCCTCCATTAAATATCTGGGCCCCACTAAATTCCAAAAGTTAACTCGTTTCGTAATTCGTGCAATAGTGCACTTGAACTTCCGTGAACCGTAATTTCGTCGTCGAAGGTCCGAATTCGACATGCCGCCTGTCTATTGATTCGTATCGTCCTTATCTACCTAACGGTCTTTGTCCCTCGGCCATCGGACCTCTTGGTCAAAAATTCAACATTTGCCCCTTTTTAACCAAAATTAACAAAATGCCCCTAAACTTCCGAACATCATAACTTCCTCCTCGAACGTCCGAATTGAACGTGCCACCTGTCTATGGACTCGTGACGTCACGAACTACGTCACGGTCATCGGTCAAAGTCTATTTGACTGCCCAATTGAAAAGTCAACGTTTTGCCACCACCAGGGTCACTAACTAATCACGGATTAGCCTCACTAATCGTGATTAGTCACTAATCTAATCCTAGAATTAGGGACGGGTCGTTACACTATGGGGATACCCATTCTGGTCTGTGGATCGTGACTCTCCAGGTCGACTTCTGGAGGAGACCATATAAATCATATGGAGGGTTTCATATACACTTTCAAATACTTTCTTTCTTTCTCAAAACATTTCTCAACTGAGTCTCATACCCAATTCATCTCAATAGGATTCCTCGAATCTGATTCAAATCTATTTCACAGGACTCAGCCTAAATCCACAGTTCAATAGGGTCTCATGCCCGAATTCTCATTTCATAAATCGAACTAGGACTCAAGCCCGATTTCACGATCAACAGGGCCTCAAGCCCGATACCACAATAATAGGGCCTCGAGCCCGATTTCAAAACTAATGGGGCCTCAAGCCCAATATTACAATCAAAGGGGCCTCCAGCCCGAGATTACAACCAACTGGACCTCAAGCCCTAATTCGTAAACCAACAGGACCCTCGGTCCGATCGTATAACTCAAGTGGACCCTCGGTTCGGTTCCTCGTCAAATTAAATGGACTCCAAGTCTGCGAGTTGTAAACCAAATGGGTCTCATGCCCGATTTCATATTTCCAAATCCAAAACTAATTTATTAAACCCTCATTGAAAACCTAGCACGTATAAGCATCGTAATAAGCCAGAAATCTTGAAATACGTGCAAATACGTAAATCCCAGGCTACCACAAACAAACACACTCATGGCATCACAAAACATATTCTAAAACAATTATAAAACATTTATGCATGCATCGAATTCATAAAACAAGTCCACTCATAGATTGTCAGAAGCCGCGCCTCGATACGTGTGCCATAAGAATCTCCCGGGTCAAATGTCGCCTCCGGGATTCCCGAACCTGTCCAAATTAATTTAGAAGGTTACTAACTATTTATATAACCCCTCACTAAAGCCCCGTAATTTTTCAGAATTTCTAACTATTTATAAACGCGAACCTAAACCTTCGAACGTCCCGGACTATATCGAAACAATGTCCGATTGACACGAAACCAGTCCCAAAATGTTCGTTACATCGAATAGAAGATTTGACATGCTGGAAACTTCCCCAAAAATCCTGCCACCCGCCGTCACGCGCTGGCGACTGTTCATCTTCTCCAGCGACTAAACCGGTCCAGACTAGCCGGTTCGGTTCAGGGCCTGCAACTGGACCGGCGTGACCGGTTCAGGCCTCTCCAATCCTCATTTTTCGTCCAATCTTCTCCTTTTCAATCCTAAACTTCCTATTTTGATGTTTTCTATCATTCCCAATTAATAAACCTAAAAGAAAACAACTAAAACCAGTTCATTCAATCCTCCCAAAATCAGTCCAAGTTCTCTGATCACCCCCAGGGCAGCACCGCCGTTCTTAGCCGTCAAAAAATGGTCCATTCTCTCTCCTAACAACCTAATAACCTCATCCTAATCATCCAAAATAGTCCATAATGTATAAATCGAAAAATATGGGAAAAGGGGACAAACCGAGAAATCTTGCTCGGGTTTATGGCCGCCGTCCACGGCGGCGTTGCCTCCTGCCTGCCACCATCATCACAGCCCTCAACTTACTCTCTGGCCTCACGGTTCTTACACCCTCTTGAACTCTTAGCTGTCACAACACTTCTCGTCATCCTACCTAGGGATGAATCAAGGAGAATCCAAAATGATGACCTCAAAGTTCCTCCTATGTGATCCTCCAGTACCTAGCACTATCTGCTACAGCGTCACACTCAATGACCTCGGAATACTCATCACCAATACGGAATCAAGCACTCACCTCATCGTCTCAATCACAACTTCTCTTGATTCCGAAGTTCCAATCACGTTGGAAACATGCTTCTTTTCCAATTACTGAGCTCACTCACTACACGAGCATTTCCTGCGTCCTATAGGCAAACAAGTGTCAACCGTAGTCAACCAACACCAATCCACAATGTACTCTCAAGTCCTCAACTCAACTGGACACCATCCACGCGTCCTTGAATACTGTTTATGTATGTACACTCATTCTGAGTGGAATTCACGCGTCTCAAGGTTAAACCTTGTATACTATTTATGGATGTGCATAAACAGCCTCCAACACTCACATCTCGTACCTTCAATCATTCCGATCCAACTCTGACTCGTAGAATTGGTCGGAATCCACTGTTATCGGTCGGTAGGCTAAACAGCGCAACGTCTGTCGTGATCTGAAGCCAAATCCCCGTGTACTACCAAATCTGACCAACCGACCCATACGTCATATGACGTCACTCACGTCATCCATTTATACCTTTTCATCTGAATGCCACCTAGGCATTCCATCCCTTAACGTTACTACTTCTGGGCACACACTCGCGCCCCAAGTCTCGTATCATCAGGGAACTGGTCACCAAACCAAGTACTCCTGATGCCTCGCACTGAGCCACTCAGGATCCTCTCAGTCCAGCTCAGTGCCCATCAAACTCACATGCTCGCCACTCTAGGCACATATGCTATTAAATCTGCATACTGGTTCGCCCGTCCCAACTCTATGGGATCAACTCCATCACTCAAACTCATGTAATCCATCTGAGGATATCTAGGGCACCTGTCACTCATCCAGGTATATCATACTCGTCACAGTCACCTCATAGAGGTAACGTGGCAAGTGTGCCAACACCCACGTCAGCGTTTCATTCTGAGATCGCACTCAGCCGTAACCGAGTCGAATCTAGAAACTATGCTCGTACTGTGTGTCACTCACGCACCTCGTATCATTGTCACGACTGACGAATCCCATCGTCACAATCGTCATGGTAATCTGATCCTATTCAACTCGATAAGGATCGATCACGTCCATCGATAACAGCGTCTGCCACAACCTCATGCAGACCAATATCAGCAACATTATGCTATCGAGACTCTGATACATGCGGTCAACTCACCGTAGGTACCAACCTCTCAACTCACAACATCCACCGATCGGTCCACCTCTGGGTCTGATCACAAGTACCACACTCCTGGTAACTTGTCCAATCAATCACCTACTAGGGTTATCACAAACCCGGCTACCCGCTGCAGCCCAACCATCCTGACTGATCCCTTGCTCTTGACTCCGAAGAGTCGTCATACTCCAATACTGGTACCAAACTAGCCAATAACTACACTCTGAGGATCTCGTCCTCTCGTAACTCTACGGCTCACAGCAGCTGGCCTTCGCAAGAACTTGGCCATACTTCGTGCCTAACATTGTACAATGGCTACACGTCGCAATCGTATCCTATCGCGTCACACCACAACTACTTCGGGCATCTCCCGCCAGTCGAAATCCAGGAGGGATTCGACACACTGAAATTCATCACGCAAAATAGAATCACACGTTCCTATTCCCAACCGTCGTGACTGTAGTCATACACGGTCATCGTATATTGGGCGACCTTGACCTCTAACCACCACTGGTATTAATCCATACATCCTCTATCCGACACGACCCTACCGTCTAGCGGTCACGACTCTCAAGTCTTCATACGGTCTCTACTGATCCACTGGATCCTATTCCCAGTAACACTCGGGCTCTAAGCCGTTAGATTCCCATAAATACTGATCCTCCTCGGTATCAAACATCGAAACATGTGGCATTAGATGCCAATCGAACCTCAATTATCGTATCACATGCCAAACACCATCTAACTAAGGTTCGATTCTACTTAATCCTCGTACTAATACCCTAACTATCAGGTTGATAACGGGCTGTTACGACTTCAGAGACATCACATCCTCAACCTGCGCGTACTCCACGCTTTGTCAGGACCCGTCCCAAATCCCCCAGGAATAACGTGGGAAGCGCCTGATCCCGTCTGACACGAAGTGTCAGACCAGGGAAAATTCCGTCTCTAACCCTCACCGGGGCTTCCAAAGTATGCCAGGATCGTAGGAGGAGGAGTGTGATGTCTCGTCTCTGCTACAACCCGCATCCGCACGATCAACCTGAAGGGCATTAAAACATCAAAAGTCGCGAGTCGACAAAATAATATTTTCATAAAACATTTCACATAAAGAAATTTATGCCCTTCATTAAAAGCATATGCATGCATTCAAAAACCGTTTATCAAAACATTCATAAAACCACTTGAAAACATTTTCAAAACCTTTCAAGGGTTCATGCCCGGTCCCCATAAACCGTCATGAACCATAAATCCATTTATGGGTCCCCGACCCGAAATCACTAAAACCCGTAAAACAATACATGTGGGAACTCAGCCCAAATCAATATATGTGGGTCTCAGCCCAAAACCCTTCTCAGTGAAATACCAAAACATCGAATACGGGGTCTCCACCCCAAATCACTTTCCGAAATATAAAACATGGAACACAGGGTCTCCGTCCCCAAATCACTTTTTGTAAAACCTCATACGTACTCATACGTATAACCCATCCGCGGCACTTCCGATAAGATGCCAACTTGGGGCACACAGCCCCTAGGGAACACATCCTCGATATATGTCACGATATCATCTCTATACTAGTGTGCACACTACTCAGGGCCTCACTCCGAGTCTTCTCCCAAGAATTCTCCATCTGGGAGGCTCTATCTTCGGACCTAGTCCGATCATCTCTCCGGAATCTAGTCTGGGACCACATCATAAATCGTAACCCCCACTCCTGGAACGGGATCCCTATCATGATACCCATTCTGTTATGTGGATCGTGACTTTCCAGGTCGGCGTCTGGAGGAAACCATATAAATCATATGGAGGGTTTCATATACACTTTCAAATACTTTCTTTCTTTCTCAAAACATTTCTCAACTGGGTCTCATACCCGATTCAACTCAATAGGATTCCTCGAATCCGATTCAAATCCATTTCATAGGCCTTGGCCTAAATCCATAGTTCAACCAGGGTCTCATGCCCGAATTCTCAGTTCATAAATCAAACTGGGACTCAAGCCCGATTTCACGATCAACAGGGTCTCAAGCTCGATACCACAATAACAGGTCCTCGAGCCCGATTTCACAACTAATGGGGCCTCAATCCCGATATTACAATCAAAGGGGCCTCCAGTCTGAGATTATAACCAACTGGACCTCAAGCCCGAATTCGTAAACCAACAGGACCCCGGGTCTGATCGTATAACTCAAATGGACCCTCGGTTTTATTCCTCGTCAAATCAAATGGACTCCAAGTCTGAGAGTTGTAAACTAAATGGGTCTCGTGCCTGATTTCATATTTCCAAATCCAAAACTAATTTATTAAAACCTCATTGAAAACCTAGCACGTATAAGCATCGTAATAAACCAGAAATCTCGAAATACGTATAAATACGTAATTCTCAGGCTACCACAAAATCATGCACTCATGGCATCACAAAACATATTCTAAACCAATTATAAAACATTTATGCATGCATCGAATTCATAAAACAAGTCCACTCATAGATTGTCCGAAGTCGCGCCTCGACACGCTTGCCATAAGCGTCTCCCGGGCCAAACGCCGCCTCCGGGATTCCCGAACCTGTCCAAATTAATTTAGAGGGTTACTAACTACTTATATAACCCCTCACTAAAGCTCCATATTTTTTTGGAATTTCTAACTATTTTTAAACGCGAACCTAAACCTTCGGACATCCCGAACTATATCGAAACGATGTCCGATTGACACGAAACCATTCCCAAAATGTTCGTTACATCGAATAGATGATTTGACATGTTGGACACTGCCCCAAAAATCCTGCCACGCGCCGTCATGCGCCTAAGGAATGACCTGCGCGTGGGCCTCACGCGCCGGCGACAGTTCATCTTCTCCAGCGACTGAACAGGTCCAGACCGGCAGGTTCGGTTCAGGGCCTGCAACTGGACAGGCGTGACCGGTCCAGGCCTCTCCAATCCCCATTTTTCGTCCAATCTTCTCTTTTTCAATCCTAAACTTCCTATTTTGATGTTTTCTATAATTCCCAATTAAAAAACCTAAAAGAAAACAACTAAAACCCGTCCGTTCAATCCTCCCAAAATCGGTCCAAGTTCTCCGATCACCCCCAGGGCAGCACCGCCCTTCTCAACCGTAAAAAACGGTCCAATCTCTCTCCTAACGACCTAATAACCTCATCCTAATCATCCAAAACAGTCCATAATGTATAAATCGAAAAATATGGGAAAAAGGGACAAACCGAGAAATCTTGCTCGGGTTTATAGCTGCCGTCCACGGCGGTGTTGCCTCCTGCCAACCACCATCATCACGGCCATCAACTTACTCTCTGGCCTCACTCAAGATCAGATAGGAAGGGTCTTGGATTGGGTTGGATGGTCGATCGATTTGGGTTTGGGTTTGGCATGCTCGAACAAAGAAGAAAAGGGACGATATGCATGAATGTAAAATGATGTCCAGTGGATGAGTGACACTTGTCACTTATCCATTGGGCAGCACCGAAATTTCTGGTCAACAATTCAATTCAAAAGTCCCTCGTCTCGTAAAACGTGCAATAGTACTTTCAAACTTCCGTGAACCGTAACTTCCCCGTCCAACGTTCGAATTCGACGTGCCGCCTGTCTATGGATTCCTAACATCCTGATCTATGTAACGGTTCTCGGTCCTTGACCATCGGACCTCCCGGGTCAAAAGTCAACTCTTTGCTCCTTTTTAACTAAATTACCAAAATGCCCCCGAACTTCCGAAAATCATAACTTCTTCCTCGAACGTCGGAATCGAGCGTGCCACTTGTCCATGATCTCGTGACATCCTGAACTACGTCATAGTCATCGGCCAAAGTCTATTTAACCGCCTTAATGAAAAGTCAACGGTTCGCCCACTCTAGGGGCAAAATCGTCATTTCACCTTGAACGTCCGCTAATCCTTGTGTAATCCCCGATTAGTCTCGCTAATCCGTCATTAATACTTAATTAATCCCATTAATTCGGGACGGATCGTCACAAGGTACGCCACAACACCACTGCTACTAGTCTTATCATCCTTGATGCTTTTACAAGTTAAGCATACCTCGTGCCAAGACTTCAGTATATCGTGTGAGTTTTCCATCAACATGCACTATTCTCAAGTATACCAATTCACAAAATGGTATCTACCGACCTCGGTCCTCCCATGCATCAAGACCTATTCAACGATCCATATTACTTCCGTCGGTGATTCGCGACGACCCCACTGGAGTCATAACGTACTTACTCACACCATTAACTCAACCAATCGTTCCATCAATGGTTCCACTAACCACCAACACAGACAACCTGTGGGATCACCATCCACGTTCCACACTACCTGTTTGCAACTGGACCCTATCACATACCTGTTTAACCATGATCATACATCTCAATGTCAGGGTCCCACCAGCCATTCCTAGCTCTGAGCATATAGCTCACCTCAACACTGAAGCTTCGGCACCAAGCTGGTCACCAACACCTCCACCAGAACATCACGATTCACGTCCAAATCACATCGGAATGGTTCAAATCCTTGAATAACCAGTATGCACTCATTCCATGTACATGCACCAACACACGCAACAACAGCCCTACGCACGTTGAATAAAACCAAGATCTTTTAGAATACCTCAAACACAGCTCGTAGAGTATATCCTCACGTACTTCCAACGACATCCTACGGTAAGTCCACCAATTAACCACATCAGCATCAGTCGAGCTCTACTATACCCAAAGTCCATCCAACAACACCATAGTGTACCAGTCACCTTCACAGTGTATCTCCAGGGCACATAAACATCCTCATAACCATACGGATTACCAACTGACTACGAGTCAATCACGCTTCACTTTTGTAGTTCGTTGGTCTAATCCTACCACTATGCTGAACTACATGTCTTCCGGGGAAGTCCAACACAAGTCCCTTTCGAGTCTCTCGGTCTCCTGGGTCTCCCGATCAATAACCAATCCAATTACATCTCAATTTCGAATATAGGGAAGACCCAGCACTAGATCCAAAACCAAAACCCATACGTATGCGAGACGGACCACACGCGTCCTGCACAACTCCAAGATAGTCAACACGTCTAAAGGCACGTCTAGATTGTGGGTTCTCTTTAATAACCTCATGTCGATCAGTTATAGTCACTCCTTTTTCATTTCCTTCCGTCATCCTTCAACGGAACACACAATGGTCCTCAACCATGTCATCACAAGCCATTCTACCTTAATTCATCTTAACACCATCCCCTAACGCTCGCCACACAGGCCACTCCCGGCGTCACCAAGTACTCTTCTACTCCTGAACACATCCACACGTATCCACGATCAAGGGGGGCCACAAGTCCTGAAGTGCCATCACTGCATCACTCGAATCGACTCCAGGGCATCTGACACTCGGAAGCAACACCACATCTCATCGTCTAAATCGCAAGAACCATCCACACGTCAACTCCACTACATCACGTATCCTTATTCTCACGCACCAACCTTCCCGAGGTTCAACTCCGAGCACCTGCTAAAATACGAGTTACCAACTCTCGGAATCCTCAATCAACAATCACTGACCACGGACTCCCCAGTTACCACCCTCGAAGTCGTCAATCACCAAGTGCCAACCTCGGCATCACTACATGCCAACTTCGGTATCTGCCGACATATGCCAACACATCAGGGGGAGTCCACTTAAACCAACCTCACGAACGGTCAAACCCGGCCATACAAACCTAGCCCGATCCAACACGAAGCATAGGTCCACCGCACTTCCGCTGCGCTACTCTGATCAAACTAATAGTCTCCTGACTGTTCGTATCGAAACATGACCTACCAATGGTCATCACATATAGGGGTTCCTACCAGACACCGGCACCTCACAACTGACCACAACCTCTACTCAATGTGCCCATCCGACCATTTACAAGCATCCCAGCTCGTGGCGCATCATTCCCGATCTAGTGCTCACAGTACACCAGTCCCGAACCTTCGCGCTTACCGAGCCAAAGCCCTCAAGTCGGGAAAACTAACCTCCTTCATAGTCCAGTACTCTGAGCAACTCAATGCTCAACCAAATACCGCCATCTCACTGGACTCGTCCAGAGTCGTGCACCAACCATCCACTACCTCGGCTGCACCTAGCAGCACCATCTCCAATCCGGCCATAAATCGGACCAACCCCAACAACTATCTAACCACAAACCCCAACTCACATTTTCTAGACTAAACACTTACTCTAGGGTTTCTCACTCACAGTCCAAATCAGTCATCCCACGGGGTTCCTCAAATCATCCTCGTCATACGGGTTATCAAAACCCACAACATCCACTAGCTCATAACAACCTCCACTCGAGTCGTTACATCCGGCTAAGACTATCCCTTAGTCTACACACCAATGTCAACCAGTAACCAACACTAGAGGGAATCCCTTAGATCCTCAAAGTCGTTTCCTATACCCCCGCCACTCGAGGCATCCGGCTACTCGTGGCCGCACAAATCCAATCTCAACCAAACTGACCAAAGGGTCACCATTTAAGACTATCGTCATCCAATCGCCACCCGGCCCAATAGGCCACCCTCAACTGGCCCACGAGTACCATCCGGCTCAAGAGGCTATTATCGGGCCCCACAGGCCTACCAGCCTACTCGTAATCGTAGCTCACTGGCTACCAACCAAGTTAACCACGATGGCATACATCCGACCATATGGTCCAACTATCGAGCATATCCAGCGCCAAACATGCTAACTATTCCTGCCCTAAGCCGACAAGTATCACACCCCACACCGCGTATCGGGCGACCAGCACTTAGCCACTAGTGATCTCGCCACCAACTAAGCCCTTAACTATCATACGATTACTTACTAACACTCGCGTGTCTAGGTTGATGACGGGTTATTTCACGTTGAGACATCACAACCACAGCAGCATCACAACACTCACGTCGACAATCCACCTGCTCTGGAAGCCAAACTTCACGCAGAGCGCACAAAACCTGCTCTGATACCAATTTGACACGACCCACCCCCAATCCCCCGGGATTAAGGGCTAAGTCATGCTCCCGTCTAACTCACGTGCGACACGAAGGCTGACTGACGACCAACCTCCATGTAACACGTAAGCCGGACAAGGGATTCCTAAATGAACCGTCCAAAAACTTCTGGACTTCCCAGAGCACGTAGAATCTACTGTGGACCACGTGTGCGATGTCTCTGTCTCTCTAACCACAGCCCGCACCGCATCAAACCTGGAGGGTATCAAAAACATAAAAAGACGGTGAGTGGACAAAAATAAGGGATAAGTAGAAAACAACTTGAAAACAGACATTTATACCCTCCATTTAAAAATCAATGCATGCATATCAACCCATGTCATAAAACCATGCCATAATCAAGTTATCCAAAACCGTTTAAGAAAACCGAATTCATTTCCTTTTCACAAATTCCGGGCCTCAGCCCAAAACCATCAAAATCCATATCGTCCGGGTCATAGCCCAAAACATCAAAAACCATTATTGAAAACCATCATTATTGAAAATCATCAAGTTATCATCGAAATCCAAAACACATTTGAAATCCATTTCAACCAATCGAACCTGCTGGATCTATCCGAGTCTTTAAACTCAATAGTAATCTGAGTCTTTAAACTCAATAGTAATCCGAGTCTTTAAACTCAATCCAGGCCTCAATATAATCCGAGTCTTTAAACTCAATAGGCCTACAGGGGAAATCACAATATCCGAGTCTTTAAACTTTCGAGTCTTTAAACTCAATCTGGGTCTTTAAACCTAATCCGGGCCCTCCCCCGTTATATATCATATCTGACAGGACCCATCCCAATCCCCCCGGGATTACCGTGGAATGTGCCCTGCTCCCGTCCAACAAGGGGTGTCGGACAAGGGATAACCAAGAGCAACTGCCCAAACGGGGCATCCAGAGTGCGCAAGGATCGATGGAGGAGGTGTGCAATGTCCCAGTCTCTGCTGCAATCGCATCCGTGATCAACCTGAAGGGCATTAAAACCAAAAGCTGTGAGTGGACAAAAACCAGTAAGTTCATCAAATACATTTATAAGACATTTATGCCCTCCAATAAAAACGTATGCATGCCACAAAAACCAGTAACCAAAACGTTTGCTCAACCGAGCCCTTAGGGCCTTAGCCCAAAAACCGTTAACCAAAAACTAAGTGTGGGAACTCAGCCCAAAACCGTGGAATACCACCACCATACATATACGACCATGTGGGTCACCACCCACTACCATAAATGAACATTAATTCAAATCACACAATCATAAATCCATCCGGAAAGCCATTTCATTAATTCGTATTTTACCATTACCATCACCAGCATCCCTGATGCTAGATGTCCCTGACGTCATGTCTCACGGTTTCATAAGCTACGCGTGCTGCCCGGGGTCTCTCCGGGTCCATATATCTGACATCCCTGATGTCTGACGTCCCTGACGTCAATCATAGCAATCCTGCTCCTGAGTCATCATACGGTCCGGCTGCTCCGTATAATGACCCCTCGCAGGCAATGCACCGTGACTTCCCCAGTGTCCCAGACATCTGGAGGAGACCATCATATATCCATGTGTACAGATGGTATATGGAAAAAAGTTTTTATTAATTCATTTCACAACATCATAATGGGCCCTGCCCGAATTTTCCATAAAACAACACAATTCCATTTAGGGTCCCTGACCCGAAACCACATTTATTAAATATAGGGCCCCTGACCCGAAATCATCATTTTAATCCAACTGGGCCCCATGCCCGACTTTATGAACCACTGGGCCCACGACCCGATTTATAAACCAACTGGGCCCGCAACCCGACTTATAAACCAACTGGGCCCGCAGCCCGATTACGTACTCAAATGGACTCCAAGTCCGAGATTTCCAAAACAAGTGGGCCTCAAGCCCGAATTCATCTTTCCAATAAAAACCATTTTATCATATTATTTATTTAACCATAAGCACGCAAAACCACAATTAAACCGTTAACCCCGATATACGTGAAATACAGAAAACACCTCGAAATACGTGCAACATACCCGAAATCAATGCTCACAAATACCATCATAGAAATCATGTATATAAACCATATAAAACATTTAAGCATGCATAGGATTTATAAAACCAAAGTCCACTCACAGACCGTTTTAACCGTGTGCCTCGGTACGCGTGCCACCGGCCCTCCCGGGCCACACCACTATCACCGGGACTCCCAATCCTGTCCAAATCACATTAGAGGGTCACTAACCTCATTATTAACATCCTATCAAAGTCCCATAATTTTCCCGCATTTTTACTTATTTTTAAACTTAATTTAAAACCTTCGGACATCCCGAACACTATCGAGACGGTGTCCGATCGACACGAAACCAATTCCAAAATATCTGTTACATTAAATAGGACAGAAGTCATGTTGACCTCACCTCGAGATTCGTGCCCACGCGCCGCCACGCGCCGCCGTGAGTGGCTGCGCGTGAAACTCACGCGCCTGCTACAGTGTCACCAGCCCAACCCGTTTGTCTGGTAAACGGGTCCAATTTACCCGCGATACGACCCGGTTCCAATCCTATCAATTCAGCCTTAATTACAACAATTGATCATTCCATTAGCTTCGTTTTAAGTTTAATTTAAGTTCTGTAACATTGATTACACAATTCATTACCTACAATTCCACGATTCGATGATGAACACCAAGAACACCCGTCCATTGTTCATCCTTCGAACCCCATCCATTTCGATCGATATCCTGAAATTGATTCAACCAGAAGCTTCCATGGACTCCGTAAATCATTTCCCCCAACACAATTGCTTCAATCCAGTGTTCAATCGTCACGACTCAAACTCGAGCACCGTCACTGTTCATCAATGGAGGTCCATCGATCTCGATCGGTTTCCTTCAATTGATGAACCCAGAAGCATCGTGGGATCATGAGGAGTCATTTCCCCACAACAATTGCATCCAACGAAGCCTCCAATTCCACGACTCAGCTTCGAAATTTCAGAGACCTCCATCCTTCTGTTCTTCCTCAATTCGACCCCAATTACCTTCGTTCTTGTTGCAGATCGATTCGTGTTGATCCCAGAAAGCTGAATGTGAGCTCAATTTCGATCCTCACGGCCTAACACTCAGTAATCGAATTTCCCTCCTAAACTCAAAAATCCGAAATTTGAGTCTCCCTTCTCTGTTGATCTCTCGTGTTTACCCAACTCAGTTCAACCTCACAATTCCCTCAGTTCCTCACTCATGAGCTTAGCAATGGCAGAGGATTTTAGGTTGGGTAGAAGCTGGGTTGGTTGTACACGGTTAAGCAAATTAGGGAGGGATAATGGAAATTAAAAGATTAATTAATTAATTAAAAATTAATTAAACATCATGATGAGGTCTCCCCCAAAAACATGGATTCTGATTTCAAGGGATGAGTGACACTTGTCACTCATCCAGGTGTGTAGGGTCAACGGTCACTATTCATTATTATATTATTATTTTAATCCCGGCCTCGGTTCGTTAGTTCGTTTCCTTGACCATAACGTCGTCGTCGGATCTCCGATTTCGGCATGCCGCCTGTCGTTGGATTCGTATCGACGATACCTACGTAACGGTCCTTGGCCTTCGTCCATCAGACCTCCCGATCAAAAAGTCAACATTTGGCCCCTAACAAGCCAAATTACCAAAATACCCCTCAACTTCCGAACACCATAACTTTCTCTACGAATGTCGGAATCGAACGTGCCACCTGTCTATGAACTCGTGACGTCCCGAACTACGTCACGGTCATCGGTCAAAGTCCGTTTGACCGCCCGATCAAAAAGTCAACATTTTGCCCACGACCAGGGGCAAAACGGTCATTTTGCACAATTTGTCCGATTCCGCCCTACTAACCACCGTTCAACCTCACTAATCAAGATTAGTCACTAAACTAATCCCGGAATTCGGGACGGGTCGTTACAATATCCGGGTCTTTAAACCCAATAACCAGATCCAACAAATCCAAACCAAAACCATTTTAAAACCATTTCCAAATCCATGTCCAAATCCAAATTCAAAATCGTCATTTCGAATTCCAAGCCGAATCTGAAATCATCATCCCGAATCCAAATCCATAATCCATTTCCAAATCCGAATCTGAAACCATCATTTCGTAAGCATGCATCCGGAATAATCATTCCGAACCCAAATCCGAAAATCCACTTTCAAGTTTCAAAACCAAATCCCAAAGCATCTTTTCTGAAATCCAGTTTCAAAACCCGAAATCACGTTTATAGCAATCACTTTTATGAATAGGGCTTCAAGCCCGAAATCACTTTTCCAAAATCCATCAGAAATCATTAAAATCAAATCATATTTCAATGACATGTCCAACTCCGCAACAATCAAATCATATTTCAACTCCCAAAATCAAATCATCAAATCCATCATCAAACCATAGTAGAAAACCATATCTCGTAAAGCGTGCCATTATGTAATTATCTCGAAATACGTGCAAAACCGTAAATCATCAATACCATATCATAAACATAGAAATCACGTATAAAAAACATATAAAAACATTTATGCATGCATCAAGGGTTAGAAAGCAAAGTCCACTCACAGACTATTAGCGTCGTCGCCTCGATACTCGTCCAATTACGCTTTCTGAACTAATCCACTATCACCGGCTTTCCCGAACCTGTCCAAATCCCATAATAAGGTCATTAACCAGTTCATTAAGCTTCCTCTAATGCCCCGTAATTTTTCTGAATTTTTAACTATTTTTAAACGAGTCCTAAAACCTTCGGACATCCCGAAACATATCGAGAAGATGTCTGATCGACTCGAAACTAGTGCCAAAATGTTCGTTACATCGAATAATTTAAAAGTCATGTTGGAACTTCCTCAAAATCCATGCCATGAGCCCACACGCGCCACCCAAAGGGGCTGCGTGTGGGCCTCACGCGCTGGTACTATTCATCTTCAACCTTGGGTGAACCCGATTCAGACCGGTCCAGACCGACCCGATGCACACCCGTATCGGCGTTCAAGGTTTTTGTCCAGTCTTAGTCCATTTTTTATCCTAGTTTCACCATTAGTTTTTTCTAGTGATTTCCTGCACTACTATGTTTTCAAAACTCACAATTATGGTTTGTAAAGTACCTTCCAAAACGAGGTCATAGGTCCAGTTTTTCCTCATCTGCGTTCTGGTGCTCATGGCCATCCCAAGCCTCGAATTCAATCCCTAAGAGTCCCTTACAACCTCCAAATCAATTTTTCATTATCACTAACGATCAACAATCACTAAAACTGAATATACCATTTTTGGGTTTAACTTACCGGATCACGGTTTCTACGGCCACCATCCACGACAGACCCTTCTTTCAATCTCCTCAGACTCGTCTCAACTCCTCCTCCTTTTTTCCTTCTCAAGTCGTAAGCCACAGAGGCGGTTTAAGGGCCTGTATGGATTGCATGTCATGGCTACCTCTGTTTTCCTAATAGTTTATCTTACGGGTCAAGGTCCCTAGCCACGGTAACTTTTGTAATCAAGCTACCATCCTCCTCTTATTACCCTGTTTTTCATTTCTCATTCACAGATCACGGCAAAGGATGACACTGGAAGAGATTTGTGAAGATTGGTGCACGGGGTCCTTGTTTTTTTTTTCCTTCCTTCATCGTGCAACCGTACAATTCCATCAGTTTAAGGTGGCTGAGGATGTTCCACTGCCTTCCGGAGAGGGACAAGTGTCCCCAATCTGGTGAGCACAATTCCCTAAGCAGCCAACTGTCACAATTCCACTGGCACAAATCCACATGCACTGAAAAAGACCAAATTGCCCCTTTACGCCAAATTACCATTTTGCCCTTCGCACATTTAGACTGAAATCTAAATCATTCGAAACCCGATGACAGCGTGCTGCCTGTCGTTTTACTCAGCGTATCGAGACCTACCTAACTGTCCTCGAAGTATATGTAAAATAGCTATCATAATAAAAGTCAACCGTTGGCCCCGTTTAAACCAATTTACTAAAATACCCCTGAATGTCCAAACATCATAACTTCGTCCTCGAATGTCGAAATCTAACGTGCCACCTGTCTACGGACTCATGACGTCACGTACTACGTCCCAGCCATCGGCCAGAATTCATTTGACCACCCGAACTAAAAGTCAACGTTTCGCCCATTCCAAGGGCAAAATCGTCATTTCACACCGTCCGTCTGAAGCACCCAACTAATCACCGATTGACTTCACTAATCCATCATTAACCACTAATCTAATCCCGATTTCTGGGACAGGTCGTTATAGAAAAACCCATGATCTAAGGGAAAATATGAGCAAATGCATATGAGTTGAATCGTGACATCTTCATAATGCATTATCAATGGGGTAACCATACCAAAAATGTGTCTCGTTAAAATTTAGCTAGGTAACAAAACCCAATGGGACAAAATAACTCTAGTTGTAGGACAAAAGTGTTCATGATGATCTTGTGAGTATATCTTGGGATACTTATTATACTTCAGGATACTCGGTATGCTTCGGGATACTCCCCTTGATATCGACTCCCCCTGAAAATTAAGAACTTGGTAGATCAGCTAGTCTACCCGAGCCAATATCATGAACATGCTTATGTAATGTTGCATTTGATGATGGCTTGTTGCTACCTCTTATAATAAAACTAATCCCCATATGCCTGATGGAGATAGCATTATCTTAATAGATAATCTTCAGTTTATTATTGGTAAAATGCAGTCCACAAGTACTTCGAACATGCCCCGTAATGGCTCTTAGCCATATATATATTCACAGGCTGCTTCGTGAAAAGTTAAAATATTTGCATGAATTAAAGACGTAGCAATAAAGCTCTGTTTCTTAGACCTCCAAGATATTGTTGTGTTCCCAATAGTAAAGACATAACCAGTTTGAGAACATACCTTATGTGGGTCTGATAGTTAGTCTACATCAGTATTCCCAATAAGGCAATGCATCATTCCGAGGACCAAGGAGGTTTTATTCATTCCTCGATGCATAAGGATAGAATAAGCTCATATCTCACATACCATTACGGTATTGGAAAATGTCTTTTATGCCATTCTAGTGGCAGAGTATTGGCGCGGAGTTAAATGTAGCTAGCAAGTTTACAGCGGATGAAATGTCTAGTCTAGTGCATTTGAATCAAGTACAATAATGCGCTTATTGCACTTAGATATGAAACTTCTGGTCTTACTATCTCTTCGTTATCATCTTTTAGATGAAACGGGTCCTTTTTAGGATCTAGACTACGGATGATCATATATGTGGGCTTGAAGATTTTGCTTTATCCTCATTAAAGTATCTCAACATCTTTTGGATGTAGTATCAGCACCTTTTAGATTTAGTATCAACATCTTTTAGATGTGATTTAATCAATAGACTAAAACCACATATGCACAGTACTCGAGCTTCAGGTTGAGACAGAACTTCATTCTCCTAAGATCCTTCATTTCAAAATCCAACTTCAGGTGCTTAGTAGTTTCATTAGTTTCTTATGGAATACCAATCAATAGCAAACATGGAACTTGTTTTCTTAATAAACACGCATGTGTATTCTTCATTATCCCACTCTGATCAAATACTCACTTAGGCAGTTATATCACATCCGTCCAGATGATCTCAATCCATAAGTGAACACCTCAAACAAATAGAGAGTGTGTTCCGTGGTCTGGAAATATTTGCATCAAGTATTTAAGTCCTTTAGGAACCTTCAAACATATTTCTGTATTCAGATGCCCATAGAGATAACCAGTAACCACATCCATAAACTGCATATTCAGTTTTTTTCGGAAAACTACCAAACTGATAAGACAGCAGAATGTTATGACATTCATTACGAGAGAATACGTCTCCTCGTAATTAATCTCAAGGCATTGAGAAAATTGTGTGCTATTAAATAAGTTGTACATCTCACAATCTCATCTTTCTCATTACGCTTCCTTATGCCTACCCATTTAAATCATGGAGGTTTAACATGGGGAGGGGTGGGAACTATAGGTCCAAGCACCTTCCTTTTTGTCAAGGAATCTAATTCGACCTGAATTGGTTCTTTCCAATTTGTCCAGTCTTCTCTACGTTGGAATTAATTCATCAACGGAGTAAGGTTCGATTTCATTACTAGTTATTACTTTGGTAGCTACCACGAATTTATATACATCATCGATGATAGTATCATTCTGATTCCATATCTCACATAAGTATACATGAGTTACCGAGATCTCTTTATTCTCGGGAGTGGGTTCAGCGTTGAAACGTCCCCCGACGTCGTCACTTCGAGGACAGACCCATAATCCGGAATCATCTCATGGGATGGATCAGTTGATATTTAGAAGAGATTCGATTGTGCCAAATATCCTTTTCTAGGGATAAGAATCCTTCGAACTTATTAGTCTACCTCGCTTCTGGCTAGGGACATATGACTGGTTAGCCGATATGGTCGTACCTCGTCCGTCTAGGACGACACGTCCTACCGGGACGTCTACCTTGCATGCATATTTGCAGCAGATATATGTGATCTCGTTAATTTAGCTAGATTAGAGGACGTCTAGTGTATTATTAGCTACACTTTGTAAATCTAAAATTCTCCGCACTACATTCTTACTTTGTGTGGTTCGGAGATCAAGATGAGACATAGTGGGGACATTCCACGTCAATTCACGTCATTCTTAAGGAACTTTTAACGTTATTATCTCCCCCTAACTATGGAAAGACTATCTCATAAAAGTGACTATCTGCAAATATAGCGGGAATGAGATCGCTTGTCAAGAGATCTAAAGAGCATATAATGGAGGGGGATTCATAACCAATATATATGCCCCTCCTTCGTTGAGGTCCTATTTGTGTACGTTGTGGCGAATAATTGACGCGTAACTACACACCCAAAAATACGTAAGTATGAAGTATCTGGTTCATACCTAGTCACCAGCTGTAACGCAGAATATCGTTGGGTGGCGTTGACCTCAACCGGACCAACATTGATACATGAAAAATTGCATAGCCCTTGCGTAGAAACTAGAAGTTTGGTGCCCATTACTAAGGTTAATTAGTGTTTCTAAGAGACCATTATGGGTGTGAACATGGGGAACCAAATGTTCATCATCAATCCCAAGGGGCATGCAATAGTCATCGAATATTTCGATGTAAACTCTCTGGTATGATCGAGTCTTATAGACTGTATAAGAGAATCAGAGTGGTGTGGCCCTCAATTTAATGATTTGGGCTAAAGTTTAGCAAACGCAATATGCGTATGGACAATAGGAAAACATGTGACCACTTTGTCGGTATCTCAACTAGAACCATGAATTTTTTTTCATACGGTCCGCATGGTGGTTGGAAGATCCACAAATTTCCCCTTGTATTATGTACAAGAAAGGGTGAAGTCTTTACTCATTTTTGCATATAATGGTCTAATATTTGATTTTGCTAACGAGCAAACTTGGCATAGTGTTTCATTAAACACAAAGGTACCTAGTAGTAAGAGGATGCCCGTGCAATATATTGAGAGTACAACGCATCATTATCTTGACCTGGGTATCCCAACCGGTCATGTCATAATGAGCAATTGCTCATACTAGTTAGCTTCTAGCTAACTCTTAGCTAGCTTCTGGCCATACTCATTGGAGGTTATGCAAAGATATTCCACTTTCTTGTCATTAGTGGTTGCAACGTAATAATTGTGGGCTTGAATATCCGTAAATCTCGACAATGTTCTTATGGAACTTGGAGAATAAAGGATCCTATTGATGGTAATTCAGTACCATTTGACAGCATTCTTTTGTCATATTCCTCAGAGTGCATAATAGCACTGTCAGCCGGACAATAAACTTCCACACAAAAAATGCATATTTTTAGATTTAATTCAATGGATCACATGTTTGAGAATAAGTGCTTATATTGAATTAAATCATATTCGAGCGAAAACCCTCATTTTCAAAATATATTCATATGTGGATTTGTAATCCTTAAAATGGATGATGTGTCATTCATTTCTTGCTTTCGGGCAAGTTGTTATGATGATGATCAGATAATTGCAATTAGCACTCTAGATAAACTCGTCCATAATCGACTAATAAGAACGACAGGTTCTATGACTTGTTATAATAAATCATATTTAAAACATATGAAATATACTGATTTTACCATGTCAGGTGGACTTAAGAAGGAAACTTCAGGTTCCTTTTGTATGTTATAATATTGCCAAACAAACGGGTTCAGTGATGAATATGAACTACTGGTTCATTTAAAGAATTCTATTTTGTTTAAGCACATATAACTCTTAAATGAATACTAAATAAATACTTGTCATTTAAGAAAATATTTAAGCAATGAATTAATATAAATACACACTAAATAAAACTTAATAATTATTTGAATAAATGTTTCAGGCATAAAATAATGTATGTGTTAAACAATGCTTTTGACATAAGATTTAAAGAGATTGATATAATGCATCGAGCCATATTTTGGAATTCAGTCTTCTAGACCATGAGTTGGATTCTCTCTTCTAAGCTTTCCATATGTCATGCCTTCTAGGCCGAATGGCAGTCAATTTGGATGTCAGTAAGTCCATTTATATATTATTGGGCTTGATTTAAGCTTTCAAAATTAAGTTAGCCTTCTAGCTTTCGTGCTAACGACTGATTAAGTATGACCTTCTGAGCCTTTTTTTTCCTTCTGATTTTAATTTGTTGGCTTGTTGGGCCTTTATCTCGCCTAGCCTTCTGGATTGTGCCCTTCTGGGCCAATTTCTTTTTATTTTTCGGGCCTTCTATTTGTTTGGCCTTTGGGCTTCGGTGACAGCCTTTAAGGCTAGCCTTTTTAGGCCCTACAAGTGGGTTGTTTGTAGCTGCTGGGCTAGGATTTTGTGATGCTTTTTTGGTCATTAATTTTCAGATTTCCATTAATACTGTGAACAACAAACATCATTGTCAAATTACTTTTGTAATTAAACATCAATCCAATTTCAAATATAATCAAATAATTATTGTAAACATCATTGTCATTATTAGGCCTTCTGGGTCGTTGGTGGGCTAGGCTTCAGGCCTTTGAATTGGAGCTTACTACTTGCTGGCAAGAATGAAAATATCGATATTGACGGATATATCGTTAGTCAAATTTACGGATATCTTGCCCCAAATATCGGTATCGATATCGTTTACGGTAAACAAAAATGGCGGAAATTCGATCTAAAAGTTAGAAATTTGAAATGAAACTTTGGGAAAATCTTAAGTGCTCAATGATGGTTATATATGACTAATAAAATTATAAAATGACTTTGATATAATAAATATATGATGAATAATATGATGTAATATGATTCTGACGATAACTAATAATATAAAATCTTAAATATAAACATAAATTGAATTGAGTTACTATAATTGAAAGTTAAAATAATTAAAAACATACAAAAATTCATTGTAAGAAAATTGATAAAATAAGTTTAAAATATTTAAAATTGGAAAAAAAAAAGATGAAAAAATAGGACCAAACTTTGTTAAAAAATTGGAAGTAATGGATATATTTAAAATTGGACAAAAATGAAACAAAAAAAAAGACTAACCTTTGTTGAAAAATTGGAAAAAATGAATAAAAAGGGGAGGGGGAGGGAATTGGAAAAAATGAATAAATTGGGAGGAGAAAAAGAAATTGGGAAAATGAATAAAAAGGGAGGGAAACAAAACTGGGAAAAAATTAATAAAAAGGGAGAGGAAAAAATTGGAAAAAAATGAATAAAAAGGGAGAGAAAAAAAAAATATGCACTTGGACAAGGGGGGGTCGAACCCGTAACCCCCCAAACTTAACCCAAAAAACAACTAAAGCCATCTCTTCTACCCTTCATTATTGTTATTTTTACAATGTTTAATATATAAGTATACACAATACCAGTCATCCCCAACCTTCAGCCGGGTCTGCAACTCGGGTTTTTCAACCCAGCGACATGATCCGACTCAATTTCCTTCGTTTTACGTCCGATTTTCACGAATTAATAGTACATCTTCATCATTTTGATCCTAGGATCTGTGGGCTCAAAACAAGACAATTGTTCGATATCGGCGAATTTCTTTCCCCTTTCTTATGTGACGCCGGCTCAAAATACCGATATTTCGGCGAAATTTCGGCGATACTTTCATCCATGCATGCTGGGCCTTCTTAGTTGTCTTTTTTTTCAACCATTTTGGGCTGATGTTATTCAGGCCTTGTGGGCTATTTTTTTTTTGTTTTGTTGCTGGCCCATTCTAAAACCCCTAATATTTCACGCTGGTGAATCCTTCGAGCCTCTAGGTGCATATATAAGTCATACATATCATATCACATATTCATCATAACATCTCATTATATATCATCCTATCATCATACATATGATCATCATACATCAATTGCATCATTAACATCATCACATATATCATCAACATGCATCATATATTATCATGATCGCATCATGTCATATCATATCATATTACCATCATCATATATATCATGGCATCATCATGATCATACACCATAGCATCGCATCCTCCCATATTAGCGTTGTACATCATCATATCATCATCATTATCATGGTAATCATATCATCAAATTATCATATGTATAATATCATCACATATCATATAATATTAACATAAAATAGCATATTTTCATGTACCTGATCAATCTTTCTACACCAAAGAGTTCTCAAGTCTTCAGTCACTCATAACCGAAGAGGTCCATGTCTCCTGATCGATCCCTGTCTATCGAAAGAACCCCAAGGGTTCGATCATGGCCCACTAACAAACCTTTCACCATTGTAAGGGACATGCTCTGTTTCGACCTTTGAACCTCTCGACCTTTCGACACTAAAAAACAAAAGGACGGCAAACGAAGGCGAAATGGTTTGCTACTTCAACTCACTGCTGACGGCGAACCGTCGGGTCCGACGACGTGTCTGCAAATTCGTACTGCCAATCTTCAACGGTTTAAGACTTCGACGTCGTCTTCTGGGTTAGTAGGAGGTTGATAGAATTCGCGGCCACGGTGGAGTTTGACGATCTACAACTTCGGTCAGAAGAATTAAGAAAAAACAATACAAGGCGTGTGGCTTACTTGGAGAGCCACCGCCAAATGGGGATTGGAAATCGTGGAATAAAACAAAGGCTTCAATGAAGTCTGTGGAGGTGCAACAATGACGTCATAGATTTAGGCTAGTCGACGAGACTCCGTCCTCGCCGACGGGAGACTCGTCTCAGTCCACGTCATCGTCCTTAGGAAGCCAACTGGAGTTGTGGTGGAGGAGCTAGCGAGTAGGGCGTACAGAGGCGGACCAGGTGGTTTGATTGGGCGGCGTCGAGCTGCCGCAACGGTGGTCTTCTTCTCCACAAATCGATCATGAAATGGGCACTACAGAGCTGAGAGGTTTATGTCCCACTTATTGATAGTTCAAATTGAATCAGGAGCAGTGAGCCCTAGCAAATCAATTTGGGATTTTTTTTCCATTTGGATGTCGGTAGAGAGCCCTAGAAAATCAATTTGGGATTTTTTTCTTTTGGATGTCGGCAGGTTTGATTTTTCTTTTGTCGGCCATGGCGGCATGTGTGGAGTGAGGAAAACAAAGAAAATGGAAGAAGAAGAAGAAGAAGAAGAAGAAGAAGAAGAAGAAGAAGAAGAAGAAGAAGAAGAAGAGGAAGAAGAAGAAGGAAGAAGAAGAAGAAGAAGAAGAAGAAGAAGAAGAAGAAGAAGAAGAAGAAGAAGAAGAAGAAGAAGAAGAAGAAGAAGAAGAAGAAGAAGAAGAAGGAGAAGAAGAAGAAGAAGAAGAAGAAGAAGGAAGAAGAAGAAGGAAGAAGAAGAAGAAGAAGAAGAAGAAGAAGAAGAAGAAGAAGAAGAAGAAGAAGAAGAAGAAGAAGAAGAAGAAGAAGAAGAAGAAGAAGAAGAAGAAGAAGAAGAGGAAGAAGAAGAAGAAGAAGAAGAAGAAGAAGAAGAAGAAGTGACAACCCGATCTTCTACAACAGGATATTGTTCGCTTTGGCCCCAGCCCTCACAGTTTTGTTCTCGAAAACTCACGTGCAACTTTCTAGTGGGTCACCCATCTTGGAATTGCATCAGTCTCTACTCGCTTAACTTTGGAGTTCCCTAAGAATCCCGATATTCTACAACAGGATATTGTTCGCTTTGGCCCCAGCCCTCACAGTTTTGTTCTCGAAAACTCACGTGCAACTTTCTAGTGGGTCACCCATCTTGGAATTGCATCAGTCTCTACTCGCTTAACTTTGGAGTTCCCTAAGAATCCAAAGCTAGTGAGCTCCCAAAATGTCTCATGTTGGATATATGCGCGCCCACACATATAAGGCGCATCCCCGCAAATCCTCCGGTCGATGTGGGATTGCTAACCATGCCCCCAAGGCACAAGTCCTCATAATCCACCCCCCTTGGGGCCTAATGTCTTCGCTGACACACTCAATTCCAACCGAGATTGGGCTCTAATACCAAATTGTCACGACTCGACCTTCTCTAACAGGATATTGTCCACTTTGGCCCCAGTCCTCACAATTTTGTTCTTGGGAGCTCGCGTGCAACTTCTCAGTGGGTCACCCATGCTGGGATTGCATCAGTCCCTACTCGCTTAACTTTGGAGTTCCCTAAGAATCCAAAGCCAGTGAACTCCCAAAAGGTCTCATGTTAGATAGATGCGCGCCCACACATATAAGGCGTATCCCCGCAAATCCTCCGGGCGATGTGAGATTGCTAACCATGCCCCTAAGACATGTGTCCTCACATCAATGGTTAGGACTTAGGGTATCGTGCTGATAACATGTTGTGAACACGATAGAATCGTATCTTCCATTTCATTCAGTTAAACCCCCATTATATAGAAGTAGGGTTAGGGTTTAATACAAAGTACAAGATTACTTATCTACCCTCTTTACAAATGACTAAACTACCTTTCATAACCTTACATAAATAACCACACACTTTGATATCTTTACAACATTTTCAATTTTTTACTTTGTTTTTCCATCATCCAAATTATTCTTTATTCATCCTTGTTTTTCAATCATCCAAATTATTCTTTATTCCTCCCTTTTATTTATTCTCTATATCTTTTCTCACGTGATAAAAATAAACAAAATTATACCCAAAAAATAATGCAATAAGAAAATAAAATATCTTAGTAGACTCAATTTATGAGAAGATATGACAATCAAATCAGGTTAAAATAAAAGGAAGTTGAGAGGAATGGAATGAAATTTCATCAACTTCATTCATATGGTTATAATAACTTGTAAGGCATTGATTACAGGCATATATATATATATATATATATATATCTTACAAACTAGACTACAAAATAAACTACTCATGCATCTAATATGCTTTGGAGAGTACAAAACTGTATAGCTATCATGTGGGTTGTCTACAGATTGATCTCGCAAGGCTCCTCCCTCCCTCCCTCCTTCAAGAATGATTTGTTGAATTCGCGGGGACGTCATCGCCTTCCAAAATCCGAAGCACCTACAGAAAACAACAAAATGGACAAGAAATAAGTTGACAAGATCATAGCCAACCTTATTTTTTCAGAAGTTTGAGGGACAAACATTAAAGTATACCTGAGACATGCGAGGCCTAGAATGAGGGTCTCGCCGGATACACAAGGAAGCACATCGCATCATGTTACAGAGCTCTTGATTTGAATAGCAGCTCCTTAGTCGCGGGTCCAGAAGTTCGAAAATGGCATTCTTCTCTAGCAAGGGCCGTGCCTGTACAGCATAAGATAACTTTATCAAGCTATTCCAAATATTGATGCAAGATATATAATCCATCCAAAATTCGAGTTGGCTCATCAAATACCCATTCAGTGAGGCACTGCTGCCCTCTGGGGCGGTTTAAGTCCATAGCTTTGCGTCCTGTAACAAGCTCCACCAATATTACCCCAAACGAATACACATCAGCTTTGTCTGTGATTTGTCCACTTTGAGCATATTCTGGAGCCAAGTAACTACATATCAACCCAAGTTTTCTTTTTTAGTCCAACTTCTTCATGATTTCTGACAATGACGAAAAAATTTAATCTTTTATGCATCTCAAGACCTACAGACTTACCCAAATGTTCCGAGTACCCTTGTCTGCATCCCAACATCTCCATCTGGTTGCCACCTCGCCAGCCCGAAATCTCCAACCTGAAATCCAGAAGTTGGCAAATGTTTATGTACATGAATTGTGACACAGAGAAACAAGAGCATGAGCATTTGACATACCAAGGGTTCAAAGTCATGGGTCAGAAGGATATTGTTAGGGCGCATATCGCGGTGAACAATGCAACCCACCCTGCATTCTTCATGAAGGTATCTCAACCCTCGAGCTGCTCCAACTGCAATTTTTTGTCGTGCATACCATTTTAATGGTCTTCGGTCTTTCCCTGAAAAAATTTCCAATACCTTGTATGGTCACAGAAGTAAATGCATTTATAATTGGCACGAAGAAGGCCGATTTGACAATGTAATGATCAATTAGAAAAGCTTACCGTATAAATGCGAATCCAAAGATCCATGGCAAATATATTCATAAACTAACAGCCTTCTTCCATCCTCGACGCAGAAGCCTACAAGCATTACAACATTGCGATGCTGAGCACAGCTTAGGACTTCAACTTCTGAGCAAAACTCCTGATCACCTTGAGAGCTAGCCAATTTGTATTGCTTGACAGCAACAACCCGACCGTGTGGCAAGACACCTTTGTGTACAGAACCATACCCACCTTCAGCCAAGAAATTTGCCTCCGAAAATCCACCGGTAGCAAGTTCCAGCTCAGCATAAGTGAACCACCGTGGAGGATTTCCAAAAACAGGTGCCTTGTGCTGACATATGGAGCACAATGGCGGAGGGTTAGCAGGAGTTCTAGATAATGAAATTGATTCACGAACACTTTTGCTTAAGTTCAAATCAAGCCGGTAATTCATGACTCCAACATCAGGCTCACGGTTTAAGCTGGATAACTTAGCCAGCAAGGCTCCATATGTTGACATCATGGCCTTGTCATATGATGTCTCTGAAAACTCACCACCGGAGTTACTTAGGTACTCTGCCATCCATGGCCTGGAATTTGCACCGGTGAAATAAGAACTCTGAGGATCATTGTTTGTCTCAGTGTCGGATTCATTCAAATTCTCATTTCCTTCAATGGTACATGGATAATCTTGCTTTAACCTCCCCAAAATCCCAGAAAGAAAGTCTCTTTCGGTCCCAGCATCCGAGCTAGATATAGATGATGTTCCAACATCAGTTGCAGTTAGAGGTGACTCACGATCGAAACTACTTGTAGGAGTCACAGATGGACCTCCAAACATATTCCACTCTTCAAACTTGCTTTTTATATGTTTTGGGGAAGATTCTGTTTCGGACAAAGAAGGGAAACCCATCATTGGAGAATTTACCAAATTCAACCGAAGCACCTTTGGCCCAGATCTTTTCATAATCACAACATTGCATTGCAGCTTTTCCATGCAGTGTTTCTTTTCATCTTTCAATTGTCTGAACAAAAAATGAAATTGATAACTTGAAGAGGCAATAACAGAAGTCATGCACACAAAAAGTGAAAACTGATGATAAAAGGTTCCATGAATGTATTACTTGTCCAATATGACCCAATTTGATTGAGCTCTTTTTGCCTCAGCAGCCACAACACCAGATGGGGAGCTAGATACGATTCTGATCCTGATCTTTATCTGTGAAGAAAAATAGATTAGTATTCAATGTGAAACTGAAAGGACTAAAAGTTGACACAAGATTGATGCAACCGACCTTCTCCCGGTCATAAACATCTTGGATTTGGAGCACCAACTGAGAGCATGAGTCAACAATATCATCCTTCTTATCTGCCAAAGTTCCTGACTGACACCTCTGGTGACTGGTGGTGCAATCGCTCGTAAATCTTGCAAAATCCCATATCCTATTACCTGAACACAAAACATGGGCAAAATTACATCCAACAGAAAAACTGGATGCTTCTTATCTTATGCATAGCTCAAGTATAGGTTGTGGTTAGCTTGATTTTGAAACCGATATCAAATTTTGAATTTGTGAAACAGCTATGTCATCTAAAGATGCCATTGGTAAGATTTTGAAAACCCCAATAAATCAAACTTAGACATGCCATGTTTTGGTATAGAACAAAATTTGAACCCTGAACAATTAAATTAAGCAGTGCTAGTGTCCTAAAACAAAGGAAAAATCATACAATTAATCAAACTAACCTAAGCCCTAAGTGACCATGAAACACTTTGTCAATCATTGGAACAACAAAATAATTCTAACATATTATCCAAAAACAAAAGAAGAAACAAAGATGAAGAACTGCAACCCAATTAACCAAAAGGAATGCAATTTGCATGTTTTAAAAATTTCAACATTTTAATACACAATCAATCAACTAACCATAGTAACCATGAACCACTTCGTCAATCTTTTGCAAGAACAAAATGTTTCTAACATATTATCCAAAACCAAAACAAAATAAGAAACAAAGGAGAAGAACTGCAACCTAATTAACCAAAAGGAATCCAATTTGCATTTTCAACAGTTTGAGATACCAAATGGGCAAATTTTCTTCATTTGAAAGCAAAATCAAGGAGGCTTACTTGATTTTTGAGAAGGGATGACAGCCAAAAGCTTAACATAATCTCCAGGCTGCACAACATGAGTCAAAGCCCACACCAAAGCAGTCTTTGGAATTTCCTTCAAAGCCTTGAAAGCAACCACCACAACTTTCCCAGCCACAACCCCATTGCCCTTCTCCTTCATACCTCTCTCAGCACCAACCCAGAAAAAAATTCTCAAATTCCACAATTCCCACCCCAAAAATTTCCTCAATACACCCAACAATCAAAACCCATATCCAAATTCTCCATCACAAGAAAACCCAGAAGCAGAAAAGTATGCATTATCACTGTGAGAATCAGAAACCACCAAAATCGGCTTTTTGAAGTTTGCCCAGATACACAGCACAGAAAAGAAACATGAAAATAGAATAGGACACGCACTGTCTGCTATGTGCTGTTAACAACTCACTGACTCATTTGCCGTTAAAGGACATGTAAAAAGGGCCCAACAACGAAACCCCCTCTCACAGTCTATCACTCTACAAAGCAACACAAAAGTTTTCGGATTATTGCAAATTTCAATACCAGAGCCAATTTTTTCAAAACATGAAGGAAGTTTGTTTTTTTCCTTTCTTGAATACTGAGTCTGGTACACTTGTGCATGTGGGATGCGTGATGCTTTAGTAATTTTGTTATAATAGTAATAAAATAAAATAAATTATATCAAGATAAAAGAGAACCAATTCGGGAAGATAAAAGAGAATCAATCTCGAGATTTCCTGTAGATGAGTAATTACCTTTTAAGCTTTATCAAACGAGGTACAAAAGGTGGCAAGAGTTTGATTAAGTCTTGGGGAAGAAGAAGCAGGTGGCCTAAGTTGGACTTTTTTTGTTGGTAGATTGTCATTTCGGCATTGGCATAATTGCAAGAAAGAAGGCGCCAACGATAAGACCAATAAAAGACAAAAGAAAGAGGGAGATTTAGATTAAACGACATTTGTTGATTTACAACTATGTAATTATTGGAGCTTCTCCTTCCGTGAAAATGAATGTTGCTTCTTCCTAGTAAGAACTTACATAAAAGAGATATGAGATGAGATGTCCATAAGTGCTTGTTCTTTTAACAAAACACTGCCATAACAAGGGATATGAGATGTCCATAAGTTATAACAGCAAAGATATAGATAATATGTTTGTGCCTTCTCGTTACCTCTTTTAATTGCCTTTTGATTTGAAGAAAGACAACGGTCATCAATTTCTATGTGTAAGACTAGTATTTTATTCTTACTAATAAATAATTTACGTTTTATGTTCAACAAGTTTCAAAAAGATCAATATTTAGTGCATATATTTATCCCCATAATTATAAAATAAATAAATAAAATTATTACACCAATAATATTAATGATTCCTTCCCAAATTATACACTCTGGAACCATAAATTACAGGAATATTTTGGAGCCGCCACGTGGCCAACAATTCCCATAATGCCAATATTACCCTTGATAAAATTGATATCGACATATTACGATATCTGCATTAATTCAATATATTTACCAGCTAAATATATTAATTAATCAAATCAATGTCGATAATAAATAACTTCTCAGCGAATTATTTATTCATTAATAAATAAGTGATTACATTCGGTACAATCACTTATTTAATATTTTCTCCTTCAACCAATTAGACGCTCCGGTGACTCTCAAGGTTTCACTATAAATAGAAGATCTCATCTCACTTCTAAAGGTAATAAAAAACTCCTGCAAACACTATGTCGGTTTATTCTCTCAGAAAACTGGTTTAAGCATCGAAGCGTTTACGGTTGAACCACCCCCCTCCCCCCGCGGGATTCAACCTTAACCCCGTTCGATTTTTGTTTTTTGTGTGTAGGGATCGAGAAGGAATTTCACAAAACCGGACGATTTCTGCATCAACAATTGGTGCTTTCATTAAGAGCCGATTTGAGAAATACTCAAAGCGTGCTCCTTAGTTTTTCCTCGAAAAAACTCCCTTCTACCTTCGACACTTGCCATTCCTCAGATGGCCAAAACACGTTGATCCGCACGGGCCTCTGAGGCTGCCACATACGCTGCTGCGATTGCTGCCCTAAGCGAACCGCTACTTGAGATTCCAGAGGAACCACTTTCCCATCTCCCGCACGGTCCACGCCACGCATCAATTCATCTACCATCCGGAATTCTAGATTGGACACCTACGTTCAGTTTCGGAACATTCCCCATAGCTACTGCTACCGTGAATCCCCTATCTTCGATGTGGGTAGGGGTAGATTTTTTCCAACGAACAGACGGACTACTAGCTGGAGAAACATCTCTAAGAGTCCTGAATTAGCTCCCTGCTGACTTGGACCTAAAGAGGCACTTGGACGCCCTGCACAACCACAGGCCAACACCCAAGCTTCAGAGAGACGTGGCTCATCACATCCGACTGAAGGTGCGCGACGTGCGCCCCGACATGCTACTCATCACGAGCAAGCATCGAGGAGCTCGCCTCCGCGGCTTGGACTAATGCAGCAGGTTGAGCAACTGAGCAACCAAGTTCAGGCCCAATCAGAGCTCCTACAACAACTATTGTGAGACATCGGGACATCTAGAACCTCCGAGAAGTGTAGTGAACCTCGCGAGGCACCAAGGGACATCCCGAGACGAGCCAGCAAGGAGCATTTTCGCTGTCGGACAATGTCCCGAGACACGTCGCTAAGCTACTCAGGGAAAGAAAGCTGCACCCCCAAAGCAAGGCCAAGAACGATCGAGGCTTCTAGCTCGAGAGCGACTCAGTGGACACACTGGAGCACTTTCGCGCATTGAGTACCCGCGCCACAGGCGACAGCAGCATGCAGTCTCCTGTGCGTCACACACTCACTCAGATGGACAGACCCATCGTAACTCAAGAAGCACAGACGATCGCAGCGAGGAGGACGAGACCTACTCGCCAACACGCTCGAGTGTCATTCCCCCTGCAACTCGAGGGAGTTGACGCCACTTGACCCGACGTGGAAATCCTCTTCACAAAGGTCCATTGCACGCTGAAGACGTCTGAAGGATGCTAGACCGACGCCTCCAGGGAGTTCAGCGCGACAGAGACTTGGAGGATGACCTTTGGGGCCAAAATTAGACGTCATCGTCTTCACCATTCGTGAGGGACATTGAGGAGGAGCCGTTCCCGCATCGATTTTCAATTCCCAACTTCAATCAGTACAAAGGAACCTCTGACCCAGTAAAACACATCAATTACTATCGGGGGGTCATGGTACCTCACAAGCACAACGAAGCGCTCATGTGCAAAGTTTTTCAATCCTAGCTGCAAGGTCAAGCGACGACATGGTTCAACCATCTCCCCCAAAGATCAATCGCCTCCTTCGAAGAGTTGGCCATGGCCTTTATCAAGGAGTACTCGCAGCTTCGCACCCTCGAAGTCAAGGATGACCACTTCTTCACCATCCGAAGAAGGTCTAAGGAAACCTTGCGGAAATACATCTGGAGGTTTTGCGAAAAGAAATCCTGCATCGTTGGTTGCAGCGATCTCGTCGCAGCCATGGCATTTAAGCAAGGCCTACCGCGGGAGAGCCAGCTCTACGGAGACATCGTCATGAGCAACGCCCGAAGTCTCACCAAGATACTGTCCCTGGCGAAGCGACATGCATGCTGGGAGGATGAGAAAAATGCCACACATGCCGCCAACCACGTCGAGGAAGATGGACATCGCACAAGGGCGTCTGAGCAGCCAAAAGATGATGCCCATCACGGGAACTCAGCCGAGAAAGCCAACAAGCGCAAAGGGAACCCGTCATCCAACATTTTCGCAGGTGCGAAGCCAAACACACAGTTTTCAGTACCTTTCCTCCAAATATATAATTAGATAAAGGAAAAACTGTGGTTCGAAAGACCAGCTTCCGTCAAAGGCGATAAGGAGAGGGCCGACAAGACAAAATGGTATGCCTATCACAATTGCTATGGGCACGACATAAGCTCTTGCCAGACTTTCGAAAGATACTTCCGGGATCTCTTGAAGGAAGGACACTACACCGAGTACGTTAGAAGGCAACGAAACATCTAGGAGACAAAGGCCCCCAGGAACCCGCACAAAAGATGATCCGCTTGGACACCATCATTGCCGAGTCTGAGTTGCATGGAACAACAAAGAAACTGAATCAGTGACCAAGTCATCATCAAAGACACAAATTTTGTGGTTAAAATTCGGCTCAGTGCTTACTTTGCTCACATAGCATCTTTCAATAAGATTAAAGATGTTTTGTTTCAACGTCTAATGAAATTGTTCTATCGCCTACGCTTTTATTTAGAAAGCACTAGGTCTTCGCTGCTAGAAACACCTCAAAGCCTTTGTCACGCGAAGCACTCTAAGTCTTCGCCATGTGAAGCACTATAAGCCTTTGCCACGCAAAGCACCTAAGCCTTAGCCATGCAAAGCACTCTAAGTCTTTGCCATGCGAAGCACTCCAAGTCTTCGCCATGCAAAGCACTCCAAGTCTTCGCACCTTCACCCAACGAAGCACTCCAAGCCTTTGCCACGCAAAACACCCGAGTATTCGCCATGCGAAGCACTCCAAGCCTTTGTCATGCGAAGCACCCCAAGTCTTCATCACGCGAAGCACTCCAAGCCTTTGCCACGCAAAGCACCCGAGTCTTCACCATGCGAAGCACTCCAAGCCTTCTTCATGCGAAGCACCCCAAGTCTTCGCCACGCGAAGCACTCCAAGCCTTCGCCATGCGAAGCACCCCAAGTCTTCGCCACACGAAGTACTCCAAGCCTTCACCAGGCGAAGCACTCCAAGCCTTTGCCACACGAAGCACTCTAAGCCTTCACCACGCGAAGCACTCTAAGTCTTCGCCCTACAAAGCACTCCAAGTCTTCGCCATACGAAGCACTCCAAACCTTCGACATGCGAAGCACTCCAAGCCTTTATCATATGAAGCACTCGAAGCCTTCACCATGCGAAGAACTCAATTTTTTTGCCACGTAAAGCACAACAAGTCTTCACCATGCGGACCACGCCACGACTTTGCCACGCGAAGCGCTCAAGGCCATCCCAGCGAGGCACATGAAACCATCCAAGAACATGACTTGTTGGAGTAGGAAAGCTACTAAAAAAATGCTTCCAACCCCACCAAGAGGGGCAACCACCAGTCCATGACAAACAGTGGGCAAATGTTTTAACATGCAAAGTCCAATTCTGCATTTCAGTGCACGGGATCGAGATTCATTCGATCATATCTCGCTCAATTGTTCTCACCCTAGCATGAGCTTAATGGCCCTAAAAAGATACGGAAGTCAAATTTCTAATGTCGTTGACCTCACTCAATTCCGAGTTGTGACGAGTTCCAAACAAACGTTTTTGTACACGAAGGTCAACTGTAGGTACCAGCGCACGAGTACGATATTCATTCAGTCATATACCACTGAATTTTGATCATCCTGACATGAGGTTGACGGATTTAGAAATCTATGGAAGTCAGCTTTCCAACGCCATTGATCTCACTCAATTCCAAGTTGTAACGAGTTCCCCAAAAATATTTTTGCACACAAAGGTCAACTGCATGAACCAGCGCACGAGCACAAGATTCGACCAATCTTACAAGGCTCAATTCGGACTGTCTTGGAACAAGCTTGGTGGAAGGAAAGATATGGAACTCAGCTTTCCAACCCCACTAACGGCACTCAACTCGGAGCTAAAACAAAGTTAGAAGACCAAATTTACTACACAAAGGTCAAATCTGCCAAAAATCACAAAACACTCAAAAAAATGGAAGGCTTTTATTAATGAAAATTAAAGAAGTTGGAAATTTACAAGTTGAATTCTCAAACATGTATTCAATGCTAAGATCAAGTCACGGGCCAAGAAGGATCATGAAGCTCATCACCAGGAACGACACGACCTCAGAATCTCTCCGTCAACCCATGAGCAAGCCTTGGAGGCCTTCAATCATCCCATCATGTACTTCCAGTGCACATCGTCCATGACCTTCTTCAAACAGTGGGGGCAACCTCCTCAACATCGCCTACTTGGCATAGTTGGCTTCACAAAAGCGACTCCACCACTGCTTGACTCGACGACGGCTACAAAGCAGCTTGACTTTCAACTCCAAGACGAAACAATGGTTTGGTGTCATGTGTCTTCACGCCCTTAGCCTCAGCGTCTAGATGATGGCATCTCCAAACTTTCTTCCTTCAATTAGGCGATGATGTACGACGTCTAGAGCTTTGCAGGGGGGCATGATCGATCCTCCATTCTATGTTTCGCCTTGCACTCTACTGCACCTCGCCTTGCATCCTGCTGCACCTCGTCTTGCACTCTGCTGCACCTCGCCTTGCACTCTGCTGCATCTCGTCTTGCACTCTGCTGCACCTCGCCTTGCATCCTGCTGCACCTCGGCTTGCACTCTGCTGCACCTCGTCTTGCACTCTGCTGCACCTCGTCTTACATCCTACTGCACCTCGTCTCGCACTTGCAGCATGCATCGCCTTGTAGTTGCACCATGCCTTACCTCGCACTTGCAGTATGCCTCGCCTTGTAGTTGCACCATGTCTTGCCTCGCAGTTGTAACGCACCCCGCCTTAGGTTGAGACACGCCTCACTTCAAGTCACGAAACTTCACTCCTTCCCCGTTGAAGGCCTTGATGTTGGCTTCATCCGCATTTGAAGATGACGTGTCTATCAATGCGCCAAACTTTTCTATCTACCAAGTTTCACTTGCATGGTCAATGGAAAGAGAGCTTCGTGTCATCTAGCACATCACCTCCAGCTCCAACCTTGCCTTGTCTTGAGTTGTGGCACGCCAAGCCTTCACTTCGCCTTGCACCATAGCATGACCCTCATTACAGTGTAGCACACCTTGCCATGAAGTTGGAACACACCTTGAGTTGTGACACGCCTCACTTCAAGTCATGGAACTTTGTTCCTCCCCCGTTGATCCTCTTCCGTTGAAAGCTTCGATGTTGGCTCCACCCGCACTTGAAAATGACAGATCTGTCAATGCGCCGAGCTCTCCTATCCATGAAGCACCACAAGCAGGTCAATTGAAGGAGTATCTTGATGCCAAGTCCACCATCTCTTGAAGTCGGAAGCTCTAACAAGTCCCGGACATACCACTAGATGGTACTCCACAAAGTGAGGCCTTTGAGACTACAGCAGATCTTCATACATCTTGAAATGATCGTCTCGAAGAATAGAGCGCACCGCTGCTTGAATAATTGAAATCGGACATCCACAGTTCTCATAATTTACAAAAAATCGAAACTAAACAAAAGAATATATATATATATATATTAAAATATAATAAATATATAATATATTTTATTATATATTATATTTTATATATATATATATATATTACATCAAATGAAAAGGCGTAAATACTTTGCTTTTGTTGAAAGGTTACAAGCTGCAAACAGCTGCTGTGTCCTAACCAAAATCTGGCGCCGCACTGCACTATTGCTGCAGGAGATGCTCTACCATTTGAATCCTCTCCACCTGCTAGTCGTTCAACATGCTGCATGGGCCCCAGTTATTCTCTCATTACACTATTGCCACAGGAGATGCTCTCCCATTTGAACACTATTGCCGCCCCAGTTATTCCCTCACTTGGGCGGGCGCGCACCTGGAGCCAGCGCCAAAGCCAACTGATGGCCGAACCCCTTCAAAATCCACACAACAGCTTAATGATGTCAACCTGCCCTCCTTCAACCAGCAGTATTAAGGTTTATTTTTTTCTTCATAAAATAAGAGCCACATGTTCTCATTTAAATAAAAAAAATTAGGTAAATCCTAGTAATTAATCGGGCTCACAGACTCAACTCAAAACAGGATAACAAGCCCAGGGAATTTCTTTTGGGACAAGATCAAAGTCAATCTTCAACTATATCCGGGAAAGAAGAGTCATACTCCCACATAAAAATATTAAGGCGTAGTTTACTGGAACCACAAGGAAATTACATCCCTTAGGATTTCTCGAATTCCTAAGTGATGTGGGGGCATTTGTGGAACCATAAATTACCGGAATATTTTGGAGCCGCCACGTGGCCAACAATTCTCATAATGCCAATATTACCTTTGGTAAAATTGACACCGACATATTACGATCTCTGTATTAATTCAATATATTTACCAGCTAAATATATTAATTAATCAAATCAATGTCGATAATAAATAATTTCCCAGCGAATTATTTATTCATTAATAAATAAGTGATTACACTCGGTACAATCACTTATTTAATATTTTCTCCTTCAACCAATCAGACGCTCTGGTGATTCTCAAGGCTTCACTATAAATAGAAGACATCATCTCACTTCTAAAGGTAATCAAAAACTCTTGCAAACACTCTGCCGGTTTATTCTCTTAGAAAACTAACTTAAACATCGGAGCGTTTACGGTTGAACCACCCCCGCGGGATTCAACCTTAACCCTGTTCGATTTTCGTTTTTTGTATGTGGGGATCGAGAAGAAATTTCACAGAACTGGACGATTTCTGCATCAACATACACATAAACAAGTTGTAAGCTCATACATGTGGGACCACTCGATGTATAATCCAACTCCATACCTTAAATAATTGAACAATTGAGGACACCCTAAATTATGTCCCCTCACCCCCTAAAGAATCTTTAGTAAGACCTTAGATGTTCCATGTTCAGTGCCTTCCTCCTTTTGATTGTCATCAAATCCTTTTATGTAATACATACATGCATGTATTTATTAAGGAATCATTTTATACATTTTTAACAAGAATATAATTTCTTTTCAAAATACACTTTCGGTAAATATATTATTTTGAAATGAAAATAACTTCGAATCAAATAATTTCGTAGACGTCTTTATCAAAAGTTGAAAGTGCTATAATTAACTTACTGTTGATCATGCTAAGTCTAAGATTTGAATCAGCTTTTGTTTTTTTTTCTTTTTATTTTATGTAAGCTTTATCTTATAAAGATGTATGATCATTGACAAGGAAGGTGAGTAATTGGGAAGTGATGAGCACATAGTTACAGATGATTCGAATCTCATCAAATTTCATGGCCTCAATAATCGACTTACTTTTGCCTTTATCCAAAGGAATTTGGGCACAGAGTTTTAGTGCATTATCTTTATTTTTTATAAAGTAGCCTTTGATGAAAGAATCTAATGAAGAAAACGATACTTCGGAAGCAACAAACGTGCATGCATATGCATGATAGATTAAGAACTTAATAATAACTTCATCTTTTAATGAGGATTGAAGAAGATGTGCACTGAATTCCATGAATTCACAGTGGATAACATATCCAGTTGTCAACTTACTCAATATGATGATTAATTATTTAAAAAATTATTATTATTACATTAGAATTGCTAAATGTGCAAGGAGAGGCTTTATGTTTGACTACTTAAAAGATAAGATCAAATATCAAATGTGTGCAATCTCTACTCTATAAATATGTCGATATGTATCAATTTTTTTTTTTATCAAGTTGTAGAAAATTATTAATATTTTATATGGAAAACTATTAATCTCTACTCTATAAAGGTTCCGGGGACGAGAGTGTGGGCTTTGGGATGCGAGTGTCACCTACAGTTTCTTTGACACTTATGCCTAGGGGTGGACACGGTGCGGTTCGATACGGATATTAACAATATCTAAATCCGAACCGTTAAAATCTTAACGGTTCGATACGGTTTGGATTTTCTAAAATTAGAAATAAAACTGTTTCAAACCAAACCGTTACTAACGGTTTGGTTTGGATCGAACCGATTTAAAACCGTTAAGGAACAAAAAAAAATGAGGATGTAGAAAAAATAAGGATATAAAAAAAAAAATCAATACTCAATACTCAAAATTTTATATATTAAGCTTGCTAAGTATTGAATTATAAACATTTTCACTATACTGAGATTTATCAAACAAACAAACTATTTATTAATCTTTTTATTATACTCTTATATGAGTATACATATACTTATATGGGTACATCTAGGTATCCTTTTATTTTTATTAATTTTATTTTGTATTAATAATATATTTAAACATTAATAAAAATCAATATATTTCTTAACGGTTCGGTTTGGATTTAACGGATTTTCAAAATGAAATTCCAAATCCAAACCGTTACTAACGGAATGGTTTGGATTTTCAAACCGTTTGACTTTTATCCGGTCAAATCTAAACTGTTAGATAAATAACGGTTTGAAGCGGATCGATTAGCGGTTTTAACAGATTCGTGCTCACTCATACTTATGCCAAATGGTAGAAAAAGATTCGATAAGTATTGATTTTTTTTGCTTTGGTGTAGAAAAAATATCGATAAAGTTCGACACTTACATGTCAGGTTGCAAGAAATGTATTGACACTTTTATACCGAATCTTATGCTCTACATTATTGTACCACTATAGTTTCAATAGTCTGGGCCTATCGTGGGCTTAGTTTAGATGGGCCTGGCCGATGAAGTTTTATGGTTAAAATTGTACTTTTGGAACAAAATTATCTCGGCGCCGTTATTAACTAAGTTTGTGAAAGGGCCATGAAAGCCTAAATGGTTGCCAGCGACTTGACCGTTGCTGTTTCGACCAGAGTGAAGAGGGAAGATTGCAAGCGCACGAAACACGACTCCCACTTCTCCTATTGGAAGGTAGATTTCTATGCCTCCCTTCATGGTATTTGGATCGTTTAAAATTTTGTTATAGACTCATACTGATTCGTTTGTTCATCGATAAATTTGAAATCTCTATGGCTTCCTCTATCTCTCCTTTTCTCTCTGTTCAAAGATCACAAATTTGCTCCACATATTTCCTTAGTCGCGTTTCAATGATTACCCAGATCCCAAATCTATTCAATTTTTTTTTATCTTCTTGAAATTTTGAGAATTTTTAGATTCTGGTCGGGCCTTCTGATTGGGAAGACTATTCACTGGGAAAAGTGGGAGCTGAAAGATACAGAGTCCATAATCTCCCGAAAAAAGAGAGTGCGGGTGTCTATGAACTTGGCATTGCCGTTTTGCAGACAAGTTTAGGCCGTGAGATTGGCAAGCTTGAACCAGACTGCATAGTCCCGGTTTACATTGGACAGGCTGATAATGTTCGGACACGACTTCAGCAATACGGTCGATCAGGTGCTCATTTGGGCAATGGCTGGTCGACTGGTCAGCACAGTGGCCTTGTCCAAAAGGGGCCTGGATTGTTTGTGGAGAAACTGTCAAGAGGCTACCCCGTTGTGTACAGATGGGCTCCTGTAAGTATATATCTATCTCTTTTTTCTTTCTAAGAAGTTTGAACTTTGTAGAGCTTGTTTATTATTATTATTATTATTATTATTTGTGTTTTTGGGTAATTACTAAGTTTTTTGTAACATGCTTTCTAACAAGTGTGGTGTGGTTGGCAATCAAATGCCACTGCATCACTTGATATTCAAAACTTGATGCAAAATCCTGTCACCTCTCTCATTACTTGTGGTGATGTTACTGCATTTGCACTGATAAAATGGAAATAGATGGATCATGAACTTTGCTTGGGTTTTTCTTTTGTTGTAATGCGTGTGTGGACTTTAATGATGTTTTGTAAGAATGTACGTTAAGCAGTGGCAAAATTGAATTGGATTTATAGTGCATTTGCCTGGGACTTTGTGTTGCTTAGTTCAAATGAATTATACTGAGGTTTTGAATTAGATGCATCATGTACTTTACTTGGATCTTTTATGCGAATGAGGTCAGTAATGATGTGTCTGGCATTTTCGGAGTTGTACTAATTTATCATGCTTTTTTTTTTTTTTTTTTTGGCATGCCTTACTATTAGTTGAGACTTGTGGTACTTATGGGATTGTCAGCTAAGGAGCCCCTATCATGAAGATTAGAGGTTGCAAGCTGGAGAATTGATTGCTTCTTAAGTTAATCTCTTCTTTTTTTGTCTCGTCAACCTTGATATCCATATTGTTACTGCATATACGGGGCTGTCAGATAGAACCTGTACTTGTAGTTGTATGAAGTGTTTCGGGCTGATATGCGTATCCAGGCTTCTAGTTATGTTAACCTGGGTATTCAATTAAGCATGAATGTCTACTTGCGATTATGTTCTTTCCATTATGTATGTATGTAATTGGGACCTACTTGGAAATTAGGTTATCTCCTTATCGATCTTTTGTTGATTGTCAAACAGATGGAAAACAAAAGTGCTGCACTGAGAACAGAAACTCAGCTTCTTAACACGTTTGATTATGCATGGAACATAAGCATTAATGGTGCACAACGCCCTGATGATGTCCTCCAAAAACTGCAGAAAATTTCTGCAGGCACTACGCGAATTGCTAATTTCGCCCACAAGCTTCTGCCTTTCAGTCAGAAAAAAGTTGGCATTAAAATTGAATCAAGAAAACCGCTATCAGCAGAGGACAAATCCGGTGATAGGGAGAGCAATAATTCCCTTTTCCGAATTTTCAAGTTTGGCAGATCACAGCCTAGGTTAGTTGTGGATAGAAGTGACATTACTCAGGAGAGTACCGTCATTTGTGGGGTGGCTGTAGGTGGTGGTGGGTCTGTTTGTCGAACTCCACCAGTTCCAGGAAGAAAGAGGTGTGCTGAACACAAAGGGATGAGGATTCGAGGATCAGTTAGAGTTGGGATATCGAATATCAATGTGGACTCACATTGCAGTCGCAGTGCATCAAATGTCACCCATCATTCAGCAGTGGTAGAGCTTCCGCTGGTTGAATCCGGTGTTCGTGAATGCTTTGCTCCAATTTGTGGATTCATCTTGGCTGATGGCTCTCCTTGTGTAAGTCATCCTGTTCAAGGGAGGAAAAGGTGTGATGAGCATAAAGGGAGGAGAATTCGAAAACCGAATTGAAAGCTAGTGAAAGAAGAAAACCCAGAATATGTTCATGATGTGGCCTTTGAATCCTATACTTGTGGGACTTTACAGTATGGCCAGAATTCATCTCCATTATGGCATTATGTAAATCTGGAGAAAGATCAAGCACGATTTTGACGGTTCAATAAATTGAAGCTATGGTGATCCCCTGTATTGGCCCAAAAACAAAATTATAAGTCGTAACCTGTTCATGTTTCTTTTAGAAATTGGCCTATTAGTGGACATGCTTGTAAGCTTGTTGTATTATATCTCTCTATTATCTAAACCCGATCTATTGTTCAATGTAATTGTTAGGAGAAATTACATTTTATCACCCTATACTTTACACCTTATAACAAGTTAATATCTGAACTTTTAAATGTATTAATTTACACCCTAAACTCTTTAAATTATTATAATTCAAAACCTCCGTTAAAATTTTGTTTCCTTGCCGTTAAAAAATTAAATTGAGATAAGTAGGGCCTTATTTTTAAGAGCAAATTACATTTTATCACTCTATACTTTACACTTTGTAACAAGTTCATACCTGAACTTTTAAATGTATCAATTTACACACTAAACGCTTCAAATTGTTACAATTCAAAACTTCCGTTAACAATCCATTTGCTTGCTGTTAGAAAATTAAATAGAGAAGTCAAATTACCTAATTGTCCCTAATATCCTCTAGCACCCCTAAACTCTTCATCAGTCTACTGTGAAGGAAGGAACAACATTCAAGGCTCAATCTATGTCGCTCGAGGTCTTCTCCATGGCCGGCTTCAATGACTCTATCCAACGGAGAAATTCAGTTGAAAGAATGGAATGGGTGCTGCGAGGTGATGGTCAAATTTCTCCGAAATACGGTAAGACCATTTAGTTTTAAAGTGGTTGTTTAATGTTAGGGTTGTAAGGAAGGGTTCACGCTCTTACCTGGTTCGCCAATTTCCATCTCCAATTCAAGCTTCAGCGGTCCTCGAGCTTCAGCGTTCTGTCCAAGGAGTTTAGTGGGTATAGCGAGTTCGATGATGATGTTGGATAATATAAAAGTGGAGAGTCTGGTGACTAGTGAGGCGTTTAGAGATTGGGAGTAGTGCGAGTGTGGCATGAGAATGAGATTGAAGCGAAGAAAATGAAGTGGTTCGATAATATAAAAGTGGAGAGGAAGACTGAAATTTGATGGCCAAAAAACCCAAAACGTGGTTGTTTCAGTTAATATAGGATTGAAAAAACAAAGAAATTATATAAAGAAGAGCAAAGTAAATCAAAGTCTTCTTCGCAATACGGTAGAATATAGATTGTGAACAAGCAAAATGTTTTTATCATACATAATTACATAACATAATTGCCAACAAAAACTAGGTTCTTTTTAGAGCTTGATGATGTTGATAAATCCGCAGATCTAGAAAATCAATTTAGACAATTGAAACTTCTCAAACTGTTTCTTTTTAAGGACCAAAAATATTTGTGTCAAATTAACAGATGTTAAGAAGTGCAAAAGACCTTGGACACTTAATGGATCTTGAAGTACTATTTCTGCATCTCCCTTACTAAACCCACCCATATTAGGGTTATTCGTTAATGGCTGATCAAGTTTGATGGATTCGCCCTTGGAAACAAGAAGTTCCGGTCCTAGAGGGATAATATCAACCACTTAACATCCATCTGATGCATTCGCTATGGTTATTTCGTCCCCTCCCCCCTTTTCTCTTCGTACTATTTTGTTTTACTATATCAGCTGTTGTAGCATTATAAATATTGTTGATACTTTTGCTCTCATCGGGATTTTGGAACCCAAAATCATCCGAAAATTATGGAGCCGCCACGTGTCCCGTAATTCCCAAAAATGACCAAATTACCCTTGGCAAATAACGCTGATCATTTGACAAACACCCGCACATTAAATAATCTATTTACCAGTTAAATACGTTATTTGATCGGGTTAAAGCCTCCATAATATTGATATTCTTCCCGAGAGTTAATTATCGTTATTCTTAATAATGGATAATTAATATTAATATTAAAATACAATAAATATCATTACTATCATGATGAGCCATCATTATAATTATTAAATAATATATTTAATAATAATATATTATTTACTAATTAAATATTCAACCGACCAATCAGAACGCTCCAAGGCTCCCAAGATTTTCCTATAAATAGCAAGGCACATTTCATTTCCAAGGTACGTTGATTCTTCGTTTCGAAGTTTATCCCTTTCCTCTCTCAAAGCTAACTTAAGCATCGGAGTGTTCTTGGTCGAACAACCCCCCGGGTAAATCGATCGAAGCAACGATAGCTAATTGTTTGCTGTTTGCAGGAATTGTGAGGACTTTTCGCGACGAGTTCAATCTTTGATTCAACAATTGGTGCTGTCATTGAGAGCTATTGAGGAATACTCAGAAGAAGCTCTCTTAATCGTTCATCGTTCATCTTTCTTTGTCCGTCGTTCATCGACACTGTTCGAAGATTTTGAACGTTGTTCATCGTTCATCAAGAAATCGTTCATCGTTCATCTTTCTTCGTTCGTCGTTCATCGACATTGTTCGAAGATTTTGAACGTTGTTCAAATCGTCCATCAACAAGCTTTCCAATTCAAAAATTCTTCGATCCAGCATGGCTAAGGTTCGTCGATCTATTCAGTCAGCCGGAGAAGGTGTTTCTGCCTCAACAGCTCAGACGAGGAATGAGGCTCACATTGAGACTCCGGAGAAGCGCCCAGCTCAACCCAGGCGTGTGACCATAGAAACGCCCATTGAGACACTCGGAGGGAGACCAACCTTCAGCTTCGGAATATTCCCCTCTCCAGCCAGCCAAATACCCCCGTCGGGGGAAGGAACTTCGGCTCTACAACAGGCAGGCGGGAGATTGATGGGAAGTACATCACGACATGAACAGCCTGCAGCAAACATGGTCCTAAGGGACTTCCTGGATGGGAATCGTGACATCTCAGGGAGAGGTCACCCCCAACCCCCCCAGGACATCTTGGCGCAACAAGTTGAAAGGTTGAGCAACCAAGTTCAACTTCAGTCAGAGCTCTTGCAGCAACTCCTAGCAGGGAGACCAATCCAGGAGCAGGATAGACGATCCACGTCACGTGGAAGACAGGAGAACGCCCAAAGACGTCCTGGGAAAGAACAGGTCCGCTGCCAAACAATGTCACGAGATACTTCGCTAAGCGACTCTGGAGAAGAAAGTCACTCTCATCGAGCGAAAAGCCCACAACGCCTAAAGCCGTTAGTACGTGAACGGCTAGGAGGTAGGGTTGGGGCAACCTCACGGGCAGAGCTCTCATAGCGCTCACATGGGAATAGGGGGCAATCGCAGGCTCTATACCAAGACCTAAGACGATCTGTCCACGACAGTGAAGGAGAAGATGAGGCCTACTCCCCTACACGATCCCAGAGATCGTGGGAAAAGGCCCATGGAGGTTCTCGACGACTGTCACAACGGAACTCATCACCTCAGCACGGCGCATTGCGGGCTAATGATGTTCAAAAGATGCTGGACAGACACCTTCGTGCTCAGCGAGGTGGCGATCTAGAGGACGATCTACGTCGCCAAATACAACTCTCTACACCCTTTGTAAGGGATATTGAGGAGGAGCCATTCCCCCAGAGGTTCGCAACACCGAACTTTACCCCATTCAAAGGAACCTCCGATCCGGTAAAACACATAGATTATTACCGAGGAGTCATGATCCCCCACAGGTCTAACGATGCGCTTATGTGCAAAGTTTTTCAAGCTTCTCTTCAAGGCCAAGCCATGACTTGGTTCAATCATCTCCCCCCGAGGACGATTGAGTCCTTTGAAGAGTTGGCCCTGGCATTTGTGAGGGATACACACAACTTCGGACAATCGAGGTAAAAGATGACCATCTTTTCTCTGTCCGAAAGAGAACAAAAGATACTCTGCGACAATACATACGAAGATTTTGCAAAGAGAAGTCTCGCATTGTCGGCTGTAGTGACCTTGTAGCAGCGATGGCATTCAAACAAGGACTCCCTCGGGACAGCCAACTTTACGGGGACATCGTCATGAGCAATGCACGAAGTCTCACCAAAATACTTTCGCTAGCAGAGCGACATGCAAGTTGGGAGGATGAGAAGAACGCCACTCAAACTCAAGACCATGCTGGAGCTGGTGAAAAGACCCTCAAAAAGGAGGAGTCCCATGGAAAGTTTACGGCTGGAAAGTCCAACAAGCGCAAAGCGGGACAACCTTCTCAAACTCCGGCAGTAGGGAAACCTAATTTGCAACTATCTTTGTCAGTCCATCAGATCCACAATGAAATTAAGGACAAACCATGGTTCAAGAAGCCGGAGCCAGTCAAAGGAGATCAGGAGAAGGCTGATAAAACAAAGTGGTGTGCCTTCCACGAGTGCTATGGGCACAACATCGGAAAATGCATATCTTTTGAGAGATATCTCCGAAATTTCATCAAGGAAGGGCATTGCACTGAGTACGTCAAGGGGAAGGTTGTAGATCGACCTACTGACAAGGGACCAAAGGAACCTGCAGCCAAGATGATTCGCATCAACACCATCATGGCTGAATCAGAATTGCTAGGAACCACCTCCAAGCAGAAAAAGAGAAAAATACGAGATGCACTTACCGTCTCTCAAGTCTCCCAAGTCACCACCCCCGGGGTGGCCAACGACCTTGTCGTTGGTTTCTCTTTGAAGGACAAGGAGGGACTTGATTGGCCGCATGATGATGCATTAGTCGTATCAATTCAAGTCGCTCATGCTTAAGTTGATCGGATTCACGTGGATGAAGGGAGTGCGGTAAATATCCTCAGCCTGGAGGCAGTGCGCAGGATGGGGTTAGAAAGCCTAGCAGTAAAAGGGGTTGTCCCTCTCCGAGGCTTCAATGGGTCAACCAGTATGACCGTAGGTACTCTTCAGCTGGATGTACATTCGAACCCCGTTGTCACGGCCCAGACCTTTTACATCATGGACGAGTACTCTCCATACAATGGAATCCTCGGAAGGCCATGGCTTCACAAAATCCTCGCAACTACATCAAGCCTTTACCAAAAGATTAGATTCCCTATTCCCGGTGGTGGAATCAGAGATACAAGGGCAATCAGACGATGGCTCGACGGTGCCTCACCGAAGGGCTAAAGGAGGTCAAGGTGGCAGAATTCATTCCCCAAGCAAGATCATCCACTGGGGGCAAGATTTCTTCTTCATCTCCCAAATAGCAACTAATCGCGGGTCAAGATCCTGACGTTCACGAGGAACCATCAGCTCCGGAAGGGTGGCAGCCGGAGGATGACGTCATCCTCGTTCAACTTGACCCTCGATATCCTGAGCAAGAGGCCCGTATTGGTGCCCGGTTGAGTGACACAGAAAAGGAAGAACTCATAGCCTTCCTGCGTGAGGAGAAAGAAGTTTTTGCTTGGTCTCCGTCTGACATGCCAGGGATTGACCCTACCATCGTTAGCCACAAGCTACACGTCAATCCCCACCACAAACCGATCAAGCAGAAAAGACGCAACTTTTCCCCAGAGAAAATTGCTATCATCCAAGAGGAGATTGACAAGTTACTCATTACTGGATCCATTGAAGAAGTTCCGCACTCTGAATGGTTAGCAAATGTCGTGCTTGTCAAGAAAAATGAGGCTGGACGGTGGAGAGTTTGTGTTGATTACACCGACCTCAATCTTGCGTGCCCAAAGGATCACTATCCTCTACCTAGAATCGATCTCTTAGTGGACTCAACTGCAGGGAATGAGCTGCTAAGATACCTGGATGCATACTCGGGCTATAATCAGATTTTCATGCACGAAAGAGATAAGGACAAGACGGCTTTCGTCTTCGACCGAGGTGTGTACTGCTACAAGGTCATGCCATTTGGCCTTAAGAATGCAGGAGCGACGTACCAGAGGCTCGTCAATCGGATGTTCAAGGATCTCATCGGCAAAACCATGGAGGTCTATGTGGATGATATCATGGTCAAAGGAGAAAAACGAGGGGATCATATCACCAACTTGCGAGAGACCTTCAACTTGCTGAAGAAGTACAAAATGAAGCTCAACCCTCTCAAATGCACTTTCGGAGTGTCAGCGGGGAAATTCTTGGGATACCTTGTGACTCAACGTGGGATCGAAGCAAACCCAAAACAAATCAAGGCAATACTCGAGATGAAATCCCCATCAAGTCTGAAGGAGATTCAAAGTCTCACTGGACGGGCAGCAGCATTGAATAGGTTCCTGTCCAAATCAACTGACCGGTGTCAACCTTTCTTCCAGGCAGTAAAGAAGGCATCCAGGGATAAGTGGAATGAAGGTTGTGAGTAAGCATTTCAAGATCTCAAGGCCTACTTGACATCTCCACCATTGCTATCAAAACCCAAGGATAACGAGGACCTGTTCCTGTATCTGGGGGTTTCGGATATTGCCGTAAGCTCTGCACTTATCCGGGAAGAAAATGGGATTCAGCTTCCTGTATTTTACACATCGAAAGCCCTCCTTGATGCTGAGACACGATACCCAAAATTTGAAAGGCTGATTTTGGCATTACTAGTTACCACAAAGAAGCTGAGGCCATACTTTCAAGCTCATCGGGTGATCGTCATGACCGAGTATCCACTCCGTTCGTTACTCCATGCACCCGATGCATCGACACGGGTAATGAAGTGGGCCATCGAGTTGAGTCAGCATGATTTGCTCTATCGTCCACGAACAGCTGTCAAAGGCCAGACCTTAGTGGATTTTGTTGTGGAGTTCACACCAGCATCACTGGAAGAAGGCAATAAGCTTGGCAAAACCCCCGGGGCCGCCGGCACTTCTCTGCCACAAAATCAAGAGGCCAGTTCTTCTTCCCTACAGCCCTCAACTTCCAATCTTCTATGGAAACTCTTTGTTGACGGCTCCTCAAACCAGAAGGGGGCAGGAGCGGGGATTGTCCTTATCACTCCAGATGGCTCAATAATGGAACAGGCGGTACAGTTCAGATTCAAAGCCTCTAACAATGAAGCGGAGTATGAGGCTCTGATTTGCGGGCTCACGCTTTCCAAGGAGTTGGGAATCAAACGCCTCGCTATTCATTTGGATTCGCAATTGATTACTAACCAATCAACCGGTGAATATGCTGCGCGTGATGCAAGAATCCTCAGATATAATAACAAGGTCCAGGAAATGCTTACCCTTTTCCCGATTTTTACTTTTCATCAACTTCCACGAGCAGAAAATACGCAAACGGATGCGTTGGCCAATCTAGAATCATCACTTGACTTTCTTTTCAAGCGCTCGATCCCGATTGAGTATCTCGAACGGAGAAGTATTGATATAAGGGAGATCGAAGTGAGACAAATTCGTTCGTCTCCAAGCTGGAAAGATCCTTTCCTCAACTATCTGGAACATGGAATATTGCCTGATGAACGATTAGAGGCCCGCAAAATCCAGATGAAAGCTGTGCGATACTATGTCGACAGGGGCCAACTCTTTCGAAAGAGCTTCACAGGACCAAACTTGTTATGCTTGAGGCACCCAGAAACATTGAAAGTCTTGGCAGAAGTTCATGAAGGGCATTGTGGAAATCATTCCGGTGGAAGATCGCTCGCTCAAAAGACGCTTAGTGCAGGGTTTTACTAGCCTACTCTACGCCAAGAAGCTCTGCAATATGCCCAGAAATGCGACAAATGTCAAAGGTTCAAGCCTAACCAATTGGCACCACTGGAAGAGTTGCATGCACAGGTAAGTCCTTGGCCATTCATGCAATGGGGACTTGACATTGTTGGACCACTCCCAAGCACTCCAGTCCCAAGCAAGAGGTATTTGATTGTCGCCACTGACTACTTCACTAAGTGGGTGGAGGCAAAAGCTTTGGCCATCATAACCCAGGCTGATGTTCAAAAATTCATCTAGAGCCAGATTATCTGCCGATTTGGGCTCCCCAAGGTCAGTCTGACTGACAATGGGACCCAGTTCACTGGCGCCATAATCAACGAATTCTTTGAGCTTTGGAAGATCAAGCATTTCACTTCAACTGCATATTACCCCCAGGGTAATGGCTAAGCTGAAGCTTCAAACAAAACGATCCTTGACTGTATCAAGAAGCGACTCGATGATAGGAAAGGCTTGTGGGAGAAGGAGTTGGATGGCACGCTCTGGGCATACCGTACCACTCCGCGTCGAGCAACAGGAGAGTCTCCATTCACCCTTGCATACGGCACTGACGCAGTCATTCCTCCACATGTTGTTGTCCCGGCACCTTTCACCGAGCTCGATGATCCAGTAGTCAACTCCATCGCTCTGAGAACTTCACTTGATCTCAGCGAGGAATTAAGAGAACAAGTAGTGAAGCGTATCTCCAGCTACCAGCAGCAAGTGAGAAGCTCCTATAACAAGAAGGCTCGACTCCGGCACTTTCTCCCAGGTGACCTTGTTCTCAAGAAAAAGTTTGCGGCACCCAATCGTCCAGGGTCTCAAAAACTCAAGTCCCCTTGGGAAGGACCTTATCGAATCTACCAAGTAGGAGGAAAAAGAAGCTATACCTTGGAGACCATGGACGGGAAGTTAGTGAGTGGTTCCATGAACGCTCATCACCTCCGAAAATATTATGTGTAATACAAACTAGAACTCAATAATAAGCTAGTCATTGTTTGGTGCCAAATAAAGACTCAATTCCCCCGGGAAGAACTCAAACCTTCCTCCGAGAAACATCCAAAGCCTTCCACTAGGGAGCACGCAAAGCCTTCCACTAGGGAGCACGCAAAGCCTTCCTTCAGGAAGCACCTCAAGCCTTCCTCTTAGGAAGCACCCTAAGCCTTCCTCTTGGAAGCTCCCTAAATCTTCTCCATTGAAGCACTTCAAGCCTTTTCTTAAGAAGCACAAGCCCTTCCCTGAAGGCATCATTCCAAAGACTTAATCATCTAAAAACGTCACAAGTTATTTAGAACTCACTGTTATGCACACATGGTTTCAGTTGAGGCATATAAACGAGCTCACACCAATGCATTAACAGGCATTTAAAAATATTCGCTTCGACACATAACATATAAGAAAGTTAACACTTGCGTTTCAACAATTTAACTTAAGTGATTCTTCTTATTTAATCATTTGGTAGGTGTTTGGCAAATCACATAACGACTGCTCACACCAGTTGTACATTACATAAAAAAAAACACAAGAACAAGCCAACATGTGCATAAAAAAGGAACTATGGAGGAAAATCTTCAAATCCCATCGTGTTTCTAAACTCTTCCCACTCTTCTGCTGAAAGTAAGGAAGTGTCATGAAACAATGAATCAGCAGTCTCAAGAGCAGCTTCATTCCTGGTCCCGGTCTCGGGCTCTGGGAAAGATACCAGAACAGGCTCAACCTCTTGCTCCAACTCTGGTTCCCGCTCTTTGGTGGTGACCCCGCTGTGACTTGCCATGTCCAACTTTTGTGCCTCAGCGGGTCTTTGGCACAAAGTTGTGGGGGCATGCGGCGATAATAAATAATCGTGTCCCTGGAGCCTTGCCGCTTTTAGACTCTGGATCTCCACCTCCAAAAGTCTGCTTGTTTCTTCTGAGCCCTGCAACTTTCTGCGCAGCAAAGAGAGCTCTTCTCGAGCGGAGTCTCGCTCTTTTTCTATCTGAATCCTCTCTGCACGATTCACCTCCAGCTCGCCCACTTTGACTTTCAATGAGTGGATCCTTCCGACCAAAACTTCGTTGTTCCGACTAGAGTGGTCTCGGGCTTCTCGAAGGTGTTTACATTCGCTCTTCATTCGCTCATTTTCACCTTCCAAACCAACATTTCCACAAAGCATGACAACCAACTTATGGGCCCCAGCTTTCGCAATCCTAAGGTCTCGGACTACCTTGTCGAAAGCCCCTCGCGAAACAGTTTTCTGACTGTCCTCTGTTGGGATGGGGGCACCTATCACATCAGCAATCTTAGATGATGCTCGTGTCTCCCCCACTATCCGATCTAGGCCTTCATCTCTCGACGCTTGATGAACCGGGTAGTGGGAGGTGGGAATCACCTTCAGCTTCTTAAGTTGCTTGGGTGCACCCTCACAAGGACCTTCTGAAGCTTTACGTTTGCTAGATGACTCCACAGGACTAGAACGGTCAGGCTTGAAATGAAGCTGCTCAGTATGCCTTTTCTCCAAAGAACCAATGGGTCCTTGCTTATCATTCATCTTCTGGATAACGGGTTTCTTCAACCGCAGTGGAGCACTCAACCACTCCTTGATTAGGATATCCGAGGGCCTATCACCATTCAAATCTCTAAGTGTAGAAAGTAGCCAGCTCATGTCTCGGAACTCTGGGGGAATTTTCAAAGCCATATCAATCTTTTTGAGATCAGGATGACTTTCAAACCCGCTATACAACTCATCAAACGAGCGGAAATGCGAGGCAATCCTCAGGTCTGAAGATGCGTGTTTGTCCCATGCACCGCCGACTTCAATACAGTTGACTCTGTACGCGCTGTCATTAAACTCCGCCCTCAAAAATAGCTCCACCTTGGGTACGACTCGAGAAAGCCGACCGCCGGTAACTCCGTTGTGTGACACAGAATAGCAATGCCAGAATTCATCTTCCGAGAGTCCCAGGCTAAAAAACTTGTTCAACTTCTCAAAACACATGATGTTTCGATAAGCATCGACGTCCAGTTGAGCAGGCTGCATCCCATCCGGCCAATAATCTTAGAGAAGAACTTCGAGAACGGAAACTTGAAACCCCACCCAATAGTCAAAGGATGGAATTTAGTCCACCGACCGCCGACAGGGTTTTTTCCCCTTCCATGCTTAAGAGCCTTCATGGAAGAGCATCTGTCTCCAAGCTCCACAAAGACATCCTCAGGAAAAGCAATTTGATTGCGAGCTTTCCACTCCTTGAAGTCTTCAGGCTTCTCAAACTCCATATCATTCCCTCGGAATGGACTAAGGCTACGAAAACCGCCACGCTCCCACAAAACAGGCTTGCTGGGTCTCTCGGCACCTTGACGCATAGCGAGCATATTTGTGGTACTAGAAAAAGTCACAGCGGATGTGATCCAGCCTACCAATGCTCACTAGTCACGGTCGCAAGTGCACTCAATCACTACCAAATCCCCGTCGATTGTTCAGCCAAACTCCGTTCACCACGTTGCACTGGTTGTACCCCCTTTTCGACTAAGTTTCTAAAACACTCTCGACGGACTCTTGACACGTAACAAGCATATTTGTGGTACTAACAAGGGTCACATTGAATGTGAGCCAGCCTACCGATGCAAGCACGCACAGTCCAAACTGCTCGTCTTCCAAAACTGCACGCGATTCCGTAATTTCTGACGCTTTTTAGGAATTTCGAATCCTGCCCAAAAAACATCATAAAGGGTCACCAATGACTCTAAAAACATCATATCAATTTTCCACAATTTTTTGGGAATTTAATAAAAATTTAAAAACATAACCTAAACCATCGGACCCTCGAAACAGTATTGATACGATGTCAGTTTGTCTCAGACCCAACACAAAAAATGTTCATTACATCAAGTATAATAAAACACCTGTTAAAAACCTCCCCAGAAATGCATCCACGCGCCCTCACGAGCCGCCGCAAGCGGCTGCGCGTGGAAGCCACGCACGTAGCACAGTAACTGCTACAGTGCGTCTCCTCTACCCGAATAACTGGTAAACGGGTTGGAAACCCGCGTTGAGACCCGATTTGTTCTCCGTCAATTGGGCATTGTTTTCTTCCGTTTTTTCAACTGATTTCATCTAAACCAATATAATTTAGGTTCTGTAACGTTTAAAACTTCAATTATAACCAAAATCCGATAATTCCCCGATGAATTTTCGAACGGGTTTCGTGATCGGGTTCGTCCAATTCATCCCTGTTTTTCAAATTAAATCACACAGAGTATTGTGAGAATGAAACAAAAGTTTTTGCATAATCAATTTCATAAATTTGTACCTCCAGCTGTTCGAACTCAAGCTCGATTTCGAGCAAAAATCAGAGCTTCTGTTCTTGCTCAGGGAAGCCCCAATTCTCTTAGTTTTTGTTGTGAATCGATTCGAAATGACCTCAGAAGACTCAATCGAGTCTCAATTTTGATCCTTAGAGCTCGCGAATCCGAAATCGAATTCTCACCACAATTTCTCAAAATTTTCGAAATCGGCAAAATCAATGCACCCGCTGTCCCTCATGTTTAATTTGATCCGATTCAACCTCTCAATTGCTAATTCTCACAACTAATTTGATCTGTTATTTAAACAATAACACAAATGGACAAATTGAGTGTTTTTTTCCCTAATTAAGGGTTTAATGTCTCTAAACCCTAGATTTAATCCCTAAAATCAGGTGTAAAAGTGAGAGGGAAAGTGACATGTTTGGCTGGTAGCTTGAGTCAGCATTCACTTTTCGTTTGAAAAACCGTTTCGCCCTTCGCTCGAAAAATTACCACTTTACCCCTGGACTACGTAAAGCCGTAAACTTTCACATCCGAGCCCCGTTTTTGACATGCCGCTTGTCTACGGACCCATGACATCCCGAACTATGTCACAGTCATCGGTCAAAGTCCGTTTGACCGTCCGAGTCAAAAGTCGACATTTTGCCCTTATTTTGCAAAAATTACGAAAATGCCCCTCGCCTTCGTAGATCCATAACTTTTGCATCCAATCTCCGATTTCGGCATGCCGCCTGTATATGGATTCGTATCAACTCGACCTACTTAACGGTCTCTGGTCCACGTCCTTTGGACCCCCGGGCTCAAAAGTCAACATTTTGCCCATGCTTGGGGGCAAAATGGTCATTTTTGCACATTATGTCTGATTCACACCACTAAACCCAGATTAGTCATTCTAAAAATAATAATAGACTTTTAACCCTTATAATCAGGGGCATAATCGTCAAATAAACACTGACTCGTTTCTTATACCCAACAGTAACCGGAAACCCGGTAATATAAGATTCCAAATAATATACATCCCTCCCGATTCCCTGAATACCGAATCGATGTGGGGGCATTTGTGGAACCCAAAATCATCCGAAAATTATGGAGCCGCCACGTGTCCCGTAATTCCCAAAAATGACCAAATTACCCTTGGCAAATAACACTGATCATTTGAAAAACACCCGCACATTAAATAATCTATTTACCAGTTAAATACGTTATTTGATCGGGTTAAAGCCTCCGTAATATTGATATTCTCCTCAAGAGTTAATTATCGTTATTCTTAATAATGGATAATTAATATTAATATTAAAATACAATAAATATCATTACTATCATGATGAGCCATCATTATAATTATTAAATGGTTGGGGACAACCTGTATCATATCGAGGGACAACCTGTATTATGTTCCCATTCTTATAGTTTCTTTAGTGAGTAAGACGTTAAAAGGTAACAAGCTATGTGGATTGTCAGAAATATTCTAATTCTTCAAAACTATCATTTTATGTAATACATCCGTGCATGTAATTAAGGCCGGTCTAAATATTTAATGGTCCGGAATAAAAATATAGAATATGTCTGAATTCGTATATTTAATTATTAAAATTGTAACTTTTTATGAAATGATTATTTCATTTTTATACTATAAGATCATGTTAAATCTTGTTACGGGAAATCTATTGGGACAAAACCCCTGACAAAGAAAAAAGGAATCCCATGTCCCTAAACATTACCTTCCGTTCAAAAAAAAAAAAAAATCATATATTTCTAACTTGTACAGAGATGAAAATGTCAACATTTAAGAATAATATACTACAATTTTGATATTCAATACAAACAGTTAGTCTTCAAATAAAAACTCTATCATTTAAAAAATTTGAACAGATATATCAAACTTACATGCTCATATATTGTTTATTTATCTGTATTCTTTATTTTTTTATTAATTTATTTATTTTATATATGGTGTATTAAAAATTTTAAATTTATTTTTTAGCCCTATATTATTTTAAATTCAGAACTTGCACCCCTTTGAACTTCCTTGTGACTGGCCTGTATGCACTTGATAAAGAATTTGTAATACATACAAGGAGAAGATAATTTTATTTCAATGTACATTCTTTGATAATTTTTCAAAATAAAAGTAAATTTGAATAAAACAATTTAATAAAGAAAAGTAAATTTGAAACAATCTAAGTTTGTAGAATTCTTTATCAAAAGTTAAAAGTGCTATAACTTACTTTTGATCATGCTAAGCATACGTAGTCTATAGGAGTTGGGTCAGCTTTTGTTTTTTCTTTTTATTTTATAGAATCTTTATCTTATATATGAAGATGTATGGCAATTGATAAGGAAGGTGAGTGAGTAATTGGGAAAAGGGTTGTTGATGGTCTCAATAATCGACCTACTTTTCCCTTTATCGAAAGGAGTTTGGATACAAAGTTTTGGTGCCTTGTCTTTTGTTTGATAAAGTAGCCTTCGATGAAAGAACATCATGAAGAAAACGATACGTGGGAAGCAACAAACATGCATGTTAGATTAAGAACTTAACAATAACTTGAACTTTACAATGAAAATTGAAGAAGGTGTGCACTGAATTCCACGAACAGCAACGAGACGTTTCACGTTTGACTGTCTTAAAGGGAAATGTCAATACCAATTGTGCATAATCTCCACTTTATTGTATCTTATTCATTAACGGTGTTCACCTCAACACTTATAATAATGCTATTCACTCTAATTTAATTTAAAATGTGATGTTGAGAGTGTTGGTTAACTAGATATTGTTAATCCAGCTTCACCATAAATTCAATGTTCATTTAAATTTATGCAAGTTGATTTTCTGCAAAGTTACTGAGAAATTATTAATATGTATCAACATTTTTATGTCAAGTTGCAAAAAAAACTAATCGACACTTTTATGCTAAATTGTAGAAACTTGTATCACTATTTTTTATGAGTGGTAGAAAAGTGATATGTATCGACACTTTTTTGACAAGTTGTAGAAAAAGTGTTGATATGTATTGACCCTTATATTGACACTTTTATTCCAAGTTATAGACAAGGTTTCGATATGTATCGACATTTTGTTTCTAAGTTAGTAGTATATTGACACGTTTAGGCCAAGTTATAAATAAGCGTCAATATGTATTTTACACTTTATTCTAAGTAGTAGAAAAAAGATAGATATGTAACGGCATTGTATTGCCAAGTTGTAGAAAAAAATGTTGATCCAACTTTTATGCCAAATTATAGAAAAAGTGTTGAACCTGTCGAAATTTTTTTGACAGAAAATGTGTAGATAAAATTTCGATACATACCGACACATTTTCAGGTGGTAATCGACACTTTTTTTGTTAAATTGTAGAAAGGTGTAAATCGGGCCGGTATAATTTTGTGGATCGTCGAAAGAAGGCTAAATTTGAACTATATGGAACAAAATCATTGTACAAGTCATCCTGTTCAAGGGAGGAAAAGGTGTGATGAGCATCAAGGGATGAGGATTGGGGGATCAGTTAAAGTTGGGATATCGAATAGCAATGTGGACTCACATTGCAGTCGCAATGCATCAAATGCTACCCATTATTTAGCAGTGGTAAAGCTTCCGCAGATTCAAGCATGTGTTAGTGAAAGGATTTTTTCAATCTGCGGATTCATCTTAGCTGATGGCCCTTCTTGTAAAAGTCATCCTGTTCAAGGGAGGAAAAGTTGTGATGAACTAAGGGAGGAGAATTCGGTAACCGAATTCAAAGTGAAAGGAGTAAACCCAGAATATAACTTTACAGAATGGCCAGAATTCATCTCTGCTTGTAAATATGGAGAAAGGTCAAGCACGATTTTGACTCTCAAATAAATTAAAGCTATGGTGATCCCTGTATTGTCCCAAAAACATAATTCATCTCCACTTGTTTCCTTTAGACATTGGCCTATTAGTGGGCATGCTTGTAAGCTTCTTGTATTATATCTATTATCTAAGCCCTATATTATGGACCTAAAGTCTTTGTATTATATCTGATCTATTATCCATTTCATTCATTTTCTTCTACTTTGCTTCCAAAAATCCTAAATTCGAAAACTAACTTGTTTAGTTATAAAAGAAACTACTCTTTTTTCAATACATGATATTAAAAAAATACTCATAAGATCCATTAAAAAGAATTTGGCACAACAATATTGAGGAAGAGAGAAAGAAAGAGAAAGAGAACGATATAATGATACAGAAAAAGGATTTACACTTCTTTTTTTGTCATAAGAAGGATTTGTACATTGAGTGTTGCCTATGGTATTCATGAATTTTGAATTTGAAATATAAGATTAGGAATGTTGAACCTTAGACCTACGATTTTACACTAGAAAGTAAATAAACTTTTCCAGAAAAAAAAATATAATTACAATAGGATGCCCATTGAAAACTCAAATAGGTAACCAACTAACTACCAACGGTAGTCCAATGGTGAAGGCACAAGCCTGAAACTTACACAAGACATTAAATAAACCTTTGAAAAAAAATATTCACAGGATGCATATTGAAAACTCAAATTTGTAACCAACTAACCACCAAAGATAGTCCAATGGTGAAGGAACAAGTCTGGGATGGATGTCCGCTCCCTTGATTAAAGACCTCTTATTTGGTGAGATGAAAGCAAGATGTAGGGTTTTCATTCTTAAGGCGCATTCATATCTTTAATATATTTTCCTCGATGAAAAAATTGTAATTATTCTAATTATTTATTGATTTTGATGTGAGTCGTGTTCATAGATGAAAATATCAATAATATCCATAAAATTTCCGTCAATATATTTTTATTTAAGAGTCTTGACAAAAAATAAAAGGGGAAGAGAAATTTCCTCTCAATTTCCATAAAAATATTAATCTTATAAATAGTGCTTAGGTTTTTTTCAATGGAAAATTATTACTATAGTCCCTAAATTTTACCCTAATGTTAGCTTTGGTCCTTAAACTTCATTATTAGTAGTAAAGGTCCATGAACTATACCTAAATATATACTAACCATCCCTCCGTTAAAATGTTAACGAAATTCTGTTAAAATTAAGGATATGATTGTCTTTTTACTATTCAACAAAAATTCTTTTTTTTTTTACTAACTATTGAGATAGTCCCTGAATTTTACCCTAATGTTAGCTACGGTCCCTGAACTTTATTATTAGTAGCAAAGGTCCCTAAAATATAATTGTTAATAACTATAACTTATGAACTTATACAAATCTTTCACCAATATTTCTAAAGCCCTTACAACTAATAACGTAACGCAAAATTGAACACAAGTTGCACAAAACTCATCAAACGGAAAGGTAAATGTATCGACTTTCCATATTCATAGTATCTAGCGGCAGAAACAATATTTAATATTTAAGGTAAAAACTAAAAATAACGCTCAATCTACTACTTGTGGATAAACAAGAAGAAGGAGAAAAAACATGGCAAAAATCAAAATCACTGATATGAATTTGAACCATTATGGTATTTACCAAATTGCCACCCAGTAGAGTTGAATACTTCGAAGTTCAATTCATCAATAACAAAAAAGATTAATAACATAAAAAGTTAACATTTTAATGGAGGGATGATTAATATATATTGAGGTATAGTTCGGGGATCTTTACTACTAATAATAAAGTTTAGGGACCATAATTAACATTACAATAAAATTTAGGGACTATAGCAACAGTTAGTAAAAAAGAGGGAATTTTGTTTAACAATAAAAAGATAACTATATCCTTAATTTTAACAGAATTTCGTTAATATTTTAATGGAGTAATGGTTAGTATACATTTGGTTATAGTTCAAAGACTTTTGCTACTAATAATGAAGTTCAGAGATCATAGCTAACATTAGGGTAAAATTCAAAGACTGTAGGAACAATTTTCCTTTTTATTTTATTTTTCAATTTGTTGTCTTTATATTTCTCTTTGGTTTTTTTCCCTTAGTTCTTTTTAGGAAAAGACCCCAAACTATAGGGATCAAAACAGACTCATATCCAAACTATTACAATTTTCAAATAACTACTCAATCTTTATGACCACCCACATTTAACTATCTCCGTCAAGTTTTCAATCCTTCTTACCGTTTAAGTGCCACGTGTCAGAAAAATTTCCCAGTCAGCCACTGATGTGGCAAAAAATAGAGAGGTATTTTCGGGTTTTCATAATAACAATTAAAACCCAAATCCTAATCTATTCGAAACCCTAATTTCGAAAAACGACAGTCGTGCTCCGCCCCAAATTTGAAATCGCAGACCCGCGAAATCGATTCCCTAATCCCCTAAATCGAATTTGCAACCCCAAAATTAAACCCCAAATCAGAAATTGAAAGGATTTTCGTCATTCCCACCTAGTCGCGCATGGTGTCGAAGTCAAAATCGCGTTCCAAGTCGAAAGACGAATTTGCGCACAGTCAAAGTCAAAATTGGTGTCCAACTCGAGTTTCAAAAGTTCAACTGCAATGAAGGAATGGTGTTTGAGGAAGCCTGGAAGAAGGGCACCCAGGTGTTTGTCCTTTTGAATTTAAAATAGGGTTGTTTGTACAGAAAGATGAATTAATTTGCATTTTTTAGGTGTTAGTGTTTATTTTTTATTATTTAGTGTTTTGTGAAAGGGATGTCTGTTTTGTCTACGGTGTAGTAGGACCATGCGTTGTGTCTATTATTTACGATTAGGATGCTTTGGGTGTGTTTTAGACCATATGCTTTATCTGTTAATTGCGATTGGGATGATTTGTGTGTGCAGGGGACCATGTGTCGTAGCTGTAGGATAATGTGTTAGGCCTCATTTTGCTGCCTTTCGGTTGTTGGTGGGGTAGTAGGGGATAATTATTATGGTTGTTGTAGGGGATAATTGTTATGGGTGATGTTGATGCCTAAAGTTGAGCATAGATTCTGTTGTAGGAACTTAAGGGCTAACTACAACAAGAGTTTCAAAGGAAATGTGTTGAAGGATGCTTTATGGGATTGTGCTAGAGCATTAACAGTTAAGGATTTTAATGAGGAGATGTAGAAGCTAAGATGCTTAGGTAAAGCTAGTTGAAGGAAAAACCAGCAAAGCAATAGTCTCAGTCCCATTTTCAGTCATGGTCCAAGACAGACATGCTCCAAAATAAATAATATGAAACCTTCAACAATACCATAATGTTATCTAGAGATAAACCAATCATCACTATGTTTGAGATGATGACACGACCCATCCCAATACCCCCCGAGATTACCATGGAATGTGTCATGCTCCCGTCTGACAAGAGGTGTCAGACAAGGGATAACCTGTTGCCACTGCCCAACCGGGCTTCCAGAGTACGTAAGGATCGATGGAGGAGGTGTGCGATGCTCAAGTCTCTGCTGCAGTCGCATCCGGAATCAACCTGAAGGGCATTAAAAACAAAAGCTGCGAGTGGACGAAAATAAACAAGTTTGTTTAAAATATTTATAAGACATTTATGCCCCTCAGTAAAATCATATGCATGCACCATCATTTAAAATCATATATCATATAATATGAACCATAAACATAATTTTAGCCACTGCACCATACACTCCAATCCGACATCCCTGATGTATGACGTCCCTGACGTCTAATAAGGTCACAATCACAAGGCTACGCGTGCCACTCGGGTCTCAATTTCCGAGTTCAATCCCCGAACCCCGTTCGGGTACAGCATCCCCGATGCTTAGCGTCATAGACGCTGGACGTTCTAGACGTCCGTGACCTCTCCGGGGTACCTCATCCGGAGGAGACAGTATCATATGGAAGGATCTATACAGTGCAGTACCAAATACATTTTATTGATATCCACATGCAAAACATATATATATATATATACATAGATAAAATCCAAACCAATCTTTAAGTTTCATCAGACGGGTCTCAGGCCCCAAATACCGTGAAACGTGCCATAACCATAATTTCCATATCATCAAACCGTTATTTGTTTTTAGCATGTGAATATATATAAAATGTAAACCAGAAAACATTTATTCAATTCCATTTTAGGGTCCCCAACCCGCAATCACATGTAGAAATCAACTGGGCCCCTGGCCCGATTTCATAAGTTAACTGGGCCCCTGGCCCGATTCACAAGTTAACTGGGCCCCTGGCCCGATTTTACTTTATCAAGTCCGTAACCGTTTCATGAAATCATATCCAACCACATTTATGGAAATCGGTGCAAATCCAGAAAACCTCAGTTTACGTGCAAATACGTAAATCACCACGAAATGCTTGAAATCATTTAAATTCACCGATATCCAAAGTAAATCATTTAATCATAATTATAACAATCATGAAACAGTTATGCATGCATCGAATTTATAAAACCAATGTCCACTCATAGACCGTTTAACCGAGCGCCTTGATACGCGTGCCATAGGCCTTCCCGGGCCACACCACTATCACCGGGACTCCCAATCCTGTCCAAATCACATTAGAGGATTACTAACCTCATCATTAACATCCTATTCAAGTCCCGCAATTTTCCCGAATTTTTAAGTATTTTTAAATTGGATTTAAAACCTTCGGACATCCCGAACAATATTGAAACGGGATCCGATCGACACGAAACCAATCCCAAAATGTTCGTTACATTGTATAGGACAAAAGTCATGTTGATCGTACCTCGGGATTCAAACTCACGAGCCCCCACGCGCGGCCGCAAGCGGCTGCACGTGGAAGCCACGCGCCAGCTACAGTACCCGTATAGTCATCCCCTTTGCCCGTTTGTCTAGTAAACGGGTTGAAAAACCCGCGAACAGACCCGACTCAATCTCACTCGATTCGACCTCAAATCGATCCGTTCTTTAAACTGATCCCTTCTAATCCATCTCCATTTAAGTTCTGTAAATCGAATTACACAAATTAGGGTATATATCTCCACGACTCACGATCGATCCTCGACGGGTTTTCAATTCGGGTTTCACGATTTCGTCCCTGGTTTTCAAATTAATTCATTCAGTTAGCATCGTGAGAGTGTGAGGAACATTTCTACAAGATCAATTTGAGAATTACTTACCTCTAACCCATTGAACCCAAGCTCGATTTTGAGCTGCCATGGAAGCTCAGTTCTTCCTCAATCCGCCACGGTTTCTCTTCGTTCTTGCAGCAAAGATGATCGTTTTGATCCCAGAAGACTCAAACTAAACTCCATTTTGATCATCACGGCCCAATTATTCCAATTCGAAATTCCCTCCAATTCTCCAAAATTCCGATTCTCGAATTACATTTCCCCTCTCAGTCCCCCGTGTTCTCCCTCAACCAATTCCTTCCCCAAATCACTAAATTTCCATTTGTGCAATCAATTGTGGAAGGAAGATTGACAATGGCCAGAATCCAATTCTCACCCCTCAGTTTTTTGCTTGTTCACGGCTGAGGGAGTGAGGACTGATCAGAAATAGAAGGGAGAGATGAGATGGACGGCTGTGATGCAATCAGGGGAGTGAGATGGATGGCTCAGATCAAAAGCAGGGATTTAATCCTAAATAATTATATAGTGGAACTTTAGCATATAAATTATGATTAGTGGAACAAGATCCAATCTAGCCGTCGGATGAGTGACAAGTGTCACTCATCCAAGTGTCCTCCAACAACCATTTCAGAATAAAATAATCAACACAGTTACCGAGACGTAACTTCCCCGATTTCACGATTCAGACCAAACTTCCGTGACCCATAACTTCGTCGTGGAATCACCGATTTCGGCATGCCGCCTGTCATTGGATTCGTATCGACAAGACCTGCGTAACGGTCCTTGGCCCTCGGCCATCGGACATCCTGGTCAAAAAGTCAACATTTCCCCTTATTTCGTCCAAATTACAAAAATGCCCTTGAACTTCCGTACATCATAACTTTTACCACGGACATCGGAATCGAACGTGCCACCTTTCTATGAACTCGTGACGTCCCGAACTACGTCACGGTCATCGGTCAAAGTCCATTTGACCATCCAAATTAAGAGTCAATGTTTTGCCCACGCCCAGAGGCAAAACGGTCATTTTGCACAATTCGTCCGAAATCACCCAACTAATCCCAGATTAGTAAATCACAATTAAATATTATTGAATCCCGATATTCGGGACGGGTCGTTACAACCTTCCCTCCTTAAAGAATTTCGTCCTCGAAATTACCAACAACCTTATTCCACAACCACCTTGTGGAAAACATTTCGACCTCACATCTGTGTACACCTGTACACCCACTTACTGGAACAACACCAGTCTCGTCTGTACCCAGACATCCAATCACAGTCATACGTCACAACAACAACACTCGACCACCTCGAGTGGACATAATCACCTGATCCGCGATAAAATCGCTTAACCATTTAGCTGACTCATTCAGCCAATCAGTTCCCTTCCATTGCCAATATATCCTTACATTTGCTCCCATTGGGAGTCACCAAATCTCATTTGTCAGTCCACGCTGACACCACCAGTCAAACTGTCACCGCTAAGCTTTACCACCCTAATAAAGCCCCGACCATCTGCCCGTCAGTGACAACACCACGTACTACATCACTCCCGATGTAGCGTAAGATCAACTACATGATCTCAATTCGCAGGGCAAGCCCGATCCTGCGACATAAATTAATCTTAATGTCCATAATCGCCGATTCCCTCAGCGAACCAAGACGCTGGGAAATCACGGTGTGATCAAGTCACACAAGGCTACTCGTGGTTACTCAGACCACCAATTCACTCATCCTGAGTGTACGTATACCGCCAACTTACTCAATCAAGTGGTGTAACTGGAACACAATAAATACCAGCCCAGCAGTGATCACACATCTCGATACTAGGGTTCCACTAGCCAACCGTGGCTAAGAGCACCTGCTCATACAATCACTGAACCCGACAAAATCACTCTGCACAGCGCACAGTATCCAATGTCCAGTCCATAACACAGCCAAACAAATGATATCAGAACCAAGCCGATTACCAACACGTTTAATCACACACCACTGGTACATCCCATGTACCGCCATTAGGCATCACTCAGCCTAACCAGTATCAATCCTCGTACAACGTACCCTGTACGTAAATCAATCCATCAATCCGACTACAACCACCCAGGTCATAGCCAAACACGTTCTAGTAACGGAGTACATTTTCCCAAACCAACATGAGACAAAACGAACTCCACCCGTCATCTAGTTCCAATTCCGAATCCGAATCCGCAATTTCGTAAGAAATCCCGAATCCGAACCCAAACATCATATTTTTATTCCATGTCCAAATCCGAATCCGAAATCATTATTCCGTAAGCTATCATTGGAATAATCATTCCGCACCCAAATCCAGTAAACCACTTTCGAGCTTCGCAATCGAATCCTGAATCGTCACCCAGAGATTCGATTCCAAAACCCAAAATCTCGTTTACGTCCACCAAGACGTAACAAAACCGAACCTATCGGTTGCCTGTCCAAAACACTCGATTGACTTCATAGGGAAGCCAATCCCAATATTCACACGTCAAGGGTTGACAAAATCCGACCACTTCGGAAACCTACTCAACCGAGTAACAACCATATGGACTCCACTCCGAAAAGAAGTTCAGTCCCGTCATTTATGACTCATATACCAAGGTAAGAGTGATAAACTCTCCACCCATCTGGATCATCAAGATCACGATCCAGATCCATCGCTACGTCATCCGATAAGTAACATCACGATCCTAGATCGTCACCATGCCCAAAGTCGACAACATCACCAATCAGATCCGCCTAGGATCCACATATGCCCACATAGCTAACAACCCATCTGAAAGCTGATCGTAGGGTCTTACACCCTCATTGAATCATTCGTCAAATTTCCCTTGGTGGAAAGATGACCTCGCATTTCACCACCAAATCCAAAATCATACATAACTGCTTGTGTTCAATGACCCAAGGCCAATCATGGGTCCGTTCACCAATACACGCTCAACGTACTGGTAAACACAATCATCATTTGCCACGGCAGGAAATAAGAAGTCAACCCCAATGACTTCGGAATACCAATCACTGATGCGGAAACGAGCACTCCCCTCGTCTCCCAATCACAACTCTCCCCGAATCGGGAATTCCAACCATGTTGGAAACAGACATGCCCCCAATGAGATGTCAAGTCCAAACACTGGACTGCCCACGTCCTTACCTCACTTGGACCACCACGTGTCCAAAGTCAATTCATTATTCGGACCTCACGTCCGCCAATAATCATTTATGCACACACCCCGATTCCGAACGGGATTTCCTCAACTCCGCCTGGATGTGCATATCCTACTACCTTCGTCTCACATCCCAACCTTTACAGGTTCAATCCTCAGGTTCCACGTGATTCACAACCACAAAATCACAGAATCCCACGTCAATACCACGAATGGTTTTCCTCAACTTTTCCAATTCCAATAATTTTCTTGTACTCTCTGGGGATATAAGAAGTATACAGTCTTACCAATCTCGGAGTTGACAACAACTCCCCAAATCCACTAATTCTCCTGACATAGGGAACATCATCCCTGGATTCCTCAAGTTTCAATCATACCTTTTTATCCATTCATCACTTGTCATCATATATCTGTTGGGACTTATCCCAACACGTCACAACCTCCACTGGATCCCATCCAGTCCAAGACTCAACCACCACTGAGTCGCAGATACCGATCATATGTCCATCAGGACAGAGTCACACCCCAACTGGTGGCTCATCGTCATCACAATTACTAACACCAGCACCAGCGCTAGTACCAGCACCAACGCACCATCATCATCACTAGTATCAGCACACAGGCATCCATACTAGTATTTGCATAAAAGCACCAACATACCAACATCCATACATAGCGCACGAACATCCATGCTAGCACACGAACATCCATGCTAGCACACTGTGTGCAAAGTTGTTACCCTGGATCTCCGTTCATTCCGAACGACGATTCCATAACAGCACTCGTACCCCACAACTATGGGTACCCCCAATTTGGCCATCCACACATCAGGATAATGAATGTTCCCTGAACGTCCCCTGATCCCCAAGTATTAAAACCACACTAAATACCCTCGATAGCCAGTTATCTCGACACAACTGTCGACCAACAGTCATCGTTGTCAAGATCCGTATCCACACATCACACTAATATTCGATCCAACACGGGATTCCATATTTTATCTCATAACCGTATCCGTAGATCGAAACCCATAAGACTCACTAGAGTCATCCACATGGTCATCCACGACCTCAGCCGCTCGTCGCAGCACAAGTTTTCATTTAAAGTTCACTTTTCCAGTCCATCAATTATAAATTAGGGTTCCAAAATTACACCCTAGGGTTCCACTGAACCCAACTGCCCTCTGTAGTAAAATTCACAACCTAACCGACTCCGCGGTCCTGACATCGCATAGACGTCAAATCCAATCCAATCGTCAACTCAACGTGGGTTCCACCACGAAGGTCATCGGCTAACTCCGATGCACCAACACCCCGCACACTAGCCAACACTACCAGGGTCCATAATTTAGACCATTACTCAACTGAGTTTCGTATTTCCATAACATTATTCCAACGGGGTTCCCTGAACCCGGCTGTGCCCAGTGGCACAACCATCCATCATCACCTGACCGAACCGACGGTCCCACATTACCAGTTAATCATATACAACCCACTTGGGTTGAATCGCATCAATGCACGGCGTATCGGGCCAAACACACCCTATCCACCATTCAAATCCAAAACTATCTATCAGGTTGACAACGGAACTGCAGCCCAAAGAGACATCACACCCTCGACCTTCGCGCACAAAAGAGCAAAACCTGCTCTGATACCACTTGACACGACCCATCCCAATGCCCCCCGAGATTACCATGGAATGTGTCATGCTCCCGTCTGACAAGAGGTGTCAGACAAGGGATAACCTGTTGCCACTGCCCAACCGGGCTTCCAGAGTGCGTAAGGATCGATGGAGGAGGTGTGCGATTCTCAAGTCTCTGCTGCAGTCGCATCCGGAATCAACCTGAAGGGCATTAAAAACAAAAGATGTGAGTGGATGAAAATAAACAATTCTGTTTAAAACATTTATAAGACATTTATGCCCCTCAGTAAAATCATATGCATGCACCATCATTTAAAATCATATATCATATAATATGAACCATAAACATAATTTTAGCCACTGCACCATACACTCCAATCCGACATCCCTGATGTCTGACGTCCCTGACGTCTAATAAGGTCACATTCACAAGGCTACGCGTGCCACTCGGGTCTCAATTTCCGAGTTCAATCCCCGAACTCCGTTCGGGTACAGCATCCCCGATGCTTAGCGTCATAGACGCTGGACGTTCTAGACGTCCGTGACCTCTCCGGGGTACCTCATCCGGAGGAGACAGTATCATATGTAAGGATCTATACAGTGCAGTACCAAATACATTTTATTGATATCCACATGCAAAGCATATATATATATATATACATAGATAAAATCCAAACCAATCTTTAAGTTTCATCAGACGGGTCTCAGGCCCCAAATACCGTGAAACGTGTCATAACCATAATTTCCATATCATCAAACCGTTATTTGTTTTTAGCATGTGAATATATATAAAATGTAAACCAGAAAACATTTATTCAATTCCATTTTAGGGTCCCCGACCCGCAATCACATGTAGAAATCAACTGGGCCCCTGGCCCGATTTCATAAGTTAACTGGGCCCCTGGCCCGATTCACAAGTTAACTGGGCCCATGGCCCGATTCACAAGTTAACTGGGCCCCTGGCCCTATTTTACTTTATCAAGTCCGTAACCATTTCATGAAATCATATCCAACCACATTTATGGAAATCGGTGCAAATCCAGAAAACTTCAGTTTACGTGCAAATACGTAAATCACCACGAAATGCGTGAAATCATTTAAATTCACCGATATCCAAAGTAAATCATTTAATCATAATTATAACAATCATGAAACAGTTATGCATGCATCAAATTTATAAAACCAATATCCACTCACAGACCGTTTAACCGAGCGCCTTGATACGCATGCCATCGGCCTTCCCGGGCCACACCACTATCACCGGGACTCCCAATCCTATTCAAATCACATCAGAGGATTACTAACCTCATTATTAACATCCTATTCAAGTCCCGTAATTTTCCCGAATTTTTAAGTATTTTTAAACTGGATTTAAAACCTTCGGACATCCCGAACAATATCGAAACGGGATCTGAATGACACGAAACCAACGCCAAAATGTTCGTTACATTGTATAGGACAAAAGTCATGTTGATCGTACCTCGGGATTCGCACTCACGCGCCCCCACGCGCCAGCTACAGTACCCGCACAGTCATCCCCTTTGCCCGTTTGTCTGGTAAACGGGTTGAAAAACCCGCGAACAGACCCGACTCAATCTCACTCGATTCGACCTCAAATCTATCCGTTCTTTAAACTGATCCCTTCTAATCCATCTCCATTTAAGTTCTGTAAATCGAATTACACAAATTAGGGTATATATCTCCACGACTCACGATCGATCCTTGACGGGTTTTCAATTCGGGTTTCACGATTTCGTCCCTGGTTTTCAAATTAATTCATTCAGTTAGCATCGTGAGAGTGTGAGGAACATTTCTACAAGATCAATTTGAGAATTACTTACTTCTAACCCATTGAACCCAAGCTCAATTTTGAGCTGCCATGGAAGCTCAGTTCTTCCTCAATCCGCCACGGTTTCTCTTCGTTCTTGCAGCAAAGATGATCGTTTTGATCCCAGAAGACTCAAACTAAACTCCATTTTGATCGTCACGGCCCAATTATTCCAATTCGAAATTCCCTCCAATTCTCCAAAATTCCGATTCTCGAATTACATTTCCCCTCTCAGTCCCCCGTGTTCTCCCTCAGCCAATTCCTTCCCCAAATCACTAAATTTCCATTTGTGCAATCAATTGTGGAAGGAAGATTGACAATGGCCAAAATCCAATTCTCACCCCTCAGTTTTTTGCTTGTTCACGGGTGAGGGAGTGAGGACTGATCAGAAATAGAAGGGAGAGATGAGATGGACGGCTGTGATGCAATCAGGGGAGTGAGATGGATGGCTCAGATCAAAAGCAGGGATTTAATCCTAAATAATTATATAGTGGAACTTTAGCATATAAATTATGATTAGTGGAACAAGATCCAATCTAGCCGTCGGGCATCCAAGTGTCCTCCAACAACCATTTCAGAATAAAATAATCAACACAATTACCGAGACGTAACTTCCCCGATTTCAAGATTCAGACCAAACTTCCGTGACCCATAACTTCGTCGTCGTATCACCAATTTTGGCATGCCGCCTGTCATTGGATTCGTATCGACGAGACCTACGTAACGGTCCTTGGCCCTCGGCCATCGGACATCCTGGTCAAAAAGTCAACATTTCCCCTTATTTCGTCCAAATTACGAAAATGCCCTTGAACTTCCGTACATCATAACTTTCACCACGGACATCGGAATCGAACGTGCCACCTGTCTATGAACTCGTGACGTCCTGAACTACGTCACGGTCATCGGTCAAAGTCCATTTGACCATCCGAATTAAGAGTCAACGTTTTGCCCACGCCTAGGGGCAAAACGGTCATTTTGCACAATTCGTCCGAAATCACCCAACTAATCCCAGATTAGTAAATCACAATTAAATATTATTGAATCCCGATATTCGGCACGGGTCGTTACAGATGATTAGGTTTCTCTTGATGAAGAGGATAGTATATAGAAGGGATAAGATGGCTACGTGACCTCAGAGTGTTTGTCAAAATGTTTTCAACCAAGTTCAAAGGCTGAAAGTTGAGTCTGGCCATTGCAGTGTTAGATGGCCTGGTGGACCCAATTACGAGATTAATAGACGTATATGAGAGCAGTGTGTGGTGAATTTGAAGGCCCACACTTGTTCTTGCAGAAAATGGGACCTCACATGAATCCCTTGTGTGCATGCTATTGCAACCATCCACTACAAAGGTGGGGCATGAGTGGAGGAATATGTTGACCCCATCTATTCCAAGGAGACCTACATGAAGTGTTACATAAATCTCATTGATGCCATAAATAGCCCAAAATTGTGGGAAAAAACTAGCTAGGAACCAATTAAGCCCTCTGCAAATAAGAGACAACCGGGAAGGCCTAGAAAGATTAGAGCAAAGGACGCACATAAAACCATTGACAAAAGTGGGAAGAAGAGATTGGGAAAACATGGCATTACCATGAGGAGCAGTCTTTGTGGGTCACAAACCCATAATGTACATACCCACCATCGACACTTACCTCCTAGGGAGAAGACAACACCAAGGCTATGAGGAGAAACCCGTAAGAGACATGCACCCACCTGGGTATATGGAAGACACTTGTGCTTATTATGGTTCTCCTGTCTTAGTTAGTGTTGTCACCTTATTGTTCACACATATGCTTATTATGTCTGTTGATGCATAAAATGTACCAACGAGACTATAAAGGCACGCATGTACACCAAGACACAAGAATATACGTGGTTCATCCAAATCGGGCTACATCCACGATGTTACCTCACTCTCATTCATAATATAATATTTGCACATGTACATGAGGCTATGAGCCTTTGAGAGATAATAGTATTTGTAGAGAGGATGGAGATGGTGAGTCTCTTTGAATGTGGGAGGAGGCTCCCTATTTATAGGTAAGGGCTAGGGTTTGGGTCATGGCTCTAGTGATGGGCTTTTAAGACATGGGCCTTGATGGTGAGTTTGGTGTGATCTTTGAAGCCTTCTGGATGGGCTTACTTCGTGATCCAATGTAGTGTTTTGGCAAACTCGTTGCTTGGTCAGATATAGCATCTACAAGTCCTCAAGTTCTTGACTGAGGTGAACTACCTCGGTTGAGGACTTTTATGTAAAGTGCGCTAACCGAGCAACTCCTCACTTTTGCACTGCTCTCCTCGGTGCACTATAATCAGTCCCCCAAGTCCTCAGTCGAGGTAGGATGCGGAAGAGATGACTCCTTGTAGTACGTTGTATGTCTGAGTGGATTGATATTGTAGCGATTGCACTCGGGTAGTCCCCTGGTGAATATGACTCTACGTATGAGTTTGAATACTTATGGGTGGTTCTCGACTGTATATGTGTGTTAGTCAGCATGTAGCTTGCAAAATAGGCTCGGTAGTTGAGCGGCTCGGTAATTTACTGAGCATAGACCGAGTGTTAAGTATAGGTCGAGTGTGTCTGTACTCCGACTCTAATGTTCTAGCTAAGTCTAAGTGTTGAGTAGCTTGATAATGTGTTGAGCGAGTGTTTACTCAGTAATGTGTCGAGTAGCTTGGTAATGTGTCGAGCGTTGAGTGTAGGCTGGGTGCGCCTATATCTGACTCTAATGTTCGAGTCGTGTGTATACTCGGTAATGTGTTAAACAGCTCAGTATGTATTGAACGCTCGATATATGTTGAGTTTAAGTGTAACGACTCGAACCTTTATTATCATTATTTTATTGTGAAATGACTATTTTACCCCTAAGGGGGGAAACTTTGACTTTTGACCCGGGAAATAATTAGGACTTTAACCCATGACAGTGACGTAGATTGGGACATCACGAATTCGTAGACAGGCGACACGTCGAAATCGGACTTCGTATGAAAAAGTTATGGTCACGGAAGCGATTTTAACGAAACTTACAAACCGAGAACAAACATAAAATAATATTTAAATATTCAAATCTGCGCAAATCCCTAGAATTAATCTGAGCTGTCGGATGAGTGACAAATGTCACTCATCCTAGAGATTACTATTCCCAAAAAACTGGGCCTATGCCTATTGGTGCCTTTTTATTTATTATATTCTCTCTCAATGCCCCCCAGCCCTTCATTTCCTGCCCACTTAATCTAGGCCGTCCATTTTCCTCTTCTTTTTTATTTTATCTGCACGACTACATCTCTCTCTCACCCTCACACATATTTCCCACCGTGAAGAAAACACACGGCTCACCTTGCACAGACCCACCCCCAAACAACCAACCAGCCACCATTCTTACCAGCAGACCACGACCACCGTCCTCACCACCTCCATCTTCATCATCAGCCACCACCCCTCATCTCCTCTCTTTGTTTGTAAACCCAAAAAACCTACCCAGACCCTAAATGGTTTTTCGGATCGAGGAAACCCAAACCACACCACCCCAGCTTCTCGACTCGAACCAGGACCAGGCTAAGACCGTTAGGACCCAGGAGAATGGAGAGACAGTTGAGGCGACCCACGGCAGCTAGATGGAGGAGGTAAGACCCAAAAATCGAGAGGCTCTATTTTTTCCCATAACTTAAACGACCCTCTTTAACGTATTCACTTCGACTCTCTCTGTTGGGAAATTTCCTAGGAGTAGTGACAACGTGAAAGGAACCGGATTCGATGTTGGAAACCAGCGGGAGTGACGGGGAAGACGACTGGAGCTGGGATGCTGCAACGAGGGTCGAGAAAAGCCTTCTGGCACGGCAGCGGGCTGCAGGAGAGACACGGCGACGTGATCGTCCTCACTTGGGATTTTCGAGCCATCGGGGCTCGAAGGGAGGACATTTCGGGGGATCCTTATCTTCCGGCAGTTGGGGACGTTTCGGTCGTTTCAGGAGTCCTCAGAGGTCAGGGCAGTGATGTGGTTCTTGGCAGCATCAATACTCTCCCATGAACGACTCGTAAGGTGGATACTCGGACAGGCCGAGAGCTGTTACTTGTTTCACTTGTGGGGAACTGGGACACTATGCATCTGATTGCCCGTTAGTTCAGGGCAGCACCAATTCAGTGCAGAGCTCAGCATTTCATACTGCCAGTAGCCGTGGACGTGGTGGAGCGCGTGGCCGTGAGGGAGGAGCTAGGGGACGTGGACGGGCGATCGGACCTCAGGCTCGTGTTTATGCAGTCACACACCAGCAGGCCAGATCTACCCCAGGAGTCGTGACAAGTATATTATTCATTTCTGATATTGTCGTTCTTGTATTGATGGATTCGAGGAAGACTCACTCATTTATTTCACGGAGCTGTGCGAGTCTTTTGGGTCATGAGGTATCTCCATTAGAGAGCAAGATGGGTGTGGGTACACCGATGGGGATGATCTATCGACTGAACCAGGTGTTACGAGCTTGTCCAGTGGAAGTAGAAGGTGTAGAGTTTCCAGCCGATTTGGTCATTTTGGATATGCACGACTTCAACGTCATACTCGGAGTCGATTGGTTGTCAGAACACTATTTGCTCATCGACTGCTGCAACAAACGGGTGACATTGAGGAGTCCGAGTTTACTGGAGGTGATCTTCCAGGGAGAGTGCGGAGACTCGTCACCCGAGGTAATATCTGCGCTCACAGCTACTAAACTTTTACAGAAGGGGTGTCAGAGTTACCTAGCTTATGTGGTAGAGTCATCTAATGAATCTTTGAAGATCGAGGATATTCCAGTGGTACAGGAATTTCCTGATGTATTTCCAGAGGACTTTCCTGGATTGCCACCACCTCGGGAGATTGACTTCATGATCGAATTACTCCCTGGGACACGACCGAAATCTCAAGCATAGTATCGTATGGCATCGGCCTAATTGCAGGAATTGAAAACTCAACTTCAAGAATTGGTGGATCTGGGATATATCCGACCCAGCTCTTCACCCTGGGGAGCGCCGGTTTTTTTTTGTTAAAAAGAAGGATGGCAGCTTAAGGTTGTGTGTGGACTACCAGCAACTCAATAAGGCCATGGTAAGGAACCAGTATCCCTTACCTAGGATTGACGACCTATTTGACCAACTGCGGGGAGCGCGGTACTTCTCGAAGATAGATCTACGGTCAGGGTACCACCAGTTGAGGATAGCTGAGGGAAATGTTCAGAAGACGGCTTTCCAGACAAGATATGGACATTACGAGTTCTTGGTAATGCCCTTTGGATTGACGAATGCACCAGCTGCATTGATGGACTTGATGAACAGGGTCTTCCGATCATACTTGGACAAATTTGTGATCGTGTTCATCGACGACATTTTGGGGTACTCCAAGAATGTCAGGACTCACAATAACATCTGCGACTGGTTTTGGGAAGACTGTGACAGGAACAGTTATATGCCAAGTTGAGCAAGTGTCAATTTTGGCTGAATAGTATCGGATTCCTAGGCCATATCATATCACCCGATGGGATTAGCGTGGATCCTCAGAAGACAGAAGCAGTGACCAACTGGGCCAGACCGACAACTGTGACGGAGGTGTGGAGTTTCGTCGGATTATCAAGTTACTATCAGAGATTCGTGGAGGGATTCTCCAAAATTACTGCGCCGTTGACTCGACTGACTCGGAAAAGGGTGAAGTTTGTTTGGGATGAGCAGTGTGAACAGAGTTTCCGGGAATTGAAGTATCGATTTACCACTGCACCTGTCCTTGCATTACCAGATAACAGCGGAGAGTTCGTGGTCTATAGTGATGCATCGCTGCAAGGATTGGGTTGTGTGTTAATGAAAAATGGTAGGGTTATCGCCTACGCATTACGGCAGCTGAAAACTCATGAGTTGAACTACCCTACCCACGATTTGGAGTTGGCAGCGGTGGTTCATGCTTTAAAAATCTGGAAGCATTACCTTTTCGGTGTCACATGCAGGATATACACCGACCATCAGAGTCTAAAGCATCTATTCACCCAGAAGGAGCTTAACATGAGGCAACATAGATGGTTGGAACTGATAAAGGATTATGACTGTACAATTGAGTACCATCCGGGCAAAGCAAATGTAGTAGCAAATGCGCTAAGCAGGAAATCAGTGGGATCAGTTGCACACCTGAGGATGATGTATCTTCCTTTGTTAGTGGAACTTCGGAAGATCGGGGTTATGTTGCAGATGGATGAGCAGGGAGCTTTGTTGGCTAGTTTTCATGTACGACCTGTGCTGGTCGACAGGATTATTGAGGCTCAAGACAGAGGCAGGACTTCTCTGTCCGGGGTGATGGAGCGTTAGTGAAACTTGGGCGGCTATGTGTACCCACAGTGCCAGAATTACGGAGAGAGATTTTGGATGAGGCACACAGTTCAGTGTATGCTATGCAACTAGGGGGGACAAAAATGTATCGTACCCTCCGGGACCACTATTGGTAGCCAGGGATGAAGAGGGAAATAACTGAGTTTGTCAGCAAGTGTTTAACCTACCAGCAGGTCAAGGCAGAACTGCAGCGACCGTATGGGGCCATGCAGCCACTCTCGATCCTCGAATGGAAATGGGATCATATTACCATGGATTTTGTCTTCAAGTTGCCGAAGACACGGAGTGGATTTGATGGGATTTCGGTAATTGTGGACCGGCTAACCAAGTCAGCACATTTTCTGCATGTACGCGAGACTTACAAGCCCAACCGTTTGGCTCAGCTGTTTATTAGTGAGATCATCCGACTTCACGGTACCTCAGAGTCAATATTTTCGGATCGGGACCTGCGTTTCACTTCTCGATTTTGGAGGAGTCTGCAGACTGCATTGGGCACGAACTTACATTTCAGTACTGCATTTCACCCACAGACCGACGGGCGGTCTGAAAGGATGATACAGACACTAGAGGATATGATGAGTGTCTGCGTGCTGTAGTTCCAGGATTCATGGGATGACCGGTTACCATTGATGGAGTTCGCGTACAACAACAGCTATCATGCGAGCATTGGGATGGTACCCTATGAAGCACTGTATGGTCGGCAATGCAGGACACTTGTCTATTAGATGGAAGTGGGGGAGCAAACCGCAGTGGGGCCAGACTTGATAGATATGACCCAGGAGACAGTCCGAGTTATTAGAGAAAGGTTGAAGGCGGCCCAGGATCGTCAGAAGAGTTATGCTGACAAACGGATCCGAGACTTGGAGTTTGAGGTTGGGGATTTTGTTTTCTTGAAGTTGTCTCCATGGAAAGGAATCATCTGATTCGGACGACGTGGGAAGTTAAGTCCCCGGTACATCGGGCCTTATGAGATCATAGAGAGGATTGGTTCAGTGGCTTATCGTTTGGCGCTACCTCCAGAACTTTCCCGAGTACATGATGTGTTCCATGTGTCCATGTTACGGAAATACCTCCGGGATGACTCCCATGCACTACCAAAACAACCACTGGAATTGAAGATAGAATTGAGCTTTGAGGAGCGGCTAGTGCAGATTCTAGATTGGAAGGACAAAGTCTTAAGGAACAAGACGATCCCACTAGTAAAGGTGCTGTGGAAAAACCACGACGTTGAGGAAGCGACATGAGAACCCGAGGATTTAATGAGAGAGCAGTACCCGTACTTGTTTGAGTAATTTAGAGGACGAAATTTTTGTAAGGTGGGTAGGTTGTAACGACCCGAACCTTTATTTTTATTATTTTATTGTGAAATGACTATTTTACCCCTAAGGGGGGGAAACTTTGAATTTTGACCTGGGAAATAATTAGGACTTTGACCCATGACCCTGACGTAGATCGGGACGTCACGAATCCGTAGTCAGGCGGCACGTCGAAATCGGACTTCGTATGAAAAAGTTATGGTCACAGAACGATTTTAGAAAAACTTACAAACCGAGAACAAACATAAAATAATATTAAAACATTCAAATCTGTGCAAATCCCTATAATTAATCTGAGCGGTCGGATGAGTGACAAATGTCACTTATTCTAGAGATTACTATTCCCAAAAAGCTGGAACTATGCCTATTAGTCCCTTTTTAATTATTATATTCTCTTTCAATGCACCCCAGCCCTTCCTTTCCTGCCCACTTAATCTGGGCCGTCCATTTTCCTCTTCCTTTTGCTTTTATCTGCATGACCACATCTCTCTCTCTCACCCTCACACATATTTCCCACCGTGAAGAACACACACGGCTCACCGTGCACAAACCCACCCTCAAACAACCAACCAGCCACCATTCTTACCACTAGACCACGACCATCGTCCTCACTACCTCCATCTTCATCATCAGCCACCACCCCTCATCTTCTCCCTCTGTTTGTAAACCCAGAAAACCCACCCAGACCCGAGACGAGTTTTTGGATCTAGGAAACCCAAACCACACCGCCCTAGCTTCTCGACTCAAACCAGGACTAGGCTAAGACCGTTAGGACCCCAGGAGAACGGAGAGACAGTCGAGGCGACCCACGGCGGCGACACGGAGGAGGTAAGACCCAAAACCCGAGAGGCTCTGTTTTCCCCCATAGCTTGAACGACCCTATTTAACGTATACACTTCGACTCTCTCTGTTGGGGCACGTCCTAGGAGCAGTGATGACGTGAAAAGAGCCGGATTCGACGTTGGAAACCGGCGGGAGTGACGGGGAAGACGACCGGAGCAGAGCCGTGAGTTTCTTCGCGTTCCAGGTATGAATCTCGTCCCTGTTTCTAGTTTTTGAAGCCACAGACCTATAGAATAGACGTAGACGATCCTTTAGGAACAAACCCTGTTGAAAATGGAATCTGGAAACGGGTCAAGCCGCGGGACGACGGTGACCTAGTTTCAGGGTTTCGGGTTGACCCGATCACTGTAGCAGTGATGACGCCATCATACTGACGTCAGCAGTGACATCATGATGGCATCATCATGTCAGAAAATTTCAGACCAGGGACCAACCTGAGAGTGATACATGTCCTCTGACTTTAGTCAGAGATGACGTCATGCTAACGTCAGTAATCACTGTAACAATGTTGACCAGGCGCATGGGGGCGCGTGTGAACAATACTTTTGGTGGGGCTGGTACCATTTTCAAGATTTTGATGATACAGATCCAATGGCGGTGGTTTCGTGTCGATCGGAGATCGTTAGGACAGTCAAAATGGGGTTTGATGCCTCGGGAATAGTGTTCGGGCTACGTTTTCAGGACGAATCTGTTCTAGGGTTTCAGTATTGAACTAGTAGGGTATTTTAGTGACTCTTGGACATCTTAATAACAAGTTTAGGCGGTCGTTGAGCAGCGAGGACCGTGTGTGAGTGGGCTATTTGATTTCTAAAATGATTGCATGCATAAACTATTTTACTATTCCATTTTATGATTTAGATAGGACTATTATGGGGACTATATGGGAATGCTTATTACATATTATGTTTTGGACATGAGACCCGTCTGGATTATATATGGAATGTTTTCAGGGATGTTTAGGGGACACAGGGTAACTATACTATTATTGTGTTGTACTTTCCTACCTTACTATCATGTCTCCTCCAAGGAGGGTCGTTGGCTTGGGTGGACCCTGGAGTAGTCACGGGGTACTGACTGAGAGGAGTTGACCCCCGTTGGGTTGCCTACTTTCAGGAAGGCATGTTTAGTATACCTCGGGCAGTGACCGGGATATCGGGCACTGGTGAACCTAGGGTAGTTCTCGGGCTTTGAGACCTTAAGTGGAAATGCATAGCCTTAGAACCGTGACATCATTATTAGGCATCGGGGATGCCGGGGTTGGGCTTTACAGTGCACTATTATGTTGGTTTTTCCCTTTCAATTATTATATGATTCTAGGATTACGATTCTATTATGATACTATGTTTACTTCAATGCATGCAAGTTTTGGAAAACAAAGGGGTAAAACCTTATGATTTACTTTATTATTAAATTTATTTTATAAACTATTTATTTTCGGCCCACTCACTCTTTAATGTTTTACTCACCCTTCCAGGACGTGCCACGAAATTAGAGGAGGATCTGGAGGACGAGGCTTAGTCTAGTTCGTTGTGCACCTGTACACCCCAAGTGGGTAGGTTGAACACTATTTATGTAACCTGACTATTGTGCTCATGTTTTGTATTGTATTATCCCTGGTCTGACAGCTTATTACTCTGAACTATGATGTTTGAACCTTATTTGTTTAATTTGAAGTATTTTGATTTCGAGTAAGGGTACTTTTGGTATGTTTGGAGTCGTTGTCAGATGGGAGCGGGACACGTCCCCGGGTGGTCCCAGTGGGATTGGGACGAGTCCTGTCATTAAGTGTGCTCAGTAGGGTATTGAGCAGCTCAGTATGTGTTGAGCGCTCAATAATGTGTTGAGCTAGTGTATGAGTTCATGTATGCTCGACATGTATGTGTGCATGTATGTCGACATGTATGGATGCATGTATGGTGACATGTATGGGTACATGTATGTCGACATGTATGGGTGCATGTATGAGTTTCATGTATGCTGGATATGTATGGGTGCATGTATGTCGACATGTATGGGTTCATGTATGTCGACATGTATGGGTTCAAGTATGTCAGCATGTATGCTTGCTATGTTTATGATGGTTAGAAGAAGTTTCTGATTTGACGTGTTACCTGATTGTATTCTGATGTATAGCTCGACGCGAGCAAATAAATGTGGGTGGTATATGATACGACCCATCCCAATCCCCCCGGGATTAACGCAGGATGTGACATGCTCCCGTCTGACACGAACAATGGATAATTCATACCTTAGCCTATACGGGGCTCCCTGAGACATCACACTCTTTCACCGTTAAAAACTGTGAGTGGACGAAAATCAATAAAAAACACATTTGATAAAGATACATTTATGCCCTTCAGGTTGATCACGGATGCGGGCTGTAGCAGCGACCGAGACATCAGACTCCTCCACCGATCCTAGCGAGCTCTGGGAGCCCCGTATGGGCTAAGGTATGAATTATCCTTTGTCAGACACTTCGTGTCAAACGGGAGCATGGCACATCTCGAGTTAATTTTGGGGGGATTGGGATGAGTCGTTTCAGTATATACATGAACAAATGGATACTAATAAGACCCACCGGTCGGGCGTCTAGCAGGTCAAAGAAGAAGTCGACATAGTGGGTCATGTTGACCGACCGGATGTTGTGATTACGTCGGTCGACAATCAAGTTTTGTGACAAGTCCTCGTAATAAGAATCAATTTTATGATTTGTAAATTCATGGGATTTAATAATATATATTTATTGCACAAATAAAAATATATAATTGGGTAAATATTTGCATAATAAACATACTCAATGTGTGTGAGTAATATGTGGACAATGGGATTGGCTTCCCTATGAAGTCAATCGAATGTAATTTGTTAATCGAATGAGCAGGTAATTGATAGGTTCAAACTTGGTGCGTCTCAGTAGACGTGGGTGAGCTTGGATGCTCTTTTCGCATGAACGGGTACGCCTTGGTAGGCGTGAGTCAGAGTGGTACGTGATGGATTACGTGTTTGGGAGTAGACGATGTGATATTGGTCGGCTGACTATGGAACTCATGTAAGATAATGAGTTGGAGTTTTGATCCGTCTAGTGTTGGGCTGGATGGATGGACTCCGGAATTGAAACGTGATTGGTTACGAGCTGAGTAGTAGGTCGGTTGGTGGACGGATGTACGTACTGGGTATGTTTTGTGAAGATCGATACTGGATAGGCCGAGTGGTGCCTGGTGACGGTACATAGGATGTACTAGTCATGTGTGGTTGAGCGTGTTGGTAGTCGGCTTAGTTCCGATGTCATTGGATTGGTTGAGGACGTGAACTGGACATTGAATACTATTGCGCTGGGCAGAGTGATTTTGACGGATTCAGTGATTGTATGAGCAAGTGTTCAGAGCCGTGGATGGCTAATGGAACCCTAGAGTTGGGATGTATATTACTTCTGGGCAGGTATTCGATGGGGTCTAGTTACTTGCAGGTCGAGTGAGATGTTGGCATACGTATACTCTGGTTGAGTGAGTTGGTAGTTGGTGTAACCACAGATTGTTTTGTGTGAATCGGCTGCTCCGTGACTCTCACAAATGACAGCATGGGTTATAAGGAAATTTTGGTACGAGGTACCTTGGTGCGACTCTAGAGTGAGTCAGGGTGTGTCAGTGATTCGAATTGTAACCATGTATCCGTGAGTGATGGTTGAGCGCGACGTTATGGTACGTGTAATGTTGACATGGTAAAATTCAGGAAATGCGGAGGAATTGTGAGATTTGGTAACTCTCGATGTGGGAGAGATGTCGGATTGTTTTGCGACTAGCCAAGTGGTGACGGTTTGGCTGAATGTGTTAGCTTGGATTGATGAGTAGGATTTGGTGACACCCAGTGGCAGCAGATGTCAAAGTGTATTAGTGATTGAGAGAAAAAGCTGATTGAGTCCGAGTAAGGGTAGAACTGTCAAGTGATCGGATCGTGTGATCGATTTCACTCGAGGTGGTCGAGTGTAGTCGATACGAGGTGAGTTCGTGATGGAACGTCTAGGTGCAGACAAGTATTGTACTAGTTAGTGGGTGTACAGGTGTACACGTGATGTGAGATCGAATGGTTTTCCACGAGGTGGATGTGGAATAGGTATAGTTGGAATTTCAAGGATGAAATTATTTAAGGGGGGAAGGTTGTAATGACCCGTCCCGAATACCAGGATTAAATATTAATTAATTATGGTTTAGAATGACTAATCGGGAATTAGTTGAGAAAAATCGGATGAACAGTGCAAAATGACCATTCTGCCCCTAATCGTGCGAAAAATGTTGACTTTTGACTCGAGGAGTCAAACGTACGAGGGCCGATGACCGTGACGTAGATCGGAACATCACCAATCTATAGACAGATGACATGTCGAAATCGGACGTCGAACGGAGAAGTTATGGTCACGGGAGTGAAATCGGGAATTTACGTCTCGGGACCCGAATAGAATATTCTTTTAATCCAATTGGGCTGTTATTTTTAGGACCATTGGATGAGTGACACTTGTCACTCATCCCATTGGTCATTAACCTTAAAAAGTGGATCTATACATTAAAATATTATTATTTCATTATTTTATAATTTTATTTATTTCTCATCTCTAATCTCCACCATCCATTATTCTCACCTCATCTGATTCTAATCCTAGCCGTCCATCTCTATCTCTCTCTCACATCCTCACCGTTCATGTTCATATCAGTCATCATCTTCATCTTCATAATTCTTCTCCAAAACTCGATCGCCCTTCTTCATTTTTCCCTCAAAACACAACACACATATCACCTCACCACGACGACTGACACGACCCATCCCAATCCCCTCGGGATTAACGTGGGATGCGTCATGTTCCCGTTTGACAGGAAGTGTTAGACAAGGGATAATACGTACCTATGCTCATATGGGGCTCCTAGAGCGCGCCAGGATCGGTGGAGGAGTTCGATATCCATGATCAACCTGAAGGGCATTAAAACCATTAAGAACTGTGAGTGGACAAAAATCAATAAGTTCATAAAAACACATTTCATAAAGACATTTATGCCCTTCACTAAAAAGTATGCATGCCACGAAAATCCGTAATTCAAACATTTACTCAAATAAGCCATTAAGGCCTTAGCCCAAAAACCGTAACTCAAAATCAAGTGTGGGAACTCAGCCCAAACAGTAGAATACCAAAATCCATAAATCCAAAAGAAAACCATTTCATAGATCCAATAGTCCATATTTACCACATAACCATCTCCGGCATCCCAGATGCCTAGCGTCCCAGACGCTTGATGTCCCAGACGTCATATCTCACGGTAATAAGCAATGCGTGCTACCTGGGGTCTCTCCGGGTTAATATGTCTGACGTCCCAGATGTTTAATCATAGCAATCCTGATCCTGAGTCACCATACGGTCTGGTAGCTCTGTATAATGACCCCTCGCAGGCAATGCACCGTGACTTCCCCAGTGTCCTAGACACCTGGAGGAGACCATCACATATCTTCGTATCAAGATGGTATATGGAAAACAGTTTTACAAAGCCATTTCAAAACATCTCAATGGGCCCTACTCGAAATCTCCATAAAACATCACAATTCCATTTAGGGTCCCCGACCCAAAATCACATTTAGGGTCCCCAACCCAAAATCACATTTATGAAACATAGGGTCCCAAACCCGAAATCTCCATAAAACATCACAATTCCATTTAAGGTCTCCGACCCGAAATCACGTTTATGAAACATAGGGTCCCAGACCCGAAATCACATTTATAAAACTCAACTGGGCCGCATGCCCATTTTTGAAAACCACTGGGCCCCCGACCCAATCACAAGACTCAAAAAGGTCTCAGCCCGATTTCGTAAACCAACTGGGCCCCTAGCCCGATTACATAATTCAAATGGGTCTCGTGCACGAATTCATCTTTCCAAAACCAGAACCATGCCATAGAATCATAATTAGACTCACAATCATATAGTCATATCATAAACTCGTAAACCTCGAAAAAATGTGTAAATACGGGTTTATCTCGAAATACGTGCAATCGTATAATCCACATGTGCCATAATCATCATCATAGAAATCACGTATGTAAAACACATAAAATAGTTATGCATGCATCAAAATTTAGAAAACGAAGTCCACTCACAGACCGTCATACATTGTCGCCTCGATACGCGTGTCATAGGCCTTCTCGGGCCCCACCTTTTTCATCGGGACTTCTAAACCTGTCCAAATCACACTAGAGGGTCACTAACCTCTTCATTAGCCTCCTATCAAAGCCCCGTAATTTTCTCGAATATTTAACTATTTTTAAACTCAATTCAAAACCTTCGGACACCCCGAAACATATCGAAACGGTGTCTGATCGACATGAAACTAGTCCCAAACTGTTCGTTACATCGAATAGATTAAAAGTCAGGTTGGAAGTTTCTCCAAAATACCCTTCACGAGCCCCCACTCTCCGTCCAAAGGGGTTGCGCGTGAAGCCCACGGGCCAAACACTGATCATCGTCAACCTCGCGTTGGACTAGGTTCATTGGTTTGAACAGGTTCAGCCGAATCGCTGAACCGACGCGGTCGGTTCTCCAAATTTCGGCCACCATTTTCTACGGGGTTTCTACCTACGTGTTTGTCTAAGTCCAACTAAGAGTTTTATGGAATCAAAAATAAGAAAACTCATCCACAACCTTAGCTCTGAACATAAACCCGTAGCCTAGATTTTTAGACCATGCTCCCCATCGATTCAGACCACCTCGAGCCTTGAAATCAAGCCCATTGTGCTCTTCTTTGTCCCTAGGTCTCATTAGAATCAAAAGGAGCTCAAAACCACAATTAAAACTCAACTTTCAATATTTGAACACAAATGAGCTCTCAGGTCAAACTTACCCTTGTCATGAATCATCGTGATCCCCGTTGTGTCTCAGGCTGTCCAACAGTTTCCCAGTCACACCCAGTCAGGCTGTCCAACAGTTTCCCAGTCACACCCAGTGGGGTGATGGTGTGTTTGTTTCACAATGGTGAGTCGTGTGTGTGTGTGTGTGTGTTCACGGGTGGGAAAATATCAGAGTGAGAGAGAGATGAAGGTGATCGTGCTAATGGACCAGATGAGAAGGAAAGGAGGGTGTAGATGCAATACTGATAAGGACGTGGACGGCTGAGATTAATTGAGGAACATAATTTATATTTTAATTGACTAATTGGGACATGATCCACAATTTAGGGAAAAAGGAGTGTGGGATGAGTGACACTTGTCCCTCATCCAAGGGTCTAGATCAACTCTTGGTTTAAAACAGATTATATTATTTTATTATTATTTTAAAAAGTCCTCGATTCGTACGTTTAATCGATTTTGCTCCCGTGACCATAACTTTTTCGTTCGACATCCGATTTCGACGTGCCGCATATCTATGGATTCGTATCGACTCGATCTACGTAACGGTCATCGGCCCTTGACCATCGACATCCCGGGTCAAAAGTCAACATTTTGCCCACTTTTCAACCAAATGACCAAAGTACCCTTCGACTTCCGAACGTCATAACTTCTTCCTCAAATGTCAGAATCGGACGTGCCACCTGTCTATAAACTCATGACGTCCCGAACTACGTCACAGCCATCGGTCAATGTCCATTTGATCGTCCGAACTAAAAGTCAATATTTTACCCACACCTAGGGGCAAAACGGTCATTTTGGACATTTCGTTCGATTTCATTCAACTAATCCCCGATTAGTCATTCTAACCTATAATTAATTAATATTTAATCCCGGAATTCGGGACGGGTCTTTACAACGACCATCTTGTGTGCGTGTGAGAGACCGTGAGTGAGGGAGTAATCTGAGGGGATGAGAGACGACGAGAAACGGTGGTCCACTACGGGGGTAAGTTTGACCCGAGAGCTCAGTTGTATTCAAATATTGAAAGTTGAGTTTAATTTTGGTTTTGAGATCCTTTTGATTCTAATGAGACCTAGGGATAGAGACGAGCACAATGGACTTAATTGCGAGGCATGAGGTGGTTTGAATCGACGGGGAGGATGGTCGAAAAATCTGGGCTACGGGTTTACTTTCAGAGGTAAAGATGTGAATGGTTTTTCTTGTTTTTGATTCCATAAAACTCTTAGTTAGATTGGGAGGATGGCATAGGAAGAAACAGGGAGGATTTTGGTGGCCGAAGTAGGGAGAACCGGCCGATTCGGTTCACCGGTTGTCTGAACTAGTGAACCCAGTTCACCAGAGGTTGAAGGTGACACTGTTCACTAGCGAGTGAGGCCCACGCGCAACGCATTTGGGCGGCACGTGAGGGGTCGTTTGGGGAAACTTTCAACACATGGAATAATTTATTCTATGTAACGAATATTTTAGGACTGGTTTCGTGTCGATCAGACACCGTTTCGATATGTTTCGGGGTGTCCGAAGGTTTTGAATCGAGTTTAAAAATAGTTAGAAATTCAGAAAAATTACGGGACTTTAATAGGAGGTTAATGAAGAGGTTAGTAACCCTCTAGTATGGTTTGGACAGGTTTGGAAGTCCCAATGATAGTGATGGGGCCAGGGAGGGCTTTTGGCACGCATATCGAGCTAGTAACGTAGGACGGTCTGTGAGTGGACTTTGTTTTCTAAATTGTGATGCATGCATAACTATTTTATATGTTTTACATACGTGATTTCTATGATGATGATTATGGCACTGGTGGATTATACGATTGCACGTATTTCGAGGTAAACCTGTATTTACACGCTTTTCGAGGTTTACAAGTTTATGCTATGGCTATGTGATTGTGAGTCTAATTATGGTTCTATGGCATGGTTTTGGTTTTGGAAAGATGAATTCGGACATGAGACCCATTTGAATTATGTATATCCATGAATTATGTATATCTTGTGATCGGGCCAGGGGCCCAGTGGTTTACAAAATCGGGCATGGGGCCCAGTTGAGTTTTATAAATGTGATTTCGGGTCTAGGACCCTATGTTTCTTAAACGTGATTTCGGGTCAGGGACCCTAAATGGATTTGTTGTAATGACCCAGAAATTCGAAAAAGGAAAAAAAATTGGAAAATTTGAAGGAAATGACGATTTTGCCCCTAAGTATAAGGGCCGAAAATTTACTTTTTGATCGGGAACTTATTTGGACTTTCCGGAAGGACTGTTGGATAGGTCTCGAGACGCTAAATCCGTAGACAGGCGGCATGCATCAATCGGAGTTCGGATGAGAAAGTTATGGGTCTAGAGTTGTGAGGGGTATTTTGGTAAGTTATGGTCTAGAGTTGTGAGGGGCATTTTGGTAATTTATTAAGGTAAGGGTAAACTGGTAATTTGCCACATCAAAGTGATTAGGACGGTTAGTGGGTGGCTGATTCAGCTCTTTAGATGAGAATTACTACCTAAGTGACACCTGGCAAGTTTTATTTGAGATTAGTGGCATTATTTGTGATCAACGACAAAACTAACCGCCCACCCCTTGATTTAAATTCCATCAATTATGATTGATGAAGAAGATAAGTGACAAACCTGAGATGTTGGGATGATTCTACAGAGAGAAACGAGTAAGAGCAGAACAGAATTAAGGACAGTGAACCCCTAAACCCAAGTCCCAGAATAGTGAAATTCAAGAGTGATCAATGTTTGAATTGAACTTAACGGACCAGGAATTGCTATAATTGGCTTTGATTTTAGCTTTCTGAGGTTGAGGCGAGTTGAACCCACTCAGAAATAAAGAGAATTGAAGTTATTTTGCCGTAGAACCGAAGGGGTGAAGACTTCGGCTTTCCGAAATTGAGTCGAGCACCTGGGAGGCTTGAAGGACGAAATTGAAGTTGGAAACATATTCAGGAGCCTTCTACGAAGCATTTGCCTGAATCAATTTGAAGAAATCGATGGGATTTGAATGGGGCAGAGGTTGACCTTTCAAACAGAAAACTCGAAGTTTGATCGAAGGGATTCAGGTACTTAATCTTGTAAGTTACATCGCAGACCTTAAATTCAAGATTAAACGGTAGTGTTAGGCGATTTAATTGCACGAAATGATACAGAATTGGGCAGGATTGAACCGGGTCACACCGCAGGACCCGTTTGCAGAGGAAACGGGTAGAAACGACGATGAACAGTGACATGGTTATTGTAGCTGGCACGTCAGCAAGCTTTTCAAGGTGAGTTCAACACGACTTTTATTCTATGCAATGTAACGAACATTTTGGCGTTGGTTTCGAGGAAATCGGACACCGTCTCGATAATGTTTCGAGGGTCCAAAGGTTTATGTTACGTATTTAACTAATATTAAATTCCCGAAAAATTATGGGGAATTGATATGATGTAAATTGAGTTGTTAGTAACTCTACATAATGATTTTGGACAGGATTCAAGGTTCCTGGCAAGTGTCAGAAATTACGGAAACGCGTGCAGCTCGGGAAGCGAGCAGTTTGGACGGTGTGTGAGTGGACGTTTGTTTTATAAACCATGATGCATGCATAGTTAACTGTTTTACATGATTGATTGCATGATTTGACTTGCATTGATGTCTGGATGATGTGGCATGATTATTTGTGATTATATAGTTATTTTAATCGGTCTTTCGGGTACGTTTTACGAGAAATGTGCAAATGGTATTTTGGGCTAGGCCCAGAGTCAAAATGGTTTCAAAATGAATATTTTGATGAATTGATAAGTCAAGGATGATTTCTGGATTGTTTTAATATTTCAAATGAGGTTTTACGGATTTGCGTATAATTGGTATTTGAGCTTGAAACCCTGTCGGGAATGCTTTTGACTTGGTTTGAAGTCAATGATATGATGGATATATGTTTGTGGTATGGATTGTGTTTGTGATTGTGAATACCCAGATGGTCGGAACTTCTCGGATGCGACTGAGCCTGGATGTACCACTCGGATATGTCTGAGCCTGGGGATGTGTTCGCCCAGATGTGACTGAGCCCGAGGGTTGAGCCGAGAGGTGTCTGATCCCGAGAATGTGGCTGGATATTGGCCTACGCGTAGTGCGAATGTGATTTTATGATCGTTTATGCACTTGTGAATAGTACGGATTGAATGATGGATTGATTGCTTGATTATGCACTTGTGAGTGGTGCTGTTTGATGTGGAGTGTGTTTACGTACTGGTATTGAGTACGGATTTCTGGTCTAGGTGGCCAGGTGATTATGTTTTCATATGTTTGGCTTGAGAGCCGGGATTTGACTTGTTATGTGATTTGGCTGGAAAGCCGGTGCTTGTGATTCTTATGTTTTCCCCTGTCCATGCATGGTTTGATAAAATGGAGGGTAACTCATGTGTTTCAAAACGTATTTTAAATGATATTATTTTTGTCCACTCACACCTTTTCTGTTTTGATGACCCTCCAGGCCGTGGCACGACGTTCGGGGCTGATTGAAAGGCGGAGGCATGACCAGAAGTCAGTGCAATTATCCCTGGTCTAACAGGTGCTGAAGGGTAGTTTCGGGACTTCAGTTGACTTGTCAGACGGGAGGAGGACCGAGCACGGTTATCAAGGTCCAGTTGGGACGGGTCCTGTCATTTGTGATGTTTTATGGAGATTTCAGGTAGGGCCCATTGAGATGTTTTGCAATGACTTTGTAAAATTGTTTTCCATATACCATCTTGATACGAGGATATGTGATGGTCTCCTCCAGGTGTCTGGCAAACTGGGGAAGTCACGGTGCATTGCCTGCGGGGTCATTATGCGGAGCAACCGGACGTATAGTGACTCTGGAGTAGGATTTCTATGATTAGACAATTGGGATGTCAGAGATATTGACCCGGAGAGACCCCGTGTCAGGACCCATCCCAAATCCCCCGGGATTAACGCGGGACGCGCCTGATCCCGTCTGACACGAAGTGTCAGACTAGGGAAAATTCCGTCTCTAGCCCTCACCGGGCTTCCAGAGTACGCCAGAATCGTAGGAGGAGGAGTGTGATGTCTCATCTCTACTACAGCCCACATCCGCAATCAACCTGAAGGGCATTAAAACTCGAAAAGTCGTGAGTGGACAAAACAAGCATTTCATTAAAAACATTTTCATACAAAGATCTTTATGCCCTTCAATAACAGCATATGCATGCATTCAAAAACCGTTTATCAAACATTCATAAAATCATTTGAAAACGTATTCTCAAAACCTTTTAAGGGTTCATGCCCGACCCCATAAACCATCATGACCCATAAATCCTTTTGGATCCCCGACCCGAAATCACACCTTAAAACCAAAAAACAATACATGTGGGAACTCAGCCCCAAAACCATTCTCCGTGAAATCCAAAACATCGAATACGGGGTCTCCGCCCCAAATCATTTTCTAAATCATAAAATACGGGGTCTCCGACCCCAAATCACTTTCTGTAAAACCTCATACGTACCGACATACGTATAACCCATCCGCGACACTTCCGAGAAGATGCCAACTCGAGGCACACAGCCCCTAGGGAACACATCCCCGATAAATGTCACGATATCAATCTCTCTACTAGTGTGCACACTACCCGGGGTCTCACTCCGAGTCTTCTCCTAGGAATCTCCATCTGGGAGACTCAATCTCTGGATCTAGTCCGAGCTCTCTCTCTGGATCTAGTCCGATCACATCATAAATTGTAACCCTCACTCCTGGAACGGGATCCTTATGGGGATACCCACTCTGGTCTGTGGATCGTGACTCTCCAGGTCCACGTCTGGAGGAGACCATATAATCAAATGGAGGGTTCATATTCATTTCAAATACTTTCTTTCTTTCTCAAAACACATTTCAACTGGGTCTCATGCCCGAATTCCCATTTCACAAACTGAACTGGGACTCAAGCCCGATGTCACAATCAACAGGGCCTCAAGCCCGATACCACAGCTAACTGGGCCTCACGTCCGATATTACAACCAAATGGGCCTCAAGCCCGAATCATAAATCAACGGGACCCTCGGTCCAATCGTATAACTCAAATGGACCCTCGGTCCGATTTCTCCTCAAATCAAATGGACTCCAAGTCTGAGAGTTCGTAAATCAAATGGGTCTCGTGCCCGATTTCATATTTCCAAATCCAAAACCAATTTATGAACCCCTCATTGAAAACCTAGCACGTATAAGCATCGTATAAAATCAGAAATCTCAAAATACGTGTAAATACATAAATCCTAGGCTACCACAAACAAATGCACTCATGGCATCACAAAATATATTCTAAAACAATTATAAAACATTTATGCATGCATCAATTTCAAAAAAAGGGTCCACTCACAGACCGTCTGAAGCCACGCCTCGATACGCATGCCATAAGCGTCTCCCGGGCCAATCGTCACCTCCGGGATTCCCAAACCTGTCCAAATTAATTTAGAGGGTCACTAACTACTTATATAACCCCTCACTAAAGTCCCGTAATTTTTTGGAATTTCTAGCTATTTTTAAACATGAACCTAAACCTTCGGACGTCCCGAACTATATCGAAACGATGTTCGATTGACATGAAACCAGTCCCAAAATATTTGTTACATCGAATAGATAAAATTACATGTTGGAACCACCCCCAAAGGACGGCTCACACGCCCGTACGTGACCCTAGAAGGGACTGCAGGTGGGCCTCACGCGCCCTTCACAGTCCTTCGTCTTTAACCCGTGGCCGGTTCAGACTGGCCGGTTCGGTCCGTCCCCTGCAACTAGACCGGTGTGACCGGTCCAGGGTTCTATCCCTCCATTTTTTCGTCCTTTCCTTCCCTTTTTGATTCCATCCTTCCTATTTTGATCTTAGAAACCTAAATATCTAATTCAAACACCCTAAAACTTCCTAAAATCCCACGATTCACTTATGGCCTCACGGCCCTGTTTTTCCCGGCCACCCTCACGGCCTCCTCCGCCGTGAACCACCCTCCAAAACATCTTATTGACTCCCTAACAACCCAACAAGCTCATCCTAATCCTTCAAAACAGTCCATAACGCCCAAATCGAAATATGGAATTCAAAATTCCAAACTGACCTTCTTACCTTCTCTCAGCCGTGTACGGAGGTCCAAGCAGCCTCCAGCCACCGTCCTCAGCTCCTCAGCCACCTCTCACTCTCCAGGTTCCTCAGATGGCCATATGGGGTGAAGGTTTGGATTTGGGTGGAAGAGAGATCGAGTTTGGGTTTAGGAAATGAAGAAAAATGATCGATGAGAAAGGAATGTGGTATGCATGAATGAAAAGGAATGGCCAGAGGATGGGTGACACTTGTCACTCATCCATTGGTCCAATAAAAATATCTGGGTCCCACTTAATTTCAAAAGTTCCTCGTCTTGTAAAACGTGCAATAGTACTTTCGTACTTCAGTGAACCATAACTTCTCCGTCGAACGTCCGAATTCGACGTGCCGCCTGTCTACGGATTCGTATTGTCCGGATCTACGTAACGGTCATTGACCCTCATCCATCGGACATCCCGGGTTAAAATTTAACTATTTTCTCCTATTCACCCAAATTACCAAAATACCCCCGAACTTTCGATCGTCGTAACTTTTTCCTCGAACGTCGGAATCGAGCGTGCCACCTGTCTATGAACTCGTGACTTCACGAATTATGTCACAGTCATTGGCCACAGTCCATTTGACCCCCTGAACGAAAAGTCAACGATTCGCCCATTCTAAGGGCAAAATCGTCATTTCGTCCGAACTTCCGCTAATCCTCATCTAATCGGAGATTAGTCTCGCTAATCCATCATTAATTCTTAATTAATCCCGTTAATTCGGGACGGGTCGTCACACCTCGGGTAGCACGCTTGCTTATTACCGTGAGATATGACATCTGGGACGTCAAGTGTCTAGGACGCTAGGCATCTTGGATGCCGGAGATGGTTATGTGGTAAATATGGACTATTGGATCTATGAAATGGTTTTTCGATTGGATTTGTGTTTATGGATTTGGGAAGTGGCCCACTTGGTTTTGTATTTACGGATTTGGTATTCTACTGTCTTGGGCTTAGTTCCCACACTTAGTTTTGAGTTACGATTTTTGGGCTAAGGCCCTAATGGTCTATTGAGCAAATGTTTTGATTACTGATGTTACGATGCATGCATACTTTTAGTGAAAGGCATAAATGTCTTTATGAAATTTGTTTTTATGAACTCTTTTATTTTCGTCCACTCACAGCTTTTAAATGATTTTAATGCCCTTCAAGTTGATCACAGATGCAGGCTGCATCAGAGACCGAGACATCGCACTTCTCCACCGATCCTGGCGCACTCTGGGAGCCCTGTATGGGCTGAGGTATGTATTATCCCTTGTCTGACACTTCGTGTCAGACATGAGCATGACGCATCCCTCGTTAATCCACGAGGGATTAGGATGGGTTGTGTCAATTAAGGTATGTTGTAAGATTGTAGGTTACAATCACCGTCTGATTTGAGCTTGTGAAGAAGACGAGGAAATCACTGAGATTGAAGATATGAGAGGGACCAAAGAGGGTAATTAGTTGCGGAAGAGTTGGTGGCGATGCTGAAGAACCAGTCACTAGCACCACCGATGATGTAGCTGATGTATCTGGTTGCGGCAGGAGTGGCGACAATGGAAGTTATGGCGGTGATTGTGATCAGAAGCACAATGACCTCCGAACTCACCATGGCTGATTTGACGACTCTTCTATCGGGCTCTCTGATCTGATTTGACCTGTCTAAAATGGTGTAGGGTCGACATGAAGGCTTTTCCAATAGATAGAAATTCATACTTGGACACTACAGCCCCCCTCACGGATAGATGTGTTGGACCTTCAAATGTTAAAGAAACCATCCTATCATACTCAATCTTTTCTTCAGGGGACCCTGTAAACTATTTTCAGTTTCCAAAGCCAGTAGGTAAGCTACACCGACAGTAGCAGATGAGCTAAGGCCTGAACATTTCATACCTTCAGGAACAATTATATATCTGATGATATCCGCTGTTTTTTTTTTTTTGGATTTTCTCACAAATCTCGTAGGAAGAGAGATAGAGGGGATACGTGACGAACATCAATTAATCTGGGTGATTTTTATTTTTTGGTAGATAGGTTTTGGCATATAGTATTTTTTGGGTTCTTTAGAAGTAAGCAATTCTGGGTTTTTCTTGGTGTTCTTGGGTGGCTATGGTGGTTATGGTGTTTCAGCAGGTAGAAAAATTAAAAAGAACTAACACAACTTTTTGTATCGATTCCCATACAGAACGCCAAACTGTTGATGCATAAAATGTACCAATGAGATTATATGACACGACCCATCTCAAATCCCCCCGGGATTAACGCGGGATGTGCCATGTTCCCGTCTGACACGAAGTGTCAAACAAGGGATAACTCGAACCTTAACCCAAACAGGGCTTCCAGAGTGCGCCAGGATTAGTGGAGAAGTGTGATGTCTCGGTCCCCGCTACAGTCCGCATCCGCGATCAACCTGAAGGACATTAAAAACCATTAAAGCTGTGAGTGGAGGAAAAATCAATAATTTAATAAAAACTCATTTCACAAAAAGACGTTTATGCCCTTCACTAAAAAGCACGCATGCATTCGAAAACTAGTAATCAAACCATTTACTTTAATTAAATCATTAGGGCCTTAGTGACACCACCCATCCCAATCCCCCCGGGATTACCATGGAATGTGACGTGCTCCCGTCTGACAAGAGGCGTCAGACAAGGGATAACCGATTGCCATTGCCCAAACGGGCTTCCAGAGTGCGTAAGGATCGATGGAGGAGGTGTGCGATGCTCAAGTCTCTGCTGCAGTCGTATCCGGAATCAACCTGAAGGGCATTAAAAACAAAAGCTGTGAGTGGACGAAAATAAACAAGTCTGTTAAAAACATTTATAAGACATTTATGCCCCTCAGTAAAATCATATGCATGCGCCAAAAACCAATGATCACACATTTATTTAGAAATAACCATTAGGGCCTTAGCCCGGAAACCAAAGCATAGTTTCAATTTCCAGAAGTCAATCCAAAAGTTATTTCATAAATCCAGTAATATGAACCATAAGGCATATAATATAAACCATAACCATAATTTTAGCCACTGCACTATACACTCCAATCCGACATCCCTGATGTCTGACGTCCCTGACGTCAATAAGGTCACAATCACAAGGCTACGCGTGCCACTCGGGTCTCAATTTCCGAGTTAAATCCCCGAACCCCGTTCGGGTACAGCATTCCCGATGCTTAGCGTCATAGACGCTGGACGTACTAGACGTCCGTGACCTCTCCGGGGTACCTCATCCGGAGGAGACAATATAATATGGAAGGATTTATACAGTGCAGTACTAAATACATTTTATTGATATCCACATGCAAAACATATAGGTATACATAGGTAAAATCCGAACCGATCGTTACGTTTCATCAAACGGGTCTCATGCCCAAATACCGTGAAACGTGCCATAACCGAAATATCATCAAAACCATTTATTGATTCCAGCATGTGAACATATATAAAATGTAAACCAGAAAACATTTATTCAATTCCATTTTAGGGTCCCCGACCCGCAATCGTATGTAGAAATCAACTGGGCCCCTGCCCGATTTCACAAGTTAACTGGGCCCCTGGCCCGATCCACATGTTAACTGGGCCCCTGGCCCGATTTCATAGTTCAACTGGGCCCCTGGCCCGATTTTACATTATTCAAGTTCGTAACCGTTTCATGAAATCATATCCAACCACATTTATGGAAATCGGTGCAAATCCAGAAAACCTCGGTTTACATGCAAATACGTAATTCACCTCGAAATACGTGAAACCATTTTAAATTCACCGATATCCAAAGTAAATCATTTAATCATAATTATAACAATCATAAAACAGTTATGCATGCATCGAATTTATGAAACCAATGTCCACTCACAGACTGTTTAACCGAGCGCCTCGATACGCGTGCCATAGGCCTTCCCGGGCCACACCACTATCACCGGGACTCCCAATCCTATTCAAATCACATTAGAGGATTACTAACCCCTTCATTAACATTCTATCAAAGTCCCGTAATTTTCCCGAATTTTTAAGTATTTTTAAACTGGATTTAAAACCTTCGGACATCCCGAACAATAACGAAACGGGATCCGATCGACACGAAACCAACGCTAAAATGTTCGTTACATTAAATAGGACAGAAGTCATGTTGACCTCACCTCGAGATTTGTGCCCACGCGCCGCCGTGAGTGGCTGCGCGTGAAAGCCACGCGCCTGCTACAGTGACTGCTACAGTCACCATCCTCGCCCGTTTCTCTGGTAAACGGGTTGAAAAAACCCGGATAGGACCCGGTTCAATCTCACCCAATTCAACATCGAATCAATCCGCTCTTTCAACTGATCCGTTGTAATCAATCACCATTTAAGTTCTGTAAATCGAATTACACAAATCATGGTCTAAATCCTCACGACTCTCGATCAATCCTCGACGGGTTTTCAATTCGGGTTTCACGATATCGTCCCTGGTTTCCAAATTAATTCATTCAGTAAGCATCGTGAGAGTGTAAGTGTAACGACCCGAACCGAGAATAATAATATTTTAATGTAAAAAGACTATTTTGCCCCTGAAGGGGGGGGGAAACTTTGACTTTTGGCCCGGGAAACAATTTGGACTTTGACCCATGACTATGACGTAGGTCGGGACGTCACGAATCCGTAGACAGGCGGCACGCCGAAATCGGAGTTTGTATGAAGAAGTTATGGTCAAGGAAGCGTTTTAGCGGAATTTACGAACCGAGAACAACGGAATAAAATATTAATTTATTACGGGAATCCGTGTCAACCTAATATTTAAATCAAACCGATGGATTGGTGACAAGTGTCACCCATCCAAGCCTACACTATTCCCATAAAGCAACTAACACTATTTAATCTATTTTTATATTATTTATTTTCCCTCCAATTAACCCCAGCCCTTGGATTGTCTGTGCAAATGAATCCTGGCCCTCCATTTCCATCTGCTTTCCTTATTCATGCACGATCATCCTCTGTCCGTTTCACTCAAACACACAAACACACATTCATCCCCTCACAAACCCGTGCATTTCTTCCATTTTCTCTCCATCCAAACACACGAACCAGCCATCCTCTTCGCACCAAACGACCACCCACAGCACCACCATCATCTGGTCTTCACAACCCGTGCAACCACCAGCCACCACCAACCCATTTTCCCGTCCGAAATCCCGTCCAAAAACTCAGACCCGAAACACGACGGAAACGGGTCCAAGAAGCAAACCGTGACGACCACACCACCTCGACGCAGGGGAAGCTCCAGTCTACATCGTGAAGACCCCAGGAGCTTAACTGGACGACGGCACGGCCTGCGGCGGCGTCACGGCGGCGGTAAGGTCGAAAACCCGAAAACCCGAAAACCCGTTTTACTCCCCTGTTTCGGACCAACCTGTTTTAGTGCTAGGAACTCAGTTGTTTGGTGTTAGACATGTTCTAGGGTGAGAGACGAGTCGACCACGACTGGTTTGGACGACGGAGACGGCGTGGATCACCGGAGAAGGCGATCGGACTTTGGCCGTGAGTTTCAGAGGAGAACTGGTGAGTTTTCTCCCATTTTCTTTCCATTTTGAGGTTGTAGAACCATAGAACAGACCTAGACGACCCTATAGGGATGAACCCCGTCGAAAATGGTGGCCGGAATCGTATGGTTGAATCGGGTCGAGGGGTCTGACCCGATACTGTAGCATGATGACATCACCATGCTGACGTCACTTCTGACGTCATGATGACGTCATCTTGTCAGATATTGTCAGACCAGGGACCAATCAGAACATGCCACGTGTCACCTGACAAGTGTCAGTGATGACGTCATGCTGACGTCAGCATGACGTCACTGCTGACGTCAGCAGTACTGTAGCAGCGTTGACCCACGCGTTGACCAGGCGCGTGGGGGCGCGTGTGAACAGTGATTTTGGTGGGGCCGGTACCATTTTCAAGGTTTCGACGATACGGATCCAATGGAGGTGGTTTCGTGTCGATCGGAGATCGTTATGTTGGTCAAAATGGGGTTTGAAGCACCGGGAATAGTGCCCGGGATGCGTTTTTGAGGCGGATCTGTTCTAGGGTCTTGGTATTGATATTATAGGGTCCTTAAGTAACCCTCAGGAGTAATAATACAGGTTTATAGAGATCGTTGAGCAGCAAGGACCGAGTGTGAGTGGGCTGTTTGATTTATAAAAGGCTTGCATGCATAAACTATTTTACTATTTCCACTGATGAGTCTTATGAACTGTTTATATATGTTATTACAATGTTTTGGGCATGAGACCCGTCTGGATTATATGTGGATTTTGTTTGGGATGTCCGGGGGACATAGGGTAAACTATACTGTTATTGTACTGTACTTTCCTACCTGTGTATATTGTCTCCTCCAGGGAGGGTCGTTGGCCTGGGTGGACCCTGGAGTAGTCACGGGGCTCTGACTGAGTGGAGTTGACCCCCGTTGGGCTGCTTACTCTCAGGAAGGCATGTTCATATACCTCGGGCAGTGACCGGGATACCGGGAGCTGATGTACCTAGAGAGTCTCGGGTGTGAGACCCTGAGTGGCAACGCGTAGCCTTAGAACCGTGACATCATTTGGGTTGGGTTTTACAGTGCACTGATATGTTAGTTTCACCTTACGATTATTGTGGTTCATTTGTTATGATTTCATTATAATATTATGTTTTCACTGCATGCAAGATTTGGAAAACGGAGGGGTAAAACCTTATGATTATTTTATTATTAAATTGATTTCTAAACTGTTATTTTTGGCCCACTCACCCTTGTTTTAATGACCCCTCCAGACCCTGACACGGCAATAGAGGAGGAGGATCCGGAGGAGGAGACAGAGGTTTAGTTTGCCTAGCTGTGCACCTGTACACCCACTTGTAGGTAGGTTGAGCACCGAATAAATGTACTCTGACTAGTGTGCTCGCATGTTGTATTTTACTTTCCCTTGTCTGACAGTATCACTTTAAACACTGTGTTTGTACGTTATCTATCTATTTAAGTCTTCGGTTTTTATTTAAGGGTAATTTTGGTATGTTTAGAGTCATTGTCAGACGGGAGCGGGTCACGTCCCCGGGTGGTCCCAGTGGGATTGGGACGGGTCCTGTCAGCTTGGTATCAGAGCATTAGGGTTAGTGGTCAGAGTACTAGGTTAGCAGTTTGTACTTTGTACATGGTCGCTTTCGATGTCTTTTAACCTGTTTGCCTCTTCACAGTTGGATATGCCTCCCCGACGTGAACCCCGTGCACGTGTTGACGAGGGCAATGGAGGAAATGGAGACACTGCGAGCATTGAGCGGGCTCAGCGCCTGGGTGCTACGCACTTCAGTGGGGGAACCGACCCCGAGGAAGCACACCAGTGGATTGACCGCTGGGAGAGGATTTTCGAGGTCATGCACTGTCCTCCGGAGGAGCGTGTCGTACTGGCGACTTTCCTACTGGATGGGAGCGCCTATCGATGGTGGCACAACCTTGTTTTGGCCGGCTGGACTGTTCACACCATTCCATGGGAGACCTTCCGAGAGCGGTTTCTCAACCAGTTCTATCCACGGTCGTTCCGCAACGCCCGTGAGGCGGAGTTTCTACAACTCCGGCAGGGGGATCAGACTGTAGCAGAGTACGAGGAGACCTTCCTGATGTTGTCTCGCTTTTCTGAGAACTTCGTGATCACCGAGGCAGATCGATGTCGCAGATTTGAGTGGGGCTTGCGACCTGAGATTCAGGCGATGGTGACTGCAACACCCTTTGCTTCCATGAGGGATCTGACTGATGCGGCGACCAGGGTTGAGAACAGTATCCTGGCTCGTCAGCGAGCTGAGGGGGAGACTCGGCGACGTGATCGCCCACACTTGGGATTTTCGGGCCGTCGTGGCTCGAAGGGAGGACATTCTGGTGGATCTTCGTCTTCTGGCAGCCGAGGACGTTCTGGTCAGTTCAGGAGTCCTCAGAGGTCTGGACAGCGTTCTGGAGCTTGGCAGCGGTCTTACTCACCGATGAGCATCTCACCGGGAGGATACTCGGGTCGACCTAGGGAGGTCACATGCTTCGCTTGTGGGGAGCCGGGGCATTATGCTTCTGAGTGTCCACTGATTCGCGGCAGTACTGCGCCAGCGCAGAGCACAGCATCCCAGACTGACGGCAGCCGGACACGCGGTGTTGTGCGTGGCCGTGTTCGAGGGGCTAGAGGACGGGGACGACCTGCAGAGTCTATGGCTCGTGTTTATGCTGTTACCCAACAGCAGGCCAGATCCATTCCGGGAGTGTTGACAGGTACTGTACATATTTATGGCATGGTTGTTCGTGCATTGATGGATTCGGGGGCAACTCATTCTTTTATTTCACCGCGTTGTGCGAGTCTGTTGGGCCGTGAGGTGACCGCACTTGAGCACGAGATGGGAGTGGGGACACCGATGGGTGTGACCTACCGGGTGAACCAGGAGATACGAGCTTGTCCTGTGGAGATTGAGGGAGTCGAATTTCCGGCAGACTTAATCCTGATGAATGTTCACGATTTCGATGTGATACTTGGAGTTGATTGGTTGTCGGAGTACAATTCACACATCGACTGTGGTAACATGCGGTTGACTTTGAGAGGTCCAGGCTTACCGGAAGTGATATTTCAGGGAGAGTGTGGAGACGCATCACCCAAGGTAATATCTGCACTCACAGCTACTAAACTCTTACAGAAGGGGTGTCAGGGTTATCTTGCTTATGTGGTAGAGTCTACGGATGAATCTTTGCGTATTGAGGATATTCCGATTGTGCGGGAATTTCCTGATGTCTTTCCAGGAGATTTACCTGGATTACCACCACCCAGGGAGATCGACTTTACGATCGAGTTACTCCCCGGGACTCGACCGATTTCACAAGCACCGTATCGTATGGCACCGGCAGAGCTACGGGAATTGAAAATCCAATTACAGGAACTGGTGGATCTAGGGTTTATCCGACCCAGTACATCACCATGGGGAGCGCCGGTCTTATTTGTGAAAAAGAAGGAGGGTAGTTTACGGTTGTGTGTGGATTATCGGCAGTTGAACAAGGCTACGGTAAGGAACCAGTATCCCTTACCCAGGATCGATGATTTGTTCGATCAGTTACGAGGAGCGAGGTATTTCTCCAAGATAGATCTGAGGTCAAGGTACCATCAACTGAGAATAGCCGAGGGGGATGTTCAGAAAACAGCTTTTCGAACGAGGTATGGGCATTATGAGTTCTTGGTGATGCCCTTTGGATTGACGAATGCACCAGCTGCATTCATGGACTTGATGAATCGAGTCTTTCGAGCATACTTGGATAAATTTGTGATCGTATTTATCGACGACATATTGGTGTATTCCAGGAGTGTCAGGGCTCATGAGGAGCACTTACGAAGGGTATTGGGTAAACTACGACAGGAGCAGCTGTATGCTAAGTTAAGCAAGTGTCAGTTTTGGCTAAATAGTATTGGATTCTTGGGTCACATTATATCACCCGAGGGGATAAGTGTGGATCCTCAGAAAACGGAGGCTGTGACGAATTGGCCAAGACCGACCACAGTGACGGAAGTGCGAAGTTTTGTTGGGTTAGCAGGCTACTATCGGAGATTCGTAGAGGGTTTCTCCCAGATTGCCGCACCATTGACTCGGTTAACCTGGAAAGCGGTGAAGTTTGTATGGGACGACCAGTGTGAACAGAGTTTTCAGGAATTAAAGTGCCGATTAACCACTGCACCTGTCCTTGCATTACCAGACAGCAGTGGAGAGTTCGTGGTATATAGTGATGCATCGCTGCAGGGTTTGGGTTGTGTATTGATGCAGAATGGAAAAGTGATTGCTTACGCATCCCGGCAGCTGAAGACGCACGAGTTGAACTACCCTACTCATGATTTGGAATTGGCAGCGGTGGTTCATGCTCTAAAGATCTGGAGACATCATTTGTTCGGGGTGACATGCCGAATATTCACCGATCACCAGAGTCTTAAACATTTGTTCACACAGAAGGAACTCAACATGAGACAGCGGAGATGGTTGGAGTTGTTGAAGGATTATGATTGTACCATCGAGTACCATCCTGGCAAGGCAAATGTTGTAGCTGATGCACTTAGCAGGAAGTCGGCGGGATCAGTTGCCCATTTGAGATTGGTGTATCTTCCTTTGCTAGTGGAACTTCGGAAGAGCGGAGTTATGTTAGGGATGGACGATCAGGGAGCCTTGTTGGCTAGCTTTCATGTGCGACCCGTGTTGGTCGACAGGATCATCGAGGCTCAACTACAGGACCAGATACTTTGTGATTACAGGAACGAGGTTGAATCCGGACAGAGACAAGATTTCTCCGTCAGGGGCGATGGAGCATTAGTAAAGCTTGGGAGATTGTGTGTACCTGCGGTACCAGAGTTGAGGAGAGAGATTTTAGACGAGGCCCACAGTTCGGCCTATGCTATGCATCCAGGAGGGACAAAGATGTACCGTACCCTCCGGGACTATTATTGGTGGCCAGGGATGAAGAGGGAGATAGCTGAGTTTGTCAGCAAATGTTTGATCTGTCAGCAGGTCAAAGCAGAACGGCAGCGTCCGTATGGGGCTATGCAGCCACTTCCAATTCCACAATGGAAGTGGGATCATATTACAATGGACTTTGTCTTCAAGTTACCGAAGACAAGGAGTGGAGTTGATGGAGTCTGGGTAATAGTGGACCGGTTGACTAAATCAGCGCATTTTCTGCCTGTACGTGAGACGTACAAGCTCAACCGTTTGGCCCAGCTATTCATTAATGAGATCATCCGACTACACGGTACCCCAGAGTCGATCGTGTCGGATCGGGATCCGCCTTTAACATCCAGGTTTTGGAGGAGTCTACAGACTACTTTGGGTACGAAATTGCACTTCAGTACGGCATTCCATCCACAGACCGACGGACAGTCTGAAAGGACAATACAAACTCTCGAGGACATGATGAGAGCCTGTGTGTTGCAATTCCAGGATTCGTGGGCTGATCGATTGCCATTGATGGAGTTTGCCTACAATAACAGCTACCATGCGAGTATAGGGATGGCACCCTATGAGGCACTGTATGGTCGACAGTGCAGAACACCGGTATGCTGCATGGAGATCGGAGAAAGAACTGCAGTGGGGCCGGATCTGATGGATATGACCCAGGAGACAGTTCGGGTTATTCGGGAGAGATTGAAGGCGGCCCAGGATCGTCAAAAGAGCTATGCGGATCGACGGATCCGAGATTTAGAGTTCGAGGTTGGTGACTTTGTCTTTTTAAAGTTATCGCCGTGGAAAGGGATTCTTCGATTTGGACGACGTGGGAGATTGAGTCCTCGTTGTATCGGACCATATGAGATTGTCGAGAGGATTGGTCCGGTGGCTTACCGTTTAGCACTACCTTCGGAGCTTTCCCGAGTACATGACGTATTTCATGTATCGATGCTACGGAAGTATCTTCGGGATGACTCTCATGCACTGCCAGAGCAACCACTGGAACTGATGACAGATTTGAGTTTCGAGGAACGGCCAGTGCAGATTCTGGATAGGAAGGAAAAGGTCTTAAGGAACAAGACGATTTCTTTGGTTAAAGTACTATGGCGGAACCACGAGGTGGAGGAAGCGACATGGGAACCCGAGGAATTGATGAGAGGGCAGTACCCATACTTGTTTGAGTAAATTTCGAGGACGAAATTTCTGTAAGGAGGGTAGGTTGTAACGACCCGAACCGAGAATAATAATATTTTAATGTAAAAAGACTATTTTGCCCCTGAAGGGGGGGGGGGGGGGAAACTTTGACTTTTGGCCCGGGAAACAATTTGGACTTTGACCCGTGACTATGACGTAGGTCGGGACGTCACGAATCCGTAGACAGGCGGCACGCCGAAATCGGAGTTTGTATGAAGAAGTTATGGTCAAGGAAGCGTTTTAGAGGAATTTACGAACCGAGAACAACGGAATAAAATATTAATTTATTACGGGAATCCGTGTCAACCTAATATTTAAATCAAACCGATGGATTGGTGACAAGTGTCACCCATCCAAGCCTACACTATTCCCATAAAGCAACTAACACTATTTAATCTATTTTTATATTATTTATTTTCCCTCCAATTAACCCCAGCCCTTGGATTGTCTGTGCAAATGAATCCTGGCCCTCCATTTCCATCTGCTTTCCTTATTCATGCACGATCATCCTCTGTCCGTTTCACTCAAACACACAAACACACATTCATCCCCTCACAAACCCGTGCATTTCTTCCATTTTCTCTCCATCCAAACACACGAACCAGCCATCCTCTTCGCACCAAACGACCACCCACAGCACCACCATCATCTGGTCTTCACAACCCGTGCAACCACCAGCCACCACCAACCCATTTTCCCGTCCGAAATCCCGTCCAAAAACTCAGACCCGAAACACGACGGAAACGGGTCCAAGAAGCAAACCGTGACGACCACACCACCTCGACGCAGGGGAAGCTCCAGTCTACATCGTGAGGACCCCAGGAGCTTAACTGGACGACGGCACGGCCTGCGGCGGCGTCACGGCGGCGGTAAGGTCGAAAACCCGAAAACCCGAAAACCCGTTTTACTCCCCTGTTTCGGACCAACCTGTTTTAGTGCTAGGAACTCAGTTGTTTGGTGTTAGACATGTTCTAGGGTGAGAGACGAGTCGACCACGACTGGTTTGGACGACGGAGACGGCGTGGATCACCGGAGAAGGCGATCGGACTTTGGCCGTGAGTTTCAGAGGAGAACTGGTGAGTTTTCTCCCATTTTCTTTCCATTTTGAGGTTGTAGAACCATAGAACAGACCTAGACGACCCTATAGGGATGAACCCCGTCGAAAATGGTGGCCGGAATCGTACGGTTGAATCGGGTCAAGCCGTGGGTCGACGGCGACCCGGTTCCAGTCAAACGGGTCTGACCCGATACTGTAGCATGATGACGTCCCGAACTACGTCCCGACCCGGTTTCACCACGAACGTCGGAATCAAACGTGCCGCCTGTCTATGAACTCGTGACGTCCCGAACTACGTCACGGTCATCGGTTAAAGTCCATTTGACCATCGGAAATAAAAGTCAACGTTTTGCCCACGCCTAGGGGCAAAACGGTCATTTTGCACAATTCGTCCGAAATCACCCAACTAATCCCAGATTAGTAAATCATAATTAAATATTATTAAATCCCGATATTCGGGACGGGTCGTTACACTTAGCCCAACATCATAAATCCAACCATGTGTGAACTCAGCCCAAAACCAATCAATATTAAATAACCAGTTTATCGAAATACAATGTAACCAATCCTCGACATTCCTGATGCATAATCAATACCATTGTCACTGTTTTCCAAGCTACGCGTGCCCCTCGGGGTCTCAATCCCAAGTCTCCCTAGGGTCCACCTAGGTCAATGACCCGCAGATCAATGACCTTCCCTGGGGGTATTATCCATAATTGCACTCTTGATCATGAGCTGCGCCTCAGGGCAGCCCTTCTCAGGTAGTGCACCGTGACTACTCCGGGATACTACGAGACGTCCGGAGGAGACAATCCATACGTAAGAATGGTATATGGAAAACATTTCATAAATCATCTCAAACAGTTCAAATGACCTATGCCCGGGATTTCCATAAAACCATCGTAAATCCACAAATGGGTCCCGTGCCCGAAGTATAACTTTCATAAATCATTTCCACAAATCCAATTTCCAAATTCAAGGGACTATGCCTGAAATTCCATTTCATAAACCAACTGGGCCTCAAGCCCGATAGTATAACCAAATGGGTCTTTGGCCTGATGCCTCATTAAATCAAATGGACATCAAGTCCGATATTTACAAATCAAATGGGTCTCATGCCCCGTTCCATATTTCCAAATCCGAAATCATGCTATTGACCCATTATTAAAACCACAATCACGTAGAAACACAGTATAAAACCATAAACTTTGAAATACATGTAAATACGTGAATACTAAATACCACAATCATATTCATCATAATTCACATATTTAAAACATATAAAACAATTATGCATGCATCAAATTTAGAAATCAATGTCCACTCACAGACCGTCCTAGTTGCCGTCTTGATAGTGTGTCATAAACCTTTCGGAGCTAAATCACCATCACTGGAACATCCAGACCAGTCCAAATCACATCTGAAGGTTACTAACCACCCATATAAGTCCATAGGATAAAACAACAAAACTCCCAAAAAGTCATCGTGTCCTGGACACGTTTCTCGAGGTGAACAACCTTAATTTGACCAACCTAACGATCTCTGATCAACCCGAAACCACCACCATTGGATCTGGATCGTTGAAACTTTTAAATTGAAACTGAGCCCACCTCGAAATTTAAGCCCATGCGCCCCACGCGCGCGGTCAAACCAAAAGTCAATGCTAAAAAGTCAACGACCAGTCAACGCTGACATCATGCTGACGTCACAATGACGTCACGTCTGACAGGTGTCCTCGCAGAAGGGATGAAATCTCGTAGCTGGGATGAAGTCATCGTCAAAGATGAAACAAGAGGGTCGACGACGACTAGATTTGGGAGCTGCGAATTCGATTTGTGTGGAAGGGATCTGCGAATTCAATTTTGGTAGATTCAATTTGGGTGGAGGGGATCTGTGAATTCAATTTGGGTGGAGGGGATCTGTGAATTCAATTTGGGTGGAGGGGAGCTGCGAATTCTGCTTGGGTGGATTCGATGTGGGTAGAGGTGAGGAGGATTCGCTAATTAGGGTGGAGTTCTTGCGAATTTTGATATGGGTGGTGGAGGTGAGGTGGTTTTAATTGTTATTATGAAAACACGAAAATACCCCTCTATTTTTTGCCATATTAGTGGTTAACTAAGTAATTTTATTGACACGTGGTACTTTAACGATGAGAAGGATGAAAAACCTGATGAAGTTAGTTAAATGTTGGTAGTCATAAATGTTGGGTAGTTATTTAAAAATTATAATAGTTTGAAGATAAGTCTATTTTGACTCCTTAGGATCTTTTGTGTAATTTTTCCTTATTATTATTATTATTATTATTATTATAGGATTGTTCCCCCAGTTTTTAGATTTTCCGCCTACTGATTTTCCTATAACAAAGTAAACAAATTGAAATAATTTAAAAGAAAAAAAAAAACAAAGGATAAAGGCAACCAATTTTTAACCCCAAAACCACGAGCATCGCGGTCACGGTTTCTACTTCACCTCTGCTCTGCTCTCCGCTATCGTGCGCCGCAACACGAGCAAACATCAACGGACGGACACGATGCCAGCGGGCGAGTTCCGATACACAGAGTCGTCGACCTCACAAGCCGAGGTCGAGGCGTCGCTGTGGACCCAGATCAAAGCCGAGGCCAAACGGGACGCCGAGTCGGAGCCGGCTCTAGCTAGCTACCTTTACTCCACGATTCTCTCCCACTCGTCGTTGGAGCGGTCGTTGTCGTTTCATCTTGGAAACAAGCTCTGCTCTTCTACGCTTCTCTCCACGCTCCTCTACGACCTCTTCCTCAATACCTTCTCCTCTGACCCCTCCCTACGCGCCGCCGCTGTTGCAGATCTCCGCGCCGCCCGCAAACGCGACCCCGCCTGCGTCTCCTACTCCCACTGCTTGCTCAATTACAAAGGCTTCTTGGCCTGTCAGGTAATAAATTTGATCTTAGGGTTAATTTCTGGTTCGGTCCGTTTGGCTGCGTGGAAAATGTAGACAAAAGATTTGAACTGTTTGGTTGCCGATAAAATGTAAAAATAACAAATTTGAACTGTTTGGATGCGGAGAAAATGTAAAAACAACAAATTTGAGCCCTTTGGATGCCGAAAAAATATAAAGACAAACAAAATTAATCAAATTGATTTCATTCACGTGTTCATTTTGTTTTAGGCGCATCGAGTGGCGCACAAGCTGTGGATTCAGTCACGGAGGCCGCTGGCGCTTGCGCTGCACTCCCGGATCGCGGACGTGTTCGCGGTGGACATACACCCGGCGGCGAGGATCGGAAAGGGGGTGTTGTTCGACCACGCCACGGGGGTGGTGGTGGGGGAGACGGCGGTGATTGGAAACAATGTGTCCATACTTCACCACGTCACGCTCGGTGGGACCGGGAAGGCCGGCGGAGATCGGCACCCGAAGATCGGCGATGGAGTTTTAATCGGCGCCAGCGCGACGATTTTGGGGAATGTAAAGATCGGGGAGGGGGCGAAGATCGGGGCGGGGTCGGTGGTGTTGATTGATGTGCCGGCGAGGACTACGGCGATTGGGAATCCGGCGAGGTTGGTTGGCGGGAAGGAAAGGCCGTCGAAGCATGAGGATGTGCCTGGGGAGTCCATGGATCACACTTCCTTTATGTCTCAATGGTCCGACTATATTATATAGAGAGATTCGTGAATTAGTTTTTTTTTTTTTTTTAGTTATTGCAGTTATGTTTAATGATATCATGAGGAAGCTATTATTGAGAAATAATGTTTGTAATACATTTTAAAGAATTAATGTTGTAATACATTCTTAAAGAAATAATGTTATATGGATAAATCTCAATGTTTTCCTTCCCTTGAGCATGGTTGAACTTAAAACTAGTTTCCATCGTAAAACGGACGTTCGCATATTAAAAAAAAAAAAGTTTATAACCTAAGCAAAATAATAAATTGCGTAATTTATCGAGAGAAAAAGGGTAATATATGAAGGAGAAAGGGTTTAAGGCTTTAAGCTTCACTGTGATTAACGAGCTTTTATCATATACATATTAGAATGAAAAAGAGGGGATAGGCACTGGCGGACCGACCCAAGGGCAAAAGGTTCAATTAATCCAAGGTCGGCCATGAGGCCCATGACACAGGGTCATAAGGGTAAATGCTTTAGGCTTACGAACATGAAGGTCCAAAAAATTTATTTAAATTTGACCCATTTTTTATGGGGAAAAATAATAAATTTTTGAAAAATATTTAAATTGAGTTTGAAGAAATATTTTATTCAAAATTTGGGTCCAAATTTTAAAAGTATTTTAAGAGTTATTCTGATTAATATATAATTATTTAATTTGTTTTATAAAGTTATTAAGACTTTAATTCTAATTTTTTAGATAAAATTTCACTGTTTTCTTAAAATGACTATATTTTCTATGTATGATTAATGTGTTTAAATTCTTGAATTTTTTTAGTATATTTTTAGGTAGGTGAAAAAAAAATTAAAAATTTGAAAAAAAAAATTATTTTTTTGTATGTGCAAGTATAGATTATGAGGACATTTTTATAATTTTCATCCTAAACTTCCAATTTATTAGATCGGCCCTAACTTGACCTTCCGTGTGCCAGAGAAACCTTCAAGTAAGGAGACTTTTAACCCAGTCCTTTGCGCTAGATTGCCCACAAGTGATTTTTTTTACTTTAACAAAACACCGTCTTTTATTGAAGTGAAAAAAAGGAAGAGTAAACCGCAGGCCGCATCCCATCTTTGCCTCTCTGCATCTCCCTCTCCTCGCCACGCAGCTAGCAATCTATTGCGTCTCCCTTTGTGCCATCTCTCAGTCTCTCTCACTGGTCTTTCTTACTGTGCAAGCGAAGCTGCCGCACTCATCATTTCCTCAACCCTCATCACTCTCAGAGTCTCAGTCTTTCACAACGCCGCTGCCACACCTTCATCGCACCCTCCAATCAATTGCAGGCTTCATCAAGCACTAGGAAAGCTTAGAGAGTCACTATGAACCCTAGATTCAAACTCAACGACCTCGAATCGGTAGCTGATGCTAGTGAATCCTTGAATTTATTCTGGATCTATGCGATGTGTTTTACCACGGAATGTATTTTGAAATGTTCAACTTGGGGATAATGAATCGGTTACTCTTAATTCTTGTATCTTTACATGCAAAATGCTTTGGGGAAATATGTAAATTTCATCGATTGAAACTAATCATTTAAAATTGATTCCCATGAATTGTACATTAAAAAGATTTCTCTGGCTTTTTGTTTACTTTAGTTAGCCCCGCTTCCCGTGTATTTTCACAAGTCCTAATTTATGTGTATTGTCACATGCTGCCCTTCTCCAAGCACTGGGCAAGCTTGGGTCTTTTTGGGAATTTGGACAAAGGAAATAAGAGTTTCAGTTTGAAGGAATGTTTGGACTAGAGAGAGATCACCGTGAGATGAGAGGCGATTGGAAGAAAAAGCAAATTTTGGACTAAGGATAGATCTCACATGGAGATGGGCTCGCTCACGGAGGAGGAAAGCGTCGCTCACAGAGGAGATGGAAGATTATCACAAAGGAGAGGGCGGCGCATCGCGAAGACTAGAGACCAAAATAAAATTTAGGCCAAAATACAGGATCACGGTGATTTTTTACGCTTATTAATATTTACTTATTTTAAAATTTATCAAAATTTGCTTTCAACAAATTCTTATTAACTCTTATTTTCATTTGATGGTTTAAAATTAAACATAAAACTAATGAATCGAAAATAATCTCTAATTTTAATTTCAAATTTTTTTGAACAATCATGTGTCTCATCCATTTTTTAATTTGAATGATTGCACGACAACCCTTTTAGAATGCTAATAACAAAATTCTATTATGAACGAAATTATAATTCAACGTTTTGATCATAGTGAAAAACTTATCCTAAATAATTATAATCTATAACCTTCTATAAATTATGGACCTTTATTGTTCACCCCTTAGAAAAAAAATCTCAGGTCCCACCACTTGGGATAGGTTCTTTACTTATGTTGTAATTAAAATGTATATATAGGATAATACTTCTGTCTTACCCCCGATGATATCTCTTTATACCAAAATTTTGATTTATCGAACTATTTTTGTAAATATATCATACTTCGAACTTTTTATTCTTTAAATCATCATGTCATAATTGTCTCCGTAAAAAAATCAAAAAAATTAGAAATCGTGTAATCATCTATATATAAATAGATGGTTAGTTATAAGAATTTTAATTATTATCAAAACTATTGATTTATTCGTTATATATGAATGAGTGAATGATTAAGAGACATTCAATTTTGTTAATTTTTTTACGAAAATAATCTTGACATTATGACTTCGAAAACGAAAGGTTCTGGTTATTATACATGTACAAAGATAATTCAATAAATTGAAAAGGTGGTACGATGATATAGCTCCAAATTGGAATGTAATTATTTTTCCATATATATATTTATACGAATGATTAATAATCTTGATGACTTGATTAACGTATTTCTAAAATGATCTAAAAAAATTTAATATTTGAATAGTTACGATGAATTTATACAAACAATTTGATAATTAGAAATTGAATGAAGAGGTCCCTTTTATCGTTAGTTTCCTAATTCACCATGAAAAGTTTCTTTAGTAAGTTAACAAATAGACCAAATTGAGTTTAATCATGTGATGGGAAGTAAAAGGAGCAATTTTGGGGATGAAATTTATGAGTAAAATGACATTATGTGTTATTTCGGGATGGTCTTGGGATGATTGCTCGTCGGGCCAGTCTTTTGTAGTTCTTTCTTTTTCCTTTGTTTGTTGCCTTTGTGCTTTATTTTTCCTTTCGTTTGTTATTTTGGTTTCCTTGCTCCGCTGATTAAAAAAAAAAAATTAAAAAAAAAACATCCAAGGTTTGAACTAGTTTTGGATCCACTTGCTTCGACATGTTTTAAGACGGTGACCAAATTGTTCCATGACTCCACACCTTCTTTCTCTCTCTCCATATTTCCAATAGCAGCGGTTTTAGCACAACAATGGCTTCTCTGACTGCACTTCAGTCAACTGGAAACTCCATTGTCTCTTCTCGGTTCAAAGTTCGGAGCATGCCAACCGTTCATGAACATAATTTTCTCAATTCGATTCTTCCTCTGGACCTTAAAATACCACCTTCTTCTTCCTTCAATCCATGTAAACCTATCTGCGCCTACGCAGTCCCGGGTTCCAATAATCCCAGGGTCCATCGCCGCAATAGTGGCTCCTCTCAGCCCCAACCCACAAAGTCTCGCTCCAATTCCCAGTACAAAACCCAACCTTTACGCAAGAACAACAATTACCAGAACCAGCAGCCAAATGAACCAAAAGTTAACAGTAATGAGCTGAACACCCAAAATGCCAGTTCCCCATTACCTCTCGACACAAAAGATGTGGATTTGCTGCGTTTGGTCAAGGAGGGTAAGGTCAAAGAGGCGTTGGAGTATGTGGGTCATGGTGTTTCTGCGGATTATGGAGTTTTCGGTGTGTTATTGGAATCCTGTGAAGGGTCAAAGTCGCTTGAGGTCGGAAAAAAGGTTCACGAGTTTATAAAACTGTCGCCGTTTAGCGGGGATGTTGAGCTGAACACTAAATTGATTCAAATGTATGGAAGATGTGGGAGTATGAGAGATGCACGCAAGATGTTTGATAGAATGCGTGAGCGGGGCATTAGTTTATGGCATTCCATGATTAATGGGTATGCTGTGAATGGGCAAGGTGATGAGGGGTTGTTGTTGTTTGAACAAATGAGAAATTCAGGATTGAAACCCGATAAGGAGACTTTTTTGGTTGTTTTGGCTGCGTGTGCTAGCAAGGAAGCTGTGGAAGAAGGGCTATTATACTTTGAATCGATGAAGAATGAGTATGAGATTGTGCCAGAGATTGAGCATTATTTAGGGGTTATTGATGTACTAGGGAAGTCTGGTTATTTAAATGAAGCAGAAGAATTCATTGAGAAAATGCCATTGGAGCCTACTGCGGAAGTGTGGGAGGCTCTTAGGACCTTTGCTCGAATTCATGGAGATATTGAGCTTGAAGACCGAGCTGAGGATTTGTTGGTTACCATTGATCCTTCTAAGGCCAATGCCGATAAAATCCCATTGCCTCCACGGAACAAGCACTCTGAAATTAACATGCTAGAGGAGAAGAACAAGGTGAGTGAGTATCGCATAACAAACGAGACGTATGCAAAATTGAAAGGTTTGAAAGGGCAGATGAGGGAAGCCGGCTACGTGCCAGATACAAGATATGTGCTTCATGACATTGATCAAGAGGCAAAAGAGCAAGCCTTGCAGTATCATAGTGAGCGTCTGGCAATTGCTTATGGTCTGATCAGCACTCCAGCCAGGCAAACCCTAAGGATAATCAAGAATCTTCGAATCTGCGGTGACTGCCATAATGCAATTAAAATCATGGCCAAGATTGTTGGGAGGGAGCTGATTGTTCGCGATAACAAGCGGTTCCATCATTTCAAGGATGGGAAATGCTCCTGTGGAGATTACTGGTAAATTTAGAGGCTGTTTTGCTAAGATATGTAATGTTAAATGTTGCAGCAAGAAAAATCTGAGCTTTTTTTTTGGCTGGAAATTAACTTTGAAGTTATGAATTCTTTTCTTTGTAAATTACTTCTGTACTTAAATTCAACTATACTAAATTGAGAACAAATTTTACAATATGCCTATTTTGTTCGCTTGCTTTACGGATTTGTATGAAGTAAGCGAAAATGACTGCTTTATAGGTTCAATGTTCTATTTCTGAAAGCATCTATCTAATGTTAGAATTTTTGCCTTTTTGCCCTAGAAAAGGAAAAAAAATGCAGAATGGAATCTGCTTCTAAGGGTAGTTCTGGAATCACTGTACACGGCAGTGAATCGGTACAATTCAAAGTTATAGAATCAGTATTTTCAGTAACAAGCAAGATGAATTGTAAAACGAAAGCCAAGATTTAATGCAAATAAAGGAAGTTTTTTAACTGCACAAGATTATGACAATATGCAGAATGCTTCAATTATGGGGAGATTGCAGAGGTCAAAATTCTTTATTGTAACTGCTACCTTCTCTATATGTACATTGCCGGAGAATCTTCTATCCTAACTAATTAATGATTTCTGATACAATAACCGGCAGAATTGTAGGGTGTGTAATGGAGGGGTTTTTACTTTTAACCTACAGACGGGCTATTATTCAGCTTCAAAGAATGAAATTTACGGCTGAAAATGACCTAAATGGTACACTAAGTCAACCTATAATTGACAAATCAGAAAACTAGGAGTGAAGGGAGGATGGATGGGTATTTCTTTTGTTTGTTACCACTGTTTTTACAGCTTCATCCCTTGCTGGAACTCGTAGGCCAGACTTCACAACATCATAGACTGTAAATCCGATTGCCACAGAAGGTACCACCTGAATTTACACATCCGAAAACATACGATTAGACGAAAAAAAAAAACAATGGATGTTTTCATGTTTCTATGAAAATAATGAGGTTTCAGTTTCACCACCTTCAAGTAATTTATGCTAAGTCCCGAAAATAATTGCCTCCATCCTTGCTTTTGAGCAATCATAACTAAGGTTGCGATTGTTCCTTTCATCTCTGGACTGCTTGATGCAACGAGGCGTTGGACCTATTCAGATGATTTGAGTGAACTCAATTGATATCACAAAAATTTTTTATTTCAAATATTATTTTGATCATTGGAAAGTACATTACCTGCATTTGCCTCCTCACCACATCAAGGGGATATGTAAAAGTCTGGCCTAATACACCAGCAACTGAACCACACACAAGTTTGACAATTATGCTCTTCTTGTGTTCCGGAGGGACATGGCGCTTCATCTCCTCATAGAAGTAAAACTTCAAACCAGCATATGGGAAAATTCCATAGAGTGATGGAGCTAATAATGATATTCACGCGTTAGATGCAAAATTCTTACAAAGATCTTAACAATGATAGCAACGGATGGCTCAAATGTTCAAATTCATACCTACACCGCGATAGAGGCCTCTGAGTCTGGCCTCTCTGTAAGTCTTCAAGAAACAATCAAGAATCCCTTTATACATTTGTTCAGTGTTAACATTCATTACACCTTGAACATTTAACTTCGGTGAACCAACAACCTACAGAGAAAACAACATTGCTTTAGTCCAAAAAACATTTCTTGAAGTGTAAAGAATTAGTTCCGGGACTGCACTCAATTAGTAACCTGATAAGCTAACTTAGTCCGGACTAAATCAAGAGGATAAGTAAAGAGCACGGCAGTTCCTCCAGCGAAAGATCCAGCCACAAGATCAAGACCAGGTCCCCGCCCCACATCAGGAAAGGTGAGAATGATCCATCTGCGGTATTGCTCATACGTCATGTAATGTAGGGCTGCATAAGGAACAATTCTTGCAACACTAGCTCCATTCCCTCTATATGAAAACTTCTTACTTTGTTAGTGAATTGAAACTTGAAAACAACCTTCACATTATGGCAATGTACGTAAGGATGAGAGACCTACCTGTAGAAACCCATAGGCCCTTCTGTCTTTGCAATTTTCTTAATGGATCCAAACAGCCCTATGCTCTTATACTCGGCTCTTCTGGTCTGCAAAAGATAATTCAATAGAAGTTTGGTTAGTTTTGTTGAACTGGGAGATGGAAATAAGATTGTGAGTCATATGAGGGACACAAAGGACATTACTGAGTGTAAAGATAACCAAGTTCTTTTAACAATGCTCAAGGCCTATAAACATCTAAAATGTAAAATTTGAGGGAATACATGTGAATACATGTTACATGTGTCATATAATATGTCTCTCTATCTCTTGACAAACCTTATGGGCTTGTTTGGTGGATTGGATTGTATAACTAGTTGAAAGACATTCACTACTACCTTCAAACTACCTTGAATTTGATGAGTTATACAAATCAATCCACTACGATTCAGCAAGCGAGCCCTATGAGAGCTCAAAGGGATTTTCTTGCTTAGAAATCCTTAAAGTTCAGTTTGTATTGACCCCAAGCCTACATCTATGAAGCAAACTCATGGAGCAACAAGTATCGGAAATTGGACTCAATAAAAATTAAAAAACCTCTTTATGAAATTATAATCATGACATTATTGTTCAATCTCAGACCAGCAATTCAGCAAACACCCAACAGAAACAATATGCAGAATCAATAAAATCTGCTCCACTTGAGTTAAAAGGAGTAATCTTTAGTCAGAACTCAACGTACCCACTGAAGACATCCAAGAAACTCAAAATCCCAAGTCAAAAGTCATCAAAAATCATTACAGTGCCCAAAATCAAGAATCAAACTCAGCCACTTCCCCAGCCGAAAAGGAAAAAGAAACAATCAAGCAGCTAAAAGATAACCTAAAACAAGTTTACCTGAAACAAAATCTTGATACGCTCAAGGGGTGCGACCACCGTCTTTGCAACCCCACCGGCGACGCCGCCGGCAATCAGCTCCTTGGCAAACACAGGAATGGCGTCTATGATCCCATCCAGTCTCACTTCTCCCTTGTCTGCCATTGGAGCAAACTGTGAAGAGAGATTGGAGGGGAGAGAGAGAGAGAGATTGTGGGTAGCTAATTAATGGAAGAAAGAGTTGGAGCAAAGAAGAGGGAGGAAAGAGATTGAATAATCGAAACGTTTCGTGGTGGAATTTATATGTATGGGAGTGTAGGCCTGACAAGTCAGAGAATCACACGCGTGACTTTGATTCCTTCTTTCACTTTTTATGTAAGAAAAAGAATTATTGGTTGCCGAGATAGTGTTCCCATACTTTCAGTTCTATTTTATTCGTTTATGTAGATCGGAAGGCCTCACAAACAGGACCGTCTAATTACGGGAGATGCTTTAGCTGAAGGAATCATCTAACGGCTTGAATTTAATATTGGCTATTTACTTTAGAGTGAAAATGAGTTTAAGAAATATTTAATTGAGGGTATTTAAATTGATAAAATAAAAATAAAAATAATAAGTCTAAGAGCAACGATAAGAGGTATTATACATTTATACTAAGTTTTTTGTACCAAGTTAGCAATAGCCTCAGTTAGCAGCAGGAAATCCCCTCGGCAGCAACACTTAAGAGTTGCGAGACCTTCTCCCATTGGAAGGTCATGTCCCTTTTTATAGGACTCGAGTCACTCGACGTTATGCACTATTGTGTGGGAGTTACCTTCAGAAAGCTAACTAGCGCATGCCTTGAAATGGTGGCATAACCCAAATGGCAGGTGAGGTGTAGCCCTGTGAAGTTGAAGTTTGAGTAGGAAGAGGTTTTGTGTGGGTTCCATCCTTTAAATTGAAAATGCATATCTCAGGTAGTATATGGAGTTTGGTTGACACCCAGCAAAGTTTGAAGCCAAAACAGACATTGACTGCTGCGTCCCCATAAACAGAGCTTCGTCTCCGATGTCTAGCACTCGGACAGCGGATTCGTGATCTTCGACAGCGGATACGTGATCTTCTCTTGTGTCAAAGATGAGCTTGTGAATTCTGAAAAATAATTTCATATCTAGACGCAAACATCTCTCAACAACCAGGTTGATTCCACAAGATGTTGGCGTTCAGAAGAGAGGTTTAATGCGTCGCTGGTAGCATAATGTATCCTAGGAATTCCCCAACTGCTGTCAAAATTAAATGACATGATGTTTCCAAATCTACAGCCGGCTGTATACACTTTACCTTTGTAAAATGTAGCTGCAGGATAATAGCTGATTCGTTCTTCTTCAGTTAGGAGTCTTTCGACCAAAGTCCAGGACTTTTGTCCTCCTTTAATGAAAGGAAACTTGGAGCTCATATAGATGCAGGATGCTATGACCACAAAATTGTCTGGATTCACAATGGGATCATCCGACAAGATAATATTTGCCATAAGGCTTGGGATCAAAATGGGATCAAAATCATCCAAAAATTATGGAGTTGTCACGTGGCCCGTAATTCCCAAAAATGACTAAATTGCCCCTGGCAATGAAGCTTGATCATTTGAAAACACCCGCACATTAAATAATCTATTTACCAGTTAAATACGTTATTTGATTGGGTTAAAATTTCCGTAATATTAATAGTCTTCCCGAGAATTAATTGTTGTTATTCTTAATAATGGATAATTAATATTAATATTAAAATACAATAATTGTCATTACTATCATGATGAGCCATATTACAATTATTAAATAATATATTTAATTAATAATATATTGTTTATTAATTAAGAATCCAACCGACCAATCAGAACGCTCCAAGGCTCCCAAGATTTTCCTATAAATAGCAAGGCACATTTCATTTCCAAAGTACATTGATTCTTCGCTTCGAAATATATCTTTTTCCTCTCTCAAAGCTAACTTAAGCATCAGAGTGTTCTTGGTCGAACAACCCCCAGGTGAATCGATCGAGGCAACGATAGCTAATTGTTTGTTGTTTACAGGAATTATGAGGACTTTTCGCGGCGGGTTCAATCTTTGATTCAACAATTGGTGCTTTCATTGAGAGCTATTGAGGAATACTCAGAAGAAGCTCTCTCATTTGTTCATCGTTCATCTTTCTTCGTTCGTCGTTCATCGACATTATTCGAAGATTTTGAACGTTGTTCATCGCTCATCAAGAATTTGTTCATCGTTCATCTTTTTTCGTTCGTCGTTCATCGACATCGTTCGAAGATTTTGAACGTTGTTCATCATTCATCAGGAAATTATCCATCGTTCATCTTTCTTCGTTCTTCGTTCATCGACATTGTTCGAAGATTTTGAACGTTGTTCAAATCATCCATCAACAACTTTTCAATTCAAAATTCTTCGATTCGGCATGGCTAAGGTTCGTCAATCCGTTCGATTAGCTGGAGAAGGTGTTTCTGCCTCAACGGCTCAGACAAGGAATGAGGCTCGCATTGAGATTCCGGAGAAGCGGCCAACTCAACCCAGGCGTGTGTCCATAGAATCGCCCATGGAGACACTTGAAGAGAGGTCAACCTTCACCTTTGGAGCATTCCCCTCTCCAGCTAACCAAGTATCCGCGCTAGGGGAAGGAACTTCGGCTTTACAACAGGCAAGCGGAAGGTTGATAGGAAATGCATCATGACATGATCAACCCACAACAAACATGATCCTAAGGGACTTTCTGGACGGGTGTCATGACATCTCAGGGAAAAGTCGCCACCAACCTCCCCAGGACAACTTGGCTCAGCAAGTTGAAGGGTTGAGCAACCAAATTCAACTTCAGTCAGAGCTCTTGTAGCAACTCCTAGCAGAGAGACCAGTCCAAGAGCAGGACAGACATTCCACGTCACGTGGAAAACAAGAGCATGCTCAAAGGCGTCCTGAGAAAGAACCAGTCCACTACCGAACAATGTCACGAGACACTTCGCTAAGCGATTCCAGTGAAGAAAGTCACGCTCACCAAGCAAAAAGCCCTCAACGCCTAAAGCCATCAGTGCATGAACGGCTAGGAAGTAGGATTGGGGAAACTTCACGGGCAAAGCGCTCACAGAACTCACATGGGAGTAGGGGGCAACCTCGGGCTCTATACAAAGACCCAAAACGATCTGCCCACGGCAGTAAAACGGAAGATGAAGCCTACTCCCCTGGACGATCCCAGAGATCAAGGGAAGAAGCTCAAAGAAGTTCTAGACGATTAGCACGAAGGGACTCATCGCCTCAGCGAGGAGTGTTGCGGGCTAATGATGTTCAAAAAATGCTGGACAGGCACCTTCGTGCTCAACAAGGTGGCGATCTAGAGGACGACCTGCGTCGCCAGATACAGCTCTCTACGCCCTTTGTAAGGGATATTGAGGATGAGCCATTCCCCCAGAGGTTCGCAACGCCAAACTTCACTCCATTCAAAGGAGCCTCCGACTCGGTAAAACACATAGATTATTACCGAGGAGTCATGGTCCCCCACAGGTCTAACGATGCGCTCATGTGCAAAGTTTTTCAAGCTTCTCTTCAAGGCCAAGCCATGACTTGGTTCAATCATCTCCCCCCGAGGTCGATTGAGTCCTTTGAAGAGTTGGCTCTGGCATTTGTGAAGGAATACGCACAACTTCGGACAATCGAGGTAAAAGATGACCATCTTTTCTCTATCCAAAAGAGAGCAAAAGACACTCTGCGACAATACATACGAGATTTTGTGAAGAGAAGTCTCGCATTTTCGGCTGTAGTGACCTTGTTGCATCAATGAAATTTAAACAAGGACTCCCTCGAGACAGTCAGCTTTACGGGTACATCGTCATGAGCAATGCGCGAAATCTCACCAAAATACTTTCGCTAGCAGAACGACATGCAAGTTGGGAAGACGAGAAGTGTGTCGCTCATACTCAGGACTTTGTCGGGGCTAGTGAATGGGCCTCCAATGAGGATGAGCCCCATGGAAAGTTTGCAACTGGAAAGCTCAACAAGCGTAAGGCGGGGCAACACTCCCAAACGCCAGTTATGGGGAAGCCTAACTTGCAGCTATCTTTACCAGTCCATCAGATCCACAATGAAATTATGGACAAGCCATGGTTTAAGAAGCCGGAGCCAGTCAAGGGCAATCAAGAGAAAGCGGATAAAACCAAATGGTGCGCCTATCATGAATGTTATGGGCACAATATCAGCACATGTATATCTTTCGAAAGATATCTCCAAAAACTCATGAAGGAGGGGCATTGTACAGACTACATCAAGAAGAAGTCTGTAAATCACATGGAGAACAAAGAGCCAAATGAGCCAGCGTCAAAGGTGATCCGCATCAACTAGATGCATGTCAACATTAGAGAGGCATAAAATTCTATGAAGCTTTCAAATTTTGTTTTTCAAGTTGTCTTCTAAATTCAAGTATCAATGGAATAAGATTGAAAAATTGTTCTGAATTCATACAAATCTATTTGTTCACCATATACAATTTTCAAAGCTTATTCTCTCTAGTGTACAAAGTCTTCGCCCTGCGAAGCATCTAAGCCTTCGCCCTACGAAGCATCTAAGCCTTCGTCCTGCGAAGCATCTAAGCCTTCGTCCTGCGAAGCATCTAAGCCTTCGTCCTGCGAAGCATCTAAGCCTTCGTCCTGCGAAGCATCTAAGCCTTCGTCATCGAAACATCCAAGCCTTCGCCCTGCGAAACATCTAAGCCTTCGTCCTGCGAAGCATCTAAGCCTTCGTCATCGAAGCATCCAAGCCTTCGCCCTGCGAAGCATCTAAGCCTTCGTCATCGAAGCATTCAAGCCTTCGTTCTGCGAAGCATCTAAGCCTTCGTCATCGAAGCATTCAAGCCTTCGTTCTGCGAAGCATCTAAGCCTTCGTCATCGAAGCATCTAAGCCTTTTAAGTCCTACAAATCTTCTGCGCAGCAGGGAGAGTGTAACGCCCCGAAAAATCCACAAAATGTAAAATATTAAAATAATGTGAAAATGATGTTTTTACCCTTGGTGGAATATGGCTAAAAGTTGACTTTTTGTTTGGAATACTTTTTGTACATTTTTCGAGGACCGTTGTGTAGGTCCCGAGACGCTGAATCCGTAGACAGGTGGCATGTCGAAAACGGAGCTCGGATGAAAAAGTTATAAGTCTGGGAAGTTCAGGGGCAAAATGGTCATTTGTGACCTTAAGGGTAAAATGGTAATTTTATGTGGGCCTTAATGAAACGGTGCTGAGGATTAGTATTAAGTGCTGACTCTCCCATTTAATTGCTGATTCACTTCCGTTTAGCCCAGCTAATGCCACCTGCCTTATTAATCAACTCATGAGTGGCACTTGGGTTCTGTGTTAACATTAATTAATTAACCTTAGCACATAGGTGAGTTTGATAATTGAAGAAATAACAGAACTCGACTAAGAACAAAAACACCAGAATATAGTTTTCCTTCACTTTGATCGATTCTCAACAAACCAATAGAAATCAGTGCACTAGAGTGATTAATTAGCTTGAATTGGAGAGAAAAATCGAAAGAGGAACAAAGAAAAACCAGATAAACCCTTATTGGGCATACCCGAAACAACCATTGAAGGACCCAAATTCGAATTGAATTTCTTGAACGATTTCGATCGTAATTGAGGTGATATTATGCCTTCTGGGAACTAGACGACTCGAACCCAATCAACTGGAACGAAAATTGGAGGTGAATTGGTGACGAACAGGCTCTGCAACTGTTTCGAAAATTTGAGCTTGAGTTCGATTACTTGGAGGTAAGGAACTGTGAAATTGACTTCATAATTTTGTTTATAATGGACCTAGGATACTTCTGGTGTGATCAATTGAAGGAAACAGGTCGATTTGGAGTCAAACCCGAATTAGGATCCGACGGGTGTTCATCTTGAGTCGAGGATTTTGAGGGCTTGTATGATTAAATTGAACTTATAGAACTATAATTAGGATTGAATTGATGTTAATGAGTGAAAGAATGGACGAAATCGAGGTTGAATCGAAGGAGATTGCACCGGGTCTGATCGCGGGTTTCAGACCCGTTTATCAGAGAAACGGGTAAGGGAGACGCACTGTAGCAGTGCACTGTTCACGGCGCGTGGCTTTCACGCGCAGCCGCTTGCGGCGGCGCGTGGCTGGGAATTTCACCTTGGGTCCAACAGCAATTTTGATACTCTCGATGATACGGACCTATTAGCGTTGGTTTCGGATCAATCGGATATGAATTTAGAGTAGTTTTACATACCCGAAGCGTATAGGTTACGTTTAAAATAATATTATTTTATTCCGGCGATTAGGAAATTCGTACAGGAGATTATGTAACAAGTTATTAATCTTATATTACTTGTTTGACAGGCCCGAATACTTCCAGGACGTCGGAAGAACACGAACAGCTTGAAACTGAACAATCTGGACGGTGTGTGAGTGGACTTTTGTTTTCTACCCTGAATGCATGCATATATGTTTTAAATGCTTTATAATATGATTTAAAATGATTTGGTATGATTCATGTTTCGATATGATGATTTTCATATTTTTAGAATATTATATTATTTTATATGTTTTTGGGCACGATTTTCGAGAACATGATAAAACTGATATTTTGGGGCGAAGGCCCAGGATTTAAGCTTGATTTTGACTCAGGTTATGAGTCTGGCATTAGATTTGATTATATTGTGATTGTACAGATTTGCGTGAAACTGGTTTACGAATTTTGAGAAATGGTTTTGATATTAAATGCAACTGTTTTTCACTGATTTTCATGATGATGGTATATAAGGGCTTTCGGTGTGGAATATGTTTCCCCCGAAATGGACCCTGGAGATAACGCTCGCCTCCGGGATGGAAGTGTTTACCCCGGAGAGGTCACGTAGCACGGTCTATTGTCGTGCAGCCAATGGAGGCTCGACTCAAACCAGATGTGCTGGATTACATGGAGGTCCGTCAGTGATATGTTCATGACGACCTGGATTGCCGGCTGGTGATGTGTTCACAGCGGCGGATGCTCGGGATTTGAGCGGTCCTTGAGCCTATTGATATTGCACGCGTTGCAGGGATAACGTGACTATATATTGGACCTGGATCATGTGTTTGTATTGATGTTTGAGATTTATATTCATATCTTGATTATTTGAGTTATAAGTTATGATATGCATGCATGTTTGTGAAAACTGGAGGGTAAGACTATATTTTGATAAATGTATTTCTAAACTTTATTTTTGTCCACTCACACCTTTGATGTTTTATTTGCCCTCCAGGCCAGTGCACAGGTACTAAGGCTAATATCGAGGCAGAAGGATAAACAGACCGTTGCGTACTCAGACACTTTGCAGCGTAGGATTTTGATCCCTACTTGTAAATATTTCCTATGCTCTGTAAACCATGTTGACTAGGTCAACGGTCTCGGAATACTGAACTATCCCTTGTCTGACAATGTTTATCGTTTGTATGTTTTATATTGTATATATTTGAAACTACTTTTGGTACTTTCGAGTTATTGTCAGACGGGAGCAGGATCTTTCACGGTTATCGAGGGATAATCAGGATGGGTCTTGTCAGAGAGCCCATCCCGAGCAGTATCTCGCTCCTTTTCTATCAGCATCCTCTTTGCACGGCTCGGCTCCAGCTCGCCCACTTTGACTTCCGATGTGAGATAAGAACCTTAAGTTTTCTTAAGTTATCGTAATCTCACATCGACAACATAACTTTCTATTTCTGCGGCCCTTCGCGTCAAGGTGGCACATTCGCGGGACCAGAACGGTCAGATTTGGAAAGAAGTTGCTCAGCATGCTTTTTCTCCAAAGAACCAATGGGTCCTTGCATATTGTTCTTCTTCTGAACAACGGTTTCTTTCAAGTGCATTGGAGCGCTCAACCACTCCTTGATTAGGATGTCTGAAGGCCTCCTGTAACGACCCGTCCTAAATTCCATGATTAGATTAGTGACTAATCACGATTAGTGAGGTTAATCTGTGATTAGTTAGGCTAAATCGGACGAACGATGCGAAATGACCGTTTTGCCCCTAGGCGTGGCAAAACGTTGACTTTTCATTCTAGTGGTCAAATGGACTTTGACTAATGACCGTGACGTAGTTCGTGACGTCACGAGTTCATAGACAGGTGGCACGTTCAATTTCGACGTTCAAGGAGGAAGTTATGACGTTCGGGAGTTTAGGGGCATTTTGGTAATTTTGGTTAAAAATGGGCAAATGTTGACTTTTTGACCAAGAGGTCCGATGGCCGAGGGCCAAAGACCGTTACGTAGATAAGGACGATATGAATCCATAGACAGGCGGCACGTCGAATTCGGACGTTCGACGACGAAGTTACGGTTCACAGAAGTTCAAGTGCACTATTGCACGAATTACGAAACGAGTTAACTTTTGGACTTTTGTGGGGCCCAGATATTTATGGAGGCCCAATGGATGAGTGACAAGTGTCACCCATCCATTGCACAGCCCACACATATTCATGCATCGACCATCCATTCCATTTTTCTTCATTTCAAACACACACCCATTACCCGATCTCATTTCCTCTCCTCTGTGCAACCCAAAACCAATCCAACCCAACCCCATATGATCACCTATGAGGCCTAGAGAGTGAGTGAGAGACTGAGGAGGTTGCTGGGCGGCCAGAACCACCGTGGACGGCGGAAAGAAGGAGAAACCCGAGAGGATTTCACGGTTAGCCCATTTTGATCCATTTTTCCATTTTTGTTGTTATGGTTGGTTTTTAATGGTTTTAATGAGTCCATTAGGTTTCTAGGGACATGTTAGGAAGGTTTAAGGAAGCTTGGGATGGCTGGGCAGCCATGGGAGACTTTTGGGAACTTTGAACCGTTTGGTTCAAAATCGAACCATGGGTTTAGGCGGTTTTTAGGTTGTTTTAAGGATTGGAATGGATAGAAAACACCAAAATAGGAACAAAGGAACCAAAAAGGAAGAACTAGGATGAAAAATGGGGTGTCTAGGGCTGTGAACCGGTCACGCCGGTCCAGTTGGACCGGCCAAACCAGGTGAACCGGCCAGGAACAGTAAAACTGGTCTGCTGGAGGTTAGTGTCGATGAACAGTAATATGTCCCTTCTTGGAGCGCGTGAGGGCGGGTGAGCCATAATTTGGGGAAGTGTTCAACATGTGAAATCTTCTATTCGATGTAACGAAGATTTTGGGACTGGTCTCGGGTCAATCGGACATCGTTTCGACAGTTTCCGGGGTGTCAGAAGGTTTAGGGTCGATTTAAAAATAGTTAAAAGTTCGGGAAATTTACGGGGCTTTGGTAGGAGGTTAATTAAGTAGTTAGTAACCTTCTATTAAAATTTGGACAGGTTTGGGAGTTCCGGTGATGGTGATCGGCTCGGGGAGCCGTATGACACGCAAATCGAGGCGGCAGCTCGGACGGTCTGTGAGTGGACCTTATTTTCTAAATTGGTGCATGCATAAATGTTTATTATATGTTTTAAATACTTGTTTGTGATATCATGAGTGCATTTGTATGTGGTTACGTATAGGAACGTATTTCGAGATTTTGGCCCTATACGGTGCCTATACGGGTCTGTATTTCTTTATTGGTTTAAATGAAAAGGTTTTGGATTTCCAAAAGGATAAACTCAGGTATGAGACCCATTTGGTTTGGTCTCGGGCATATGACACTATTTAGGACCTTCGGGTCTAAATCGTGGTCGCGACAGGTGTTATGTGCACGGCGATCGACGATACGACGCTCGCCTCCGGATTGAGATGTGTTCCTTCCGGAGAGGTCACGATGCACGATTCGTGGTAGGGCAGCCTGGGGAGGCTCGACTTTGGAGTGCTGATAGTTCAGGATATCGATCGGTGATGATTGCACCATGATCTTGTGGTGGTCACGTCGGTTGATACGTTCACGGCGACATACCAGGATTGAGGGCGGTCCTGGATGGATGGTTGCACGCATCACTATGATCGGAGTCGTGACTGACCCATAGATATCGGGCACGGTGCCCAGTTGAGTCATATGTTCGGGCACGAGACCCAGTTATTTTACACTAATGATTTCGGGTTAGGGACCCTAGATGGATTTCCAAGTTCATGACGGGTTATGGGAACCGACATGAACTCTGGAAAGGTCATTGTGGTTCATGACGGTTTATGGGAACCGGCATAAACCTTTGTCAGGTTATTCTGGTTCATGACGGTTTATGGGAACCGGCATGAACCCTGGTTAATGGATGTTATGGATCATGACGGTTCAGGGGAACCGGGCATGAGTGTTTATGTTATGTATATATATGTTCATATACCTTCCTTTACTTCTATTATCTCCTCCGGGGACGGTCGTCGGCCTGGGTGGACCCAGGAGTAGTCACGGAGCACCGACTGAGTGGAGTCACCCCCCAGTTGGGTTCCTTACTCTCAGGAAGGCTATGGTTACTATTACCTCGGGTAGGGTCAGTGGTCTACGGTCATTGATCTTGACTTTGAGAAGACTCGGATTGAGATCTGGGTAGCACGCGCGTAGCTTTGGATACCGTGACAGGATTGGTTGTGTGAATTATATGTATATGTGATGTATGCTATATATGATATATGACGTGTGTTTACATAGGTTTTGGGCAGTGGCCCGTATGGTTGGTTTCTTATGATTTGGGCCGAGTCCCTTATGGATTTAGGCAGTGGCCCGTATGGTCTTTTTCATTATGGTTCTTTCAATTTTGGTTTTGGGCTTAGTTCCCACATATGGTTTCTTTCGGATAAATGGTTTTCGAATGCATGCATGCTTTTTAGTGAAGGGTACAAATGTCTTCTTATGAAATGTTTTATAAACTCTTGTTTTGTCCACTCACAGCTTTTAATATTTTGACTGCTCTTCAGGTTGACAGCGGATGTGGACTGTAGCAGAGACCGAGATATCACATGCCTCCTCCGGATTCTGGCGTACTCTGATAGCCCGGGAGGGCAAAGGTCGGAAATATCCCTTGTCTGACACTTCGTGTCAGACGGGAGTAGGGTCATCCCGCACTAATCCCGGGGGGATTGGGATGGGTCCTGTCAGCGTGGTATCAGAGCAGGATTGCTCATGTTACTCTGAATTCCAGAGCATTTTGCGCGATACTTCGTAGGCAGGTCGAGGATGTGATATCTCAATGGGCTGCAGTTCGTGATCAACCTGATTATTGGGGTGCCGATGTGATAGTTAGTAGGATTGGCATGCCTTAGTTCGGCATTTTATGCCGGGGTTGCCATAGTTCTGTCAGGGTTGGCAGAGTGCGACCCTATGAATGGATGAATGTAAACGGTACTTTTGAGTTTTGATCGTGAGACGGTTAGTTGGGATTGTCTTTCACGATGTCGTAGGATCGGTTCCGACGACTGGTTGGGAATTATGACCATCCGATGTTCGGATATGGTTAAGTTAGATGGATTTACTACAGTCAGCAGTTAGCAGTCGGATTCGGGGAATCCTAGTTGGATTGACGTCTTTACGATGTCCAGACCGCGGGGTCGGTCAGATTATGGATTATACTGCCTTATACAGTTGGGTTCAGTGGAACTCTAGGTATGATTGCGGAACCTTACCTTGGGTGTATGGTTCGGAAATGTGAGTTGACGAGTGATTTGACTTGGATGACTATTCGAATTTGGATTCGTTAGTCGGTCTAGTCATGTAAGCTTGTGTTGGGACTGCACTTCGCAGTCGGGGTGGTACTTATCGGTTAGACCTAATTGGTTGTCGTGCTACTTTAGTTGTGATGGATTGTTTGTGCAACTAAGGTCATGGACGACCTGGTAGACGACATTGGTTGAGTCGAGTTGCGACGGGTTAGTGATTGGTTGGACAAGTTATCAGGGATGGTACTTGTCGACGGAATCCCTGAGTGGGATCCGGAGTGGTAGTACGTGCGGTTGATTCCGTTGGATGCGGAGTCTCGATAGCGATGTCTGGTAGTTAGGTCTGCACGAGTGTGTGGCAGGTACTACTGCCGAGAGTGGTTGTAGTTGTGGTTGTTGGGAATCGGGGACGTTCGGGGAGCGTTCCCTTTTCTCGTATGAGTTGTCAGGGTGATTGTACCCAGAGTTGTTGGGTACGAGGGAGGCAGAGTTTCTCCAATTCGAACAGAGGTTCGGGGTCGTCGATCGGTATGAGCGGAGATCCAGGGTTGTCATTTTTGCACACGGTGTGCCAGTGTTAGTGTTGATACTAGTGTTGGTGATAGTGCGTTGGTGCTGGTACTAGTGCTGGTGCTGGTGCTGGTGATCATGATGACGATGAGTCACGAGTCGGGATGTGACTCCATCGAGTTATGTATATGATCGGTATCTGTGGTCCCAGAATGGATCTCAGATAGAGTTAAATTGGTTAAGGGACACGTGGTTAATGTCCGAGTATGTTGTTTCCAATCTTGTTGGAACTTCGAGATCGCGTGGGGTTGCGATTGAGGTGACGAGTGGAATGCGGGTTTTCCGCATTGGTATTGGGTATTTCGAAGCCATTTTGGGTGACTTCTCAGTTTCTACCGTGGTAGATGACGGTAGATGATGGTTGTGTCACCAGTACTGTGGTCGTGTATTGTTAGGTGATTGAGATTTTGCATTTTCTGCTTGGTGGCAAACGATGTTGGATTACGTGACGTGGTGAGTGCAGTGAGTTTTGATTGCATTCACGTAGGGTGAATTTTGGTGTCATCGTTTCAGATCATCTTTGGATTTTCCTAGGTGGAATGACAAGGATCGATACGAGGTAATCAGTGAGAACCCACAGTCTCGGCGTGTCTCGTCGTTGACTAATCTGTTTAGATGTGGGAAATGGTTGAGGACTTTGGACGTCATGACGATCGAGGATCGTGACGTCTATGGTCGGGTGACGTAGTTATGGATCTGGATCGTGATCTTGATGATCCAGATAGGTGGAGAGTTTATCGCTCTTACTTGGATGTTGGAGTTGTAGATGATGGGACTGAACTTCTTTTCGAAGTGAATCCCGTATGGTATATTACTCAGGTGAGTAAATGTCCGATGAGGTCGGAATTAGTCAGCCTTAGAGTTGTGTGGATGTTGGGATTGACTTCTCTATGAAGTCAATCTAATGTATGGTGTGTAATCGGTTGAACAGGTAACCGATAGGTTCAGTTTTGGTACGTCTCGGTAGACTTGAACGAGATTTCGGGCTTTGGAATCAGATTTCTGGATGACGATTCAGGATTTGATTCTAGAGCTTGACTGTGGATTTTCTTTTATGGATTTGGATTCGGAATGGTTATTCCAAATGCTAGCTTACGGAATGATAATTTTGGATTCGGATTTGGACATAGTTATGGATATGAATTCTGGGTTTGAATTCGGGATTTCTTACGAAATTGCGGATTCGGATTCGGATTTGGAAATGGATGATGGGTCGGAGTTTTTGATTTGTCTAATGCTAGATTGTCACGGTCATTGGTCAAAGTCCGTTTGACCCACAAATCAGAAAGTCAACAATTTGGCCATACCATTCACAAGGATAAAAACGTCAATTCATACATTAAATTACAATATTAAAATTCTCGAATTTCCTGGGTGTTACAACCTTCCCTCCTTAAGAAATTTCGTCCCGAAATTTCAAAGAAACAAATGAGGAAATTATTCTCGCATCTGAGCCTCAAGCTCCCATATGTCTTCTTCTACACTCTGGTTTCTCTAGAGAATCTTCACGAGAGGAATAGTCTTCCGACGTAGTACCTTGTCCTTCCGATCCAAAATCTGCACTGGTTGTTCCTCGAAGCTCAAATCCTCTCGGAGTTCGATAGGTTGTTCCTCCAGTACATGAGAAGCATCATGTACGTACTTCCGCAGCATTGATATGTGGAAAACATCGTGAACTCTAGAAAGTTCTGGAGGTAGTGCCAATCTGTATGCAACCCTGCCAATCCTCTCCACGATCTCATATGGTCCTATAAAACGCGGACTCAGTTTCCCCCGTCGACCAAAACGGATAATCCCTTTCCACGGAGATAACTTCAGGAAGACAAAATCTCCCACTTCAAATTTCAAGTCTCGAATCCGTCGATCGGCATAACTCTTTTGGTGATCATGTGCCGCCTTCAATCTTTTCTTGATAACCCGAACAGTTTCCAGGGTCAAGTCCATCAATTCTGGCCCTACAGCCGCTCGTTCCCCTATCTCCATCCTACAAATTGGTGTTCTGCACCGTCGACCATACAGTGCCTCATAGGTGCCATCCCGATGCTTGTCTGATAGCTGTTGTTGTAAGCGAATTCCATCAACGGCAACTGAGTATCCCATGAATCCTGAAATTGTAGTACACAAGACCTCATCATGTCCTCTAGGGTCTGCATGGTCCGTTCAGACTGCCCATCAGTCTGTGGATGGAACGCAGTACTGAAACGTAGGGTTGTTCCCAAAGTAGCTTGCAAACTCCGCCAGAACCTGGAAGTGAAACGCGGATCACGATCGGACACGATCGATTCCGGCGTACCATGCAATCGTATGATTTCTTTTACGAACAATTGAGCCAGTCGGTTAGGTTTATAAGTCTCCTGAACTGGCAGAAAATGGGCTGACTTGGTTAACCGGTCCACGATCACCGATACTGACAAGACCCATCCCGATTATCCCTCGATAGTCGTGATGAATCCTGCTCCCGTCTGACAATAACTAAAAATTTCCAAAAGTAACCAAACTTATATACATACCACACACAACAAATCCCGAAAACATTGTCAGACAAGGGATAGTTAAGTTTTACAGACCAATGACGTCACAAGTTTGACTAGTCAAGGACAATACAGAGCATAGGTATCATTACAGATAGGGGTCAAATTCCTACTCTGTAGAATGTCTGAGTGCGCAACGGTCTATTTATTCTTTTGCCTCGCTTGCCTCGTTTTTAGCCCTCGTACCTGTACACTGGCCTGGAGGGTGCATAAAACAATAAAGGTGTGAGTGGACAAAAATGACCTCTTATAAAATCATTTGCCAAAATACATTTCTTACCCTCCAGTTTTCACAAACATGCATGCATATCATAAAACATGAGTAATAATAGGAAATCAATTAAAGTGGATCAATCAAAACAATTTCCACAAAATCACGGGACTTATATCCATATCTTGTTGCTTAGAGTCACGTTTTATCCCTGCAACGCGTGCATATCAATAGGCTCAAGGACCGCTCAAAATCCGAGCATCCGCCGCTGTGAACACATCACAAGCTGGCAATCCAGATCTAGTGAACACATCACTTACCGATCCATATAATCCAGCACATCTGATCTGAGTCAAGCCTCCCCTGGGCTGCAAGACAAAGATCGTGCTACGTGACCTCTTCGGGGTAAACACTTCCATCCCGAAGGCGAGCGTTATCTCCAGGGTGCACTCCGGGGAAAAACATATTTTCTCCCGAAAGCCCTAAATATCCGCAACATATCACCATCACTAAAACCAGTGAAAAACAGTTGCCTTGAAAACCAAATCAAATATCAATACAGGGTCTCAGCCCTAAGTTAACCAAAGTCCCGATTTACTTTATAAATCCGAAATCATCATTATCATCATATAATCACATGGAAAATGCAAATCCAATCAGAAACACAATTCCATTGGGTTCCAACCCCAAAATATCAATTTCACGTAAATCCGTGCAACCGTAAACCCGAGTTGCCACGATCACGTAAATCCATAAAATCAATCATTGACTCATAATCCGAGTCCAAATATCATTTTCAATCCGGGCCTAGCCCAAAACATCATTTGCACGTTCCTCGTAAAACGTGCCCGAAAGACTGATTAAAATAATCACAAAAATCACGAGAATACCAAAAATCATCAAATTCACATGTAACTCCAAATCCGAGTCAAAATCATTATTTACTTGGGTTCTCACGCCCACAATATCATTTTTAACCAATTTCATGATTTCTCGAAAAGCGTGCCAGAATATAATAATATAATAATCATAAAACCGAGAAAATCGAGAAATCACCGAATCAAAGCATCAATCATGTCAAATCATAGAAAATCATATCAATAAGCATTTTAAACCATATATGCATGCATCACAGTTGGAAAACCAAAAGTCCACTCACACACACCGTCCCGATTGTTCAGCCTCGAGCTGTTCGTTTTCCTCCGAAGTCCCGGGAATATTCCAGCCTGTCAAACAAAGTGATTTAAGGTTACTAGGCTATCATATAATCATTAAACAGGAATCCCCTAATTGTCGGAATTTTATAATATTATTTTAATATAAATTTAAACGTGTCGGGTACTCGGAACTACACTGAAACCATATCCGATTGACCCGAAACCAACGCGGATAGGTTCGTATCATCGAGAACATCAAGTTTCATGTTGAACACTTTGCCGGAATCCTCCCCACGCGCCGTCACGCGCCGCCGCAAGCGGCTGCGCGTGAAAGCCACGCGCCTAGCACAGTACAGCTACAGTGCATCGTTCTCGCCCGTTTGTCTGATAAACGGGTTGAAATACCCGCGATAGGATCCGATGCAATCTCAGTCAATTCGACCCCAAATCGATCCGTTCTTTCAACTGATCTCATCTACTCTAACTTCATTTTAGTTCTGTGAATTCAATTACCTCAGGTAAGGTCCAAATCTTCACGACTCACGATCGAAATTCGACGGGTCTCCTAATCGGGTTTCACGATTCCGTGCCTGATTTTTCAATTAATTCATATGGTTAGCTTCGTGAGAGTATAATGAACAATTTTCCATGATCAATTTCGAATGAGCTTACCTCTAAGCATCTGAACTCAAGGTCGATTTTTGGCAGCCATGGCAGCGTCTGTTCTTCCTCAATTCGACACGAATTCTTCTCGTTTTTGTTGCAAAGTTTTTAGTTTTGATCCTAGCAACTTAATGGAATCCTCAATTGCTCCTCTCCTGGCTTCCAAATCCGAATTCGATTTTCCCCCAATTTCCCAGAATTTTCGAAGCAAAATTCTCTCAGTTCTCTGAACCTCTCGAGTCCCTCTCTCTCAGTTATGCTACTTAGACGTTCAATTGCATAATGACGACGAGTTTGGGGCTTATCACAGGCCAATTGGACATAATCATGGTTCAAGCCTTAATTTGGGGAAAAGTTGTCAAAAGGGGATATTATTGTGTTTCCCTTAAGACCCGGTTCTGTGTTTTATGAAGTGAGAATCAGACAAAAGACAAGTCTGATCAAGGCCAAAAGTCCATTTTGCCCCTGGTTGGACAAATTACCATTTTGCCCCTAGCCTTCCATGACCCGTAACGTTCGTAACCGAACTCCGTTTTCAACGTGCCGCCTGTCGTTGTACTCCGGGCATCGAAACCTACCTAACGGTCTTCAAATCGTGTGAAAATTAGTTGGCAAACAAAAAGTCAACATTTTCCCCCTTTTCGCCCAAATTACGAAAATGCCCTTGGGCTTCCGAACGTCATAACTTTTTCCCAGATTGTCGGAATTGGACGTGCCACCTGTCTATGGACTCGTGACGTCCCGAACTACGTCACGGTCATCGGTCAACATCCGTTTGATTCACCAATCAAAAAGTCAACAATTTGACTAAACTATTCACAAGGGTAAAAACGTCATTTACTCATTATGTTACAAAATTACATTTTCTAAATGTCCGGGGCGTTACACATACCCCGTCAACTCCACTCTGAGTCCTTGGTAATTTAAAGACGAAGTCCATGGTGATGTGATCCCACTTCCACTCGGGAATCGGAAGTGGCTGCATAGCCCCATACGGTCTCTGCCGTTCCGCCTTAACCTACTGACAGGTTAAGCATCTGCTCACGAACTCAGCAATATCCTTCTTCATTCCTGGCCACCAATAATGGTTCCGGAGGGTACGGTACATCTTTGTACCTCCCGGATGCATAGCATAGGCCGAACTATGGGCCTCCTCAAGAATCTCGGTCCGTAACTCTGCCACTGCAGGTACACACAAACGGCCCAACTTCACAAGTGCTCCATCATCCCGGATGGTAAAATCATGTCTCCCATCCCCATCGACCTCAATCCTGTAAATACAGAGTATCGGATCCTGAAGTTGTGTTTCGATGATCGGATCAATCAGCACTGGTCGTACATGAAAGCTGGCCAACAAAGCTTCATGCTCATCTGTATCCAAAATAACTCCCGCCTTCCGAAGTTCCACCAGCAAAGGAAGATACACCATCCCTAGGTGTGCAACAGATCCCGCTGACTTCCTGCTGAGTGCATCTGCCACCACATTGGCCTTATCCGGATGGTACTCAATTGTACAGTCATAATCCTTCAGCAGTTCCAACCATCTTCGTTGTCTCATGTTAAGCTCTTTCCCACAAACACTCCCCTTACTGCAGAAGAATCCAACTTCTGTCTTAGTTGGCTAGGAACATGGTAGAAACAGATTGATCCAAAAACTCTCAGATGACTTATTCCTGGTTTTCTCCCACTATACACTTCAAAAGGAGTTTTCTTCTTTAAGGCCTTGGTTGGGCACCTATTAAGAAATAGACTGCAGTAGTCACTGCTTCACCCCAAAACATGTAGGGCATATTCTTGTCATGGATCATTGCTTTAGCCATCTCCACAATAGTTCTGTTCTTTCTCTCTGCAACACCATTCTGTTGTGGAGAGTAAGCAACAGTAAGTTGCCTTTGAATCCCCAAATCTTCACAATAATTCAGAAATTCCTAAGATGTAAATTCCCCACCCCTGTCACTTCTGATTTTCTTGATCCTTTTCCTTGTCTGAAGTTCAACCATAGCCTTGAACTTCTTGAATGCATTGAATACTCCTGATTTGTGTCCTAGGAGATAGGACCAGCATATTCTTGAATAGTCATCAATAAACGTGAGAAAGTATTTGTTCCCACTTAGAATCTCAGTTTGCATTTGTCCACATAGGTCTGTATGTATCAGTTCCAGCAACTGTGTTGATCTCCAAGCACCTTTCTCAAAGGTCTCCACATGTTGCTTTCCAAAAACACAGCCCTCACAGCATTCCTCGTTCTTAGAAAGTCTAGGCATACCAATCACCATATCATTAGTGACTAGTGAAGACAAACTTGAATGATTCAAGTGTCCATATCTTCTGTGCCACAACCATGAACTTCCTTCTTCTACTACCACATTAGCCATTGGAAGAACTTGCTGGAAAGTTAAAGGAAAACACCTATTACTGGTCATAGCAACACTAGCTATTTCATGTCCCTGCTCATAGATAGTTGCTTTCCTCCCTTCAAAAACCAGATTATATCCATGCTCCATCATTTGCCCAACACTTAACATGTAACGACCCGTCCCGAATTTCGGGATTTGATTAGTGGGATTGATCGGTGATTAGTTGGTCGAAGTCGGACAAAATGTGCAAAATGACCGTTTTGCCCCTGGTTCGTGGGCAAAACGTTGACTTTTGATCGGGTGGTCAAACGGACTTTGACCGATGACCGTGACGTAGTTCGGGACGTCACGAGTTCATAGGCAGGCGGCACGTTCGTTTCCGACATTCGAGAAGAAAGTTATGACTATCGGAAGTTCAGGGGTATTACCGTAATTTGGACTTTTGGGGGCGAAAATGTTGACTTTTCGTCTAATAACTAATTTTCAGTTGACTCAAGGACCGTTGGGTAGGTCTCGACGTCCTGAGTCCATTGACAGGCGGCACGCCGAAATCGGACTTCGTACGAGGAAGTTATGGTCAGAAACGTGAAATCGGGAGGTTCGTGTCTCGGTTTTCGTGTCGAATATTTTATTCTTAAATTTCTGACTGGAGGACACCTGGGGAGTGACAAGTGTCACTCACCCATTGGTTAGATTGGATCAAACTCCACTAAGCATTTAAATAGGATTTAATCTGCTTTTGATCTCAGCCCTTCATCTCAAAACCCTCAGATTGCATCTCAGCCCTTGATCTCATTTCTGAGATTCAATCTGGGCCGTCCATCATTTCCCTCCATTTCTATATAATTCTCACCCGACACCCTCACTCATCGCTCTTTGATCCAACCCTTGCGCACTACACTTTGTCTCTGCGTCTGTGTGTTGTTGGACCCACGGGGAAGGACTGAGGCACGGCGGTAAGCGGCGGTGGACGGCGGCGAGGTAGGAAAACCGGAAAACCCGAAACGGTTTCTAAAACTCAGATTTTGGTAACTCGAATTCCCACGTTTAGTTTTGTTTCCTATTAATCCTAATCGACTCTAGGGACTTATAGGAACCTTCTGGGCTTGAGTTCGCGACCGGAGGTGATCAGGACGGTGGCTAAACGGCGACGGGAAACCAGCTCTGTTCATCAAGGTAAGCCTTCGATCCCGTCTGTATTTGTCGATTTTGATTCCATAGAACCCTTTCTGGGATTAAGACGAGCATCTAGGAACAAACTAGGACTGAAATGGTTGAGTGTGGAAGAAATGGTGACCGGGTCATGATCGCGGGTCTGATCGACCCGAGTTACAGAAATACGGGTCAACCCGTCTGAGGACAGAGGTGATGACGTGGCACCCTGTCAGATTGTCAGGTGACGTGGACCAACCGTGAGCCGACACGTGTCACATGTCAGTGCACAGTCAGCACTGACATGTCAGTGACGTGGCCCAATCTGGGATTGCCATGTGTCACTGACATGTCAGTGACGTGGACCAGTGCCGTGCTGACACGTGGCACATGTCAGATCTGACACGTGGCCTGACAGATCAGTGAGGTGGACCAATCGGATGTTGACACGTGGCACCTGTCAGAGTCTGACATGTCAGACCTGACAGCTGTCAGATGACGTCAGCAGGAACTGTTCCTGCGTTGACCGACGCATTGACTGGCGCGTGTGAACAGTAATTTTGGTGGGACCACCACCATTCTTTAGGTTTCGACGATCCGGATCCAATGGCGGTGGTTTCGGGTCGATCGGAGATCATTAAGTTGGTCAAAATGAGGTTTATTGCCTTGGGAAGCGCGTTCGGGCGACTTTTCCCGGACCGATTTCGGTCTAGGGTTTCATGGTTAAATGTTTGGGGTTTGTATGGACCCTTACGTATACTTTGGATATGACAGGGATTGTATAAGCATACCAGAACGAGGGTATACGTTCGGTTTTTAGCAGGATTGTACTGTGAGTGGGCCATTTTCTTAAACCCTTGCGTGCATAAATGTTTTCTGGTTTATTATACTTATTCACATGCCAAAACAATAATGGTTTTGATGATATGGAAAATATGGTTATGGCACGTTTCACGGTATTTGGGCTTGAGACCCGTCTGATGAAAACTTAATGATTGGTTCGGATTTTATCTATGTATATATATGTTTCGCATGTGGATATCAATAAAATGTATTTGGTACTGCACTGTATAGATCCTTCCATATTATATTGTCTCCTCCAGCGAGGTACCCCGGAGAGGTCACGGACGTCTAGTACGTCCAGCGTCTATGACGCTATGTAACGACCCGTCCCAAATTCCATGATTAGATTAGTGACTAATCACGATTAGTGAGGCTAATCCGTGATTAGTAGAGCGAAATCGGATGTGCGATGCGAAATGACCCTTTTGCCCCTGAGGGTGGCAAAACGTTGACTTTTTAATCGGGTGGTCAAATGGACTTTGACCGATGACCGTGACGTAGTTCGTGACGTCACGAGTTCATAGACAGGTGGCACGTTCAATTCCGACGTTCGAAGAGGAAGTTATGACGTTCGGAAGTTTAGGGGCAATTTGGTAATTTTGGATAAAAGGTGTCAAAAGTTAACTTTTTGACCGGGAGGTCCGATGGCCGAGGGCCAAAGACCGTTACGTAGATAAGGACGATACGAATCCATAGACAGGCGGCACACTGAAATCGGACTTCGAACGGGAGAGTTATGGGTCACGGAAGTTCGATTTCACTATGCACGAACTTCGAGACGGGGACGTTTCGGCGAAATCTGATTGGGTGGATATTTTGGTGGGCCCCATGGATGAGTGACAAGTGTCACTCATCCCATTGCTTTGATCCCCTAAAATGTGGATCTAAATAATTAAATATTATTATTTTAATTATTTTATAATTTAACCTAACAACTATTAATCCTAACCATCCATTTCAACCCTACCTTTTAATCCTCACCCTTCATCCCTCATTCTCTCATCTGATTTCATCCCCTTCATTCTTCACACACACCCGAAACCCCATAACCCAAAATCCTCCATTTTCTTCATTTTCTTCAAAAACCCAAAACACACACACCATCACCATTCATTGCTTGTGCGAGCTGGACATGACCGTGAGGTGGTGGAAAGGGGCTGAGGAAGGCAGGCCACGGCTAGCCACGGCGGAGGACACGGCGGGGAGAGAGAAACCGTGGGTGAGTTTTCTTTCAAAAATTGAAAATTGATTTTTGTTGTGTTTTAATCGCATCTAGGGATTGGGAAATGTTCCTAGAGGTCTTAGGGTTCTTTTAGGATTGTTTTCGAAGGCTGAGGTGGCCTGTAACGGCCGTGAAGGGCGGAGGTAGTAACGGCCGCCATTGATGAACTTGGAAGGTATAGTCTTTGAGGGTGTTCTTAGTTGTTAAGGCCATGGATCTTTAGGTTAGGTTGAGAGGACTAGAATGGGACAAACGGGAGGAAAAATGGTGGCCGGAGCAGGGAGAACCGGCCGGGTCAAGTCGCGGGTCACGGCGACCCGGTTGCAGACGTTCGGGTCGACCCGCGGGAGGATAGAGATGACAGGTGACGTCATCATGCTGACGTCATCATGTCAGCGATGACGTCAGCATTGTCAGATCTGACAATGTCAACTGACATGTCAGAAAATGGGCCAATAGGAGTGCGACACGTGTCACATGTCAGTGCACAGTCAGCACTGACATGTCAGTGACGTGGCCCAATCAGGGGCTGACACGTGGCACTTACGTGGACCAGTGCCGTGATGACACGTGGCACCTGTCAGACTGCCACGTGGCACTGACAGCATAGTGACGTGGACCAATGGGAGCTTGACACGTGGCACCTGTCAGAGTCTGACATGTCAGACCTGACAGCTGTCAGATGATGTCATGCTGACGTCAGCGATGACGTCAGCAGGTACTGTAGCAGGCGCATGAAGCCCACGCGCAGCCACTTCAGGCGGCGCGTGAGGGCGCGTGGCAGGGAATCTGGGGAAGGTTCCAACATACGAAATCTTCTATTCGATGTAACGAACATTTTGAGACTGGTTTCGTGTCGACCGGACACCGTCTCGATATGTTTCGGGGCATCGGAAGGTTTAGGTTCGGGATTAAAAATAGTTAAAAATACAGGAAAATTACGGGGCTTTAGTGGGAGGTTAATTAAGTAGTTAGTAACCTTCTATTACGATTTGGACAGGTTTGGGAGTCCCGGTGACGGTGATCGGCTCGGGGAGCCGTATGGCACGCAAATCGAGGCGGCAGCTCGGACGGTCTGTGAGTGGACCTTGTTTTCTAAATTGGTGCATGCATAAATGTTTATTATATGCTTTATTACTTGTTTGATGATGCCATAGGTGCATTTGTATGTGGTTACGTATAAGCACGTATTTCGAGGTTTCGGCCTTATACGGTGCTTATACGGGTCTGTATTTCTTTATTGATTTAAATGAACTGAATTTGGATTTCAAAATGATAAACTTGGGTATGAGACCCATTTGGTTTTGTCTCGGGCATATGACCTCAGATTCCGGGCACGGTGCCCAGTTGGTGTCCTATGTTCGGGTACGAGACCCAGTCACTTTACGGTTTTGATTTCAGGTCAGGGAACCTTAAATGGATTCCCAGGTTCATGGCGGTTTATGGGAACCAGCTTGAACCCTTGTTATGGTATCATGGTTCATGACGGTTTATGGGAACCGGCATGAACCCTTGTTGGTTATTACGGTACATGACGGTTTATGGGAACCGGCATGTTACCTGGTTATGTTATTACGGTACATGACGGTTTATGGGAACCGGCATGTTACCTGATTATGGATATTATGGATCATGACGGTTCAGGGGAACCGGTCATGAATGTTTATGTTATGTATATATATGTTCGTCTACCTTCCTTTACTTCTATTATCTCCTCCGGGGAGGGTCGTTGGCCTGGGTGGACCCCGGAGTAGTCACGGAGCACCGACTGAGTGGAGTCACCCCCCAGTTGGGTTCCTTACTCTCAGGAAGGCTATGATTACTATTACCTCGGGTAGGGTCAGTGGTCTACGGACATTGATCTTGACTTTGAGAAGACTCAGATTGAGACCTGGGTAGCATGCGCGTAGCTTTGGATACCATGATAGGATTGGTTGTGTGACTTATATATATGTATGTGATGTATATATGATATATGATATGTGGTGTGTACAGGTGTGCACAGGATTTGAGCAGTGGCTCGTGTACTTGGTTTCTTTATGGTTTGGGGCCGAGTCCTTTATGGATTTGGGCAGTGGCCCGTATGGTCGTTTTTATTGTGGTCCTTTCGACCTTAGTTTATATCTGCTTTGGGCTTAGTCCCACATATGGTTGTTTTGGATAAATGGTTTTCGAATGCATGCATGCTTTTTAGTGGAGGGTACAAATGTCTTCCTTATGAAATGTTTTTATAAACTCTTTGTTTTGTCCACTCACAGTTTTTAATGTTTTGACTGCCCTTCAGGTTGACATCGGATGTGGACTGTAGCAGAGATCGAGATATCACATGCCTCCTCCGGATCCTGGCGTACTCTGATAGCCCGGGAGGGCAAAGGTCGGAAATATCCCTTGTCTGACACTTCGTGTCAGACGGGAGCAGGGTCATCCCGCACTAATCCGGGGGGATTGGGATGGGTCCTGTCACGCTAAGCATCAGGTGATGCTGCATCAGGTGATGCTGCATCAGGTGATGCTGTACCCGAACAGGATTCGGGGATTTAGCTCGGAAATTGAGACCCGAGTGGCACGCGTAGCTTTATTATTATTGTGACCTTATTAGGCGTCAAGAACGTCAAACATCAGGTGATGTCAGGATTGGAGTGTATAGTGCAGCAACTAAAATTATACTTATGGTTTTATTACATGCCTTATGGTTCATATTATATGACTTATGATTTTAAATACGGCTGCATGCATGTTTGGAAAACGGAGGGGTAAATTATATATTTTACTTATCAAATGATTTTATAAACTTGAGGTTCGGTCCACTCACCCTTAATGTTTTTGGTAACCCCTCCAGGTCGTGATACGGAGGTAGAGGAGGAAACTGAGGCTGAGGCATAGATCTACTTCTGCGTACCTGAACCCCTGTTGGGTGGTGTACCCGCAGGTTTACTATAGTGTCGTGCTCGCAACTTGTAATTTTGGATTTCATCCCTTGTCTGACATTCGTTTAATTCGGATTTGATGTGTGACTTTAATTTGGTTATTTATGCATTTGATGTTTTGAGGTTAAAATTGGTATGAATTATTGGGTGTCAGACGGGAGCAGGGCACGTCCCCTTGTGGTCCCTGTGGGATCGGGGCGGGTCCTGTCATAACAAGTTCTCATCCAAGCCAGGCACTAACATCACTTCTCTTATCATTCTGTCACCCCCTGTGTCTTGATAACCAGAGAGCCCTTGCCTTTGGCTTCCACCAGCTCTCATGTCCCCATTTTTACCCTGCACTTCAAGGTTCTATCAAGATCAATCAATGCTGATTCTTGAGAGGTCATGTGGTTACTACAACCACTGTCCAAATACCAGATATCAGCATTCTTAGAAATAGTAACTGAATGACAGGCATAAAACATGGCTGCATCATCTTCTATCTGCTAAGCAATATTAACATTGCCCTTGCTATGACAGTCCTTAGCATAATGACCCGTTTTTTTACATTTAAAACATTTTCTGGTTTTAAACCAGCAATTTCCAAAATGCTTCTTGCTACACACCTTGCAGGTAGGCTTAGTTTCACCATTTCCCTTGGTTTCTCCTTTGTGGTGTCCAGAATCACTTTCTGTTTTCTTAACCCAGGGTTTGCTCCCTGAACTCGTACTCTTCTTAGCTTTGCTTATCCATGGCTTAACATGACTTGAGAAGGCTTTTTCAGAAGAACTTTCAGTGTGAAGTTCAAGCCTCTGGTCATAAGCTTGAATGGAAGCAATCAGTTCTTGCACATTTATTTCATCTAGATCTTTGGTTTCCTCTAGGATTGAAACTATAGGATCATAGGTCCTAGTTAAGCTTATGAGGATTTTCTGCCCCATCCTTGCTTCTTTTATATCTTCACCATAAGACCTCATTTGATCAACTATAGAGTATAGTCTAGACAAATATGCATGCAGTGTTTCATCATCTTTCATTCTAATATACTCAAAATCCCTTCTCAATCCTTGTAGTTTAACAGATCTTACATTCTGATCACCACGAAATTCCCTCTTTAACAGATCTCATGCTGCCTTAGAGTTTTCTTCATTTGCTATCCTTGAGAAGATGGAATCCACAACATAAGTTTGTATGAACCCGAGGGCCTTTGCATCTCTGATCAAGTCTGCACGGGAAGGCACCACCATTGCTCCTTCTTCTCCTTCAGGATCAACATTCACTCCTCTGTTAACGAGCTCCCACAGATCTTGAGCTCTGAGCAAGGTACGCATCTTAATGCTCCAAAACTCATAGTTATTTCCATCAAAAATTGGAACTCTCAGCTCACTGCTTGCTCCTGCCATTTCTGTTTTTTTTTCTTCACAGTACACACCCCAGTTCACAGATCAGAACCGAAGCTCTGATACCATGTTGGATTTCAAGGCCTGAAGATCGAAGATCAATGAAGGTTTAGGATAAGTTTTTAGAGCAGTTTTCTCAGTGAAGGCTTCTTGCTTGAGGTACAACTTCTATCTCACACTCTTAGCTGAAAACAGATGTGGTTAGGCTAGAGTAGGATATGAATTGAATGATCAGAGCGTTAGATTTGTAAAGGATGAAAAGATATGGATTGATCGATGATGAAAATGAACTCAAGGTTTTCTGTTTTAATGAATGCACAGAAGGTGTTTGATAAAATGCCACCATGAGCAAATATTCTGGATTTTCTATGCTCTCACCATTTAGAGAGAGTCATACGTTTCTCTTAGTGATTCTCTATGATTTTCAATCATTACATACATTCTTCTCTGTGCAATTCTGTTAGAGAGAATGACATCATCACACACACATACTACATGATTTCTTGCGCACTAAGCCACACACACACCTCTCACACGTGCTCTTACTAACAGAATTTGATACAGGTGGCAAGGTTTCATTTGAGTGTTTGATCAGCTGCATTGCAGCTTGATCAAACTTAATCCAGGTGCAGCTTACATTCCAACAGTAATAGAACTTGAACCAAATGTCCTCATGCACATGGGAAGTACCCCTTTATGCCAGCGTTGCGGTGATCGATTATAATCTTTGGCAAGAAAACGCCATTGACTGCAAATGGATGCAAAATAAAACTTGTGTCCGTAGCATGATAACAAAATTTGAAATTCTAATTATATATTAGATTGAAATGCAACTGTGATCAATTTTAAATCAGGAATACTTGAAAAGAAAATCATCCAACCACTAATAGACACATTAGCTTGAATTTTGAATGGGAGGGAACACACGGTGTTGTATATTAAGAGCTGGAACGGCTTTGCTTCAATATCAATAAGCATATCTTTCTGCAAGACCCATTTCAAGTCTGGCACCTTAAAGCTTGGCTTCGTATCCATCTTGAACATAGAGAGAGCCCATCCTTGCATTATATTTTACGATTGAAATGCAACTGTGATCAATTTTAAAACCAACTCGTCAGAAAAGAAAAGAAATTAACCACCCTAACCAGTATTCCTGGGAGATTATGATTTCTTATTTTAATCGGTTTGGTTCAAATTCTACATGCGTGTTTTCTATTTGTGGTTGAAGAGGGTCTCCAAGTCCAAGTCCAAGTCCTGCTATACGTCTATTACCTTAAGGCTAATTGAAACATTTATCTAGAAGACTGAATGGAAATAAGATAATCAACTTGATGTGATTCTTGGTTTTAAAGTACCTGATTATGCATTTCATTCTTTTGAGATTTCTCGTCTTTCCCATTCCGGGTAGAAATCGTACTAGAACTAAGGATGACCAAATGGTTATTAACCGCGGTTTTTTTGGCCATAACCTTTAGAATTATAACCACGATTACTTATGACGGTTGATTATTTAGTTAAATAGTTATTAATCATTACCATGAACCACAAAAATAATTTTAATTTTAATTTTGAACTTTAAAAAAAAATACTAACATAATTGAAATTAATATTTAAAAGAGATCAAATAAATAAATATTTTTAAAAAGTAAAGTGGCAAGAAATAATCAACCATCTCGGGTAACAACAAATTTTATATCACCGCATAAAGTTCTACGAGGAGAACAATTTTAATACTTGGATGGACGTTCAAAATGGCCAAAGGGGGTCGGAAATGTGAAAAACACCGAGTTACAAAACTTTCAAGTTAGATCCACAATAGTGGACTAATCAAGATATGAAAAATCTAAAGGACATAAGCTTGCTAGATTTGAAAAGACGAACAAATTCTTACCAAGATCACCGCATGAGGTGCTCGAAAATGACCGAAAAAGTCGGGTCAACTCGCCAGCATCACGCGGGTCTGCGAGCCGCAGTTTTTTTGCTCATCCTTAGTTAGAACCCCTTGTTTATATAAATTGTCATTTTTTCTGTTCTTAATCTATACATGTAATGATATAAAAGGTAAAGAAAAGAATGTTTCACTTGTGTGTGTCTCTGTAAAGAAACCATCGCTATCTCCTTTCTATAAAGAAATCCAGCTAGCGCTAGATCTCGGGCGGGCGGGAGGTTTCTTCTAATCTCCATCTCTTGGTGGTATATCTAAGATGAACCTCTGCCCCCGAGGCATTTGCATGCTTTTCTTCTTTATGCCCTTCTTCTCCCGTTCCCCTTTCTCTCGATCTCCTTTGCTCTCTTCTTTTTCGCTGGCTATTATGATTTATGGGCTAGTACTTGGCCTCTTTGTTTTGAGCAGGTTAATGGTGACTGCAGCCCTTTATGCCAGGGTGGTGGGAGCCTGAACCAAAGGACTTGTAACTCTATGAGTTTGCTCTGTAGTCCTCCTTGTGAGTGTAGATTGACGTAGAATTTTAATAGTCTATTGTGGGAAAGAGACTATTGTAGGAAAGTTTTGTTAAAAATTACTCACCTTTTAACCAGCGATCTCATAATAAGCCGAGATTCTCTCTCTCAAGCTTTATATAGTTCGCACAGAATTCCTAACCAAAGATGGTGTAATGGTTGCCTGTAGTATTTTTAATGGAAATTCTATTCCTTGGAAAAAATAATTAATAATTTGGTGTTGAATGATAGAGATATCATTACATAGTAGGTGAGATGATGGAATGAATCAATCATTATTATGAAGTTGGTTTTGTGGGTCCTTAAGGAATGATTTATTGGGTACTAAACTACTAATGCTGTGTAATTCTAACTTCCATGCTCAATTAAACGCTAGACAGTTTGAAGCTTATGTTGGCAGACTCTTGCTCGAAAGAAAAGTATAAGGAAAAATTACCTACCCTTAACAGCAACTAGTTTTCATCAAAAACTTGCGCAGTTGCGCGTGCCTTCATTCAACAAGTAAACACCTTAAACAAAGGTTTTTTTTTTTACTTGAAAGTCCCTGACACGTGACATGCAACCGCACTTTAAAGTAGCTTTGCTGCGATATGTGCCCAGAAAATACAATATTGCTGCCGATGAGACTGCTGCAATATATATCTGTGATACTCGTTTTGGGCATAGAAAGTTTTTGGGAGGAGGTAACTTAGGGTTTAAGATTTCGGATTTTAGGCATAAAATTTAAGAATTAAATTCTAAATCATAAGAGATTAACGTAATTTCAAATAATAAAGATTTTCAAATTGGAAGTTTAAAAATATTTTTGAAGAAATTTTTCTCTTAATTATCTTGTTTTAAATTGGATTGTACTTACATTACTCCTTAAAATGGACAAGTGAAAAAAAAATTATAAGTGGGATTACTAATGTTTTTATAAAATATAAAGGAAAAGAAAACTACTAAATAGGGATTAAAAGTTTTTAAGAGTCAATTTCATTGTATAAGATAATTATTATGGTGATTAGGGATTGAAAGTTTAAAAAATATAGTTTGTGGGGTTTTGAATAAATATTGATGTTGTCAAAGACTGCCTTCAAAAAAACATTATGAATCCCTAAGAAATATGAATATAACTGCCTTAAAAAAACATTCTGAATAATGAAATGAAAATTTTGAGTTGAGTTTATGCGGAGAATGGTTAAAGATATTGGAGAAAATTAAGATAAACTAATTATTTACTTTTCTTTTTGCTTTGGGAGGCTCAATGAATGATCTCAATCTTCTACGCGTGATTCCGAATGATTGGTCAATTTCATGTTCGGAGCTTGGATTATTACTCAATTTCATGTTCGGAATATGGAGGACCAATTGTCTCTTCTTTACCACGAGGGACACACCAGATGTTTCTGTGGATTTGTCCATCTTTCTTTACTGTTGTTAGGGATTCTCAAATTCAAATCACATAATGTCTACCAAATCTACAGTTAATTGTATGGCCTCTGTAAAATGTATTGACATAATATCTCCAAATTTACTGTTAAGTTGTCTACACATTGTAAAATCTAGGCCGCAAGATAATTGAAAATGGCGCGTGGGTGAGGTATAGTCCTGTGAAGTTTGAGTAGGGTTGTACCTTGGTTGATTCCACAAAATGTTGGTGTATAGAAGAGAGGGTTAATGCGTTGGTTGTAGCATAATGTATCTTAGGAATTCCCCAACTGATCTCAAAATCAAATAACATACTGCCTCCAAATCAAGAGAATCGATTTTCAGTTTCTACAAACCAAAAATAAAATGTTGATAAACAAAAAACCTATAGAATAAATAAAAGCATCTATCAGAAGGCAATTTCTGCTTCAGCAGGCATTCATTGTCTTTCATTGGATGTCACTAGAATTGATTTGTTCAGTAGAAACTGTGTGTATAAGATGAAGTAATATCTTCCCAAGTTCTTCTCCATCACTCCATTCATGGATTCCAGCCTTGATAAGCTTTGGGTTGTTGTGAATGAGTTTCCATAGAGGGTAGTCCTTCCTTGGCATCACATGATCTCCTTCTACAAGCTTCAAACTCGGGCAAAAATCATTCCTCCCATCTCCAAGGTAGATGTATCTTTTCCTCCCATTTTTGGGAAGAGAAGCTTGGATTTGGTCAATCACCTGACCCTAAAGATGGAAACTGTAATTAGAACCTATTGGAAGAAAGCTACTGTAATGGAAAGATGAAGAAGAAGAAAACTTGCTATGCAGTAAAACAAATTGAGAGGGAAATAAGTCTCCTTCGGAAAAACTGAGGACAAAATTGAAGCAGAACTTGGGCTAGAACTTAGAACAAGAGCAAAAAATTTGCCCCTCAATGGCAAACCAATTCAGTCTGGCTGCATGTTCTGCAGAGCAACCAAATTTTACTTGGAGGCTAGCATGGATGGATCAGTCAAGTCTCAAACCCCCAAAGTGCATCCAAGTTTTGTTTAACTAAACAACAATGGAGAAAGAATGCGATCAAACAGGACCTTAAATATTATGTTATATATACACATACACAATCGAAGTGTGCATCTTGTTCTCGAAAGAAAACTTTCAAGATAGAGCCTATGATGGTCAAAATAGAGCCTTCAGAAAACTTTCAAACCATATTCTCTGCTAATCTTATGAATATTGGTACCTTAATGGTAATGTGTAAATCAAATCTAAAGAGAAGCTCCAATTGTCACAACCAACCAGTTATTCGATAAAGAAATTGGGAAATCTGAGTGTAGATAGTTGTAAATTGTACTGCCTAAACATGGTTAACACTAGAAAAAGTAGAACATATGGGAAAAATAACTGAAATGGATGCTACTCCAAGTATACACAAGGATCAGACACAAACAAATGCACATTAGTTTGAGAAAAAAAGTTTACCTTGCACAAATTTGGAAGGCATAGATTGCAACTATGAGAAAGTGAGTCTAAATCATGGTAGGGAAAAATTCTGAGTCTTCCATCTCCATCTACATTTGTTGGATTTGTGACGATTTGTGAGAAGCATCCAAACAAACCATGATATTCCAAGATTGTCTGGATAAAAAACTGATTTGCATCGCTAATTATCCACATATCACAACTGCAACAACCATATCGAACACCAAAGTGTTTCATTCAGCACCAAATTAGGAAAACAGAACTAACATACAATCAAGTAATCAAGCATAAACTATTTGGCTGAAAATTTACCCCAAAGCATGAGCTGACTTAATAGCTGCAATTACCCGTGGATGGATTGATGTTCTTTTGAGGCACTCTTTAATATCCTCAGAAGTTTTCCCTTGCAAATGGAGCTCCTTCATCATTCTATCCTACAAGGTTTGACCGCTAATATTAACAAGGCTAAGCCCCGATTTTCGTTGCTGCATACTTATAAGTTGTGTGTATGTTTCCAAATTCCAATTAACCAATAAGTGCAGGATCAAAGTATAAAATATAACAAATGCAAGAACACAAACACAAAAGTTAGAATTCAACCCAAGAGACACATTCAACCCAAAAATCACACACTACCATTCAACCCAAAAATCACACTACTCATTGCCTTGCATAGAAATTCTTAATCTTTTTTCTTGTTTTATTAAGCGAATCGGATTTCAATTTTCCATCTCCCTTTCATCTCGGGAATTTCTTGGAAACCAATCAGATGATAAAAATATCCCTAAAACAGTACCAACATATGCAACTTTGATAATCTATTAACAAAATAAATTCAAAATAAAGCAATAGATATAAAGCGCGAACCATGAGCGAGTTCCAAGGCAGAGTAGAGCGAAGCTCGTTGAAGAGAGTAGAGCGAAGCTCGTTGAAGATATCGGTGAGACCCATCTCCGTCACCACCCAATTATCGCTGTCACCATCGATTAGGGTCCTGTCGAAGTCAAAAACCACCACTATTACCGCCATTGTGAGCGCCGGAGGTGGTTCAACATCGACCCAGAAGAGCGTTTTCACGGTCAACAGCTGAACGCGCCAACCGTCAACATTGTTCACTGTTCAGTGGCACTCTTTCTTCAACGAGTTTGGGCCATGTCGCATTTTGAAGAACACAACGAACAAACAGGATGTTTGAGGTCGATTGAATATCTGAAATTCTTGGGCCTCTTGTTAATGGTGGGCCGAATAAGTTTGGTTTTTTCTAATTTTTTTTTTATGCATATATAGCAAAACAAATAAGGGTGACAATTTTTGATACTATTCGATACATGATTCGAAACTACGAAATTTATCCGGGTCAACCCACACGATTAAAATTTCAGGTCAATCCGTTATGACCTGTTTATTAAACGGGTAGGTTTCAGTTCAACTTGTTAACCCGTATAATGACCTGTTTAATAAATTGGTAGATTTCGAGTTAATAAGTTAACCCGTATATTGGCTTATATATTGACCCATTAAATAAACGTGTTATTACTAACTCATATATCTACCCATTTACCTACCTAAATATCTATTAAATCTTATAATTTAAATAGGTTAAACATGTTAAACGGATTAAACGAGTCAAACGGGTCATATGTTAATTGGGTTTTGAGTATGACCTGTTTATTAAATGAGTTAAACGGGTTACACGGGTCATTAACAGGTCGGGTTCGGGTTGGATATTCTTGACACCATTATTAAACGGGTCGGATTCGGGTTGGGCATAAATGGATAAAACAGAATTCATGGCACGACACGAACCCGACACGACACGACTCATTGGCACCTCTAAAAACAAACTACAAGAGCTTCAACCTCCTTTTCAACATTTCCTTTGTTGACCCAACTACCCTTTTAGTTTAGCAAATTTGTTGCTCCCAGAAAATCAACTTTAACCATATGAACACATAATTCATAACAAAATTCTAAACAAAAAGGCCTGTTATATAAGAGAGAATTGATTTATTGGTTTTTTTTAAAAGTAAATATTACCAAATGTTCTCATACTTAAAAGATGATATTAATTCTTATTTGGATACAACTTATTACTAAATCACTAATTGCTCAAACTTAAGTTCATAATCAATTTACGCACCCATGATTTATTTGAAATTTTTTTTAATTCCATACGACTTAATTTAATTGGCATCAATTAAATTCAACAAAAGAGATCAAACCCACCGTGCAAAAAATGTGACAAAAAAAAGGATATTCGATCAAATCATGATTAAGATGGCATGATTAATCATTGAGTGAAATGAAAGGTAAAGCAACTAAAAGAGGAGTATTGTAACTTCAAAGTCCCCCAAAATATGTAGCCTTTTTAATTTTTTTGTTTTGGGATTAAAAAAAGAGACAAATTAAGAGATGACATGGCCCAGGTGGGACCCACACGAAAATACTATCCAGTGAAAGGTGTACACGTCACTAGCACATGAAACACTTTTAGTCAAAGGACAATGATGGGGCAGGCATTATCATTCTCTTTGAAGTCAAAAAAATGAACCGTAAATCCGGAACCGTAAAACGAGCATCTAATTATGGTAAATTTAATGGCCGCGCGACTTACGCAAATACGGCGCCGTTTGGAGGCAACTGCTTGAATTTGACAGCGGGTAAGAGGTTAACGACTAAATTCCGTTAGTTGGGAAAAGGCATGGGAGCGGAGCGTCGGTGGTGGTTAACCGCAGGTTATTTTCTCAGTTTAGAGAGAGAAAGAGTCGCTTTGTATATAAGCCACAACGAAGCCGAAGGCCTACGTTTCCTTGAAGAAAGAAAGAGACGGAGAGGGAGAAACTCTGTGAGAGAGAGACTCAGAGAGGTGGAGGAGCTGTTGGGAGACGCGCAGAGTGAAAGCCATGGCTGCATCGAACGATGCCGTCTCCCTCGATATGGAGAAGATCTACCTCGGTGGAAAGGTTCTTGCTTTAACTTCAAAGCTTGATTTTATCCGTTTCTTTTCGTTTCTATCCGTTTTGCTACGTTTTGTGTTGTTTGGGTTTTGGTTTGTGAGCTGAGAGCTTAAGTTAATTGATGAGGCATTGGTTCCAAATAGCTGATTTTATTCTTTGAAAATTTAAATTTTCTACGGGTCTTCTCTCTCTTTATTTTTTTCCCCTTCTCGCGTTTGGGTTCCGGAAGATTGGTTAATACGCTATTCTGCTGCTTTTGATTGCTGAAGTTATTGGCTGTTTGGTTACTGGGAAATGTAGGAAAGGCGATGGAAAGCCACCTTCTGCAAATTTTTATTTTGTATTCTGGTTTCTTAGTTGTTGGCCAGCCTCAAGTCCTATGTGGAATGCGGCAACTACGACTATTTGTTTTGGTTCACGAATAGAGAATTGACCCGTTTAGTTTCAAATGTTTCTTGATATGGGTTTGCTCAAAATTTAATTTTTTGGGAACAAATAGTTTGACTTTGAGATACTGAAGAAATGGAAATGGCAATTCTAGATCTGCGCATGACGTATTTGCTAGGTTTTATTTTTCTATTACCATTGTACCATCATGAGCGAATCTTTCCTTTTACGTCATAGAATGAACCTTATTAACATCTTGCCGCTACTTGCAATCTCAACTGATATGCCTAATTGATCTAATGGTGAAGTTTTACTTTTTTTCTCCATTCTTGTTGAAACATTGCTCCGTTTTTGATTTTTTATGCGAAAGTTTGAATGTTTGGGATAAACTTGGATTATCTACCTAACAAACTATTGATTAGGCCTTTTTGTTGATTTCTTTGGATTTCAACCTCAAGTGGGTAATGAGGGGTTTTTTCATTTCTCATTCACTTTTTTGTTGTTCTGGTTTGATCTTTTTTTCCTTTCTTTTTCCCTTTTATCTTTACTGATTCTTTCCTTCTTGTACTATCTTCTTTGTTGTCTAGAAGCTTGTTCCTTCGATGAGTCCATATCTGGTGTGTATTGCCGTCTATTGACAAAACCAAAGTTATACCTTCCTTGTCTTATTTCTCAAATCAAACTTATACTCAAATGCCACGTTTGGTTGTTTACTTTAACATGTCATCTAGATCTTATATTTTATGGTTTCTGATTAGTTTGAAGTCATTTTCTTCTTTAATATTTTAGATTCCATGCTTCTCTTTTTAACTGTCACCACTTTCTTTTCTTCTTTTTTCTAAAGACTTAAATGATTGGAATCCGGAACCACCTATTTGTTTCATCATTTTTTTAACAAAGTTATATCGAAGGTCTGGCAGGTCAGTTTGAGTTTTCAAAAAGGTGCAAGTGCACATGGGAAGCTCTTTGAGGAATAAAATTATCTGAAGAAACTGGATTTCTGAATTTTTACTTGAATGTTATAGATAAGATAGTAAATATATCTTAAATAAACTTTGTATATTTTAACAATGTCATATAAAGCATATCATGGCAGTAAAGCAGTTTAATTTGTAGCTTTTTTATGCTTCTTTGACAATAAAAATAAGTTGTTACTATGCAATCTACATGCTTATTTTTTTTTTCTTGGGCTATTTTTACTTTGGCTGTAACTCATTTGTCACATTTTAATGCTCAGGAACATTTTATAAGAACTGGCTGTGGTTCTGTGTCTGTTATCGTGTATGGAGACCAAGAGAAGCCTGCACTTATCACTTATCCTGATTTAGCTCTAAATCGTAAGTGCGATAGAGTCAATTTTCCTGGATCCGTTTTGAATGACTATCGGTTACTTTCATAAGTTTTAGTACAAGTAATTTCTAAACTGGCATCAAAGCTCTCATACATATCAATGTTGCTTAAACGCTCCTAATTCTTTTTTTATTTTGTAAATTGAGCAGATATGTCTTGTTTCCAAGGATTATTCTTTTGTCCTGACGCTGCTTCTTTGCTGCTCCACAACTTCTGCGTATATCATATCAGTCCACCTGGCCATGAGGTCTGTAAACTGTTTACTTTAAGTGGGCGTCTACCCTAATTTTTCATTGAATCATTTCACATTTTGATTTTTTTTTTATGTAACTTAATGCCATTATTCACTTAGTTTCTCTTTGGAACTTTCCTAAGAGTTCTTGCAGTTAGGAGCTGCTTCGATTTGTCCTGATGATCCTCTGCCTTCTGTTCATGACTTAGCAGATCAGATCCTTGAAGTTCTGAACTTTTTTGGGTAATGATTAACAGCATTTCTTCATCGTTATTAATTTTCTACTTGAGTTTTTGAAACTTTATTATCGGTTACAAAGTTTAATTATTTTTTGATTCATTGCTGCTTCCAACACCTAAATGTAATACATATTTTCTGGCGTTAATAGCGGTTCACAATGATGTAGGTGTAGAAGTCCCTTTTTTGGGTTCACTAATCATGTTCTAGTGTAATTTTTTTCGGATGAAATTTCCACACTGATTAGTTTATCATCTCCTTGTTCAGTCTTGGTGCAGTTATGTGCATGGGGGTGACAGCGGGTGCTTATGTCCTTTCCCTATTTGCTGTAGGTTCCTTACATTTTGTTTTTTGTTACTGTTATTTCTATCTCAATTCATTGACCAAGCTTCGTTCTATAGATGAAATATAGGGAGCGTGTTCTAGGATTGATCCTTGTTTCCCCTCTATGCAAATCACCTTCGTGGACTGAATGGTTCTATAATAAGGTTCCTTTTTCTAAACCCTATCTGTTATTTGATGTGTTAATGTTTGATTTCAAATATTATACTTATGATCACTATAATCCTCAGGTGATGTCGAACATGCTATATTTCTATGGCATGTGCGGACTGTTAAAAGAGTGTTTGCTTCAGCGCTACTTCAGTAAGGTATTGCTGTGCTCTAAGATTGTATCCTTTTTCTACTTCTTGTACTGCATTTGGTAGATTGAGGATGTATATGTTGTACATCTCAACAGGAGGTTCGGGGTACTGCTGAAATTCCAGAGTCAGATATAGTTCAAGCATGCAGAAAGGTCAGTGCTCAGCCAAATTTAAATTTTATTCTACCTGAATTGCACTCTCCGATGAGGATATTCGTTTGATTTACTTGGTTGTTTGCGTCTTCAGTTGCTGGAAGAGAGGCAGAGCTCAAACGTTTTCAGATTTCTTCAAGCAATTAACCGGTAAACAGTGCTGGATTTGCTTTCCTCCATAGAGATGAATGAAATATTCTTTGATGTCCTCTAACTTTGTTTTTCTTGAATCTCCTCCAACTTTTTTTTTTGAATCTCAGGAGACCAGACATAACTGAAGGGTTGAAGTCGCTAAGGTGTCGCACTCTTATTTTTGTTGGGGATAGCTCTCCTTTCCACTGTGAGGCTCTTCATATGACCTCCAAGTTGGATAGGAGATATAGTGCCCTAGTAGAGGTATGTTGCATGTCATGCTTGCTTGGTTTCTTCTGTCTAGCATGTAAATGTGAAAAAACTCAAAGATCATGTTGGATAGATGATAAGATGGAATGGGGGACGTTGGTGCAGGTCCAGGCTTGTGGATCCATGGTGACAGAAGAGCAGCCACACGCAATGTTGATACCTATGGAGTACTTCTTCATGGGGTATGGCTTGTACAGGCCATGCCATTTCAGTGACAGCCCAAGGAGTCCACTCAGCCCGTCTTGCATCTCCCCGGAGCTTCTCTCCCCAGAAAGCATGGGTTTGAAACTAAAACCGATAAAGACCCGTGTTTCCCTTGGATTATGACATTTTGTTGGAATGGTCGGGAAGACAGGCGGAAATTGGAAATAATGCAAGTAATGTGAATGACGTTTCAAAAGCTGCTCTTCATTTTTTTGTTTGTTAAATTTTTTATTTGTTCGAGGAGGAAATGGTAGAAGAAGAAGAACGACGAAAGGGGGAGGGATTTGTAGATACAGAAGGGGAAGAATATATATATATATAAATGTGTCATGATGAAATGTTATTATTATTTTTATTATATAGGGAGGGAGGAGACTTTCATTCATTCTTTTGTTGTCAGTCATAAGGGAATGGGAATAAGAATCATTCATCCCCTTAAGAGCTGTCTGTCTGTCTGTAAATTCTAAAAACAAACGCGATCGACTTTTATTTATGATCACCACAGAAATTTAATAAGAAAAGGAAATTGATTTCCCATTCTTTTACAACCTTTCTCTATATTATGATGATGATGCAACATTATAATGCAGGCCATATTGTTATGCAACATTATAATAGCTAATTTTTCATGAGTACAATTTCTGGTACTGTCACATAAGGACCATGGTACATCATGTTAATTGTATGAGGATTCAACATATTTAGAACGTATACGACTTGGCCAACTTTTAATTCAATATATTTTTACTAAAACAGAAGACTGTTTCTTGAATTGCTTCTTATGAAATCGTTTGAGATATTGGTGTAAACTAAATAGCTTTGAATGAATTTACTTTCTGAGAACAAAAAACAATGGATTTTCTAAGATATGATGTTTAAACTACAAATCTGCACAGTAAAAAACTACCCAAGAACTCTGACCCATCACCATTACTGAGTTTCTACTGGGAACATAGGGCTAATCAAGGTTTGACAAAGAGTTTCTAATAGGAACATAGGGCTAATCAAGTTTTGAAAAAGAACCCAAAGTCAAGTATTAGACCAGATTTCAGGAAAAAAAAAAGTAATAGACCAGATGAGATTATTAATCTGTACCACCATAGTGCATTTGGGCCCAAAAAAGGAACCCTAATATCATTGAAGTCCACTAAGGGCATTTTCGTTTGTCTTCTGAACTAGGCTTCGGCATTGGGCCGGGCCGGGCTTATTAAATAATTTTTAAATTTGTGGGCCGGGCCGGGCGAGCTTAATGACATAAAAAGAGCCCACGGGCTTTTATCGGGCCGGGTTTATATCGGGCTTTTCGGGTCGGGCCTATTAAGCCCACTTGGATCTGGCTTACGTGGGCTTTTGCAATAAATTATGTCTCAAATTTTAAAATTACAAAAAAATATTAATAATGAAAAAAAATACACAAGGGTGCAAAAATGTGGTCTCGTTAAAATAAAATACTCAAGGGTCCAAAAACGTTGGGCTTATTAAGTAGGTGGATGAGTGGTTAGGGTTTGTATTGGGTATTGGGTATTGAGTATTAAGTATTGAGTATTGAGTATTGAGTTTTTTAAAATAAATTAGGTGGACTTGGGGCTGAGATTTGAGTTTGGGTTGAAATATTAGTATTAAGAATGGGTTGAGTATTAATTTTTAAATAATAAATATTTTATATTTTCGGGTTTATGGGCCGGGTTTATTACGGGCGGGTCGGGCTGGGCTTATCGGGCTTTATCGGGCTCGGGCCTATCGGGTTTGAACACCATAAGTGTAACGACCCGTCCCGAATATCGGGATTTAATAATATTTAATTGTGATTTACTAATCTGGGATTAGTTGTGTGATTTCGAACAAATTGTGCAAAATGACCGTTTTGCCCCTAGGCGTGGGCAAAACGTTGACTTTTATTTCGGATGGTCAAATGGACTTTGACCGATGACCGTGATGTAGTTCGGGACGTCACGAGTTCATAGACAGGTGGCACGTTCGATTCCGACGTTCGTGGTGGAAGTTATGATGTACGGAAGTGCAAGGGCATTTTCGTAATTTGGCATATTAGGGGCCAAATGTTGACTTTTTGACCGGGATGTCCGATGGCCGAGGGCCAAGGACCGTTACGTAGGTTTCGTCGATGCGAATCCAACGACAGGCGGTGTAACGACCCGAACCGAAAATAATAATATTTTAATGTAAAAAAACTGTTTTACCCTTGGGGGGAAACTTTGACTTTTTCTCGGGAAATAATTTGGACTTTGACCCATGACTATGACGTAGATCGGGACGTCACGAATCCGTAGACAGGCGGCACGCCGAAATCGGAGTTCGTATGAAGAAGTTATGGTCAAGGAAGCGTTTTAGCGGAATTTACGAACCGAGAACAACGGAATAAAATATTAATTAATTACGGGAATCCGTGCCAAATTAATATTTAAATCGAACCGCTGGATTGGTGACAAGTGTCACCCATCCAAAGGCTTACTATTCCAATAAAGCAATTAACACTATTTAATCAATTTTTATATTATTTCTTTTCCCTCCAATTCACCCTAGCCGTTGGATCATCTACTCAACTGCATCTTGGCCCTTCATTTTCTCTGTTTTTCTGCTTCATGCACGTTCTGTTCTCTGCTCTTTCTTACAAACACACAAACACACACATTCATCCCCTTCACAAACCGTGCTTTTCTTCCCCTTTTCTCTCGACCAAGACGATCGAACCAGCCCCTCTCACACCACCAACCGATCACCAGCTGCATCACCATCATCTACTCATCATCCCCGAGCATCACCGGCAGCCACCACCACATTTCCCAGCCCTGAAAATCCCGTCCAAAACTCGACCCGGAAAACCTCAAGGAACCCGATCCAGGAAGCAAACCTCCATAACCACCTCACCTCGACGCGGGAGGAGCTCCAGTCTGCACCGTGGGGATTCTAGGAGCCTAACTGGACGACGGCGAGGGCCACGGCGGCGTGACGGCGGCGGTAAGACCCAAAACCCGATAAGCCCGTTTTCCTTCCCTGTTCGACCCGATCGTGTTTAATGCTTAGAAATGGATTGTTAGGTGATAGACATGTCCTAGGGTGAGTGACGAGTCGTTTGGGACCGGGTTGGACGACGGAGACGCCGTGGATCACCGGAGACGACAACCGGACCGTGACCGTGAGTTTCAGAGATATTCTGGTGAGTTTTCTTCCACTTTCTTCGTGTTTTGAGGTTGTAGAACCATAGGACAGACCTAGACGATCCCATAGGGATCAACCCCGTCGAAAATGGTGGCCGGAATCGTGTGGTGGAATCGGGTCAAACCGTGGGTCGACGGCGACCCGGTTCCAGTCAAACGGGTCGACCCGGTACTGTAGCATGATGACGTCATCATGCTGACGTCACTTCTGACGTCATGATGACATCATCCTGTCAGATGTTGTCAGACCAGGGACCAATCAGAACGTGCCACGTGTCAGTGATGACGTCATGCTGACGTCAGCATGACGTCACTGCTGACGTCAGCGGTACTGTAGCAGCGTTGACCCACGCGTTGACCAGGCGCGTGGGGGGCGCGTGTGAACAGTAATTTTGGTGGGGCCGGTACCATTTTCAAGGTTTCGACGATACGGATCCAATGGCGGTGGTTTCGTGTCGATCGGAGATCGTTAAGTTGGTCAAAAGGGGGTTTGAAGCACCGGGACTAGTGCCCGGGACGCGTTTTTGAGGCGGATCTGTTCTAGGGTCTTGGTATTGATATTGTAGGGTCCTTAAGTAACCCTCAGGAATACTAATACAGGTTTATAGAGATCGTTGAGCAGCAAGGACCGAGTGTGAGTGGGCTGTTTGATTTATAAAAGGCTTGCATGCATAAACTGTTTTACTATTTCCACTGATGAGTCTTATAAACTGCTTATATATGTTATTACAATGTTTTGGGCATGAGACCCGTCTGGATTATATGTGGATTTTGTTTGGGATGTCCGGGGGACATAGGGTAAACTATACTGTTATTGTACTGTACTTTCCTACCTGTGTATATAGTCTCCTCCAGGGAGGGTCGTTGGCCTAGGTGGACCCTGGAGTAGTCACGGGGCTCTGACTGAGTGGAGTTGACCCCCGTTGGGCTGCTTACTCTCAGGAAGGCATGTTCATATACCTCGGGCAGTGACCGGGATACCGGGAGCTGATGTACCTAGAGAGTCTCGGGTGTGAGACCCTGAGTGGCAACGCGTAGCCTTAGAACCGTGACATCATTTGGGTTGGGTTTTTACAGTGCACTGATATGTTAGTTTCACCTTACGATTATTATTGTGGTTTATTGGTTTATATATTATGTTTTCACTGCATGCAAGATTTGGAAAACGGAGGGGTAAAACTGTATACTTATTTTATTATTAAATTGATTTCTAAACTGTTATTTTTAGCCCACTCACCCTTGTTTTACTGACCCCTCCAGACCCTGACACGGCCATAGAGGAGGAGGATCCGGAGGAGGAGGAAGAGGTTTAGTTTGCCTAGCTGTGCACCTGTACACCCACTTGTGGGTAGGTTGAGCACCGAATAAATGTACTCTGACTAGTGTGCTCACATGTTGTATTTTACTTTCCCTTGTCTGACAGTAGCACTTTAAACACTGTGTTTGTATATTATCTATCTATGTGAGTCTTCGGTTTTTATTTAAGGGTACTTTTGGTATGTTTAGAGTCATTGTCAGACGGGAGCGGGTCACGTCCCCGGGTGGTCCCAAGTGGGATTGGGACGGGTCCTGTCAGCTTGGTATCAGAGCCAGACCCCAACCGGGAAGTGTGCCAGCGAGGACGCTGGGCCCTAAGGGGGGTGGATTGTAAGACCCGTGTCCTGGAGGGAACGGTGAACAATCCCACATTCCTGCGAGGGGGGAATGGTCTGGGAAGGGAATGGTGGTGTGCCTTAAAGGTGTAGGCACACACCTATCTAGCATGAGGCCTTTTGGGAGCTCAGTGGCTTTGGGGGGGATTAGAACCCCAAAGTTAAGCGAGTTGAGGCTGGTGCAATTCCAGATGGGTGACCCCCTGGGAAGTTGCACCGTGAGCTCCCGAAACAAAACCGTGAGGGCAAGGGCAAGGAGGCCCAAAGAGGACAATATCGTGCTAGATGAATCGGGACCTGACAGAAGAGGGTCGGGTCCTGACAATTTGGTATCAGAGCATTAGGATTAGTGGTCAGAGTACTAGGTTAGCGGTTTGTACTTTGTAGATGGTCGCTTTCGATGTCTTTTAACCTGTTTGCCTCTTCACAGTTGGATATGCCTCCCCGACGTGAACCCCGTGCACGTGTTGACGAGGGCAACGGAGGAAATGGAGACACTGCGAGCATTGAGCGGGCTCAGCGCCTGGGTGCTACGTACTTCAGTGGGGGAACCGACCCTGAGGAAGCACACCAGTGGATTGACCGCTGGGAGAGGATTTTCGAGGTCATGCACTGTCCTCCGGAGGAGCGTGTCATACTGGCGACTTTCCTACTGGATGGGAGCGCTTACCGATGGTGGCACAACCTTGTTTTGGCCGGCTGGACTGTTCACACCATCCCATGGGAGACCTTCCGAGAGCGGTTTCTCAACCAGTTCTATCCGCGGTCGTTCCGCAACGCCCGTGAGGCGGAGTTTCTGCAACTCCGGCAGGGGGATCAGACTGTAGCAGAGTACGAGGAGACCTTCCTGATGTTGTCTCGCTTTGCTGAGAACTTCGTGATCACCGAGGCAGACCGATGTCGCAGATTTGAGTGGGGCTTGCGACCGGAGATTCAGGCGATGGTGACTGCAACACCCTTTGCTTCCATGAGGGATCTGACTAATGCGGCGACCAGGGTTGAGAACAGTATCCTGGCTCGTCAGCGAGCTGAGGGGGAGACTCGGCGACGTGATCGCCCACACTTGGGATTTTCGGGCCGTCGTGGCTCGAAGGGAGGACATTCTGGTGGATCTTCGTCTTCTGGCAGCCGAGGACGTTCTGGTCAGTTCAGGAGTCCTCAGAGGTCTGGACAGCGTTCTGGAGCTTGGCAGCGGTCTTACTCACCGATGAGCATCTCACCGGGAGGATACTCGGGTCGACCTAGGGAGGTCACATGCTTCGCTTGTGGGGAGCCGGGGCATTATGCTTCTGAGTGTCCACTGATTCGCGGCAGTACTGCGCCAGCACAGAGCACAGCATCCCAGACTGACAGCAGCCGGACACGCGGTGTTGTGCGTGGCCGTGATCGAGGGGCTAGAGGACGGGGACGACCTGCAGAGTCTATGGCTCGTGTTTATGCTGTTACCCAGCAGCAGGCCAGATCCATTCCGGGAGTGTTGACAGGTACTGTACATATTTATGGCATGGTTGTTCGTGCATTAATGGATTCGGGGGCAACTCATTCTTTTATTTCACCGCGTTGTGCGAGTCTGTTGGGTCGTGAGGTGACCGCACTTGAGCACGAGATGGGAGTGGGGACACCGATGGGTGTGACCTACCGGGTGAACCAGGAGATACGAGCTTGTCCTGTGGAGATTGAGGGAGTCGAATTTCCGGCAGACTTAATCCTGATGAATGTTCACGATTTCGATGTGATACTTGGAGTCGATTGGTTGTCGGAGTACAATTCACTCATCGACTGTAGTAACATGCGGTTGACTTTGAGAGGTCCAGGATTACCGGAAGTAATATTTCAGGGAGAGTGTGGAGACGCATCACCCAAGGTAATATCTGCACTCACAGCTACTAAACTCTTACAGAAGAGGTGTCAGGGTTATCTTGCATATGTGGTAGAGTCTACGGATGAATCTTTACGTATTGAGGATATTCCGATTGTGCGGGAATTTCCTGATGTCTTTCCAGGAGATTTACCTGGATTACCACCACCCAGGGAGATCGACTTTACGATCGAGTTACTCCCCGGGACTCGACCGATTTCACAAGCACCGTACCGTATGGCACCGGCGGAGCTACGGGAATTGAAAATCCAATTACAGGAATTGGTGGATCTAGGGTTTATCCGACCCAGTACATCACCATGGGGAGCGCCGGTCTTATTTGTGAAGAAGAAGGAGGGTAGTTTACGGTTGTGATGCCCTTTGGATTGACGAATGCACCAGCGGCATTCATGGACTTGATGAATCGAGTCTTTCGAGCATACTTGGATAAATTTGTGATCGTGTTTATCGACGACATCTTGGTGTATTCCAAGAGTGTCAGGGCTCATGAGGAACACTTACGAAGGGTATTGGGTAAACTACGACAGGAACAGCTGTATGCTAAGTTAAGCAAGTGTCAGTTTTGGCTAAATAGTATTGGATTCTTAGGTCACATTATATCACCCGAGGGGATAAGTGTGGATCCTCAGAAAACGGAGGCTGTGACAAATTGGCCAAGACCGACCACGGTGACGGAAGTGCGAAGTTTTGTTGGGTTAGCAGGCTATTATCGGAGATTCGTAGAGGGTTTCTCCCAGATTGCCGCACCATTGACTCGGTTAACCCGGAAAGGGGTGAAGTTCGTATGGGACGATCTGTGTGAACAGAGTTTTCAGGAATTAAAGTTCCGATTAACCACTGCACCTGTCCTTGCATTACCGGACAGTAGTGGAGAGTTCGTGGTATATAGTGATGCATCGCTGCAGGGTTTGGGTTGTGTATTGATGCAGAATGGAAAAGTGATTGCTTACGCATCCCGGCAGCTGAAGACGCACGAGTTGAACTACCCTACTCATGATTTGGAATTGGCGGCGGTGGTTCATGCTCTAAAGATCTGGAGACATCATTTGTTCGGTGTGACATGCCGAATATTTACTGATCACCAGAGTCTTAAACATTTGTTCACTCAGAAGGAACTCAACATGAGACAGCGGAGATGGTTGGAGTTGTTGAAGGATTATGACTGTACGATCGAGTACCATCCTGGCAAGGCAAATGTTGTAGCTGATGCACTTAGCAGGAAGTCGGCGGGATCAGTTGCGCATTTGAGATTGGTGTATCTTCCTTTGCTAGTGGAACTCCGGAAGAGCGGAGTTATGTTAGAGATGGACGATCAGGGAGCCTTGTTGGCTAGCTTTCATGTGCGACCCGTGTTGGTCGACAGGATCATCGAAGCTCAACTACAGGACCAGATACTTTGTGATTACAGGAACGAGGTTGAATCCGGACAGAGACAAGATTTCTCCGTCAGGGGCGATGGAGCATTAGTAAAGCTTGGGAGATTGTGTGTACCTGCGGTACCAGAGTTGAGGAGAGAGATTTTAGACGAGGCCCACAGTTCGGCCTATGCTATGCATCCAGGAGGGACAAAGATGTACCGTACCCTCCGGGACTATTATTGGTGGCCAGGGATGAAGAGGGAGATAGCTGAGTTTGTCAGCAAATGTTTGATCTGTCAGCAGGTCAAAGCAGAACGGCAGCGTCCGTATGGGGCTATGCAGCCACTTCCAATTCCACAATGGAAGTGGGATCATATTACAATGGACTTTGTCTTCAAGTTACCGAAGACAAGGAGTGGAGTTGATGGAGTCTGGGTAATAGTGGACCGGTTGACTAAATCAGCACATTTTCTGCCTGTACGTGAGACGTACAAGCTCAACCTTTTGGCCCAGTTATTCATTAATGAGATCATCCGACTACACGGTACCCCAGAGTCGATCGTGTCGGATCGGGATCCGCGTTTCACATCCAGATTTTGGAGGAGTCTGCAAACTGCCTTAGGCACGAAATTGCATTTCAGTACGGCATTCCATCCTCAGACCGACGGGCAATCTGAAAGGACGATACAGACTCTCGAAGACATTATGAGAGCTTGTGTATTGCAATTCCAGGATTCGTGGGCTGATCGATTGCCATTGATGGAGTTTGCCTACAATAACAGCTACCATGCGAGTATAGGGATGGCACCATATGAGGCACTGTATGGTCGACAGTGCAGAACACCGGTATGCTGGATGGAGATCGGAGAAAGAACTGCAGTGGGGCCGGATCTGATGGATATGACCCAGGAGACAGTTCGGGTTATTCGGGAGAGATTGAAGGCGGCCCAGGATCGTCAGAAAAGCTATGCAGATCGACGGATCCGAGATTTAGAGTTCGAGGTTGGTGACTTTGTTTTTTTAAAGTTATCGCCGTGGAAAGGGATTCTTCGATTTGGACAACGTGGGAGGTTGAGTCCTCGTTATATCGGACCATATGAGATTGTCGAGAGGATTGGTCCGGTGGCTTACCGTTTAGCACTACCTTCGGAGCTTTCCCGAGTACATGACGTGTTTCATGTATCGATGCTACGGAAGTATCTTCGGGATGACTCTCATGCACTGCCAGAGCAACCACTAGAACTGATGACCGATTTGAGTTTCGAGGAACGGCCAGTGCAGATTCTGGATAGGAAGGAAAAGGTCTTAAGGAACAAGACGATTTCTTTGGTTAAAGTACTATGGCGGAACCACGAGGTGGAGGAAGCGACATGGGAACCCGAGGAATTGATGAGAGGGCAGTACCCATACTTGTTTGAGTAAATTTCGAGGACGAAATTTCTGTAAGGAGGGTAGGTTGTAACGACCCGAACCGAAAATAATAATATTTTAATGTAAAAAGACTGTTTTACCCTTGGGGGGAAACTTTGACTTTTTCTCGGGAAATAATTTGGACTTTGACCCATGACTATGACGTAGATCGGGACGTCACGAATCCGTAGACAGGCGGCACGCCGAAATCGGAGTTCGTATGAAGAAGTTATGGTCAAGGAAGCGTTTTAGCGGAATTTACGAACCGAGAACAACGGAATAAAATATTAATTAATTACGGGAATCCGTGCCAAATTAATATTTAAATCGAACCGCTGGATTGGTGACAAGTGTCACCCATCCAAAGGCTTACTATTCCAATAAAGCAATTAACACTATTTAATCAATTTTTATATTATTTCTTTTCCCTCCAATTCACCCTAGCCGTTGGATCATCTACTCAACTGCATCTTGGCCCTTCATTTTCTCTGTTTTTCTGCTTCATGCACGTTCTGTTCTCTGCTCTTTCTTACAAACACACAAACACACACATTCATCCCCTTCACAAACCGTGCTTTTCTTCCCCTTTTCTCTCGACCAAGACGATCGAACCAGCCCCTCTCACACCACCAACCGATCACCAGCTGCATCACCATCATCTACTCATCATCCCCGAGCATCACCGGCAGCCACCACCACATTTCCCAGCCCTGAAAATCCCGTCCAAAACTCGACCCGGAAAACCTCAAGGAACCCGATCCAGGAAGCAAACCTCCATAACCACCTCACCTCGACGCGGGAGGAGCTCCAGTCTGCACCGTGGGGATTCTAGGAGCCTAACTGGACGACGGCGAGGGCCACGGCGGCGTGACGGCGGCGGTAAGACCCAAAACCCGATAAGCCCGTTTTCCTTCCCTGTTCGACCCGATCGTGTTTAATGCTTAGAAATGGATTGTTAGGTGATAGACATGTCCTAGGGTGAGTGACGAGTCGTTTGGGACCGGGTTGGACGACGGAGACGCCGTGGATCACCGGAGACGACAACCGGACCGTGACCGTGAGTTTCAGAGATATTCTGGTGAGTTTTCTTCCACTTTCTTCGTGTTTTGAGGTTGTAGAACCATAGGACAGACCTAGACGATCCCATAGGGATCAACCCCGTCGAAAATGGTGGCCGGAATCGTGTGGTGGAATCGGGTCAAACCGTGGGTCGACGGCGACCCGGTTCCAGTCAAACGGGTCGACCCGGTACTGTAGCATGATGACGTCATCATGCTGACGTCACTTCTGACGTCATGATGACGTCATCCTGTCAGATGTTGTCAGACCAGGGACCAATCAGAACGTGCCACGTGTCAGTGATGACGTCATGCTGACGTCAGCGGTACTGTAGCAGCGTTGACCCACGCGTTGACCAGGCGCGTGGGGGCGCGTGTGAACAGTAATTTTGGTGGGGCCGGTACCATTTTCAAGGTTTCGACGATACGGATCCAATGGCGGTGGTTTCGTGTCGATCGGAGATCGTTAAGTTGGTCAAAAGGGGGTTTGAAGCACCGGGACTAGTGCCCGGGACGCGTTTTTGAGGCGGATCTGTTCTAGGGTCTTGGTATTGATATTGTAGGGTCCTTAAGTAACCCTCAGGAATACTAATACAGGTTTATAGAGATCGTTGAGCAGCAAGGACCGAGTGTGAGTGGGCTGTTTGATTTATAAAAGGCTTGCATGCATAAACTGTTTTACTATTTCCACTGATGAGTCTTATAAACTGCTTATATATGTTATTACAATGTTTTGGGCATGAGACCCGTCTGGATTATATGTGGATTTTGTTTGGGATGTCCGGGGGACATAGGGTAAACTATACTGTTATTGTACTGTACTTTCCTACCTGTGTATATAGTCTCCTCCAGGGAGGGTCGTTGGCCTGGGTGGACCCTGGAGTAGTCACGGGGCTCTGACTGAGTGGAGTTGACCCCCGTTGGGCTGCTTACTCTCAGGAAGGCATGTTCATATACCTCGGGCAGTGACCGGGATACCGGGAGCTGATGTACCTAGAGAGTCTCGGGTGTGAGACCCTGAGTGGCAACGCGTAGCCTTAGAACCGTGACATCATTTGGGTTGGGTTTTTACAGTGCACTGATATGTTAGTTTCACCTTACGATTATTATTGTGGTTTATTGGTTTATATATTATGTTTTCACTGCATGCAAGATTTGGAAAACGGAGGGGTAAAACTGTATACTTATTTTATTATTAAATTGATTTCTAAACTGTTATTTTTGGCCCACTCACCCTTGTTTTACTGACCCCTCCAGACCCTGACACGGCCATAGAGGAGGAGGATCCGGAGGAGGAGGAAGAGGTTTAGTTTGCCTAGATGTGCACCTGTACACCCACTTGTGGGTAGGTTGAGCACCGAATAAATGTACTCTGACTAGTGTGCTCACATGTTGTATTTTACTTTCCCTTGTCTGACAGTAGCACTTTAAACACTGTGTTTGTATATTATCTATCTATGTGAGTCTTCGGTTTTTATTTAAGGGTACTTTTGGTATGTTTAGAGTCATTGTCAGACGGGAGCGGGTCACGTCCCCGGGTGGTCCCAGGTGGGATTGGGACGGGTCCTGTCAGGCGGCATGCCGAAATCGGAGATTCGACGACGAAGTTATGGGTCACGGAAGTTTGGTTTCGTTATGCACGCATTACGAGGCGGGGACACATGGCGTTTTCTGATTGGTCTGGGATTCTGAGTGGGACATGTGGACCACTAACTTTAAATTATTGAACTCAGATCTGGATTGGTGGGATTGGATTAAAATATTAGGAATTAATTAACTAAAGAATTCTCACTTTGATCAACTTTTGATCTGGGCCTTTCATCTGGTCTGTGCCTTCAATCCAGGCCATCCATCTCCTCCCTCCCCATCTGGACAAAATCATCTCCTCTGTTTTATAATTTAACCGATACCCCATTTGCTTCTTCCACATACAGCACACATATTCCTCATCTCACCATCTCTGCTGTGCGTGCACAACCTTGGGAGTGACTGAGGTAGTATGAGAGACGGTGGGAGACGGCGGCGACCGCGGTGGTCCACGGCGGGTGTGTTAACCCGAGGAGAGTTATGCCCAGGTTTTTGGATGGGTGTTGGTCATTGGATTTGATCCTACGGTGTTCTATGAGCATAAACAAACCTTGTGGACGTGATTTTGTGACTCGAGGCGGCCGGAATCGGGAGGAAGGACGGTCGGAAAATTCTGGGCTTCGGGTTTGAGTCAGAGGTAAGAATCTGGACGTTACTTCTGGTTTTTGATTCCACAGAAATGTTGGTTGAACTCAGACGATCTTGCAGGTGAAAACCCCGTCCAAAATGATGGAGAAATGACTGAGAACCAGTCGGGTTGGCCAGCGGGTCACGGCGACCCGTTTTACAGACGTTCGGGCTGAACGACGGTGAACAGTACCCGACGCGTGGGTTTCACGCGCAGGGAGTTCAACCGGCGCGTGGGGGCGCGTGTGAGGTAATTTTGGGAAACTTCCAACATGACTTTTGTCCTATACAATGTAACGAACATTTTAGCGTTGGTTTCGTGTCGATCGGATCCCGTTTCGATATTGTTCGGGATGTCCGAAGGTTTTAAACCCAGTTTAAAAATACTTAGAAATTCGGGAAAATTACGGGACTTGAATAGGATGTTAATGATGAGGTTAGTAATCCTCTAATGTGATTTGGACAGGATTGGGAGTCCCGGTGATAGTGGTGTGGCCCGGGAAGGCCTATGGCACGTGTATCGAGGCACTCGGTTAAACGGTCTGTGAGTGGACATTGGTTTTATAAATTCGATGCATGCATAACTGTTTCATGATTGTTATAATTGTGATTATATGATTTATTTTGGATATCCGTGAATTTATATGTTTTCACGCATTTCGAGGCGATTTACGTGTTTGCACGTGAATCGAGGTTTTCTGGATTTGCACTGATTTCCATAAATATGGATGGATATGATTTCATGAAACGGTTACGGATTTGATAAAGTAAAATCGGGCCAGGGGCCCAGTTGAACTATGAAATCGGGCCAGGGGTCCAGTTTACTTGTGAAATCGGGCCAGGGGCCCAGTTGACTTATGAAATCGGGCCAGGGGCCCAGTTGATTTATATATGTGATTTCGGGTCGAGGACCCTAAAATGGAATTGAATAAACTATTTCGGATTTGATTCAACTATTTGGACTTATGACGGTTTTATGGAAATTCGGGGCAGAGCCCTTGTGATATTTTGGAAATGAATAATAAAATGTGTTCCATAAAACCATCTCGATATGAGGATATATATATATATCCTAGTCTCCTCCAAGTGTCGGGGACACTGGAGAAGTCACGGTGCATTGCCTGCGAGGGCTCATTGTACGGAGCTACCAGACCGTATAGTGATCCAGGAGCAGGATTTCTAGACGTCAGAGACGTCAGACATCGGGGATGTCAGAGATATGGACCCGGTGAGACCTCAGGCAGCACGCGTTGCTTAATACCGTGAGATATGACGTCTGGAACGTCAAGCGTCTAGGACGCTAGGCATCGGGGATGCCGGAGATGGAAAAATAATAAATGAATATTACTGGATTGATGAAATAACTCTTGGATTGACTTTTGGAATTTGAAACTATGCTTTGGTTTCCGGGCTAAGGCCCTAATGGTTATTTCTAAATAAATATGGGATTATTGGTTTTTGGTGCATGCATATGATTTTACTGAGGGGCATAAATGTCTTATAAATGTTTTTAACAGACTTGTTTATTTTCGTCCACTCACAGCTTTTGTTTTTAATGCCCTTCAGGTTGATTCTGGATACGACTGCAGTAGAGACTTGAGCATCGCACACCTCCTTCATCGATCCTTACGCACTCTGGAAGCCCGTTTGGGCAATGACAATCGGTTATCCCTTGTCTGACGCCTCTTGTCAGACGGGAGCACGTCACATTCCATGGTAATCTCGGGGGGATTGGGATGGGTCGTGTCAATAAGCCCAAGCCCAGCCCGCTAACTCTCGGGCCGGACTGGCCCACGGCTCATAGCGGGTCGGGCCGGGCTTTTATCCATCGGGCTTATCGGGCCCCCATAAGCCCATGGGCTTTTGGGTCAAATGGTGAAGCCTATTCTGAACATAAACCACGATCCCCAAACATTACAGAACTATGCCGACACATGATATTACAATTTTGCACCTCCAACTAACCTTATTGCTACCACCTTTCTTACAAACCAAACTCCATAAAAAAAAAATGGGAGGTAACAGCACCAGCAACCACCACCTCCATAACCACAAATTCATTCGGTTAGTTTTAGGATTGAAGTAAGTTTTTAATTAATCATTTTGCAGTTCCTAGCCGTTGTCCTTGGACCTCCAAGGCATCACATCTTTCTCAAAATCCTCAAAGTTGCAGAGAGAAAGGTTGAGGAAGAAGAAAATAGGATTTGAGGGAGGGTGCTGGCTAGGGGTGGCAATGGGTCGTGTCGTGTCGGGTTCGTGTCGTGTCATGAATTCTGTTTTACCCATTTATGCCCAACCCGAATCCGACCCGTTTAATAATCGTGTCAAGAATGTCCAACCCGAACCCGACCTGTTAATGACTCGTGTAACCCGTGTAACCCGTTTAACCCATTTAATAAACAGGTCATACTCAAAACCCAATTAACCTATGACCCGTTTGACTCGTTTAACCCGTTTAACATATTTAACCTATTTAAATTATAAAATTTAATAGATATTTAGGTAGTAAATGGGTAGATATATGGGTTAGTAATGACACGTTTATTAAATGGGTCAATATATAAGCCAATATACGGGTTAACCTGTTAACCCGAAATCTACCCATTTATTAAACAGGTTAACAGGTTATTATACGGGTTAACAGGTTGACCCGAAACCCACCCGTTTAATAAACGGGTCATAACGGGTTGACCCGAAAATGACCCGAAATTTTAATCGTGCGGGTTGACCCGCATAAATTTCGTGCGGGTTTCGAGTCGTGTATCGGGTCGTGTTAAAAATTGCCACCCTTAGTGCTGGCAATTTGATTCGGGAGAAGGGAGTGGGAATTCGATTTGGGGGGCTGGAATTTCAATTTGGTTTTAGGGTTTGAGGTGAGTGTTAGTTGGTCTTTTTGAAATCTCAAAAATTCCCCTTCAATTTTTGGCACAAATTTTGCCACATTGCATTTTAACCTGGACACAAATTTTGCCACATTGCATTTTAACCGTCAAAATGATGGAAAATTTGACTGAGGTAGTTAAATATGGGTGGTCACAAAGATTTGGATAGTCATTTGAAAATTTTGATAGTTTGAATATGAGTCTATTTTGACTCTTATAATTTGGGATATTTTATGCCGTTTTTCCAAAAAATTACTCTGCACATTTTTTTTGTAGTTGTGAGTTTTTTTACTTTCAATACGTTTGTAGTTGTCAATTTTAGCTCTCTTTTTCTTTCCAAAACTATAATTTAAGTTGTATTATTTTGAGCATCTTATAACTAGCTATATTAGGTAGCGTGTAAAAGTAAACTTTTTTTATTGTTTTTAATTTTGAGATATTTGATGCAATGCGAAACTGTAAATGAATCCGAGAAGCCAATTTTCATTTTAACTTTTATTATTTTGTTTGTCAATTGCCAGTGTTCACCATGTTCTCTAGTGCAGGATTCATTAGAAGAGCAATATTCTGTTTTCGTTACAAATGTACACATTTTCTGATGCTTTTAGGATTATTCTACTAGACACCAAGGGGCTTTCAAACTGAGACTTCAGCATCCTCGAGCAATAATGTGTTATTCAACAGTCCTCGACGAGGCTTATTTCGAATGAATAGAGTCTCCAGAAAGAGCATTACAACAGGGGGAAATCCTGGTTACTCACCGATGTCTTCCTCTGATGTAGCTCCCCGCATCAAATTCAAGAGGCTTGATAAAACACATTATGCAGGCATGCTCCATCTGCTGGTATTCATGAAAGGCATAACACATGTTATATTCCTTGTGTTATATTTGTTGATTTTTATGATTTACAGATTCTAGATAAGAAAGCTTTAGAGAAAATGAGAGCCAAGAGAGAAATACCAGATATAAAGCCTGGTTATATGGTGCAACTCAGGGTGGTATGATGCTTTCTTGTTTAAAAGATGGTGTTATAATCTTCTTTATGTTGTGGATGCAGTACCTTAAGATTTTCCCTACTGTGAATAGGAAGTACCCGACAACAAGCGACGTGTTTCAATCGTGACAGGCATCGTGATTGCGAGACGTTATGCAGGTCTAAACACTACAATTAGAGGCAGGAGGCAAGTGTCAGGAGTCGGGATTGAATCTCTATTTCCACTGTAAGAAATTCTGGCGTTCATTTTTCTTAAATGTAGGTAGTCTTTGTCTGCGGTGTCTTTTACTTGTTGCTTTTAAGTTAGAAAGAAAACGTGTGATTTTCTTTGCTGGATGTCCTGGAAGCAGGGTGTACTGAAATGTTACCCTAATGACTTAGTAATTCCCAACTCCGATTTAGATGTTTGTACACCATTGCAAACCGTTTTCATTAAATTTTTCAGGAGCCGTTCCCTTGTTCACTTTCCCTGTTGGATGTATGGCTTAAATAAAGAATTGTTATTTGTTGATTGTAATGGAATGGAATGATTATTATGGAGCCGGGTGAAAATAACTGAATTATCTAGTCTTATTAGAACTATTTTCCCACTGATGAATGTACTCTAAAACAAGAAGCTATTGTGTTTTGTGCTTAGTAAACTTGGTTAGCTAAAGCTCTGGTGTTCATGCCTCTGACATTGGGTAGTGAAAATTTCAACTCAAATTGTTTAGATTAAGCTTTTCATATCTTCAATTACTTTTGAGGTTGAAGTTGAACAGATAATTCTTTTGTGTGCAAACTATAATATGTTTTTCTCTTGTCAAAAAATGTATTCCTACTGATTTCTGATTAAAGTTGTGGAGGTCCTCATTCGTGTGGGTTTAATGGCTCTTATCATTTGCTTCGTAGTACAAGTAGATAATGCCCTCAGTCTCTACACAATGACCAAATATTATGGTAGGTATTCTCTTAACATAAAGGAGATAAAGGTGGTGGACAAAAAGAAAGTGCGGAGGGCCAAGCTGTACTTCCTGAGGGACAAAATGAATGCACTCAAGAAGTGAACATAGTAGGGTAGCCACAGGAATGAAAAAAAAAAAAAAGTTCCCCAGAAAAGATTGTTTTCGTGTATGACTTAACTTCAGATTTTGGTGATTTATTATCCTCAGTCTTTTTTCTTCTTTGAGCTTGTTGCTTGTTAGTCTGTCAAGAGTCTCTGCGAATTGGAGATGCCATGGTATATGTGTTAGGGACTTCAGCGCTTTCTTGGTGAAGTTGACTCTGAGCTTTTTGCAACTGACCGTCATGGCTTTCTCTGTTTCTTGCGGCTTCGGTGGCAATGGCGACTAGCCGACCGCCTGCTTGTTCGTATTGTGGGTGGAGCTCCTCCATATGCGACTTGGCCTCAGCCACGGCCACTAGGCGAGCCGCCTCTGCTATTACGTCGAGAAATAGCTCAAGCGCTTCCCAAAAAATTCTCAGGTTGACATTTCAGAATAATAAACTGGATATCAGATTGGAAATTTTCCAAGTTATAGAAGTGGATTATTGTGAGTATTAATGGAAAATTAAATAAATGGCGATGAATAGCCTCAACCGAAAACAGTGAGCAGCTCAGCAGCTATAGCCTTGTGGGGCGTCACTACCAAGCTACAATCACAGAGACAGTTATCAATCCCTTTCCATTCAAACATTCAGTTTTTTTCTTTATGGCCTATCAACTTAAAAGGACTGGACAAGTCGTAAATATATTGAAAAAATTTCCTCAATGATATTCCCGATCATTTGTCGTCTCGCACTATGGCCTTACAAATGCAGTGCAAATTCATGGTGGTCGCGTACTGATGTTTGATACTTACTTTGATTATATACTCTACTTTGTACTTTAATTTCAATATTAGTTCAAATTTCAAAATGTACCATGAAATACATGACTCGTCCTATTTAGGTACTTTTTAATTCAATCTAGGCTATTAAATGGACGTTGATAACGCCCCAATTACGTATTAATTTAAACACGTAATTTGAGTATTATGCAATTTAAACTCTTTTTGTATAGTTATAGTATTGGTAAATAGGGATCGTTCTTAACTGGAAAAATTAGGGAATATTAATAATATGTTAGTTAACTAGAACAATGAATAATCAAAGAATAATGAATTGAAGAATTAAATAATTAAATAATCAAATAATTAAATAATTAAATAATCAAATAATTAAATAATTAAATAACAAAGAATTAAAGAATTAGAGAAATAAAAGAATGAAAGAGTTAATGAATAAGAGAATTAAAGAATAAAGGAATAAAAAAATAAAAGAATAAAGATGGGGGTTTTTAGGGATTGTGATCATACAAAACAAGTAAAAACATAAATAAACTAATTTTATTCCTATTTTTAACATATATACAAGTGAACTTTCTTTGAAAACAAATTCTACCAACACTCTAACATTTGCAAAATTTGAACATATTACAAAATTCTACTTTCACCATCTCACTCATGCATACATTTTTTTTTATATCATAAATGCACCGAATCGCGGTTATAAACACTTATAAAATGATTAACCTAATGTTTATGATTTGAATGTGTATTAAACATTCAAATCTCTTCAATTTTATACTAAGTGCACCGAATAACGGTCATAAACACTTAGCATAAAATTGAAGCTTAAGCACTCAAATGTATGAAGTAAATGAAGTTCGAAAAGTAGAACACGTTATAATGATATCCTTGTCTACAAAAGTTAGAAAGAAAATACCCACAAAAATATTGAATTAAAGAAAATAAAACCGAAACAATAATGAGAGTTTAAGCAAGGAAAAGAACAAGTTACATTTTCGGAATCCAAGAAAGCTTGTGATTCCGAAAATGGATGGAAAAAATGAAATGTTATTCATAAGATTTTCTTACAGCAGAAGAAATCTTATGAAGATGGATGAATAAACACGAGAATGCGAACTTAAACTCAAGAATTGCAATGGAAATACTAGTCTTGATATTTCTAAATGAGAGTTTGACCAATGACCGTGACGTAATTCGGGACGTCACGAGTTCATAGACAGGTGGCACGTTCGATTCCGATATTTGAAGAAGAAGTTATGACGTTCGGAAGTTCAAGGGCATTTTCGTAATTTGGACGAAAAGGGGGGAAAATGTTGACTTTTTGACTGGGAGGTCCGATGGCCGAGGGCCGAGGGCCGTTAGGAGAGTCTCGATGCCCTGAGTCCGTAGACAGGCAGCACGCGTCAATCGGAGTTCAAATGACCAAGTTACGGGTCTAGATGCGTGAGGGGCATTTCTGTAATTTGCCAAGCGAGGGCAAAATGGTAATTTTGGCTGTTGAGTTTGAACAGCCATGAGTTGGAGCCTTGTTGAACTGAGTGGATGACTTGTGTGATCTGTCCAAGAATTGTTTAGTATTGTTAGTAACATGGGGGAAGGGATTGTTAAATGATTTTGAAGAGGTGGACATCATTGATGTTGTTGTGAGTTCCATATGGGGAACAGAGTGCACTGGACAGATGAATTGTTTATGAAATTGGGAATATTGATCAGAACGGGTGACTGAGTGGTTTGAAATGTGGAAATCGTTGCTGGAAGGGTGGAGTGTTGAGAGAAACAAATGGAGAGGAAAACGGGGAGACTGAGGGGAAGTTCACCCAGAAAACCCGAAACTGTGTTAAACAAATTCAAATTTTCAATTCGAGGTTCTGGGCCAGCCCAGGGCAAATTTATGTTCCATTTAGTTCTCTGGGATCAATTCCAGTCGTTCCAGTGCAAGAAGGAGGTAATTTGATGCTGTTTTGGCTTCGAACGGACTTGGTGACAGAAAGGAAAAATCGAGCTTGAGTCGTGAATTTGGAGGGGTTTAAGGGAGAAATTGACGTGAGAAGCAAGCTTATACGAACTATATGAAGCCTCTGAGTGGATCAATTTCAAGAAAACAATCGAAATTTCTCGAGAGTAGTGAATGAACAGTGTTCGTCTGTTCTTCGAAGTTCGACTTCGAATTAGCTGGATTAAGGTGAGTTCTTATGTATTTGAGGTCTCAGAACCTTAATTAGTCACAAGGCGATCCTTTTGATTGATTGAATTGATGAAATTAAGTGGGAATCGACAGGAATCTAGCAGGGTCAGGTCGCGGGTAATCAGACCCGTTTACCAGTGGAAACGGGTGAAGACTATGATTGTAGCAGTCAATGTAGCAGGTGTGTGGCTTGTACGCGCAGCCACTCACGGCGACGCGTGACGGTGCGTGGGCACGAATCTCGAGGTGAGGTCAACATGACTTTTATCCTATGCAATGTAACGAACATTTTAGCGTTGGTTTCGTGTCAATCGGACCCTGTTCCGAAATTGTTCGGGATGTCCGAAAGTTTTAAATCGAGTTTAAAAATAGTTAAAAATTCGGAAAAATTACGGGACTTGAATAGGAGGTTAATGAAGAGGTTAGTAATCCTCTAATGTGATTTGGACAGGATTGGGAGTCCCGATGATAGTGGTGTGGCCCGGGAAGGCCAATGGCACTCGTATCGAGGCGTATCGTTTCACGGTCTGTGAGTGGACTTTGGTTTTATAAATTCTATGCATGCTTAACTGTTTTATATGGATTATGATTGTGATTGTATGATGTTGATTTAGATATTGGTAAATTATACGGTTTCACGTATTTCGAGGAGATTTACGTGCAAGCACGTAAATCAAGATTTTTCCGATTTTACACGGATTTTCCATACTTATGACTTTGGATATGATTTCATGAAATGGTTTTGAAATTGGAAAGAGAAACTCGAGCATGAGGCCCAATTGTTTTGGAAACCTCGGACTTGGAGTCCAATTGAGTTACGAATCGGGCCAGGGCCCCAGTTATTTACGAAATCGGGCTGAGACCCATTTGAGTTATATTATAGGGCCAGGGGCCCAATTGATTTATGAATTTGGGTCGTGGGCCCAGTGATTACAGAATCGGGCATGAGGCCCAGTTGATTTCATAAACGTGATTTCGGGTCGGGGACCCTAAATGGAATTGTGATGTTTTATGGAAATTTTAGGCAGGGCCTATTGATATGTTGTGAAATGATTTGATAAAACTGTTTTCCATATACCATCTTGATACGAGAAAATGTGAAGGTCTCCTCCAGGTGTCTGGGACACTGGGGAAATCACAGTGCATTGCTTGCGAGGGGTCATTGTGCGGAGCTACCGGACCGTATAGTGACTGAGGAGCAGGATTGCTATGATTGGACATCTGGACACTAGGTATCTGGGATGCTGTACCCGGACTGGGTTCGGGGATTGGACTCGGGATTGAGACCCCGGGTAGCACGCGTAGCTTATGGTTATACCGTGAAATTTGACGTCTGGGACGTCAGGCGTCTGGGACGCTAGGCATTTGGGATGCCGGTTATGGTAATGTGGTAAATATGGATTAATGAATCTATGAAATGGCTTTTCGGTTGGATTTATGGTTTACGGTTTTGGGCTGAGGCCCTAATGCCTTGTTGAGTAAATGTTTTGGTTACCAGTTTTCGTGGCATGCATACGTTTTTATTGGAGGGCATAAATGTCTTATAAAATGTGTTAATAAACTAATTTATTTTCTTCCACTCACAGTTTTTGTTTTTATTGCCCTTCAGGTTGATTCCAAGTGCGAATGTAGTAGAGACTGGGACATCGCACACCTTCTCCATCGATCCTTGCGCACTCTGGAAGCCCGTTTGGGTAGTGGCATCAGGTTATCCCTTATCTGACACCTCTCGTCAGACGGGAGCATGACACATTCCACGGTAATCCCCGGGGGATTGGGATGGGTCGTGTCACGCATCACTACGATCGACATCGTGACTGACCCTTAGATACCGGGCATGATGCCCAGTTGATGTCATATGTTCGGGCACGAGGCCCAGTTACTTTACGGTTGTGATTTTGGGTCAGGGACCCTATATGGATTTCCGGGTTCATGACGGTTTATGGGAACTGACATGAACCTTTGTCAGGTCATTGTGGTACATGACGGTTTATGGGAACTGGGCATGGAGGATATTACCTATATGTATATATATGGATCATGACGGTTCAGGGGAACCGGGCATGAATGGTTATGTTATGTATATATATGTTCATATACCTTCCTTTACTTCTATTATCTCCTCCGGAGTGGGTCGTTGGCCTGGGTGGACCCCGGAGTAGTCACGGAGCACTGACTGAGTGGGAGTTGCCCTTGTTGGGTTCCTTACTCTCAGGAAGGCTGGTTACTATAACCTCGGGTAGGGTCCGTGGTCTGCGGACATTGACTTTAACTTTGAGAAGACTTGGGTTTGAGACCCCGGGTAGCACGTGCGTAGCTTTGGAAACAGTGACAGGATTGGTTGTGTGAATCATATGTGTATATGATATAAATATGATATATGATATGTGATGTGTGGTTACACAGGATTTGAGCGGTGGCTCGTGTAGTTGGTTTATTTTTGGTTTGGGCTGAGTCCCTTATGGATTTGGGCAGTGGCCCGTACAGTCGTTTTCATTATGGTTTTGGGCTTAGTTCCTACATATGGTTCTTTCGAATAAATGGTTTTCGAATGCATGCATGCTTTTTAGTGAAGGGTACAAATGTCTTCGATTAAACTGTTTTTACAAACTCTTGTTTTGTCTACTCACAGCTTTTAATGTTTTGACTGCCCTTCAGGTTGACAGCGGATATGGACTGTAGCAGAGACCGAGATATCACTTACCTCCTCCGAATTCTGGCGTACTCTGATAGCCCGGGAGGGCAAAGGTCGGAAATATCCCTTGTCTGACACTTCGTGTCAGATGGGAGCAGGGTCATCCCGCGTTAATCCTGGGGGAATTGCGATGGGTCCTGTCAATATGTGATGAACATTAGCGTCTTAGAAGGTTGTTCTTGAACTCAGGGACTCAACCCAGTGATTAGAGAAGCTTGTGGTGGCCAGGAACAGGGGAGAAGTAATACGGGTTTTGTTTCTTCGAATCGGGAAGGTAAGCATCGACCTTGGTTCCATGTTTTTTTTGGTATCTAGATGGATCATTTAGCTTTAGACGAACCTAAGGGATTAAATTGGACCTGAAATTGGACAAAACCGCCCTCGCCGGTTCAGCTGGACCGGCCTGAACCGAACCGGTCTGGACCTGGTTCAGCAAGAGGTTGGAGATGAACAGTGCAGGTGTGTGGCTCGGTGTAGCCCCTTTGGGCGGGGCATGTGAGCGCGTGGTACACATTTCGAGGAAGGTTCCAACACGACTTTTAAAGTATTCGATGTAACGAACATTTTGGCGCTAGTTTCGAGTCGATTGGACATCGTCTCGATATGTTTTGGGTTGTCTGAAGGTTTAGACCTCAATTAAAAATAGTTAAAAATTCGGAAAAATTACGGGGCTTTAGTATAAGCTTTATGAAGTAGTTAGTGACCTTATTATGGGATTTGGACAGGTTCAGGAATGCCGGTGGTAGTGGATTGGCCGGGAACGGCATAGGTGCGCGCGTATTGAGGCAGCGACGCTAATGGTCCGTGAGTGGACTTTGCTTTCAAACTTATGATGCATGCATATATGTTTTTATATGTTTTCTATACGTGATTTTATGATTTGATTTATGATCTTGATGATTTACGATTTGGCACGATTTTCAATATATTTATAGAATTACACGTTTTACGAGAATACGATTGATCTTGTGATTTGAACATGATTTTGATGATTTGATGTCAAGGATTTGAAATGGATTTCGGAAAATGATTTCGGGCTTGGAGCCTTGTTCATGAGATTTCTGAAACTAGATTTCGGAAATGTTATTTCGGATTTGGTTTTCGAGATTTGGAAAGGAAATCTAGATTTGGGTTCGGGACAGTGGTTCCGGATACCGGCTTACGGAATCATTGTTGCGAATTCGAAAAAGGATTTTCTGTGGTTTTTCACTGTTGCTTGAAAAATGGTTTTGGGTTTAAAGACCCGGAAAAAGAGAAAAACCCGCTGAATCTGATTTTGAGTTTAAAGGCTCGGTTGATTGACGGGGGGAGGGCCCTAGATTGATATGTTTTGAGTTTAAAGACTCGGTATATGTTTTGATTTTAAAGACTCGGTTATGATACCCCCCGAGGCCTGTGATTGTGTTTTGAGTTTAAAGACTCGTTGATATTCCGGGAAGGCCTAGTTATTGCGCATGATTTTGAGTTTAAAGACTCGGGCGCACTTGAGATCGAGTAAACTCGCATTTTTTATGTTTTCACTGGTTTTAGGCAGTGGCCCGGATGAATTGGATTTGATGAGTTTTGGGGACTTAGTTCCCGTACTTTGAGATTGATTTGTGAATTTGGGCTGAGGCCCTGGATTTGAATTGATGGAATTGATTCGGGTTTTCAAATGGTTTCCACTAATGGTTTTTTATATGAATGGCTTCATAACATAAATTGATATGCTTGCATTGGTTTTTACATGGAGGGTATAAATGTAATTGTGTTTTCTGATAACTGTTTTTGAGTTATACTTTATTTTTGTCCACTCACAGTCTTTTCATGTTTTCGATACCCTTCAGGTTGTTGCTGTAACGCCCCGAAAAATCCAAAAATTGTAAAATATTAAAATAATGTGAAAATGACGTTTTTACCCCTAGAAGGATATAGCTAAAAGTTGACTTTTTGTTTGGTATACTGTTTGTATATTTTGCTTGTGCCATTGTGTAGGTCTCGGAACGCTGAATCCGTAGCCAGGTGGCACGTCGAAAACGGAGTTCGGATGAAGAAGTTACGGGGTTACGAAGTGTAAGGGTAAAATGGTAATTGTGCTTAAGAAGGGTAAAATGGTAATTTGTGTGGATTATACTTGGACGGTGGAAGGATCATTACAACTCCACTTGATTGCTGATTCATGCCAATTAAATGACTCAGGTAATGCATCAAGTGACAAATGTCACTTCTTAGGGCTGATTAGTGGCATTAGTTAAATTAATTAGGATTAATGAATTGAAGATTGTTAACTGATAACAACAAACCGTACACGACCAAAACCTTCAAACACCAAAACAGAGAACATCTTCACCATGATTGATTGCAGTAGAGTTAAGTGTAATTGAGTAAGGAATTAGAGACAATTTGGAGAGAAAAACTGAGAAGAAACCCAACAAAACCCAGAGGCAACCCGTGCTGCACATACCCGAAAATCATCCAAAAACCTTGATTTCGATTTTAATTTTAGAGACAGTTTGGTGTGAAATTCAGCTTCCTGGGAGCTAAACGACTCGAACCCAATTAATTGGAACAAGAATTGGAGGTGAAATCGTGACGATCAGACGCTGCAACTGTTTGGAGAAATCGAGCTTGGGTCGAGTTACTTAGAGGTAAAATTTCATAAAATTGATCTTGATTTCGTGTTCCTTATAGTCCTATGATGCTTTTGGTGTGAATAATTGAAGAAAACAGGTCGATTTGAGATCAAACCCGAATAAGGATCCGATGAGTGTTCTTCGTGAGTCGAAGTGTTTTAGGGTTTAATAGATTCAATTGAAGGCACAGAACTATCAGTTAGATTGGATAGATGTTAATGAGTGAAAGAACGAGATGAATTGAGTGTAAATTGATAGAAAACGAGTCGGGTCTGATCGCGGGTCTACAACCCGAATACCAGAGAAACGGGCGAGAGAGAGATACTGTAGCAGCCACTGTTCACGGCGCGTGGCTGTCACGCGCAGCCGCTTGCGGCGGTGCGTGAGGGCGCGTGATCGGGAATCTGAAGGAGGGTCCAACATACTTTTTAATGTTCTCGATGATACGGACCTATTGGCGTTAGTTTCGGGTCAATCGGATATAAATTAAGGCTAGTTTTACGTATCCGAAGCGTATAGGTTACGTTTAAATAATATTATTTTATTCCGACGATTCGGAAATTCGTACCTAAGATTATAACCCTATATTACATGTTTGACAGGCCAAAATATTCTCGGGACAGCGGACAAGAACGAACAGCTCGAATCCGAGCAATCTGGACGGTGTGTGAGTGGGCTTTTGTTTTCTACCCTAAATGCATGCATATATGTTTTAACTGCTTTTGAATGCTTATAATATGATTTAAGTTGATTTGCCATGATTAATGATGTGATATGATAATTTCCGGATTTTGGGAATATTATATTATATTATATTATTATTATATTGTTTTGAGCTCGAATTTCGAGAAAATCATAAAAGTGTGATTTTGGGCGATGACTTGAGATTTGAAATGGTTTTTAACTTTGAAATTAAATTACTTGATTTAATTGAAGAAATTGAATTATAAACGATCTGTTAGACATGAAATTATGGAATTTACTTGTGCTGTGGAAATGCTATATTTCGGGCAGAGACCCTGTTGAACTATTGATTTGATTTTGAGATTTAAATAGTTTTAAAATGAGGTTCTTGATTAGTGGTATCATCCTCGGTGATTTGATGGTCTCCTCCAGACGTCGTAGATCCTGGAGTAGTCACGATCCACTGCCTGGAGATGAGTAGCTCCGAGGGGAGGTTCAATCTCAGGAGTGTGAGTTTATATTGATATCCTCCAGACGTCGTTGATCCTGGAGATGATATCACCCCAGACGTCGTTGATCCTGGGGAGGTACTCGGACGTGAGACACCCGAGTTGCACGCGTTGCATTGATATCGTGACGGGTTATTGAATATTAAGATTGGATGTTGAGGATGGTGGTATCATGATTGATTTTGAATTATATTAACTGTTTTTTTTTACTTTGATTTATATAACTCATGTTTTATATGATATGCATGCATGTTTGTGAAAACTGGAGGGTAAGACGATTTTAATAAATGTATTTCTAAACCTTTATTTTTTGTCCACTCACACCTTTACTGTTTTTGTACCCTCCAGGCCCGTGCACAGGTACCGAGGCTCGTATTGAGGCAGAAGAATAAGCAAACCACTGCATACTCGAGTTCTGACCGCGTAGAACCTTAATCCTTGTTTGTACATATTTCTTATGCTCTGTAAACCGGTTGACGACTGAGATAGTCAACGGTCCTAAAGATATACCTATCCCTGGTCTGACTATGTGGGTGGTTGGTTATGTTATATTATGTACTTATATATATTTGGACTACTTTTGGTATTTTAAAATCATAGTCAGACGGGAGCAGGATCATTCACGATTATCGAGGAATAATCGGGATGGGTCCTGTCAGTTGCGGTACGGGCTGTTGGTCGAGAGAAATGGAGACATCACACCCGCGATCCACAGTAGTTCGGAGCACTCTCGGAAGTCCGGACACGTTTAGGACGGTCGGATCGAGAATCCCTTGTTCGACTTACGTGTCACATGGAGGTTGGATGTCGGTTTAACCTTCGTGTCATGCGTAAGTTAGACGGGAGCAGGATTTAGCCCTTAATCCCGGGGGATTAGGGGTGGGTCCTGTCAGATACAATTTGTGTTTTGGAGCTCTCTCTCAAAACAAAATCCCTAAACAAGTGAATTGAACTCCTATTTATAGGAGGAAAAAACTACTAAAAAAATAAAATAAAGTAATTAAAAATTACAAAAAAAAATAAATGACAATGAAATGATGAATAATTATGAACAATGATGATTAATGATGAAATTAGGCATGGTTTGGAATTGATTTGTGGCTGGAAAATCAGAGAAATAAGAGAAAGTGGGAGCAGTTGTACTGGCTGGGCTGCTGTGCTGGCAGGCTGAAGAGCAGTTGGGTTGTGCAGGTGGGTAGTTGGGCTTTTTTAGCTTATGGGCTGCACGGATGGAGCAGGTGGCTGTGCAGGAAGATGATTGGATTGGACTAGGAAGTGCAAGTGGGCTGGTGTTGCGTGTGCGTGTGAAGGTTGGTGTGCAGACTGGGCTTCTGGCGCTGATGGACTTGACTGGGCTGAAGAAGATGTACGGGTCTGGCGTGCAGTTGAGTGGATGGGCTGGAGCAGTTGTTGGTTCGCGCTGGGCCGCGATTTGCTTGGGCGGGTCAGATTGGTGGTCGGGTTGGAGCGAGCAGGTGCTGACTGGATTTGGGTCGGATTTTCATCAAATGGGCTGCATCTGACAGGACCCATCCCAATCCCCCCGGGATTAGTGCGGGATGACCCTGCTCCCGTCTGAAACGAAGTGTCAGACAAGGGATCTTTTCGACCTTTGCCCTCCCGGGCTATCAGAGTACGCCAGGATCCGGAGGAGACATGTGATATCTCGGTCTCTGCTACAGTCCACATCCGATGTCAACCTGAAGGGCAGTCAAAACATTAAAAACTGTGAGTGGACAAAACAAAAGTTTATAAAACATTTAATAAGAAGACATTTGTACCCTCCACTAAAAAGCATGCATGCATTCGAAAACCATTTAACCAAATGGAAACCATATGTGAGAACTAAGCCCAAAACAGAATATAAACCAAGGTCGAAATGACCACAATGAAAACGACCATACGGGCCACTGCCCAAATCCATAAGGGACGCGGCCCCAAACCATAAAGAAACCAAGTACACGAGCCACTGCTCAAATCTTGTGCACACCTGTGCACACCACATCTCATATATCATATATACATATAAGTCACACAACCAATCCTGTCACGGTATCCAAAGCTACGCGCGTGCTACCCAGGTCTCAATCCGAGTCTTCTCAAAGTCAAGATCAATGTCCGCAGACCACTGACCCTACCCGAGGTAATAGTAATCATAGCCTTCCTGAGAGTAAGGAACCCAACTGGGGGGTGACTCCACTCAGTCGGTGCTCCGTGACTACTCCGGGGTCCACCCAGGCCAACGACCCTCCCCGGAGGAGATAGTAGAAGTCAAGGAAGGTAGATGAACATATATATACATAACATAATATCCATGCCCGGTTCCCCTGAACCGTCATGATCCATAATATCCATAACCAAGGTAACATGCCGGTTCCCATAAACCGTCATGTACCGTAATAACCAACAAGGGTTCATGCCGGTTCCCATAAACCGTCATGAACTAGAATGACCTTTCCAGAGTTCATGTCGGTTCCCATAAACCGTCATGAACCTGGAAATCCACGTAGGGTCCCTGACCCGAAATCATAAACCGTAAAGTAACTGGGTCTCGTGCCCGAGTTTATCCATTTAGAAATCCAAAACCAAATCATTTAAATCAATAAAGAAATACAGACCCGTATAAGCACCGTATAAGGCCGAAACCTCGAAATACGTGCTTATACGTAACCACATACAAATGCACCCATGGCATCATCAAACATGTAATAAAACATATAATAAACATTTATGCATGCACCAATTTAGAAAACAAAGTCCACTCACAGACCGTCCGAGCTGCCGCCTCGATTTGCGTGCCATACGGCTCCCCGAGCTGGTCACCATCACCGAGACTCCCAAACCTGTCCAAATCGTAATATAAGGTTACTAACTACTTAATTAACCTCCTACCAAAGCCCCGTAATTTTCTGATATTTTTAACTATTTTTAAAACCGAACCTAAACCTTCTGATGCCCCGAAACATATCGAGACGGTGTCCGATTGACACGAAACTAGTCCCAAAATGTTTGTTACATCGAATAGATGAATTCCCATGTTGAACACTTTCCCAAATTCCCTGCCACGCGCCCTCACGCGCCGCCTGAAGTGGCTGCGCGTGGGCCTCACGCGCCTGCTACAGTACCTGCTGACGTCATCGCTGACGTCAGCATGACGTCATCTGACAGCTGTCAGGTCTGACATGTCAGACTCTGACAGCTGTCAGGTCTGACATGTCAGACTCTGACAGGTGCCACGTGTCATGCTCCCATTGGTCCACGTCACTGTGCTGTCAGTGCCACGTGGCAGTCTGACATATGCCACGTGTCATCACGGCACTGGTCCACGTCAGTGCCACGTGTCAGCCGCTGATTGGGCCACGTCACTGACATGTCAGTGCTGACTGTGCACTGACATGTGACACGTGTCGGCTGATGAGTGGTCCACGTCACTTGACAATCTGACAGGTGCCACGTCATCATGCCACGTCACCACCGTCAACCTCGCACAGCCGGTCCGGGCCGGCCGGTCCGGTTTTTCCTGCAACTTGGACCGGCGTAACCGGTCCAGGTCTCCTTCTCCCTCATTTTCGGTCCGTTTGCTTCCATTCCAATTCCTAAATTCCTCTTTTAATCTTTCCTATCAATCCTAATTAACTAAACAACCTAAAACCTACGAAATCCGACTGGTCCAATTTGAACCTCACGGTTCGATTTTTCCCGATCAGCCTACACGGCAGCTCGGCCGTCAACCACCACCAAAACTTTCCTAAAATGTCCCTAGCAACCTAATGGACTCATTAAAACCATTAAAAACTAACCATAACAACGAAAATGGAAAAATGGATTAAAATGGGCTAACCGGGTACCCGTTCGGGTTTCTCCTCCTCTCGCCGCCGTGGGCGGCGGTTCAGGCCTCCAGGCCGGCCACCTCAGCTCCCTCAATCTCCCTGGTCCTCTGCCTGGTCATGGGTGATGGTTGGCTGGGTTTGGGTTGCACGGGAATGAGAGAAAATGGTGAGATCGGGTGGGTTGTGTTTGAACGAAGAAAATGAAAATGCACGGTGAAGTGCATGTATGTAATGTGTTGTCCAGTGGATGAGTGACACTTGTCACTCATCCATTGGTTGCTAAAAAGCAACTGGGCCCACTAAAGACAAACTGCACTTTTTGTCTCGTAAAACGTGCCATCATGAATAGTAACCGGGAACTTCCGTGAATCGTAACTTCGTCGTCGAACGTCCGAATTCGACGTGCCGCCTGTCTACGGATTCGTATCGTCCTTATCTACGTAATGGTCTTTGGCCCTCGGCCATCGGACCTCCCGGTCAAAAAGTCAACATTGGACCCCTCTTATCCAAAATTACCAAAATGCCCCTAAACTTCCGAACGTCATAACTTCCTCATCGAACGTTGGAATTGAACGTGCCACCTGTCTATGAACTCGTGACGTCACGAACTACGTCACGGTCATCGGTCAAAGTCCATTTGACCGCCCGATTGAAAAGTCAACGTTTTGCCACCACTAGGGGCAAAACGGTCATTTCGCATCGTTCGTCCGATTTCGCCCAACTAATCACGGATTAGCCTCACTAATCGTGATTAGTCACTAATCTAATCCTGGAATTTGGGACGGGTCGTTACAGCATCTGTTTATTTGGGTTGCTGCTTCACAGAAAAATGATTTTGGGCTCATCATAATCTGGGCTTGGATTAATTTGGGCTGCAAAATTAATTAAACAATTAATTAGTAATATTTCACCGAAATTCGTCCATAATTTCTTCGTTATAATTCCGATCGAGACGATTCTTTCGCCAAAATACTCCAAATTACAAGATTTATTTATTTAAATAGAAAAATCACAAAATAAATTATTTTGTCTAATTATTTATTATTTTAATATTAAAAGTCAAGTATAAAGGGTATAAAATAATATAAAATAATGCTTATTTAACGACCTATCAGACGTAAAGAAAGAGGACAAATTAACTGTTCTTTCTTTCATATCAGTTATTCTTCCTCAAAAAATAGAGACAACTCTTCTTTGGGCTAAAGAAATCCGTAGAAACCCACCCTAATTCCAATTCCATTATCCAACGACGTAAATCCAATTCACGAATCAATGAAACAATGAACAGAAAACAACAATGCTATTTCCAATTCCATAACAAAGACCCACGTCATGCTCAAGGGATCTACGAAAAGAAAACCTATAATTTCCAGCGATACCGTTCGGATTTGGCACCCAAGGATTGCAAGCATGCATATTTGAGAGTTAGTGACCTTTTGTGGTCAAGCAAAGTAGGAAACCCGGGAGTCTATTTGAAATTTGAAATGCAACAACAATTGGAATCCTCTAGTATCAGCAGTGGCTGACCTGCCACGTGGCACTCAGGCCACATGGCCTACTAATCACCTACTACGTGGCACCTGACAATCTATGTGGTCACGTGGCACTTAGGCCACCTGCCACGTGGCACTCAGGCCACATGGCCTACTAATCACCTGCTACGTGGCACCTGACAATCTATGTGGCACCCAATCATGTGGCACAAATGGTCCCTTACCACGTGTCAGAGCTGATTATTAATTCAACCTTCAATATCTCTCTCGTTTCTCAGCCAAATTTCACAAACTTTATATCAAACTCTATCTACTCAACCTAAAGGATCCAAATCTAAGCCCATAATTCAGAAATATTGTCTGGATTCCAAGATATGAGCCTCCAAAGTCATGTGTCACCTTCCCCCTCTCACACCGTGCACTCCCAACGTCTTACACCTTCAAACCCTAGCTCATCTTGCTCGTGAAGGTTCCTATAACACGTTTTCAGCCTTGGTATGGTCCAAAACCTCTTTGTAACGACCCGAACTTTCGTAAATATTATTTTATTGTAAAATGATCGTTTTGCCCCTGAGGGGGGGAAATGTTGACTTTTGCCTCGGGAAATATTTAGGACTTTTACCCATGACCGTGACGTAGTTTAGGACGTCACGAGTTCATAGGCAGGTGGCACGTTCGATTCCGACGTTCGAGGAAGAAGTTGTGACGTTCGGAAGTTTAGGGGTATTTTGGTAATTTGGTCAATTAGGGGCCAAATGTTGACTTTTGACCCGGGAAGTCCAATGGACGAGGGCCAAGGACCGTTACGTAGGTCCCTTCGATACGAATCCGTAGACAGGCGGCACGCCAAAATCGGACATACGACGAAAAAGTTATGGTCAAGAACGTAATTACGATTAAACCGAACTAACCGAGAGTCGGAATAAAATAATAATAAAATAATAGAATCTGATTACTTTAACCCAATCAATCTGGACCCTTGATGAGTGACACATGTCACTCATCTACCTCATCCCCTAAAACCAGGATCTATGTTTGCCATTTGATTAATTAATTAATTAATCTCCTTAAATCCTCACCATTGATCCTATATTGAGAGTTAATCTCAGCCATTGATTTCATTTTCTCCTTCTGTTCTTAAACCTTCAGAGACTCACATTTTCATTTTCATTCTCTCAAAACCGTGTACTCTCACCCTTCGAACAAACACTCCAGCAGCTCACCACCCAACCTCCCTCACCAGGCAACCACCAACAACCCCCAGACACCGGTCACCACCACCACGGCCACCCTGCACGGCCGGAAAACCCACAAACCCGAGAAGGAAACCAAACCACCCGAAACTGCCCAACCGTCCAAACCTTCACTCCTGCACTTGAACTAACCTAGGGATGGGTTAACTGAGACCTCTGGATGACTCAAGACTGGACTGGGCAGCCCACGGCGGCGACACGGCGGCGGTAAGCCTGAAAACCCGAGAGACACCGATTTCCTTCCCTGTTTCAAAACGTCCGTTTTTGACGTTGGAAATGTTTGGTTGCTTTTGAGACATATCCTAGGGGACTAGACGAGCATTTTGGACCAGAGTTCGTGGCTGGAAGTTCGACGACTCGCCGGAGAAGACGAACCAGAGCCGGCAGCCGGTTTCCCTTCGATTTTCAGGTAGTTTCTTGAACCTAAAAACCTGTTTTAATTACACAGAACCATAAAACATGATTAGACGAGTTCATAGGAACAAATCCCATCGATTATGGTGGTCGGGTTGATGAGAACTGATCGGGTCGAACCGTGGGTCTGCGGTGACCCGGTTACTGTAGCTGATGACGTCATCATGCTGACGTCAGCAGTGACGTCATGATGACGTCATCATGTCAGAATATTGTCAGACCAGGGACCAATAGGATGTTGACACGTGTCCTCTGACACTGTTAGTGATGACGTCATGTTGACGTCAGCAGTGACGTCATGCTGACGTCAGCATCACTGTAGCACCGTTGACCAGAGGGTTGACCGGCGCGTGGGGGGCGCGTGTGAACAGTATTTTGTGTGGGACCAGTGTCATTTTCAAGGTTTCGACGATACGGATCCAATGGCGGTGGTTTCGTGTCGATCGGAGATCGTTAGGTTGGTCAAATTAGGGTTTGACGCCTTGGGAAGCGTGTTCGGACAGCTTTCCCGGGCCGGTTTCAGTCTAGGGTTTCTTAGTTGTTTAGTAGGGACTTAAAGTGACCTTTACGTATGCCTTGGACATGACAGGAATTGTACTTTAATCCTTGGACGGGGCTTTACGTTAAGGATTGCAGCGGGATTGTACTGTGAGTAGGCCTTTGATTTCACTAAACTTCGGCATGCATAACTGTTTTACTTTCTATTATATCTATATGTGATTCAAGTAAAAGTATCTGTTTATCTTGAGTATGATTTATGGCACGTATTACGATGTTTGGGCATGAGACCCGTCTGGTTGTTTATGATTGGTTTTGAGTCATGTATATGTATATATGGATTGCGATACTTATCTTTGGTACTGCACTGTATAGATCTACCCTAGGATTCTATCTCCTTCGGATGTAGGTACCCCGGAGTGGTCATGGCGCATTGCCTGTGAGGAGTCATTCTACGGAGGGACCGGACCGTAGAGTGACTCAGGAGCAGGATTGCTACTGTTGGACGTCTGGGACGTCAGGCATCTAGAATGCCATGCTCGGACTGGGTTCGGGATTTGGACTCGGGATTGAGACCCCGGGTGGCACGCGTAGCCTTGGAACTGTGACCTTATTGGGCATCTGGGACGTCAGGCATCTAGGATGTCAGGGTTGGGATGTATAGTGCAGTGACTGAGATTATATTATGTTGATATTATTCTGCTTATGATTATATGATTTTGTGGTTTATGATACTAATGCATGTCTTTTCGGAAAACGGAGGGGAAAATCTATATGTTTTCGAAATGGTAAACTATTTTGTAAACCTTGAGTTTCGGCCCACTCACCCTTGTTGTTTTACTACCCCTCCAGGTAGTGCTATTAAGGAGGAGGATCCCGAGGAAGAGGAGGAGGATCCCGAGGAAGAGGCATAGGTTTACGTTGCGCACCTGAACCCTACTGCTGGGTAGGTTGGCACGTAGTGTGTCTAGAGTCGTGCTCAATAAACTGTATTCGGGAACTATCCCTAGTCTGACACTATTTGTATTCGAGTATTTGTGTGGCGTGCTATGTATGACTTAACTATGGATTTTCTTTATGCATTTTACTTTCAATAAGGGTAATTATGATATTTTAATGTCGGGTGTCAGACGGGAGCAGGGCACGTCCCGGGTGGTCCCAGGGGGATCGGGGCGGGTCCTGTCACTCTTCCATATGAAGATGGGATGATTGGGTAAAATGTGTGTTTGTGTGTGTTTGCACGGGAAAAAGGGAGAGAGAGAAAAGTGAAATGGATAAGGATCCCACCAATCCTATCCACACAACCTAAAAATATCCATAATTTTCCCACTTCCTATTTTTCCATTCCCCAATTTAGAAAGGCAAGCAAACTCCCAAGGGTAAAACCGTCCAACAAGCTAAATAATTACCAAAAAATCTCATAAAAAAATCCCCAAAAATCTCGTTACTCCCTTAATTAAGGTCTGGGTCGTTACACTGTTGGTGCAATCGCAAGCCCACTCGATGTCTACCTCTAGCGGGTCTGCAATTCGGGTCACCCGACCTAGCGACTTGACCCGACTTGAAAAAACGTGTTTCACGACCATTTTTCACGCTCTAATACTCCATTTTCATCTAATTTACCCTAAAAAAGATCTATAGCTTCAAAACCAAAAGAACTTACCTCGAAACCTCTATTCAAAACTCCCAACTTTCGGCCTAAACCAAGCTCCCTATTCCGCTTTTCCTCGCGTTTAAACTAGAGTGTTTCTAACCCAGAACATTCCCAAGAATCCAATTAGGATTCTAATGACTGTAGTTGTAAGCTAGAATACTTCAACAGGTCACACGAACAATTTTACGATTTACAATTTTTCTATTTTAAGTTTGGTTCTCCTTTCTAGTGCTCTTCTCTTCCTTCACTCTTTTTTCTTCCCTTCCTTTCTCTCCTTCCCCACTCTATTTTATGGTCACCTTTTCTTCCCTGCTTGGTTTTTCTCTTTTTCGGTGTCATCCCCCCTAACACCCTAGGACCTTCTTGCAAAATTACCAAAATACTTTTATATCTAAAATTACCAAAATGCTTCTAGTTACTTTTGACCCATAACGAACCTATTTGATTTCCGATTTCGGCATGCACCTGTCTATGGACTCAGGAGTCTGATATCTTCGTAACGGCCCTCATAATATGTCCAAAAAGTATCCAGGTCAAAAACTCAATATTTGAACATATAAGGGCAAAATCGTAAATTTTATTTAATTTTTTCCAACTTTTATTTTTCTCGAATTTGTAATCCGTTTTAATTGTATCATACTGAAATATGTCTAGCCCTAATATTGATCGTAATGTATTAATCTACTGAGTTTAATATTCTCACACTAAATCCATCCAATAAAATATTGTGCAATAAAAAACAGGCCCTTCAAGTTGCAACCAATATTACGACATGTCAATTGCTGATTATTAATTCATTATAAATTAAAATGGGCCGAGATGCTAAAATCGTTACGCCCGCGTACAGCTCAAATTTTGACCCGAACCAGCTTTCAAAGATTGAGCGGCAAACCCTAGCGTAATCCTCCTGACATCATCCCTCCCTCTCTCCCTCTCTTATCATCGTTCTCGTTACTTCGCCGGCATCGAATTCACCTGCAGCCGCGAAGGGCGTTATTTTCTCCGGTTCATGTGATCCTTTCTCTTTTCGGCTGTCAGGTTTTTCATCTTGCTCCCATTTTTTAAATTTCTTTGACAGTTAATTTCTTTAGCTCATCGATGTAATTGCCTCAAAGGTATAGCGCAGAGGCAGTGGGCGAGCAGAAGTCGGGGCAAAAGCAAGGGGGAATTAGAGGGGATACAAAGGTAAGCAATTACTTATTGAAGCACTTGAGGGCAAGATGTTAGATGTTTTACGCTTGAAGATGGAAGCTTTAATGGAGGTTTTCAGGAGTTGGGGTGGTCATTTGACCACCCTTGCTCCTTAATAGATCCGCCCCTGGTCATTCAGTTTCAACATTGGTATGTATTTCTGTATTGGTAGGTAAAGTTCTATTTGTAATTGTGTTCATTACGTTCATTACTGTTGGTAATTTTGGATTCTGCAATTTATGCTATTGATTGCTTGTTGTGCCTATATTTTGATGGTTTTTTTTTTTTGGTGTGTTTATACTTAATTTAGCCATTCTCTTTGATTCATTTGATAATTGTTTCAAATAGATGGAAAGTGACTTAATTGCTCTGCGGATGACACCTGCTTTTCGGAGCCTCTTATTGCCCACTTTCCAAAGATCCACCTCGGCCGTTCAGTTACATAACAAGCTTAGTTCCACTTCCAGCCCCAGGTCACTATTGTTGTCCGATCAGTTAAAACCTGTGTCTTGTGCTGCTTTCAATGTAATTTACTCAAATACCATCAGTGATTTAGGTCTTAGCAATGTTCCAAACTCTGAGACTCAGCTGCATCAAGTAAGATTAAATAACGGTTCACCCAATCAGGAGAAAGTAGGAAACAATGTGAAAACCAGGCCTCTGGTTTTAGATACCAAAAAGAGGCTTATATTTTATTCTCAGATGCTTCGTACCTGTGTTTTGCAAGGGTCTTTGAATGAGGGGAAGGCCATTCATGGGCAGGTGATAAAAAATGGGATTGATCCAGACTCACATTTGTGGGTTTCATTGGTTAATGTTTATGCAAAATGTGGCGACTCTAGGTATGCACGCAAAGTTCTTGATGAGATGCCTGAACGGGATGTTGTGTCGTGGACAACTTTAATTCAAGGGTTTGTAGTTGAAGGTTCTGGTGTTGATGCTGTTAAATTATTCTGTGAGATGAAGAAAGATGGTACAATAGCAAATGACTTTGCTTTGGCAACTGGTCTGAAAGCATGTTCTTTGTGCTTTGATTTGGGTTTTGGGAAACAGCTGCATGCTGAAGCAGTGAAACTGGGGTTCTTTACAGATGTTTTCGTTAGTTCTGCTCTTGTTGGTCTTTATTCAAAATGTGGTGAGATGGAAGTTGCAGATAGAGTGTTATTTTGTATGCCAGAGCAGAATGTAGTATCATGGAATGCACTGCTCAATGGGTATGCTCAGGAAGGTGACGGGAAACAAGTTCTGAAATTGTTCTGCAGAATGATGGAATCAGAAATGAGGTTGAGCAAGTTTACCTTGTCCACTGTTCTCAAAGGTTGTGCAAACTTGGGAAATTTAAGGGGAGGTCAGTTTCTGCATTCTCTAGCAGTGAAAATTGGGCGTGAGATAGATGAATTTCTGGGTTGTAGCCTCGTTGACATGTATTCAAAGTGTGGGGTGGCAACAGATGCGGTAAAGGTATTCAGGAGGATTAAAAATCCTGATATAGTGGCCTGGAGTGCAATTATCGCTTGCCTTGATCAACAAGGGAAATACCAAGAAGTGGCTCAGCTATTTCGTGCAATGATAAGCACGGGCATCTCACCAAATAAATTTTGCCTTTCTAGTATCATCAGTGCTGCCACTGATCTCGGAGACCTGCATTATGGTGAAAGCATCCATGCTCTTGTATGGAAATTTGGGTGTGAATCTGATAACCCAGTCAGCAATGCTCTAATCACAATGTATATGAAACTTGGGCGTGTGCTAGATGGGTCTCAGATTTTTGAGGCAATGACAGATCGTGATTTGATTTCATGGAATGCTTTTTTATCGGGAGCACACAATCATGAAATAGGTGATCTAGGGCCCAGAATCTTCCACCAAATGCTTGTCGAAGGATTCAAGCCCAACATGTACTCCTTCATTAGTGTTTTAAGGTCTTGCTCTAGCCTCTTGGATGTAGACCTTGGAAAACAAGTACATGCCCATATTGTCAAAACTAGCCTCCATGATAATGACTTTGTTGGGACAGCTCTCATTGACATGTATGCCAAAAGCAGATTCTTGGAAGATGCTGTGATAACTTTCAATAGATTGAGTAATCGAGACATCTTCACTTGGACAGTCATCATTACTGGTTATGCACAAACTGATCAAGCAGAGAAAGCTGTTGCTTGCTTCAGTCAAATGCAACAAGAAGGAGTAAAGCCAAATGAATTCAGCCTTGCTGGCTGTTTGAGTGCTTGCTCCCGTATAGCTATTCTGGGAAATGGGCAGCAGCTCCACTCAATGGCAATTAAGAGTGGGCATTTGGGAGATTTGTTTGTAAGTAGTGCACTTTTTGATATGTATGCCAAATGCGGGTGCATTGGTGATGCTGAGGATATCTTTGAGGGCTTGGTTTCACGTGATACAGTCTCATGGAACATCATGATATGTGGATATTCACAATGTGGGCAAGGAGAGAAGGCTCTTGATGCCTTTTCAACAATGTTGGGTGAAGGCACCATACCAGATGAGATCACCTTCATTGGTGTTCTTTCTGCATGCAGCCACCTGGGTTTAGTCGAAGAAGGTAAACAACACTTTGACTCGCTGAGCAAAGTTTTCAGGATCACTCCTACAATTGAGCATTATGCTTGTATGGTTGATATTCTTGGTAGGGCCGGAAAATTTAATGAGGTTGAAAGCTTCATTGAGACGATGTCACTAACACCGTATGCCATTATTTGGGAGACTGTTCTTGGGGCTTGTAAGATGCATGGAAATGTGGAGTTAGCTGAAACAGCTGCAAGATCGCTTTTTGAGCTTAGACCTGAGATGGATTCGACTTATATCTTACTATCTAATATCTTTGCAATCAAAGGTCGGTGGGAAGATGTTAGCAGAGTCAGAAAATTAATGTCCGGTCAGGGTGTTAAAAAAGAACCTGGTTGTAGCTGGGTTGAAGTTGATGGACAAGTCAACACTTTTGTCTCTCAAGATGCTTCACATCCAAGAATCAGGGATATTCATTTAAAATTACAGGAACTAGGCGAAAAGCTCACATCAGTAGGTTATATACCAGAAACAGAAGGTGTGCTTCATAATATCACTGAAAGAGAAAAAGAGGAACATCTCCAATATCATAGTGAAAGGTTGGCTCTTGCTTTTGCCCTTATAAGCACCCATCCTCGAAAAACTATTCGGGTTTTTAAAAACCTACGCATCTGCAGAGACTGCCACGATGTTATGAAGCTCATCTCAGATGTCACGAAACGGGAAATAGTTGTTCGTGACATCAAGCGGTTTCATCATTTTAAGAGTGGAACTTGCTCCTGTAAGGATTTTTGGTGACCTTCGAATTAGAAGCAGAATTCTAAGCAATTGTCGTCGTAAAGAACTATGAACCACAAATTCCTAGCCAAAGAAGCTTCCCCTTACGAGTACGACTTCTCAACATATTAGCGTATATTTTTCACTACACAATTTGAAAATTCAAATTTTATGATTTCTGATTACTTATTTTCTCTATTTTTAAACAAAATGAGCAGGTTTTGAAAGGGTCATTCTTTTTCTCCTCAATGCCGAAGCGGCTTCTTTCCTGCTCACGTCTGCATATATCGTCACTCGTCCTGGCCATGAGATTAGGAGATGGTTTTGTTTGACTGCATTCTATAATATTTGTTTCTTGAATCTTATATCTGAAAAATATGGTATGAAACAGAATGCTAATTCACACTGTTTCTCTTCAGAACTTCAGAATCTTAATAGTGGTGAGAGCTGTGAGGGATTGCTGAGCCTCATAGGAGAGGAGGCGAGCACAAAAGTCAGTGAAAGGGGGTAGGGGAGGAAAGTTTAAAATTGCAGTGACTAGCCTGGCATAGTCTGCACCTAGTCCACAAAGTACCAAGGTCACAAGATCAACACTGGAAACAGGTTCATTGATTGCAGCCAAAGCATCTGCGAAAGATCTGGCGTGGGAGAGATAGTTAGAAATGGTTTTGGTGCCTTTTGAGATGGATAGCAATTGAAAATGGAGGTGGGTTGCATTGGCCAAACAATGCTGAGAAAAATTCTGACGGAGGCAGTCCCATATTTGTTTGGATGTGGACAATCCAACAACTGGGATAAAACAAGTTCACTGAGAGTAGCGCGGAGCATGCTCACGAGCATCTGGTCCGTCTGAAACCAGGAGACGGCAGCCAGATTAGGGACGGTGGCTGAGACTTCTGAGGTTAGCGAGTACGCAGAGCCAGAGGAGGAGGAAACGGCAAGGGGAGCAGGACACTGATAAGGTCCATCAATGTATCTCCAGAAATTGTGGCCAAGTAAATACGGCTTTACCGGCTCTACCAAAGTAGGTAATTGGTTTCTGTGAGCTTTGCTGAGACAAGGGTTGAGATATTTGGGGTGGTGGTGGAGGAATTTGCAGGGGAGGAGTTGATGGCAGCTTGGGTGGAGGCCATTTGAGAAGTACTATTTTGAGGGGGAAAGCAGGGAAAATGCGAGTACGCAAAGGGAAAAACAGGTTCAACTAGGAAAAGGAGAGGCGAAAAAGGAGGGGAAGAACTGTGTGAACCTAGGGCTGTGATATCATGTGAATTCTCAGTAATTCATTGATTCAGTAGTGGGAATCAAGTTCTAGTTATATACAAAGTCCCTAACTGATATAAGCTGTAATCAAGGCTATCCCTATACAATAGAAGTGAGACTAGTAACAGATTACAAGATTCAAATTCAAATTCAAATTCAAACTACAGCTTATCTACAATTCCTTTGACATCCTTAACTTTTCTGCACATTAACACTTTCTGTACTCAATTGAGCGTCAAGCAGTCAAGCTGCGAGCCTTTAGGACACTTTCATCTCCTTTTTGAGGTTTGGTTTGGTTCCATGGGTTTCAATAGTGCTTAGGTACTGTCCCCCAATTTTTGCAACTATGTGTCGTAGTGATGCTTTTGTTTCAGTTCATTAATCAGGGTTGTACGAAAGCTGAAATTCCGGGAAACGGACGATAATTCCGGAAATTTATTGGTATTTCACCGTGCAAAAGAAAGACTGGTTTCTGCAGGTCGAACATCAAGCCACAAATAGGAAGTGAAAAACTGCTGGTGCGGCCTCTATGCTATGTTTCTTTCGTCCGATGCTACCATGTTAGCTGCCACCAAGTTTCATTGTATATATACATGCACCCAAAAAATTAATTGTGTATATTTTCTGGGTTCTGTACACTAATATTGGGAGCCAGATAGATTTGTAAATCTGCAATTAAAGTTCATTGGGTAAAGCTTCAGTATTGGGAATACCTTAACCTGAATGTCTTGGCCTCAAATATGATTATGAAATTGTACAATATTGGAACGCAAACAAAACGTTAGTTCAACATTACCGAGTCTCCAAGGGGAAACCAGAAGTTTATGCTTTTCTAAAAAGTTTATTCTTACTATTGCACACATGTCATGCATTCCATCTAGAAAAATAAGTTACACCAAAAATGGGGCATCCTCCCAATAGATAAAATAACAACGCAGCAAATCAAGGACCAAACTTCAGTAGCGTACGAGGACGTCTCGTGCAACTATAGCCTAGGCGTTCCAACAATCTTATAAAACCCCTAGAAAGCCGGAAAAGAGTATACTTTCCTGTGGATCGCCGAGACAATGACCTTATTGCTCTTCTGATTCTGCATCTCCATCAGAAAGAGCATTCTCAACTTCACTCCCACTGTTTGGTCTATCATTATTGATAAGTGAGGATCTCCCAGCAGCTGACTCCGAGTTTGGATGAAGGTCATATTTAACGAATTTGATCTTCTCTTTCTTCTCACCATTTGTCCCTTTCCGTTTACTTCCTCTCTTCTCTGTTGATGTCATTGTATGAGCAGCATCTACAAATGCAGCACTCATGAATTCGTTTTCCTTTTCATTATTCTCCTCGTCTGAATGCTGGTCTTCTCCCTTATTATCAATGTAAAAGAGAAGATCTTCATCCACCATCTTGTTCCCCAACTTAGAAACTAGTTGCTCAGAGTCTGATTTGGAAAGATCGAGAGCCAGTTTGGTACGAAACTTTGCAATGCTATCATGAAATACTCTTAAGCCCAGATTCTCAAGGTTAAGAAGCCATTCTGGAAAATGAGATAAATATTAGAGAATTATGCTAAAATCTGCCTCGTTGATTTAGCAAAAGGTTAGTATAATAACTTACTTATAAGAGCTTTTGGTGAGCCTCCAATGGATCTGATAGGAATCTGATTCTTTACCCATTTAATTATTTGGGAAGATAATTGTGAACTAGAAAACGCAGTTACATATGAGATGGCTCTCTTCTGATCCCCATGCTCCCTGAAGCATGCCATTAAATATACTTTTTTTGTGAGGATTTCATTATATTTTCAACAACGTTATGAAATCTATTTCAATTTTTTCTTTCTTACCTGAAAAACTCCACTGCCTCGTGAGCAAAAATCAATCTTTTCAAGGCAAGACTTCTCATGTTCTCAGCAGGTATGCGGATCACTTTCCCAGGATTGAGGAAAGAATAGTCAACCAATATGATGGCATCATACAGAACTTTCCTCAACAAAATTTCGTCTTCAGAACTCTGCATATAAAGATTAACATTTTAGTTTTAGGATCATATCAAGACAAAGATAATTTTGCTCCGCACGAATTTTAGAAGCCCACCATTTGAAAAGATGAAAACAATACAGCAGACGCATCAAACTAAATATTTCAAAAGAGGGATACTAACCAGTAGGGAAGTAACAGGCAAAGTCCCCTCCAGTAGCATTCCCAAAAGGATTTCTAGTTGACACAATGATAAGGATGTTAGCACATGAACTATGAAAGCCAGTATCATCCTTACAGGAGGAATGAAACTCTATTCAATGAAATGAAACACAAGGCAGCCAAAAACTAGGATAGCATCAAACAGTTTCAGAAGCGTGTGATAGAAATTCACTTTTTGAATTCAACGACACAAAAGAAACATATACATTTGAATATGACAACCAGAAAACCTGCCAATCCACCTTCAGAAATTATATTCCAAAATAAGGCACTGTTTCTTATTTTTTGTCCTAAACCTTTTGGGTGCAGATAACCCTCACGCATTCAACGTTATGCAGAACTCATGCTTTCACTAAAATAAAGCTATCTCATGTAGCAAAACCTGATCAAAATACACATGCACAATCTCCTATATGAGGCAAAGCTTAAACAATACTAACCGAAATGGTACAAGTTCTGAAACCCGGTAATGGAACCAATCGACCAAGTTCTCAACTCCGTCTCCAACTCCTCCCTTGGAGTCCCAACCTTGAGATTCAAGCAAAGTTTCAATAAAAACAACTCCACAATAGCCACTGCAGCCAAGTAACCTACATCACCTCCTTTCTCAGTTAGGATTCCAAACACCTCACTGCTCACTAAAGGTAAGAAAGATTCTAACCCCTCATTTGAGTTCATCCACACACGAATTAAGCTCAAAAAAGGCGCAATCGAATTCAAACCAATTGAACTATCATTGTCACCTAAATCCCTGAAAGAAGACAAATTTGCATAACCAAGAATCACTCCTATCAAATTCTTAACCTCATTCATCGCTTTCTTCTCCCTTCTCGATGACAAGTCCATCTTAAGCATATCAACAACCACATTGCACACCTCGTAAACCACCGGAGCAAGCAACGCGATGCTCTGTGAAGAAGTGGACGAAGCTGACCACGCCGAAACCAGCTGAAACAAGTCCTTTGCTGCTGATATTCGATCCAACTGGTCGTCTTTCGGGTGATTACGGGTATGAAAGGTTAGTGCGGCGTAGACCCAGATGGATTCGAGAGGTGGGTCGACTCGAGATTGCATTAGCTGGTAGAACTCTTGAATAAAGTGAGAGAAATTGGGGGTTTTGTTGTGGATTTCCGCTAAAACGTTTTGAATTGATTGGGCTAGCTTGAGGTCGTAGTTCTTGCCAATCATGGGTTTGAGGTTTGGTCGTTCTGAGGAGTTTGATGAGGGCATTAGAGCCAGAGCCATGGTTAAAGCTGAAATGCTATCAATTTGTTTCAGTAAGGACGAAGAAGTTATAAGAAGGCGCTAAGCTAAAAGAAACCCAAAACCCTACCTTGTGAGCTGCTCAGTTAAGAAACGGAAGGATTTAGAGTTTAAGCCTTTAAGGGGTTGCCGACCAAACGGGTGGGTCAACGAGTCGGGTCTACCGTGATCTGAGTTTCGCAATAACACGTGGCTTTTCGCACTCTATTGGTTGAACCACAGGCCCCACTGCTAAACTATGCTCAATCGAACCAATCAGATGCAGGGAACACGTAAAGGAAGCAGATGGAAATTTCACGACTACATTTAAATGAAAGGTTGATCCCCCAAATTACAAAAAGGTTAGATTTTTTTAGGTGGAAAATCCTTATAAGTATTACTGTTTGATACAACTTTGTGTTCTTGTTCGAATTCTGGAGAGTTAGTTATGGCGGAGCGGAAGCCAATTTTAGTGACAATCTCACTGTTGGTGGTCTTAACCTGTGCACCAATCTCTGAGTGTGCTAAGAAGCCATTGACGGTTGCTAGGAAAGAAGACATTCCTTACATTAAATGCCAAGTCTGTGAGAAGCTCGCAGCACAACTGCACCAGCAAGTTGATAAAAAGCGAGCTGAGATCGCTCCTAAGAAGGTATTTTTACCATCTGGGATTTCTTCCAGAGTCTTCAATATTCTTCTGTCTGGGAATTTGATTTGTGGGTTTTGTTCGTTTGTTGAATTTGAATGTGGGTTCTTGTTTGTTTGGTGCTAGATCTCGGAGTATCAGATTATTGAGATATCAGAGAACGTCTGTAATTTGAAGAAGGCAGAAGCGGATTGGATTTTGCAGATTGATGTAGTTGAGCAAGGAGATAAGTTGGAGGTAACAATTGCCCGCTTTGATTTTGGTTTTAGCTTTTTAGGCCTGCTTTGAAGTTTTGTGCTTATATATTGCTTGGAAAATATGGTGCTTTCACTTGAGGAATTATGGCTTATATGTTGATGGTATAATGTAGAGCTACTCCATAAATTACAGCCGTTAGTTTCTGCCTGTGGTACTTATAAGGCGTATACATAATGAAAGTGATTCTAATTCATGTAGGCTGTTTGTTGCTCATGATTCTTACCTGCTACATCATTTTTACTTTTCAGCTGGTTGAACAAGGTTCCGAAGGACAATGTAATTCGGAATGCAAGACAATAGAGCGAGCTTGCCAGGAGGTGAGGTTTCGGGTCTGGTTTTTGTATTTTTTGTTGTGTGTCTGGATTACTTTGCTTCCTAGTAGATTGATCCAATAAGCCAATCAAGTTATGTTCTTTGGTTTTCCACTTCTTTTCTTTTTAATTGACTGGGAGAAGTCAATGGTTTTCTTAATTTTATATGATGTCTGCGATATGATTAACATTTCCATCCTATCTCTTGTTATTGGCCTTCAATATTGCATTAGTCGCACTGATAACGTGTGGGATACAATCAAATTAAACTCTAATCTGGAATATTACAGGTTTTGGGGTATTCTGATACTGATGTAGCCGAATATCTATATAAATCCAAGCCCGACATTGATTCATTGGTGAATTATCTATGCAAAGACCTTACTAGAGCATGCAGTAACAGGCCTCCCCCAGTTCCTAAGGTAACTGCTTATTGACTTGATATTCTATTCAGTTCATTTTTAACAACAATATGTCAATATGTTTGCTATGTATCATCCTGAGTTGGTCCATTGAGATTTGGGTTCATCTTCCATTGAAGTACTTTTATGTTCGATATGATTCTGTATGTCTCAAAGATTATCATTATAGAGTTTAAAGCAACATAGAGATTCCGATCATGTGTCCTTCATTCTTAAACTTTGTTTGGCCATCATTAAATTATTTTTTAACTCCTTTACACACATGCGGCTTATGTATGACCACCGATGTTGTATGGTAGCCTTCTATGGGCTTGGATTTGCACAAGTTGCTAATGAGCAATACGCGTACTTTTGATACTTATGGCACTCTCTTGTGTTTTCCAGGGTAGGACTCCGGGAGAAGCTTTTGTGCCCAAGTCAGCTAAAGAAGCCGAAATGGAAAAGATAATGAAATCTATGGAGGTAATAGCCCTTTCATTGCTGAGAAACTTCAAAACAAAATAGTTTGCTGAAGTTTGAGCAATACTCTGCTTTACCATTCTTCAGGGTATGCCAGGAGCCCCGGGCATGAAAATGTATTCCAGAGATGATTTGATGAACATGAACAATTTTGGTGGCCAAGACGCCGATGATGAAGATGATGACGATGATGAGACTCAGTTTCCCTCGAATTTGGTAATTACAAAAATTTAACCTATAAACTCTCCATAACAAGATCATCATTCTTTCTTTCAGCTTCTAAACAATTTCATCAAACAGGGAAAATTTATGAGAGAAAAAGAAAGTGCAAAGAGCGGTTTGAAACAGACGCTCACGAACGGAATTGTGAAGACCAGGGAGACGCTAAAGAAGCATGCAGGCCGAGTCTCGAACTGGTTGCGGCAAACGTGGAAGGGACTGAAGAAAACAGGGTCAAAGAAGAGTACAAAGGCCAACAAGGCAGAGCTTTAGAACACAAAATTACAATCAATTACATAAATTTTATTGGATTTTTGTTTTTGTTTTTTTGCTAATTTTATCAATATAGTTTTGACATTCAAGTGGGAAGTGAAGTGAAAGTTAAATGCAGATTTTCTGGAGATTTTACTTTTTACTGCTTTCAGATTACACGACAATTGTTCGCCTCATTGCCTTGTTGCGATTCAATCATATTCTGCTATATTCGCTTTCCATTAAATGTTTTTGTGATGCGGGAACAATCACAGGCTTGGATAAGAGATATAAGAGCCAACTCAGGTTTTTTTATACGGAAGCAAAAATTAGGTAAGGCAACACAAAACGGTAGCTTGAAATATTCTCAACCAAAAACCATGGGGTTACTCTTAATTCTTAACTCACTTGGTGTCCAATTGGCAGGGTCGAGATTCCGTCAGGCAATACTTGTGATCAGCCAGTGGGCATAAACACCTTTAGATCTCGTTTGGTATTTGGTAAAACTGAAAAAAAAAAATTAAAACGATTTGATAACAATTTTCAAAAGCAATATGTTGGTTATTTTTGAAAGCTGGCTTTACAAAAATTATGTTAGTATGTAATTATCTATTATGAAAGTAAAATAAAAACGACTTTTCAAAACAGCACAATTGAAGCAATTTTTTTTAAAAAATCAGTGACGGTTTTTGAACTCAAATTTCAGATGAGCTAAACTTATACACCGCATTTTGAAAAAATTCGATGGTACAAGTGAATTTAATTAATAAACATAAAAAGATACCTCTAATTAGGAGGGTGTAATGAGTTTTATTTTTAAATGCATCTATATACATAAATAAAAATTTGATATTAAGAAAAAAAATTACAATAAAAATCATAATTGAGCTACAAATAAAACTGAAATGAGTTACTTAATAAAACTAAGATAGACTATAAATTAATATTGGAATACGCTAGCTAGCCTATAAATACATAAGGAAGCAAGCTTGGGTGGGAAGGATTACACCCCTTCCAGCCCAGGCCTTAGCCCCATTCCTTAAAAAAAAAACACAATAATCTCAAACTGGTTCGAACTCTGACAAGGAAAAGTCTCATTTTTGACAAAAAATAAAGAAACTCTTCTCCACCCAAAGGCCAATAACCTCAAGCCGGAACATTACTGAAAACAAAAAAATACCCAGAAATAGAAAAAATGTTATTTTCCAAGTCTAAATATATTCAAAATTCAGTTGCATTCATCGTCTTTTTTCTTTCCTACGATTCTATTCGTCTTCATCCGTTATCATTTTTACGATCCAATTCGTCTTCCATCCATACCAGTTTTTATCTGACATCATCCTACAGCTCTAACAAAACCAAAGTTTCACTTGGGCGCATATGCAAATGATGCCAAATTGCCGACTATGGAAGAAAAGTATAGATCTTTATGAAACCATTTTTAGAATAGCAAGATAGCAAGTAAAAGAGACCATCAATAAATAAATTCCAAACCTTTAAGCATCAAAATTTTAACGTTACAATTTTAAGAAATGAATAATTAGAAGTACAGATGTTACAATGTTGTCTGCCTCCTTCATGGAGATTGAGCAACAACCCGCAACACTGGAGAGTCGTTGCATTTTCGGGTTGCTTTCCCTATAGAACAAGAACAAAACACAACTTAGCGCATTTTGTAGTATTGAACCCTTGTGACCGTGCATCGCTGGCCGGTTAATGAATATTTGAGCATTATATCGATATCCCGGGGGTTCTTCTTGTTTTGCGCAACGGTCATGCTTCCGATAACTGATTCTCCTTGACATACCGTTAGCACATCTTCTAAGTACAGGACTGTTTGCTTCCAATGAGTGTTCCTTGATTTCGGCCCTGCATTGTATTTCAAGTTGTCAGAAAGACGACCAGCTTAACACTAACTTCGTGGAACCCCTCAGGTAGAGCCATCCGAAACAAGACGGTCAGACATGTTTAGTTTGAGGTTGAGAGAACATAAGTGCCTCACAAACAATGTTGGCATCCAGTAATTTAAGAGTGCCAAAATCAGACTAGAGGTTTAATTGCAGAGAAAAAAAGAAAAATTCTTAGATGGAACCCAGTTAAAAAGGGAATGGGGCAGGAACATATTCCATTATATGCTTAAAACTTGGAATTAGGGCCTGGCTTAAGAACTAGGATCTATTCATGCTCTCAATGTTTTGTACATGCGAGTATTTTATAATTTGTGAGGTTGGGTTGTGGTGGGGCAACCATTGTCAAAACAAAATAGTACCATTTCTCTGCTTTAAATGCCTAAATTTCAAAATCAAAAGAAACTTTCATGACAATAATGAAAGAAGTAAAGCATGTAGATATTCACCTGTGGAGAAGCCCGTCAATTTATGGCACTTCGTAAATGACACATCAAAGTAAGCTACCAGAGCATGAATGAAATCATCACGTTCAGCAACAAGCTTGAAAGGAGCCGTGAAGGAAGCATCTCCAGGAGTCATCTTAGAGATATCCATAGTCTGAAAAAGAAATTTAGAGAATTTCAGTGAAATAATTTCCAGCAGAAAGGGAAAAAGACTCTGTTCATGTGTGCGGCAGGACGAACACTACATAGGTAGCATATTGCTCACCTTTAGTAGCTGGCTGTTCGTAACAATTTGATTTTGGTCAACTGTGTCCACAAGGGGCTCCATCATGGCTTGCTTCTTGATGCAGCTCATGTCAAAGCCGTACACATTGTTCCAAACTGGGAATAGCATAAAAATTTGAATAGGTAAGAAACACAATAGAAAAGATATACTGCTAGATTACATGTACATTTTTATGACACGAAAGAACTTTCTGATCTACACGTATGAGACCAAGTCAACAAATAATCAACTTTTATACACAGAAGAGTTCCTAAGGCTTACATTCTATCTTGTCGTCTTTGTACTCTGCATCCTCAATAGCTGTCAAATAGAGAGAAGTTTTATCTGGTAGCAAAACTCCATCATCTGCCTACAAACGGGAAAAGAAAGAAAAAAAAATTTACATATATAAGCCAAAGTATGACAGATCTTCAATTGGAATGTAACAAAAATGATGCCCTATCTCCATGTTTTCTATGCAAATCACAAAACAGCACCACTGCAATGGACTGCATCCTCAACAAGGGTCACAGTACCCCAAAGTACCAGACAATTAATCGGGTAGTTTGTATAAGATGTATCTATTATTGACCAAGATATAACAAATAATTAATGTAGAGCGTCAATACTACTTACAAGCCACTTATCGCGAGCATACAGGACCGTATTCAACATGTTCTCAAACAACAAAAAATATCCCATCCATTCCGAGATTATTATATCCACTTTAGGTACTGGAAGCTCAAGTTCTTCAACCTTTCCCTTCAGAACTGTCACTACTGCATTTTTAAATAACCAATGGGTAAGAAGAATACTTACTTTGTCAAAAGAAAGTCAAGAGACATAACAGAGATACATGCAGGAATAAATTTTGAAAATATTACCATTAGATAATCCATTTGTATCAACAATCTCTTTTGCCATATCAGCCATGTCTGAGCACTCAACCTGCAAATAAAAGAATATGCTAAATCGTCAACATTAAAAAGACGCAACCAAACTACACCACAAAGAGGAAATATACTTAATTTGTAAACAAACTTTCTTTAACAACAACCTACCGCATAAACATGCTTTGCACCCGCTTTTGCACAAAAAAGGGACAGAATTCCAGTCCCAGCTCCCACATCAAGGACAATCTTGTCCTTTATTAGAAACTTATTCTGATAAATGACATTTTGATATGTTTTAGTCCTCACAACATCCTTCAACATTTCCTGCAACACAACAACAGTCAGGGAATCCAATGGATAATAGCAACATGTTAAAAAAACGAATGCAGAACCAGTTTGCAGTCAACCGCAACACACTTACTTCATGGATACCTGCAGTCACATAAAATACAAACGTAAGCCTTTGTAGCACCAAAAGAAAACAAAATATAGATAAGAAGCTCGAAGAATCACCATATTCAAATCAATTAAAAAATTAAACTTTCGTAATCTCCCCTTATTACTTGCTGTAATGGCACTATACAAATCGATTAAAAAATCAAACTTTTGTAATCTCCCCTTATTAGTGGCTGCAATTGCACTCAAACCAGAGCTCCCAATCAACTAAAACTAGAACAACAGCGTAATTAGTGCAACAAATTTAACAAAGTTCGCAACTTTCGAAAATCGAAACCCACACCCAAAAATCAATCTTCAAAATTTTAAAAATTTCCGTTTTCCAATCTCCATGTGTCAATTTTCAGAGCATCCAAACAGAAACTCAAACAAAAAAACAGCTGAAGCAGCAAATATTGATCAAAAGGAAGGAAGGAAGTCTTACCAAAGTGAGAGTATGAGTCGAAGTAATAGTCGGCGCTGGTCTTATCATCGGCTACGATGAAGGAGACCTCAGGCTCGCCCATGGCGTCATCAGCGCCTTTCTCAATTTCAGGGTCGCACATGGACTCGTCGTGGTTGGAGCTCCCGGAGACGTCTTTGAGAGCTTCGTCTTCGCTGTCCGCGAAACGAGTCTTAGAGCCCTGTGGCAAGTGATTGAAGCCAGTTGAACTGTGATTGCCACTGCTGTTGCTCTTTCGGCGACCCATTGACAGCGATTTTTAGGGTTTTGGGAGGGTTTTTTGGGTACTTATTAGCTCGCTCGCACTTCGCAATTTTGAGAAATTTCGTGCGTAAGCGTGCGACGTGTATTTGCTTTGCATTATTGGTAAGTGGGAGTTGGCGGTCGTTTCCTCTTCAAGTTAACATCTTTTCTTTTATATTTTTTATTTTTGGGTTCTCAGGCAGAGTTAAGAGGATCTAGTGCTAAATATGTTGGTTTCTAATTTAATTTTTTATTTAAGAACCTTCTGATTTCCTCTCTCTGAAGTCTGAACTCAAATTCCACAGGCGCCGGTCTTAGATTTGGAGGTGGGGGCCTCACCAGATCTCCATCATCTGGTGGACCAACATCTGCCTCTACCCTTTAGCTTGCTTTCCCACCCTATTCCCTTCCTTTCTCGATCCCTCTTCTCTTGGTTTCTTGGCAATCTCTTGTAGCCTTGTAGGAGTAGGATGCCCTTGTAGTGGTGCTTATGATTACTACGTGAATTCGAGGGACTTTTTATGCTGCTGCAATATCCAGACATTGTGAGCTGAATTGCCCTTCCTTTTGGTGCTTTCAAGTTGTCGATCTTGGAGTTGAAAATCCTCCGGTCTCATTTTGTGCTCGGTATTTTATTTGGTCCTAATTGAGTGTTGATTGTGCTTGTTGTTTATATGGAGCCCTCACTTTCATGTTGTAATCATTATGGTGAATGCAATGACAATTTAATAACAAAAAAATAATTAATTTTTATTTGTAATATTACTGTTAGCGATATTCAATTTGAATTTGATTTTCTTAAAAGATAAATACATACTATTTGATTCAATGAAAGTGGGAAAAAAGGTGTTTCATCTCTTGTTTTCTCTTTCCTTCTCACCAATTGATCACTCATCATCTAAGTCAAAATAAATCTTAGTGAACAATTGAACTAGCAATCGAGTTGATCTAGCCACTTAATATCATGCATTAATAATATTTCTATATATTGTTTACCTGAAAGATCTCAAATTCGACTCTCATTAGATGAAATCGATATCTAATGTTAAATATTATTCTACATTCAATTTTTATATATGTGAGAGATTTTAAGTTCGACTCTCATTAGATAAAATCTATATCTAATATATAATATTATTCTACATTCACTTGTTATATAGAAAGTCTCTATTGAGTAAAATCAATTTTGATAAACAATTGACCTTGTAAACAACTGTCTTAGTCAAAATAAGAAAATTACTTAAAACTTTTAAAGCATTGAATTTCTTACTAGACAAACTTCAAACTACTTTATTTTTAAACCGTACAATCTGTAATTTTGTCATGGTAAAAACAAAAAGATGATGTGAGATACTTAAAAAGTAGGATAATGTCTTACAGCGGATTCTTTGTTTTACATCGTCTTTATTCTTATTGCTATAGCAAATAGCAGACTCAAACTCTTGCAGAGCAGATCAAGCGCACTTACTGTTACACTGGTTCAGTCCCACCTTTCCGGAAGAAGCTTTATCAAATGGCCATGGCGCCCCCGCCATTACAGCTTCGATGTCCGGAATTGCCCGAGGAACGTTTGTCATGTTCTTACAACCATTAGACGTGACATGCTACAAAAGCCAGAATAGTGTATAAGCATGTAGGAACAAGTAAATTCAGTAAAAGGAATCACAGGTTTCAGAAAATGGGTACCAAATCAGACTCGATTCGAACTCCACCGAAACCTTTAAATCTAGTAATTGCTTCACGATTGAAGAACTTGCTAGTATTTGAATTTCCCATGGCTGGAACCAACAAAGCATCAATGAAGTAACAACCAGGCTCCACCGTTATCACCTACAGAACAGGCCCGCCATGACAATCAGTCAAATGCGATATTATTCATTTTAACCAGGGTTTAGAAAACTAAAGATTTAGTGGAAGGATTTAATCAAGGGGAATCAAGGAAAAATAAAATGCATGAAAATTTTAATACTAACCATTCCCTCTCGGAGTTCTCTTGCTGTACGTAAAGACTTCAATCCAGGTTCTTTTGGCCTCTCCACTCCCTGTAAATTACGTAGTTGTTCCGAATTTCGCCAAGGTGAAATGCCAAGTTATTTAGAAAAGAATTCTGAAACGAAAGATAAAGCAGAAAACTGTAGCATATAAATTATAGATAATAACCTTTGGATAGCCGCCAGGGTCATGGGTGTCAATACCAAGCAAATGCCCAAGACCGTGAGGCATGAATACAGCACCCAGACGTTCAGCCATCATATCATCAACATTGCTAGAACCAACAACGAAACTAGTGAAAACTTGCAAGTAAATATACTACAGTACATCATTGAGATAAAATACGATTGTTACCCAACTAGGATGCTGCCTCTTTTCAATGATTCAAGAACTTTTTTTTCTGCTAGTCTGCAATTATGAAGCAAAAAGAATTAGAATAAACATGATATTAAAAGCATAAATATCTTTTAATAGTAGTCAGAATTTAGTCATACTTATGCATATCAACCCAGCTTACTCCAGGTTTCATTGCAGAAATGACAGCATCGTGAGCTCCAAGGACAGCCTGCAGCAACATAAATTAGAAGAGAAAAATAAGTACAGGCGCTACAGGCGCAAGAAGAAAAATTGAAGATATGAACAATGCCATAATACTATTGTACTTACATTGTATACAAGTGCTTGATCAGAGGTAAACTTTCCATTCACCTGAAGATAAACTTGAAAGAATTATGAAAAACCCAAATAGGCAGTATCTACAGTACCATAAGAAGAGTCTCCTGCTTCCTATTATGATTACCCTTCTGTCTGTGGAGCATTAACCTTAGCAAAAAGAATATTTGCAAACAGAAGACATATACTCACAGGGTAAGAACAAGTGATGTCAGACCCATAAAAATGGTATTCAGCTCCCATATCAAGCAATGCCAAATCTCCATTTTCCAATGTCTGCACAAAAGATGTTTAAAAAATTAAGCCAATTTTCATTATCTATCAAAGTACTTAGCAGCAAAGTATTCCGTACCCGGTCATTTGGAGCTGCCGCATGCCCATAATGAAGTACAGCACTGCATTTTCAAAACAATTGAACTTTTAGCCAATATTTCAAAGTTGAGATTAAAGCCGATATCAATACATTCATACCGACAATGAAATCAATATGATCTGCTAATTAATGGAACCAACCGTTCAACGGGTTACTAGGACTGCCTTGTGGAAACAAAAATGTTCTCTTAATTAAGAAAAGCATACCTATTTTCACCAGTAGCACAAATACATGTGTACGAGCAATGTCTACAGCCACCATACATGTAGGTGTGGTGAAGAAACATGCTTTCGAGCTGATACTCGTACATGCCTACCTTAACTTTTTTCATGACCTGGTCAGAAAGAGAAACAGCAATCAGACTAAGAAAAACAAATGCTCAAGTTATGAAACATTTGGGAACATATAATAAGAATGAGTTTACAAGTCAAGATTTCAAACTGCACAAAGTTCATGCAAAACTGAAATAACTGATCCATTTCAGGGTTTTTGCCTGCCATTAGAAGTACATAAAGTTCATGGGTTAAGCATATAAAGTGCATCTACCCAGAGATATACTTTCAAGTTTCAAGGATGGCCTGCCGAATTCTAGTTAAATGTACTCACAGTTCTGTATATTGTATATATATGATGGGTAATAAACTAGGCGATGGAACAGTTGCATAAAAGGTTACCTCAACATGAGCTTCAGAGCTTATATCATTGGCAAATTGGATAAGGGAAAGCTCCAGATCTGATTTTATAACACGGCATTCACTCAAAACCGGATGCAAGGTAGTCACATCTGTGTCGAACTTATCAATCCCCTATATAAAGATCAAAAATACATGTTCAAATAATATCCGAGTTGAAGAATATTACAGATATGCATTTATGCACAAAATCCAAGGAATCATGTTGCTAAATCCTACGAAATCACCTAAAATTACTGAACGAAGATGTGCATATCGCTAAGGGAGTAATGGTACGTGTTCAAAACAAAGAATGCAGGGAGTGTTTATATATATTTATATATTATTAATTTATATGTTCAACCTAACACCTACCGTTCGCCTACCCCAGCCTAAACCACCTGAACCAAAACCTGGTGCAGTAAGACAAATTCGGAACGCATGAATAACTGGTTTAAGAATTATGAGCTTCAGAGCTTCTATCATTGGCAAACTGGATAAGGGAAAGCTCCAGATCTGATTTTATAACACGACATTCACTCAAAACCGGATGCAAGGTAGTCAAATCTGTGCGAACTTATCAATCCCCTATATAAAGATAAAAAATATATGTTCAATATAATATTCGAGTTGAAGAACATTACAGATATGCATTTATGCACAAAATCCAAGGAATCGCGTTACCAAATCCGCGAAATCACCTAAAATTACGGAATGAAGATGTGCATATCACTAAGGGAGTAATGGTACGTGTTCAAAACAAAGAATGCAGGGAGTATTTATTTATAATATATATTATTAATTTATATATTCAACCTAACACCTACCGTTCGCCTACCCCAGCCTAAACCACCTGAACTAAAGACATATTCGGAATGTATGAATAACTGGTTTACGAATTATGAGGTTTAACCTGAAACTCTGCTGGTTTTGAGAAATGATCACTATCAGTGTTGAGCCCGTGCAAGAGATATAATAAAGGTTTATCAGACGCCTTGTACTCATCATGCAAAACTGTTGTAATCTCGTCAGAATAGTATGCTGCACTAACCATATATCTTTCCTGAAATGGATAAAATAAATGTGAGCTAATGAGCAATCCATACATCTTGTAGACAGACAAGTGTAGTAAACCTTCGATCACCTTGAAGTAAGATGGAGATTTTATCTCTCCCAACCAAACAGCATAATCAGCAGGTAGCCTAGGAGCAAAGAGAATAGATTTCCCGGTTGCAATGTCCTTCAGGTAAAAGGGTACAACAACATCATTCAGAAGAAGAACAATTTGGCAAGTGAAAGTTTGTGGTTCGCATGAGCTTATCAAATTTAGCTTCAATGTACAGACACGAATGCATTTGCATTCAAGAACCAAATGAATGTCTCAAATATATGTACTTACTATAGCTCCATAAAAGCCAGGCTCTTTAACTCCAAACAAGTAAGCGAAGTAACTCTCCTGTCTGTAAATTAAAACTAGACATTAATTCAACAAACGACTGCAGCAAGGTGACAACAATCAGCAGTTGACTTGCTAAACACCTTCAATAGCTCATGTCATAAGGTACAATGATCTTATTCAACCAAATTAAATGAAGTCGCAAAATTTATTCGGAAAGAGAAATCCAGTCACATTTGATAAATACAATCTTCATTTTTATTTAATGGGACCTGATTGAATCAAACAATAAACTGGCAGAAGCATAAAGCCAAATTGAATATCAACATGAATTTGGAAAATTAACAATATAGGGATTATCTCAACTAGTCACCTGAAGAGCTCGGTGTGATCAGTGTCATAGCGATTTTGCTCTTCGCCTCCCTATAAAGAACAACTCACAAAAGAGTTAACATTTTCTCTTCGAAATATGATGACAAAAAAAAATTCAACGAGCAGAAATTGGATTACTTGGAGAAAGACAAAGCCATGGAGGGGCCGAGAAGATTCAGATAGGCAGTGACGAAGGGAACTGACGAGCTTTTCGCGGCTGGTGAGGTGGAGCTCCGATGGGACCGCAGGAGGAGTGTGAGACGACGGTGAAGTCATTGAAATGGCTTCTCTTTGGGCCAAAAACCAAAAGTACTGGCTTACTTATAGGAATGTAAATGGATTAAAGCCCACAATGTTTGGGCCTGAAGGGCTAACAAAACCTCATTAATTCCTAATGACTGGTCTGGGCGGGACCTATGATAGGACAAATTTAGTTGTTTTATTTTTTTGGTCAAACAACTAATTTAATTGCATGACTTTTAATTAGAAAAAAATATTTATACAATTATATTGGGGAAAGGGAATTGCTTGGGTATTGATCCGGTTATTTTTTAGAATCTAACTCGATGCCTTCCGCATAATATGTGAATAAGAATACCAACTTGTGAATAAGAATACCAACATGACTTTGGCATAATTAAGAAATATATATTCCGAATCACAATAATGATAAATAATATTATAGCTGCAATCTAATTATAGCCTATAAATGAATCATTTTTCAAACAAAAAAGTTGGTCGTAATAAAAAATAAAATGAAAATAAAGAAAATATAGGATCATAAAATAGTCATGAGAATTAGAATGTTTATAAGTTAACCTATTGAGATTGGAAAAAAAATCATTTCATTTTGCTAATTAACTAACTAAATTACAAGTATTTTTCCCATTTTATTTTTTATCTAGACGTATCGGCAAAACTACTTAAGCTATAACAATCCCATTTCTTTCAGTTACAACCGAGCCTCAGTTATGCTTCCAACTACCTATTGAAGAAGCTTTGGACGTTAAATAAGATGTATGGCATACCACCACCGTCCCAATGTCACATAAGGCCTAAGATATATTTTATAATTGATGTCTTCTTAAATTTTAATTTAAATATAATTTTTTAAATTTTCAATTAGGGTAATAAAACCACTAAATAATAACTTCTGTCTATAAAAACATAAATACAAATCAAACATCATGGCTAAATAAAACACTAACACCCATATTGTTCATATCACATCAAAATTAACTTAAAATTTTCAAAACGTGAAAAATAAAAAAGTTCAATTTCCATTGCATTCATCATAGTTTGGTTGAGCTAGCTATTAGTGTAACGATCCGTCCCGAATATTGGTATTAAATATTAATTAATTATGGATTTAGAATGACTAATTGGGGATTAGTTGAGTGAATTCGGACGGACGGTGTAAAATGACCATTTTGCCCTTGAAATTGGGCAAAATATTGTCTTTTGACTCCGGGAGTCAAACATACGAGAACCGATGATCGTGACGTAGATCGGGACGTCACGAGCCCGTAGACAGGCGACACGTCGAAATCGGATGTTCGACGGGGAAGTTATGGTCATGGGAAGTAAAATTAGACTATTTATGTATTTTGAGGCGTAAATTATACGACTAAACCTGATTAGCTAATTAATTAGTGTGGGGCCCTTAGCTGAGTGACTCCCATTGGCCATCTCCCCCAAATTCTGGATCTCAATTCTGATTGGATGGTTTTATATTAAAATATAATTATATTATTATTTTATTCTTTTTCACCCTCCTTATCTCTCTCTTCCTTCTCGTGCACCATCTTCATTTTCACCCCAAACAAACACACATACCACCCCACTGCCCTATCATCCTCTGTGTTCGTGTGAGAGGTCATGGAATTGAGTGAATGAATAGAATGGAGAGACTGTGAACGGTGAGGCTGAGCCACGGCGGAGGAAAACCGAAAACCGTGAACCCCTTCCTATATCACACCCTTCATTTCTCATCTATCATCCTTGGTCTGTGAATGGAAGTTGGAGTGAGAAGTGAGACAATGACGGTGGTGCTAGCTGCGTCGACCGTCGTGGACGATGGCCAGCAAACCATGAACGGTGAGTTCTGAGTTCTGAGTTCTGAGTTCTAATGATTGGAAGTGTTTTCTGGAAGTCATAGAAGGTGCCTAGGATTGATCTCGAGGCTGGCGGTGGTCTGAGGTGGCCGGAAACAGAAGTGAGAGGTTGGCTGGTTGTTCATCGATCAGGAAGGTACGTTTTGGACCTGGTTTAAATGATTTAAGTAGCTAGATCAACTGGAAATGTTTATACAAAGGTGTAGGAACAAACGGGACTGGAAAAGGGTTAAAAATGACTGTGAACCGGTCTCGCCGGTTTGGGTGGATCAAATTTGCAGAAACCGGTCTGAACCAGTTTGATCGCAGGTTAAAGATGAACAGTGTCCCGATGTGTGGGCTCCACGCACAGCGCCTTTGGGCGGCGCGTGGGGGCATTTTTGGGGAAGTGCTCAACATGTGTTTTCATCTATTCAATGTAACGAACATTTTGGGACTGGTTTCGAGTCGATCAGACATTGTTTTGATATAATTCGGGATGTCCGAAAGTTTACGATCGAGTTTAAAAATTCCGAAAAATTAGGGGGCTTTAATGAGAAGTTATTGAAGTAATTAGTAACCCTCTAGTATGATTTGGACAGGTTCGGATATTCCGAGGATGGTGATTTAGCCCGGGAATGCTTATGACATGCATGTCGAGGTGACAACATAAGACGGTCTGTGAGTGGACGTCGAACAGAAAAGTTATGGTCACGGGATCAAAATCGGAAATTTAACGTCTCGATATTCGAATTAAATATTAAATAAATCTAATTGGGGGATTAATTAATTGTGGGGCACTTGGATGAGTGACAAGTGTCACTCATCCCATTGGTGGCTATTCCCTAATTGGTGGATCTATGTCCATTGGCCACTTAATTAATTAATTAATTAACTCACCTCTCATATCTCTCTTCCCACCCGTGCAACCATTTCCATTTTCTTCATTTTCTGAAAAACCCGAACACCATAACCCACGCTCACCACCCCCCCCCCCCCCCCTAAGCCTCATCTAATGCTGGTGGCACATGAGTGAAACAGAGAGGGTGAGGTGAGACGATGATGATGGTGTCGACGACGTCGACCGTCGTCGTCAGTGGCCACAGAACCGCAAAGGTGAGGTTTTGGGTTGAATTTTGAACATGGGTTTTTGGGGGTTGTTGGTTGATTTTAATGATGTGAAGGGCTTTCTGGTGATCCTATGAGATGGTAGGGATTGGAATCGGGGGCTGAGGTAATTGAAGATGGCAGGAAACAGAGAAGGAAATACATGACTTGTTCTTCGATCCAAATAGGTAAATTCTAGACCCATTTTCATAGTTTTGATCATGTAGGATGATAGGAAATGAAAGGAGGAAGGTGTAGGAATTAAAAGGGACGAAAATGGACCAAAAATGGAGGAGATAGAACACTGGACCGGTTTCGCTGGTTCGGGTTGAACCGGGTCAGTCTGGACTAGTCTGAACCGAGTAGACCTGAGGTAGAGGATGATGAATAGTTCGGATCCATGCGCAGCGCCTTTGGATGATGCGTGAAGCACTATTTGGGGACATTTTCAACATGTGAAATCATCTATTCGATGTAACGAATATTTTGGGACTGGTTTCCTATCGATCGGATATCGTTTCGATATAGTTCGGGGTGTCCGAAGGTTTAGGATCTAGTTTAAAATATGTTAAAATTTTGGGAAAACTATGAGGCTTTAATGAGAGGTTAATGAGGTAGTTAGTAACCCTATAGTATGATTTGGACATGTTTGGGAGTCCCGGTGACAGTGATTAGCCTGGGGAGGCTTATGGCACGTATTTCGAGGCAGTAGCGTAGGATAGTCTGTGAGTGGACCTTGATTTCTAAATTGTGATGCATGCATAAATGTTTTATATATTTTATATATATGATTTCTATCATGATTATTATGGTATTGGTGATTTACATTATTACACGTATTTCGAGGTGATTTACATATTTGTGCGTATATCGAGGTTTATGGTTTTACGCTGTGGTTATACGTGCTTGTGGTTTCGGTAATGGTTTAATGAAATGGTTTTGGATTTGAACAGGTAAACCCGGGCATAAGACCCTCTTTTTTTTTGGAAACCCTCGAATATGAAGTCCATTTGAGTTATATTATCGGGCCAGGGGCCCATTTGGTTTACGAAATCGGGCATAAGGCCCAATTATGTTTTGTGAATGTGATTTCGGGTCGGAGACCCATAAATGGATTTGGATAAATGGATTTCAGATATGGAAATATGGAACCGGGTTTGAGACCCATTTGATTTATGAACTATCGGACTTGGAGTCCATTTGATTTAATAAGACACCGGGTCGGGGGCCTAGTTGGTTTACATGATCGGGCTTGAGGCCCAATTGGTTATGATATTGGGCATGAGTCCCATTTATGGTTTATAAATGTGATTTCAGGTTCGGTGACCCTAAATGGATTTGGATTTGGAAACATGGATTCCTAGTTTCAAGACGGTTTATGGGGACCAGGAATGAACCCTTTGAAAGATTTGAAAGGTTTTGAGAATGATTGCGAAATTGTTTTTCATATACCATCATTTATTTATGGATTGTCTTCTCCGGGGAGGGTCGTTGGCCTAGGTGGACCTCGGAGTAGTCACGGAGTACTAACTGAATGGAGTCGCCCCGTGGAGTACCTTACTCTCAGGAAAGCATTTATGAATTATAACCCCCAGGGAGGGTCATTGATCTACGGATATTGACCTTGGTGGACCTTGGGGAAACTTGGGATTTGAGACCCCGAGTAGCACGCGTAGCTTTGGAAACAGTTATAGGATTGGTTATATGTAAAGACCCGTCTCGGAAATTGGGATTTGATTAAGTGGTTAATGATGGATTAGTGAAGTTAATTGGTGATTAGTTAGGTGATTTCGGATGGACGGTGCAAAATGACGGTTTTGCCCCTAAAATGGGAAAAATGTTGACATTTAGTTCGGGCGGTCAAACGAATTTTGGCCAAGGATGGTGACTTATTTCGGGATGTCAACGAGTTCATAGACAAGTGGCACGTCCGATTCCGACATTCCGAAAAAGAAGTTATGATGTTCGAAAGCTCGATGGTATTTTGGTAATTTTGGTTGAAAAGGGGCAAACTGTTGGCTTTTCATACGACATGGATTTGCCACGCATTTCAAGAACCGTTAGGTAGGTCTCAATTCCCTGAGTACAACGACAGGAGGCACGCTGTCATCGGACTTCGGACGACTCGGATATTGGTCTAAAAACCTTAGGGGCAAAATGGTAATTTGCAAGGGCAAGGGAAATTTGGTCTTTTTGTTGTGCCCAGTTAAAATTGGATAGGTGGCAGCCCTGGGATTGATGCCCAACCAGATTGGGACACATGTCCCTCACTGGAAGGCTGTGGAAGCCTCAGCACCGTCTTTCACTATTTTAAATTATGGTTGCACGATCATGGGAATGAAAACATAGAACAAGAAGTGTGTGTGTGTGTGTGTGTGTGTGTGTGTGTGTGTGTGTGTGTGTGTGTGTGTGTGTGTGTGTGTGTGTGTGTGTGTGTGTGTGTGTGTGTGTGTGTGTGTGTGTGTGTGTGTGATCGTGAGAACCCAAATCTCTCCCACAAGTGATCTTTTGCCTATGCTGTCTGAAGTGGAATGAGAGAGGAAGGTCCCATCCCAATCCCCCCCGGGATTACCATGGAATGTGTCATGCTCCCGTCTGACAAGAGGTGTCAGACAAGGGATAACCTGTTGCCATTGCCCAACCGGGCTTCCAGAGTGCGTAAGGATCGATGGAGGAGGTGTAAGATGTCCCAGTCTCTGCTGCAGTCGCATCCGGAATCAACCTGAAGGGCATTAAAAACAAAAGCTGTGAGTGGACGAAAATAAACGAGTCTGTTTAAAACATTTATAAGACCTTTATGCCCCCCCAGTAAAAGCATATGCATGCACCATCATTTAAAATCATATATCATATAATATGAACCATAAACATAATTTTAGCCACTGCACCATACACTCCAATCCGACATCCCTGATGTCTGACGTCCCTGACGTCAATAAGGTCATCAATCACAAGGCTACGCGTGCCACTCGGGTCTCAATTTCCGAGTTCAATCCCCGAACCCCGTTCGGGTACAGCATCCCCGATGCTTAGCGTCATAGACGCTAGACATACTAGACGTCTGTGACCTCTCCGGGGTACCTCATCCGGAGGAGACAATATAATATGGAAGGATCTATACAGTGCAGTACCAAATACATTTTATTGATATCCAAATGCAAAGCATATATATATACATAGATAAAATCCAAACCAATCTTTAAGTTTCATCAGACGGGTCTCAAGCCTAAATACTGTGAAACGTGCCATAACCATAATTTTAATATCATCAAAACCATTATAAGTCCAAATAGTTGATTTAAATCCAAAATCATTTATTCGATTCCATTTTAGGGTCCCCGACCCGAATCACATGTATAAACCAACTGGGCCCCTGGTCCGATTTCATAAGTTAACTGGCCCCTGGCCTGAATTCATAAGTCCACTGGGCCCCGGCCTGAATTCACAAGTTAACTGGGCCCCTGGCCCGATTCACAAGTTAACTGGGCCCCTGGCCCGATTTTACTTTATCAAGTCCGTAACCGTTTCATGAAATCATGTCCAACCATATTTATGGAAATCGGTGCAAATCCAGAAAACCTCGGTTTACGTGCAAATACGAAAATCACCTCAAAATGCGTGAAATCATTTAAATACAGCGATATCCAAAGTAAATCATTTAATCATAATTATAAAAATCATGAAACAGTTATGCATGCATCGAATTTATAAAACCAATGTCCACTCACAGACCGTTTAACCGAGCGCCTCAATACACGTGCCATAGGCCTTCCCGGGCCACACCACTATCACCGGGACTCCCAATCCTGTCCAAATCACATTAGAGGATTACTAACCTCATCATTAACATCCTATTCAAGTCCCGTAATGTAACGACCCGTCCCGAATATCGGGATTTAATGATATTTAATTGTGATTTACTAATCTAGGATTAGTTGGGCGATTTCGGACGAATTGTGCAAAATGACCGTTTTGCCCCTGGGTGTGGGCAAAACGTTGACTTTTAATTCGGATGGTCAAATGGACTTTGACCGATGACCGTGACGTAGTTCGGGACGTCACGAGTTCATAGACAGGTGGCACGTTCGATTCCGACGTTCGTGGTGAAAGTTATGATGTACGGAAGTTCAAGGGCGTTTTCGTAATTTGGACGAAATTGGGGCAAATGTTGACTTTTTGACCGGGATGTCCGATGGCCGAGGGCCAAGGACCGTTACGTAGGTTTCGTCGATGCGAATCCAACGACAGGCGGCACGCCGAAATCAGAGATTCGACGACGAAGTTATGGGTCACGGAAGTTTGGTTTCGTTATGCACGCATTACGAGGCGTGGACACGTGGCGTTTTCTGATTGGCCTGGGATTCTGAGTGGGACACGTGGACCACTAACCTTTAATTATGGACTCAGATCTGGATTGGTGGGATTGGATTAAAATATTTGGAATTAAATAACTAAAGAATTCCCACTTTGATCAACTTTTGATCTGGGCCTTTCATCTGGTCTGTGCCTTCAATCCAGGCCATCCATCTCCTCCCTCCCCATCTGGACAAATTATCTCATCTGTTTTATAATTCAACCGATACCCCATTTGCTTCTTCCACATACAGCACTCATATTCCTCATCTCATCATCTCTGCTGTGCGTGCACAACCTTGGGAATGACTGAGGAAGTATGAGAGACGGTGGGAGGCGGCAGGACGACGGCGGGAGCCGGCGGAGTTGACGGCGGAAGGAAGAACAGGGGAGGCCGAAAAACTCAAAATTGGGAATGTCGTTGTAGACTGTTTTTGATCGTGCTGATGGGTGGTGGAGGTTCCTGTGATCAGTCCAGGCATTTTGGGTGGCCACGGTGGTGACCACGACGGCAATATGGCCCTAAACCCATGAGTTCGTCCTCGGGCCTAAAATGGCAGCTTGGGATTTTCGACGTTTTAGTCGATCTAGTAAACGGGATGATGACTCAGAGGATGAGACGAGTCTATAGGGACCGTTTTCATCGAGAATGGTGGTCGGAGCTGAGTGCAGTCGACGGTGAAGGTTGGCCGTGAACTTCTCGATCGGGGAGGTGAGGATCTTGACGTTGTTCATTGTTTTTGTTTCCACAGAACTCCTAATTTAACCCATACGATCATGTAGGTGAAAACCCCGTCCAAAATGATCCTGTATCGACGGAGAACCGATCGGGTTGGCCCGTGGGTCACGGCGACCCGTTTACCAGTCGTTCGGGTTGAACGACGGTGAACAGTACCCGGCGCGTGGGTTTCACGCGCAGGGAGTTCAACCGGCGCGTGGGGGCGCGTGTGAGGTAATTTTGGGAAACTTCCAACATGACTTTTGTCCTATACAATGTAACGAACATTTTAGCGTTGGTTTCGTGTCGATCGGATCCCGTTTCGTTATTGTTCGGGATGTCCGAAGGTTTTAAATCCAATTTAAAAATACTTAAAAATTCGGGAAAATTACGGGACTTGAATAGGATGTTAATGATGAGGTTAGTGATCCTCTAATGTGATTTGGACAGGATTGGGAGTCCCGGTGATAGTGGTGTGGCCCGGGAAGGCCTATGGCACGCGTATCGAGGCGCTCGGTTAAACGGTCTGTGAGTGGACATTGGTTTTATAAATTCGATGCATGCATAACTGTTTCATGATTGTTATAAATTGTGATTAAATGATTTGTTTTGGATATCGGTGAATTTATATATTTTCACGCATTTCGAGGCGATTTACGTATTTGCACGTAAACCGAGATTTTCTGGATTTTCACCGATTTCCATAAATGTGGTTGGATATGAAAACGGTTACGAACTTGAATAATGTAAAATCGGGCCAGGGGTCCAGTTGAACTATGAAATCGGGCCAGGGGCCCAGTTAACTTGTGAATCGGGCCAGGGGCCCAGTTAACTTATGAAATCGGGCCAGGGGCCCAGTTGACTTCTACATGTGTTTGCGGGTCGGGGACCCTAAAACGGAATTGAATAAATGTTTTCTGGTTTACATTTTATATATATGTCACATGCTAAAAACAATAGTGGTTTTGATGATATGGAAAATCTGGTTATGGCATGTTTCACGGTATTTGGGCTTGAGAACCCGTCTGATGAAACTTAATGATTGGTTTGGATTTTTATCCATGTATATATATATATATATGCCTTGCGTGTGGATATCGATAAAATGTATTTAGTACTGCACTGTATAGATCCTTCCATATTATATTGTCTCCTCCGGCGAGGTACCCCGGAAGAGGTCACAGGCGTCTAGTACGTCCAGCGTCTATGACGCTAAGCATCAGGTGATGCTTGCATCAGGTGATGCTGTACCCGAACGGGGGTTCGGGGATTTAACTCGGAAAATTGAGACCCGAGTGGCACGCGGTAGCTTGTGATTGTGACCTTATTGACGTCAGGGACGTCAGACATCAGGGATGTCGGATTGGAGTGTATAGTGCAGTGGCTAAAATAATGGTTATGGTTTATATTATATGCCTTATGGTTCATATTACTGGATTTATGAAATAACTCTTGGATTTACTTTTGGAAATTGAAACTAGGCTTTGGTTTCCGGGCTAAGGCCCTAATGGTTATTTCTAAATAAATATGGGATTATTGGTTTTGGTGCATGAATATGATTTTACTGAGGGGCATAAATGTCTTATAAATGTTTTAAACAGACTTGTTTATTTTCGTCCACTCACAGCTTTTGTTTTCAATGCCCTTCAGGTTGATTCCGAATACGACTGCAGCAGAGACTTGAGCATCGCACACTTCCTCCATCGATCCTTACGCACTCTGGAAGCCCGTTTGGGCAATGGCAATCGGTTATCCCTTGTCTGACGCCTCTTGTCAGACGGGAGCACGTCACATTCCATGGTAATCCCGGGGGGATTGGGATGGGTCGTGTCACGTAATTTTCCCGAATTTTTAAGTATTTTTAAACTGGATTTAAAACCTTCGGATATCCCGAACCATATCGAAACGGATCCGATCGACACGAAACCAATCCCAAAATGTTCGTTACATTAAATAGGACAGAAGTCATGTTGACCTCATCTCGAGATTCGTGCCCACGCGCCGTCACGCGCCGCCGTGAGTGGCTGCGCGTGAAACGCACGCGCCTGCTACAGTGTCACCAGCCTAACCCGTATGTCTGGTAAACGGGTCCAATTAGCCCGCGAGACGACCCGGTTCAATGTCCATCAATTCAACCCTAAATCTTCCAATTGATCATTCAGTTAGTTTCGTTTTAAGTTCAATTTAAGTTCTGTAAACTCAATTACGTGATCACATACCTAAAACCTGTCGACTTCGATGATGAACACGAAGAACACCCGTCACTGTGCAACCATGGAATTCCGTCAATCTCAGCCAATTTCTTCCAATTGATGAACCCAGAAGCATCAATGGACCATGAGGAATTGTTTCCCCACAACAATTGCATCAAACGAAGCCTCGAACGCCACGACTCAAGCTCGAAGTTCCTCACTGTTACCAAACCCGTTCAGAGCCAATTGGGCATGAATTCATCTCGTTTTTTATTTGAAACAACTCGTCTCAACCTCAGGAAGCTACTTCCAAGCTCCAATTCGATCCTCACGGCTCAAATCTCATTATTCGAATTTCCCTCCCAAAAACCAAATTTCCGAATTCCAGTTCTACGGCCCTCCTCAATCCCTCGTGTTTCCCTCACTAAATCCGTCTCTGAATTGTCTCCAATTTGCACACTCTAGATCAGCTGATGGAGAGGAGATTAAGGGTGGAATGAATTGTGTTTTTGGGTTGTACACGGTTAGGAAATTAGAGAGGAATAATGGAAATTAAAAGATTAATTTAATTTAATTAATTAATAAAACATAATAATTATGTTTCCCCAAAACATGGGATCTGGTTTTATGCCTGAAATTAAGGGATGAGTGACAAGTGTCACTCATCCGAGTGTGTCCAGTCACCGGGTACTGTTCATATTAAAATATTATTTTAATCCCGGTTCGTTCGGTTAACAGAGCCCGATTCCGTGACCATAACTTCGTCGTCGAATCTCCGATTTCGGCATGCCGCCTGTCGTTGGATTCGTATCGACGAAACCTATGTAACGGTCCTTGGCCCTCGTCCATTGGACTTCCCGGGTCGAAAGTCAACATTTGGCCCCATTTAAGTCAAATTACGAAAATGCCCTTGGGCTTCCGTACATCATAACTTCTTCCACGAACGTCGGAATCGAACGTGCCACCTGTCTATGAACTCGTGACGTCCCGAACTACGTCACGGTCATCGGTCAAAGTCTGTTTGACCATCCGAATTAAAAGTCAACGTTTTGCCCACGCTCAGGGGTAAAACGGTCATTTTGCACAATTCGTCCGAAATTACTCAACTAATCCTAGATTAGTAAATCACAATTAAATATTATTAAATCCCGATATTCGGGTCGGGTCGTTACAACCTTCCCTCCTTAAAGAATTTCGTCCTCGAAATTACCAATAACCTTATTCCACAATCACCTTGTGGAAGACATTTCGACCACATACCATGTGTACACCTGTACACCCACTTGCTGGGGACAACACCAGCCTCGTCTGTACCCAGACATCTCATCACAGTCACATGTCACAACAACAACACTCGACCACCTCGAGTGGACATAATCACCTGATCCGCGATAAGATCGCTTAACCATTTAGCTGACTCATTCAGCCAAACAGTTCCCTTCCATTGCCAATATATCCTTACATTTGCTCCCATTGGGAGTCACCAAATCTCATTTGTCAGTCCACGCTGACACCACCAGTCAAACTGTCACCGCTAAGCTTTACCGCCCTGGTAAAGCCCCAACCATCTGCCAGTCAGTGACATCACCACGTACGACATCACCCTCAGGGTAGCGTAAGATCAACACATGATCACAATTCGCAGGGCAAGCCCAATCCTGCGACATATATTAATCTCAATGTCGAGAATCGCCGACTCCCTCAGCGAACCAAGACGCTGGGAAATCACGGTGTGATCAAGTCACACAAGGCTACTCGTGGTCACTTAGACCACCAATTCACTCATCCTGAGTGTACGTATACCGTCAATTTATTCAATCAAGTGGTGTAACTGGAACACAATGAATACCAGCCCAGCAGTGATCACACATCTCGATGCTAGGGTTCAACTAGCCAACCATGGCTAAGAGCACCTGCTCATACAATCACTGAACCCGACAAAATCACTCTGCACAGCGCACAGTATCCAATGTCCAGTCCACAATCACAACCAAACAAATGATATCGGAACCAAACCGATTACCAACACGTTTAGTTACACACCACTGGTACATCCCATGTACCGCCATTAGGCACCACTCAGCCTAACTAGTATCAATCCTCGTACAACGTACCCTGTACGCACCTCAATCCATCAATCTGCCTATAACCACCCAGGTCATAGCCAAACACGTTCCAATAATGAAGTACCTTTGCCCAAACCAACATGAGACAAAGCGAACTCCACCCATCATCCAGTTCTAGTTCCGAATCTGAATTCGCAATTTCGTAAGAAATTCCGAATCCAAACCCAAACATCATATTTTTATTCCATGTCCAAATCCGAATCCGAAATCATTATTCCGTAAGCTAGCATTGGAATAATCATTCCGCACCCAAATCCAGTAATCCATTTTCGAGCTTCGCAATCGAATCCTGAATCGTCACCCAGAAATTCGATTCCAAAACCCAAAATCTTGTTTACGTCCACCAAGACGTAACAAAACCGAACCTATCGATTGCCTGTCCAAAACACTCGATTGACTTCATAGGGAAGCCAATCCCAATATTCACACGTCAAAGGTTGAGAATCCGACGACATCGGAAACCTACTCAACCGAGTAACAAAACATATGGACTCCACTCCGAAAAGAAGTTCAGTCCCGTCATTTACGACTCATATACCAAGGTAAGAGTGATAAACTCTCCACCCATCTGGATCATCAAGATCACGATCCAGATCCATCGCTACGTCATCCGACAAGTAACATCACGATCCTAGATCGTCACCATGCCCAAAGTCGACAACATCACCAATCAGATCCGCCTAGGATCCACATATGCCCACATAGCTAACAATCCATCTGAAAGCTGATCGTAGGGTCTTACACCCTCATTGAATCATTCTCCAAATTTCCCTTGGTGGAAAGATGACCTCGCATTTCACCACCAAATCCAAAATCATACACAACTGCTTGTGTCCAATGACCCCAAGCCAAACATGGGTCCACCCACCAATACACGCTCAACGTACTGGTAGCAACAATCATCATCTGCCACGGCAGGAAATAAGAAGTCAACCCCCAAAGACTTCGGAATACCAATCACCAATGTGGAAACGAGCACTCCTCTCGTCTCCCAATCACAACTCTCCCCGAATCGGGAGTTCCAACCATGTTGGAAACAGACATGCTCCCAATGAGATGTTAAGTCCAACCACTGGACTGCCCACGTCCTTACCTCACTTGGACCACCACGTGTCCAAAATCAATTCATTACTCGGACCTCACGTCCGCCAATAATCATCTACGCACATACCCTGATTCCGAACGGAATATCCACAACTCTGCCTGGATGTGCATACCATACTGCCTTCGTCTCACATCTCGACCTTTACAGGTTCAATCCTCAGGTTCCAAGTGATTCACAATCACAAAATCCCACATCAATACCACGAATGGTTTTCCTCGACTTTTCCAATTTCAATACTTCCTTGCACCCTCTGAGGATATTAGAGGTAAACAATCTTACCAATCTCGGAGTTGACAATAACTCCCCAAATCCACTGATTCTCATGACGTAGGGAACATCGTCCCTAGATTCCTCAAGTCTCAAACATACCTTTTTATCTATTCATCACTTGTCATCATAAATCTGTTGGGACTTATCCCAACACGACACAACCTCCACTGGATCCCATCTAGTCCAAGACTCAACCACCACTGAGTCGCAGATACCGATCATATGTCCATCATGACAGAGTCACACCCCAACTGGTGGCTCATCGTCAACACAATTACTGACACCAGCACCAGCGCTAATACCAGCACCAGCACCAACGCACCATCAACAACACTAGTATCAGCACACAGGCATCCATACTAGTATTGGCATAAAAGTACCAACATACCAACATCCATACATAGCACACAGTGTGCAAAGTTGTTACCCTGGATCTCCGTTCATTCCGAACGACGATCCCGTAACAGCACTCGTACCCCATGACTATGGGTACCTCCAATTTTTGCCATCGGAACATCAGGATAATGAACGTTCCCTGAACGTCCCCTGATCCACAAGTGTGAAAGCCACACTAAATACCCTCGATAGCCAGTTATCTCGACACAACTGTCGACCAACAGTCATCGCTTGTCAAGATCCGTATCCACACATCACACTACCATTCGATCCCACACGGAATTCCACATCATTTCTCGTAACCGCATCCGTGGATCGAATCCCATAATCCTGACTAGACTCACTTGATTCATCCACATGGTCATCCACGACCTCAGCCGCTCGCCGCAGCACAAGTTTTCATTTAAAGTTCACCTTCCGGTCCATCAATTATAAATTAGGGTTCCAAAATCACACCCTAGGGTTCCACCAAACCCAACTACCCTCTGTAGTAAAATCCACAACATGACCGACTCCGCGGTCCTGACATTGCATAGACGTCAAATCCAATCCAATCGTCAACTCAATGTGGGTTCCACCACGAAGGTCATCGGCTAACTCCGATGCACCAACACCCCGCACACTAGCCAACACTACCAGGGTCCACAATTTAGACCATTACTCAACTGAGTTTCGCATTTCCAATCAAATAGGGTTCCCTGAACCTAGCTGTGCCCAGTGGCACAACCATCCATCATCACATGACCGAACCGACGGTCCCACATTACCAGTTATTCGTATATAACCCCACTTGGGTTGAATCGCATCATTGCACGGCGTATCGGGCCAAACACACCCAATCCACCATACAAACCCAAAACTATCTATCAGGTTGACAACGGAACTGCAGCAGAAAGAGACATCACACCCTCGACCTTCACGCACAAAAGAGCAAAACCTGGCTCTGATACCACATGCCACGACCCATCCCAATCCCCCCCGGGATTACCATGGAATGTGTCATGCTCCCGTCTGACAAGAGGTGTCAGACAAGGGATAACCTGTTGCCATTGCCCAACCGGGCTTCCAAAGTGCGTAAGGATCGATGGAGGAGGTGTATGATGTCCCAGTCTCTGCTGCAGTCGCATCCGGAATCAACCTGAAGGGCATTAAAAACAAAAGCTGTGAATGGACGAAAATAAACGAGTCTGTTTAAAACATTTATAAGACATTTATGCCCCCCAGTAAAAGCATATGCATGCACCATCATTTAAAATCATATATCATATAATATGAACCATAAACATAATTTTAGCCACTGCACCATACACTCCAATCCGACATCCCTGATGTCTGACGTCCCTGATGTCTGACGTCCCTGACGTCAATAAGGTCACAATCACAAGGCTACGCGTGCCACTCGGGTCTCAATTTCTGAGTTCAATCCCCGAACCCCGTTCGGGTACAGCATCCCCGATGCTTAGCGTCATAGACGCTGGACATACTAGACGTCCGTGACCTCTCCGGGGTACCTCATCCGGAGGAGACAATATAATATGGAAGGATCTATACAGTGCAGTACCAAATACATTTTATTGGTATCCAAATGCAAAGCATATATATATACATAGATAAAATCCAAACCAATCTTTAAGTTTCATCAGACGGGTCTCAAGCCCAAATACTGTGAAACGTGCCATAACCATAATTTTAATATCATCAAAACCATTATAAGTCCAAATAGTTGATTTAAATCCAAAATCATTTATTCGATTCCATTTTAGGGTCCCCGACCCGAATCACATGTATAAATCAACTGGGCCCCTGGTCCGATTTCATAAGTTAACTGGCCCCTGGCCTGAATTCATAGGTCCATTGGGCCCCCGGCCCGAATTCACAAGTTAACTGGGCCCCTGGCCCGATTCACAAGTTAACTGGGCCCCTGGCCCGATTTTACTTTATCAAGTCCGTAACCGTTTCATGAAATCATGTCCAACCATATTTATGGAAATCGGTGCAAATCCAGAAAACCTCGGTTTAAGTGCAAATACGTAAATCACCTCAAAATGCGTGAAATCATTTAAATTCAGCGATATCCAAAGTAAATCATTTAATTATAATTATAAAAATCATGAAACAGTTATGCATGCATCGAATTTATAAAACCAATGTCCACTCACAGACCGTTTAACCGAGCGCCTCGATACACGTGCCATAGGCCTTCCCGGGCCACACCACTATCACCGGGACTCCCAATCCGGTCCAAATCACATTAGAGGATTACTAACCTCATCATTAACATCCTATTCAAGTCCCGTAATTTTTCCGAATTTTTAAGTATTTTTAAACTGGATTTAAAACCTTCGGACATCCCGAACCATATCGAAACGGGATCCGATCGACACGAAACCAATCCCAAAATGTTCGTTACATTAAATAGGACAGAAGTCATGTTGACCTCACCTCGAGATTCGTGCCCACGTGTCGTCACGCGCCGCCGTGAGTGGCTGCGCGTGAAACCCACGCGCCGCCGTGAGTGGCTGCGCGTGAAACCCACGCGCCTGCTACAGTGTCACCAGCCTAACCCGTATGTCTGGTAAACGGGTCCAATTAGCCCGCGAGACGACCCGGTTCAATGTCCATCAATTCAACCCTAAATCTTCCAATTGATCATTCAGTTAGTTTCGTTTTAAGTTCAATTTAAGTTCTGTAAACTCAATTACGTGATCACATACCTAAAACCCGTCGACTTCGATGATGAACACGAAGAACACCCGTCACTGTGCAACCATGGAATTCCGTCAATCTCAGCCAATTTCTTCCAAATGATGAACCCAGAAGCATCAATGGACCATGAGGAATTTTTTCCCCACAACAATTGCATCAAACGAAGCCTCAAACGCCACGACTCAAGCTCGAAGTTCCTCACTGTTACCAAACCCGTTCAGAGCCAATTGGGCATGAATTCATCTCGTTTTTTATTTGAAACAACTCGTCTCAACCTCAGGAAGCTACTTCCAAGCTCCAATTCGATCCTCACGGCTCAAATCTCATTATTTGAATTTCCCTCCCAAAAACCAAATTTCCGAATTCCAGTTCTACGGCCCCCCTCAATCCCTCGTGTTTCTCTCACTAAATCCGTCTCTGAATTGTCTCCAATTTGCACACTCAAGATCAGCTGATGGAGAGGAGATTAAGGGTGGAATGAATTGTGTTTTTGGGTTGTACACGGTTAGGAAATTAAAGAGGAATAATGGAAATTAAAAGATTAATTTAATTTAATTAATTAATAAAACATAATAATTATGTTTCCCCAAAACATGGGATCTGGTTTTATGCCTGAAATTAAGGGATGAGTGACACTTGTCACTCATCCGAGTGTGTCCAGTCACCGGGTACTGTTCATATTAAAATATTATTTTAATCCCGGTTCGTTCGGTTAACAGAGCCCGATTCCGTGACCATAACTTCGTCGTTGAATCTCCGATTTCGGCATGCCGCCTGTCGTTGGATTCGTATCGACGAAACCTACGTAACGGTCCTTGGCCCTCGTCCATTGGACTTCCCGGGTCGAAAGTCAACATTTGGCCCCATTTAAGTCAAATTACGAAAATGCCCTTGGGCTTCCGTACATCATAACTTCTTCCACGAACGTCAGAATCGAACGTGCCACCTGTCTATGAACTCGTGATGTCCCGAACTACGTCACGGTCATCGGTCAAAGTCCGTTTGACCATCCGAATTAAAAGTCAACGTTTTGCCCACGCATAGGGGTAAAACTGTCATTTTGCACAATTCGTCCGAAATTACTCAACTAATCCTAGATTAGTAAATCACAATTAAATATTATTAAATCCCGATATTCGGGACGGGTCGTTACAATGGTGGTGGCACGGCGGTCCACGACGGAGGGTTGAGGTAAGGACCCTGTGAAACCCGTGAAGTCCTGCTTTTCAATTGAAAATGACAAATCGTGTTCTCATAAGGTTTTGATGGATTCAGTTGATGGGAAGGTGTTGCTGGAGGTCCAAGGAGTCGAATGAGCCTGGTTTTGAGGCCTAAGGTGGACGGTAAGGTGATTTCCCGATAAGCCTTCGTTTGGATTAAAAAATGGTGAAGTTTGGTTTCGTTGTTATTGATTTGTTTGGGTTATTGGAACATGTTTTGGAGCTCAAAACAAAGCTTTTGAGCTTGAAGTGGAGACCTATGGTGGCCGGGAACATAGAAATTGGACGGTGGCAGTTTGTTTGATCGTATCTTGAGTTAGGAGGTAACTTCTAGCCTTCAATATCATGTTTTAACACTGTAGATTAATAGGAAACACTTAGAGGAAGCTATAGGATTGAACGGAATGGAAAATGGATAAAAAAATGGATGATTTAGGGGGTTGAACCGTCCTCTCCGGTTCGAACCGGTTCAGACCCAGTCTGACAGAGGTTGAAAGAGATGAACAGTAGGTGCGTGGTTACCACGTGCAGCCCCTTTGGGCGGCACGTGAGGGCGTGTGGCACACCGTTTGAGGAAGTTGTCAACACGTATTTTAAAGTATTCGATGTAACGAACATTTTGGGACTGGTTTCGAGTTGATCGGACATCGTCTCGATATGTTTCAAGATGTCTGAAAGTTTAAAGGCTAAGTTAAAAATAGTTTAAAATTCTGAAAAATTACGGGGATTTAGTAGAAGCTTAATGGAGTAGTTAGTGACCTTAGAATGTGATTTAGATAGGTTTGGGAAAGCCGATGATAGGGGATTAGCTGGGAAGGCGTAATTGCACCTGTATCGAGGCGGCAACGCGAATGGTTTGTGAGTGGACTTTGCTTTCTAACTTATGATGCATGCATAAATGTTTTTATATGTTTTCTATACTTGATTGCTATGATTATGATTATGATATCTATTATTACGGTTTTGCATGTGTTTTGAGAGATTTACGTAATTGCACGTTTTACGAGATATAGATTTATACTATGATTTAATAATGGTTTTGATGCTTTGATTTTGGGATTTGAATTATGATTTGAACTTGGTTTTGGGTTTGAAGACCCGTTGTTATTGGTTTTGGGTTTGAAGACCCGTTGTTATTGGTTTTGGGTTTAAAAACTCGTTGCTATTGATTTCCTATTAGTTTTGGGTTTAAAGACCCGGTTGTTATTGTTGGATTTGGTTTTGGGTTTAAAAACCCAGTTGATTGACGGGGGAGGGCCCTTGATTGATAGTATCCCCCGAGACCTATTAATTGTGTTTTGAGTTTAAAGACTCGTTGATATCCCGAGACGGCCTGATATGTTGTTTTCAGTTTAAAGACTCGTTGGTATTGATTTCCTATTGGTTTTGGGTTTAAAGACCTGTTGCTATTGATTTCCTATTGGTTTTGGGTTTAAAGACCCGGTTGTTATTGCTGGATCTGATTTTGGGTTTAAAGACCTGGTTGATTGACGGGGGAGGGCTCTTGATTGATAATATCCCCCGAGGCCTATTAATTGTGTTTTGAGTTTAAAGACTCGTTGATATCCCGGGACAGCCTGATATGTTGTTTTGAGTTTAAAGACTCGTTGATATCCCGGGCAGGCCTGATACACATGTGTTTTAAGTTTAAAGACTTGGTGCTTGAGATCTAGCAGATTGATTGATTGTGATTTTCGGTTGGTTTTTAACTGGTTTTCAGATATTTTGGGCAGTGACCCCGATGTTTTGGTTATGTGGATATTTTGGGCTGAGTTCCCGTACTTCGATGTTGATCTATGATTTTGGGTTGAGTTCCCGTACGCTGATGTTGCTTTATGGTTTTGGGTTGAGGCCTTGGATTTGAGAAATAGACTTGAGACAAGGAAATTATTTCTGATTTTTCGTAAACGATTATATTATTTTGGGAATTGAAATGGTTTTAAGATATGGTTTTCGAATACATGCATTAGTTTTACATGGAGGGTATAAATGTCCTTTCTTGTAAATGTTTGTTGAACTTACTATTTATTTTTGTCCACTCACAGTCTTTTATGTTTTTCGTTGCCCTACAGGCTGATGTGGTGCGAGCTGTTGTGAGAGAGACGGAGACATCACACACACGATCCACAGTGTTTCTGGAAACTCTGGTTAACAAAAGTTGGTTTTGGTACGTTAATCTGCGTATCCCTTGTTTGGCTTGCGTGTTCCACGGAGGTTGAACGGGTGTTTAGCCTTCGTGTCGCACGTAAGTTAGACGGGAACATGACTTATCCCTTAATCAGGGGGGATTGGGGGTGGGTCGTGTCATTATATGATATTTGGTAAACATGAATTATTGGATTTCAGAAATTGTATTTCTATGTTTTATGGATTTGGGCAGTGGCCCATTTGAATATGGATTTATGGTTTTTGGTATTCTATGGTTTTGGGCTGAGTTCCCACGTATGACTTGGATTTACAGAATTTGGGCTGAGACCCTAATAATGGTTATTTGAATAAATGGTTTGGTAAATGGTTTTCGAATGCATGCATACTTTTTAGTGAAGGGCATAATTGTCTTTTTGAGATAAATGAGTTTTCATTAAACTATTTATTTTCGCCCACTCATAACTTTTAATGGTTTTAATGACAGGACCCGTCCTAACTGGACTTTGATAACCGTGCCCGATCCTGCTACCATCTGACAAGTCAACTGAAGTCCCGAAACTACCCCTCAGCACCTGTCAGACAAGGGATAACTGCACTGATTTCCGCTCATGCCTCCACCTCTCGATTAGCCCCGAACGTCGTGTCACGGCCTGGAAGGTCATCAAAAAAGGAAAGGTGTGAGTGGACAAAAATAATATCCTTTGAAAATACATTTCAAATATACCATTTTCCCTTCCAGTTTATCAAACCATGCATGCATAGGGTAAAACATATGAATAACAATCACCAGCTTTCCAGCCAAATCACATGAACAGTATCCACTCCCGTCTCTCAAGCCAAAACATGTGAAAACAACAACCTGGCCATAAAGACCAAAATCCGTACTCAATACTAGTACGCAAAGAATGACCAAAACCTGTACTCAATACTAGTACGCAATCACAATCAACATCAAACATCACTACTCACAAGTGCACAATCAATCAATCAATCAAGCAATCCGCACTACGCGTAGGCCAACCTCGGGAACTGCACTTAGGCACCATCTGAGTCCTGTCTGGGAACCGCACTCGCACCATCTAGACATACCACATACTCGGGAACCGTACTCACGCACATCCGAGTAGTCATGTCTAGGAACTGCACTCTCATCATCCAGACATGTACCAATATCCACAATCACAAACACAAGCCATACCACAAACACATATCAAGTATATCCTTGACTTCAAACCAAGTCAAAATCATTCCCGACAGGATCTCAATCCCAAATGCCATTTATACGTAAATCTGTAAAATTTCATTTGAAAACATTAAAATAATCCGAAAATCATCCTTGACTCACCAACTAAGTCAAAATATCCTTTTTGAAACCTTTTTTACTCCGGGCCTAGCCCAAAACATCATTTGCTCATTCCTTGTAAAATGTGTTTGAAAGACCGATTAAAATAATCATTAAATCACAATTAATCATGCCAAATCACCATGACATCATTGCAACCCAAATCATGCAATCAATCATGTAAAATATTTAACTATGCATGCATAACAGTTTATAAAACAAACGTCCACTCACACACTGTCCAAATCGCTCGCTTTCCGAGCTGCACGCCTTTCCGTACTTTCCGACATTTTCCAGGAACCGTGAATCCTGTCCAAAATCATCATTAAGGGTCACTAATGACTCAATTAATCTCATATTAATTTCCCATAATTATCCAGGAATTAATTACGAATTAAAAACATAACAAAAGCCTTCGGACCCTCGAAACAATATCGAAACGGAATCTGATTGACTCGAAACCAACGCCAAAATGTTTGTTACATTACATAGAATAAAAGTCATGTTGACCTCACCTTAGGAATCGTGCCCACTCGCCCTCAAGCGCCGCCGCAAGCGGCTGCGCGTGGGAGCCACGCTCCAGACACTGTTCCTGCTACAGTTGTCTCCTTCACCCGATTAGTCTGCAAACGGGTCCTGTAACCCGCGATTCAACCCGGTTAGTTCTCAGTCAATTCGACCCCAATTCCTTTGTTTCTTTCACTGATTTTCATCTAATCTAACTTAATTAGAGATCTGTCTTCTTACTTTCACGAATTAACATCATAAACGGGTCGGTTTTTAAATCGATACCCGGTTGGTTATAAGTCCAATTGTATCCAATTTCAGTTCAATTCGAGAAATCATGAGGTTGAGTTCATGTAATTGGAGGTAAGAAATATTGAAATTGGTTTTGAATTCATGTTTATAATGACCTTAGGACACTTTCATTTGACAGGACCCGTAACTTTCACATCCAAACTCCGATTGACGCATGCCGCCTGTCTACGGATTCAGCGTCTCGAGACCTACTCAACAGTCTCTTCGGAAAATCTGAAAAAAAAATTCCTGAATGAAATTCAACTTTTTCCCCTCCTTAACCAAGGGCAAAATCGTCCTTTCCTTCCAATTTTTCCAATTTTTCCTTTTTAGAATTTTCTGGTCGTCACATTTAATGCCTTTTAGGTTGATCGCGGATGCGGGCTGTAGCAAAGAAAGAGACATCACACTCCTCCACTAGATCCTGGCGCACTCTGGAAGCCCTGTTCGAGCTGAGGTTTTGGATTATCCCTTGTCTGACACTTCGTGTTAGACGGGAGCATGGTACATCATGCGTTAATCCCGAGGGGATTGGGATGGGTCGTGTCACATCCAATGATAATTCCGGGGGGATTGGGATGGGTCGTGTCAAGTGGTATCAGAGCACGGTTTACTTTTGTGGTATGCGCAAGTCGAGGATGTGATGTCTCTACGTGGTCAGCCTGTTATCAACCTAATAGTTAGGATGCCAGTATGATAGTTAGTGGGAATGAATCGTGGATGGTTTTGGTTTGACATTTGTTGCCTGTGTATGCCATAGTTTTGTCGTGGTTTGGCAGTGTGAGACCCTACTGAGGGATGAACGCGACATTGCTTTAGAGTTTTGACCGTGGGACGGTTATGTCTGGAATATCTATCATGATATTGCAGGATTGGATATGACGATAGTGTGGAGTTATGTCCATTAGATGGTCAGGTTATGTTGAGTTGGATAGTGGTGCTGCTGAGAGTAACTAGGTTTCTTGAACCCTAGTTATGATTGATGGTGTGGAGAATGTGAGTGCAACAGAGTTGGTAGATGACCTTAGTAGGAAACCCTAGTGTGCGATGTATGGTTTAGAAATGTGTGTTGGCGAGTGGTTTAACTTTGGAAATTTTTTGAACTCGAGACAGTTGGTCGGTCATGTTATGTCAGCTTTGGTGATTGTGCAGCAGAGTACAACTGAGGTCGGGGATAACTTGGTGGACGACACTGGTTGAGTCAAGTTGAGACTAGTTAAAAATTGGTTAGAGATTGGTTGGACATGTTACCAGGGTGTGATACTTGTCGATGGAGTCCCAGAGTGGGGATACAGAGTAGTGAGTGCTAGCGGTTGATTCCTGTTGGATGCGGAGTCTCGATGTCGATGTCTGGTGGTTGGGTCTGCACGAGATTATGGCAGGCACTATTATCGAGAATGGTTGTAGTTGTGGTTATTTTGAATCGGGTGACGTTCAGGGAACGTTTCCTTTTCTTGTATGAATTATCAGGGTGATTGTACTCAGAGTTTTGGGGTACGAGGGAGGAAAATTTCCTTTAACTTGAGTAGAGGTACCGGGTCGTTGCTCGGTATGAGCAAAGATCTAGGGTTTTCTGATTCGTACACTGTGTGCTGGTGATTGCGATGACGTTGAGCCACGAGTTGGGATGTGACTCCGTCGTGATGGGCATACGTTCGGTATCTAAGATTCGGCAGTGGATGAGTTGGACTGGACGAGATCCAGCAGTGGATGAGATGTGTTGGGACTCTAACCCAACCGTGAGTGTGATAACTAATGTGATTGGATTGATTAAGTGGTAAATGAATGAAACGGTATGAACGAGTAGGCGAGTTGGGGTACCAAGTTAGCTTGGTACATACACGTGGTTGATGCACGAGTGTGTTGGTTCCAACATGGTTAGAACTTCAAAATCAAGAGAGGTTGTGATTGAGGCGACGAGAGAAGTGCTTGTTTCGGGTAATGGGTATTCCGAAGTCATTGAGGGTGACTTCTCATGCCCCTGCCTTTACCTCTGGGTTACGTCCTGGAGGGGTTAAGAAAACAATGAATGTGTGAGTGGGTCGAAAATAAAGAAGATTTCAAAATTGTTCATAATACATAGTAAAAATACCGTTTTACCCCTCCGTTTTTAAATCATGCATGCATTTGAGTCAAAGCATGTATATATACATATAATAAAACTGAAACATACCACACATCCCCAATCAGGTATGATATCATCACATACACACAGTAGTATAATAATAAAAATGCATCTACCATAATCATATTGCACCGTATATCCCAACCCTAACATCCCAGATGTTGGACGTCCCAGACGTCTAAAAAGAAAAGGTCACGGTCCTAAGGCTACGCATGCTGCCGGGGGTCTCAATCCCGAGTCCTATCCCCGAACCCAGTCTGGGTATGGCATCCCAGATGCCTGACGTCCCTGACGTCTCATACTTACAATCCTGCTCCTGAGCCACCCTACGGTCCGGTCGCTCCGTAGAATGACTCATCGTCGGCAATGCGCCGTGACCACTCCAAGGTACCAATACTGGAGGAGACAATGATCTATATGGTCAAACTATCTGGTGCAATAGTATGGGCATGTGACATCCCGATACGATTCCACAGCTTACACAATCACCAGGCGGTCACATGTCACATAATGTAACATAGATAAGTACATAGTCCATAAATAAGATCTCATACACTCATACAAGTAGCAATATACTAGTATAATGAAAACAGTTATGTATGCATTCCGTTAGAAATCAAAAGACCCACTCACAGTATTGTCCTGCTGCTTAAACAACATGTAAAACCTGTCATGTAGCTATATCTCAGTCTCTAACTTGTCCAAACACATTTAAAGGTCACTAGGGATCTGTACAAACCCTTATCTAAAACCTAAGAACAGTGTCGGCCCGGAAACGCGCCCCGAACACGCTTTCTGAGGCTATAAACTCCATTTTGACCCACCAAATGATCTCTGATCGACCCAAAACCACCACCATTGGATCCAGATCGTCGAAACCATTAAAATGGCATTGGTCCCACCTCGAAAAATGTGCATACGCGCCCCCATGCGTGAGTCAAAGTCACAGTCAACATTGACCAAAAAGTCAACGCTGACGTCAGCAAAAAATAACGTTGACGTCAGGTCAACGGTCAAAGTCAACGCTGACCTCACTACTGACGTCATCTGACAGTGTCAGGCTAACAGGTGCCACGTGTCAACTGCAGGTTGGTCCACGTCAGTGACACATGGCAACCACTGATAGGGCCACGTCACTGACATGTTAGTGCTGACTGTGCACTGACATGTGACACGTGTCCTGTCCTCATTAGCCCTTTCCTGACAGATGTCAAATGATGACGTCACCCGCTGACGTCATCATTGTCTTCAACCTCTCGATCGGGTCTGCTAACCGAGTCGCATAGACCCGCGACCCGACTCGGTTCTAGAATCCGTATTTCCCAACCATTTTCATTCTCGTTTCTTCCTATCCACTCGTCCTGTCCTAACTAGAAGATTTGTACTATCAAAACTAGAAAACAAGGGCTCGAAGTTACCTGAAACTCGATGAATAGTGAGCCGCAACCTTTGTTCGTCGATATCTCCCAGCTCCAGCCACCAAAACCCTTCCAACCAAGCCTACTGAAACTCGATGAATAGTGAGTCGTAACCTTTGCTCGAAGTTACCTTTGTCTTCGGCATGCCGCCTATCTACGGACTCGTGACGTCCTGATCTACGTCACGGTCATGGGTCAAAGATTGAAATGCAGTCCGAGTCAAAAGTCAACAAATCTTCCCAACTAGGGGCAAAATGGTCATTTTACATTAAAAGTTCAACTTTACCAAATTGTAAAAGTTCGGGGTGTTACAAATAACATAACACTTATATTTATATCCCTCGATCTCTTGATTATTGAATGTATATATATATATATATATAACAAATATGTTCAAACTGATATATAACCAATATATAATCGGTAGATAATTAGTGTATGTGTGGTATCTATATAGTATATTCCATTTTAAATTTAAGAAATCGTTTTATCCGTATAATTTGGTGTAGGCTTTGCAAAAAGATTTGTTGTATTAACTTCATGATGTAAGAAACATAAGGAAATTACGTAAGTGGAATTATGAAAACAAGTACGTTCCATGAGGTTGTGGTGCTCTTTTGTAATGATCCATCATTTGCTGCTTTCATAGTAGTGGCATTTGAATCGCATGTGGGCAGATAACCCATAAAAAATTGGTATATAAATGGTCAATAAGTGATATATAATTAGTCTGTCATTGGTCTTTGACAAGTTATAAATCGGTAGATAAAATGTATATATGTGGTAAAGTCTAATTTAAAATTTAATATGGTTAATGTTAAAGTCTAATTGATTCAAATCATATAAAAAAACCATAAATATTGTCAAATAATTAAAAATTGTTCAAACCTATTTTCAATAGAAGAAATAGTTTGATCTATTATGCATATAAAGTAATCAATTATAAATGATTATTCAACTAACAATATTATTTCATTAGTCAGATTCACATTCTCATCAAAATGTATTTTTCTTTTTCTGAAGTTTTGCATATCCAAATTCAAATTTCCTACTAGACAGGATTATAAAATCAAACAAGATATAAAATATGTAACAAAATTGATAGCACTTGATTATCAACTAAAAGACTTGAGACTTGAGTTGATAAACCTCTCCTATCCAAATTCCAAGCGGCAAGCTTTTAAGAAGAAAATTGTTCAAAACTTCAAATGAATTACCTGCAATTTTTTAAGAATAAAATTTGAAATATTAGTGAATAGTGATTCAAAATGAGTATGAGTAAGAAAAGAATAATCTGAAGAAAAAAAAAACCATATAAATTCAGATTCCAGAATAGAATACCTTACCAAAAGAGAAGATGAATGAATCGCGTGTGAAATTGGAGTGGGAGCATAAGAATGTGATTCAGAGCAGAAGGGATACAAAATTGGAGAGGGGGGCATAAGAAATTTTGTATGATAAGTAAGAGTGAAGTGAATATGAAATTATGAGTGAATCTATGGTTGAGGCAACGATACAATTGGGTTGGAAGAACAAAGGTTGTTAACAAAAATGGTTGTGGAGTGTGGGCTGTTTTGTTTTAAATTTATTTATTTATTTTACATCTGATAAGGAGTTTTGTTTTCAGTTGAGGCAGATTCAGGCCTTGTTCACCTTAGGCTTGGGCCGAGCCTGGACATATGAGAATTGTATATGAAATGAAAAGCTGGAAATAGAGTTAGAGATTACTGCTAGCCAGTGATTAATACTTCAAGAAGCACCTTAGCCATTACCAAGAATGCCCGATCTCAATTTTTTTTTCCTATTTATTTTTAACTAGAAGATAGAAAATATTATTATTATTATTATTATTGAAGAAGAAAAAGCCTTTATTATTTTATTTTCAAATAACTCTCATTCAAACAATATTTCAAGATGGATTCACTAAATTTTCATTAAAAAAAACGTGAAAATTAAAAAAAGAGAAACCTTTTTAAAAGCCCCGATCAAAAGGGAGGGCAAAAGGGGCGCAAGTTATGGGAAAAAAATTATATAGGGCTCAAAATTATTAAATATATAATATATTTGCTTTGAAATAAATAAATAAATAAAATAGGTGGAGAAATAAATAATATAGGAGCATATAGGATTTGTCTTTTTTGTAGTCGATTAGTCTTGAATGTGGACCTTTTCATCCATGTACAAGTTAAAAATACAGGATTTGTTTTTTTTTTTGTACTAAATATAATGTTTTGGACATAAGATACTTTTTTTTTTCTTTGTTTTAGTGTTGTCCCAATGCAATTTTCCTAACAAAAATTTAACGGGATCTCATAGTATAAAAATTAAATAATCAATTTATAAAAACTACATTTTTAATAATTAAATGTGTGAATCACATTTATTATTATTATTATTATTTTGTTATTGCCCCGAGCTTTCAAATATTTTGACTGATCGTGCAAACACCTCGCATATAATAGCATCCTTTTTAAAGCTCATATTATTGACCTTTTGGTTGAGTTGAACATAAAAGAAATTTTAAAGTACGTCCTCCATAATTTTTGTATATATTTATGCATGCAAGCATGTGTTTGAATTCAATTTACGAGGCGTTACTAAAATATGAACAATTTCATGAGTCCCAACGTAGGCTACGTATGAGATGATTGTCATGCAGCTCAGCTGATACCGCGTGGTTGCCTGGTTGGCTAACTAGCTGGAAATCTGAATATATATATGTATATATATACTCCTCTCTAAACGAATTAATTATATTATATTAATTATCGGATAATCATATTTATAAATTATTAATTAATTTGATGAAATGGAACGATACACCGTTGTTAGAAAAGAAATCATGGTTGGTGTGTCTTATAAATAATAAGCTTCGTGATTAAAGCAATGGCCAGTGAGCCAGTGTGTGCATGGAGGCTCTTGGATCACAATTTAGGAATTGAATATGGAAGATACTAATTCAACGATATATACGCAATTATTAGCAAAATAAGTATAAAACATAAATTATTATTGTTTTTCCACCAATAATATGGACTCTCATATATACAAATACGGTCAATCATATCATATCGACCATATATATACATGTATTTGTTTATAAGAGAGGATGGGAAGAAAGAACATGGCTAGGACAGGGAAAATTCTACACGAAAAAGGCGATTCTTGGCACATATATATGTAGAGACATTATTTTGGATATATATTCAACCCTATAATAATTAAACAAATAGAAATTAACAAAAAAATTGCAAGTGAAGGAAGAAAATAATAATAATAATTTAGTGTATATATTATATGGATCAAATTTCATATAAGATTGGTTTGGAATAGTACGTAGGCTCTGTTTTAGAGTAAGGGGTTGATTTAGGGTTTAGTTGTTTCGAATTTTGCGGGTTTAATTATGAGTGATGATCAAACTGTTTAATTCTAAGTCTTGTATACGTTAGTACGTATTTATTTATTTTTTAATTTTTTTTGCCAAGAGTACATATTTACTTGTTAGTTATTAATTTTCTTGCCTTTTCAGTTTAATTTGTTATATAATAGAAATTCTTCATGATTACATAGAAAACATAGATATACGTACATTGTGCTCACTATTCATATAAATTAAATCTAAAAGTCTTATACACGATATAGTCCAATTTGGAAAATTCACATAGACATTGATGCTCAACTTTCTATCTAGTACACCTTTTTATATTTGACTTTTGTTATTTAGAATCGACGCTCAAATGTCAGTCAATATACGTCGATTTTGATGTCTACCTAAATTGTCCCACTATGAATATACGTGTCAAAATAAGTCCACATCGAGTAAGCAATATCAATTAATTATAATGCTTGTTCTTCTAATTTCTTTAATAAACAAACTATATAGCTATTTATTAACAAAGAGCTTTGAATAATAATGCATTATTGGTAGTCAAAGTCTAATAGTCTATGTGGACGATGGTGGATCGCACTCCATGCTTCACAACCGCAGCAAACGACATTAAGAAAATTGTATTATGGCAGCATATATACAAAAAAGTCACATCTCATGTGCGTATTATATATGTATATATACATAAGAACATGTAGGAAATTTCTTAGATAATGACAACTACGGCCTTGCATGCACTTATGTGTAGACATCAGCAAACATTGGCATGCACATCTCTCAACTCTTGAATATTTACGAAAATCTTATAATGAACCAACTAATTAAAAAGGAATGTGAAGTTAAAATTTAAAATATTTACTATTTTACTATTAAGATGATAAGTATTTATATCACAATAAGTGGCTGGTGCACTTAATTAATAAACTAATAATTTTTTATAGGAAATTTTCAAATGCTTAATTGATAAGAGTTTGAAACTCACATACTTCAATCATTTGATGACGAGGAACAAATCACATTATGAACAAACACGAATGTAGGGACACCTCGTTAGGAAGGAGTACTGTGAGGTATTTATATATAATATTGAGCCTCATCACCTAACCCAATAATCTATAGTACAGTTATCGTCTTTGACATGATCACGGTATGATTATAATGAAGAATCGCAAGTGGCACGCTGTGATTGGAACTGTATCTTTCCATCAAGATTTTTGGCCTCATAATTGGGTTACAATTAATTAAACATGCCAACTCCCCATTTTCCTCGTTCTACAGTTCTTAGAAACCCTAGCATTTGATGATTCACCCCTCTCCCAATCCGTCTTGTCATTTATTTTAGAAATGAAATCATGAACCGATCGTTCGAGGGAATCAAATATAGAGGCCTCTTCTTAGTGCTTAACAGTTGGTTACATTATCAAAATACTAAATAATTGACATGAATATAACATATATTTGTCCGATAAAATAACATAAATGAAATTCTTTATTAAGTATGAATGCGCTTAAAATCGTTTATATATATTCGTGAATGTTGTCACAGTCGTGATTTGAAATGCATTCATATCTAAAGAGTTTTCTTCATGTCATCTAGTGCCATAGTTATTCGTGGAGTATGTGCACATTGAATATTTTGATAATGTTATTGCAAATGAATGAGGCAATTAGTATATACAAGTAAACAAATAAGATTTTAGAGTATATATCTGAACTCCACTGAATAGAATAGAACGAAGAATTTCCGAACGATCCGCTACATAATTTTTGACTGTGTAAAGTTTAAAATGTAAAGTAACTGGTGCGAGAGTCTTGTTAATTATTAGTATTTTTCTAATTAATTAATATAATATAATATATCTAATGAGACATATAGCTTTAGCTTATGACTCGCTTGTAGTCCTCAATAGCAACATGAAAAGACAAAGTTTGGCCCATTATTCTCTAGAGAGGTTGACACAGTAGCTGCTAAAGGATTAAGAAAGTAATTAAGTCTCATTAATTAATCAATTAGAGTACCTCCGTAATTAGCACTTAGCAGTAGCTAGTGAGTGAACATCGATAATGGGTCGACAGTGCAGACTGTGCATATACACGCATGTTGTTCCATGTAATATTGCCAATGGCTCTGTCCTTTCCATTCCATGACATATTGTTTCCCCATTGGAATCCACCTAGCTAGGAATTTCATGAGCAAATACTTTCTCAGCAGTATGAGGTCTGCCTGCATATTGTTTCTTAATTTCTGCGTAATTAATCCTTAATTCTCTAAATAATAATAAACTTTTATAACACGAAGTGCTTTGCTTGAATTCGATAACTTCTTTTCTGTCTGTCTAATAATATTTTGGCATGTTAATTTCTTCAATAATTGGTAACGAGACAACCCGCCACCCCTTTTTTTCTATGGCATATCCAATTGTTTATACTTTAGGATTTTCTTTGTTTTACTTTTGCTGTCAATTATTCTAGCACTACAAGAAATTGGAGGTTGCCTGACTCAGATTTAATCGCCTAACAAGCAACACGTTGCCCGATGAAATTGAAGGTTCTCACTCGACAACCTATTAGAGGAAAGAACGGCGGGTAAAATAGAAGGATGTGGCCAGATGAATTTTTTCTGTCCATCGGACAACATACGATTTAACGACTTATTTTCTTTGTTGAGAAAAATTGCCCTCTCGATCCCCCTAGTACTGTAGATTGTTAAAAGGGAGAATGAATTGAGAGAATGTTGAAGCAAGAAAAGTTTCCTTTCATTTCCTTAGTGTTTCAGTGAGAATCAAGACAGGTTATATAGTTCGCATCATTTCTTAGAGTCTAAGGCATAGCACACACAATCCTAGCTATCGGGTTGATCTTCCAATACAGTTGGAGATTCTCTTCAACTGTTACAAATCTGTTTCCTAGAATCATGGACAATCACCTGTTTAACTAACCAACGGTAGAACTGTGCTGCGGGGAGGATCAACTGTGCACTGTGAAGCAACCCGTGTACCTGTACTGTCGATCTCCATGAGAACCCGTGCGTGGTGACCTGTGCTTCTGTACTGCTAACTTCCCCCCTCAAGCTGATGTTCCATCAGGTTGAATACATGGACATTAAACAACTTCTCTTCGAGGGACTTTGTAAACATATCAGCCACTTGATCACAGGATGAGACATGTTTGACATCAAGGTCCCCATGAATGACACCTCCCGTACAAAGTGATAGTCAACCTCAATGTGCTTGGCCCGTGAGTGGAACATTGGATTAGCAGACAGGGAAGTGGCAGAAGTACTATCATAGTATATGAGAGGAGCCCTGAGTAAAGGAACATGAATGACACAAAGAAGCTGACGGATCCAAGTGAGTTCAGCAGCAGTGATGGCCAGTGCTCTATACTCAGCCTCTGTGCTCGACTTAGAGACGGTTTGCTGCTTCTTGGAAGACCAGGAAATGGGATTGGGACCAAGGAAGACAACTAAACCCGTAGTGGACCGTCGATCATTGGGGTCACCTGCCCAATCTGCATCTGTATAGGCAGTAAGTTCAAGGGAACCAGGGGTATACCTGATGCCACGATGAGAAGTGCCTTGGAGATACCTGAGGATCCTTTTAACAGCCATGAAGTGGGACTCACATGGTTCTTGCATGAATTGACACACTTGGTTGACAGAGAAGGCGATATCAGGTCTAGTGAAGGTGAGGTACTGCAGCGCCCCAACAATGCTTCTATAATTGGAAGGATTGTGATAAGCAGGGCCATCATGTCTGCGAAGTCTGGTACCTGGGGCACTTGGTGTATCAAAGCCATTACTATGGGTCATGGCAGTTTTAGCAAGCAAATTAAGGATGTACTTCTCTTGTGACAAGAAGAGACCAAAAGGAGAACGGGTAATCTGGATCACAAGGAAGTAGTGAAGTTCCCCTAGATCCTTCATGTCGAATTCTTTAGTTAGAGAGTCAGTGACAGCCTGTATAGCAGACGTAGAACTACATGTGAGAATAATATCGTCTACATAGAGTAAGAGGATCACTAGATCAGCAGAAGTGTGCTGCACAAACAATGAAGCATCAGACCAGGTAGATGTGAACCCAAGACTGGGGAGAAAACTTGTAAATCGATCATTCCAAGCACGAGGGGCTTGCTTCAACCCATACAAAGACTTGTGCAGCAGACAAACATGGTCCCTCTGATGAGGACTTTCAAACCCTGGTGGTTGGGACATGAAGACCTCTTCTTTGAGAATGCCATGAAGAAAGGCATTCGTCACATCAAGCTGCCTCAAGGGCCAAGAAAATTGAGCTGCCAGAGCCAAAACTAATCTAACAGTAGTAGGCTTCACAACAGGACTAAAAGTTTCACCATAATCGATCCCCTCTATTTGACTAAACCCCTTGGCCACCAACCTAGCTTTATACCTTTTAACAGAGCCATCAGTATTCTTTTTGACTCTATATACCCATTTGCATGCGACTAGGTTTTTACCCATTGGGAGAGGAACAAGGGTCCAAGTAAGTTGAGCTTGAAGAGCATCAATCTCTTCCTGCATTGCAGTCAACCAGACAGGAGAAGTAATGGCAGATTTGAAAGAGGCAGGTTCAACAATAGATAAATCAGCATCATCAGATGGACAAGTAAGGCTGGAGCTAAAGGCCTTTTTCTTGATAATCCCACTCTTGGACCTAGTCTGCATAGAATGCATGTTGACACCAGAAATTGGAAGAACAATCTGAAGAAGATCAGGATTAAAAGGGGAATCAGGATCCAGATAGGCCACTGAAGTAGAGGGCTCAGAGGGTGGAGCTATTGAGGAGGCTGAAGTGTCTGGAGTAGAATTGCTGGTAAAGGACTGAGGAACTGAAGGCACCTCTGGGGTGACCCCAAGAACATGAGGATTATCTGATATTGAAGGGAATGTAGAGGACTGAGGAGCTGAAGGAACTCCTGGAGATGTATCAAGTTAAGAGGACCTGTTGGAGTCAGGAAAAACAGGTGCACAAACAGAACTGTGAAGAGGAGGCTCAGGAGAGGGAAAAACAGGTAAGTGGCAGTATTGGGGAATTGAATCAGATGAGGCTCCAGAGGATAGTAAGGGAGACTTAAGCGTGAGGGACTCATAAGGAAACTCAGATTCATTGACTAGCACATGCCTAGAAAAGTAAGTTCTATTGGAGACTGGATCAAAGCAAATATAGCCCTTATAGGATGCTGCATAACCCAGGAACACACACTTAACAGTTTTTGGCTGGAGTTTAGTCCTATTATAGGGCCTGAACAAAGGAAAATAGGAGCATCCAAAGATCTTCAGAAAGCTTATATCAGAAAGTGAACCATATAGTTTTTCATGAGGAGACACCATTTGCATATTAGAGCAGGGCATTCTGTTAATCAGATAGACAGAAGTGAGAGAGGCATAAACCCAAAACTGTGCAGGAAGTTTAGCAGTTTGTAGCAATGTCACAGTGGTTTCAATTATATGCCTGTGTTTTCTTTCTGCTAAGCCATTTTGTTCAGGGGTGTGAGGGCAGGATTTCTGGTGCTTGATTCCTTTTTGTGCAAGGAACTGGTGCAACTTAAAACTGGAGTATTCTCCTCCACCATCATATTGGAGAGTCTTGACAGAAACAACAAAAGTATTCAAGATAGATGCACAAAAGGAGACAAAGATGGAGTAGAAATCTGATTTGTTCTTCATTGGAAATAACCAAGTAAACTGTGTACATTCATCTATCAAAGTAACATAGTATCTAAAGCCCTCAGGAGAAGGTTGAGGTGAAGGACCTCATACATCTGTGTGAACAACTTCAAAGAAGCTCAGGGATTTTGAAGCAGGAGAGGAAAATGACAGTTTGGTGAATTTTCCTTGTAAATAAGGTTCACATGGATATTGGTGTTTGTCAGGAGAAACATCTACACTAGATCTCTTAAGGACTAAAGAAACTACATCATTGGCAGGATGCCCAAATCGATGATGCCACAGACTGAAGGGAACCTTCTTACACAGAAAAGCAGACTGAGAGGATTTCTGAAACTGGATGGCAGGAAGTGATGGCAACTGACATGGGATGGAGTAAAGTCCTTCATTACTCAGCCCCTTGTAGAGAATCTATCATGTGAGTCTGTCCTGAATTGCAAAGCAGGTATCATCAAGAACAAAGCTACACTGCTTATCTCTACAGAACTGATTAACAAAAACAAGTTCTGAGTGATGTTGGGCACATGTAACACCTGATTCAGCTTAAATGACTGTGGGGAAGGGGAATTAGTGACAAGAGAAGTGTTTCTAGTGTGAGCAATATGCAAACCTGTACCACTAGCTGTGGTAACTGTCTCAGAGGAAGTATGTGGTGATACCATATTCAGTTGGGAAAGTTCAGCTGCCATGTGAGCTGTGGCACTTGTGTCAGCAATCCAGAAGTCTTGATTCTGGGAAATTCCTTGAGAACTTGGCTGTCATAGCTTGAAGATTGTTGGTCAGGACAGTGGAGGGATGTCAGGACCCACCCCTGTTTCACCCCGAAACCCGAGGTAAATCCTGCTCTCGTCTGACACCCCGACACCAAACCCAAAGTTAAATCGTGGAAATCACCAAAATAGCACTGTCAGATGAATGAGAATTAAATACGACACCGAAATCATACATTACAGAGCATAGTGCGAACTACAAAGAAATCAAAAGTACATAATAAGTACACGCACGCGGAGGAAAACTTAAACACTCTGGGACCCTGCTCGTCACTTCTATGCCTCAGACACTGCCTCGACGTCAAGACCCCGCACTAGCTCCACAACCTGGAGGGCAATTTAAAACAGAAGGTGTGAGTGGACCAGAGTAAAAGAAAAGTTCGAAAACCATTTTATAAGAAAATCGAGTTTTAACCCTCCGTTTTGAAACCACATGCATAACTCAGTTATCAAAACAGTTATATCAATCACCAGAAAACATCATAAGAAACAGAAACACTATAAAACAGTTATATAAATCATAGCATATGTACCATAAGACCATATCATGAACCATGAACATCAAATCATCATTTCTGATCAAACCTGCTGGACCTATCCGAGTCTTTAAACTCCCGAGTCTTTAAACTCAACATGCCTCAATAATATCCGAGTCTTTAAACTCCCGAGTCTTTAAACTCAATAGGCCTACGGGAGAAATATCAATATATCAGAGTCTTTAAACTCCCGAGTCTTTAAACTCAATCCGGGCCCGTCCCCCGTCAAATCAATATCCGGGTCTTTAAACCCAATAACCAGATCCAGCAAATCCAATCCAAATTCAATGTAAAACAAATTCTAAATCCTCATCCAAACCCGAATCCGAAATCACCGGTCTGATGCCATTCCGGCATCCAGAATCGTCATTCCGAACCCAACTCCGGAATCCACTTTTCAACTTTAAAACCAAATTCTGCTTTCCGAAATCCGATTCTAAAACCAAAAACCTTGATCATCGAAATCATGTTCTGAAATCCATTTATAATCATTAGAAATCCTTTATCATTTGAAATCCTGAAACTATAACATTATAATCAGAAATCAACCTTTTATCGTAAAACGTGCCAAGTACCGTATTTTCTTGAAAACCGTGCAATTATGTAAAACCAAGATAGCATATTCCATAATCATAAAACCATATGTAAAACCATCAAACAATTATAGAAAAACAATTATGCATGCTCGAGTTTAATGAAAGGGTCCACTCACAGTACCGAGCCCTCAATCGCGCCCCGAACGTCCTGCGCGTTCCTCGGCTTCCTCAGGAAATCCGGATCCTGTCAACAACCACCAACGTACGTCACTAACACGTCCACGAGTATCCACCTAAATTCCCTCAAAAATCCCCGGGTCCTGAACGTAACGAACCAGAACCCTAAACTTTCACCCTCGCGGAACTACCTCGATTCGACGTCCGATTAACCCGGAACTACTTCCATTAGACTCGTTAGAACACTTAGACTAAAAACCATGTTGACAATTTTCCTCAGAACCGCCGCACGCGCCCCCACACGCCGCCCAAAGTGGCTGCGCGTGGCCCTCACGCGCCAGCTACAGTGCATCAGCTACCTTGAGCAGACCCGGTTCGACACAGTGTCTGTAAATCGAACCGGCGAGAACGGTTCTCTGTCGTCCCGTCTCCATTTCCTTCCATTTCTTCCCCATCTTCATCGTCCAGACCTACTCTGTCCATCCCCATCCTCCTTAGACCTCGACACGGCTCCTAAACCGTCGACTGAAGCTCGAAACAAAACACGACCTCTACTCTGTTTTCCTTCCCGGCCACCCAGGTCACCTCCCGTCACGGTGGCAATACCAGACGGTTCCTAGGACCCCTCTAAACCTAACCCAACTCACCCTAACCGTCGATTCACTCCCAAACTTCACGACTTTAGGTTCGAACATCGACGGCAAAACAGAGCACCAGAGTACCCGCCGTCGTGTTAACCCCCACCGTGCACCACCCGTCACGGCAGTACAACCAATAGAAGCCCAGACCTCCACTGAGTCACCCAAACCACCCTAAACTCATCGATTCGACCTCTAGACTCACGACTCTCAAGTCAAAACTCAACGGAAAAACAGGGCACAGACACGGAGATTAGAAGTTACCTGCAACCGTCCACCGCCGTGCTCGCCGCCGTGTTCCCTGGAGTCCACAGCGTCGTCTCAGCCTCCTCTCGAGGTCAATCGCACCCGCACACGGCCACAACACCACCACAAGCCCTCAGTCTTCTCTGTTTTCTCTGGTTGTCCCCGTGACTCTCACTCACTCACACACAAGCACAACACTTCGAAACCTCCTCCCTGTAACCTTCTCACCTCTCTGATCACTCTCACACCCTCACAAACTCACTAGCACCCACGATCACCCTTCAATTTCTCTCACCGCCTCACTCTGTTTCACTTATGATCGAAGAACACACACAGGCACTGCACGGTTGCACCCCAATTATTGGAACCGTGCACACACGAGAACCCCCCAGAAGCCACTAGCCCTGTGCCACATGTCACCATCCACTCCATTCTCTCCCAAGTGGCTCCATCCCAGCCGTCCATCTGCCCTCTCTCTGCACAAATCCCCAGAACACAAAAGACCAAACTGCCCCTTCTTTTAGCTCAAAATTACGGTTATGCCCTCAACCTTCCGAACATCATAACTCCCTCCTCGGATGTCGGAATCAGGCGTGCCACCTGCCTACGGATTCGTGACGTCCTAAACTACGTCCTGGTCACTAGTAAATACCCACTTGACCATCCGAACTAAAGTCAACATTTTTGCCCAAGTCAGGGGCAAAATCGTCATTCTAAGCTTACGGACCTATCGGGACCACCTAACCACCAATGAACCTCACTAATCCCACCTTAATCACTATCTTAATCCCGGCTCTCGGGAAGGGTTGTTACAATATACCCACCTAAAAAGAATTTCGTCCCCGAAATTCAACAGCTAGTTCCCGTCACTTAGGGTCTCCTACCTGGTAATCAACACTAGGTCAACAACTTCTCCTGGGTTTCCTGTCTATCCTCTCCACCCTGGGTATTTCACTCCATCCCCAACTACCAATTACCTCTTATGGTATACGCAAGGGAATCTCTATGAACATAAAACAAAGATATTTTACAATACCTCAGATGCAGTACCCGAGAAAATTCACAGAGCACATCCTCACGTACAACCACCGCACCTCCCTCGGCTGCTACGTCGGCCACTATCGGAATAAATCTACAAAGTCCTAAAGGCAAACTCTAGCTTGTGGGTTCTCTCCTTCAATAACCTCATATCGATCAGTTATAGTCACTCCTTCCTATTCCCTCCATCATCCTTCCATTGTAATACTCCTCAGGTCACCTAGGGAAAATCCTAGACTCGCTCCCAGAATCCAACAACAAAACTGGGTACAACACAAGCAAAGCTAATAAAGTACCTGTCCCCGCATCTGGTGCCGACTGAACTTCCTGCTGAGTCATCGAGAACACTCGGGCCTGAGATCCCGACACTCTACCACGTCCCCTCGAACTGCTAGTGGCACCACCACCTCCTCTAGTGCCTGCTGTCCCTGACGTTGTATTCTGTCCCGGCTCCGCTGCTCCTCGGCCTACACCACCCTCCTGTGGCAACAGTGGACACTCACGTCGGAAATGACCTCGCTCCCCACAGTAGAAACACACATCCCGACCAGAAGAACCTGGTCTCCCTGTCGACGCAACAGACGTCGTACTAGCTTGCGGAGTCGGCTGTGCTCGGTAACCCCAAAATCCTGAACTCTGGAAACTACCCGGTCTACCGAAACGATCATCGCCCGACGACGACGCTCCACCGAAGTTACCCCTTTTCGGTGTCCGCTGGCTCGAAGCTCCAGAAAAAGATGGCTCCCGGCGCCGTACCGGCAAACTAGCCTCAACCCTCACCGCAGCATCCGACAATTCCCGGAGAGTAGCAAACGATCTAGCCGTCACGATGGCTCGAATCTCGCCTCGCAGACCCAATTCAAACCTACGGCATTTCTCGGCTTCAGTGGCCACAAAAGCAGGAGCAAACCGAGACAACATCTGGAATTTCCGTTCATACTCAGCCACGGTCATATTCCCTTGTTGGAGCTGCAGGAATTCAGCCTCCTTAGCATCTCGGAAAGAACGAGGATAATACTGTTCCAGGAACCGCTCCCTAAACGTCTCCCAGGTCACCGTATGGGCATCCCAACCAGACAACTCGAGGGTATACCACCACTCATACGCCACACCATCCAATAAAAATGTAGCCAACAACACTCGCTCCTCTGGCGGGCAATGCATCACCGCATATATCCGCTCAAGTCTGGTAATCCACCTCTGGGCTTCCTCAGGATCAGCCCCACCACTAAAAGTCGTAGCCCCGAGCCGCTGGGCTCGCTCAATCGTAGTACTCTCAGTTCCCCTCGCCATTTCTTCTTCAGGTCGTGGAGAGGGTCCACGTCTCGGAGGCATCGTCAACCGCACGCTGAAAGAGGCATAGAAGTAGTCAAACAACTAAAACACAACCTCACAAACCAACAGACCCAACAAACTCAACAAACCTATGCTCTGATACCAATTGTCAGGACCCACCCCGGTTTCACCCCGAAACCCGAGGTAAATCCTGCTCCCGTCTGACACCCCGACGCCAAACCCAAAGTTAAATCATGGAAATCACCAAAATAGCACTGTCAGACGCAGGAGAATTAAATACGACACCGAAATCATACATTACAGAGCATAGTGCAAACTACAAAGAAATCAAAAGTACATAATAAGTACACGCACGCGGAGGAAAACTTAAACACTCTGGGACCCTGCTCGTCACTTCTATGCCTCAGACACTGCCTCGACGTCAAGACCCCGCACTAGCTCCACAACCTGGAGGGCAATTTAAAACAGAAGGTGTGAGTGGACCAGAGTAAAAGAAAAGTTCGAAAACCATTTTAAAAGAAAACCGAGTTTTAACCCTCCGTTTTGAAACCACATGCATAACTCAGTTATCAAAACAGTTATATCAATCACCAGAAAACATCATAAGAAACAGAAACACTATAAAACAGTTATATAAATCATAGCATATGTACCATAAGACCATATCATGAACCATGAACATCAAATCATCATTTCTAATCAAACCTGCTGGACCTATCCGAGTCTTTAAACTCCCGAGTCTTTAAACTCAACATGCCTCAATAATATCCGAGTCTTTAAACTCCCAAGTCTTTAAACTCAATAGGCCTACAGGGGAAATATCAATATATCAGAGTCTTTAAACTCCCGAGTCTTTAAACTCAATCCGGGCCCGTCCCCCGTCAAATCAATATCCGGGTCTTTAAACCCAATAACCAGATTCAGCAAATCCAATCCAAATTCAATGTAAAACAAATTCTAAATCCTCATCCAAACCCGAATCCAAAATCACCGGTCTGATGCCATTCCGGCATCCAGAACCGTCATTCCGAACCCAACTCCGGAATCCACTTTTCAACTTTAAAACCAAATTCTGCTTTCCGAAATCCGATTCTAAAACCAAAAACCTTGATCATCGAAATCATGTTCCGAAATCCATTTATAATCATTAGAAATCCTTTATCATTTGAAATCCCGAAACTATAACATTATAATCAGAAATCAACCTTTTATCGTAAAACGTGCCAAGTACCGTATTTTCTTGAAAACCGTGCAATTATGTAAAACCAAGATAGCATATTCCATAATCATAAAACCATATGTAAAACCATCAAACAATTATAGAAAAACAATTATGCATGCTCGAGTTTAAGGAAAGGGTCCACTCACAGTACCGAGCCCTCAATCGCGCCCCGAACGTCCTGCGCGTTCCTCGGCTTCCTCGAGAAATCCGGATCCTGTCAACAACCACCAACGTACGTCACTAACACGTCCACGAGTATCCACCTAAATTCCCTCAAAAATCCCCGGGTCCTGAACGTAACGAACCAGAACCCTAAACTTTCACCCTCGCGGAACTACCTCGATTCGACGTCCGATTAACCCGGAACTACTTCCATTAGACTCGTTAGAACACTTAGACTAAAAACCATGTTGACAATTTTCCTCAGAACCGCCGTACACGCCCCCACACGCCGCCCAAAGTGGCTGCGCGTGGCCCTCACGCGCCAGCTACAGTGCATCAGCTACCTTGAGCAGACCCGGTTCGACACAGTGTCTGTAAATCGAACCGGTTCGACACTTAGACTATAAGGGAGGAGTGCCTTGATAGGAAAAATTAGCTTTGTAGTAGCAGTTCAGAGCACTGTGGCCATATTTCCAACAGATTTGGCAAGGATCTGACATTTGGGGACCCTGGGAGAAAGATTGTCTGTGATAACAATCAGATGCAATATGTCCCCGTTTTCCACAAATCTGACAGGTGGGAATTTGTTGTTAGTTTTGAGTATTTGAACCCCTTCCTTGGCTGTTGAACCTCCCACCATTGTAATTGTTGTAAGACTTGTTCTTTCTGCCTATATAGGAGTTGTTTTGTCCTCTCCACTGATTATTGAAAGGAGGGGCATTGTACCCCCCTACCCCCCCCCCCCCCCCCCCCCCCCCCCCCCCTCACCCCCAATTGTACCTATACTTCTGGAAATTGCCACTGAACTGTTGACAGTTATTCAACTGCTGAACATTGTCTTGATGTTGATCAGGCTCAATAGAACAATGAGAAGTATTATAGGAAAGTGCAGGAGATATGCCTCCAGATGAACTAGTCACTCCAGGTTCAAAACTAGTACTTTGAAAGTGAGGAGCTGAATTTCGGGTTGTTGTTAATGCAGACAGGAAGGGAACTTGATCTCCTCCTTGTTCTATGATTGCTTCTTCAGCAAGTAGTTGTGCTCTGAATTCTTTAAGGGAAATAATGCTTTCACGGCCTCTGATCACACACCTGAAAGTATAGTATTCTGCAGGAAGACCCCTCAAGGCAAGAATCACTATATCATCGGTTTCGAAGTGGACACCACAAGACTCTAGTTTGTCTCTAACATCCTTGATCCTTTGCAGATACTGAAACATGTTCTCAGGGCCCTTCTTGATACTTTGGATGTCAGTTTTCATTTGAAAGATGGAGGCTTTGGTAATGGAACCAAACCTGTCCCTGAGATTGGACCACATTTCTTATGAAGTTCTACAGCCAATAACACAAGACATTGCAGATGAGGACAGTGTTGCTGTGATCAGTTGCATGAGGGCTCCATCATGCAGCTTCCAAACCTGAGCACACTGAGCATTCTGAGGGTCTGAACCATCAGCAGCTTCTGGACAAGGGTTTGAACCATTCACAAACCCTGTTAGATTGTGTACACTAAGCAGCAACTCCATTTGGAAATTCCAGGTCATATAATTGTGATCATCAAGCTTTACTTGAACTGAGTTTCCTACTGTGGTTGTAAGTCCTCCAATAGGTGATTGCAGGATTTGAAGTTGTGAAACACTCACCATAACTGGACATCAAACTTTCCTCAATTCACTGAGGCGTTTTATCAAACACCTGAAGAGCTTCTCTGGCTTCTTGATGTTTCTTCAATATAAGCTTCTTGGATCTTCTTGCTTCTTTGAGCTTCTTGATCCTTGCTTTGATCTGTCTGCAGATTCTTCTGAATTTCTTCTTGAGAACGTTTGTTTACATATAGCTTCTTTGAGCTTCAACCAAGAACAACTGTGAACAAGAAAACTAATGGAAGGAAAGAGGGAAACAACGAAGCGGAAGAATGAAGACGAGGTCACCAGGCCTTGTTAGGCTCTGATACCATGTTAAAAGGGAGAATGAAATGAGAGAATGTTGAAGCAAGAAAAGTTTCCTTTCATTTCCTTAGTGTTTCAGTGAGAATCAAGACAGGTTATATAGTTCACATCATTTCTTAGAGTCTAAGGCATAGCACACACAATCCTAGCTATCTGGTTGATCTTCCAATACAGTTGGAGATTCTCCTCAACTGTTACAAATCTGTTTCCTAGAATCATGGTGATTGTGACACTTGTCACAATCACATGCTTAACTAACCAACGGTAGAACTGTGCTGCGGGGAGGATCAGCTGTGCACTGTGAAACAACCCGTGTACCTGTACTGTCGATCTCCATGAGAACCCGTGCGTGGTAACCTGTGCTTCTGTACTGCTAACATAGATATGCATCCAAACCAATAGCTGATGTGGGTTCTTGTTATTATTAACGTACAAGAATGGTTAAAATATATTCTCTTCGATTTTATAGCATAGCTCAAAGCGTAATTCAAAAATTAAACATATGCATAATTAAATATATATTAAATTGTACCCGATCGATTATACAATCGCTGATATAAAATTAATGTTACATATATATCTTATCATTGTAGACTTTTTGGTTGATACTTGTCCCTCCCTTACATGGTGAATGGCCATGTAGTCGTCATATATCTTCACTCCATTCACGTTCTATTAATTGCAAATCTCATCCTATAGATAGCTGTTGAGTTCTTGCACATGGATTTTCACCATCTCGAGCCACAAAACAATGTTCCCAATATTTTCATATTGCCACTAAAATAGTTTTGTCTCCACAGACACAAATAAAGGAATAATTTAATTAATATTCGTGTTTGTTGTTACAGATTTATTTGAGGCGTCATTATGTAGATTTTGAGTTCATTATCGTCTTATAATGTGTGTCAAGTATGTCAATGGGGAATAATATGTGCTAAGAAATCTGCAGCTCGTCAATATATATATAATAAAATAAGGTTATTAGTTTAGAAGCCTCAAAAACAGCCAAAACGTTATCATTTCTGTTGTTTGGAAATTCATGCATGTGTGGGAACAGCAGATCTTCATAAAGCTTCTGCTATTCAATCATATATGTGGCCGGGCTAATTACTTTGTTCACAAATGATCAGAATTGAATCTTAATCTCGGGAAAATTGGTATCTTTGTCCGGTAATCAAACTTAATTATTAATCACTCCTAGATCTCTCGCTTCAAATAATTAATTACTACTTAATTAATTTGTAGAATCAGTTAAATTATAACGTGCATATCATTTGGTTTTAAGCATGGGATTTAGAGTTTGCTCAGCAAGATTTGATTTGTCATAGGTTGGGAAGAACATGGGGATTTTTATAGAGCTCAAAGAATAACCTAGCTAACCGACATATACATATATTCGATCTAAAATCAGATCTCATATATATCAAAGATAAAGAAGAATGCGATCGAGAGAAGAGAACTCAATCATACAGATTTATTGTTGTTTCATGATTTTGGTTTAATAATACAATGTTAATTTGACCTAATTTACAAAATAATTCATTTAATTATGTAGATTTTTGGATGGCTTAATTAGTAGTTAGTGCAAACATCCGTATCTAGCTATATACATTGCTCAATCGTTTGAAAGTTCATATTTTGTGATCAAATTAAAATTCAAATACGTGACACATTATAACATAAAATTGATGCACAAGTTATTATTTTTGTCAAGTTAAAACAGGCTTTTAACAAAACATATATATATATATAGCATAATTTATAGACAGTTGTTGGTTCCATATATATGTTACATGCGATCAGAACTGTGTAGATGTAGAAGGCCAGCTTTGATTCCTATATCTTTTGCTTATGTCACAGAATCAATGATTGATTCTTTTTCCTTATGATTTTATTTTCAAGGAAACAAGCAAGTTGTAGGGGCCCTTTTTTTTTTTTTTTTTTTAATGCCAAAATCCCCTCCGACAGTTTCTATATATAAGTGGCCATTTCAAAGGGTTCCAATCAAGCAGCCTCCTCTCATCAACATTCTCTCTCTATCTCTAAGTCATAACAGCTTTCTTAAAGGCTAAATTCCCTTGTATATAGGAAAGCTAGTTATGGCTATAGAGATTGAGCAGCAGCAGCAGCCTTCAGTTGGGCTATCGAAAATCGCGGTTTCTGATACCCATGGAGAAGACTCTCCATACTTTGCAGGCTGGAAAGCATATGATGAAAACCCTTATGATGAATCAACCAATCCATCTGGAGTCATACAGATGGGACTTGCAGAGAATCAAGTAAGTAATAATACCATGAAAGTTTGAGCTTTTTTTTCTTTCAATTTTTCAAATATTTTTATTTTTATTTTTCATCAACTAATAATATTGGTTTAATTTGTCCATCGACAGGTTTCATTTGATTTGTTGGAAAGGTACTTGGAAGAGCATTCAGAAGCCTCCAACTGGGGATCAAAGGGATCAAAAGGAGTGTCAGGTGGCTTTAGAGAAAACGCCTTGTTTCAAGACTACCATGGACTTTTGTCTTTCAGAAAGGCCATGGCAAGTTTCATGGAACAAATCAGAGGAGGGAGAGTCAAATTTGACCCTGATAGGGTTGTTTTGACAGCTGGTGCAACTGCAGCCAATGAGCTCTTGACTTTCATCATTGCTAATCCGGGTGATGCCTTGCTTGTTCCAACCCCTTACTATCCAGGGTAAGAAGTCATTCTTGACCTTCTCTATTATTAGACATGACAGTTGGATATGAGACAATCAGTCCGAATCAGTACTTTCGTGTCGGATGATCGACAACATAACATATGTATCAACTGATTTTCTAACGTGTATTCTGAAAACTAAATCCAAAGTTAAATTTATTTCTTCAGATTTGATAGAGACTTGAGGTGGAGGACTGGTGTAAACATTGTTCCAATCCATTGTCACAGCTCAAACAACTTTGAGATAACTCCACAAGCTTTAGAATCTGCATACAAAGATGCACAAGCCAAGAACATGAGAGTGAGAGGGGTACTAATCACCAACCCATCAAACCCTTTGGGTGCAACAATCCAAAGATCAGTTCTTGAGCATCTTCTTGATTTTGTCACGCGAAAAAATATCCATCTTGTCTCCGATGAAATCTATTCGGGATCCACCTTCTCGTCCTCGGAATTCATAAGCATTGCCGAGATTCTTGCAGCTCAAAATTACAAGAGCTCAGAAAGAGTTCACATTGTTTACAGCCTCTCGAAAGACCTCGGCCTCCCAGGTTTTCGTGTAGGCACCGTGTACTCCTACAACGACGAGGTGGTGACAACAGCAAGAAGGATGTCAAGCTTCACGTTAATATCTTCCCAAACGCAACATCTCTTGGCTGCCATGTTGTCGGACGAGGAGTTCACTAAAAACTACATAAAAACCAATCGACAAAGGCTAAGGAAAAGGTATGACATGATCATCGAAGGGCTGAGGAAAGCCGGGATCGAGTGCTTGAAAGGGAATGCGGGGTTGTTTTGTTGGATGAATTTGAGTCCATATTTGGATGAAGCAACGAGAGAAGGTGAACTTAGGGTTTGGAATAGTATGGTGCATGAAGTGAAGTTGAATATATCGCCAGGCTCTTCTTGTCAATGCTCTGAGCCAGGGTGGTTCAGGGTTTGCTTTGCCAACATGAGTGCGCAAACACTTGAGATTGCACTGACCAGAATACATAATTTCATGGAAAAAAGACAAAGAGAAAGAGCTTGCTGCCTACCTACAATCTAATCTATATTCTTGCTCTCTCTTATTTTCATCATCTTCCTTTTTTTTAGCGGTTTAATTTATACCCATTTTTTATTCTTTTGAGGACAAATCCCAATTCAAGAATTGGATATTTTTGTCTCTCGATCACTGTATATTACTTTAGACGTGATTCCAATTGTATCACCCGTCTTGTTTTCTTGCTTGAAAAAGCAAGTTATTTCACCACAAATTCAATTTGTAAAATTTATGAAGTTTAATTGGATTGATATTTTCACCTTTTTTTCTTTTCGAACTGATCACATTTATTATTAATTAGATCATATATATATATATATATATATATATATATAGCTTTGAACTTGTAATCTTTGACAATATATGTAAGTTGATTTTGACATTCTAACGTCGTATATATATATATAACCTGGCATGAACAAGCTAGGTTATTAATTTAATAATTTGAACTTGGAGATTGCGTAGATATGATGTTAGAAGAAAATGATCGATGGCATAAATTAAACAGCAGGCCCAGAATGCAAGTAATTGAACATTGACGTTGCATTAATCCCTGATAAATTTAAATAAAAAATCGTAATCAGTGTTAATTAGGATTACATATTAATTATTAAGTAAACATTGTCGTAATCAGTGTTAATTATGATTACATATTAATTAACATTCAGTCGCTTTTATATATACTGTCGCTGATCTTCAGACATTAGCCAATAAAACTTTCGTACGTATAGATTGGGAATTTTATATCTTAACTCATTTATAAATTAGTTTCCTTAATTTAAAAAATATATATACATGGTCAAGTATTTCAAAAAAGTCAATTCCAAAATATCATTTTATCTATTATCGACCTGGGCGCTGTGCGTATATATATATATATATATATATCTGCATGGGAACACAACAAACCACATCGATTACTTAATTAATTGCCAGTTTAAGCTTAAAGTTCAAACTATAAAACTAATTAACAATGTTTGTATTATATATTTTCGAAATTGTATGGAAATTAATATACCTGTATATATATTAAATGGAAAAAAAAATGTGTATATATATACCTCAGTACCTGTAGGGCCGAGGAGTTTTATCTGGAGTTCAATTTCCTCAGCTCTTAATTGCTTTCCATTTTAGAAAGATAAATTGATGCAGTAGTTTAATGACTAAGACCAATTGATATATATATATATATATATATATATATATATGCGTGGTTAATTAATTATACTTTCCTAATCTTTAATTGCTACGTTTTTTTAGTTTGAAAAATGGGTTGACATTTTTTTTTTGGGAATATAGATGATGGATTTTAAACATGCAAGAGCATGTGTTGAATTCAATTTTCGAGGTCATATATCAGAATATATAATAAAAATTCTTAACAATTCATGAATGATGAGTTCCCAAAATTAATAAGCTAGCCAGATGTTAAAAAAAAAAAAGACGTACATTACATTTTTGCTAGGTGATTGTGTGCACCTGAGCCTCGGTGTGGTTGGCTGGTTGGCTAGAGGGATAAATAAAATATTTTTATTTGTTTATTTATATATAGAAGTAAACAAAAAGAAAATCAATATTGATGAAACAAATTTATAGAAGAAATCCTAAAACGTATGAAAAATTAAAAAGTCAAAACCAAATATAATAATGTATGTTATGTCAATGTGCACGTCTTATAGATATACGTACAATAATATTAATTTGACTATAAGCAGTTTAATTATCATGTGTACGTATATACACACGATGTATAAATTGGAAATGGAAATTCTAGTTTCAACTATATTGGATATGCATGGATTTGTCTTGTATACATGTATTTTTTATTATTAATTTCTGCATAGATTAGCTAAGTATATCCCATTATCCATAAAAAAAAATTAATTAATTAATTAAAAGAGCAAGGTAGATATAAATTGCTCATGAAAAAGGATCTAATTTGGTTTGGAAAACGATAGGAAGTAATTCAAAATTTATTAGTGCGGGATCATTTATAACAAAAACATAATAAGGCGTATTTTTATTTTATTTACACGAGAGAGCGAAATTTTGAAATTTTTTCATATAATATGTTATCGGGGTTTAAATTTACGAATCATCAGTTGGGCTGACCAATAACTTGGTCACATCATTCATATGACCCCATATAGACATGTGTCGGCCCCACATATGAGAGGTAGCATTGATCACAAATTGGAGAAATTGAGAAATTTTTCCTCTTTTATAAAAAATAAGGGGGTACTTCCCTTCTCAAAATGTAACTTTATTTTATTGTTCATACCATGTTGAAAATCGCACTTGACCCTCGTCTTCACAGCCAACTCATGCCTAACTTAGACTTCATAAACATTTTGGCTGATCCATAGTGTTACTGCAGTTTCATGATTTTTCTTTTTATATGATAAATGATTGTTGATACTATATCAACTAATCCGACCAAGATTCGGAAGATCACTCGGACCAAACTCGACCCACCGTCAGGGTCTTCCATGACATGGAAGGCCACCTGGACCAGGCCTATCAAGAAGGCCAACGTCTAAAGCCCGTTACTAGGCACATCACTTAAACCTATATATTTTCTCATAAATAGAGAGTCTCCTCTCTCATCTGAAGGATTTCATTCTCTCTCTAGAAAGGAGTTCTACATTCTCTTACATTCTTACTCTTTCTCTAAGGCTCAAGGTATTTTGTATCATGTGCAAACACGTATATCATTAATGAAAATAGAGCAACACTGTGAACGTAGCATGATTTAGGTGAACCACGTACATCCTGTGTTCTTTGTGTGTGTGCGGTCTTCACGGACTAATTGGTCCATTTTGAGCATCAACAATGATCATTATTGTTAGAAGGCAAAATAAATACGTAATTACTAAAATAAAATTGTGATTTTAAATTAATAAGTGCACTGATCGATAACATCAGCAGTACTCCTTATAAAATTTTCATCATCTATTTTCATTCGATGTCCCACTTTCTTTCAAAATTATTAGTGATTACAATCCACAATAATTATCTGATAAAAAAAAACAATCCACATATATGCCATCAATAATGATGAAAAAACCTCACAGAACTGCATGCATTTAGTTGAGAAGAATGCATAAGAGTAGCTAGGCAAATGGTTTAGACTTTTGACAGAAAATTCTCCGCAAAAAAAGTTCATTTTTGGCACATATGCATAAATGCACAAATTAATATGGAGGGGGAGATATAATTAAAATCACTGTGAAGTTTATTCACCTTCAATTTTTCTTTTGTTGTTCTAATGTTATGATGATTATTATGATCATGGGTTTTCGCATTTTGATTGAGTAATTAATCTGCCTGTAAAATTCTTATTTTTGGGAATTTAATATGCCTTCATATAGTTTTTACTTATGATATTGCAGCTTTGTAGATTTTGATTGAATGATCGCCAGCTTTATTAGGTTGGTTGTGATAAATTGTCCCAACATTGTAAATTTTACGTTGTTTAGACAATAATAACCTTGATGATGCTTTATAGATTCAAGTTATAATATTTTGTGCGTAATTCCCTCTAAACATTTTGACAGATGAACCTAATCACTAGGGGTATTTACCTATATTTTGTTGTCAAATTACTGCAATCTAATTTGTATTTACTTTGTATCTTTTATCTACCAATGAAATTTCATATTAAAAAAAAATTAAGGAGTAAGAGGCATATCATTGATAGTCAAATTAGTCTATGTGGACGCTGGTGGATCACAGTTTATGCTTCACAACCACAGCACACAGCATTAAGAAAATAGGAAAAATACAGCTTTGTCTGTACTAAATGTAAGGCTCTTCGCATTTCCTGCAGAATCCTATGGAGTAATTTATAACATAAAGACAATGAAAGCATGCCTTTTAAGTAGACATATTAGCAAACACGGTTTTGCCCAATTTGGGATTATGTCTCGAAACCCTTCAAGCTTCATGCGGGGTTCACCAAACGTGTTTTCCATCGTACAAACAAACACGTAAGGAGTCACTAATTTAATTATTATGCAAGTACTTATTGAATTTTCAGTATAAATATCTAAAATAAACACTATTTATATTTAAAATTAAAATTAATCAGTTATTTGGTGACGATTCAAACTATGTAATTTCTCTTTATCTAGCCGTATGATTAGTTATATGAAAATTTTAAAACGTGTTTATACTTGATGGTTTGGTAAAGCAAATTTACGTTTGTATGATTTCTTCTATGATCAAAATCAAATAGAAGATAATTAAGTTGTTGAGTTAATCTTTCCAAAATTGTATTGATAAATATGAGTTTAATGTGTCCCTTGAGAGAATTTCTTCAATAAAAAAATTATGTATTTTACAAGCATGTAATAGTAATGATTGAATATTTTAATTAAGTGCTTAAGCTTAGGAGTATGTGTTAATTTGTTACACAGGCATAAACCAAGCTTATACTAGTTGAACAATATATTTATAACTGCTTAACTAATATTAAAATAGTTCTCACCTACCCAATATTCTACTCCTCTCTCTCTCTCTCTCTCTCTCTCTCTCTTCCTCGCTCTCTCAACTTGATCTTAGCTAGCAAGATTATATTATAGAATTCCAAGTGTGACATTGTGATTGGCTGTAGATCTTCCATTGCGATATTTGGTCTTTGATTGGGTTACAAACACCACCTCCATTTTCTTCCTCTTTACCTAATTAGTGTACATATTACTAGACTAATAATAGTAGCTAATGACGAAACCAACTCTCATTCGACCACAATTGATTCAGTCGCCTTCATTTTTTTTTTGGTGAAATAATATTGTGGACCTCTGCTTACCACACATTACACAAACAAAATCGATGAGTTTTATATAACAAATTAATTCAGATTTTGGAATACGATCAGATTTTCCATTTCATTTGTTCATGAAAAGGGCGGCATATATTCATCAATCATATACCTGCAAATAGATTTTCTGTATATCATCATATTCCAAAAGAAAGAAAATGCGACCTAACCAATCTGCTCGAGACCGACCATGCATTTTTCAAAATATTCCAACTCTTGTGATCTCAACGGTCATTTTTGGCTGCACAAAATGAACTACGTATAGTACTTGCTAGCTAGCAAGAAAATTAAAATTTATTATAAATGCAAAAAGCACAAATTCAATCTGTCATTTTTGTAGCTGTTTTAGCAGCATAAAGGAACATAATTTTTGGCTTTTTGAGTAAGGTGTGACACAATAGCTGCTAATGATAATTATTTAATTATCCAGTTAATTAATTATGAATTAAATATCCAAAAATTGAAAGTCTATTTTGGGCAGTCAATCATTTTCATTCATTCAAGCCCTAATTTCTGGGGTGCTTCCATGGCTTGTCGACTGCCTCTTAGACTCCGAGTCCATCTAGCTACCTATCTAGCTAGAAATGTGGACACTCACTTTCTCGGGAAAAAGTTAATCATAATTTGGTACCTAGTTAAACTTAAACCTAATTCATTAATATCATCTAGTTGAAGTACATAGCAATTAGCTACATATTTAATTGGTTATCATGGTTGCTAATTAAGTGATACCCTACACAGTGGAATGAAATTAGCTAGATATATAGGCGGCACGTACATATTATTCAAATGGAAAGCTATGTAAAAATGTTAAATTTCTATATATGGAAAACATATATATTAATCAGTTTATTGTTTTTATTCCCCCATTATCAGTCTAGTTATTGATTATCTTTTGTTTTCTTTTCTCATCTTACGGTGCTTTTTCCATAGCCCTAGTTAGGTGATGAAATCTACACAAATTGGATCATGCAATCCCACCAGATATGTATATGTCCTAACTCCTCCATCTATATATATAATTAATTCCAACATTAAAAATTAATTTGATTAAGCCTTGATTATTAATGTTGTTAATATATTATCATCGTCCTCAAAACGAATTAAGAAGTTATAAATTCTGTTGCTAATAAGGATTAATTATGCGGGCTGATCATGATTGAGCAGATCTCCAAATAATCAGAATCTTAATTCTTGTATAAATTCGTATCTTTGTCAGCTCAGCAGAGCCTAACTACTCTTGGATCTCTCTCGATCATGATCAAAGCTAGTAGTATATAATTGGTTTTAATTTGAGCATGGATTGTTTATTATTTAGGCTAATGCAAATACTTTAATAAAAGTAAACATATGGTTTTACAGTCATTGATTATGTAATGATAGTGGTCACATATTTTATTTTAGTTAAAAAAAAACAAAATTCAACTATATATTATCATCATATTAAAAGTTGGTTTACAATATTTTCAACATTACATTAAGCAAATATTGATCGGCTATAGAAACCATATTACTAGCTTCTCAGTATAGTAGTATTTTTGTTCTTCATTATTTTTTGGAAGAGTTTTAAATTTGACTATATTTTTTCTTTTCGTTATTAAAAAAATTAAAAAATCTTTATTGCGTTTGAAATTAGAATGATTTTGAAATTTTTTTTAACTTTGAATTATTAACAAACTATATAATTTAGCTATATTTTTATCAAATAAAAAGTACCTTGATATATTGTAAGTAAGTTAAGAAGACAACTACCCAATTAGCCACCATATTCGATCTCTATAATCTTAGGATGACTGAGACAACAAACAAAGTTTGGTAACATACATGGTAGAACCACCAACTACTTTGCATAAGTGGGGCCCTTACTATGTCAAAGTCCTCAAACCCTTCCCCTGCTATATATTAGAAGGCCTTACTGAACACAGCTTCATTCAAAGTCCGGCCCTTCCATAAACCCTGACAAAACAAGAGACCTAGCTAGTGATCATGGCTATAGAGATTGATGGGCAACCTTCAGTTGGGCTATCGACAATCGCGGTTTCTGATACTCATGGAGAAGACTCGCCATACTTTGCAGGCTGGAAAGCATATGATGAAAACCCTTACGATGAATCAACCAATCCATCTGGAGTCATACAGATGGGACTTGCAGAGAATCAAGTCAGTAGCAGTACTTCTCATATAGTGAAAAACTTTTAACATTCATTTTTCGTTATTATTTTGGAATTTTCGCCTAATATTCAATTTTTTTTAATTCTTGGTCAGGTTTCGTTTGATTTGCTGGAAAAGTACTTGGAAGAGCATTCGAAAGCCTCCAACTGGGGATCAAAGGGATCAAAAGGAGTGCCAGGTGGCTTTAGAGAAAATGCTTTGTTTCAAGACTACCATGGACTTTTGTCTTTTAGAAAGGCCATGGCACGTTTCATGGAACAAATCAGAGGAGGCAGAGCCAAATTTGACCCCGACAGGGTTGTTTTAACAGCTGGTGCAACTGCAGCTAATGAGCTCTTGACTTTCATCATTGCTGATCCTGGTGATGCCTTGCTTGTCCCAACCCCTTACTATCCAGGGTAGGAACTCGTTACTAACTTTCTCTTATCAGAGAGTTCGATATGTTATGTCGTTAGACAGTTAATTTGATATATTATTTAGTTAGATAGCCCATCCAGAACACTTTGTGTCGGATTAAGAAAACATAACATAAATATCAGTTGGTGTTTGACGTGCAATATTTCATGCATTCTGAAAACTAATGTCAACTTCTATTTTTTTTTTCCTCAGATTTGATAGAGACTTAAGATGGAGGACTGGTGTGAACATCGTACCAATCCACTGTGAGAGCTCAAACAACTTTCAGATAGCTCCACAAGCTTTAGAAGATGCATACAAAGATGCACAAGCCAAGAACATGAGAGTGAGAGGGGTACTAATCACCAACCCATCAAACCCTTTAGGTGTCACAATCCAAAGATCAGTTCTTGAACAGCTTCTTGATTTCGTGACACGAAAAAACATCCACCTTGTCTCAGATGAAATCTACTCAGGATCCGCCTTCTCATGCTCCGAATTTATAAGCATTGCCGAGATTCTTGCAACCCAAAATTACAAAAATGCAGAACGTGTTCACATTGTTTATAGCCTCTCCAAGGACCTCGGCCTCCCGGGCTTTCGGATCGGCACGGTCTACTCGTACAATGACAAGGTTGTGACGACAGCAAGAAGGATGTCAAGCTTCACGTTAATATCTTCCCAAACACAGCATCTCTTGGCTTCCATGTTGTCGGACGAGGAATTCACTCGAAATTACATAAAAACCAACCGACAAAGGCTGAGGAAGAGGTATGACATGATCATTGGAGGGTTAAGGAAAGCCGGGATCGAGTGTTTGAAAGGAAATGCCGGGTTGTTTTGTTGGATGAATTTGAGTCCATGTTTGGAGGAAGCAACGAGAAAAGGTGAGCTTAGTCTTTGGAACTCTATGTTGCATGAGGTGAAGTTGAATATATCTCCCGGTTCGTCTTGCCACTGCTCTGAACCGGGTTGGTTCAGGGTGTGTTTTGTCAACATGAGTGAGCACACACTCGAAATTGCTCTGGAAAGAATACATAATTTCATGGAAAAAAGAGAGAGAAGTGGAAATTTATTATTTTCCTCTCTTTGATAATTGATTAGTTTTTTGAATGGTTCCACAATCCATTTTGATTCTTCGGAGGGATATATAATTCTAGATCGTTAAGAATTGGATTTGTCTCATTGATTATATACACATATAATTTCTTGTCGAGATGATCAGATAATATTGAATGCAACAATATCCTTGTTTTCTTGCTTGCAAAACCAAGTTTCTCAGAAACTCCATTCGTATAATATAATATTATACTTTTTTTAACACTTTTAGTATATGTAAATTAATTAAATTACACAATTATGTTGAAATTTAAGCCTTTTAATAAAGGTTTTTAGTGCTTTTTTTTCATACAAGATTATGAAGAAAGAAGACACTATTAAAAACCCTAAATTATACAAAAAAAATTACTAAAATCCCTAATATTCAATTTAAAGCTTTATTACTATTTTAGATATTTAACCACCACCCAAGTGGTCGGAAAGAGTCGAGAGAATGGTATTTAGGGCACAACATAATGGCTTATAGCTAGCTAGGTTTCCGCGCCCTGACTCAATTTATATAAGACAGTTGGTAATATATATATATATATATATATATATATATATATAGAAACATTTTATGTACATTATACCAATATATATTTCAAAATTATCTGCATGATTAATTTTCAAATTGTTGTGCATGGTAGCCTTGTTAATCAGTTTTTCGGTTCGATTTTTTTGCCAAAATCGAAACCAAACCGGGTTGAGAATCGGTTCCGGTTTGGTCTGGTTCTCAACCTCAAAACCGACTTAACCAAAAACCGGTAAAATTGGTTTGATTCGGTTTTGAACTGATTTTGGACCGGTTTAACCGATTTGTTCTTGTTCCGAAACAGCAATAAACGAACTCAAACTCAATCTCAATCTCAATTTCAGAAAAGGAAGATCGAATGCCTAGTAGATATACAAAAATTTCAATCTCAATCTCAATTTCAGATTTCATAATGTATACAATTTAAACTAATTAATCAAAAACCTAATAGAAATACAAAAATCAAATACCCATCATATAGTATATACCCATCATACAAAAATCAAATACCCATAAAAAATACCCATCTGATTCTGAGGTGAGGCGGGCGAGGAGTCAAGCGAGGCGAGGCGAGGAGGCTTGGCGTCAGGCGATGCGATGCGAGGCTGCGACTGCGAGGCGAGGAGGAGAGGCGAGGGTGAGATGTCGTTCAATTGAGAGGGAGAAGAGAGATGAGGAAGAGAGATGAGAGGCATGAGACATGAGCGGCTTTAGAGTTAAGAGGATGAGATCATGATTCACTATCTCTGTCTCTATGAGAAGTAAGAACGAAAGCAAAGAGGAAAACATAGAGAGGACTATTCGCACTCCGCGGAGAAGAAAAGAAGAAGGTGAGAAATGAAAGAGATGACGAAATGGAAGCCAAGGTTGGGTTAGATTGAGTTTTAAAAATTTTAGGGTTTTGGTGGAGACGACGCCATTTGGAAGACTGGGGTTGGGTTGGGCTTCCACATAGTTTTTGGGGCTAGGTTGGGCAATTGCTTCTGGGTTGGCCCTGGGCTGGAATTCCACCTGGTTTCTTGGGCTGGGCTTCCAAAAACAGAGGCTTCCACTTGGTTCTTGGGTTGGGCTTCCAAAAACAGAAGCCCAATTCATTTAGTTCGGTTTTTTTGGTTTGGTTTGGTATTGTTAAATTAAGAACCAAAACAGAACCAGGTTAGACTCGGGTTGGTTCAGTTTTTACCATTCGATTTCGGTTTTCTTTCAGTTCAGTTTTTTCAATTTTGGTTCCAGTTCGATCCGATTTTCGGTCCAGTTTTTGAAAAACAATTAACAGGGCTAGTGCATGGTATTATATATGTTATTAAATAAATAGATGATTAGAGGTTAATCAAGGGTAAATTATGATAGCATGACGTGATAATGAATAAATTTATTTTTTAAAACAACAAAAGTGGGGGATAAAAGATTAGGCGAGTAAAACTACATACCAGAGCTCAGTCATCGAACTGATACATCACTCTACCCTCCCAACACACAAAACAATTGAATGGGAACCGAAAACCCCAACCAATCCCCCTAACATCCACACTAGTCACAATTTATTGAGAAAAAAAGAAATACAACGAGAATTGGGTACTGTTTAGTTAATAAAAACAATAATTAAGCTATAATAATTAATTAAGTTTACCTGTCTAGCTTAATGAAGATGTGGTAGGTATATATATAATTATAACTGTATATATTTATATATATTTGTTTTGTTTTTTGACGAATTAACAAGATGATATCGATTTAGATGTTAATTAAGATATGATTTTGGTTAATTAATTTATATTAGTTCGCAGCATTGTGTACCATGCCTTACCAAATGTCGGTCCACCACCACATCCAACTAAGATGCTAAATTGCTAATTAAGAGATTCAGCAGGCCATCTTAAGATTTTTTTTGCTATTCAAATAATGACCTAAATTAATTCCTTTGAAAAAGGAGACCAAAAAAAATTCATAAGAACACAGCAGGTGCATCTGTTTAGTACCTAATTAGTAGTTGCCTATGTCGATCAACATATTTATTGTCTCTATAAAAAAAAACATTTAAATTGGCCTCTCTGAAGCTAGGTTTTCCTTTTCCAAGTAATTAGAGGTGTCCATATACATCTTTAGTGCCAGATATCAAGATAAATCTTTGGTTCTAAATTAGATACAAAACGAACTTCATGCGGCGTTAATTAACGATCAAGGCTTCTCTCAGAGCAACGTCTTAAATAAGTGCGTAATAATTACATACAAACTCGATCATCCATTACCCCACGTACAACGTACCTGTGATTAGCTAGGGTTTCTTATTTGAAGACGTCTTGTAATTCCAGTTATAATGTCAAAAGATACTTGCAGTTAATTAATTATATGTGAATTAATATTGATTAGCTAGGGTTTCGACTTATCAAATTATTTTTATCTATATGTTATAATTGAAACCGTTTATTAATTATCTAAATTATTATGTCAATATCATCTATGTAAACAATTAATAAAATTGGAGACAGTTTAGTCAGCCATATATATATAGATCAAATAAATCAATAGTTTTTATAAGAGTTAAGATCTTCATGACGAACCGTCCATTTTATTGATATATATGAAAAACTAAACGATATTCAATCTTATTGATTTTTTTATAAGGATGATCTTGACATGTATATGTATAAAGATAATTCGATAAACTGAAACAATTGTACAAATCGGTACCACTCAAGGGAGATACAAATATTTTCCTTCAAATATAATCAATTAGAGATTCAAATTCAATCTCTTTCGTTACATGTCTAGCTTTTCCATCAAAACTGTCCTCCATGAAGGAGTATATTATATTTGATCGACAAGCATGGTTGAATTAGTATTTTAAGGAAATTATTATATATAAAAAGATATATGTATGAAAGTAGTGTACATGCATTGTTAATTGGTTGAATTTGAAGAAAGTCAATTCCATGAATGGGTTTATTTTCTTTTCTAATCCGTCGACCATAATGATAATAATATACATGCATGGGAACTACAACGACATTATATTCAATATAATTGGCATGTCTTTCCCCAAGAAAAAAAGTTGGTAATTAAGTCATTGTGTATACTTGAGTACTTTTTTTCTTATTCTTGTGGGTTAATTATTTTTATTTATAATTTAGTGGAAAATTTTATATTTGAAATAGTAAGTATAATACGACGTAATAAACAAACTTTAAGTGTTAATATTATTTTTATTTACAATTTAGTAAAAAAATTATGATTGAAATAGTAAGTATAATACGAAGTAACAAACGAAGTTTAAGTGTTTAGTGTGAATGTATATTTGTATTATATATAGTTGTTGGGATTACTCATCCGTAAGAGAGCTTCTAGTTGACAATTTCTTGACACGAACATCAACGTACCAAACCCTATTAATCATTAATTTGGAAAACCAAATGTCAACTATAATGTATAGAAGATGAAAGCTCTCCCCATGACAATCGCAGGAAACAACAAGCGACCACCCAATCACAGCCGTCCCGGTCACCCACTCACCCCCATGTGGGTCGCGATGCCAATCACTGGCTGCCATATAAGCATACATGGCCGGAGAAATATATATATATATATATATATGGACGCGTATAGATAATAATAATAAACTGGTAATTAATAATTAATTGCCCAACTACTCCTCCATTTTGATGATCGTTTTAGTCGTACTGGCATGATGAACGTTGAATTGAGCAAGCTCATCACTCGATCGATCTCATTCTCATGAAGTCTTCGATCATCATCACACATTTACAATTTTATATAATTAGTATGGAAGTAGGCGAATGCATGCTGCTGTAAAGTGCAAAGCTTTCAATGGCGTGATAGCCGCTGCCAATTGCCATATGGAGCAAGGGTCCACAAATTGATCACAATCATCTTATTCAAATAACAAAGAAATAGGATGGTCCGACGAAGGTACTCTTTCGAGTAAAGCCAAGCATACACTGGACAAGATGTTTACCCGGAAAAACTCCGTCGGGCAACCTGCATTACGCAAGGGTTATCGGGCTAGGATTTTGCTCGACGGCGAAAAAGGCCTGCTAAGCAAAATCGAAGTCAACTACTTTTGCCTGGCAGATGTATTCGCCAAGTAAAGCCAACGAAAAACAAAAGGCAAGTAGCCTTTCAAACACTTGCCTAGCAGAGGTACCTAAAGCAAAGTTTGATTCTAAAGGCTTTGCGATGTTTGTCAGGCAAACTTGCAAGTAACAAGCTTTGCTCGGCGAATCTTCAGCGGACAAAGTTTAAAATAATTTATTTTAATATTTTTAATATTTGAATAATTATATATAATTGCTATTAATATATATTTAAATAAATTCAATCAAAATAATAATAACAAAAAATTAAAATAATAATAGCTAAATGAAAATTAAAATAATATATATAAAAATAAATGTAATATTTTTACATAACTAAAAATAAAAAATTCTAAAAAATAAATAGTCGGCAGTGGGTCGGGATGGGCGGGGTGATCATTGTTATGGGTGGGCTATTAACTCGGATCCTGGGATTGCGAGTCAAGGCCATCCAGCTCACACTGATCTATTTGGTTGAACAAGAGGGCAAGAAGGCGCAAGTAGAATAAAAGGAAATCCAAGGTTGTTGTTGAAGATGTTCATGAGGAGATACGAGTTCAAGTAACAAGGTAGAATAAAATCAAGTCCAAGATTGTTGTTGAAGATGTTCATGAAGAGAGGCCAGCAAGAGTAACTAGGCAGAATAATTGAAAATCTAAGGTTGTTTATGAAGATCTACGTTAGGTTTTTTATGAAATTACTGATAGTGAAGAAGCTAGTGACAATGATGATGAAGATATTGTAGCATTTTAATAGAAATATTTTAATCATGACATAGGATCATAAGTAGATGGCGATTAGAATGTCCCTTTGCCACCTAAGATATGCAGTTTGAATGAACTAAGTGGCGGGGAAGATGAAGGTGCAGTTTCTAAAAAGAGAAGTAGGAAGAAACCGGTGTCTAAGTGTAGAGAGTTTATTCAAAGTGTAGATATACAAACACCAAGGTTTGAGATAAAGCTCAAGTTTCAAAATACAACCACATTTAGAGAAGTAGTAAGAAGCTATTATGTAATATAATGTAGACAAATAAAGTTCTCTAGGAATATATTAGATCGTGTTAAGGTTAAGTTTTGTGTTGAGGTGTCCCTTGGTTATATTAGCCTCATCGGTTGAAGGTGGCAAATGTTTGCAATTCAGGAAGTTGAATGAGAACCATGTGTGTGGTACATGGAATAAGGCTTTCTGTAGGTCGGGACATTGATTCTCTGAGGATGTGCTGATTGACCAGTTATTAGACGTCTCAACTCGTTCATTTCATTCATGAGAGCCTGATGCTCGACGGCTCAGGGTGGTCTTCCATCGTGGGGGAATTCTTCGTCTGACCCTGCCTCGTCGTCGGGATCAGACTTTCTCTTGCTATTCAGGATGTTTCTAGGTTTTGGTGGGATTGAAGGTTTTTTCTCTCCCCGACCATTATATGGTTGGTTCTGGAGAAAAACCCTGAATACATGATTGGTACATCCTGTTGAGCTTTACTTGTTCCCGGGATCTCGAAGCCCGTTTGTCTTGGGAAAGCCAATATCTGGAACAGGGATTCCAAAAACGATGGCCCTAACTCTGCATGGCTCTTGCCCTTATCGGGCTTCTAGACCTTTGAAACATTAGTGTTCTTTTTTGAAGCCATATCTCAGCTAGAAAGCTCCTGAACCTGCGATTCAAAACTTCGATTTGCAAACTGATAGAAGTCAGGGCGTCCTTAAAAAGCTGGGTGGGTTCTTCTTTGGCCATGTCTTGGCCAATGATCTCTTCCATAGACCCGTCGGGTTGTGGCTCCAAACCAGGTTGTGTGACAGGCAATTTAAGCGTCGTTTCCTACGCGTACTTACTTACAAATCTCTCTTTAGTGCCTCGGCGTCTCTGAGAAGTCCTAGATTTGGGCATGCACTACAAAAAGTCCCACTAGACGTGCCAGATTATGTTCCTGCTCAAAATATTTTTCTCGTATTACAAGCCGAGTGTCCCGAGACAACTCTAGCTGGGCCTCTGTGCGGAACCTTGTATGTGGAAGCGAGGGAGGCGGACCACTCGTGGGGATCTCCTTTTTGCGAATGGTGAGGTATAAAAATGTTGGATGTGCTGAGAATAGTTGACCTTGAGCTACGATCAATCCTTGGATGGGCAGACCAGGAAGCGAACAGGCTTTCACAACTCAGATGTAGGTATGCCACTAGTAGAGAAACTGATACTAAACAGTATGGATGGGTTCCATTTTCGGCCCAAGAATCTTCTTTCTGATCAATGTGATTGTGAGGCAGGCGGACAAGAATTCTCATGCACTGTTCTTTTTTATACATTTTTCAAGGACTTAAAATATTCTTTTTCCAGTGTTGCCCAAATATATAAGTTTTATGACAGGACCCATCACAATCCCCCTAGATTAACATGGGATATACCTGCTCTCGTTTGACACCGTGTGTTAGATCAGGGATAAAATCGTCACCTGCTCGGGGTTAGCTAGAGTACGCCCGGATCGGTGGTGGCATGTGATGTCTCGATTTCTACTGCAGCCCGCATCCGCGATCAACCTGAAGGGTATTAAAAACCATAAAAGCTATGAGTGAACAAAATAACAGTTTATAATAATCATTTATTGAAATCTCATTTATACCCTTCACGTAAAAGCATGCATGCATCATAAAACATCATTTTCAAACTGTTTTCTCGGAAGTAAGACGTATTGCTTCCAAAATCAAATCCAGTGAAAAATGATTCTCAATCGAAACTAATACCTTAATAGGGTCTCAGCCTCAAATTTCAGGACCTAACCTGTCAGGACCACTCCCAAATCCCCCGGGATTAACGTGGGACTCGCCTGATCCCATCTGACACGAAGTGTCAGACCAGGGAAAACTCCATCTCTAGCCGTCGCCGGGGCTATCAGAGTGCGTCAGGATCTTAGGAGGAGGAGTGTGATGTCTCGTCTCTGCTACAGCCCGCATCCACGATCAACCTGAAGGGCATTAAAACACGAAAACTGTGAGTGAACAATTTAAACATTTCTTTAAAAACACTTTAGCATAAAGACATTTATTCCCTTCACTAAAAACATACGCATGCATTCAAAAACATTTATCAAACATTCATAAAACCATTTGGCAAACATTCTCAAAACCTTTCAAGGGTTCATGCCCGGTTCCCATAAACCGTCATGACCCATAAACACCTTTCAAAGGTTCATAAAAACCATTTGAAAACATTCTCAAAATCTTACAAGGGTTCATGCCCGATCCCATAAACCGTCATGACCCATCAATCCATTTGGGTCCCTGACCCGAAATCACAATTCAAAACCCGTAGGTCAAATCAATAGGGACTCAGCCCAAATCACATCACATGGGTCTCAGCCCAAAACCTTTCTCAGTGAAATACCAAACATACGATACGGGGTCTCTGCCCCAAACCACTTTCCAAAATATAAAATATGGAACACAGGGTCTCCGCCCCCAAACCACTTTCATTAAACCTCATACGTACCGACATACGTATAACCCATCCGCGGCACTTCCGAGAAGACGCCAACTCGGGGCACACAACCCCTAGGGAACACATCCCCGATATAGTCACGATATCGAATCTATACTAGTGCGCACACTACTCGGGGTCTCACTCTGAGTCTTCTCCTAGGAATATCCATCTGGGAGGCTCTATCTCTGGATCTAGTCCGAGCTCTCTCTCTGGATCTAGTCCACATATCTCTCCAGAATCTGGTCCGGGACCACAACATAATAAGTAACCACCACTCCTGGAACGGGATCCCTATGGGGATACCCACTATGGTCTGTGGATCGTGACTCTCCAGGTCGACGCTGGAGGAGACCATATAATCATATGGAGGGTTCATTCATTTCAAATCTCTTTCTTTCTCAAAACTCATTTCTCAATTGGGTCTCATACCCGATTCATTTCAACAGGATTCCTCAAATCCGATTCAAATCAGTTTCACAGGCCTCGGCCTAAATCCTCAGTTCAACAAGGTCTCATGCTCGAATTCTCATTTCACAAACTGAACGGGGACTCAAGCCCGATATCACAATCAATTGGGCCCTAGGCCCGAAACCATAAACTAATAGGACCTCACGTCCGATTTCACAACCAATAGGGCCTTAAGCCCGAAATCTCAACTAAATGGGTCTCAGGCCCGATATCATAAATCAACGGGGCATCAAGCCCGATAGTACCACTAACTGGGCCTCAAACCCGAACCGTAAACCAACTGGACCCTCGGTCTGATCGTATAGCTCAAATGGACCCTAGGTCCGATTCCTTGTCAAATCAAATGGACTCCAAGTCCGAGAGTTGTAAATCAAATGGGTCTCGTGCCCGATTTCATATTTCTAAATCCGAAATCCATTTATTAAATCCTCGTTGAAAACTTAGAACGTATATGCATCGTATAAAATCGTAAATCTCGAAATACGTGCAAATACTTAAATCCTAGGCTACCACAAACAAATGCACTCATGGAATCACAAAACATATATTAAAACAATTATAAAATATTTATGCATGCATCGAATTCGAAAGAAAGGTCCACTCACAGACCGTCCGAGCTACCGCCTCGATTTGCATGCCATAGGCTCTCCCGAGCCGATCACTGTCACCGGGACTCCCAAACCTGTCCAAATTTTAATAGAAGGTTACTAACTACTTAATTAACCTCCTACCAAAGCCCCGAAATTTTCCCGAACTTTTAACTATTTTTAAACCGACCCGAAACCTTCCGATGCCCCGAAACATATCGAGACGGTGTCCGATTGACACGAGACCAGTCCCAAAATGTTCGTTACATCGAATAGAAGATTTCACGTGTTAAACACTTTCCCGAATTACTGTTCACGCACCCTCACGTGTCCCAGGAAAGTCCAAAATACTGTTCATCGTCCCAAACCTCCAGCTGAACCGGTTCACTGTTCACGGCACTGTTCCGAACCGGCGTGACCGGTTCAGTGGTTTTCTCCCTCTATTTTGGTCCATTTCAACCTTAATTAATCCTATAATTCCTATTTCTTCATTCCCTATCAATTTCTATCATTAAAACCACCTAAAATTACACAAAACCCATGGTTTAATTCTTGAACCATACGGTTCAAAGCTTCCAAAACTGCACCATGGTTGTAAAGCCGTCCAAAACTTCCCAAAACCATTCCATTAGGACCCTAATGACTCATTAAGCCCATCCTAATCATCTAATATCAACTATATCCACAAAAACACAATTATGGATAAAAAAATATCAAAATCGAGCACTACCTAAGGTTCGGGCCTCCGCCGTGCATGGTGGCTCCCTCCTGGCCGGCCACCATCATCCTCAGTCTTTCCCTCACTCTCCTGGTTCCTCAAATGATCATGGGTTGAAGGTTGTATGGGTTTGGGTTGCACAGAGATGGAGAGAAAGGGTGAGATCGGGTAAATGTTTTGTGTTTTGAATGGAGAAAATGGAATGGTCGATGCATGAAGGAAAAGAGATGGCATGTGGATGGGTGACAATTGTCACTCATCCATTGGGCCTCCATTAAATATATGGGCCCCACTAAATTCCAAAAGTTAACTCGTTTCGTAATTCGTGCAATAGTGCACTTGAACTTCCGTGAACCGTAACTTCGTCGTCGAACGTCCAAATTCGACGTGCCGCCTGTCTATGGATTCATATCGTCATGATATACGTAACCGTCCTTGGCCCTCGGCCATTGGGCCTCCCGGTCCAAAATTCAACTATTTGCTCCTTTTAACTAAATTACCAAAATTCCCTTGGACTTCCGAACATCATAACTTCTTCCTCGGACGTCAGAATTGAGCGTGCCACCTGTCTATGAACTCGTGACGTCATGTACTATGTCACAATCATCGGCCAAAGTCCATTTGACTGTCCGAATGAAAAGTCAATGATTCACCCATTCTAGGAGCAAAATTGTCATTTCGCCCGAACGTCCGCTAATCCTCGTCTAATCTCTGATTAGTCTCGCTAATTCGTAATTAATCCTTAATTAATCCCGTTAATTTGGGACTGGTCGTCACAATCTTCCCCCCTTAAAGAATTTCGTCCTCGAAATTTAAATCGACCCGATTCCTCAACCAAATTGTGGAATCCAACCATGTCCCTCAACTCGGATCGCTGTACCCACACACAAGGGCACTCGTGTAACAGTACACGTCCAACACACCCACCGTACTCAACGGTATCGTCCTCGGTCTGTACCGTCATCAGAACCTCCAAAGCTCCAATTCACTTTCTATAACTATACGTCTACTCGTGTGTGTCACTCGAGACAACATGTCGGCACTCGTCTATCCGCCTGTCACTCACTTTGACAGGTCAGCAATACCAAGCTGACATCCAACCGGCTTTTCAGTCTGCCCCTCTAACAGTCGGCAGGCTAAAAACGTATTCCCACTAAGGCTATCACAGCCAAGCTGGCATCCTGCTCAGCATCCGATCTGACAACACCCTACAAATTCTGCCATCACAATGGCACGAATCCCATCTCGTAGGTCATCCTCAGACCTATGCCCCATAATGACTCTAAACACTCGCACAAGTCAACTCTCTCAAATTCTTATTCCCCAAAACTGACTCTTCTTAGAATCCCAACAATCCACACCTATCTGAACTCGTCGGATACCTAACAGTTCAATACCCACACAGGTCACAACCCTCATGACCAGCCAAAAACTCCCGGCACCACTGCGCTTCACTGCGCGACTCTGATCTCTACTCGTTCTCGGGTCCTCGTATCGCATCTCGCATCACTCAGCGATACCACTTGTCATCTAGACTCAGCTGAGTCTCCAAACTGTCACTATCGGATCAAATCTGATCGTCACTCATGTCCATCTAGGACTCCATCCAAACTACAGCGTCCTCGTACTCTCGGGCACTCGCAACCCGACATACCGATTGACCTTAGTCAATCCCATCATCTAACGTGCACAACACTCCGATGCACCCACATCATATCAACATCGGGGCGTCACCCGACCTACTCAAGGACTGCACTTTGGCAACGTCCAACCACACACTACTGTCTGCACGCCAACTATGGTCTGGACCCCAACCGTCCATCACCAGGCGCACATCAGTCCATCACCTTGGACATTCACTCGTCACGTCAATTGAATTGACCCACAGCCTAGGTGTTCGGTTCTTACACCTTCTTGAACTTTTAGCTGTCATACCGTTCCTCGTCGTCCCACCTAGGGACAAATCCAAGATGGTGACATCCATGTTCATCCCATGTCATCCTCTGACACTCAGCACCACCTACTAAAGAGTCACACTCAGTGACCTCGATCGGTAGGCTAAACAGATCGCACCGTCTGTCATGATCTGAAGCCAAATCTCTGTGTACTACCAAATCCGACAAACCGACCCCTATGTCACAAGACGTCACTTACGTTATCCATTCACACAAGTAACTCACGTTTCACCTCAATACTTCTGAGTATACCATCGCGACTCAATCTCGTAGCACTGGGGGAACTAGTTTCCATTACTAGGGAAACTGATCTCAGTCACAGGGGAAACTTGACACGACCCATCCCAATCCCCCCGGGATTACCATGGAATGTGTCATGCTCCCTTCTGACAAGAGGTGTCAGACAAGGGATAACCGATTGCCATTGCCCAAACGGGCTTCCAGAGTGCGTAAGGATCGATGGAGGAGGTGTGCGATGCTCAAGTCTCTGCTGCAGTCGTATCCGGAATCAACCTGAAGGGCATTAAAAACAAAAGCTGTGAGTGGACAAAAATAAACAAGTCTGTTAAAAATATTTATTTATAAGACATTTATGCCCCTCAGTAAAATCATATGCATGCACCAAAAACCAATAATCCCATATTTATTTAGAAATAACCATTAGGGCCTTAGCCCAGAAACCAAAGCATAGTTTCAAATTCCAAAAGTCAATCCAAGAGTTATTTCATCAATCCAGTAATATTCATTTATTATTTTTCCATCTCCGGCATCCCCGATGCCTATCGTCCTAGACGCTTGACGTTCCAGACGTCATATCTCACGGTATTAAGCAACGCGTGCTGCCCGGGGTCTCACCGGGTCCATATCTCTGACATCCCCGATGTCTGACGTCCATGACGTCTAGCAATCCTGCTCCTGGATCACTATACGGTCCGGTAGCTCCGTACAATGAGCCCTCGCAGGCAATGCACCGTGACTTCTCCAGTGTCCCCGACACTTGGAGGAGACCAGGATATAAATATCCTCATATCGAGATGGTTTTATGGAACACATTTTATTATTCATTTCCAAAATATCACAAGGGCCCTGCCCCGAATTTCCATAAAACCGTCATAAGTCCAAATAGTTGAATCCAATCCGAAATAGTTTATTCAATTCCATTTTAGGGTCCCCGACCCGAAATCACATATATAAGTCAACTGGGCCCCTGGCCCGATTTCATAAGTCAACTGGGCCCCTGGCCCGATTCGTAAGTTAACTGGGCCCCTGGACCGATTCGTAAGTTAACTGGGCCCCTGGCCCGATTCATTTTAACAAATCCGTAACCGTTTCATGAAATCATATCCAACCACATTTATGGAAATCGGTGCAAATCCAGAAAACCTCGATTTTCGTGCAAACACGTAAATCACCTCGAAATGCGTGAAATCATTTAAATTCACCGATATCCAAAATAAATCATTTAATCACAATTATAACAATCATGAAACAGTTATGCATGCATCGAATTTATAAAATCAATGTCCACTCACAGACCGTTTAACCGAACGCCTCGATACGCGTGCCATAGGCCTTCCCGGGCCACACCACTATCACCGGGACTCCCAATCCTGTCCAAATCACATTAGAGGATTACTAACCTCATCATTAACATCCTATTCAAGTCCCGCAATTTTCCCGAATTTTTAAGTATTTTTAAATTGGATTTAAAACCTTCGGACATCCCGAACAATATTGAAACGGGATCCGATCGACACGAAACCAATCCCAAAATGTTCGTTACATTGTATAGGATAAAAGTCATGTTGACCTCACCTTGAGATTCGTGCCCACGCGCCGTCACGCGCCGCCGTGAGTGGCTGCGCGTGAAAGCCACGCGCCTGCTACAGTGACTGCTACAGTGTTCCTTCTTCACCCGAATGACTGGTAAACGGGTCTGATTACCCGCGATAGGATCCGGTCCAATCACACCCAATTCGACATCAATTCAATCCGTTCTTGATCCTATAACAATCATCAACCAACCAATTTCAGTTCTGTGACATCGATTAACATCAACCATTCCTTAAACCAGGCATCAACCCGTGATCACCCAAAACGGGTCAATCACCAAAACTCCTCCAATCCTCAACCATTGCCAAATTAACTTCACAGGAAGCTTATTAGGATTAACACGAACCAATTAGCATGATTAATTGAACACGACATTACCTCAATCACCACAACTCAAGCTTGAGTTTTCCGGCCGTCCACCTCGTCCGTCCACGGCCCTAGGAGCCTCAATGCTTGCCCCATTTGATTTGGATCGACTCGTTGAAGTTCCAGGAAGCTCAATCAATCATCAATTAGGCTTGGGCTGGCCTAAAAACCGAAATTCGATTTTGAACTCTTCAAAAACCAGTTTCGGGTTTTTGAACAATTCCACACCAATTTTGCTCCTTCCCTCTCATTCTCAATCCCAGAACACTTCACTCAGTCCCTTAACTACATTGCCCACCACAATCCGCTCAATTGGGCCTTGGAAAGGCTGAACTCATGTGGGAAGCACTCTGCTTTTCATCGTGCACCGGCCATAGTTAATGGCCAAATCCACCGTCCCACACAGCCTGGCATCGCACAATGCCACTAAACAATCCATACAACCTATAAACAATAGTTTTAGGCCATCAATTTGCTCCATAAACGCACCACCCATGCGCTGGCCATGTTCCCTCCACGGTGCTACAGTAACCGTTCAAACACTCCGTGAAATTACCATTCTACCCTTGTGCAGTAAATTACCAAAATGCCCCTCACACATCCTGACCCGTAACTCGGTCATACGGACCCCGATTGATGCGTGCCGTCTGTCTACGAACTCAGGGCATCGAGACCTTCCTAACGGTCCTCGGTCCTCGGCCATCGGACCTCCCGATCAAAAAGTCAACATTTCCCCCTTATTACGTTCAAATTACGAAAACGCCCATGAACTTCCGTACATCATAACTTTCACCACGAACGTCGGAATCGAACGTGCCACCTGTCTATGAACTCGTGACGTCCCGAACTACGTCACGGTCATCGGTCAAAGTCCATTTGACCATCCGAATTAAAAGTCAACATTTTGCCCACGCCTAGGGGCAAAACAGTCATTTTGCACAATTCGTCCGAAATCGCCCAACTAATCCCAGATTAGTAAATCACAATTAAATATTATTAAATCCCGATATTCGGGACGGGTCGTTACAAAACTGGTCTCCATCACTGAGGAAACTAGTCTCTATCCCTGGGAAACTGGTCTCCATCACTGAGGAAACTGATCTCCATCACTGGGGAAACTGGCCTTCATACCAAGTACTCTCGTACCTCGCACTGAGCCACTCGGGATCCTCTCTGTCCCGCTTATAACCAACACCTTCACTAGAGCTTGGCAAGTGTGCCAACACCCAACGTCAACGTCTCATTCTGCGATCGGACTTAGCCGTCACCGAGTCGAATCCAGAATCACTGTTCATATTGTGCGTCACTTACGCACCTCGTATCATCGTCACGATTGACAAAGCCTATCGTCACAATCGTCACGGCAACCTGAGTCCATCCAACTTGATAAGACTCGATCACGTTCATCGATAGCAGCGTCTGTCACAACTTCATGTAGACCAATCTCATAAACATTCTACTATCGAGACTCCCAATCCATGCGGTAGTCGACCGCCGGTACCAATCGCTCTACCCGCAACATCCACTGATCGGTCCACCTCTGGTTCCGATCATCAGTACTACACTCTTGGTAACTTGTCCAAACAAATACCTACTATGGTTATCACAAACCTGGCTGCCCATTGCAGCGCTACCATCCTGACCGATCCCTGACTCTCGACTCCGAAGAGTCGTCGTACTCTGATACTGGTACCAAACCAGCCAATAATTACACTCTGAGGATCTCGTCCCCTCGTAACTCCACGGCTCTCAGCCGCTGGCCTCTACAAGAGCTGGCCGTACTCCGGGTCCAATATTGCACACGCGCTACATGCACGATCGCATCCTATCGTGTCACACCACAACTAGTCCGGGCATCCACTGCCAGTCGACATCCCACCGGGATTCGACACACCGAACATGGAACACCTGCCAAAAAGAATCACACGTTCCTATTCCCAACAGTCGTAAGTGTAGTCGTACAGGGTCATCGTAAACCGGGCGACCCTGATCTTTGACCACACCAGTATCCTCTATCCGACACGACATACTATCGAGCGGTCACGACTCTCAAGTCGTCATACTGTGTCTACTGGTCAGCATATTCCAATCCACCAGTAACACCATGGCTTTAAGCCGTTATCTTTCACACAAATACTGATCCTACTAGGGATCCACTACCTTGAAACACGCGGCATTCAATGCCAATCGAACCTCAACTATCGTACCACGTGACAAACGTCAACTAACTAAGGTTCGATTCTACTAAATCCTCGTACTAATGCCCTAACTACCAGGTTGATGACGGGCTGTTATGACCTCAGAGACATCACATCCTCCACATGCGCGTACTCCACGAGTAAAACATGCTCTGATACCAACTGGTATCAGAGTACCATGAGTATCAAATGAGCCTGCCTCGCTCTGATACCAACTTGTCAGGACCGCTCCCAAATCCCCTGGGATTAACGTGGGACCCGCCTGATTCCTTCTAACACGAAGTGTCAGACCAGGGAAAACTCTATCTCCAGCCCTCGCCGGGGCTATCAGAGTGCGTCAGGATCGTAGGAGGAGGAGTGTGATGTCTCGTCTCTGCTACAGCCCGTATCCGCGATCAACCTGAAGGGCATTAAAACACGAAAACTGTGAGTGGACAATTTAAACATTTCTTTAAAAACACTTTAGCATAAAGACATTTATGCCCTTCACTAAAAACATACGCATGCATTCAAAAACATTTATCAAACATTCATAAAACCATTTGGAAAACATTCTCAAAACCTTTCAAGGGTTCATGACCGGTTCCCATAAACCGTCATGACCCATAAACACCTATCAAAGGTTCATAAAAACCATTTGAAAACATTCTCAAAATCTTACAAGGGTTCATGCCCGGCCCCATAAACCGTCATGACCCATCAATCCATTTGGGTCCTTGACCCGAAATCACAATTCAAAATCCGTAGGTCAAATTAATAGGGACTCAGCCCAAATCACATCACATGGGTCTCAGCCCAAAACCTTTCTCAGTGAAATACCAAACATACCATACGGGGTCTCTGCCCCAAACCACTTTCCAAAATATAAAATATGGAACACGGGGTCTCTGCCCCCAAACCACTTTCATAAAACCTTATACGTACCGACATACGTATAACCCATCCGCGGCACTTCCGAGAAGATGCCAACTTGGGGCACACAGCCCCTAGGGAACACATCCCCGATATAGTCACGATATCGAATCTATACTAGTGTGCACACTACTCGGGGTCTCACTCCGAGTCTTCTCCCAGGAATCTCCATCTGGGAGGCTCAATCTCTGGATCTATTCCGAGCTTTCTCTCTGGATCTAGTCCACATATCTCTCCAGAATCTGGTCCGGGACCACAACATAATAAGTAACCACCACTCCTGGAACGGGATCCCTATGGGGATACCCACTCTGGTCTGTGGATCGTGACTCTCCAGGTCGACGCTGGAGGAGACCATATAATCATATGGAGGGTTCATTCATTTCAAATCTCTTTCTTTCTCAAAAATCATTTCTCAACTAGGTCTCATACCCGATTCATTTCAACAGGATTCCTCGAATCCGATTCAAATCAGTTTCACAGGCCTCGGCCTAAATCCTCAATTCAAGAAGGTCTCATGCCCGAATTCTCATTTCACAAACTGAACTGGGACTCAAGCTCGATATCACAATCAACTGGGCCCTAGGCCCGAAACCATAAACTAATAGGACCTCACGTCCGATTTCACAACCAACAGGGCCTTATGTAACGACCCGTCCCGAGAGCTGGGTTTAGCAAAGTCATTAGTAACGGATTAGTGAGTTTAATCGGTGTTTAGTTGGTTACGTTTGGCTTGTTAGAGTAAATGATGATTTTGCCCCTAGTTTGGGTTAAATGTTGACTTTGAGTTCGGGCGGTCAATTGGATATTGACCAATGACCGTGACGCAGTTCGGGACGTCACGAGTCCGTAGACATGTGGCACGTCCGATTCCGACATCCGAGGAGGAAGTTATGATGTTCGGAAGGTTAAGGGCATTATCATAATTTGGTTAAATAGAGGGAAAATGTTGACTTTTTGCTGGAGTCTTAGTTTTCACGTAGACCGAGGACCGTTAGCTAGGTCTCGACGTCCCGAGTACAACGACAGGCGGCACGCTGTCATCGGACATCGGACGGTCAAGTTGTGACTCTAGGAAGTTGAGGGGCAAAATGGTAAATTGGACTTCTAGGGGCATTTTAGTCTTTTGCACTTGAGCCAATCAGATAAGGCCATTTGGGGATGTGTGCTTGGATTTTTACCACTCTGTCCATGGGATGATGGACACGTGGGGGACTCCTAGAGGGTAGAGGGTTCTGGTGGTGTGTGTGTGTGTGTGCACGGCTACAAATTGCACGGTTGTTACTCGTACAATTGTTCACAGGGAAGGAAACAGAGAGTTAGAGGCCGTGAGAGGAAGTCGATCAATTACAAGAAGTGTGTGAGAATTGTTGTTGCTGGGTTTGAGTAAATGAGTGCAGGAGTGGTTGAGTGAGATTGAGAGAGTTAGGAAGGACGAAGGACGGTGCTAAGGGAGGAGGAAACCAGGAAACAGAGTAGGGACACCGTGCACGGCTGTGCACCCCAGTTGATCAAACCATCAAAAGTTGAGTTTGTGGTGATGTTCAGAGGACCAGGGGAAGGCTTTGGGGGAACCTGAGACCCACGGCGGAGCTCACGGCGGTGAGCAGAAGGAAGGTAGTTGGTCCCCTGTTTTCCAGTTTTGGTTTGAAACAAAAGTCGTGAAGCTTAGGCACTGGTTGAGTGATTTTGTGGAGACTAATGGCTTCAGGAGGTCATTACCCAGGTTAGGAACTTGAACCCGTGGCTAGACGGACGACGGGCGGCTGGGAATCGGAAATCGATTTATCTGGGTTTCTGTTCAAGCATAGGAAGGTAAACTTTAGGCCTGAAATTCGTGTTTTAGTTACTTGATTAAGTTGGTTAGAGTAGGACGAACCTATTGGAATTAAAAGGATTGAGAAACGGAGCAAAATAAGTAGGAACCGTGAACGCCGGTTCACGGCTGGACCAGCTGGATCGAACCGGTTCAAACTGGGTTGAACGAAGGTTGAAGATGAACAGTGTACGGCGCGTGGCTCCCACGCGCAGCCTCTTTGTCCGGCTTGTGCGGGCGCGTGGCACTGATTTCAAGGAAGGTTCCAACATGCCTTTTAAATTATTTGATGTAACGAACATTTTGGCGTTGGTTTCGAGTCAATCGGACATTGGCTCGATATGTTTCGGGTTGTCCGATGGTTCTAGACCTCGGTTAAAAATAGTTAAAAATACGGGAAAATTTTGGGGCTTTAGTATGACCTTTGTGAAGTAGTTAGTGACCTTGATGTGGGCTTTGGACAGGTTCGGGAAAGCCGAGGATAGCGGAATAGCCGGGAATGACGTAAGTGCACGCGTATCGAGGCGACGTCGAAATGGTCTGTGAGTGGACTTGCTTTCTAACTCTTGATGCATGCATATATATTTTTATATGTTTTTCTATACTTGATTCTATGATTTTGATTTATGATTGTGATGGTTTACGGTTTTACACGTTTTTCGAGGAAATTACGGTATTTCACGTTTTACGAGATATGACGGATATTGTGATTTAAACCTGGTTTTAATGAATTGATTTCGGGATTTGAAATACGATTTGATTTCAAAGAAATTAAAAGGATTTCGGAAAATGGTTTTCGGGCTTGAAGCCCAGTTCAAAAAGTGGTTTTCGGAAATGTGATTTCGGGTTTTGGAATCGGAATTCCGGATGACGATTCGGGATTCGATTCGGGACTTGAAGTGGATTTCCGGGTTTGGGTTCGGAATGGTTATTCCGGATGCCGACTTACGAAATGATGGTTGCGGACTCGAATCTGGAAAGGAAATGGATATGATTATGAATTTGGATTCGGAATGAAGGTTCTGGATGCCGGAAGGGCTTCAGACCAGTGGTTTCGGATTCGGGTTTGGATATGGATTTAGAAATGGTTTTCAAATGGTTTGGATTGGATTTGCTGGATCTGGTTATTGGGTTTAAAGACCCGGATATTGTGATTGACGGGGGACGAGCCCGTATTGGGTTTAAAGACCCGGATTGAGTTTAAAGACTCAGGAGTTTAAAGACTCAGATATACTGATATTTCCCCCGTAGGCCTGTTGAGTTTAAAGACTCGGATTATTGAGGCCTGGATTAAGTTTAAAGACTCGGGAGTTTAAAGACTCGGATAGGTCCAGCAGGTTCGATGGATGGAAATGTGGTTGCAAATGTGTTTTGGTTTTCACTGAGATTTGATGATGACGGTTTGATGAATGGTTTTCGGTGGTTTTGGGCTGAGGCCCGAGATTTGAGAGAAAGGAATTGTGTTGGTTTTCTTACATGGTTTTATGACATGAAATTGATATGCATGCATTGTCTTTTAAAACGGAGGGTATAAATGTATGTGTTTTCTGTTAACTGTTTTTGAACATACACTTTATTTTTGTCAACTCACAGTCTTTTCGTGTTTTCGATACCCTCCAGGTTGTTGCGGCGCGGGCTGTTGATCGAGAGTGGTGGAGACATCACACGTACGTTCCACAGTAGACTCCGCGCACTCTGGGAAGTTCAGAAGTTTTTGGACGCTCGGATCGTGAATCCCTTGTCCGACTTACGTGTCACATGAAGGTTGGACGTCAGTTTGGCCTTCGTGTCATGCGTAAGTCAGACGGGAGCAGGGTTTAGTCCCTAATCCTGGGGGATTAGGGGTGGGCCCTGACACCTTAAGCCCGAAATCTCAACTAAATGGGTCTCAGACCCGATATCATAAATCAACGGGGCATCAAGCCCGATAGTACCACTAACTGGGCCTCAAACCCGAACCGTAAACCAACTGGACCCTCGGTCCGATCGTATAGCTCAAATGGACCTTAGGTCCGATTCCTCGTCAAATCAAATGGACTCCAAGTCTGAGAGTTGTAAATCAAATGGGTCTCGTGCCCGATTTCATATTTCTAAATCTGAAATCCATATATTAAACCCTCTTTGAAAACTTAGAACGTATATGCATCGTATAAAATCGTAAATCTCAAAATACGTGCAAATACGTAAATCCTAGGCTACCACAAACAAATGCACTCATGGCATCACAAAACTCATATTAAAACAATTATAAACATTTATGCATGCATCGAATTCGAAAGAAAGGTCCACTCACAGACCGTCCGAGCTACCGCCTCGATTTGCGTGCCATCGGCTCTCCCGAGCCGATCACTGTCGCCGGGACTCCCAAACCTGTCCAAATTTTAATATAAAGTTACTAACTACTTAATTAACCTCTTACCAAAGGCCCGAAATTTTCCCGAACTTTTAACTAATTTTAAACCGACCCGAAACCTTCCGATGCCCCGAAACATATCGAGACGGTGTCCGATTGACACGAGACCAGTCCCAAAATGTTCGTTACATCGAATAGAAGATTTCATGTGTTGAACACTTTCCAAAATTACTGTTCACGCACCCTCACGTGTCCCAGGAAAGTCCAAAATACTGTCCATCGTCCCTAACCTCCAGATGATCGGTTCACTGTTCACGGCACTGTTTCGAACCGGCATGAGCGATTCAGTGGTTTTCTCCCTCTATTTTGGTCCGATTTCAACCCTAATTAATCCTATAATTCCTATTTCTTCATTCTCTATCAATTTCTATCATTAAAACCACCTAAAACTACACAAAACCCATGGTTTAATTCTTGAACCATACGGTTCAAAGCTTCCAAAACTGCACCATGGCTGTACAGCCGTCCAAAACTTCCCAAAACCATTCCATTAGGACCCTAATGACTCATTAAGCCCATCCTAATCATCTAATATCAACTATATCCACAAAAACACAATTATGGATAAAAAAAAAAAATCAAAACCGAGCACTACCTCGGGTTCGGGCCTCCGCCGTGCATGGTGGCTCCCTCCTGGTCGGCCACCATCATCCTCAGTCCTTCCCTCACTCTCCTGGTTCCTCAAATGATCATGGGTTGAAGGTTGGATGGGTTTGGGTTGCACAGAGATGGAGAGAAAGGGTGAGATCGGGTAAATGTTTTGTGTTTTGAATGGAGAAAATGGAATGGTCGATACATGAAGGAAAAGAGATGGCATGTGGATGGGTGACACTTGTCACTCATCCATTGGGCCTCCATTAAATATCTGGGCCCCACTAAATTCCAAAAGTTAACTCGTTTCGTAATTCGTGCAATAGTGCACTTGAACTTCCGTGAACCGTAACTTCGTAGTCGAACGTCCAAATTCGACGTGCCGCCTATCTATGGATTCGTATCGTCGCGATCTACGTAACGGTCCTTGGCCCTCGGCCATTGGTCCTCCCGGTCCAAAAGTCAACTATTTGCTCCTTTTAACTAAATTACCAAAATGCCCTTGGACTTCCGAACGTCATAACTTCTTCCTCGGACGTCGGAATCGAGCGCACTACCTGTCTATGAACTCGTAACGTCACATATTACTCCACAGTCATCGGCCAAAGTCCATTTGATTGTCTGAACGAAATGTCAACGATTTGCCCATTCTAGGGGCAAAACCGTCATTTCGCCCGAACGTCCGCTAATCCTCGTCTAATCTCTGATTAGTCTCGCTAATCCGTAATTAATCCTTAATTAACCCGTTAATTTGGGACAGGTTGTCACATAACCCTTCTCGGTCAAGACCCGACTCATCTAGCACGATATTGTCCGCTTTGGGCTTCCTTGCCCTTGCCCTCACGGTTTTGTTTTCGGGAGCTCACGATGCAACTTCCCAGGGGGTCACCCATCATGGAATTGCACCAGTCTCAACTCGCTTAACTTTTTAGTTCCAACCGAACCCAAAGGCACTGAGCTCCCAAAAGACCTCGTTTAGATTTGAGTTGCGCAGCGACCCACTCTATCTAACACAATATTGTCCCCTCTGGGCAGGGCGCACCATCACACCCACAGGGTTTTGTTCCTGGGAGCTCACGATGTAACTTCCCAGTGGGTCACCCATCATGGTATTGCACCAGCCTCCACTCACTTAACTTTGGAGTTCCCCAGGAATCCAAAACCAATGAGCTCCCAGAAGGCATCACACTAGATAGGTGTGTACCTACACCTTTAAGGCACACCACCATTCCCCTCCTAGACCATTACCTCCTCTCAGAAACGTGGGATTGTTCACCGTTACCTACAGGACACGGGTCTTACAATCCACCTCCCTTTAGGGTCCAGCGTCCTCGCTGACACACTTTCCGGTCGGGGTTTGGCTCAGATACCAGCCCAAAACCATAAAGAAACCAACCATACGGGCTATTGCCCTAATCCATGTGGGCCTCAGCCCAAAACCTGTACACATCACATACCTCCTCCAAATCCTAGCGTACTCTGAAGCACCGAGCGGACTAAAGTCGGAATTTCCCTTGTCTGACACTATGTGTCAGACGGGATTAGGAACGTTCCGCGTTAATCCTAAGGGGATTGGGACGGGTCCTGACATAAAAACCAAAACATACAGGGTCTCAGCCCAAACAAAAAACAAGTACGAGCCTCAGCCCAAATCATAGAACACGTGGGAGCTCATCTCATCCTCATCTCAGTGACACAACCCGTCCCAAATCCCCCCTGGATTAACATAGGATGTGTCATGCTCCCGTCTGGCGCGAAGTGTCGGATAAGGGATAACACAACACCACAGCCTATTCGGGGCTTCCAGAGCGCACCAGGATCGGTGGAGGGGTGTGATGTCTTGGTTTCTGCTACAGCCTACATCCGTGATCAACTTAAAGAGCATTAAAAACCATTAAAAGCTGTGAGTGAACAAAAAATCAATAGTTTAATACAAACACATTTCATAACAAGACATTTATGCCCTTCACTAAAAAGCATGCATGCATTCGAAAATTAATAATCTAACCATTTACTTTAATTAAATCATTAGGGCCTTAGCCCAAAACCATAAATCCAAGTATGTGGGAACTCAGCCCAAAACCGTAAATCCAATCATGTGGGCCACTGCCCAAAACCACCAACAATGAAATACCATTTCATAAATCCAATAAATCTGAGATCCAAATACATAATCCAGTAAAGCCATGAATCACAATTCAATCTAATACCAGTATATACCAATCATCGGCATCCCAGATGCCTGATCAATACCACTGCCACAATTTCAAAGCCACACGTGATCCTCGGTGTCTCAATCCCGAGTCTCCCTAGGGTCCACGCAGGTCAATGACCCTCCCTGGATAGGGCTTATCCATAATGGCACTCCTGATCCTAAGCTTCGCCCCGGGCAGCCCCTCTCAGGTAGTGCGTCATGATTACTCCAAGATATTATGAGACGTCTAGAGGAGACAATCAACACATAAGGATAGTATATGGAAAAAAATTTATAAATCATCTCAAACCTTTCAAATGGGCTTATGCTCGGGATTTCCATAAAACCATCTTAATCCACAAATCCGATTTCTCAAATTCAAATCCATTTATCCAAATCCATTTATGGGTCCCCGACCCGAAATCACATTCATAAAACACAATTGGGCCTCATGCTCGATTTCGTAAACCAACTGGGCCCCATGCCCGATAATATAACTCAAATAGACTTCATGTCTGAGGGTTTCCAAAACAAATGGGTCTCATGCCTGAGTTCACCTTTTCAAATCCAAAACCATTTCATTAACCATCACCGAAACCACAAGCACGTATAACCACAGTATAAAACCATAAACCTCGATATACGTGCAAATATGTAAATCACCTCGAAATACGTACAAATATGTAAATCACCAATATCACAATAATCATCAAAGAAATAAAACATAAAACATATAAAATAGTTATGCATGCATCACAGTTTAGAAAACAATGTCCACGCACATACAGTCCTAACTGCCGCCTCGATACGCGTGACATAAGCCTCCCTTGTAACGACCCGTCCCAAATTTCATGATTAGATTAGTGACTAATCACGATTAGTGAGGCTAATCCGTGATTAGTAGAGCGAGATCGGACGAACGATGCGAAATGACCGTTTTGCCCCTAGTGGTGGCAAAACGTTGACTTTTCAATCGGGCGGTCAAATGGACTTTGACCGATGACCGTGACGTAGTTCGTGACGTCACGAGTTCATAGACAGGTGGCACGTTCAATTCCGACGTTCGAGGAAGAAGTTATGACGTTCGGAAGTTTAGGGGCATTTTGGTAATTTGGGTGAATAGGGGTCAAAAGTTGACTTTTTGACCGGGAGGTCCGATGGCCGAGGGCCGAAGACCGTTACGTAGATAAGGACGATACGAATCCGTAGACAGGCGGCACGTCGAATTCGGACGTTCGACGACGAAGTTACGGTTCACGGAAGTTCCCAGTTACTATTCACGACGACACGTTTTACGAGACAAAAAGTGCAGTTTTGTCTCTAGTGGGCCCAGATATTTAATGGAGGCCCAATGGATGAGTGACACTTGTCACCCATCCACTGGCCAACCTCACCCACTCATGCACCAAACCCATCCCCGTGCATTTTCATTTCTTCATCCACACACAAACCCACCCGATCTCACCCTTTTCTCTCCATCTTCGTGCAACCCAAACCCAGCCAACCCAACCCCAATTCGGCCAGGACGGAGACCAGACGTGAGGGAAGGACTGAGGATGATGGTGGCCGGCCAAGAGGGAGCCACCGTGCACGGCCGAGACCCAAACCCGAACGGTTACCCGGTTAGGCCCAAATCTCCCATTTTGTCGATTTTTACATTATGGATAGTTTTGGTTGATTAGGGAATGTTTGTTAGATTGTTTAGGGTGTATAGAGATGGTTTTGAACGGGGGTTGACGGCTGTGAAGCCTGGGGACGAAATCGGAAAACAGGGCCGTGGGGGGTTAATTTTTTAGGGATCGATTTAGGGGGTTTTAGGTTGTTTTGTTAATTGGGTTAGATAGGAAATGAAGAAATAGGAATTTAGGAATTGGAATGGATGAAATCGGACCGAAAATGAGGGAGAAGGACACCTGGACCGGTTACGCCGGTCCAAGTTGCAAGAAAAACCGGACCGGACCGGTTCGGACCGGTTTGACCGATGTAGGGGATGACTGATGACGTCATCCTGATGACGTCATCATGTCAGGGATGACGTCATCATGTCAGATCTGACAATGTCAGACTGACATGTCAGACAGTGGGCCAATGGGAGCGTGACACGTGTCACTGTCAGGGGCTGTTAGTGATGACGTCATGCTGACGTCAGCGATGACGTCAGCAGGTACTGTATCGGCGCGTGAAGCCCACGCGCAGCCACTTCAGGCGGCGCGTGAGGGCGCGTGGCAGGGAATCTGGGGAAGGTTCCAACATACGAAATCATCTATTCGATGTAACGAACATTTTGGGACTGGTTTCGTGTCGATCGGACACCGTCTCGAGATGTTTCGGGGCATCGGAAGGTTTAGGTTCGGGATTAAAAATAGTTAAAAATACGGGAAAATTACGGGGCTTTGGTAGGAGGTTAATTAAGTAGTTAGTAACCTTCTATTACGATTTGGACAGGTTTGGGAGTCCCGGTGACGGTGATCGGCTCGGGGAGCCGTATGGCACGCAAATCGAGGCGGCAGCTCGGACGGTCTGTGAGTGGACCTTGTTTTCTAAATTGGTGCATGCATAAATGTTTATTCTATGTTTTATTACTTTTTTGATGATGCCATGGGTGCATTTGTATGTGGTTACGTATAAGCACGTATTTTGAGGTTTCGGCCTTATACGGTGCTTATACGGGTCTGTATTTCTTTATTGATTTAAATGAACTGAATTTGGATTTCAAAAGGATAAACTCGGGTATGAGACCCATTTGGTTTTGTCTCGGGCATATGACCTCAGATATCGGGCACGGTGTCCAACTGATGTCCTATGTTCGGGTACGAGACCCAGTCACTTTACGGTTTTGATTCCAGGTCAGGGAACCTTAAATGGATTCCCAGGTTCATGATGGTTTATGGGAACCGGCATGAACCCTTGTTGGTTATTACGGTACATGACGGTTTATGAGAACCGGCATGTTACCTCGGTTATGTTATTACAGTACATGACGGTTTATGGGAACCGGCATGTTACCTGATTATGGATATTATGGATTCATGACGGTTCAGGGGAACCGGTCATGAATGTTTATGTTATGTATATATATGTTCGTCTACCTTCCTTTACTTCTATTATCTCCTCCGGGGAGGGTCGTTGGCCTGGGAGGACCCCGGAGTAGTCACGGAGCACCGACTGAGTGGAGTCACCCCCCAGTTGGGTTCCTTACTCTCAGGAAGGCTATGATTACTATTACCTCGGGTAGGGTCAGTGGTCTACGGACATTGATCTTGACTTTGAGAAGACTCGGACTGAGACCTGGGTAGCACGCGCGTAGCTTTGGATACCGTGACAGGATTGGTTGTGTGACTTATATATATGTATGTGATGGACATATGATATATGATATGTGGTGTGTACAGGTGTGCACAGGATTTGGGCAGTGGCCCGTATGGTCGTTTTTATTGTGGTCCTTTCGACCTTAGTTTATATCTGCTTTGGGCTTAGTCCCACATATGGTTGTTTTGGATAAATGGTTTTCGAATGCATGCATGCTTTTTAGTGGAGGGTACAAATGTCTTCCTTATTAAATGTTTTTATAAACTCTTGTTTTGTCCACTCACAGTTTTTAATGTTTTGACTGCCCTTCAGGTTGACATCGGATGTGGACTGTAGCAGAGACCGAGATATCACATGCCTCCTCCGGATCCTGGCGTACTCTGATAGCCCGGGAGGGCAAAGGACGAAAATATCCCTTGTCTGACACTTCGTGTCAGACGGGAGCAGGGTCATCCCGCACTAATCCCGGGGGGATTGGGATGGGTCCTGTCATCCCTGGGCTAAACCACCATCTACGGAACTTCCGAATCTGTCCAAATCACACCCGAAGGTCACTAACGACTTCAAATATGCTAACATTGAATCCATCAATTTTTCGGACTTTTTAAACGTATTTAAAGTAAACCCTAAACCTTCGGACACCCAAAACTACCCCAAAACAGTATCTGATCGACTCGAAACTTGTCCCAAAATGGTCGTTACATCGAAAGGATAAAATTACATGTTGACCATGACCTTCAATTCTGCCCCACGCGCCTTAGCAAGCGACTGCACGGGAAGCCTACGCGCTAGGGATGGTCATCTTCAACCTTCAGCTGAACCAGATCTAGACCGGTTCTCTGGTTTCCAGTTCGATCGGACCGACGAGACCAGTATTCAACCATTTTCGACCCCTTTTCGATCATGTTTATCCCTACACCTTCGTCTAACCATTTTTAATTGATCTATGACTTCAAAACTAGAAAACCAAGCCTCTAACTTACCTTCCCGATCAAAGAACGAACGACCAACCTTCCTCCACTATTTCCGGCCACCACAGACCACCAATGCCTTCGAAACCACCACGCACTAGCTCGTAACGCCACCAGAGAAACCTCGTCCAATCAATCAGAATGGTTAGCAATCGTTAAAACCCAACCTACCATTATTGACCCAAAACAAGGTTTTTCGGGTTTTCGAGTTCTTACCTCTCTGTGGTCCCCGCCGTGTCCAGCTCGTCACCGTCGTCCCTTCCGCCTCCCAGTGACAGGACCCACCCCGATTATCACCTCGATAACCGGGACGAACCCTGCTCCCGTCTGACAATCACACTTAAAGTCCCGAAACAACCTCAAGAAAATATAAGTATAACTATCAGACCAGGGAGAAAAATGTAATACAATCGTAACACAGAGCATAATGTTTTACAAAACAGGCACAAAAGTCCTACTAGGCTATCCACGCAACGGAAAAACGCCACAAAGCTCTATGCCTCTGTCCCTGCCTCAACGATCACCTCGACACTTTTCACCACGACCTGGAGGGTAATTTAAAACCAGAAAAACGTGAGTGGACTAAAAAGAAAACAAACGTATGAAAACAATCGATGAAACAAAACAGGATTTTCCCTCCGTTTTAAAGAAAACATGCATGCCTAACTAAGTACTAGAAAAGAGTGATATAAACAATAATTAAGCATTCCAAAAGCGCATCACAAAAGCAAGATGTACCAATAGTAATGTCCTGATCAAACCTGCTGGGTCTATCCGAGTCTTTAAACTCAATCCAGGCCTCAAATGTAATCCGAGTCTTTAAACTCCCGAGTCTTTAAACTCAACAGGCCTACGGGGGTAATATCGTAATATCCGAGTCTTTAAACTCAATCCGGGCCCGCCCCCGTCATATATAATCCGGGTCTTTAAACCCAATATCCAGATCCAGAAAATCCAATATAAATCATTTGAAAACCATTTCTAAATCCATATCCAAACCCGAATCCGAAACCACTGGTCTGACGCCATTCCGGCATCCAGAACCGTCATTCCGAACCCAAATCCGGAAATCCACTTTTCAAATTTAAAACCAAATTCCGTTTCCCGAAATCCGATTCTAAAATCGAAAACCTTGTTTGCCAAATCATGTTTCAAAATCCACTATGATCCCAGAAAATCAATAACAAAAAGCATGGCATGAAAATCATATATATAACATTTCTCGGAAAACGTACTAAAACCCGAAATCGCCTCGATAAACGTACAAAGAAGTAAAACAGATATAATCTAGGCAATGATCAGAAAAACATACTTAAAACATAAAACATGTAGATAAAAAATAGTTAGGCATGCTCGTTAAAAGAGAAAGAGTCCACTCACAAATCCGTACGCGTCAATCGCGCTCCGTACGTTCCTCAACCGTCTCAGGAGTGTCCCGTCTTGTCAAAAGTCACACAATCGGGTCACAATTACTTTAAATATACTTGTCCTGTTTTCCCCAATTTTTCGGAATTTTAAACGTAATTTAAACGATAACCCTAAACCTTCGAATCCTCGAACAAACCCGACCCGATATCCGATTAACACGAAACTTGTCCCGATAGATTCGTTACATCGATTAGAGTAAAAACATGTTGGAAGGTTCCTCAGACTCTGTCGTACGCGCCCTCACGCGCCGCCCAAAGGGGCTGCACGTGGGCTTCACGCGCCTGCTACAGTGTCGTCTTCAACCTCGGGTCAGTCGGTTCAACTGTATTGAACCGGCGTGACCGGTTCTCCTTCATTTCCTACTCAAATCCAAACCTTTCAACCCCATTCGTTTCGTCTCTTTCCCAGCAACCATTTCCAATCCTAAAATCTAGAAATCACAGCCTCTAAACCATCGTCTTCAAGCTCGAAGAAAAACTCCCCAAAACCTCTGTTTCGGTTCCCGGCCAACCAGGCCATCCCCCAGCACGGCATCGACCCTAATCGACTCCTAGGGACCTACTGAGTCTCACATAACTCACAGAAACCATCGACTCAGCCTCAAAAGCCACGACTTTTGAATTGAACAAAACGGGAAAAACAGAGCACACAGAGAAATCTAAGGGATTATTTGCTAATCGACAGCCACCATGCTTGCCACCGCGTCCTATGGCGTTCACAGAGTCACCCTAGCCTCCTACTCAGCCTTGCTTGGATCAAAACTTGGCAAGACCACCACCAACTCCCTCGACACCTCTCTGTTTCCTTGAAATTCCAACCTCACACCCCCAGCAATTCTTGCACGATTTTCACTCTCCAGTCACTCACTAGTTCCTTCCTTCTCTCTATCACTCTCACCAATTCACAAAAAACCTCACACTCACTGAATCGATCAAGAATCCTCACAATTTCCTCTCCCTGTTTCTGTGTAAAATGCCCAATTGCACGGTTTTGAAATCGACCAAAGTATGGCCGAGCCTAACAAAACTCACTAGAACCCGCTAGGTGTCCCCCACGTGTCAATCATCCTATGGACCGAAACATAAATATCCTGTCACACTTCCCCACATAGCCTTATCTGATTAGCCCTAGGTGGAAAGACCAAAATTCCCCTAGGGCCAAAATTACCATTTTGCCCTTCAACTTCCTAGGCCCATAACTAATCCGTCCGACGTCCGATGACAGCGTGCCGCCTGTCGTTGCACTCAGGACGTCGAGACCTATCTAACGGTTCTCGGTCTACGTGAAAACCAAGCGTCCAGCAAAAAGTCAACATTTCCCTTCTAACTAACCAAAATTACGGTAACGCCCTTAACCTTCCGAACACCATAACTTTTTCTCCGATTGTCCAAGTCGGACGTGCCACCTGTCTACGGGCTCGTGACGTCCCGAACTACGTCACAGTCAATGGTCAATGCTCGTTAAACCTACAAATCAAAAAGTCAACTTTTGGCATGACAGGACCCGCCCCGATCCCACAGGGACCACAAGGGGACGTGCCCTGCTCCCGTCTGACACCCAATAATTCATACCAATTTTAACCTCAAAACATTTAAAAGCATAATTAACCAAATTAAAGTCATACATCAAATCCGAATTAAACGAATGTCAGACAAGGGATATAATCCAAAATTACAAATTTGCGAGCACGACTCTAAAGTAAACCTGCGGGTACACCGCCCAGCAGGGGTTCAGGTACGCAGAAGTAGATCTATGCCTCAGCCTCTGGTTCCTCCTCTACCTCAGTTTCCCGACCTGGAGGGGTTATCAAAACATTAAGGGTGAGTGGACCGAAACTCAAGTTTATGAAATCGTTTGATAAGTAAAACATATAATTTACCCCTCCGTTTTCCAAACATGCGTGCATCATAATTCAAAATCATAAACCATATAATATGAACCATAAGTATAATTTTAGTTGCTGCACTATACACTCCAAACCCGACATCCCTGATGTCTGACGTCCCTGACGTCCAATAAGGTCACAATCACAAGGCTACGCGTGCCACTCGGGTCTCAATTTTCCGAGTTAAATCCCCGAACCCCGTTCGGGTACAGCATCACCGATGCTTAGCGTCATAGACGCTGGACGTTCTAGACGTCCGTGACCTCTCCGGGGTACCTCATCCGGAGGAGACAATATAATATGGAAGGATCTATACAGTGCAGTAACAAATGCATTTTATTGATATCCACATGCAAGGCATATATATATACATAGATAACATCCGAACCAATCATTAAGTTCATCAGACGGGTCTCAAGCCCAAATACCGTGAAACGTGCCATAACCATATTTTCCATATCATCAAAACCATTATTGTTTTAGCATGTGAATAAGTATAATAAAACCAGAAAACATTTATGCACACAAGGGTTTAAGAAAATGGCCCACTCACAGTACAATCCTGCTAGAAACCGAACGTATACCCTCGTCCTGGTACAAATGTACAATCCTTGTCAAGTCCAAAGTATTCGTAAAGATCAATACAAACCCCTAACATTCAGCCATGAAAGCCTAGGCCGAAACCGGCCCGGGAAAGCCGCCCGAACGCGCTTTCCAAGACAATAAACCTTATTTTGACCAACTTAATGATCTCCGATCGACCCGAAACCATCGCCATTGGATCCGGATCGTCGAAACCTACAGGATGGTGGTGGTCCCACCAAAAACACTGTTCACACGCGCCCCCACGCGCCGGTCAACGCGTCGGTCAACGCAGGAACAGTTCCTGCTGACGTCATCGCTGACGTCACTGCTGACGTCAGCATGACGTCATCTGACAGCTGTCAGGTCTGACGTGTCAGACTCTGACAGCTGTCAGGTCTGACGTGTCAGACTCTGACAGGTGCCACGTGTCAACATCCAATTGGTCCACCTCACTGATCTGTCAGACCACATGTCAGATCTGACATGTGCCACGTGTCAGCACGGCACTGGTCCACGTCACTGACATGTCAGTGACACGTGGCAGTCCCTGACTGGTCCACGTCACTGACATGTCAGTGCTGACTGTGCACTGACATGTGACACGTGTCGGCTCACGGTTGGTCCACGTCATCTGACAGGCTGACAGGGTGCCACGTCATCACCGCTGTCCTCAGACGGGTTGACCCGAATACCTGCAACTCGGGTCGGTTAGGTTTATAGGTTTCCTGAACTGGCAGAAAATGGGCTGATTTGGTTAACCGATCCACGATCACCCATACTCCGTCCACTCCACTCTGAGTCCTCGGTAACTTAAAGACGAAGTCCATGGTGATGTGATCCCACTTCCACTCAGGAATCGGAAGTGGCTGCATAGCCCCATACGGTCGCTGCCGTTCCGCCTTAACCTGCTGACAGGTTAAGCATTTGCCCACGAACTCAGCAATATCCTTCTTCATTCCTGGCCACCAATAATGGTTCCGGAGGGTACGGTACATCTTTGTACCTCCCGGATGCATGGCATAGGCCGAACTGTGGGCCTCCTCAAGTATCTCGGCCCGTAACTCTGCCACTGCAGGTACGCACAAACGGCCCAATTTCACCAGTGCTCCATCGTCCCGGATGGTAAAATCCTGTCTCCCATCCGCATCGACCTCAATTCTGTAAATACAGAGTATCGGATCCTGAAGTTGTGCTTCAATGATCCGATCAATCAGTACTGGTCGCACATCGAAGCTGGCCAACAAAGCTCCATGCTCGTCCGTACCCAAAATAACTCCCGCCTTTCGGAGTTCCACCAGCAAGGGAAGATACACCATCCCCAGGTGTGCAATAGTTCCCGCTGATTTCCTGCTGAGTGCATCCGCCACCACATTGGCCTTACCCGGATGGTACTCGATCGTACAGTCATAGTCCTTCAGCAGCTCCAACCATCTCCGTTGTCTCATGTTAAGCTCCTTCTGAGTGAATAAGTATTTAAGACTCTGGTGGTCGGTGTATATCCGACACGTTGCGCCGAACAGATAATGTCTCCAGATCTTGAGAGCATGAACCACCGCCGCCAACTCCAAATCATGGGTTGGATAGTTCAACTCATGGGTCTTCAGCTGCCGGGATGCATAGGCGATAACCTTGCCAGTTTGCATCAACACGCAGCCCAACCCTTGCAGTGAAGCATCACTGAAAACCACAAACTCTCCACTGTCATCCGGCAATGCAAGGACAGGTGCAGTGGTCAATCGATCTTTCAACTCTTGAAAGCTCCGATCGCACTGCTCGTCCCAGATAAACTTTACTCCCTTCCGAGTCAAACGAGTCAATGGTGCAGCAATTTTGGAGAAACCCTCCACGAATCTCCGGTAGTAACCCGCTAATCCGACGAAACTCCGCACCTCGGTCACTGTTGTCGGTTCAGCCCAGTTGGTCACCGCTTCTGTTTTCTGGGGATCCACGCAAATCCCATCCGTCGATATCACGTGACCCAGAAAACCAATACTGCTCAGCCAAAACTGACACTTGCTCAGCTTGGCGTACAATTTTTCTTGTCTCAGCCTCTCCAAGACCAACCGCAGATGTTCTTCGTGTGCACGGGCACTCCTCGAGTATACCAAAATATCATCGATGAACACAATCACGAACTTATCCAGGTAGGGTCGGAAGACCCGGTTCATCAGATCCATGAATGCTGCCGGAGCATTCGTCAAACCAAATGGCATAACAAGGAACTCGTAGTGCCCGTAACGGGTTCGAAAAGCAGTTTACGGAATATCCTCCTCCGAAATCCTCAGTTGGTGATACCCAGACCGCAAATCAATTTTCGAGAAGCACTGAGCTCCCCGCAACTGGTCGAAAAGGTCATCGATCCTGGGTAGAGGATACTGATTTCTCAGCGTCACCCTGTTGAGTTGTCGATAATCAATACATAAACGGAGACTTCCTTCCTTCTTCTTTACGAACAACACCGGTGCTCCCCTCGGTGAAGTACTCGGTCGGACATATCCCAAATCTACCAACTCCTGCAATTGAGTCTTGAGTTCTCGTAACTCGGCCGGCGCCATCCGGTATGGTGCCTGGGATATGGGTCGGGTACCCGGGAGTAGTTCAATAGTAAACTCAATCTCCCGCGATGGTGGCAATCCAGGTAAGTCTTCCGGGAATACATCCGGAAACTCACATACCACCGGTATTTCGTCGATAACCGGAGTATCGACCCGTTCCGACACGACATGCGCCAGATAACCCTGGCATCCCTTCCGTAGAAGTTTGGTAGCAGTAAGTGACGAAATCACTTCAGGAGGCGAACCATCACGTTCCCCCTGAAAGATAACTTCCGGTAAACCCGGGCTCCGCAAAATCACTTGCTTGCTACAGCAGTCGATGAGCGATCCGTGCTCCGACAGCCAATCCATCCCTAGGATTATATCGAAGTCGTGGATATCCAGAATAATTAAGTCTGCTGGTAAATCCACATCCTCAATTCTTACCGGGCACCTCCGAATCACCTGATTCACAAGGTACACGGTACCCATCGGGGTGCCAACACCCATTTCGCAATCTAAGGCTGATACCACACAATCAAGCATACCAGCACAACTCCTCAAAATAAAAGAATGTGTAGCCCCCGCATCCATTAATACACGTACAAGAAAATTAAAGATATGTAGTGTACCTGTGACCACGCCTGGAGCAGTCCTCGCCTGTTGCTGGGTCATTGCAAACACTTGGGCCCTCGGCCCTCCGTTCCGTCCGCGCCCACGCGCGGCACGCCCAGCACCACGGTCACCTCCCTGACCGCGACCTCCATTAGTGTGGGAAGCCGTGCTCTGCACCACACTCGAGCCCCCAGCGTCGTTGTTCTTGGACAACTGCGGACAATCACAGGCATAGTGGCCCTCCTCTCCGCAAGCAAAACAAGTTACTGGCCTTGGCCTGTCCGAATGCCCACCAGATGCACCGCTCCAAGATAAGCGCTGCCCAGAGTTGTGTCCAGATCCTCTGCCCTGAGAGCCTCCACGTCGACCCGACCAGCCACGACCCTTGAAGGATGAGGGTGCTCCCCTGTAGCTCCCTCCCTTGTTGTTCTTACGGCCCGATGGCCCATGATGTGGGCGATCCTGACGTCGCCCCTCCCCCGAAGGTTGTCGTGATTGGTGTGCCGCCAGACTGGCCTCGACACGCACCGCTGCGTCGACCATATCCCTCAGAGAAGCATGAGTGGTAGCAGTCACACTGGCCCGGATCTCCCCTCGGAGTCCAAGCTCAAACCGCTGGCATTTGTCCTCCTCCGTGCTTACGAATGAGGCAGCGAACCGGGAAAGTTTCCCGAAGGTTTGCTCGTAGTCTGCAACAGACATGTCACCCTGCTCCAGCCGCAGGAATTCCGCCTCCCGCGCCGCGCGAAAGGATCGCGGGTAGTACTGGTCCAGAAATCTGGAACGGAAAGCTTCCCAGGTAGTGGTATGGACAGACCACCCAGACATTTTGAGTCCGTGCCACCACTGGTAGGCTCCTCCCTCCAGTAAGAAGGCCGCCAGAGTCACTCGTTCGCCCGGAGGGCAGTGCATCACCGAGAAGATCCTCTCCCACTTGGTGATCCAGTCGTGAGCATCCTCGGGGTTTGATCCCCCGCAGAAAGGAGTGGCTCCCAAACGTTGAGCCCTTTCAATGCTCGCGCATTCCATCTCTCTTTCTAGATCCTCGTCCGTTCGAGTATGAGGAATTCTCCTAGGAGGCATAACCAACTGTTAAGAGGCATAGATCAGAAAACAATATTCTTAAAAGTCGAAAAGTAACTAGTACTAATCGCTAGTCTAGCATGCTGACCAATACCCTAGTACTGACCACAACCTAGTGCTCTGATACCAAGCTGACAGGACCCGCCCCGATCCCACAGGGACCACAAGGGGACGTGCCCTGCTCCCGTCTGACACCCAATAATTCATACCAAATTTAACCTCAAAACATTTAAAAGAATAATTAACCAAATTAAAGTCATACATCAAATCCGAATTAAACGAATGTCAGACAAGGGATATAATCCAAAATTACAAATTTGCGAGCACGACTCTAAAGTAAACCTGCGGGTACACCGCCCAGCAGGGGTTCAGGTACGCAGAAGTAGATCTATGCCTCAGCCTCTGGTTCCTCCTCTACCTCAGTTTCCCGACCTGGAGGGGTTATCAAAACATTAAGGGTGAGTGGACCGAAACTCAAGTTTATGAAATCGTTTGATAAGTAAAACATATAATTTACCCCTCCGTTTTCCAAACATGCGTGCATCATAATTCAAAATCATAAACCATATAATATGAACCATAAGGCATATAATAAAACCATAAGTATAATTTTAGTTGCTGCACTATACACTCCAAACTCGACATCCCTGATGTCTGACGTCCCTGACGTCCAATAAGGTCACAATCACAAGGCTACGCGTGCCACTCGGGTCTCAATTTTCCGAGTTAAATCCCCGAACCCCGTTCGGGTACAGCATCACCGATGCTTAGCGTCATAGACGCTGGACGTTCTAGACGTCCGTGACCTCTCCGGGGTACCTCATCCGGAGGAGACAATATAATATGGAAGGATCTATACAGTGCAGTAACAAATGCATTTTATTGATATCCACATGCAAGGCATATATATATACATAGATAACATCCGAACCAATCATTAAGTTCATCAGACGGGTCTCAAGCCCAAATACCGTGAAACGTGCCATAACCATATTTTCCATATCATCAAAACCATTATTGTTTTAGCATGTGAATAAGTATAATAAAACCAGAAAACATTTATGCACACAAGGGTTTAAGAAAATGGCCCACTCACAGTACAATCCTGCTAGAAACCGAACGTATACCCTCGTCCTGGTACAAATGTACAATCCCTGTCAAGTCCAAAGTATTCGTAAAGATCAATACAAACCCCTAACATTCAGCCATGAAAGCCTAGGCCGAAACCGGCCCGGGAAAGCCGCCCGAACGCGCTTTCCAAGACAATAAACCTTATTTTGACCAACTTAATGATCTCCGATCGACCCGAAACCACCGCCATTGGATCCAGATCGTCGAAACCTAAAGGATGGTGGTGGTCCCACTAAAAACACTGTTCACACGCGCCCCCACGCGCCGGTCAACGCGTCGGTCAACGCAGGAACAGTTCCTGCTGACGTCATCGCTGACGTCACTGCTGACGTCAGCATGACGTCATCTGACAGCTGTCAGGTCTGACGTGTCAGACTCTGACAGGTGCCACGTGTCAACATCCAATTGGTCCACCTCACTGATCTGTCAGACCACGTGTCAGATCTGACATGTGCCACGTGTCAGCACGGCACTGGTCCACGTCACTGACATGTCAGTGACACGTGGCAGTCCCTGACTGGTCCACGTCACTGACATGTCAGTGCTGACTGTGCACTGACATGTGACACGTGTCGGCTCACGGTTGGTCCACGTCATCTGACAGGCTGACAGGGTGCCACGTCATCACCGCTGTCCTCAGACGGGTTGACCCGAATACCTGCAACTCGGGTCGATCAGACCCGCGATCCTGACCCGGTTGCCATAACTTCATTTCTGGATCATTTTCGTTCCTTCCAATTCCTAACTACTCGTCTGAGTCTCTAGATTGGTTCAGTGTAAATAGAATGGAGAAAAACCGATAGGATCGAGGGCCTACCTCGAAGAACAGAACCGGTTTCCGTCGCCGTTTAGTCACCGCCCTGAGCTCCTCCAGCCACGAGTTCAATCGCAGAAGGTTCCTGGCAGTCCCTAGAGTCGATTAGGATCCATCAAAAACAAAACTAAACATGGGAAATGGATTTACCAAAAATCTGGGTTTGAAAACCGCCACGGGTTCCCTGATTTCTTCCTCGCCGCCGTCCTCCGCCGTGGTCACTGCCGTCGCTCAGCCTCGCCGGTGAGCCCCCAATACGCAGACACAGAGAGTGGATGGTTTGCTGGGATGTTTGATCGAAATGGGCAGAATGTGCTCTGCGGGTATGAAATATAAAGAAATGGAGGGAAAGAAACGGACGGCCCAGATTCGATCTCCAGATTAGATCAAGGGCTCAGATTAGATCAGGGATTTTTAATCCAAGGGCTGAAATTTAAAGCTGATTCAAATGTTTATTAATCCAATAGTGGATCTGATCCAATCTAGCCAATGGGTGAGTGACACTTGTCACTCACCAGGTGTCCTCCAATCAGATTTCCTGAATTTAATATTCGACACGAAAACCGAGACACGAACTTCTCGAATTCACGTTTCTGACCATAACTTCCTCGTACGAAGTCCGATTTCGGCGTGCCGCCTGTCTACGGACTCAGGACGTCGAGGCCTACCCAACGGTCCTTGAGTCAACTGAAAATTAGTTGTCAAAAGAAAAGTCAACATTTTCCCCCGAGAGTCCAAATTACAGTAATGCCCCTGAACTTCCGATAGTCATAACTTTTACCCTGATCGTCCGAATTGGACGTGCCACCTGTCTATGAACTCGTGACGTCCCGAACTACGTCACGGTCATAGGTCAAAGTTCATTTAGTTCACCAATCAAAAAGTCATCAATTGACCATACCATTCACAAGGGTAAAATCGTCAAATCACACATTAAGTTACAATATGGGAAACCTCGAATTTCCGGGGTGTTACATGGCACACTATTCACAAGGGCAAAATCGTCCTTTTTATACAAATATTTTACAAAAATTACAGTTGTACCCCTCCCGAAGGTACGGGTTGTTACACCCAGTCACACTCATTCCTTTAGTCTCACACATGAGCACAGAGAAGGGTAGGGTAGTGGGGTGATATGTGTGTTTGTTTGGGGTGAAAATGGAGAGGGTGCACGAGAATGAGAAGAGAAAATTAGCTTAGGGAAAATAAAATATTAAAAACCATTGCCCAATCAACACAGATCCTTAATTTAAGGAAGGTGACCAATGGGATGAGTGACACTTGTCACTCATCCAAGGGCCCCACATTAACAAATCAACTAATCCCATTTAATTATTAATTAACGTGAATTCCGAGACGTTAAATTTTTGATTTCGATCCCGTGACCATAACTTCCCTGTTCGACGTCCAATTTCGACGTGCCGCCTGTCTACGGGCTCGTGACGTCCCGATCTATGTTATAATCATCGATCCTTGTACATTTGACTCCCCGAGTAAAAAGTCATCATTTTGCCCAATTCTAGGGTCAAAACAGTCATTTTACACTGTCCTTTCAAATTCTCTCAACTAATCCCCGATTAGTTATTCTAAATCCATAATTAATTAATATTTAATCTCGATATTCAGGACGGGTCGTTACATCAATGTCAGTTACGATTCCAATCCTAGCACATGTACAAATAGCTAAGGATCGCTCACAATCCTAGCATGTCACCGTGAACAAATCACCCGCCGCGACCTTCTCTAGATCACCGTGAACACATCACTGATCGATCACAGAGAATAACATCAGAACTCCTAAGTCGAGCCTCCCTCGGCTATAGCCCCCAGCGGATGCTCGACAACAGGTAGCGCATCGTGACTTCTCTGGAAGGAATACATCCGCAGTCTGGAAGCGAGTGTCATATCATCCAGTACTAGAACCCGAATGTCATCATCGACCGGGACTCTAACCCAATCATCTGGGACTCTATCCCGTAAATCATCAATACGGCCACCAACCCAAAATATCACCAAATGGGTCACAACTCGAAAATCTAGTGTCTAACGACACTTCATATCCCAGGATTCCTTGAATCTTATCAAATCCACAACTGGGTCTCATGCCTGAAATATCTTTCATAAAACTCATAACTGAGTCATAGCCCGACTCATATCACGTTTGATTATACTATAAGTCAAACCTCAAATCAACTGGGTAATATGCCCGAAAGATATTTTCAAAGCTGAAAACCATTTCTCATTTTCAAAACACCTACCAAATCATCCTTGACTTTCACCCAAGTCAAAATCGTTCAACTGGGACTCATGCCCGAATCTTGATTTCACGCATCTATGTGAAATCCTCTCATATCGTAAATCAGTTTCTCAGTTTCATGCATCTCCTTGAAACCCTAAAAATCATGTAAAATCATGTAAAACATATGCACGTAGAAAACGTGGCAGAAGCCCAAATATCTCATAAAACTGAAATCTCGAACTACGTGCAATAACTCATTTTCCTCCGAAAATGCCAAATAATTCAAATTCAAATCACATGCACTCATGGTATCTAAAGTCATGTTCATAAACACATATAAAACATTTATGCATGCATCATATTCATAAAACAAAGTCCATCACATATCGTCCAAGCTGAGCTTTGATACACGCACCATAAGCTTCTCTGGACTAATCCAACCTTTCCGAGTCATCCACACCTGTCCAAAACATACTCAAAGGTTACTACCAACTAGACAAGTCCTAATAAAAAACCCCCAACATTCTCAGAAAATTCAACGTCTCCCAGACACGCTTCCCTAGGCTTTAAACCTCAATTTGACCAGTCTAACGATCTCCGATCGACTTGAAACCACCACCATTGGATTTGTATCATCGAAACCTTTAAAATGGTTTTGGTCCCACCACAAAATACTTGCCCACACGCTGGTCAAAGGTATGATCAATGTTGACTAAAAAGTCAACGCTGACGTCAGCAGTACACGATCAAAGTTAACGCTGTCATCATCGCTGACGTGAGCAGTGACGTCATCTCCTGACAACTATCAGTATGACATGTCAGGTCTGACATATCATGTAACGACCCATCCCAAATTAGCGGGATTAATTAAGAATTAATGACGGATTAGCTAGACTAATCGAGGATTAGACGAGAATTAGTGGACCAGTAGGGCAAAATGACGATTTTGCCCTTAGAATGGGCGAACCGTTGACTTTTCGTACATGCGGTCAAATGGACTTTGGCCAATGACTGTGACGTAGTTCGGGACGTCACGAGTTCATAGACAGGTGGCACGCTCGATTCTGACGTTTGAGGAAGAAGTTATGATTTTCGGAAGTTCGGGGGCATTTTGGTAATTTGGTTAAAAGGAGGCAAAAAGTTGACTTTTCAACCAGGTGATTTGATGGCTGAGGGTCAAGGACCGTTATGTAGATTGAGACGATAAGAATCCATAGATAGGCGGCACGTCAAATTCGGACGATCGAAGGAGAAGTTACGGTTCACGGAAGTTCGAGGGAACTATTGCATGAATTACGAAACGGATGCCTTTTGGAATTATGTGGGCCCAGATATTTTGGGACAGGCCCAATGGATGAATGACACTTGTCATCCATCCATTGCCCACCCACTTTCATTCATGCATATCATCTTCATTCTTTGTTTGTGCATACCAAACACACCAACCCGATCTCACCCAAACCCATCCATCAACCCTTTCAATCATGGCTGCTGGACTGAGAGAGAGGGGCTGGAGGTGGCTGGTAAAGGCAGGACCACCGTGCACGGCGGCGAGGGCCATGGAAACCAGGTAAAATCTGATTGCTCGGTTAGACCCAATTTCCCTTTTAATTCGATTTTTTACGTTATGGTTGATTTTGGGTGATTGTGGGATGATTAGTAGGTTTCTAGGAAGGTTCTAAGATGATTTTGATGTTGGGTTGACGGCGGAGGAGCCGTGTCAGGACCCACCCCGGTTTCACCCCGAAACCCGAGGTAAATCCTGCTCCCGTCTGACTCCCCGACACAACACCAAAGTAAAACGCACATGTAACCACCAAAGTACTCAGTCAGACGCAGGAGAAACTATACAATACATCCCGAAGTTAAAAGTTTACAGAGCATAGTCCCAAATACACAGGAAAGAAAACCGTTACAAAGAGTACACGTACACGGAAAAATTTAAAACACTCCGGGGTCGCTCCCATGACTTCTATGCCTTAGACGCTGCCCCGACGTCGACACCCCGCGCTAGCTCCACGACCTGGAGGGCAATTTAAAACAGAAGGTGTGAGTGGACCAGAATAAAATAAAAGTTCCAAAACCATTTTATAAGAAAACCAGGTTTAGCCCTCTGTTTTGAAACCACATGCATAACCCAGTTATTAAAACAGTTATAAATCGATCATCATGAAACATCATAAGAAACAGAAACGCTATAAAACCGTTATAAAAATCATATCATAAGCACCAGAAACCATATCACAAACCATGAATATCAAATCATCATTTTACGATCAAACCTGCTGGACCTATCCGAGTCTTTAAACTCTCGAGTCTTTAAACTCAATCCAGGCCTCAATAATATCCGAGTCTTTAAACTCCCGAGTCTTTAAACTCAATCCGGGCCCGTCCCCCGTCAATCAGAATCCGGGTCTTTAAACCCAATATAGAGATCCAGCAAATCCAATCCAAAACCAATTTAAAATCAATTCTAAATCCATATCCAAACCCGAATCCGAAATCCCTGGTTCGAAGCCCTTCTGGCATCCCGAACCGTCATTCCGAACCCAAATCCGGAAATTCACTTTTCAACTTTAAAACCAAATTCCGTTTCAGAAATCCGATTCGAAAACCGAAAACCTTGATCATCGAAATCATGTTTCAAAATTCTTTTATAATCATTAAAAACCCTTTATCGTTTAAAATCCCAAAATCATAGCATCATAATCAGAAATCAAGCATTTCTCGTAAAACGTGCCAAAATACGTTATTTCTAAAAAACCGTGCAATTATGTAAAACTAACATCACATATTCAACAAACATATTCGATAAACATAGAATCATGATTAAAACCTTAAAACAATTATAGAAAAACAGTTATGCATGCTCGAGTTTAGAGAAGGGGTCCACTCACAGTACCGAGCCCTCAATAGCGTCCCGAACGTCTCGTACGTTCCTCAGCTTCCTCGGGAACTCCCGATCCTGTCAACAACCGCCAAAGTACGTTACTAACGCGTCTACCAAGACTCTCCTAATTTCCCCTAAAAATCCCCCGGGTCCTAAACGTAACGAACCGGAACCCTAAGCCTTCACCCTCGCGAAACTAATACGATTCGACGTCCGATTAACCCGAAACCAACGCCAAAAGACTCGTCAGAACACCTAGACCAAAAACTATGTCGACAACTTCCCCAAAGACAGCCGCACGCGCCCCCACGTGCCGCCCAAAGTGGCTGCGCGTGGCCCTCACGCGTCAGCTACAGTGCATCGGCTACCTCGAGCAGACCCGGTTCAGCACAGTGTCTGCAAACCGAACCGACGAGAGTGGTTCTTCGCCGTACCACCACCAAATCGAATCCTCTCTTCACCATCTTCATCGTCCCATCCTAAGGAACTCATCCCCCTCACTCCAACACCTCGACACGACCTAAAACCCGTCGACACAAACTCGAACAAAACCCGAACACCAACCCTGTTTCCTTCTCCGGCCACCCAGATCACCCCCCGTCACGGTGGCAGTATCAACCTCTTCCTAAGACCTTCCTAAGTGTCACCCAACACACAGAAACCCTTGACTCACACTCAAAACCCACGACTTTCGATCTGAACATCGACGGCAAAACAAAGCACACCAGTACTCCCATCGTGCTAACCTCCGTCGTGCACGCCCCTGTCACGGCTGCTCCACCAGAAGACTCCTAGGACTCCACTGAACTCCCTAGACCTCCTTAGACTCTTTGATTCTACCTCTAAAGGTACGACTTAGCTTCTAAAACCAGAAGACAAAACAGAGCAAAGAAACGGGGATGAGGAATTACCTGTCCTCCTGTCGCCGTCGTGAGCTCAGGCGTGAGGTAGTAGCTCCTCCCGTCTTTTGGACACTTCCACTGTCCTCAAGTGATCAATCACGGCCGCACCACCACCACGATCTTCCACTTCTTCTCTGTTTTCTCTGAAAACCGACTGCCCCGACCACCGTGTTCTTGCACAATCTCTCTTCCCCAAACACTCACCAATTCACTCTTCCACCCTCTGATCACTCCTCACTTACCAAAAAAACACCAACACTCACCATCGTCTCTCAATTCCTCTCAACTCTCTCTCTCTCTGTTTCTGTCTGGTTCGAAGAACACACACACACGGGCACCCCCAAATAATTGGGACCGTGCACACGCCTATAAGCCACTAGGCCCTTGCCACGCGTCACCATCGTCTCCTATCCCTCACATCTGTTTCAATCTCAGCCCTCCATCTGTCCCTCTCTGTTGCACAAATTCCTATGTGCAAAGACCAAAATACCCTTTTGTTTTAACCAAAATTACAACTTTGCCATTACCTTTCTAGACCCGTAACTCACACATCGTACGTCCGATGAATACGTGCCGCCTGTCATCGAACTCAGGATGACGAGATCTACCTAACCATCCCAGGTCAACATCTCAAAACTCGATCGTACAAAAAGTCAACTATTCCCCCTATTTTAGCCAAATTACGGTTATGCCCTCAACCTTCCGAACATCATAACTTCCTCCTTGGATGTCGGAATCGGGCGTACCACCTGTCTACGGATTCATAACGTTCTAAACTACGTCCTAGTCATTGGTCAAAGCCCAATTGACCACCCGAACTAAAAGTCAACTTTTTGCCCGAACCAGGGGCAAAATCGTCATTCCACACTAACGACCTTATCGGGACCAACTAACCCCCGATTAACTAACTAAGCCCCTAGTAATCACTATCTTAACCTTAATTCCTGGGACGGGTCGTTACAAGCCGTGGGAGGAAAATGAAAATGTTGGACAGTGAGGTCCTTTGTACATGGATAGGTTTTATATGGTTTTCCTTGGATTTGATAATTAGAATAGGTAGGAAATCATGAAATAGGAAGATTGGGATCGAAAAGGAGAAAAATGGACCGAAAATGGGTGAGAAACCAGGTCGGACCGATCACGCCGGTCCAGGAGAACCAGTGAACCGGCCGGACCCGGTTCGATCGCAGGAGGAAAAAACTGTAACCCGACGCGTGAGGTCCACGCGCAGGACCTTCTTGGGGCATGTGAGGGCACGTGAGCCCTCCATTAGGGAAGGTTCCAACATGTCAAATCATCTATTCGATGTAACAAACATTTTGGGACTGGTTTCGTGTCAATCGGACATCGTTTCGATATAGGTCGGGATGTCCCAAGGTTTAGATTCGCATTTAAAAATAGATAGAGATTCCGGAATATTATGGTACTTTAGTGAAGGGTTATTTAAGTAGTTAGTAACCCTCTAAATTAATTTGGACAGGTTTGGGAACTCCGGAGGCGACGATTGGCCCGGGAAAGGCTTATGGCACGCGTATCGAGGCGTGTCTTCGGACGGTCTGTGAGTGGACTTATTTTATGAATTCGATGCATGCATAAATGTTTATAAATGTGTTAAATACATGTTTTGTGATGCAATGATTGCATTTGTTTGTGGTAGCCTAGGATTTACGTATTTACACGTGTTTTTATATTTCTGGTTTTATACGATGCTTGTACGTGCTAGGTTTTCAATGATGATTTAATGAATTGGTTTTGGATTTGGAAATAGGAAATCGGGCACGAGATCTATTTGATTTACGAACTCTCGGACTTGGAGTCCATTTGATTTGACGAGGAATCGGACTGAGGGTCCCGTTGGTTTATGAATTCGGGGTTGAGACCCATTTGGTAGTAATATCGGGCTTGAGGCCCTTTGACTGTGGTATCGGGCTTAAGGCCCCGTTGGTTGTGAAATCGGGCTTTAGGCCCTGTTGATTTATGATTTCGAGCTTAGGGCCCAGTTAGCTGTGGTATCGGGCTTGAGGCCCTGTTGATTGTGAAATCGAGCTTGAGTCCTAGTTCGGTTTGTGAAATGAGAATTCGGACATGAGACCCTGTTGAACTGAGGATTTAGGCCGAGGCCTATGAAATGGATTTGAATTGGATTCGAGGAATCCTATTGAGATGAATCGGGTATGAGACCCAGTTGAAATGTATTTTGAGAAAAAAAGTGTTTGAAATGAATTATACCCTTCATATGATTTATATGGCCTCCTACAGACGTCGACCTGGAGAGTCACGATCCACATACCAGAATGGGTATCCCCATAGTGGAAGTTATGATGTGGTCCTGGACCAGATTCTGGAGAGATGATCGGACTAAATCCGGAGATATAGCTCGGACTAGATCCAGGGATTGAGCCTCGCAGACGGAGAATTCCTGGGGGAAGACTCGGAGTGAAACCCCGAGTGGTGTGCACACTCGTATAGAGATGATATTGTGACATATATCGGGGATGTGTTCCCTAGGGGCTGTGTGCCCCGAGTTGGAATCTTCTCGGAAGTGTCACGGATGGGTTATACGTATGAGTACGTATGAGGTTTTATGGAAAGTGATTTAGGGGCGGAGACCCCGTGTGTTCCATGTTTTAGAAAGTGATTTGGGGCGGAGACCCCGTATTTGATGTTTTGGAAATGGTTTGGGGCGGAAACCCCGTATTGTATGTTTTGATATTTCACTGAGAATGGTTTTGGGCTGAGACCCACGTATGTTGATTTGGGATGAGTTCCCACATGTATGGATTTACGGGTTTTTGTGATTTCGGGTCGGGGACCCAGAAATGGATTTTATGGTTCGTGACGGTTTATGGGGACCGGGCATGAACCCTTGAAAGGTTTAAGAATGTTTTCAAATGGTTTTAGGAACGTTTGATAAATAGTTTTTTAATGCATGTGTAACACCCCGGAAATTCGAGGATTATAATAATGTAATTTAATGTATGAATTGACGTTTTTACCCTTGCGAATGGTATGGCCAAATTGCTGACTTTTTGATTTGTGGGTCAGATGGACTTTGACTAATGACCGTGACGTAGTTCGGGACGTCACGAGTCCATAGACAGGTGGCACGTCCAATTCGGACGATCAGGGAAAAAGTTATGACTATCGGAAGTTCGGGGGCATTACCGTAATTTGGAAGTTTGGGGTGAAAATGTTGACTTTTCGTTTGGAAACTAATCTTCACATGACTCAAGGACCGTTAGGTAGGTCTCGATGCCTTGAGTCCGTAGACAGGCGGCACGCCGAAATCGGACTTCGTACGAGGAAGTTATGGTCAGAAACGTGAAATCGGGAGGTTTGCGTCTCGATAATCGTGTCGAATATTTTATTCTGATATTATGATTGGAGGACACTTGGATGAGTGACAAGTGTCACTCATCCATTGGATAGATTGGATCAGCTCCACTATGGGATTAAATAGAATTAAAACCAACTTTTGATCCGAGCCACTCATCAATAGTTCCCAAATTTCCTCTCAGCCTTTGATCTCATTCCTGAGATTAAATCTAGACCGTCCAATTCATTTTAGCATAATTCCCTCCATTCTATATATTTTCCTAACCCGACACACACACATACCGTCAATTCAATCAACACACCCGCATTGCACCCATTCTCTGTGTCTGTGTGTGAGAGACTGAGCTGGTGAGGCTGAGAGACGGCGGTGAACGGCGGCAGACGGCGGCGAGGTAAGTTGTTGCTAACTCGAAACTTTTTAAAAAATCAGAATTTGGAAGCTTGATTTCCAGCGTGTGTTGTCGAGTTTTATTGACTCTATTCGATTCTATGGACTGGTAGGAAACTTTAGAACGTGTTTCGTGACCAGAGGAGGCCTGAACGGAGGTTAAACGGCGACGGGGAAAACCCAGATTCTGTTCATCGAGGTGAGCCTTCGATTCAGACCTTGTTTAATGATTTTAATTCGATTAAACTCTTACTGGGATTGAGACGAGCATTTAGGAACAAACTAGAAGTAAAATGGTTGAGAATTGAAGAAATGGTGACCGGGTCATCTCGCGGGTCTAAACGACCCAGTTTCAGAGAAACGGGTGACCCGTCGAGAGGACAGAGGTGATGACGTGGCACCCTGTCAGACCTGTCAGGTGACGTGGACCACTCTTCAGCCGACACGTGTCACATGTCAGTGAACAGTCAGCGCTGACATGTCAGTGACGTGGCCTAATCAGGGGCTGCCACGTGTCACTGACATGTCAGTGACGTGGACTGGTGACATGTTGACACATGGAACATGTCAGATCTGACACGTGGCCTGACAGAGCAGTGATGTGGACCAATTGTGTGTTGACACGTGGCACCTGTCAGAGTCTAACATGTCAGACCTGACAACTGTCAGATGACATCAGCATGACGTCATGCTGACGTCAGCAGTGACGTCAGCGATGACGTCAGCAGGTACTGTTCCTGCGTTGACCAGAGCGTTGACCGGCGCATATGAACAATATTTTTGGTGGGACCACTACCATTTTTTAGGTTTCGACGATCCGGATCCAATGGTGGTGGTTTCGGGTCGATCGGAGATCATTAAGTTGGTCAAAATGAAGTTTATTTCCTCGGGAAGCGCGTTCGGGTGGCTTTTCCAGGCTGGTTTCAGTCTAGGGTTTCATGGTTGAATGTTAGGGGTTTGTATTGACCTTTACGTATACTTTGGACATGACAGGGATTGTACAATTGTACCAGGTCGAGGGTATACGTTCGGTTTTCAGCAGGATTGTACTATGAGTGGGCCCGATTTCATTAAACCCTTGCATGCTTAAATGTTTTCTGATTTACTTATATATTCACATGCTGGAATCAAGAAACGGTTTTGATGGTATTGATATTATGATTATGGCACGTTTCACGGTATTTGGGTTTGAGACCCGTTTGATGAAACTTAAAGATCGGTTTGGATTTTATCTATGTATATTATTTTGCATGTGGTTATCAATAAAATGTATTTGGTACTGCACTGTATAGATCCACTGTTATGGTACTGTCTCCTCCGGATGTGGTACCCTGGAGCGGTCACTGTGCATTGCATGCGAGGGGTCATTCTACGGAGGAACCGGACCGTAAAATGACTCAGGAGCAGGATTGCTATAATTTGACGTCAGAGACGTCGAGCGTCTAGGACGCTAGGCATTTGGCATGCCGTACCCGGACAGGGTTCGGGGATTTGATTCGGGATTGAGACCCCGAGTGGCACGCGTAGCCTTGGGACTGTGACCTTATTGGACGTCAGGGACGTCAGACATCGGGGATGTCAGGATTGGATCATATAGTGCAGTGGCTAAAATTATGTTTATGGTTTTATTACATACCTTATGGTTCATATTATATGATTTATGGTTTTAAATTCTGCTGCATGCATGTTTGGAAAACGGAGGGGTAAATTATATGTTTTACTTATTAAACGGTTTTATAAACTTGAATTTTGGCCCACTCACCCTTATTGTTTTGGTAACCCCTCCAGGCGGTGCTTTGAGGTAGAGGATGATCCTAAGGCTGAGGCATAGATCTACTTCTGCGTACCTGAACCCCTGTTGGGTGGTTTACCCGCAGGTTTATTTCAGAGTCGTGCTCGCAACTTGTAATTTTGGATTTCATCCCTTGTTTGACATCTGTTTAATTCGGATTTGATGTATAACTTTAATTCGGTTATTTATGCATTTGATTGTTTGAGGTTAAAATTGGTATGTATTTTGGGTGTTAGACGGGAGCATGGCACGTCCCCTTGTGGTCCCTGTGGGATCGGGACGGGTCCTGTCAGCTTGGTATCAGAGCACTAGGTTGTGGTCAGCATGCTAGACTAGCGATTAGTACTAGTTACTTTTCGAGTTTAAGGTTAATGTTATCTGATCTATGCCTCTTGACAGTTGGTTATGCCTCCAATGAGGATTCCTCATACACGAATTGACGAGGATCTGGAAAGGGAAATGGAATGCTCAAGCATTGAACGGGCTCAGCGTCTGGGAGCCACTCCTTTCAACGGGGGATCAAACCCCGAAGATGCTCATGAATGGATTACCAAGTGGGAAAGGATCTTCACGGTAATGCACTGCCCTCCGGGCGAGCGGGTGACCTTGGCGGCCTTCTTACTGGAAGGAGGATCCTATCAGTGGTGGCATGGCCTTGAAATGTCCGGGTGGTCTGTCCACACCACTACCTGGGAGGTCTTCCGTTCCCGATTTCTGGACCAGTACTACCCGCGATCGTTTCGGGCGGCACGGGTGGCAGAGTTCCTGCGGCTGGAGCAGGGGGATATGTGTGTTGCGGACTATGAGCAGACTTTTGGAAAACTTTCCCGGTTCACTGCACCTTTCGTGAGCACTGAAGAAGACAAGTGCCAGAGGTTCGAGCTTGGACTCCGAGGGGAGATTCGGGCGAGTGTGACTGCTGCCAGTCATGCTTCTCTGAGAGACATGGTCGACGCTGCGGTGCGTGTCGAGGCCAGTCTGGCGGCACACCAGACACGACAGCCTTCGGGCGAGGGGCGTCGTCGGGACAGTCCACATCTTGGACTGACGGGCCAGAAGAACACTAAGGGAGGAGGCTACAGGGGAGCACCCTCATCCTTTAAGGGTCGTGGCTGGTCAGGTCGACGTGGGGGCTCTCAGGGCAGAGGATCAGGATTCAACTCTGGGCAGCGTCCATCTTGGAGCGGTGCTTCTGGTGGGCATTCGGACATGCCGAGGCCAGTAAACTGTTTTGCTTGCGGAGAAGAGGGCCACTATGCCTGTGATTGCCCGATGTTATCCAAGAACAACGACGCTGGGGGCTCTAGTGTGGTGCAGAGCACGACTTCCCACACTAACGGAAGTCGAGGTCAGGGAGGTGACCGTGGTGCTGGGCGTGGCGCGCGCGGGCGCGGACGGAATGGAGGGCCTAGGGCCCAGGTGTTTGCAATGACCCAGCAGCAGGCGAGGACTGCCTAGGCGTGGTTACAGGTACACTACATATCTCAAACCTTCTTGTACGGGTATTGATGGATGCGGGGGCTACACATTCTTTTTTTCGAGGAGTTGTGCTAGTATGCTTGATTGTGTGGTATCAGCCTTAGATTGCGAAATGGGTGTTGGCACCCCAATGGGCATCGTGTACCTTGTGAACCAGGTGATTCGGAGGTGCCCGGTGAGAATCGAGGATGTGGATTTACCAGCGGATTTAATTATTCTGGATATCCACGACTTCGATGTAATTTTGGGAATGGATTGGCTATCGGAGCATGGGTCGCTCATCGATTGATGTAGCAAGCAAGTGATTCTGTGAAGCCCGGGTTTGTCGGAGGTTATCTTTCAGGGGGAGTGTGACGGTTCGCCTCCTGAAGTGATTTCTTCACTTACTGCTACCAAACTTCTACGGAAGGGATGCCAGGGTTATCTGGCGCATGTCGTGTCGGAACAGGTTGATACTCCGGGTATCGACGAGATACCAGTGGTACGCGAGTTTCCGGATGTGTTCCTGGAAGACTTACCTGGATTACCACCATCGCGGGAGATAGAGTTTACAATTGAACTACTCCTCGGTACCCGACCTATATCCCAGGCACCATACTGGATGGCGCCAGCCGAGTTACGGGAACTCAAAACTCAGTTGCAGGAGTTGGTGGATTTGGGATACGTCCGACCGAGTACTTCACCATGGGGAGCACCAGTGTTGTTCGTAAAGAAGAATGAGGGGAGTCTCCGTTTGTGCATTGACTATCGGCAACTCAACAAGGTGACACTGAGGAACCAGTATCCTCTACCCAGGATCGACGACCTTTTTGACCAGTTGCGGGGAGCACAGTGTTTCTCGAAGATCGATTTGCGGTCTGGGTATCACCAATTGAGGATTTCGGAGGAGGATGTTCCGAAAACTGCTTTTCGAACCCGTTACGGACACTACGAGTTCCTAGTGATGCCTTTCGGCTTGACGAATGCTCCAGCAGAATTCATGGATCTGATGAACCGGGTCTTTCGACCCTACCTGGATAAGTTCGTGATTGTATTCATCGATGATATCTTGGTATACTCGAGGAGTGCCCGAGCACATGAGGAACATCTACGGTTGGTGTTGGAGAAGCTGAGACATGAACAGTTGTACGCCAAGCTGAGCAAGTGTCAGTTTTGGCTGAGCAGTATTGGTTTTCTGGGACACGTGATATCGACGGATGAGATTAGCGTAGATACCCAGAAAACAAAGGCGGTGACTAACTGGGCTAGACCGACAACAGTAACGGAGGTGCGGAGTTTTGTCGGGTTAACAGGTTACTACTGGAGATTCGTAGAGGGTTTCTCCAAAATTGCTGCACCATTGACTCGTTTGACTCGGAAAGGAGTAAGGTTCATTTGGGACGAGCAGTGTGATCGGAGTTTTCAAGAGTTGAAGGATCGATTGACCACTGCACCTGTCCTTGCATTGCCGGATGACAGTGGAGAATTTGTGGTCTTTAGTGACGCATCACTACAAGGGTTGGGTTGCGTGTTAATACAGACTGGCAAGGTTATTGTCAGGACCCACCCCGGTTTCACCCCGAAACCCGAGGTAAATCCTGCTCCCGTCTGACTCCCCGACACAACACTCAAGTACAACTCACTCAAAAGTACCCAAAACTCAGTCAGACGCAGGAGAAACATATAAAATACCCCGAAGTTAAAGTTTACAGAGCATAGTACGGAATACAAGGAAATAAAAATCGATAATAATTACACGCACGCGGAAATACTTTAAACCACTCCGTGACTTCTTTTATTATGGTCCACTCACACCCTTTGTTTTTAACTTGCCCTCCAGGTTGTGGAGCGAGCGCGGGGTCTTGACGTCGAGGAGTGCCCGAGCACATGAGGAACATCTACGGTTGGTGTTGGAGAAGCTGAGACATGAACAGTTGTACGCCAAGCTGAGCAAGTGTCAGTTTTGGCTGAGAAGTATTGGTTTTCTGGGACACGTGATATCGACGGATGAGATTAGCGTAGATACCCAGAAAACAAAGGCGGTGACTAACTGGGCTAGACCGACAACAGTAACGGAGGTGCGGAGTTTTGTCGGGTTAACAGGTTACTACTGGAGATTCGTAGAGGGTTTCTCCAAAATTGCTGCACCATTGACTCGTTTGACTCGGAAAGGAGTAAGGTTCATTTGGGACGAGCAGTGTGATCGGAGTTTTCAAGAGTTGAAGGATCGATTGACCACTGCACCTGTCCTTGCATTGCCGGATGACAGTGGAGAATTTGTGGTCTTTAGTGACGCATCACTACAAGGGTTGGGTTGCGTGTTAATGCAGACTGGCAAGGTTATTGTCAGGACCCACCCCGGTTTCACCCCGAAACCCGAGGTAAATCCTGCTCCCGTCTGACTCCCCGACACAACACTCAAGTACAACTCACTCAAAAGTACCCAAAACTCAGTCAGACGCAGGAGAAACATATAAAATACCCCGAAGTTAAAGTTTACAGAGCATAGTACGGAATACAAGGAAATAAAAATCGATAATAATTACACGCACGCGGAAATACTTTAAATCACTCCGTGACTTCTATGCCTCGGACACTGCCTCGACGTCAAGACCCCGCGCTCGCTCCACAACCTGGAGGGCAAGTTAAAAACAAAGGGTGTGAGTGGACCATAATAAAAGAAAAGTTCTAAAACCATTTATTAGAAAACCAAGTTTTACCCTCCGTTTTGAAAACCACATGCATAACCCAGTTATCAGAACAGTTATAAACTAAATTACCATAAACCATTTCATAAGAAACAGAAACACTATAAAACAGTTCGAAAACCACAGCATGTGAATTATAAAACCGTATCATAAACCATGAACATGAAATCGTCATTTTCCGATCTAACCTGCTGGACCTATCCGAGTCTTTAAACTCCCGAGTCTTTAAACTCAATCCAGGCCTTAACAATATCCGAGTCTTTAAACTCCCGAGTCTTTAAACTCAAAGGCCTACGGGGGAAAATCAATATATCCGAGTCTTTAAACTCCCGAGTCTTTAAACTCAATCCGGGCCCGTCCCCCGTCAAATCAATATCCGGGTCTTTAAACCCAATAACCAGATCCAGAAAATCCAATCCAAACCAGTTGAAAACCATTTCCGTATTCACATCCAAACCCGAATCCGAAATTACCGGTCCGATGCTCTTCCAGCATCCCGAACCATCATTCCGAACCCAAATCCGGAATACCACTTTTCAACTTGGAAACCAACCCGTTTTCTGAAATCCGTTTCTAAAACCGAAAACCTTTAACCATCAAAATTATGTTCCAAAATCCCTTTATAATCATTGAAAATCACTTACCATTTGAAATCCCAAAACCAGAACATTCTAATCAAAAATCAACCCTTTTATCGAAAAAACGTGCCAAGTACCATATTTTCTCGAAAAACGTGTAATAAGGTAAATCCAACCGAAACATATTCGATAAACATAGGATTATGATTAAAACCATAAAACAATTATAGAAAACAGTTATGCATGCTCGAGTTTAAGGAAAGAGTCCACTCACAGTACCGAGCCCTCAATCGCGTCCTGCACGTTCCTCGGCTTCCTCGGGAAATCCCGATCCTGCCAACAACCACCAAATTACGTCACTAACACGTCTACGAAGGTTCACCTAAATTCCCTCAAAATTCCACGAATCCTAAACGTAAGAAATCGGGACCCTAAGCTTTCACCCTCGCGAAACTACTTCGATTCAACGTCCGATTAACCCGAAACCACTTCCATTAGACTCGTTGGAACACCTAGACCAAAAACCATGTTGATACCTTTCCCAAGGACCGCCGCACGCGCCCCCACGCACCGCCCAAAGTGGCTGCGCGTGGCCCTCACGCGCCTGCTACAGTGCATCGGTTACCTCGAGCCAACCCGGTTCGCAACAGTAGCCTGCAACTCGGACCGGCGAGACCTGTTCTCCGCCGTCCGGCCACCACTCTTCTTCCTTCCTTCACCAGTCTCCTCGTCCCGGCCTACCCGATCGATTCCTCAACTCCTCTAACCTCGACACAGTCCCATCATCGTCGATTCGATTCTAGCTCGAAAGAAAACTCACACACGACTCTGTTTTTCTTCCCGGCCACCCAGGTAACCTCCCTTCACGGTAGCCATCCTAAACCCTTCCTAGGACCTTATTGAACCGAACCCAACTCTCCTAGACCTTCGACTCTCGCCCAAATATCACGACTCGCCGTTTGAAACTCACGGCAAAACAGAGCATACAGAGTCCCTCCGTCGTGCCATCCACCACCGTGCACCTCCCGTCACGGCAGCACAACCAATAGAATCCCAGACCTCCACTGAGTCCCCTAGACCTGCCTATGAACTTCGATTCGACCTCTAGACTCACGACTCTCGATTTGAAACTCGACGGCTAAACAGAGCAAACAGAAGAGGATGAGAAATTACCTGTCCTCCGATCGCCGTCGCGAGCTCAGACGTGTACCACGGTGTCCAACCAGTCTTCTGCACTCGTCCCGCCTCCTCTTGACTTGAATTGAGCCACCTCACGGCACAACCACCGTCTCTATCTCACCGTCTCTCTGTTTTCCCAGAAACTCAGCCTCACCAACCCCCGTGTCTCCGTGCACGATCTCGGTCCCAACTCGATCATCAACCTCCTTTCTTCTTCCTTTCACCCTCACAACTCACCAGACTCACCAACCTACACGATTTCCTTCTCAATTTCTCTCAATTCTCTCCCTCTGTTTCTCTCTGTGTCGAAGAACACTCACACGGGCACTGCACGGTTGCACCCCAATTATTGGAACCGTGCACACACGCGAGAACTCCCCATAACCCACTACACAATTGCCACATGTCACCATCCCCCATTCCCTCTCACACACATGGCCCAATCTCAACCCTTCATCTGCTTCTCTCTGCACAAATCCCCAGGTGCAAAAAGACCAAAATACCCTTCTGTTTAACTCAAAATTACGGTTTTGCCACTACCTTTCTAGACCCATAACTCCCACACCGTAAGTCCGATGCATACGTGCCGCCTGTCATCGAACTCAGGATGACGAGAGCTATCTAACGGTCTTAGGTCAACATACCAAAACCCGTTTACACAAAAAGTCAACTATTCCCCCTAATTTACCCAAAGTACGGTTATGCCCCCAACCTTCCGAACATCACAACTTCCTCCTCGGATGTCGGAATCAGGCGTGCCACCTGCCTACGGATTCGTGACGTCCTAAACTACGTCCTGGTCTCCGGTCAAAGTCCATCCGACCACCCGAACTAAAAGTCAACATTTTGCCCTAGCTAGGGGCAAAATCGTCATTCTAGGCTAACAACCTTATCAATACCGACTAACCACCGATTAGCCTCGCTAATCACCCTACTAATCCCGGCTCTCGGGACGGGTTGTTACAATCTACCCAGCTAAATAGAATTTCGTCCCCGAAATTCCACAGTTGGTTCCCGACACCTAGGGTCTCCTACCTGGTATTCAACACGAAGTCAATAACTTTTCCAGGGTTTCTTGGCTATCATCCCCACCTTGGGTATTTCACTCCATCCCTCACTACTAATACCACGGCCAACCCTCTCCTACCATAACTGTATGGTGTACGCAAGGGAACCTCTATGACTAGAAAACAAAGGTATTATACAATACCTCCTATGGAGTACCCAATAGAATTCACAGAGCACATCCTCACGTACTACCACCTCACCATTCCAAACCAGCTCGGCTACTAAGTCGGCCCTTACCGGAATAAAGCTACAAAGTCCTAAAGGCAAACTCTAGCTTGTGGGTTCTCTGCTTCAATAACCTCATATCGATCAGTTATAGTCACTCCTTTCTTATTCCCTCCGTCATCCTTCCACTGTAAGACTCCCCAGATCACCTAGGGAAAATCCTAGACTCACTCCCGGACTCCAACACAAGCAAAGCTAAGCAAGTACCTGTCTCCGCATCTGGTGCCGACTGAACTTCCTGCTGAGTCATCAAAAACACTCAGGCCTGAGATCCCGACGCTCTACCACGTCCTCTCGAACTACTAGTGGCAGTGCCACCTCCTCTAGTGCCCGCTGTCCCTGACGCTGTACTGTGTCCAGGCTCCGCTGCTCCTTGACCTACCCCACCTTCCTGTGGCAACAGTGGACACTCACGTCGAAAATGACCTCGCTCTCCGCAGTAGAAACACACATTCCACCCTGGTCCACCACTCGGTCTCCCTGTAGATGCTACAGACGCCGCACTCGCTTGCGGAGTCGGCTGTGCTCGGTAACCACGGAATCCTGAACTCTGGAAACTACCAGGCCTACCGAAACGATCATCGCCCGTCGACGATGCTCCACTGAAGTTACCCCTTTTCGGTGTCCGCTGACTCGACGCTCCAGAAAAATATGGCTCCTGGCGCCGCACCGGCAAACTAGCCTCGACCCTCACCGCAACATCCGACAAGTCTCGGAGGGTAGCAAACGATCCAGCCGTCACAATGGCCCGAATCTCACCTCGCAGGCCCAACTCAAACCTACGACACTTTTCGGCTTCAGTGGCCACAAAAGCAGGAGCAAACCGTGACAACATCTGGAACTTTCGTTCATACTCAGCTACTGTCATATTCCCTTGTTGGAGCTGCAGAAACTCCGCCTCCTTGGCATCCCGGAAAGAACGAGGATAATACTATTCCAGAAACCGTTCCCTAAACGTCTCCCAAGCCACACTATGGGCATCCCAACCGGACAACTCGAGGGTATACCACCACTCATACGCCGCACCGTCCAATAAAAAGGTAGCTAACAGCACTCGCTCCTCTGGCGGGCAATGCATCACCACAAAGATCCGCTCAAGTCTGGTAATCCACCTCTGGGCTTCCTCAGGATCAGCCCCACCACTAAACGTAGTAGCCCCGAGCCGCTGGGCTCGCTCAATCGTAGCACTCTCGGTCTCTCTTGCTACTTCGTCTTCAGGTCGTGGAGAGGGTCTACGTCTCGGAGGCATCGTCAACCGCACGCTGAAAGAGGCATAGAAGCAGTCAAACAACTGAAACACAACATCACAAATAAAACAAACCCAACAGACTCGTCAACCTATGCTCTGATACCAATTGTCAGGACCCACCCCGGTTTCACCCCGAAACCCGAGGTAAATCCTGCTCCCGTCTGACTCCCCGACACAACACTCAAGTACAACTCACTCAAAAGTACCCAAAACTCAGTCAGACGCAGGAGAAACATATAAAATACCCCGAAGTTAAAGTTTACAGAGCATAGTACGGAATACAAGGAAATAAAAACCGATAATAATTACACGCACGCGGAAAGACTTTAAACCACTCTGTGACTTCTATGCCTCGGACACTGCCTCGACGTCAAGACCCCGCGCTCGCTCCACAACCTGGAGGGCAAGTTAAAAACAAAGGGTGTGAGTGGACCATAATAAAAGAAAAGTTCTAAAACCATTTATTAGAAAACCAAGTTTTACCCTCCGTTTTGAAAACCACATGCATAACCCAGTTATCAGAACAGTTATAAACTAAATTACCATAAACCATTTCATAAGAAACAGAAACACTATAAAACAGTTCGAAAACCACAGCATGTGAATTATAAAACCGTATCATAAACCATGAACATGAAATCGTCATTTTCCGATCAAACCTGCTGGACCTATCCGAGTCTTTAAACTCCCGAGTCTTTAAACTCAATCCAGGCCTTAACAATATCCGAGTCTTTAAACTCCCGAGTCTTTAAACTCAAAGGCCTACGGGGGAAAATCAATATATCCGAGTCTTTAAACTCCCGAGTCTTTAAACTCAATCCGGGCCCGTCCCCCGTCAAATCAATATCCGGGTCTTTAAACCCAATAACCAGATCCAGCAAATCCAATCCAAACCAGTTGAAAACCATTTCCGTATTCACATCCAAACCCAAATCCGAAATTACTGGTCCGATGCTCTTCCAGCATCCCGAACCGTCATTCCGAACCCAAATCCGGAATACCACTTTTCAACTTGGAAACCAACCCGTTTTCTGAAATCCGTTTCTAAAACCGAAAACCTTTAACCATCAAAATTATGTTCCAAAATCCCTTTATAATCATTGAAAATCACATACCATTTGAAATCCCAAAACCAGAACATTCTAATCAGAAATCAACCCTTTTATCGAAAAAACGTGCCAAGTACCATATTTTCTCGAAAAACGTGTAATAAGGTAAATCCAACCGAAACATATTCGATAAACATAGGATTATGATTAAAACCATAAAACAATTATAGAAAACAGTTATGCATGCTCGAGTTTAAGGAAAGAGTCCACTCACAGTACCGAGCCCTCAATCGCGTCCTGCACGTTCCTCGGCTTCCTCGGGAAATCCCGATCCTGTCAACAACCACCAAATTACGTCACTAACACGTCTATGAAGGTTCACCTAAATTCCCTCAAAATTCCCCGAATCCTAAACGTAAGAAACCGGGACCCTAAGCTTTCACCCTCGCGAAACTACTTCGAGTCAACGTCCGATTAACCCGAAACCACTTCCATTAGACTCGTTAGAACACCTAGACCAAAAACCATGTTGATACCTTTCCCAAGGACCGCCGCACGCGCCCCCACGCACCGCCCAAAGTGGCTGCGCGTGGCCCTCACGCGCCTGCTACAGTGCATCGGCTACCTCGAGCCAACCCGGTTCGCAACAGTAGCCTGCAACTCGGACCGGTGAGACCTGTTCTCCGCCGTCCGGCCACCACTCTTCTTCCTTCCTTCACCAGTCTCCTTGTCCCGGCCTACCCGATCGATTCCTCAACTCCTCTAACCTCGACACAGTCCCATCATCGTCGATTCTAGCTCGAAAGAAAACTCACACACGGCTCTGTTTTTCTTCCCGGCCACCCAGGTAACCTCCCGTCACGGTAGCCATCCTAAACCTTTCTTAGGACCTTACTGAACCGAACCCAACTCTCCTAGACCTTCGACTCTCGCCCAAATGTCACGACTCGCCGTTTGAAACTCACGGCAAAACAGAGCATACAGAGTCCCTCCGTCGTGCCGTCCACCACCGTGCACCTCCCGTCACGGCAGCACAACCAATAGAATCCCAGACCTCCACTGAGTCCCCTAGACCTGCCTATGAACTTCGATTCGACCTCTAGACTCACGACTCTCGATTTGAAACTCGACGGCTAAACAGAGCAAACAGAAGAGGATGAGAAATTACCTGTCCTCCGATCGCCGTCGCGAGCTCAGACGTGTACCACGGTGTCCAACCAGTCTTCTGCACTCGTCCCAGCCTCCTCTTGACTTGAATTGAGCCACCTCACGGCACAACCACCGTCTCTGTCTCACCGTCTCTCTGTTTTCCCAGAAACTCAGCCTCACCAACCCCCGTGTCTCCGTGCACGATCTCGGTCCTAACTCGATCATCAACCTCCTTTCTTCTTCCTTTCACCCTCACAACTCACCAGACTCACCAACCTACACGATTTCCTTCTCAATTTCTCTAAATTCTCTCCCTCTGTTTCTCTCTGTGTCGAAGAACACTCACACGGGCACTGCACGGTTGCACCCCAATTATTGGAACCGTGCACACACGCGAGAACTCCCCATAACCCACTACACAATTGCCACATGTCACCATCCCCCATTCCCTCTCACACATATGGCCCAATCTCAACCCTTCATCTGCTTCTCTCTGCACAAATCCCCAGGTGCAAAAAGACCAAAATACCCTTCTGTTTAACTCAAAATTACGGTTTTGCCACTACCTTTCTAGACCCATAACTCCCACACCGTAAGTCCGATGCATACGTGCCGCCTGTCATCGAACTCAGGATGACGAGAGCTATCTAACGGTCTTAGGTCAACATACCAAAACCCGTTTACACAAAAAGTCAACTATTCCCCCTAATTTACCCAAAGTACGGTTATGCCCCCAACCTTCCGAACATCACAACTTCCTCCTCGGATGTCGGAATCAGGCGTGCCACCTGCCTACGGATTCGTGACGTCCTAAACTACGTCCTGGTCTCCGGTCAAAGTCCATCCGACCACCCGAACTAAAAGTCAACATTTTGCCCTAGCTAGGGGCAAAATCGTCATTCTAGGCTAACGACCTTATCGAGACCGACTAACAACCGATTAGCCTCGCTAATCACCTTACTAATCCCGGCTCTCAGGACGGGTTGTTACAGTTATCGCCTACGCATCCCGGCAGCTAAAGACTCATGAGTTGAACTACCCTACCCATGATTTGGAGTTGGCAGCGATGGTTCATGCTCTAAAAATCTGGAGACATTACCTATTTGGCGCAACGTGCCGGATATACACCGATCACCAGAGCCTAAAGTACCTATTCACTCAGAAGGAGCATAACATGAGACAACGAATATGGTTAGAGCTACTGAAATACTATGACTGTACAATTGAGTACCATCCGGGTAAGGTCAATGTGGTGGCAGATGCCCTCAGCAGGAAGTCAGCAGGATCTGTTGCACACCTGGGGATGGTGTATTTTCCTTTGTTGGTGGAACTCCGAAAGGTGGGAGTTATTTTGGATATTGATGAGCATGGAGCTTTGTTGGCCAGCTTTCATGTACGACCAGTGCTGATTGATCGGATCATCGAAGCACAACTTCAAGATCCGATACTCTGTATTTACAGGATTGAGGTCGATGCGGATGGGAGACAGGATTTTACCATCCGGGATGATGGAGCACTTGTGAAATTGGGCCGTTTGTGTGTACCTGTAGTGGCAGAGTTACGGGCTGAGATTCTGGAGGAGGCCCATAGTTCGGCTTATGTTATGCATCTGGGAGGTACAAAGATGCACCGTACCCTCCGGAACCATTATTGGTGGCCAGGAATGAAGAAGGATATTGCAGAGTTCGGGAGCAGATGCTTAACCTGTTAGCAGGTTAAGGCGGAACGGCAGAGACCTTATGGGGCTATGTAGCCACTTCCGATTCCCGAGTGGAAGTGGGATCACATCACTATGGACTTCGTCTTTAAGTTTCCAAGGACTCAGAGTGGAGTTGACGGAGTATGGGTGATCGTGGACCAGTTAACCAAGTCAGCCCATTTTCTGCCAGTTCAGGAGACTTATAAACCTAATCGACTGGCTCAATTGTTCGTAAAAGAAATCATACGATTGCATGGTACGCCGGAGTCGATCGTGTCCAATCGTGACCCGCGTTTCACTTCCAGGTTCTAGCGGAGTTTGCAAACTGCTTTGGGAACAACCCTACGTTTCAGTACTGCGTTCCATCCACAGACCGATGGACAGTCTGAACGGACCATTCAGACCCTGGAGAAAATGATGAGGTCCTGTGTGCTATAGTTTCAGGATTCATGGGATACTCATTTGCCGTTGATGAAATTTGCTTACAACAACAGTTATCAGGAAAGTATCGGGATGGCACCCTATGAGGCATTGTATGGTCGACAGTGCAGGACACCTGTATGCTGGATGGAGATAGGGGAACGAGCGGCTGTAGGGCCAGAATTGATGGACTTAACCTTGGAAACTATTCGGGTTATCAAGGAAAGATTGAGGGCGGCACAGGATAGCCAAAAGAGTTATGCCGATCGACGGATTCGAGACTTGGAATTTGAAGTGGGAGATTTTGTCTTCCTAAAGTTATCTCCGTGGAAAGGGATTATCAGTTTTGGTCGACGAGGGAAACTGAGTCCGCGTTTTATCGGACCATATGAGATTGTGGAAAGGATTAGCAGGGTTGCTTACAGATTGGCACTACCTCCAGAACTTTCTAGAGTTCACGATGTTTTCCACATCTCGATGCTACGGAAATACGTACATGATGCTTCCCATGTACTGGAGGAACAACCTATCGAACTCCGAGAGGATTTGAGCTTTGAGGAACAACCAGTGCAGATTTTGGATCGGAAGGACAAGGTACTACGTCGGAAGACGATCCCTCTCGTGAAGATTCTCTGGAGAAACCAAAATGTGGAAGAAGACACATGGGAGCCCGAGGCTTAGATGCGAGAACAATTTCCTTATTTGTTTCTTTGAAATTTCGGGACGAAATTTCTTAAGGGGGGGGAAGGTTGTAACACCCCGGAAATTCGAGGATTATAATAATGTAATTTAATGTATGAATTGATGTTTTTACCCTTGTGAATGGTATGTACAAATTGTTGACTTTTTGATTTGTGGGTTAGATGGACTTTGACCAATGACCATGACGTAGTTCGGGACGTCACGAGTCCATAGACAGGTGGCACATCCAATTCGGACGATCAGGGAAAAAGTTATGACTATCGGAAGTTCGGGAGCATTACAGTAATTTGGACGTTTGGGGTGAAAATGTTGACTTTTCGTTTGGCAACTAATCTTCACATGACTCAAGGACCATTAGGTAGGTCTCGATGCCCTGAGTCCGTAGACAGGCGGCACGCCGAAATCGGACTTCGTACGAGGAAGTTATGGTCAGAAACGTGAAATCAGGAGGTTTGTGTCTCGGTAATCGTGTCGAATATTTTATTCTGATATTATGATTGGAGGACACCTGGATGAGTGACAAGTTTCACTCATCCATTGGCTATATTGGATCAGCTCCACTATGGGATTAAATAGAATTAAAACCAATTTTTGATCCCAGCCACTCATCAAAAGTTCCCAGATTTCCACTCAGCCTTTGATCTCATTCCTGAGATTAAATCTAGACCGTCCAATTCATTTTAGCATAATTCCCTCCATTCTATATATTTTCCTAACCCGACACACACACATAACGTCCATTCAATCAACACACCCGCATTGCACCCTTTTCTCTGTGTCTGTGTGTGAGAGACTGAACTGGTGAGGCTGAGAGACGGCGGTGAACGGCGGCAGACGGCAGCGAGGTAAGCTGTTGCTAACCCGAAACTGTTTAAAAACTCAGAATTTGGAAGCTTGATTTCCAGCGTGTGTTGTCGAGTTTTATTGACTCTATTCGATTCTATGGACTGGTAGGAAACTTTAGAACGTGTTTCGTGACCAGAGGAGGCCTGAACGGAGGTTAAACGGCGACGGGGAAAACCCAAATTCTGTTCATCGAGGTGAGCCTTCGATTCATACCTTGTTTAATGATTTTAATTCGATTAAACTCTTACTGGGATTGAGACGAGCATTTAGGAACAAACTAGAAGTAAAATGGTTGAGAATTGAAGAAATGGTGACCAGGTCATCTCGCGGGTCTGAACGACTCAGTTTCAGAGAAACGGGTGACCCGTCGAGAGGACAGCGGTGATGACGTGGCACCCTGTCAGACCTGTCAGGTGGCGTGGACCACTCTTCAGCCGATACGTGTCACATGTCAGTGCACAATCAGCACTGACATGTCAGTGACGTGGCCCAATCAGGGGTTGCCACGTGTCACTGACATGTCAGTGACGTGGACTAGTGACGTGCTAACACGTGGCACATGTCAGATCTGACACGTGGCCTGACAGAGCAATGATGTGGACCAATTGTGTGTTGACACGTGGCACCTGTCAGAGTCTAACATGTCAGACCTGACAGCTGTCAGATGACGTCAGCATGACGTCATGCTGACATCAGCAGTGACATCAGCAGTGACGTCAGCAGTGACGTCAGCGATGACGTCAGCAGGTACTGTTCTTGCGTTGACCAGAGCGTTGACTGGCGCATGTGAACAGTATTTTTGGTGGGACCAACACCATTCTTTAGGTTTTGACGATCCGGATCCAATGGCGGTGGTTTCGGGTCGATCGAAGATCATTAAGTTGGTCAAAATGAGGTTTATTACCTCGGGAAGCGCATTCGGGCGGCTTTTCCAGGCCGGTTTCAGTCTAGAGTTTCATGGTTGAATGTTAGGGGTTTGTATTGACCTTTACGTATACTTTGGACATGGCAGGGATTGTACAATTGTACCAGGTCGAGGGTATACGTTCGATTTTCAGCAGGATTGTACTGTGAGTGGGCCCGATTTCATTAAACCCTTGCATGCTTAAATGTTTTCTGATTTACTTATATATTCACATGCTGGAATCAAGAAACGGTTTTGATGGTATTGAAATTATGATTATGGCACGTTTCACGGTATTTGGGTTTGAGACCCGTTTGATGAAACTTAAAGATCGGTTTGGATTTTATCTATGTATATTATTTTGCATGTGGTTATCAATAAAATGTATTTGGTACTGCACTGTATAGATCCACTGTTATGATACTGTCTCCTCCGGATGTGGTACCCTGGAGCGGTCACTGCGCATTGCATGCGAAGGGTCATTCTACGGAGGAACCGGACCGTAAAATGACTCAGGAGCAGGATTGCTATAATTTGACGTCAGTGACGTCGAGCGTCTAGGACGCTAGGCATTTGGCATGCCGTACCCGGACAAGGTTCGGGGATTTGATTCGGGATTGAGACCCCGAGTGGCACGCGTAGCCTTGGGACTGTGACCTTATTGGACGTCAGGGACGTCAGACATCGGGGATGTCAGGATTGGAGCGTATAGTGCAGTGGCTAAAATTATGTTTATGGTTTTATTACATACCTTATGGTTCATATTATATGATTTATGGCTTTAAATTCTGCTGCATGCATGTTTGGAAAATTGAGGGGTAAATTATATGTTTTACTTATTAAACGGTTTTATAAACTTGAGTTTTGGCCCACTCACCCTTATTGTTTTGGTAATCACTCCAGGCGGTGCTACTGAGGTAGAGGAGGATCCTGAGGCTGAGGCATAGATCTACTTCTGTGTACCTGAACCCCTGTTGGGTGGTTTACCCGCAGGTTTATTTTAGAGTCGTGCTTGCAACTTGTAATTTTGGATTTCATCCCTTGTCTGACATCTGTTTAATTCGGATTTGATGTATAACTTTAATTCGGTTATTTATGCATTTGATTGTTTGAGGTTAAAATTGGTATGTATTTTGGGTGTCAGACGGGAGCAGGGCACGTCCCCTTGTGGTCCCTGTGAGATCGGGACGGGTCCTGTCAGCATGCATATGTTTGGAGTGAAGGGCATAAATGTCTTTATGTGAAAACGTTTTTATTAAAATACTTATTTTGTCCACTCACGACTTTTGATGTTTTAATGCCCTTTAGGTTGACCGCGGATGCGGGCTGTAGCAGAGACGAGACATCACACTCCTCCTCCTACGATCCTGGCGTACTCTGGAAGCCCCGGTGAGGGCTAGAGAAGGAATTTTCCCTAGTCTGACACTTTGTGTCAGACGGGATCAGACGCGTCCCACGTTAATCCCGGGGGATTTTGGGACGGGTCCTGACATATCAGGTCGGATATGATGACAATGACATCATCTCATCCCTAACCTCTGTCCGAGTCAACCCGGATCGACTGTAGCGGGTCACATAGACCCGCCACCTGACCCAGCCGAAAATCACTCCTCCGACCACCGTTTTTGAAGCCGTTGATTCCTACACAATCGTCTGAATCTCCTCAATTGATATATCAACTCAAAAACACGAAAGTAAGCCTAGAAATTACCTGTATTGGACCACCATCCACGGCCAATCTTCCACCGCCTTCCCAGGGTCGTCCCGCCATCGAAGCTCCCTGCTTTTGATCCCCGTAGGCTCATACCAATCCCACAAACATAACCCAATCCTTAGAACCGTCCCTAAACGTCCTAATCGAAACTTTGAATTTAAACACGGAAAAGGGTTTTTACCTGGGTTCACGGTTTTCCTACCACCGTCCACGGTGGACCTCTCCGTGACCACCATCCTGCTCGTCTCAGTCTGTTCTCTCAACTCCATGTTCATACCAACAACAGAAGATGAAGGTTTGTGAAGGTTGAGGTGGGTTATGTTGTTTGAGTTTCGGGTTAGATGGAATGAAACAGAGAAGGAGCAACAACAAAAGTCCACTTGTGTCGTAATTCGTGCAATAGTACCTTAACCGTTCTAGACCCGTAACTTTTCCGTACGATGTCCGAATTCGGCGTGCCTCATGTCTGCAAACTCGTATCGACTCGATCTACGTAACGGTCTTCGGTCCTCATACATTAGACCTTCTGGGTCAAAAGTCAATTTTTTGCCCTCGTCCAAAGGCAAAATCGTAATTTCACCCTGAATGTCCGACAAACCTCTACTAATCCCCGATTAGCCTCGCTAATCCTCAATTTAATCTTAAAAAATCCTAAAAATTTGGGACGGGTCGTTACATTTATTTCACCATGATATTCAAGTTTGCGACGTTGTTATTTCGGTTGTTAAAATGGTTAATGGTCCCAAGTTCTCTTGAATTGAAATCAAAATAGTAGGGCCGATGCTCGAAGATGGTGTACCGACTTGGAAAGTTGGAAACCACATTCGGATGGTGTACCCCGACTACCAATTACTTACTTAAGAAAATTTGGTTTGTGTATTAAAATGAATATGGAAGTATGAATACAAGAATGTAAAGACACTTGGAATTGAATAACAACCGAAATAACAAGTACAAGGAAGTAAATTATTCCACTTCGTGTTTCCAACTTGTAACAAGTAAGCAAATCCGGGAATCATCAACTGAAAAGAATATCAGTCGGAAATCATGTCATGAGATGGTAGAGCATTCAAATGCGACGCGCGAGATGTCGACGAGGAGGTTTGAGTTCCTCAACGATCAACCATGAGTTGGCAGTCGGAATGATTTTCCGTGTGAGCCAATAGTATGATGACTTTCTGTGAGCTGACAGTTGATGATATCAACCCTTATGACACTGTTAGGTCAGAAAGAATGTCGAACTTCTGCGAACCTCAGTTAAAAGTCCATAAATTGGTCAGTCGGGATGGAGGCAACCTTTGTGACACTAGATGACCAGAAAGAAGGTTTGTGCAGAAAATGAAGCTTAACCATTATGACATTGCTGCTAGAGCGGTCAGAAAAACGATTAGTCAGTTGCATAAATGCCTCGAAGGAGTGAGAAAAGAAGTTGCATCTTGATTTTTTAGGGTCGAAAAAAGCAATTTTTGGCCCAAGGGCCAGTTGTTTTGTTTTACAACCATAAAATATTGGTTAAAGGTGTCCATATGTTAAAAAACTGATGGAGATCAATTTGGGAGATCAATTTGGTAAGTTTTGATTGGTTGATTCCTTGTTTTGAGAAGCCGAGTCGTTCTCTATTTATAGGCGATCGAGGGAGCTTCTCAACTTGTTGAATCGGGACCCATGTGGGTCCTACCTTCCCGTTTTGTGTTGGGATACTCCCTCCTTGCCTTTGTTTTCTCCATACTCTATCAGCACCGCTCATATATTTCTTCCTCTCCACAATTTGAGTCGTTCGGGCTTGGACTAGGAGTCGTTTTGGGCCTTATTTTTTCCATGAGGTACGACTTGGGCCTAGAGAGGATTTTACGGGTGCAAACAATCTCATTCTCAAAAGTATGTGAGACTTATAACCCTATTGATTATTGTATGGAATTATGGATCTATTTCATAGGTACCGGTGCTTGCAAATAAAGATGAATGCGTGGTGAAAGCCAAATGTGTGAAGTTTAAACTACTGGTGCTAATAACCTCCTCATCATCTTCAGACATCATATGTCTTAAAAAAAGAAGATTTTTATGGAGCAGAGCTTCTGAATTGGGCTACAAAGTTCAATGCTGGTGAGTTTCCCAACTCCCTCGAAAGTCAAAACAGTAAAGTGCCGGACAAAAGTGGAGGCTTTTAGTATCACGGCCGAGGACGTCCAGAGGATTGTTTCCAAATTTTAAGCCACATTGTAGGGGATGAGGAAGGACGTCTGACGTAGGAAGAGTGGAAGCATTTGGTCGCATCATATCTTTCACGCTAGCAAGATGGCGCACTACTCGTACTCGTTGACCGCAAGCTCAATCTAGGGCACTCATAAGCACACTACGGCACTAGTGCTTAACTTAGTCTTGAATTTGCCTCTGCCTTTGTTAGTTCAGGGCTGTTAATTATTTGTTTTATGCACACGCACACATATATATGTCTAATTAAAGATTAATCAGTGTTGATGAATATTATATTTACTTTAAATGATATGACTTGTAAACCTTACATATTAGAAATCTACTTACGTGTTAGAATCATTTATCATTTACAATTTTTTACTCTCTCTCACCCTTCGATTTGTATGTATACTTTTGTTGATGGATAATCTCATCATCAAACTGATTTACAATGATTCGATATGTAGTGTACGTCCTTGTAGTGCCTTGCCTCTTTATTGCTTGTATGGGTTACCCCTACAATGATTTGGTTCAGGCTGATTTAAAATTATTTTGTGAAAAAAACTTAATCAAAATCTCATTCGAAGCCCACGAATAGGTATTAATCACCAACCTTTGACTGATCACTCGTCACTCCAGTTCATGTTAATTAATAGTTACTCCTCCACAAATGCAGCTTAGTTAGTCTTTGTAAAGTTTTTTTTTTTTTTTTTATATACACAAAGTCTTTGAAAAGTTTTACTTTAAAAATTGAGTATATATATATATATATATATCTATAAAAAAGAAAACATTGTTAATATTGTGCTTATCATGATTTTTCATGCATGATTGATTTTTGGAGAAACAAAATGGGACCGTTATGTTGTGCAAACTGAATGACTACGAAGATGAAATATTGGGCCTAATAATAACAACTGGGTTCTTTGAGGCCCATGTTTTATGGCAAAACAAAAGCCCGCAGTTTCAACAAATAAGGAAAACGTATCAGCTATGGAATGAGTGGCGGCCCAGAAGCTAAAACCTCGGATGCCAGTACGAAGCTCCATCTCTAGCATAGCGCGCAGGTCGCAGCACAAAAGAAGCAAAGGAGTTTGACAGTCTGAGACTCTTTTTTCGGCTCTGCATTTCGAATCGAAAACTACGAACACGCAGGTAGATAATCTCTTATAGATTTAGCTTTCTCTTGCTTCCATTTTCAGTTGGTGTGATTTATATCAAGGATTGAATTCTTTCGCGCGATTTTGGGCCGAACCCTTTGTGTAATGATTTGATTTTGAAATCGGAGCATCCGAATGTGTGTGTGTGTGTGTGTGTGAAGTGGGGTTAGACCCAAAAAAGCTAAGTATTGATTTTCTAGCATTTGAACTTCATTGCCGATTTAATTATGTCAGAATCTCGATAATTAGGGTTTTAGCTGAATACCCAGAAGCAAATTTCAAATTTTGGAATGTAGCTCGGGATTAACACTTCCAGACAACAAACTCTGTATATAGTTAGTCAAGAGTTATTGCTTTATCTCTGTGTATAAATGAATACTTAGAATGAATATATCCTCTTACACACCCCCAAGTCCTACAAATTCTAATAGAGGAAGATTAATTGTTCAGTGTTTTCATGTAATTTGTTTGGGTGTTATTGATTCTGAAATCTCTCTTGCAGAAAATTTTGTTCATTAACAGTCTTACAGAGAATTCTCAGGGTTGAATATGTCCGGTGGCCCGAGTCTTGAGTCACTTGTTGATCGTATGGAATTCTCAACTATGCATTTACTCTCAAATATCAATGCTTTGGACTCTTATGCATGTATTTAGTTGTTTTCTATATTTCAATGCTTTGGACTCTCTTTCTAACCGTTTAAAGATACTTCCATGTGCAGAAACAATTTCAGTTATTACAAATGATGGACGGAATATTGTGGTATAAGACTCACTAACTAATACTCTAATGCCACCTTTTACTTGGTTATTAATTAACCGTTGTGTTATAAACAATTTTTTGTTTTTAATTCAGGGAGTCTTGAAAGGCTTTGACCAGGCTACTAATATCATTCTTGATGAATCCCATGAACGCGTTTTCTCTACAAAGGTTTGTGTCCTCTCACTATTACAACCTTACTGCATCTTTGCTCACTCTTTATGGCTTGTGTGATTGGAGAGAAGAAAGGGATTTAGGCCTCTATGTTCCGACAATTGGTCTTATTCACTTTTCTGGATCAAATTTTTCATTCCAATCCCGAGAATAGTCAGTCTTATTCTCAGTTATTCCAGTTTGGCCATTTTTCCAACCAAAGCTCATTGCTAAATGGAGCATTTGTTATTTCCTCCTCTGGACCTTTAGAATCTTAAGTATTGTTGCACTTATGTCTTTTCCCTCTACGTCATGACACCCTGCTCTTTGATGTTTACATAAATATGGTTTCGAAAGTAGAATATATACATTTGCTTTTTTTTTCCCACTGGCACTTCGGTAATTGACTTGTTAATTCTGGCTGGCATGCAGGAGGGTGTTCAGCCGCTCGTGTTGGGTTTGTATATAATCAGAGGTGACAACATGTAAGTGTCTGTCGTAACTCTAGTACATTAATTTGTGTCTAGTGGTTGTGGGAAGCAAGAAAATTTGCTTGGATTTAACGATTTTTACAAATTTGTTTTTACTTGCTAATTTGCTCTAAGGTTAGTTATTTGTATCCTGTGGTCGTTTTGTTGCAGAAGCATTGTTGGGGAGTTAGATGCAGATCTTGATTCTAATGTTGATTGGTCGAACACGAGAGCTCATCCCCTCAAGCCTGTCATCCACTGACCGATTCAGCATGAAAGCCATATATAAAGCAGAGCGCTCTCCATGCATTGTGACCTCCCCCCATATATTAATGTCTGGTAGCATAGTAATACAACGATGCAAATTTGGGGTTGCTATATTCATTCATGTGCTGAGTGCTTAGGTGATGGAAAGAAACAATGCAGTGAGTTTTATTCTTAGGTCGACCTTACTTGAGCTTCAAGCTTCATTAATGATCATGAATCAAGTTTCCTTTGACATCCTGTGTTATAATATGAGCGATTTGGTTGATATTCTTTGCGTTGGATATAGTATTGATAAATATAACATGTAGGGCGGATGTATCACGTGACTATAGTACGGTAATCTTTACTGTGTTTGGGGTATAATATTGATAAATACAACATTTAGGGTGTGTATCACGTTATAAGGTTTATGGACAGTGGTGGCTGTGAGTGCGTTTATTGAGGTTCAAGTAAGAAAATTCATAGGGAATCTCATGAGATTTTTTAGCAAGTTGGACATGAACAGAACTATATGAGGTAACACCGTAACATCAAGAAAATTCACAAAATAGAGATTTTTGGCAAGTTAGTCGTTTCCATCGGGCCTCCACTAAAAAAACTGGGCCTTTGCTCAAAGTGAAAGGCTACGGGCTGAGATTAATAATGGGCTTAAGAATAACAAATGGATCCATTATGAAAGCCCACAATTTCTAGAAAATCACGAAAACACCCTCGCTATAAAATGGGTGAATGGCCCGGAAGGTAAAGCCTCTGATCCCAATACGAAGCTCCATCTCTACCAAAGCGAGCAGGCCGCACCACAAGAGAAGCAAAGGAGTCTGACAGTCTGAGACTCTCTTTATCTCTTCGGCTTCGCGTTTCTAATCGAAACTACGAACAGGAAGGTAAATCTTTTGTCAGATTTAGCTTTCTCTGCTTCCATTTGCAATTGGTTTGATTTATATCAAGTCTTCCACTTTTGATTGCTTAGATCTCGTTGTGTGGTGCTTTGATTATGAAATTGGAGCATCAGAATCTATGCGGTCGAAGTGGGGGTTAGACTCTGTCTTGAAGTTTTAATTTTTCTAGCATATGAGGTTTACTGCCGATTTAATTTATTGAGCATCTCGATAATTAGGGTTTTAGCTCAATACCCAGAAGAAAATTTCAACTTTTGGGGGAAAATGAAGCTCAGGATTAATTTCATTCTGGAAAAAAAATGGGTAGGAGATTGGGGTTCCAGTATAGTTATTTTATTATCTGGGGGATTGTTGTGCATTGTGCAAATTTATGGATTTTTATTTTGATGATGCTGTACTTATTTAGTTTTGGTTATATTGTAGTTCTTTTCTTAGTTTCAGGGTAATGAACTGATCATCTTTCCATGTGATTGGTTAAATTCTGAATGCAGGATTGATTTAGGCATTGATGGCATCGAAGTTGCGTGCCTTGCAATCTAAGGCTTGTCAAGCAACACAATTTGTGTCCAAACATGGAAGTAGCTACTACAAGGACTTATTAGAGAAGAACAAGCAGTACATTCAACATCCACCAACTGTGGAGAAGTGCAATGAGCTGTCGAAGCAATTGCTTTACACTCGACTTGCTAGGTGATACATCTGAACTTCTTTGTCTTAGGAGAGTTATAAATTTCTGCCACGGGCAGGCATATTCATTCACTAGATACTCGGAGAGTTTTATGTGTGCTTTTATTTTTGGCATTCATGCAGACAGGGTGATTAATCCTTTTCTCTTGAAAGTTGAATCATCTTCTTGGCACCTAGAGATCCTGAATGAATTAGTGCATTTTATGTACAACTAAAACAAGTAGGTTCTGTGCCAGTTATTATGTTGACATTATCATTGTACACAATTTTTTGATGGATGATCCTAAAGCCATTCTTACTTGTCATAAGGATTGGAATGATGTCCAAAGAAAAACATTTCTGCACCTTGTAATTACAGTATTTCGGTATCAGTTGTCTTTTTTTTTTTATTCTGCAATTTATCTGCCTTAAATAAGCAAGATTATGTAGCTCTGAAGCTTGGATTGCTGTGGATGTTGCTGCGGCAATTGAAGGAAAAGCATGTGCATGGTCTTGCATCATTACATGGTCTTATTGCCTTTATTTGATATATTTGCTTTGTATGAAATTTTGTGCTCTGCGAAGAAGCTAATTAATGTGTGATTTTTCATTACACGTTTTCTTTGTGTTTGAAAATGGTCAGAGTGTTCAACTTCCCAAGAGACTGGGTGTGTTCTATGTTGCTAATGTAGCTACCCTGGGCATCCAATGGTTTGGTTGTCTTTTTTAATCACAGTCGGGTTTACTTTTGGGTCTCATAACCTATCACTAAGAAGGCATTTGATACATTCTTTCTTTGTTTTTTCAATACCCAAGTATATCTGTAATTCAGTATAGCTTAGAAGTTCCATTGCAAGCCAACTTTGATGACACTGGTTATTGCTTAAAGACATATTTCTCTATTGATTGGTATGCATGTAAATGTCTATGCTACATTGTCTGACTTATTTATTTTTGCCCTGTACAGTATTCCTGGCCGCACCGAATCCTTCTGGAAGGAAGTTGACTACGTGAAGCATTTGTGGAAGAACAGGCAGGAGCTGAAGGTTGAAGATGCTGGCATTGCTGCTTTGTTTGGGCTGGAGTGCTTTGCATGGTTTTGTGCTGGTGAGATTGTAGGAAGGGGATTTACTTTCACGGGTTACTATGTCTAAGGGCAATCATTATCAAATGTTTCTAGGGAATTTACGTGTAAGCTGCTCTTGTCATTTGCTTGATCTGAATTGCGGGTGCTCTACTTGCGATTTTTTCCTTTCCTAGACAAAGTTTTGAAGCTGAGAAATCGGTGGCCAAGTTTGACAGCCATAATAATCGATGTATTTGAAAGTTACTTCGATGGGGATGTTGTTCAGTTATCGCTTTTGCGTTCATGAAAATGAAGTTAGTACTTCACAATTTTTTTACTTCAATTTCTCTCGCAGCCATTGAAACCAGCAGATTTGACTTGTGCTCTGATCAATCCTGTCTGATATCGATCGTAGTCGGCCGATCATTAGCGTCCCGGAATCTGGAGGGGATTCTTGTCTTGTTCATGTCAGATTCCGGTGATGTTGAGATTTCTATTGTGTCTTCTCTTTATTTTGTTATGATGTTCATAGAACCTCAAACAAAATTTGCTTGTTTGGCCAAATTTCTAGGGCCAATTCTCCCATCATATAGACCATTATGGATTATGCATATATGCGAGTGTGTGTGTATATATATATATAATTTTATTTTTTTTGGTTTTTTATGAGAAATAAATTTCTTGCCACTTATATAATTGACAATAAATCATAGTGCCGCATTAATTTGATAGTCTTTTTTAGGGCACCTGAATTTTTATTTTTGTTTCAAAATGCACCAAAACTCGATTTTATGTCAGATTGCTCATGAAAATCCATTTTTTGTTACAAGTGAGTCCTTTTCCTTTTAACTCAATTAACTTATTGACAAATAAATGTTTCAGGAAAAAAAAAATCCGCCACCGCCTAAGCGCAAATCACAATTTTCTGACTTCCTCTTTCTTTCTCTCTATAGAGTATAGACTTCTCTCTCTGTTATTCAGAATGAGAAAAACAATGGGTGTGCTTGCAACGACGGGGGAGATTGATAGCCCGAGGAGCCTAAAGGCAAAGCTGGGGATGCAAGTAGGGGATCTGTGGGATGTGCAAGAGCCTCAGCTGAGCCCGACTGAAAACCTCAATGCTTGCTTTGAGTGCGTCCTTGTCACTGCTTTTCCTCCTGCTCCTCATCAAGGCACCATCTTTACATATATACATGGTTTATGATTATCTATACATATATATATATATATATAATGATCTGATGATGTTCAAATAACTAGTTTAATATGAATTTGATAATGAACGTTATTTGAACTTTTTGAAGATGGAAACAAATAATTCGGAGGAATTGACTAGCCCTCACCATTTTGCCCAAAAGTTCATGGACTTATGGGGGTCCGGTAAACTCGATGGACAAAAGCTCGGCCCGACCCACTATGGGCTGTGGGTATGGGTCGTGGGCCGGCCCGGCCCGAAAGTTAGCGGGCTGGGTTTGGGCTTATGGTGTTCAAACTCGATAGACCCGAGCCCGATAAAACCCGATAAACCCAGCCCGACCCGTCCGTAATAAACCCGGCTCATAAGCCCGAAAATATAAAATACTTATTATTTAAAAGTTAATACTCAACTCATTCTTAATACTAATATTTTAACCCAAACCCAAATCTCAGCCCCAAGCCCACCTAATTTATTTTTAAAAGCCCAATACCCAATACTCAATATTCAATACCCAATACAAAACTTAACCACTCATCCACCTACTTAATAGACCCAACGTTTTTGCACCCTTGAGTATTTTTTTTTTTCATTATTAATATTTTTTTTTCATGCATATATTTTTTTGTAATTTTAAAATTTGTGACATAATTTATTGCAAAAGCCCAAGTAAGCCTGATCCAAGTGGGCTTAATAGACCCGAAAAACCCGATATAAACCCAGCCCGATAAAAGCATGTGGACTCTTTTTTATGTCATTAAGCCCGTCTGACCCGACTTGTAAATTAAAAAATTATTTAATAAGCCTAGCCCGCCCGGTTCAAGCCCAAAAAATTTGGGCCGGGTTTGCCCGACCCAGCCCAATGCCGAGGGCTAGAATTGACTATTTAGATTGAAATTTGATGAAAGGGGGGTTTGAAATTTGAGAGCTCCTCCTCATTTCACCATTTTCATCTACGGAATTTGTTGTATACATATGCTTTCCAATCCGAGCCTTAACCCCAAAATCCCAATAAACCCAAGAGACAAATCTTCCCCAAACAAGCCAGCTTTCTCCATACACAAACTCACAGTCAGATGACATACCCAGCAGCCCCTACACTTTGCCGTAGGATCATTACGAATATTCCGACGATATTGCAGACCTATTAAAGCTCAAAACTCAGTCCCTCCATGGATTTCGTTTTCGTTCCTGGTCCCTAGGATTTTATTTGCCAAAGGTCTTGTTTCCCCTGCTTCCAATGCTGAGCTGAGAAGCTGCGATGTTTACATTGAGTTCCATCGCCAAATCCCCAACTTGGTCCGCTTCTGGAAGTGGCTGAAATCAGAGCTTAAGCTTCAGGGCATTGCTTGTTTTGTTGCTGACAGGGCAAAGTACTCAGATTCTCAAAGCCAAGAGATTGCTGACAGATCATCTGCTTAGTGACTTGTGGGGTTATTGTTGTCACAAGCTCAAGCTTTCTCAACCATTTGACCATGGAGGAGGTCAGATTTTTTTGCCCAGAAGAAAACTCTATTTCCTATTTTCTTCGACACCGGGCTTGCAGAAATCTTGCGTCTTCTGAATTATAATTCGGTTGACAAAGACTGTAAAGAGGCCATTAACGGGCTGATGAAGTCTCACGAGTTGAAGCTGGAGGCCAATGAAGGGAACTGAAGGAGCATTGTGTCGAAAGTGGCCGGCGTTTTGAAGGGAAAGCTTGGGAGGCCAAGTGAGTCGCAGACAGATGTGGAGGGAGGGAGTCAATGAGCAGCCTTTTCCGAGGAAAAGATTCTTTGGATGATGGTGGTGGATTTTTTTAAAAGATTTGGTTTTTATTTTTTATTTTATTTTTTTGTCCAAAGTGATCCTAGTCTTTAGATTTTATAGTAAGTTAATTGAATTAAGGGAAAAAGATTAACTTAGAGCAAAAATGGAATTTCAGGGTATATGATACAAAATCAAATTTAAAGTATATTTTAAGACAAAATATGAGTTTATGACACATCTTGAATATAAAAAAAAAATTATGATAGTTAAATTTAATGTCAGTGATATATAATGACGAAGAATACTAATACATTAAAATACTCATAATTGATTATGATTTAATATAAACTAGCAATTTGATCCGTGCGTTGTCGTGGAACTGTTGAATTGATTATGAAAATAAATATTTACATGTTTTGTATTACTAATTTTCCATAAATTAGCAGTAAAAGCAAGATCTCCGTCAAAACTGTTATTTAAATCTATCATTCATTATCAAATCATCGCTTCCCCTCTGATCAGACCTTTTATTAAAGTTGTTATCACAATTAATGATTTTAAATTCTAAACATGACAGAAATTGTAGAAACTCATATGCATAAGGTGGTAATTTATTAGAAAAAACTCATACACAAACGGTGGTAGTTTAATGGAAAAAGCTTGACAAATTTTATGCATCAGATGGAATACTTTATTATAAATTGTAGTATTTTATTAGAAGCCCATATACATAAGGTGGTAATTTAATAGAAACAGCTTGACAAAACTTAAAAGTAGAGAATAAATCCTAAAGCCTAAATGTAGCATTTCTTTATTTGCAAAGGAAAACAAAGCTGCATATGTTCATTTCTTAAAAAAATCGATTTGCAACAAATCGAAAAAAAAAAGAATTAGTTAAGATGAATTAGTTAGAACGTGTCCAAATTCAATCGAAAGAAAAATCAAGTTGTCAACACATTGAGGCTACATGTGTCTAGCAACTAGCAAGCGCACAACCGTAACTTACTATTCATAACAAAGGAAAAGAAAAAAGGGCAGCATTGGTAGGAAAAAAAAACTATTCCTAACAAAGGCAGAATACAGTATTTTTTTTTTTTATCTCTTTTCGTATAAATATAATATATGGTCGTATTAATTATTATATTAATTAACTATGCCAAGGCCTCCAATTGGCAATGGTAAGCAGTGAAGGGTAGTTTAGTAATCTCAAGCGACGTCATTCCGCGAATGAGCAGCCGACAGCCGACAGCCGACAGCCGGACAGGCAGAGAAGCGACAAATATAATACACGGAACGCTTGGACGACGAAGGTGCCTCGGGCTTCAGTTTCTGGTAATCCCGTCGAGCCCAGAAAAAACCATTACGCCAGCGACAATGTCAATGCCGATAGATTTTGGCATTCCTCGTACGATACCTTTTGCCGTCATACTCGCCCTCGTTATCTTTTCCTTGATCGTCGTAGCCCACTGCTCCAACAATGATTCCGAGGTAAATAAATGTCTTGTCTTGTCTGTCTTGTCCCACAAGTACTAAATCCGAGTTATTTGGAGCTTCGAATTTTTCTCTCTTTGAAAATTTATGATGAAAAGAGGCTTCTGGAATATACAGGTCTGCAGCCGAACCTGCGTGGCAGAGAACTGTAATAGTAAAGCTCGATCCTCTTTTTTTTTTTCTAATTCTTTTTTCAAATTTCAACTTTTTTTTGTGATTATATATTCATATATTATGTATTGTTTATTTTCTTCATATTTTTATCTTTGAATCTAGCTGTTGGGATTCGATACGGGAAGTACTGCGGAGTAGGGTGGACCGGCTGCGCAGGAGAGAAACCCTGCGATGATCTTGATGCTTGCTGCCAGATTCACGACAACTGTGTTGGCAAAAAAGGTAATTGTTTTTTCTCTTCTTCGAAGTATAAGATGATAAATTTTGGTAATTTGAGTTTGGTTTTCCTATGCTGGAATTATGTGTTTGTTTTAATTCACTGATTTTATAAGTTTTAGACACTCCAAACTTAGAAATGTTTAGATATGTTGGATGAAATAATGGAGAAAAAAGTAAAAGGTGATGAAATGTTATTGGAATTTTGATTGATGAATGTAGACAAGTAGCACTCTTGGTTGGGAGGAAAAGACAATTTTTTTAATTTTAGAAGGAAGTATTGAATGGGTTAACAAGCCCACGCTAGTCTATTTTCTTATCTGCCATCCATCATCTGAGGTAAGAATATGAGTAGTAATCCTGCATTGCACCCAGACAAAAATCTCGGGCAAAATTTCACTTATATTGGTTCCTTGTATGTTTTCTTAGCAATTTGTGTTCTTGTTGTGTTCAAAGGTTCTGGTTTTGTTTTTCTAAAGAATAGAAAGTATGTAATTGAAAAACATGTAGTTGGTTGAGTTCAAGATAACTCAAAGCAAGTTTCGTTTTAGTTCAGAAATTGATCACTTGGAAACTATGACACTTCATCTCCTCTTCCTATGGGAGGGTACAACATAGGTAGTTGGTAGTTCAAGCTTGAGCAGCTAAATGGTGTGTTGATATGTTGGTTGCCTGATCTTGGTGCACCCCAAAATGCAGAAATAACAAAAATCTCCTGGATTTCGGTTACCAAACCAAGAATTAACAAAGGGCATACAAGTTAGGCAACATAAATTGAAATGATACTTTGTATAGACCTCACAATGGTTTGGCAGTTCATCATGAATCATGCACATACAGTTGCCTATCCTTCCTGTTTTGTCGCTGTCGTGCATATGAGTTAATGCTTGTGGTTGTAAGATTTCCAGTATTTAAGTGTCTTTTGTTTTATTGGCATGGTTTTATAGGTATGACAAATATAAAATGCCACGAGAAGTTCAAGACCTGCATTAAGAAGGTAAACAAATCTGGGAAGGTTGGATTTTCCCGGCAGTGTCCTTATGAGACAGCTGTGCCTACTATGATACAAGGTATGGATTTGGCAATCTTACTGAGCCAGTTTGGTAATTCAAAGGTTGAACTATGACTTGCCCAAGAAGAAACCTTGTCCAAGAGAGTCGAGTCCTATAGGCTATAGCAAACCCTCCCTCCAAACAAATTCTCTCGAATTCCCAACATATGGAAGTAGAACTCATTTCCATTTGCAGAAAACAATTTTTACTCATTCTGGGGATGAATTCAACAATCATTAACCCCAAAGGGGAACCTATTCATTGTACATGTGCAGTCCTTTTAATTTTATTAATAAAATCATTTTGTTTAGGATGTGTAGGTGTATTGAAAGCGAGTTCAGATCCTCTGTGGATTCGTATTATTATTACTGTTCTTGTAATGTTATTGTTCTTATGTTCATATTCTTAATGTGATTTTGTTCTGTTAACACCAAAGGCTATGCCACTTTTATTATATTGTTTTTGTTTATTATTATAAAGCGATTGCTACCAGCTTAGTATAAAGCAGTAGCTATCAGCTTTATTTCCTTCTTTTGCTCCTGAATTCGTCCACCTTTGGTTACTATAAACTTCCAGCTTCTCCGAACATCAATAAACAATACTTTCAACTGCTTCTCCGATTTTTATAAATAAGCACAAAGTTTCCAACTTTCAAAATCTAACTTAAAATTAAACCAAACCTAGATGTTAAAATCAAGAATCATGACTAAAAATCAAGAATCATGACTAAAAATCAAACACGTGATGCATTTGCCTGGAATTTTTAAACCTGGAAACCAAACCTAGAGAAGGAATGTGCCGACAGTGAGTTCTGCTGTGAAGGAGGTCACACTTTTAGTTTTGATATGTTTGTGTAAACAACCTTTTGAAGTGTGAGTGGCTTTGAGTTTGTAATTTTTATTATTTATTTTAAATTTGAGTTGAAGCAACTTACATGCAATTATGCAATGAACCCCACTCAAATTGACAGAGTCTTCGATTCTTGGGTTACTCTTTTAAATTTCAACTCCCTTGGAAGCTTAAAGGCCAATTGGATTTGTGAAAAATGTCTCTTCATCCATATGAATATAATCCTCTGATTTTACTAATTGCATAACATTGGTGATTTTATATGTGTATATATATATATATATATATGTGTAATAGCATACTTTGCAAGCTTAAATATAATTACCCTATCTCGGTAAAAGGGTCTGAGAAAACCATAATCTCACAAGTTCATAGCTTTGCTTTCCAAGAATCTCATACCATAATATCACAAGTTCATAGCTTTGCTTCCTAAGATTCTCATTTCTGATTTGTACCATGTTTCGCAGGAGATTCAAGCCATCTGAATGGTAATTTTTACTCATTTTACAAAGTTATTTTCTTGCCAGATAGTTTAACATTTTGTGATGATTTACTTGTTTTGCAAATGGTAACTTTTTTTGTATTAATAAGCTGCAACTTGTATAGTGATTTACATTTCACTTGACTCAACTGCTGTAAGATTCCATCTTTTAATATGCACAAAATATGTATGCACTTGGTGTGTTAATTGATTTAATGCAGCAAGGAAGAACTGAAGCAAGCGGTGCCACGGATAAAGCTATTGAAGAGTAAGAAAGATGGGCAGGTGAAGCAGATAAAAGGGCATGTATATATATATATATATATATATATATATAATTTGGATAAAATTAGGGTCTTTATCATTTTTCAATTGTCACTGTGTCTGTTAGGGTTGGGCACGAATCCGTTAAAACCGCTAATTGATCCTCCTCAAACTGTTATTTATCCAACAATTTAGGTTTGACCGGATAAAAATTAAACGGTTTGAAAATCCAAACCGTTTCATTAGTAACCGTTTGGATTTGGATTTTCAATGAAAATCCGTTAAATCCAAATCGAACCGTTAAAAATATATTAATTTTTATAAATGTTTAAATCTATTATTAATACAAAGTAAAAAAAAATAGTACATAGATATTCCCATATAAGCATATGTATACTCATATAAGAGTATAATAAAATATTATTAAATAGTTTGTGTGTTTGATAAATCTTAATATAGTGATAATATTTGCAATTTAACAATTATCAAGCTTAATATATAAAATTTTGAATATTAAATATTGATTTCTTTTTTTGTATTCTTAATTTTTTCTATATCCTTATTTTTTTTATTCCTTAACGGTTTTAAACCGTTTCGATCCAAATCGAACCGTTAGTAATGGTTTGGATCGAAACGGTTTTATTTCTAATTTTAGAAAATCCAAACTGTATCGAACCGTTAAGATTTTAATAGTTTGGATTTGAATATTGCCAATATCCGTATCGAACTGCACCGTGCCCGCTCCTAATATCTTTCGGGTGGGTTATATTCCTTAATTTTGATAGCTGATTTCTCAACCCACATGAGACAATTGCAATTTGCATGACATTAAGTAAAGAACATGACTTCAGTCCGCAGAAAAAAAAAAAAAAAAAAAAAAAAAGGAAGAACATGACATGATATACATGTATTTAAATGACAATAATGTCATCTGTAAATTCACAATTTGTCAGGTTCAAATTGGAAGCTAGGTTATCTGTTGGTGGGTCAACCAACTCCCCCAAATTGAAGAGGTTCAGATGTGCCTAAGAGGAGAGTTATTCTTTTTTGGTCAAATAGCAAGAGAGAGTTGAGACTCTTTCAAAAGAAATTATTATCAATTTCTAATTTTAATTCAAAAGTGATTTTTTAATCTGATTTATTTTACATTGTCATGAAATGTCATTAAATTTGTAGAAATTTTTTTTTAACAAAGTTCTGTTAACTAACTTTGTACGACTAATTATAAAAAAAAAAAATCAAATTTATTTGAGGACAAATTTGAAGACGTGAGGGCAAATGCTTTAACTATAGAATTGGAATGATTTATCAATGCACATGAAACAATGCCATCATGATTTCTTACTTGCATTGTATACGTAGAGAATTTTTTTTTCTTTCTTTTTTTTTTTTTATAAATATTACGAGATTTTCTCACATTTGAAGTGCTAAATTTATCTTTCGTTCTGAATACGACTTATCATGACTACAACTTATCTCTCGTTCTGAATACGACTTATCTTGACCACAAAGTGTTCCGATAAATTTCAAATTCCTACAAATTAGGCACCAAAAATTCGTCTTTTTGAAGGTGCCAATTTTTCAAGTGCACCACACATTTTGGTTTCTTTTCCTTCCTTTTTTCAACTTAAATGCATCTCGATTTAAATTTTTTGCCACTTAGTGCATTGGTCTAGCGATGTTCTTCTTTATCCGATATGTTAGTGATTTCGAGTTCGACTCTCGGTAAATGATGATGTCGATATCTAATATTTATATTGTAATCACCCAAAGCCAATATCATTGTATATAAAACAAAATCTTAAAATTTGAACTATAACAAGTTGGCTTGGTGAGTTAGGTGTTTCGAGGCCTCGTATGCTAAATGTAACGACCCATCCCAGAAACTAAAGTTTAGATAGTGATTAAGATGGGATTAGTGAGCTGAATTGGTGGTTAGTTGGTCTCGTTGGGGTCGTTAGGGTAGAATGACGATTTTCCCCCTGGTTTGGGCAAAAAGTTGACTTTTAGTTCGGATGGTCCAATGGACTTTGACCGGTGACTAGGACGTAGTTTAGGACATCACGAATCCGAAGACAGGTGGCACGCCCGATTCCGACATCCAAGGAGGAAGTTATGACGTTCGGAAGGTTGAGGGTGACAGGACCCGCCCCGATCCCACAGGGACCACAAGGGGACGTGCCCTGCTCCCGTCTGACACCCAATAATTCATACCAATTTTAACCTCAAAACATTTAAAAGCATAAATAACCAAATTAAAGTCATACATAAAATCCGAATTAAACGAATGTCAGACAAGGGATATAATCCAACATTACAAATTTGCGAGCACGACTCTAAAGTAATCCTGCGGGTACACCGCCCAGCAGGGGTTCAGGTACGCAGAAGTAGATCTATGCCTCAGCCTCTGGTTCCTCCTCTACCTCAGTTTCCCGACCTGGAGGGGTTATCAAAACAGTAAGGGTGAGTGGACCGAAATTCAAGTTTATGAAATCGTTTGATAAGTAAAACATATAATTTACCCCTCCGTTTTCCAAACATGCGTGCATCATAATTCAAAATCATATAACCATATAATATGAACCATAAGGCATATAATAAAACCATAACCATAATTTTAGTTGCTGCACTATACACTCCAATCCCGACATCCCTGATGTCTGACGTCCCTGACGTCCAATAGGTCACAATCACAAGGCTACGCGTGCCACTCGGGTCTCAATTTCCGAGTTCAATCCCCGAACCCCATTCGGGTACAGCATCCCCGATGCTTAGCGTCATAGACGCTGGACGTTCTAGACGTCCGTGACCTCTCCGGGGTACCTCATCCGGAGGAGACAATACAATATGGAAGGATCTATACAGTGCAGTAACAAATACATTTTATTGATATCCACATGCAAACATATATATACATAGATAGAATCCGAACCAATCATTCAGTTTCATCGGACGGGTCTCAAGCCCAAATACCGTGAAACGTGCCATAACCATATTTTCCATATCATCAAAACCATCATTGTTTTAGCATGTGAATAAGTATAATAAAACCAGAAAACATTTATGCACACAAGGGTTTAAGAAAATGGCCCACTCACAGTACAATCCTGCTAGAAACCGAACGTATACCCTCGTCCTGGTACAAATGTACAATCCCTGTCAAGTCCAAGTATTCGTAAAGGTCAAATTAAACCCCCAACATTCAACCATGAAAGCCTAGGTCGAAACCGACCCGGGAAAGCCGCCCGAACGCGCTTTCCAAGGCAATAAACCTTATTTTGACCAACTTAAAGATCTCCGATCGACCCGAAACCACCGCCATTGGATCCGGATCGTCGAAACCTAAAGAATGGTGGTGGTCCCACCAAAAACACTGTTCACACGCGCCCCCACGCGCCGGTCAACGCAGGAACAGTTCCTGCTGACGTCATCGCTGACGTCACTGCTGACGTCAGCATGACGTCATGCTGACGTCATCTGACAGCTGTCAGGTCTGACATGTCAGACTCTGACAGGTGCCACGTGTCAACATCTGATTGGTCCACCACACTGATCTGTCAGACCACGTGTCAGATCTGACATGTGCCACGTGTCAGCACGGCACTGGTCCACGTCACTGACATGTCAGTGACACGTGGCAGTCCCTGACTGGTCCACGTCACTGACATGTCAGTGCTGACTGTGCACTGACATGTGACACGTGTCGGCTCACGGTTGGTCCACGTCATCTGACAGACTGACAGGGTGCCACGTCAGCACCACTGTCATCAGACGGGTTGACCCGTTTTCCTGCAACTCGGGTCGATCAGATCCGCGATCACGACCCGGTTGCCATTTCTTCATTTCTTCATCATTTTCGTTCCTTTTAATTCCTAATTACTCGTCCTAGTCCCTAGATTGGTTCTAAGTAATTAGAATTGAGAAAAACGGATTGAATCGAGGGCCTACCTCGAAGAACAGCACCGGCCTCCCGTCGCTGTTGTGCCACCGCCCTGAGCTCCACCGGCCACGGGCTCCAATCCAGAAGGTTCCTGGAGGTTCCTAGAGTTGATTAGGATTGATCACGGACCAGTTTAAACGTGGGAAATGATTTACCAAAAATCTGGGTTGAAACCGCCACGGGTTTCCCCTGCTTCGTTCCGCGCCGCCGTCTGCCGCCGTCCACCGCCGTGCCTCCGTCCTTCCCCGTGAGTCCAGCAACACACAGACACAGGGACAGGGAGTAGTGCGGGTGTGATGGATGAAATGGGCAGTGTGTGTGTGGGTTCGGGTGAGAATTATATAGAAATGGAGGGAAAGCTGCTCAAAGATTTGAACGGCCCAGATTTGATCTCCAGATTAGATCAAGGGCTGAGATTAGATCTGGGGTTTTCAATCCAAAGGCTGAAATTTAAAGCTGATTCAAATGTTTAATAATCCAATAGTGGATCTGATCCAATCTAGCCAATGGGTGAGTGACACTTGTCACTCACCAGATGTCCTCCAATCAGATTTCCTGAATTTAATATTCGACACGAAAACCGAGACACGAACTTCCCGAATTCACGTTTCTGACCATAACTTCCTCGTACGAAGTCCGATTTCGGCGTGCCGCCTGTCTACGGACTCAGGACGTCGAGGCCTACCCAACGGTCCTTGAGTCAACTGAAAATTAGTTGCCAAAAGAAAAGTCAACATTTTCCCCCCGAGAGTCCAAATTACGGTAATGCCCCTGAACTTCCGATAGCCATAACTTTTACCCTGATCGTCCGAATTGGACGTGCCACCTGTCTATGAACTCGTGACGTCCCGAACTACGTCACGGTCATAGGTCAAAGTTCATTTAGTTCATCAAAAAAAAGTCAACAATTTGACCATACCATTCACAGGGGTAAAATCGTCAAATCACACATTAAATTACAATATGGAAATCCTCGAATTTCCGGGGTGTTACAGAGGGCATAATCGTAATTTGGCTAAATTAAGGGGGAAAAGTTGACTTTTTGTACGAACGGGTTTTGGTATGTTGACCTATGACCGTTAGATAGATCTCATCGTCCTGAGTTCGATGACAAGCGGCACGTGTTCGTCGGACTTACGATGTGGGAGTTACGGGTCTAGAAAGATAGTGGCAAAATTGTAAATTGGATTAAAAGGAAGGGCAATTTAGTCTTTTAGTTGCCTGGGGATTTGTGCAGAGAGAAGCAGATGAAGGGCTGAGATTGGGCCATGTGGGAGAGTATGGAGAGGATTTGTGACATGTGGCAGGTGTGTAGTGGGTTCTGGGGGGTTCTCATGTGTGCACGGTCCAAATAATTGGGGTGCAACCATGCAAGTGTGCGTGGTTGTTCGCAGAGAAAAACGGAAACAGAGAGGGAGCAAATTGAGAGAATTGATCGGTTATGGTGTGTGTGTTGGTGAGTTGTGAGGGTGTGAGAGTGACCAGAGAGGGAGAGTGAGACAGGAAGAAGGTTAGACGGTGTGAAGGCGGTGTGTGAATGAACTGGGAGCTACGAGAAAACCAGGGGTGAAAAGCAGGGAGGTTGTGAGACTCGTGGCGGTGGCGGCCGTGTACGGTGCCAGTGAACTCGAGAGGAGGTGGAGACGACACTGTGGACTCCAGGGAACGTGGCGGTGAGCACGGCGGTGGACGGTTGCAGGTAATTTCTAATCTCTGGGTCTATACTCTGTTTTTTCCGTCGAGTTCAAGTTGAAAGTCGTGAGTCACGGGGTTGAATCGAAGCTTATAGGGAGGTCTAGGGGACTCAGGGGAGTCCTAGGAGGTCACTGGTTGTGCTGCCGTGACGGGGGGTGCACGGTGGCGGTTGGCACGACGGAGGGGACTCTGTGTGCTCTATTTTTGCCGTGAGTTTCAGACGAAAAGTCGACGACTTAGGGAGTGAGTCGAGGGCTTCTGTGAGTTGGGTGTGACTCAATGAGGTCCTAGGAAGAGTTTGGGATAGCCACCGTGACAGGAGGTTACTTGGGTGGCCGAAAAGGAAAACAGGGCAGGCTTTGGGTTTTCCTTCGAGCTTGAGTCGATGATGTAGGGGCCGTGTCGAGGTTTGAGGAGTTGGGGAAAGGATAGGGTAGGTCTGGACGAAGCTGAGGGTGAAGAAAGGAGGTGTTTTGGTGCAGGTACGGCGAAGAACCGCTCTCGCCGGTTCAGGTTGCAGGCTACTGGTGCGAACCGGGTCGACGTGAGGTTGAAGGTGCACTGTAGCAGGCGCGTGAGGGCCACGCGCAGCCACTTTGGGCGGCGCGTGGGGGCGCGTGCGGCTGTTCTAGGGAAAATGGTCAACATGGTCTTTGGTCTAGGAGTTGTATTGAGTCCATTGGAAGTGGTTTCGAGTTATTCGGACGTTGAATCGAAGTAGTTTCGCGAGGGTGAAAGTTTAGGGTCCCGGTTTCTTACGTTTAGGATTCGGGGATTTTTGAGGGAATTTAGGTGGACCTTTGTAAGTGTGTTAGTAACGTAATTGGGTAGTTATTGACAGGATCGGGAGTTCCCGAGGAAGCCGAGGAACGTACGAGACGTTCAGGACGCAATTGAGGGCTCGGTACTGTGAGTGTACCCCTTCTCTAAACTCGAGCATGCATAACTTGACAGGACCCACCCCGATTATCGCCTCGATAATCGGGAAGCATCCTGCTCCAGTCTGACAATCGAATCAAAAAGACCGGAAACTAGTTAAAATTACAACACACCCATTGTCAGACCAGGGAGATTAAACAAATACATCCGACTGGACGTCAAGTCCACAGTTTCACAGAGCAATATTACAAAACGAGTTAAAGAAACAAGTCCTACTCTGTGAACTAACTACTCCGCAACGGAAAAACTTTATGCCTCCGCCTCTGCCTCGGCGCTTGCCCCCACGCTTGTTCCACGACCTGGAGGGAATTTAAAACAACAAAGTGTGAGTGGACCGAAACATAAGCTTTATAGGGAAAACAGTTTTTTTTCCAAAATCGGGTTCGCCCTCCAGTTTTGTAACACGCATGCATAACCAAAGATTCAAATTTTGCATTTTAAACTTTTGAAAACTCTTTTTCCGAAACACATGGAAAACGTTACAAAAGATCACCATAATTCATGTAAAAACCATCTAATAATTCCAGGTTTCAGAAACCGTCATTTTGAACATTAATTGCACAAATCAAGTAAAACGTGAATCATTAACCACAATTATGCCGTTGGATCCATCCGAGTCTTTAAACTCAACATTAGGCCTTCCCGGGATATCAACGAGTCTTTAAACTCAAAACACGATTAGTAGGCCTCGGGGGTATCATAATAATCGAGTCTTTAAACTCACGAGTCTTTAAACTCAATTTTCGGGCCCGCCCCCAAAATCAACATACCGGGTCTTTAAACCCAAAACCAGATCCAACCATCAACCGGGTCTTTAAACCCAAAACCGTTTTTAAACATAGTAAATCAGGATTCATCACAAATCTTTTTCCAACGTTATTCCAAAAACATTTCTCATCGTAACAGGACTCATGCCCGAATTCACATGTAAATTCCAACACATGCAATTAACAGAAAATTTCTTCACAATATGATCAAACGTCATAAATCCGAAACATGCATATTCATAACCTGATACTTCATCAAAAATTATCACGCATGCATAGGCAGAAACCGTAATCTCGAAATGCGTGAAATACGATAATTATCTCGAAAAACGTGAAAACAAGTAAAACCGATATATCATCTCACCATCGTAAAATCATATGTAAAACCATGAGATAAATAAGCAAAATAGTCATGCATGCCCAATTTAAAAAAAAATCCAAAAAGTCCACTCACAGTGTTAGGACGCGTCAATCGCGTCCCGCGTGCTCCTCCGTAGCTTCGGAAGTGTCCGGGCCTGTGAAAACGTACAAGAAGGGTTACAAACATCCCAAAATAACTCGTAGGATTTTTCCTAATTTTCCCGCATTTTCGGCGAAAAATAAACTTAAAGACTGAATCTTCCGGACTCCCGAAATTATCCCGAATGACTCCCGATCGATTCGAACTCTAAAGATAAAATGTTAATTAAACTGTAAGGATTAATTCTCATGTTGACTGTGATCGGAGTTGACGTCACACGCGCCGTCACGCGCCGCCCAAAGTGGCTGCGCGTGAAAGCCACGCGCCAAGCTACAGTACCTTCGTCCTTACCCGAATCAACTGATAAACGGGTCTAATACCCGCGACTCAACCCGACCAGTTCAAGCCCAATTCTCAATCAATTCCTCTCGTTTTTGATCCTATTATCTTCCCTAATCCTTTAATTTTAGGTCTGTAATGAAGGTTAACCTCGACTAGTACCCAAACGACCCAACTCAAACTCGAACAGTCGAACAAATCGACATTCTGGAACTCACCCAAACTAACCCCAATCTCAAATTATTTTCACCAGTAGGTTAAGGGGATTCATACGAACACAATGGTACCATCAATTGGTCTCGCCGTTACCTGGAAGTCGTCGTCCTCAAGCTCGAAAATACTCAGAACCAGGGTACTCCGTTCTTGGCCAATTCGTGAATGTCGTCCTTCGAATTTGACGTGGTTGGTTTCCTTTTGCTCCCAGAAGACTAGAATGGCCCCTGGTTTCGATCAACAAACCTCAGAAATCGAATTCAGTTTTTCCCTCCAACTGGTTCAACTCTGAACCGTAGCTCAGGTTCCTGGGCGAAACGGGCTCCAATCCCTTCAGTTCTTGCACCGTAGTGATCCTAACACTCCCAGAAGTCTCACCGTGTGTTTAGTTTAATCCTTCGACCCTCAGAATTTGAACTCTGCGATTTCCCCCCCAGAAACCCGAAATGGTTCAACACTGGTTCTCTCAATCTCTCTCAGTTTTTCCACCGCAGAAAGGACGCAAATGAGTCCCTAAGTCCAACAGCAATCAGAGTAATCGATTCAAACGGCCAGCAACTCGTGGGAGACACTCTGAAGTCTCTGAAAACGGTTTCCCGCAAGCACAGAGGCCACGGCCATTCCTCACTCTCCCGTGCTCTGAGCTCTGCCCAAACGTGCACCAAGGTCACTCAATCCTGCTTCCACTGCCTAAAACTACATAAACAAAACGTCTGAGCCCCCCACTAGCCATAAACAATTGCACGCACAAAACCCACGGCCGTGCACTCTGTTTTTCACGGTGGTGAACAGTAACCACCGTGAAATGACCAAAATGCCCCTCTGTGCAATAATTACCAAAATGCCCTCCAACATCCGTGACCCATAACTCGGTCATCCGACGTCCGTTTCAAGCGTGCCGCCTGTCGTTGTACTCGGGGCGTCGAGACGAACATAACGGTCTTCGAGTCAAATGAATATCAATTGTCAAACAAAAAGTCAACTTTTTCCCCTTATAACGCCCAAATTACGATAATGCCCCTGAACTTCCGAACATCATAACTTTCACTCCGAGCGTCCGAATCGGACGTGCCACCTGTCTATGAACTCATGACATCCCGAACTACGTCACGGTCATCACTCAACGTCCGTTCGACCTCCAACTCGAAAAGTCAACAAATCGACCACACAAACACAAGGGTAAAAACGTCATTTTATTCAATATTTAATAATATTACATTTCCAGAACGTCCGGGGCGTTACATAACTGTTCTCTATACTTGTTTTATGGTTTTAATCATGATTCTATGCTTATCGAATATGTTTTGTTGGTTTTACATTGTTGCACATTTTTCGAGGAAATTTGGTATTTGGCACGTTTTACGAGAAATGTCAATTTCTGAGTAAAATGTCATGTTTTGGGGGTTTTCAAAGGATAAATGGTTTGAATGCTTATAAAGGGATTTTGAAACATGATTTGGTGACTAAAGGATTTTCGGTTTTAGAATCGGATTTTGGAAAGCGGAATTTGGTTTTAAAGTTGAAAAGTGGATTTCCGGATTTGGGTTCGGAATGACGGTTCGGGATGCCCGAAGGGCATCAGGCCGGTGATTTCGGATTCGGGTTTGGATGTGGATTTGGAAAAAGGTTTTCAAATGGTTTTGGATTGGATTTGATGGATCTGGTTATTAGGTTTAAAGACCCGGATATTGATTTGACGGGGGACGGGCCCGGATTGGGTTTAAAGACCCGGATTGAGTTTAAAGACTCGGGAGTTTAAAGACTCGGATATATTGATATTTCCCCCGTAGGCCTGTTGAGTTTAAAGACTCGGGAGTTTAAAGACTCGGATATTATTGAGGCCTGGATTGAGTTTAAAGACTCGGGAGTTTAAAGACTCGGATAGATCCAGCAGGTTTGATCGGAAAAGAACGGTTTGATATTCACGGTTTATGATACGGTTTTATGATGCTCATGATATGACTTTTATACCCGTTTTATAGTGTTTCGGTTTCTTATGATGTTTTATGGTGATTGATTTATAACTATGTTGATAACTGAGTTATGCATGTGGTTTCAAAACGGAGGGTAAAACTCGGTTTTCTTACAAAATGGTTTTAGAACTTTCTTTTATTCTGGTCCACTCACACCTTCTGTTTTAAATTGCCCTCCAGGTCATGGAGATAGTGCGGGGTCTTGACGTCGAGGCAGCGTCTGAGGCATAGAAATTACGAGAGGGATCCCGGAGTATTTTGTTTTAATTTCCGTGTGCGTGTATGTAGGATAATAGTTTTCTTTCTTTTTATTGAGTACTATGCTCTGTAAACTGTTGACTTCGGGATATGTAGTATAAGTTCTCCTGCGTCTGAGTGTCTATGTGTCAGGGTGTCAGACGGGAGCAGGATTTACCTCGGTTTTCGGGGTGAAACCGGGGTAGGTCCTGACAATTGGTATCAGAGCATAGGTTTGTCGCGTTTGTTGGGGTTTGTCTGTTTGTGAGGTTGTGTTTTGGTTGTCTGACTACTTCTATGCCTCTTTCAGCGTGATGCCTCCGAGACGTGGACCCTCTCCACGACCTGAAGAAGAAACGGCGAGGGGAACTGAGAGTACCACGATTGAGCGAGCCCAGCGGCTCGGAGCTACTACTTTTAGTGGTGGGGCTGATCATGAGGAAGCCCAGAGGTGGATTACGAGACTTGAACGGATCTTTGCAGTGATGCATTGTCCACCGGAGGATCGGGTGTTACTGGCTATATTTTTACTGGACGGTGCGGCGTACGAGTGGTGGTATACCCTCGAGTTGTCTGGTTGGGATGCCCACACTGTGACTTGGGAGACGTTCAGGGAACGATTCCTAGAGCATTATTACCCTCGTTCTTTCCGAGATGCCAATGAGGCTGAGTTTCTGCAGCTTCAACAAGGGAATCTGAGTGTAGCTGAGTACGAACAGAAATTCCAGATGTTGTCACGGTTTGTTCCTGCGTTCATGGTTACTGAAGCCGAGAAGTGTCGTAGGTTTGAGTTGGGCCTGCGAGGTGAGATTCGAGCCATTGTGACGGCTGGATCGTTTGCTACCCTCCGAGAGTTGTCGGATGCTGCGGTAAGGGTTGAGGCTAGTTTGCCGGTGCGACGCCGGGAGCCATCTTTTTCTGGAGCTTCGAGCCAGAGGACACCAAAGAGAGGTAACTTCAGTGGAGCATCATCGTCGGGTGATGATCGTTTTGGTAGACCTGGTAGTTTCCAGAGTTCAGGATTTCGTGGTTACCGAGCACAGCCGACTCCGCAAGTTAGTGCGACGTCTGTTGCGTCGACAGGGCGACCAGGTCTTTCCGGTCGGGATGTTTGTTTCTACTGCGGAGAGCGAGGTCATTTCCGACGTGAGTGTCCACTATTGCCACAGGAAGGTGGTTTAGGCCGAGGAGTAGCGGAGCCTGGACAGAGTACAGCGTCAGGGACAGCGGGCACTAGAGGAGGTGGTGGTGGAGCCACTAGTAGTTCGAGGGGACATGGTAGAGCGTCGGGATCTCAGGCCCGAGTGTTTTCGATGACTCAGCAGGAGGTTCAGTCGGCACCAGATGCGGGGACAGGTATTTTTACTATTTTTGGATGTGTTGTACCTACTTTGTTGTTGGATCCCAGGGTAGAGTCTAGGATGTTCCCTAGGTGACCTGGGGAGTGTTACAGTGGAAGGATGACGGAGGGAATAGGAAAGGAGTGACTATAACTGATCGATATGAGGTTATTGAAGGAGAGAACCCACAATCTAGAGTTTGCCTTTAGGACTTTGTAGATTTATTCCGATAGTGGCCGAAGTAGCAGCTGAGGGAGATAGGTGTTCGCTTGTCTGGGTTAGTATCCGAGTGGGTTCTGGGAAGTGTCAAGGTACTACGTGAGGATGTACTTTATGCCTTCTATTGGGTGTTCTTTATGAGGTATTTTAAATATCTTTGTTTACTGTTCATAGAGTTTCCCTTGCGTACACCATGCAGTGTAATTGGTAGTTGGGGACGGAGTGAAATACCCAAGGTGGAGATGATAGGCAGGAAACCTAGGCGAAGTTGTTGTTAACTTAGTATTGAGTACCGGGTAGGAGCCCCTAGGTTTCGGGAACTAGCTGTGGAATTTCGGGGACGAAATTCTTTTTAGGTGGGTAGATTGTAACGACCCGTCCCAGAAACTAAAGTTTAGATAGTGATTAAGATGGGATTAGTGAGCTGAATTGGTGGTTAGTTGGTCTCGCTGGGGTCGTTAGGGTAGAATGACGATTTTGCCCCTAGTTTGGGCAAAAAGTTGTGTAATGACCCGTCCCGAATATCGGGATTGAATATTAATTAATTATGATTTAGAATGACTAATCGGGGATTATTTGAGTGAAATCGGACGAAACGTGCAAAATGACCGTTTTGCCCCTAGCGTGGGCAAAATGTTGACTTTTAGTTCGGGTGGTCAAACGGACTTTAACCGAGGACTGTGACGTAGTTCGGGACGTCACGAGTTCATAGACAGGTGGCACGTTCGATTCCGACATTCGAGGTGAAAGTTATGATGTTCGGAAGTTGAGGGGTATTTTGGTAATTTGGCATATTAGGGGCCAAATGTTGACTTTTTGATCGGGAGGTCCGATGGACGTGGGCCAAGGCTCGTTACTTAGGTCTCGTCGATACGAATCCAACGACAGGCGGCATGCCGAAATCGGAGATTCGACGACGAAGTTATGGTCACGGAATCGGGCTCGATTAACCGAACGAACCGAGAATCAAATAATATTTTAATATGAACAGTACCCGGTGACTGTGCACATTCGGATGAGTGACAAGTGTCACCCATCCCCTAAAATCTGGTCCATGTTTCCCTCCCAACACCATCATTACAACATCATCATTTATCCTTCATCATTTCTTCCATTTTTTCCCCATTTTTTCCTCTTCTTTGTTTTCTTACCCGTGTGAGGGGAATCAGAATTGGGAGAATTCAGCTCTCTTTCACAACCAATTTTGAGGGGAATTTGAGAGCTTTGAGAGATGGATTCAACTGGGTAAGAACAGGAGATTGGGAGTGAGCTGAGGAATTGAATTTCGGATTTTAAACAATTTGGGGGGGAAATCAAATTGGAAGAATTGAGCCGTGGGGAGAGGAATTGAAGCCTCATTTAGCTTTCTGGGATCAATACGAAACGATCTGCAACAAGAACGAAGGGAATTGGGGTCGAATTGTGGAAGAACAGAAGGAGGGTGGCCTCTGAAATTTCGAGATTGAGTCGAGGAATTGGAGGCTTTGATTGTTGAAATTGAGCTGGGGATTATGTTCCTGAGGATCCCACGATGCTTCTGGGTCCATCAATTGGAAGAAAATGGTTGAGATTGACTGAACTCCATGGTTGCACAGTGACGAAGAATCGAGTTTGAGTCGTGAAGTTTGAGCCACGGATTGATTCAATTGATTTGGGGAAAAGGTTTACCTGAGTCCCTTGATGCTTCTTGGTGAATCAATTTAAGGAAATCGTGTGGAATTGAGGGAGTTCTGATGTTGAACAGTGTGCGGGGTGTCCTTCGATTGTTCATCTTTGATCGTGAGGATTGAGGTAATGTTTCAAGTAATTGATGTTTCAGACCTCTAATTAGACTTGTAACGAAACTAATTGAATGTTCAATTGATGAATTCAGTGTCGAATTGGTAGGATTGAAACCGGGTCTAATCGCGGGTTGAATGACCCGTTTTACAGACAAACGGGTGAGAGGGACAGCACTGTAGCAGGCGCGTGGGTTTCACGCGCAGCCACTCACGGCGGCGCGTGAGGGCGGGTCCGGCCTAGTATCAAGGTGAGGTCAACATGACTTTTGATCCTCTCAGTGTAACGAACATTTTGACGTTGATTTCGGGGAAATCGGATATTGTTTCGATAATGTTCCGCGTATCCGAAGTTTTGTATTACGTTAAAAATACGTATTTAAATCCCGGAAAAATTGGGGAAAATTATATGATGTATTTTGAGATGTTAGTAACCCTCTATAATGATTTTGGACAAGAGTTGTGATTTTCAGATTTTACGGAAAAACGTGCAGCTCGGAAACGGACCGTTTTGGACGGTGTGTGTGTGAGTGGACTTTGTTTTCTAACCGTGATGCATGCATATATGATTTCTAATGCCTTATTATATGATTTTATATGCTTGGGCATGATTTATGTTTCAATACGGTAATTTCTCGGTTTTATGATTATTATATATTTATTATTGGGTGATTTCCGAGAAATTATGAAATTTGGTAAAAATGATATTTGGACTCGGGTTATGAGTCAGTGATTGATTTTGTGGATTTACGTGAAAATGGCAACGGAGGTTGCAACGCATGGATTTGCGTGATAATGATATTGTGGGCATGAGAACCCAAGTGAATAGTGATTTTGACTCGGATTTGGAGTCATTTGTGAAATTAATGATTTATTGGGATTTTATGATTATTTTAATCAGTCTTTCGGGCACGTTTTATGAGGAACGTGCAAATGATGTTTTGGGTTAGGCCCGGAGTCTAAATGATTTCTAAAATGATATTTTGACTTGGTTGGTGAGTCAATAATGATTTCCGGATTATTCTATTGATTTAAATGTGATTTTAACGGTTTATGTGTAAAAGGTATTTTGGGCTTGAGACCCAGTTGAGAATGATCTTGACTTGGTATGAAGTCAAGATTTGATTGAAATGTTTTGGGATGTAATTCCCGGGATGGTTTTCATTGTGATTGTGATATTCCCAGACGGTCAGTGCTTGGGGGGAATTACCCAGACGACCGGAGCTTGGGGGATGTGATTGTAGGATCGGGAGTTGATCCTATGGTAGTCAGCTTCTCGGATGAGACTGAGCCTGGATGTACCACTCGGAGGTGTCTGAACCTGGGGATGTGTTCGCCCAGAGGTGACTGAGCCCGAGGGGGTTGAGCCCAGAGGTGTCTGTTCCCGAGAGAGTGACTGGATATTGGCCTACGCGTAGTGCAGCACTTGTGAGTAGTGCAGTTTGATTGATTGTGCACTTGTGAGTAGTGCAGATGTGATTTGTGATATTTGATGCACTTGTGAGTAGTGCGGTTTGATTGGATTGTTATAGTTCTGGAGCACTGGTGATTAGTGCTGATTGATGTTGTTGTGATGATGTACTGGTATTGAGTACGGATTTTTGGTCTTTGTGGCCAGGTGTAACAACCCGTCCTGAGAATCGGGATTACTAGAGTGATTAAGGTGTGATTAGTGAGGGTAATCAAGGGTTAGGTAGTCCCGAGGGGTCCGGGAACCTAGAATGACGATTTTGCCCCTAGGTCGGGCAGAAATGTTGACTTTTATTTCGGGTGGTCAATTGGGGATTGACCAGTGATCAGGACGTAGTTTAGGACGTCACGAATCCATAGGCAGGTGGCACGCCTGATTCCGACATCCGAGGAGGAAATTGTGATGTTCGGAAGGTTGAGGGCATGACCGTAATTTGAGTAAATTAGGGGGAATAGTTGACTTTTTGAGTAATCGTGTTTTGGTAGGTTGACCTAGGATGGTTAGATAGTTCTTGTCGTCCTGAGTTCGATGACAGGCGGCACGTACTCATCGGACTTACGATGAGTGAGATACGGGTCTAGAACGTTAGTGGCGAAACCGTAAAATGAGTTAAAAAGAAGGGTAAATTGGTCTTTATGCACATTGGGATTTGTGCAGAAAGAAAGAAATGGACGGTTGAGATTGGGCCATGTGGGAGTGCTTGGATGGGGGATGGTGACACATGACAGGTGTGTAGAGGATTCTGGTGGAATCCTGTACGGGCGCGGTCCTAATTAATTGGGGTGCACCTGTGTGTGCCCGTGTGTTTGTTCTTCGACACAGACAGAAACAGAGGGTGAGGCATTGGGAGAGAGTGATCGATTCTGTGCAAGGGGGAGTGAGGAGTGGTTTGTGAGAGTGACAGAGAGGAGTGTATGAGCTAATGGTCGTGAATTGGTGGAGGAATCGTGCACGGCGGCACGGTGGAGGTGCGGCAAAATTCTGGGGAAACAGGGAGGCCGTGAGATTGTGGTGGTGGCTACGCCGTGAGGTGGCTCAATCCAAGGTAGGAGGAGCTGTAGGAGGTTGCAGGGGACCCAACGAACACCGTGGCACGCGGCGGTGCGCACGGCGGAGCTGCAATCGAAAGGTGAGGTTTCCTGCTCTGTTTTCCCGTGAAATTTCAGTTCGAAAGTCGTGAGTCTAGGCTTAGTGTCGATGGGATTGAAGGTCAGGGTTTTGTTCAGGGAGGTCCTAGGTGTCGACTGGGATGGTCGCCGTGACGGGGGGTGTTCACGGCGGAGCTCGGTTGAAGTGGAGTCTCTATTCCTCTGTTTAGCCGTAAACTTCAAACGGTGAGTCGACGAGTTTGGGGGTGAGTCGAAGGTAATGGAGGTGTGGTCTAGGTTCAGTGAAGTCCTAGGATGAGTTTGGGGTAGCCACCGTGAAAGGAGGTGAGCTGGGTGGCTGGATCATGAAGCAGGGGAGTTTGGGGCTGTCTGGTTTTGAGTTCAGTCGACGGGCTAGGGACGGTGTCGAGGTGAACGAAGTTGGGGAATGGATTCGTGGTGTCTGGACGAAGCTGCTGGTGAAAGAAGGGATTGAAATGGTGGCCGGACGGTGGAGAATGCTTCTCGCCGGTCCAAGCCACGGCGGCTGGTTCAGCACAGTACGGGAGGTTGACGATGGTACTGTAGCTGGCGCGTGAGGGCCACGCGCAGCCACTTTAGGCGGCGCGTAGGGGCGCGTGCGGCGGCGTATGGAGAAGCGGTCAACAGGACTTTTGGTCTAGGAGTTGTGGTGAGTTCAATGGAGTTGGTTTCGAGTCAATCGGAAGTCGTTTGAGTGTAGTTCCGCGAGGGTGAATGTTTAGGGTCCCGGGTTTTAAGTCTTTGGTTCGGGGAATTTTAAGGAAATTAGGTAGTTGTTTCGTAGACGTATTAGTGACGTAATTTGGTGATTGTGAACAGGATTGGGATTTCCCGAGGAAGCCGAGGAACGGGCTAGACGTTCGGGACGCGAGTAGGGCTCAGTACTGTGAGTGGACCCTTTCTTTAAACTCGATCATGCATAACTGTTTTTATATACGTTTTGATGGTTTTACTTAAGACACTATGTTTATTGCATATGTTATGAAGGTTTTACGTGATTATACGTGATTGAGATGTTTGCACGTTTTTCGAGACGTTTTCGGGATTTTGCACGTTTTTCAAGAAAATGCTGGTTTTCGGATTTTGATGCCACATTTGGGGATTTCCACCTATAAAGGTTTTCGGATAATGATATATGGGTTATGAAATGTGATTTGTGATTACATGTGGTTTTGGTATGAAAATGGATATTTTTCCGGATTTGGGTTCGGAATGACGGTTCTGAACGCCGGAAGGGCTTCGGACCAGTGATTTCGGATTCGGGTTTGGATGAGGATTTGGTAAATGGTTTTCAAATGGTTTTGGGATTGGATTTGCTGGATCTGGATATTGGGTTTAAAGACCCGGATATATGTGACGGGGGACCGGCCGGATTGGGTTTAAAGACCCGGATTGAGTTTAAAGACTCGGGAGTTTAAAGACTCGGATATATTGATTTCCCCCGTAGGCCTTGAGTTTAAAGACTCGGGAGTTTAAAGACTCGGATATGATTAAGGTCTGGATTGAGTTTAAAGACTCGGGAGTTTAAAGACTCGGATAGGTCCAGCAGGTTTGATCGGGAAATGATGATTTCAGTTTTATGGTTTATGCTACGGGTTTTGTTACTCATGCCATGTTTTCCTTACTGTTCTATAGTGTTTCTGTTTCTTATGATGTTTTGTGACGTTTTATGAACATTGATTTATAACTGTGTTAACCACTGGTGGTTATGCATGTAGTTTTCAAAACGGAGGGTTAAACTCGGTTTTTCTGATAAATGGTTTTAGAAACTTTTCTGTTATTTTGGTCCACTCACATCTTCTGTTTTAACTTGCCCGCGGGGTCTTGACGTCGAGGCAGTGTCCGAGGCATAGAAGTGACGTGAGGGATCCTAGAAGAGTTTAAAGGCTTCCGTGTGCGTGTATTCATCGGTTTTATTTTCCTTGTATTTTCGTACTATGCTCTGTAAATGTTACCTTCGGGACATTGTGTTTAATTACTCCTGCGTCTGACTGAGTTACGTGAGTGTTACTTGGGTGTTGTGTCGGGGAGTCAGACGGGAGCGGGGTTTACCTCGGGTTTTGGGGTGAAACCGGGGTGGGTCCTGACACCAGGTGATTATGTTTTCACATGTTTTGGCCTGAGAGCCGGGATTTGATGTTTTATAACATGAACTGATTTGGTGAACATGAGTTTTATGGACCATAGGAAAATATGTTTTGATTTTATCGGTCACTCATGTTTTACGATATGCATGCAAGTTTGTGAAAACTGGAGGGTAAGATTGTATTTTGATAAATGTTTTTATAAGAGGTCATTTTTGTCCACTCACACCTTTTCTATTTTGTGACCCTCCAGGCCGTGGTACGACGTTCGGGACTGATCGTGAGGCAGTGACAGCAGCAGAAATCCCCGCAAACATCCCTTGTCTGGCAAGCACTGAAGGGGAGTTTCGGACCTTTAGTTGACTTGTCAGACGGGAGCAGGACCGGGCACGGTTTTTGACGTCCAGTTGGGACAGGTCCTGTCAAGTTGACTTTTAGTTTGGATGGTCCAATGGACTTTGACCGGTGACTAGAACGTAGTTTAGGACGTCACAAATCCGTAGACAGGTGGCACGCCCGATTCCGACATCCGAGGAGGAAGTTATGATGTTCGGAAGGTTGATGGCATAACCGTAATTTGGCTAAATTAAGGGGTAAAAGTTGACTTTTTGTACGAACGGGTTTTGGTATGTTGACCTAGGACCGTTAGATAGATCTCATCGTCCTGAGTTCGATGACATGCGTCACGTGTTCGTCGGACTTACGATGTGGGAGTTACGGGTCTAGAAAGAGTGGCAAAATTGTAAATTGGATTAAAAGGAGGGGCAGTTTAGTCTTTTAGTTGCCTGGGGATTTGTGCAGAGAGAAGCAGATGAAGGGCTGAGATTGGGCCATGTGGGAGAGTATGGAGAGGATTTGTGACATGTGGCAGGTGTGTAGTGGGTTCTGGGGGGTTCTCATGTGTGCACGGTCCAAATAATTGGGGTGCAACCGTGCAAGTGTGCGTGGTTGTTCGCAGAGAAAAACGGAAATAGAGAGGGAGCAAATTGAGAGAATTGATCGGTTATGGTGTGTGTGTGTTGGTGAGTTGTGAGGGTGTGAGAGTGACCAGAGAGGGAGAGTGAGACAGGAAGAAGGTTAGACGGTGTGAAGGCGGTGTGTGAATGAACTGGGAGCTAAGGGAAAACCAGGGGTGAAAAGCAGGGAGGTTGTGAGACTCGTGGCGGTGGCGGCTGTGTACGGTGCCAGTGAACTCAAGAGGAGGTGGAGACGACACTGTGGACTCCAGGGAACGCGGCGGTGAGCACGGCGGTGGACGGTTGCAGGTAATTTCTAATCTCTGGGTCTATACTCTGTTTTTCCCGTCGAGTTCAAGTTGAAAGTCGTGAGTCACGGGGTTGAATCGAAGCTTATAGGGAGGTCTAGGGGACTCAGGGGAGTCCTAGGAGGTCACTAGTTGTGCTTCCGTGACGGGGGGTGCACGGTGGCGGTTGGCACGACGGAGGGGACTCTGTGTGCTCTGTTTTTGCCGTGAGTTTCAGACGAAAAGTCGACGACTTAGGGAGTGAGTCGAGGGCTTCTGTGAATTGGGTGTGACTCAATGAGGTCCTAGGAAGAGTTTGGGATAGCCACCGTGACGGGAGGTTACTTGGGTGGCCGGAAAGGAAAACAGGGCAGGCTTTGGGTTTTCCTTCGAGCTTGAGTCGATGATGTAGGGGCCGTGTCGAGGTTTGAGGAGTTGGGGAAAGGATAGGGTAGGTCTGGACGAAGCTGAGGGTGAAGAAAGGAGGTGTTTTGGTGCAGGTACGGCGAAGAACCGCTCTCGCCGGTTCAGGTTGCAGGCTACTGGTGCGAACCGGGTCGACGTGAGGTTGAAGGTGCACTGTAGCAGGCGCGTGAGGGCCACGCGCAGCCACTTTGGGCGGCGCGTGCGGCTGTTCTAGGGAAAATGGTCAACATGGTCTTTGGTCTAGGAGTTGTATTGAGTCCATTGGAAGTGGTTTCGAGTTATTCGGACGTTGAATCGAAGTAGTTTCGCGAGGGTGAAAGCTTAAGGTCCCGATTTCTTACGTTTAGGATTCGGGGATTTTTGAGGGAATTTAGGTGGACCTTTGTAAGAGTGTTAGTAACGTAATTGGGTGGTTATTGACAAGATCAGGAGTTCCCGAGGAAGCCGAGGAACGTACGAGACGTTCAGGACGCGATTGAGGGCTCGGTACTGTGAGTGGACCTCTTCTCTAAACTCGAGGATGCATAACTGTTTTCTATACTTGTTTTATGGTTTTAATCATGATTCTATGCTTATCGAATATGTTTTGTTGGTTTTACATTGTTGCACGTTTTTCGAGGAAATTCGGTATTTGGCACGTTTTACGAGAAATGTCAATTTCTGAGTATAATGTCATGTTTTGGGGGTTTTCAAAGGATAAATGGTTTGAATGCTTATAAAGGGATTTTGAAACATGATTTGGTGACTAAAGGATTTTTCGGTTTTAGAATCGGATTTCGGAAAGCGGAATTTGGTTTTAAAGTTGAAAGGTGGATTTCCGGATTTGAGTTCGGAATGACGGTTCGAGATGCCCGAAGGGCATCAGACCGTTGATTTCGGATTCGGGTTTGGATGTGGATTTGGAAAAAGGTTTTCAAATGGTTTTGGATTGGATTTGCTGGATCTGGTTATTGGGTTTAAAGACCCGGATATTGATTTGATGGGGGACGGGCCCGGATTGGGTTTAAAGACCCGGATTGAGTTTAAAGACTCGGGAGTTTAAAGACTCGGATATATTGATATTTCCCCCGTAGGCCTGTTGAGTTTAAAGACTCGGGAGTTTAAAGACTCGGATATTATTGAGGCCTGGATTGAGTTTAAAGACTCGGGAGTTTAAAGACTCGGATAGATCCAGCAGGTTTGATCGGAAAAGAACGGTTTGATATTCACGGTTTATGATACGGTTTTATGATGCTCATGATATGACTTTCATACCCGTTTTATAGTGTTTCGGTTTCTTATGATGTTTTATGGTGATTGATTTATAACTATGTTGATAACTGAGTTATGCATGTGGTTTCAAAACGGAGGGTAAAACTCGGTTTTTTTACAAAATGGTTTTAGAACTTTCTTTTATTCTGGTCCACTCGCACCTTCTGTTTTAAATTACCCTCCAGGTCGTGGAGATAGCGCGGGGTCTTGACTTCGAGGCAGCGTTTGAGGCATAGAAATTACGAGAGGGATCCCGGAGTATTTTGTTTTAATTTCCGTGTGCGTGTATGTAGGATAATAGTTTTCTTTCTTTTTATTGAGTACTATGCTCTGTAAACTGTTGACTTCGGGATATGTAGTATAAGTTCTCCTGCATCTGACTGTCTATGTGTCAGGGTGTCAAACGGGAGCAGGATTTACCTCGGTTTTCGGGGTGAAACCGGGGTGGGTCCTGACACTAAAAGCACATATCAAGTTAAAATTAGTATAAGTTCTCCTGCATCTGACTGTCTATGTGTCAGGGTGTCAAACGGGAGCAGGATTTACCTCGGTTTTCGGGGTGAAACCGGGGTGGGTCCTGACACTAAAAGCACATATCAAGTTAAAATTAGTATTATTAAACATGTTTGTTAATTTTAAAAAATCCATATAAAACAAATTTTCGAATCTAAGAAGGGAATTTAGTAGACTTAGGGGACCGTATTAAATTCGTATTTATATAGATAATTGTAGAATTGTTGAAGTGATTTACTTTTATAAATTTAGTCGATTATTATCGACTTATATTAACTTTTACAGAGTTATTGATGAAATTATATATACTTATATTACAGAGTTTTATAGATTTTTGTATTGAAATTTATAAAATTTGACAGATTTTTGCAAAATTCTAGATTGAATGTTGTAAAATTTGATAATTTTTTTTTCAATTTGAAGGTTTTTTATTTTAGAAAAATTAATGAGTTTTATAAACAGATCATATTAGTTTGATTAATTATTTATAATAAAACCAATGAAAAGCTAACAAATCAATCTGGGAAAAAAAAATTAAGCAAATAATAATTTTATAAATAAATCAATCTCATATTTTTTTTATTAACACTAAAAACCCTAACAATTAATGAGAGGCTAGCCATCATTGTAATAGTGTATGATAGTTTGACATCATCATAAAAGTATAAGTTTTATAGACCATGATCATAATTGATGATTAGTAACTAACTAGAACTATACAAGATAAATATTTTGACATGATAAAGAAACATGAATATATATATATATGTGAAAACAAGAGTATGTATATTTATAATTCTTCTTACATGATGAAAATAAGAATACACACAATAATAAGGTCTAATAATTGAACATCACCAGATTCCTTTGATGCGTATATAATAATAGGTTACTAACAATTTCTTAGTAAATATACAGTTAATAAATCTAATTTGTTCAAAAGACATTATATATAAACTAATTAGATTGATCGTTTTAAATCGATCACGAAGATGATAAGAAAATTTGGTTCACGAATCCAAATTGATCAATTTCACCCAATTTTTTTTTCCAACTTGTGATTAGGGTGTTTCCTACCTGTGATTAGGGTTTTATAGGAGAAAAACAAGCATTCCATAGATAATATTCTAATTAGTAAACCCTAATTATGAAAACAAACACCCTAGAAATTATTTTCATCAAGAGAAAAAATTCAAATTGAACGACGAGTTCAACGAGTAAGATAGAAATGTTCCCATGCAAAAAAGAAAAACATGAAAAATGTATGAAAGTATTTGAGGTAGAGGTAAGAAAGTGAAATGACTTTAGTATGTATATTTTACATCTCTAATTTTACAAAAGTTGAAAATTTAATGAATTTAATAAATATCAATTCAGTTTTGGAAATCACTCAACTTTTATTAATTCCTAAAAAATCGTGATTGAATACCTGTAAAAATTTGAATTAAATACCTGGTAAATTATACAAACTCTTTAAAACTCTAAATGAAATACACTTAGAATTAGAAATCAACAAAAACTCTATAAAAATTGATCAAATTCTATACTTAATACGCCCACCTTGGAGAAGGAAATTGCTTCATTCCTGGTTTTTGTATCAAAGAACATAAACAAATATATAAAATAAAAATAAAAGAATATAGAAATTAGAGAGAATTTATTGGAAAGAAATTATGAGGAGATCTTATTCAAAAAAACGGAGACAACAACAGGATTATTTGATGCAGACAAGGGTAAGTTAGTCAAAAATACAAGGCCATAAGGAAAGCTCCTAATCGTATCATTGCTGCACCCTCTCGCACGCTAATTTAATCACCACTTTCCGTGTGTTTATTTTACGGGGAAAAGTCTTTGCTCTTTCTTATGAAATTAAATTTCCGCGAAATTTCAATATCCAGCACCTCCCTGGCTCCCTTCGTCTCTAAGATCCTTCGCTGCTTTTACTAAGTCCCATAATCCGAAATCTCCAATTTTTTTATTACATTTTATGATCACACGCTTTGCCGGAATCAATACGGCATCTCTTTTCTCAGGGTCTGAGAAAGTAATCAGGGAGTTAAATAACTTCGCAAGCTCAAAAAGCTTTGATTTTTGAAGAAGATCGGAAGGTTCGGATTTGAAGAATCAAAATTTTCATTCGCCATGCTTCACAGGAGCTTCAAGCCAGCCAAATGGTAATTCTTTCTCGTTTTTTCTTGTTTTCTTCCTTTAATATTATTCACGGCCTGTTTGGTTTCCGCGAATCCATGAAGAAAAATTGAAACAGAATTTTGTACTTGTACAATTGCTCTTGTGCGGTTGACTCGGTTTCTGAAGATTTTCGATTTTTTTATTACTGAAATTGTGTTGTGTGTATTGGAATTCTACTGTTTGATTGATGAATTTAGCGGGTTTGATTGGTTTCGGTGCAGCAAAACGGCATTGAAGCTTGCGGTTTCGCGGATTAAGCTATTGAAGAACAAGAAAGATGCACAAGTAAAGCAGATAAAGCGAGAAGTGGCCCAATTGCTTGAGTCCGGTCAGGACCGGACTGCTAGAATTCGGGTTTGTGTCTGTCCTTTTTCTATTCGAATCATCATCAAAGTTTTGTTTTTTTCTGGATTGGGATTTTAAATTCACTGTTTTGTTCTGGTATCTTATAGTATGATAGTAACTATGATAATGACGAATTGATGTTCAAGCCATTGAGACTGGTCTTTACATTATTCACTAATGCAATATGTTTGGCGGACCTTTTTTGTGAATATTGCATTCTGGAGAAGCACGGATAGTTTTTTATGTCTGAATATGTCACCAAAATGGTTTTAATTGTATAAGGACCCCGGATATACCAGTTTCAAGTGTGGTGCACTAACAAATGTTCGAGAAGTAACTAGAAAAAAGCGGAACTTCTTGCATTAGGTGCTTGTACTTGCTGTTTCACCTCAGTAGCAGTCTCTACTTGTTGAAATTTCCAGTGCAGTATCATACATTTTTGCTGACTTTTAGAGATCGTGAATCTCAGGTTGAACATGTGCTCAGGGAAGAGAAGACAAAGGCCGCATATGAACTTATCGAGATATATTGCGAACTTATTGCAGCGCGATTGCCTATGATTGAGTCACAGAAGTATGTAAATCCATTAATTCTTGAATAGTTTTGTTTTGTCATCTTTGGTTCATGCTCGTACTTGTATGCTTAAGTTTAGCAATATTTTGTTATGCTCAGTTAAGTGTTTTATTGTCAGTTCTTGCTTTAACATTGCTTATTTTATGGTTGGTTCATAGATTATTCATAAAGCTACCAATATTACTGAATTTTGGGGTTTTATTTTTTTAACCAATCTTACCACTCTTGTATTTTTCAGTTGTTTTGGAAAGTGTTTGGGCTGTGCTGATTTGTGTAATATTTTACAGAAACTGCCCCATTGATCTGAAGGAAGCAATTACAAGTGTAGTATTTGCATCTCCAAGATGTGCAGACATACCAGAACTCATGGATATTCGCAAGCATTTCACAGCTAAATATGGAAAGGAGTTTATATCTGGAGCTGTTGAGTTGCGCCCAGATTGTGGCGTAAGTCGCATGGTATGTTTGTATACTCTTGTGCAATTCCTTGGATACTTTTAATGTAGAAACTAAAATTTGGCCAATTGGCGGTGGTGGTGGGATGGAATCCGTCGGAATTCGGAAGATTAGTTTCATTGATCCTTTTTTGTGTTATTGTATCAGTTAGTGGAGAAATTATCTACCAAATCACCTGATGGCCCTACCAAGATGAAGATCTTGACCGCAATTGCAGAAGAGCATAATGTCAAATGGGATCCTCAATCATTTGAAGAGAATGATTCCAAACCTCCGGAGGACCTGCTGGTAAGATTGGTTCAGCTATAGTTTCATTCATTGCTCGGTATTGCATACATAACATAAAAATACAGTGTCTCTTGCTTGTGCTCTTTTACGTTGTGTAATACACGTCTGCTTATCAATATTTGTTTTTTGACATTTGAGCAGAATGGGCCGAATACTTTTGGAATGTCCAGTAAAATTCAACAGGAACCTCCTCATGGCCCACCTCCACCTAATCCTGTTGTCAGGGAAACTTCTAATGTTCAGACTCCCCCTGAAAGTTATGAGAATCATGATGTTTCCAGGAACTATAATGAGCAGCATGCAAGATCTTCACCTCGCTTCCGGGATTCTGCTTCTTTAAATGTTTCTTCCTACAATGCAACCACATCTGGCACATCTACTCCAGAAGTGAGATTTTCAGGTACATCAATAGTCTACTAAGTTTTAGCATTTACTAGTGGAATTTTGAGTTTCCCCTTTATTTTAATCGGAAATTTGCTTACAGGAAATGACACTGATGAGATGGGAAATAGGCGTTCAGTTCCTGGGGATGGAAATGCTTCTTCATCCGATAGACAGAATTGGAACATGGAATTTAGGGACGCTGCCTCTGCAGCACAGGCAGCTGCTGAATCGGCAGAAAGGGCAAGCTTAGCTGCCAGAGCAGCTGCAGAACTTTCAAGGCAATATTCTTCAGAATTACGAGATAAAAATAGTCGGTCAGCTTCCTCAACATCTAGTGGAGCTTCCATTAACGATGGGCCTCCAGTAAGTCGCCAGCAAATGGAAGATGCATATCCTCAAAAGAAGTCATCTGAACCCGGGAACCGTGACTCTATAGGTGGAGGGAGTACGAAGAGGCAGTCCAGCAACACTGGTGTGTATGCGAGTGAGATGCAATCTGGAAGGAAACCTGATGATAGTTCTTATTTTGGCAATATGAGATCTGAAGATAAATCTAGTCAGCCTTCCTCCCGATCTAATTCTATAGGTGAAATGAGTACAAAGAGACAGTCCAGCAACACTGATGTGTATGCAAGTGGTCTGCAAACTGGAGTCCAATCTGATAATATTTCTTATGTTGGCAATGTGAGATCTGAAGAGAAATCTAGTTGGCGTACCTCCCGATCTAGTTCAAGCTTTGGTAGTGATGTTCAGGAAGATGTTTTGAGAGGCAATGACCATATTTCTTATCTGGGAGACATGACTACTGGAGAACAATCTATCAGGTCTTCCTCCTTTTCTCATTCAAGAAATTTTAGCAACGATCACCAAAATGTTCCAAATGGCCCTGGAGAGGATTTATTTGTTAACGATGCTAACATCTTCAATAGGACAACGGAAGCCAATTCTTCTGGAAATGCTGCCATGGTTTTTGATGACTCTGGCTCGGATGATGATAAATGTAAATTTGATGTGGAGGACTACAAGGCCCAAGAATCCAGTTTGTTTTTTTCTTCTCCACCTAGAAACTTATTTTCTCCTTCACTTGATTCAGATCCTTGGAGTTCTAAACCACGGACAGATGAAGTTCCATTTAAGTTCATTTCACAATCAAGTTCTTCATCTGCTCATCACTCCCCTCCTGTTTTTGAAGAAAACTTGACGGTTTCAATGGGCTCTTCACAACCAAATAACTTGATGTCTGTTGCTTTTGATGCTTCAGATGGCCCTAGTTCGGAAAGTGAAGAGGAGTTGGACAAGTCTAAGCTTGCACAAAGCACAGTTTCTAAATTTTCCTCCGGGAAGGGCCAAAGTGCAAGTCCTAGGTCATTAAGATCTTCATCCTCAGATGAGTTGAATGTAGGTATCAATGTCTCGGAAATGAAGTTCGATTATGATGAATTGCCTACTGGTCGGTCATCTCTCAGGCTAAGGAAATCTGGGTTAGATTCAAATGTTAAGGACGATTTTCAAACTACAAAAGACAGTTCGGTTCCAGGGGAATGCAGTTGTGCCAGTGAGATTGATAATGAGCTGAAATTTGGGGTCTTGACAGGTGGCTTTCGAAATAAGGGTATTAAGCATCCACCATATTCCAGGAGATCATCGGGGAACTCTTTGTCTGGCAAACAAGTTGCTGAAGATACCAAGACCGAGAAACCTTCCTATTCTCCGACTGGAAGGACTTCCTTTGGTTCTCGTACTTCTAGTCAAGAGCCGCATAAGCTGCCAGGAAACACAAAACTGAATAAGGAACGGAGCACAAGAACCTCGATAGCATATGTTGCTTCTGAGGAGGATTCTTCCGAGGATGAACTGTCACATGAAGCTGTTAGCAGCAGTCGAGACCCCTACAATGAAAAATTTGGATCTGAAGTAAAGGCAAGCTCGAGATCCATGTATGGTTTCTTTGATTCAGAGGATAGTGAGGTTGAAGAAGATCTCCGCAAAAAGTTTTCCACTAGCAATGCTCGTCCGAGTCCTAAACTATCCAGAAGGACACAGCCCTCTTCAGTTTCTGTTAGAAGTTCTAGCTCAAAGACAACGGTTGTGCCTGATGTGTCACGGGCTTCAGACTATGGAAAAGCCTCAGCAAGGAGTCCATATGCCGCTGAATCCCTACCAAAGCCCTTGTCTCATACCAAGAGCTCGGAGCGCCCAGAAAGTCAGGATTGGAATAGACCTGTTGAACAAGCAGTACCTAAACCAGTACTGGAATCCAAGGGACCTTTGCCTGTCGAGACATCATCATCAGACGGAATCTCCTCTTCCAGAAGTTCCTATGCCACCGAAACCCTACCAAAGCCCTTCTCCCAGTCCAAGAGCTCAGAGCGCCTGGAAAGTCAGGACTGGCACATACCAGTAGAACAAGCAGTTTCTAAACCAGTACCGGAATCCAAGAGGCGTTTGCCTGTAGAGACATCGTCGTCAGACAGAATATCCTCTTCCAAAAGTTCCTATGCCTCTGAAAGCCTACCAAAGCCCTTCTCCCAGACCAAGAGCTCAGAGCGCCTGGAAAGTCAGGATTGGCATAGACCAGCAGAACAAGAAGTTCCTAAACCAGTACCAGAATCCAAGAGGCATTCGCTGGTAGAGACTTCGACTTCAGACAGAAACTCTTCTTCAAGAAGTTCCTACGTCGCTGAAACCCTACCAAAGCCCTTTTCCCAGACTAGGAGCTCAGAGCGTCCGGGAAGTCAGGATTGGCATAGGCCAGCAGAACAAGCAAGTCCTAATACAATTCCAGATTCCAAGAGGTCCTCTCCTGGAGAGACTTCGGAGTCATATGGAAACCCGTCTTCAAGGAGTTCGTATGCCACTGACACAAAACCAAAGCCCTCATCCCAGACCAAGAGTCCAGATTCAAGGAGTTCGTATGCCGCTGACACAAAACGAAAGCCCTCATCTCAGGCAAAGAGTCCAGATCGCCCGGGTAGTCAGGAGCGGCATAGATCAGTGGAACAGGCAGCTCCTAAACCAGTACCAGAATCCAAGAGGTTCTCACTTGCAGAAACATCAAAGTCATTTTCAGGGGAGCAATCATCCAATTCTTCTAGAAAGATTGCAACAGCAAGAAGCACTGAGTCTCCAAATTCCGCGGGTTCTACAGTGGAGAATCCATCAAAGGAGAAAGCTTCTCATGTCCACCCGAAGCTCCCTGATTCCGATGACTTTATTGCTAAGTTCATGGCTCTCCGGCACAATCGACAGTAAATCCAACTAGTTGCACATACAGACATTATAGGATACATTTTCATTTGATTATCTTGGTTTGTTATTCTTTATCGACTTACTTGATTTTTTGATGATTGTCAGGTAGGTAACCGTTGATGGCTACATATTACTTACCTGTCAAATTTGAGTTTTCTTTCCCTAGATCATTATTCATATTGCAAATAGGATGAGATTACATCTGTTAAATATTTTTGTAATAAAAGATACGCATATTCTTCTTTTTTATTATGAGAAATTGGTGACTAGAATTGAATGTCTTGTAGACGTGTTTTTTGGTTTTAGTTTCTGACCCAATTTTATTCACGTATTATTGACGACGGTGAATCCAACTCGACATCTCTGATAAAAGTAGACTTTAAAGATTTGGCTCAGTTCCCCATTTCCAGCGTCTTCCTCTAGGAAGACTCTAAAGCATGTGTAGGTTTTAACTTAAAAAAAAGTTGGATGTTTTACCTAACCAACGAATACTAGTGAAAAAAGGCCAACACAAAAAGCTTGTGAGCCAAAATCCACGTAGAATAATAGCTTATAAAGTAGGTTAAAAAAAATTAAAGTTAACAAGCTCAACTTTGCTTCTCTTCTGCGGGAGGATTTTTCAGAATTCTTGTGATCTTGTGAGCAATGGAAAACACAAGCAAGCAAGTAATTACCAATAACCCAACGGTACTGCAAAGCCAGGAGTTACATGAGGTAAACAAATATTTATCTACAGTGACTTTTAACAAGTTAGACTAGAGTTTTTCACCCATGCTGATGTGGCATGCAGTATATACTGAAGACTAGTGTGTACCCAAGAGAACCAAGTCCTCTCAAGGATCTGAGAATTACTACTGCAAGCCACCCTATGTAAGTCCTCAAAATGATGGTGTAGTAAAACTGCAAAAGAATACAAGATTTAACTTGAATTAGAGAACTTACTATTTACCATCTTTCTTTTATGGTTCTATGTGATGCAGGTTTTTCATGGCTACTGCCCCTGATTCAGGCCAGTTGATGGCCCTTCTCTTGAAGCTTTTGAATCCAAAAAAGACGATTGAAATCGGCGTCTTCACCGGCTACTCTCTCCTCCTCACAGCTCTTGCAATTCCTGAGGATGCCAAGGTCATCATATATTTTGCAAATTTTCTCTTTATAGGTTATAACTTTCTCTGTATAACTTATGCCAAGGTATTAATGGGTCAAAGGAATTGTGCTTGACATATAGGTTATAACTTATAATGCATAAATGTGCAGATTACAGCCATAGATGTCAACAAGAAAGCATACGAAATGGGGTTGCCGGTGATCATAAAAGCCGGAGTAGAACATAAAATTGACTTCATTGAGTCCCCGGCTTTGCCTATCCTCGATGAACTCTTAGAAAATGTAAGCATAAATAATTAAGAAATTAACTGAAATGTCATCTGAACTTTCTAAAATTTATTAAATGTGGCAAGATTCTAACGACATCAAACTTTCCATCCAAAGATATTGAACTTTTTAAAGGGAAATTTAGACATTTCTCCCACAAAATTCTAAAAACGTAATTTTCTATAGGCACTCTTTCCAATTTTATGGTTGGAAAATTTGATGATATTAGGCTCATGTGACATTTCAGGGATTCTTTTAAAATTAATGTGATATTTCTCTTAAATTTTTCTACAAGGTTAATTAATTGAAAGTGATATTTGAGCCTATGTGACATTTCAGCAAATTTTTCACAGAAAATTGATAATCCGGTGTTTGACTCTAGCTAATTTTTTACTTCTAAGCATTTGAAGATTAGAGCTATTATGATTTGGTGCAGGCAGAGAATAAGCAAGAAGGGAGTTTTGATTTTGCTTTTGTTGATGCTGACAAGAACAACTACTGGAATTACCATGAAAGGCTAATGAAGCTGATTAAGGTTGGTGGGATGATTGTGTATGATAACACACTGTTGGGAGGAACAGTTTCTTTGCCTGCAGAGGATGTTCCAGAACCCAAAAGGGAATGGAGGCAGTGGGCTATTGAGTTTAACAAATTGGTTTCTTCCGACACTCGAGTTCAAATCTCTCAAGTTCCTCTAGGCGATGGAATCACAATCTGCAGACGCATTCGTTGATTGATGGATTCAGTTAGTTGAACCACAAATTTGATAAGAAACTATTGTGATCGCAATGTACCTCATCAGTTTGAGATGAAATAAAGGCATCCAGTTCATAAAGTTATAATTTTGCTCTGAAATTTTACGTCTCCCATTGAGTTGTTCATGCCCTTCGTGCAAAGAATTTGATGTAAGGGTACATGACTCGAAAAGGCTAATTTAACAAACTTTTTAGTGGAAATATATGAAGTTTGTGAGGACCAATGTCGACTCACAGTGACATATGAATGGTGGAGACAAACGACAAGGTGTCATTTTGTGATGTCGTACCGTCGTACCCAACAAAGAAACAGTGCTTGACAAAAAAAAAAAAATTAATAAATGAGAGCCGTGATGGAAAATATGTCAATAGTGGTTGGTGCATGTGCCCCAAGAAAGGAAATTCCCAACTCATAATTTAAGGATTGATTTGTGCATAAATGTATCTTTCTCATTTAAGGATTGATTTGTGCAGTTGATTTGGTTCATCACTGCTGCAAATTCCGAAGACTCGCCCTTTCGTTTTGAGTCGGTACTTACTCTCTTTCTCCATCTTTTTTCTTTTTTTCAGGTTGAATTCACTGTTCTGTGGCAATAGCTTACTGCCAATTGTTTACTCTTGTTGAAAAAAGATTAATTTATCTAACTTCCTTAGTGAATGATCGTAGAATGCAGAGAATTAGATTGAGGAAGAAAATAAAAATTACCCAAAATTAATACTTGTAGTTGTAGCCTTGAACGGTAGATGGTAATTTTCAGATTGGTTAGTGGTAAAGAAATGGGTTTTTAGTCTGATAGAGTGTAGGTGTGAGAATGATGAAAATTTGTTGCATGAATTGGGTTATCGGATGAGATTTTATCTGTTCATAGAAAGTTACCGTAAAGAGTGATGGGTGTGGAGAAGAGCTAGTGCTTTAGCGTACCTTCATCTTTGTACTCTCGTGTAATTCATAAGTTTTGGGCATAGGCTTGGAAAGATCGTTGTTCTCACTATACCCATTTTGGGTTGGGCATAGTGGAAGTTTATAGCGCTTCCCCGTGGACATAGGCACATCGTCTAACCATGTAAACTCGTTTGGTTTGGATCTGTAGGCATATCAGTCAATCTCTTCTTTGCTATTGGATTTGTAGAAATGCTTAGATTAGCTGCTTCTTCTTTATTATTGGCTGAAAGAACATTATTTTGAGGTATTTGGAGAGAAATGGAGCAGAATCCAAAAAAGGAATGGGATCCTTCCAAAAAGGGGCTATTGCAGAGTGAAGAGTTATATCAGGTACCTTTCATTCTGTCAACTTTACAGTGATTTAGATTTTTCTGTTTTACATTGTAAATTTTGTTCTCACACAATGTGGCAGTATATCTTGGAGACTAGTGTGTATCCACGTGAACCAGAGCCTCTTAAGGAGCTGAGGGCTGCCACTGCCAGCCACCCGAGGTTATCATCATTCTTAAGTAGCGGTTATCATCTTTCGTTTCATTAAGCTTCTTAGATTACCAAGCCAGAAATCTGACCTACCCTTTAATTTTAAGGGAATGAAAACAAATAGTCAAGCATTTCTTAATCAACTTGCCGTAGAGGATTTTTAATTAGCTTGTTATTTTTCAGGCATGAGATGGCTACTGCACCAGATGCAGGTCAGTTGATGGCCATGCTGTTGAATCTAGTTGATGCAAAGAAGACGATTGAAGTTGGAGTTTTCACTGGATACTCTCTTCTTCTCACTGCTCTTACACTTCCTGAGGATGGCAAGGTCTGTTTTTGTTACTACTATGTTGAAAGGTCCTCTTCAAGTCAATGATATGCTTCCATTGATTTGAAACTATCAGGCTACTTTTAGTGGGCCGTATTGAATTAGATTGTATAGCTCATTAAATTCAATGTAATTTGATTGTAGTAGTGGACTTGATTTATGTGAGGGGATTAGACAGAAGGAAACTTACCTCTTCAAATCCTACTATTTTGAGAGGATTGAATGGTATAAGTTTCTGTCTATTCCCTTTGACCCCCTATGATGAAAAGGAATTCACTTCTACCTTCAAAATATCTTGAATTTGATGAGTTATATCCAATGCAAAGGACTCAGCAAACAAACCCTTAATTAGGGTTCTAATTCTTCCGTAAATACTTTATTACAGATTGTAGCCATAGATGTGAATCGCGAGGCATATGATCAAATAGGGTTGCCAATCATAAAGAAAGCCGGTGTTGAGCACAAAATTGACTTCATTGAATCTCAAGCCCTCCCAATTCTTGATGAGCTATTACAATCTGTAAGTATTGTCCATTCTAAACCATAGTTGTAAAAACCAGACGGATTCAACTGAAAAAAAAAAAACATTTGCATTTTGCAGCATGAAAATGAGGGCAGCTTTGACTTTGCTTTTGTCGATGCCGACAAAGTCAACTACTGGAACTACCATGGGAGGCTAATGAAGCTGTTGAAGGTGGGTGGCATGGTTGTCTATGATAACACTCTCTGGGGTGGAACGGTTGTCATGCCTGATGAGTTGACACCAGAGTTCATGAAACAAGGCCGGAAGGCAACTATTGACCTTAACAAGTTACTTGCAGCCGATGTTCGTGTCCAGATTTCGCATGCTTCAATGGGTGATGGGATCACAATTTGCCGGCGAATCCACTGAATATGTTCTTGCATGAAAGTTCAAATCTTGTGTGTAGCTTTGAACATTTGGTGATACTCCTATGATAATGGGATCTGAATTATGAAGTTTCTGAGCTGGAGATTTAATGAAATCGATCTTCTGTTGAAATTGTGTTAATGAAATCAGTTCTGTTGAAATTTTGAAGGAAGTGAGTTAAGTAAATTATCATTCAGGTAAAAGTTACAATTATGAAATCGTACAAAATGATCAGAAATAACAAGTAAATTCCCCCACTATTTTATCTCAACCTCTATGACGATAAAATTAAAAAGCGAACAAAAAACCAAGGGAGAAGATGGGTCATCTGATACAACAGAATTTCTGTATTCCTAACCCTACATTAGCATCTTCCAAACCAATATTCGGATTTCGAATATGCATTTGTCGCCCTCTCAGTGAGAACTCTACAATCTCCTAGAATAAGATGCTGTAATTGTTAATATTTGCCGAGCCGCATCAGCCAGTTATCTGTTTCATCACGATAACCGATCTTCACCATAAAAAAAGAAACTCAATTAAGTTGTCTTGGTGGTAGCTTTCTTGGCAAACGTTTCAGCAACCAGCAGAGGGAAAGCGATTGTTGCATCACAATGCACCTGGTTCATCAAATCAAAGGATGGAAATCACTCAGAATGATATAAACAATAGCTAAAAGAACATGAGCAAAGCAAAGATATGACATAGATTATGTATAAGTTATTACCTTAACAGTTTTAGCAGAGCCCCGTATTTTCCCCCATGATACAGCTTCGTCAGGATGAGCTCCAGAATCACTCCCATCAAACTCTTGAGCAGTATTGATGAAGACAGCATAATCTGCCCCGTTACGCATCATATTAGCATTGCAAATGTGATGTTTGGGAAGTCCCCCTCCAAGAATGATCATTCCAGTCTTCCTTGGGTTTGCATGGACAGCTTCACCGTTCACAGCCCTAATATCTGTTCAAAGGCATGCTTTTTGACGTTGTGATCTCATTCTTAAGTTTATAAATAATCAGCAGCAATGACAATGTAATGGGAAACATACCTTGCACTACATCTACGATCAGACCTGGGCTGCGGAAAGAATGAAAGTACAACATGTCTCCTAGGGAGCCATCTGTTAAGCCTGGACAGAAAACTGGGATATTGTTCTGGAAAACAAACACAATAATGCATCAAATGTTATTGCAAAGGCTAGAAACCAACCCCATAGGATACAAATAACCGTTTCTACTTACTTATCAAAATAACATTTTACAAAGCTATGTCTATGCATGTTTATCCAACCAAATTTAAATTCATATTACCAGCATATTATATAAGTTTAATAGCTAAAGATAATGCGATTGATTTAGTTGGTTTCTTGCCTTATATGCCCAATAGAGATATGAACTTTGATCATTTATCTCCTTCCCCAAGCGTGCAATCAATTGAGACGGTGTCCACAATATGTTCTGCTAAACAAAAAAATCAATGAAGAAAATCATATCAATCACAGCCCAGCCACCATGCTTCCAAAAGAAAGGTAAGTTGAAAAGAAAATATCTTTTAAACATGCCTGTTCAGTTTGTTCTTTCAACATCTGGTCAAATATTGGTATGATCCAATCCTCAAATTTGCAGTAGTTATCATTAGGAACAAGCAAATTACCAATACGATTTAAGCCCTTTGACCGCAATGATGCTCCAGGCAGAGAGAAATCGCCTTTATATGTGGGTGCAAGGCATTTTATAAGATCTTCCTCTATACCACCAGCAGTTGTAACCACGACATCCACCATATGGTGCTCCACCAAGTAGCGAATTGTATCTCTAATCCCAGACGAAACCAAATTCGAAGTAAAACCCAAAAAAACTTTGCATTTGACCGAATTTCTGTAGTCAAAATCCCTTTCATCTTCACTGGAATCTTCAGCTGTAGCCTCATCTGCTAGCCTCCAATCTAGCTTCAGTCCATTTAAAAAGACTGCTAGGTTAAAATTAAAAGACAATGACATTACTTTGGTAAGAGAAAGAGAAATTTACCATTTGGTTGACAACTTGAATTGCATCTCCAAGATTGGAGGCTTGGAAGCCAGTGGAGACCATGGAGCCGAGGAGCTTAGGGTAGTCTATGCCTTGATTAAAATCATATCCTTCAATTTCGCCGCTTTGACCTGACAAATTTTCCGACTCCCTGAACACTGAAGAGTGCACATTTGCAATCCGATTGTCTTCCATTCTTACTCAACCGATTTTGAAATCAATTTGCAAGTAAAAATGATTGTTGATTGGGGGTTTTAGAGGCTCCTTTTCTTTTTTTCTGATAATAAAAAATTCAGATTAAGTTGAGTTGCTCGAATTAACGCAGCGTAAAACTCAGAAAAGACTTAGGGTGTATTCAATTAGGATTTTAATAGATTTACATTACATAATTTGAATGTAATGGATTTTGGCATGATTGGTAATTACAATATTTTCTTTATGATTTTAATAGATTGTAATTACATGATTCTTTTATAACACTTAAGACTTTTTTGTATTTTCCAAAAAATCAAAAGATTTGTTATAGGATTTCATATGTTTTTAAGAAGAATTGAATCTGCATCTAAAAGTCACCAGTAATGATATTCAGATAGATATGATATCAGTTAATTTGTTATTTTTCATTTAACTTCAGTTATAACAAATTGAAAAATAGAAAAATCAACTTAATAAAAAAACTTGATACATATACAATATTTGATTTTTTTTTTCGAGATAACAAGCTTAGTTTGTAACATCATATTGGAAAGTGAAATCGATAATCTTATAAATTGGATTAATCTTGGACCCTAATAATCCCATGATTGGATACAATGTATAAAGCTCTCTCGGCATAACTATTGTGCTGCTAGCACAACAATGACAGATCAAGCAACTCAGTCCTAGAGTGCGGAGTGTTGGCTGTGAGCGCTAGGTAGCTCCCTGGAGCACCAGCGTAGCTATTTCATTGCATGGATGATCTAATGAATGGTACACACTCATGACATGACAATATAAGCTTGACATGAATCGAGTGCACAATTATAATCAGAAGATAAAACTTCAAAACAAGCAAAACAAATCAACGCGAGAATCAGGTGTAATAGGGTGTGATTTTTTTATAGGATTTGGTATTTATATCACACACTGAAAAGTTTTACAGAATCCATTATTTAATGAAATACGTCAGAATTGGTAAATGTTTTAATACCACCGTATTTTTTCTAACCTTTTGAAAGTCCTAATTGAATACCACCAGACTTGCATTAATGATTTTTAAATCATAATTGAATACCATCAGATTTTTAATGATTACTTAAAAATCACGATTGAATACCACTAGACTTTTAAGTTTCAAAAAAAATCTATTAAAATCCTAATTGAATACACTCCCCTTAGACATGCGTGTAAACTTAAAACTCACGAAGAACACGAGATTTGAAGTCCACCAGAATAATAAAAGTCTAATACTTGAATTGATTAAATCTGAATTGTGTATTTTACAGCAAATAAATAGGGTTTATGTAGCCATCAATTCCTAATCCTAGTAGGGAAATAAAAAAATTCTAAAGCATAAGGAAAACAAAAATATAACTAAATCCTAGTGCTAGTAGGTGAATAATTCCTATTCATGTTGGCTATCCAACATCACGAATTCATCACATATCAGATTAATTTACTAGTTTCTTTCAACAATCCGTTCTCACACACCTAATCCAAAACTGAAAAAAACACACACAAAATTGCAACAACAAAAAGAAACCAAAAAACAAGAACAAAAAAAATCATACTAACATGTAAAACAATCTCATACTGCATTGTTAATCATATAAGAATTTTGACTCACTCATTTAAAGTTTGACAGAGAAAGACGTGCAAACCAACCAAAGCTCTCATCTTTAAACCCATCAACGCCAACAACAAAAGTTCATTTCTTTCAAAATCAAAAGAAAGAAGGGAGAACTTACCGCCGGAGGGAGAAAGACAGGGACAGAGAGAGTCCGACGACGACTATAGAACAAGTAAGAAAGCAGCTTTCCCTGATTCTTTGGGATTATTTTGTTCAGGAAAAAAAAAAATTAAATACGACCTACACTGTATATGCTTAACGTGCTATTAAATGAAATGGACCGGCTACAATGTAATGGGCTAGTACCCAGACTCCTGACCTGACTTTAGGCCTGGGCCTGGAATACTTAAAAAAAAACATAAATCAAAAGGGGGCGTTCCGAGAATCGAACTCGGGACCTCTTGCACCCAAAGCAAGAATCATACCACTAGACCAAACGCCCGATACTGTTAATGCTACATTAAGAGCTTAATGTTCGATTTGATTGATTGCTCATGTTCTTTTCTCTTTTAAGTTCTAGGGTTTTGACCGACCTATATAAGCAACTCCTCGACCTTTACTTGTAAAACTCCCGGAGCCTCCAACTTCTCTCTCACACACACGCGAAGCTCTCGTCAAGTAAGATCTCTCAACCTCCTATTCCATTTCTCTGTTCATTCGATGGGATCGTGCTTCTGGGGTGAATCTGACCTGTTGATATTTCGTTGCCTATCCAGCTGCCATGGCCACCGTTCCAGGACCGTTGATATGGGAGGTCGTGAAGAAGAACAACTCCTTTTTGGTGAAGCAATTCGGCCGAGGCAACGCCGGCGTCCGCTTCAGCAAGGAGCCCAATAATCTCTACAACGTCCACTCGTACACTCATTCTGGTAGTTTCTATCCCCCAGTTTGTTTCCCCAGAAAAAAAAATCCTGACTCGGTTTAATTCGTTTGTTTGTTTGCTTTTCTTATCAGGTTTGGCGAACAAGAAGACTGTGACCATTCAGCCAGGAACCAAATCCCAGTCCGTGGTGCTCGCCACGACGAAGACGAAGAAGCAGAATAAGCCCGCTAGTTTGCTCCACAAATCTGTGATCAACAAGGAGCTTCCTCGTGTGGCCAAGGCTGTTGTCAACCAGGTACCTTAGAATTTGATTATGATAAATTGTTTTAGCTTTGGCTATTGATGTTTGAGTTGAATTATCAATATGCTAATTGCTTGATTTTAATTTACTTCAATTGAAAATTTGATTACCATAAATTGTTTGGCTTTGCCCATTGGTGTGTGAGTCAATTTATCAATATGCCCATTGCCTGATTTCAATTTGCTTGAAGTGAGAATTTGATTAGCATAAACTGTTTTGGCTCTAGCTATTGCTGTTTGAGTTGAATTATCAATTTTCTTTTTGTTTGATTTCTGTTTACTTGAATTGAGTAGCATTTAATGACAATCTGAATGTTACCTTGTTATCTATTTAGCAGTGATGAGCAGCTAACACGTAAGAAGATCCTGCTTTTGTAGTGGGATTTTCGATGAAATACATTTGTTACGCTTGGCTTCTGAGCACCTTTTGTAGTGATGTACCTTGTGCTTTTCTTATTTTTCCGAGTGTGAAAATCAACATAGATTTGAAGACCAGAATCTTTTGAGAAAAGAAAATGCAGTTTGGCCTTTCTTATAAAGTTTGTTGGTACCCAATGTTTCTGTCACTGTTTTCAAGCACTATATAATGTTTGGTATTCAAATATAATTCAGTATTCGGTGTTCTAGATTGCAATCAACTTATGTCACAGTAATTTCATTTAAATTTGGTTAATTTTCTGGTTCATTCAATAAATATGAACTCTTTTCTGTGATGAACATATGTCGATAGGACAATACGATTTTGTCGTCATTCTTAGTATGTTTTTCAATTTGATTCTTATTTAATGGATTTCATATTGTTTTGATATCGCCACCTACTGAATTGTTATTTCTTGTTGGTTGTTCAGGTGGCGGATAACTTCTACAGACCAGATTTGAAGCATGCTGCCCTAGCCAGGCTTAGCGCTGTTCACAGGAGTCTCAGGATTGCAAAGTCTGGTGTCAAGAAGAGGAACAGGCAGGCGCAGAAGACCCCTGGTAGGAAGTGAGATAGTGGTGGGGAAAATGTGTTATCGTTCCATGCCCATTTTGTTACCGTAGTTTTGTTTTGCGAGGTTCAAATAGACATGATTTCCCATTTTATATTTTCCCTTCTAGGCTTTTACTGAAAAGTGGACTTCCATGTTTTTTTATCACTAAGTTCTGCTGAGGATTAATTTGGTAATGATAGCTGTTTCATATGTCCTGATTTAGACTTTCAGTTTGCATGAGGAGTTGTGTTTGTTGAATGTCAGATTGAACTTCTTATCCTATAATAAGCTCATCCTTGTTCTTAGCAGATTGCTCTTGCAATATGATCATATGGCTTGGCTAGCTTCTTAGATTGTATGTACTAAGGCCAAATAAAATCAACCGTGGATTTTCTCATCGTTGGATTAATTATATCAAATTAAATCAATGAACATGAAGGAGAAAAATGGAGCTTGAACATCGATTTTCTTACCGGTATGCTATAGCTTTGGTTTACAAGAGTAGACATGTAATTGAGCTATTAAGCATTTGTATTAAGTTTTAAGCAATTCCGTTTTGAATATCAAGTGAGATAATGCCGTTTGATATTCAGTTTTGAATATCAAGTGATGTACAAAAAGAAACCAATTCTGTATACAAACCATAAATAACCAATTCGGTACGCCAATTCGTTACACCAGTCATATATATTGTCAGATAGATATTGAAAGAAGAAATTATCCCAGAAGCTATATTACGGCTATATTACTGCTAATTTAATGATAATAGTATTCATTGACATTTTGTCATAGGAGATTCCTAGTGCTGAATTTCATAAAGATTTTTTACTCACAATGCCACTTAGATTTTAATATCCTTTGAAATTTACTTTGTCTCAAAATACTTCAATTCCGTGATCTCTATTAAAATGCCGTCAAATTCAAGAGCAAAATGGGCACCTTCGTCTCCCCCACTCCTCTTTCTCTTCTTCATCTTCTTCTTTGCTCTTTGAAAATCTGATCTTCTGGGTTTAATCCTAAGACCTTTGCTTGCCAACAACACTATTGTATCACTATCCACCCCTCAAACCTCTCTCTGCCCTTCAACCTTCCTATATTTTGAGTAGGAATAACTAGCCTAATTAATACCCACATTTTTTCGTGTATTTGATAATAATAAGGGCAGTAAAGATTTTTTCCTCAGTTATTGTTCTCTGTCTATCAAGTATCTAGTCCCAACCATTTCTTAGATGATTAAGAGAGCGATAACTACTTTATCCCGTTTGTATCCTTCCACGAGATTCATTATCTTTGTAAGTGAGGGAAAGCAAAAGAGGTCAGTTACTCCTCTTTAAGATTAAGACTTCTTAACTTAAATGCACCATGAATTCGTACATTTGTCATACTTTGCACCTTGAACTCGTTATTCACCCACTTAACTGCATGAAACTGTCGAGTTATCCCACTCCGCATTTTTTTCATCATTAATATTCCTTTTTACGTGAAAAAAGTCTATGTAGTACTTATATGGATTAAAATGCAATATTTAGTAAAGGACAATCGTGGAACTTCTTTCTCTCAACTTCATCATCGACCCAAAGCTATTTTCCTTCTCCCTCTCAATTCAGAAACCCAGATCTATGTTTCTTATCCAACCATGTTTACATAACCATTTTTGTTTGTTCTTGAAGGTTGAAACTCGATCTGGGTATGGGTGCTCTCATACCCAGCACATTAACAATGATCCGAAGTGTAATATAGATAGTCACATTATCAAAATGTTATAAATTTTGCTTGCCTCGGTTGCATTCTGCAATAATGCAAGTGAAGCGAATAAAACTCATAAAGAAAAGGAAGAGCGTGAGTCGAAGAAGCGTAGAGCAGCATCCAAACTGGAAAGATGGTGAGTGCCAATGCACGATCCCTTCATATTTTACTCAACTGTGGAGGAAATTTTGATTCCCACCGCTTCAAATGGTCATCACGCAAGGGAGAATCATTTGGCTCTGATTCTCCCAAAGACTCTTTTTCCTTTTTAAATTTGTTGATTTCGATTCTCTCTGCTTCTTTTTTAATCGAGATCACTCGGTGACTCGGTCTCTTAACTCTCTACTCTCTCTTTGTAATTGGTTGACTTTCATCCAATGAGAATGTTGTTTTGCTTTTCCTAGATCATTTTCAAATTTTTCATATGATTTTTTTAACTCTGCAGCTGACTCGGATGCTTTTTGTGACACATATTCAATTTATTCAACTAGTTTTTTAAGTTCTGTAGCTTTCCCGATTGGAATTCCTGTTTCTCTAGTTGGCCTTTTCGATTCTATAGAATCCTCTTCAAGTTTTTTCATTTCTAATTCCTTCGTTGGGTTTTCAAATATACTTTAAAAAATCCCGCCTGGTTTATTGGATTCCGTAGCGGACTATGAGCTTGCCTTTGTTGCTTGTTGTGAGTTTGTGACACCGTTCCTATTTCTTCAATCGGCTTTTTCAAGTCTGCGATATCGTTTGTTGCTTTTAGTAATGGACTTCCAATATCTTCAGCTAATTTTAGCAAATCTGCAGCTGCCTTTCCCATACCCAGACCGAGTTTCAACCTTCAAGAACAAACAAAAATTGTTTTGTAAACATGGATGGATAAGAAATATAGATCTGAGTTTCTAAATTGAGAGGGAGAAGTTGAGAGGGAGAATGAAAATAGATTTGGGTCGATGATGATGTTGAGAAGAAGAAGTTCCACAATTGCCCTTTCCTAAATATTGTATTTTAATCCACTGAGATGTCAGATAAACTTATTCACGCCAAAGAGAACGGTAGTTACAGAAAATGAGTTAAGTTGCACAACTTGACAGTTTTCATGCAGTTAAGTGAGCGAATAACGAGTTCATAGTGCAAAGTGTGTAAATGTGCGAGTTCAGAGTGCATCTAAACTAAAAAGCCTAAGATTAATTGTTTTTTTTTTTCTAGAAGTGCTCCCTCAACAAAATAGAATAATCCTATTAGTTACGATGTGCCCATACCAAAGTCCCTACGCCCGCTCTTCTCCGCCTATAACCCAAGAAATTGGTTCATGGGCGAGAACAGAGTTATTGGCTACTTCGCCTATCTATTCTATTATGGCCAACATCATTTACACGCCAACATTTGAGAGTCAACATCAGAATAGGTCACTAGATTTCAATTTCATCATTTTACTCAATGTAATTTTGAGACCACATCAATTTACGCAATCAACATATTTGAACAATTCAATCCTCAATTAAGTTAAGGACATTATTGGTATTGATTGAAAAATCTTACTTGTGTCATTTTTCATTAAGTGACTAATTATTTTGATTTAGATACTCTTTCAAATCAGTGTAATAAAACAAGTTGTAATAGCATAATTAATTAAACTTAATGTAAATATAAATGTAATGCCCTTACAGTTTGTTAAATGCATTAATTTGAAGGAAAAAAATAACTAAATTAAAATAGTTAGTCACTTAATAAAAATTAAAATGGATAAGAATTTATAATGAATACTAAGAATGCTCTTAAGTTAATTGATAATTTACTAGTGAAATAAGTAGATGAAGTGAACTGATGAATTTAAAACCTCATGTTCCATTTTGATGTTGACCCCTAAGCCTTGAGGTGTAAAATGATGTTTTCCCTAATAATAATTAGCACGCATGAACAAATTTTTTAAATATATTATTGAAATTATCTCAATGTTGTATTTATTATGTAAATTTAAACTCTATCGCATGAACAAATTGTCGGCTGGTAGCAACGTTTTCCGATGTGGGATCAGAGTCCAATGCCTTTATTTAAAGTTCAATTCTAAACTATTCTTATAGATATAATTCTGATCCAATCCAATACACTGGAACGTAAATCTGACAGGACCCACCCCCAGGGACGGATCCAGAAACTAAAAATAAATGGGGCTAAATATGCACATTTGTAAATTATATTAATTAAATAGGAAATTAAGATGGAAAATAAGAAAATAATGATGAAAATATGCAAATTGTATTAATAAAATAGGAAACACAAATGAAAAATGGGAATTTAATGGTGAAAATGAGAAGGATTTCAGTGATTTAAATAATGTTGTGTTTATCAATTTTGAATGTTTTCATGGAGATACGTGAAAATGACATTTTCGAGCTTGTGTCCCAGTTGGTTTATGATTTGACTTAGAGTATAGTTAAATGTGAAATTGAATATAGTCAAATGTGAAATTGAATAATGTTTTAAATAGTGCAATGGTTTTCAGATTTGAAAATGATATATCGGACTTGTGACCCAATTCTGGTTTATGATATGAGATTTCGGGCTTTTGTCCATGTTGTGGATTTACGAAATGATATATCGGGTTTGTAACTGACAGGACCCATCCCAATCCCCCTGGGATTACCGTGGAATGTGCCCTGCTCCCGTCCAACAAGGAGTGTCAGACAAGGGATAACCAAGAGCCACTGCCCAACCGGGGCATCCAGAGTGCGCAAGGATCGATGGAGGAGGTGTGCAATGTCCCAGTCTCTACTGCAATCGCATCTGTAATCAACCTGAAGGGGATTAAAACCAAAAGCTGTGAGTGGACAAAAACCAATAAATTTATTAAACACATTTATAAGACATTTATGCCCTCCAGTTTTCACAAACTTGCATGCATATCATAAAACACGGGTAATAGTATGAACAGTGGACCGATAAAATCAAAACATATTTTCCCATGGTCCATAAAACTTATGTTCACCAAAACAGTTCATTTTATAAAACATCAAATCCCGGCTCTCATGCCAAAACATGTGGAAACATAATCACTGGCCACGAAGACCAAAAACCCGTACTCAATACCAGTACGTAATCAGAAACAACATGTTTCCATAAATCATTTTAACCGCTAAACCACGGTTTCCTCAAAACCATTTTTCATAATCCACGGGACTTATTTCCATATCCTGTTGCTTAGAGTCACGTTTATCCCTGCAACGCGTGCATATCAATAGGCTCAAGGACCGCTCAAAATCCGAGCATCCGCTGCTGTGAACACATCACCAGTCAGCAATCCGTCGCTGGGAAAAACCCTCACCAGCCGACGATCCGGATCTCGTGAACATATCACTTACCGATCCATATAATCCAGCACATCTGATCTGAGTCAAGCCTCCCCTGGGCTGCAAGACAAAGATCGTGCTACGTGACCTCTTCGGGGTAAACACTTCCCTCCCGAAGGCGAGCGTTATCTCCAGGGTGCACTCCGGGGAAAAACATATTTTCTCCCGAAAACCCTAAATATTCGCAACATATCACCATCACAAAAACCAGTGAAAAACTGTTGCATTGAAAACCAAATCATTTACAATACAGGGTCTCAGCCCCAAGTCCCGATTTACTTTATAAATCCAAAAATCATCAATATCATCATGTCATCACATGGAAATACAAATCCAATCAAAATCACAATTCCTTTGGGTCTCAAGCCCAAAATATCAATATCACGTAAATCCGTGCAACCGTGAACCCGAGTTGCCACGATCATATAAATCCATAAAATCAATCACTGACTCATAATCCGAGTCCAAATATCATTTTCAATTTCCTGACTCATAACCCGACTCAGAACATCATTTTCAATCCGGGCCCAGCCCAAAACATCATTTGCACGTTCCTCGTAAAACGTGCCCGAAAGACTGATTAAAATAATCACAAAATCACGAGAATACCAAAAATCATCAAATTCGTCAAATTCACATGTAACTCCAATTCCGAGTCAAAATCATTATTTACTTGGGTTCTCACGCCCACAATATCATTTTTAACCAATTTCATGATTTCTCAAAAATCGTGCCAGAATATAATAATATAATAATCATAAAACCGAGAAATCACCAAATTGAAATACCAATCATGCCAAAGCATCTCAAATCATATAATAAATCATTTTAAACCATATATGCATGCATCACAGTTAGAAAACCAAAAATCCACTCACAGACCGTTTTAACGGTATGCCTCGATACGCGTGCCACCGGCCCTCCCGGGCCTCACCACTATCACCGGGACTCCCAATCCTGTCCAAATCACATTAGAGTGTTACTAACCTCCATATTAACATCCTATCAAAGTCCCGTAATTTTCCCGAATCTTTAACTATTTTTAAACTTAATTTAAAACCTTCGAACATCCCGAACAATATCGAAACGGTGTCCGATCGACACGAAACCAATTCCAAAATGTTCGTTACATTAAATAGGACAGAAGTCATGTTGACCTCACCTCGAGATTCGTGCCCACGCGCCGTCACGCGCCGCCGTGAGTGGTTGCGCGTGAAACCCACGCGTCTGCTACAGTGTCACCATCTAACCCGTATCTCTGGTAAACGGGTCCAATTTGCCCGCGATACAACCCGGTTCCAATCCTATCAATTCAGCCTTAATTACATCAATTGATCATTCAATTAGCTTCGTTATTAGTTTAATTACAGGTCTGTAAACTCAATTACACAAATCCTTACCTACAATTCCACGATTCGATGATGAACACCAAGAACACTCCGGTTACTGTTCGTTCATGGAATTCCTTCAATTCCAATTGATTTCCTTAAATTGAATCAACTAGAAGCATCAGTGGACCATGAGGAACAATTCCCCCACATCAATTGCATCAAACTAGTGCTCAATCGTCACGACTCAAGCTCGAACACCGTCACTGTTCAACCATGGAGTTCTGTCAACCACAGCCGTTTTCCTTCAATTGATGAACCCAGAAGCATCGTGGGATCATGAGGAGTAGTTTCCCCACCTCAATTTTATCCATCGAAGCCTCCAACTCCACGACTCAAACTCGATTTTCCTCCTCTGTCACCAAGTGTGATCAGAGCCAAAACAGCACCAATTCCTTTCGTTCATTCGACGATTCTGATCGTTGTGATCCCAGGAAGCTGAATGTGAGCTCAATTGCGATCCTCACGGCCTAATTCTTCCATTTCGAATTTTCCCCCCAATTTTCCCGAAATCCAAAATCCCAAATTCAGCACTCTCACAACCCCTCGTGTTTCCCCGTTAATTCAATCATCATAGTCTCCCATTTTTCTCTCAGGAACGGCAGAGGAAGGGAGCCAATTCTCCCAGTTCAATCCTCCCCCAATTTGTGCACGGTTTGAAGAAAAATCAAAGAAAAGGAAGGGAAATGATGGAGAACATGATGATTAGGGGTGATGATGGTGTTGGGAGGGAAACATGGAGCTGGAAACAAGGGATGGGTGACACTTGTCACTCATCCGGATGTGCACAGTCATCGGTCACTATTCAATATTATATTATTATTTTAATCGGAGCCTCGGTTCGTAATTTCGTTTCCTTGACCATAACTTCGTCGTCGAATCTCCGATTTCGGCATGCCGCCTGTCGTTGGATTCGTATCGACGATACCTACGTAACGGTCCTTGGCCCTCGTCCATCGGACCTCCCGATCAAAAAGTCAACATTTGGCCCCTAATTTGCCAAATTACCAAAATACCCCTCAACTTCCGAACGTCATAACTTTCTCTACGAATGTCGGAATTGAACGTGCCACCTGTCTATGAACTCGTGACGTCCCGAACTACGTCACAGTCATCGGTCAAAGTCCATTTAACCGCCCGAACTAAAAGTCAACATTTTGCCCACGCCTGGGGCAAAACGGTCATTTTGCACGTTTCGTCCGATTTCACTCGACTAATCCCCGATTAGTCATTCTAATTCATAATTAATTAATATTAAATCCCGGTATTCGGGACGGGTCATTACAGTAACTCTGTTGGAAATGATTTTGACTCATTTGTGAGTCATTGTGAACAGTTTTCCACACTACCATCCTCTATGATGTGATTGTTCCTTTCAAATGTCGTAGATCTCGGAGTGGTATCCTCCAGACGTCGTAGATCCTAGAGAGGTTACAATTACACTGCCTGGAGGTGAGTAGCTCTGAGGGGAGGCTCAGGCTCAAGAGTATCAGATATGGACATTACCCAGACGTCGAAGATCCTAGGAATGCCATCACTCAGACGTCGTAGATCTTGGGTGTATACTCCGACGTAATAATCCCGAGTCGCACGCGTTGCATTGATATCGTGACTATTGTATGGATGTTGAATATTGGATATTGAGGATGGGTTGCTCATGTTTTCATACAACTCCAAGTGTGAGTCCATGTGTACTTAAAAGCTATGTTTCGTGCAAAGGCCCTATTGAGATGATTTATGAGATTTGATTTGGGCTGAGACCCTACGTGATTTGGATTTGGGCGGAGACCCTACATGTTTTGGTTTTGGGCTGAGACCCTACATGAGATGCTTGATTTGATTTGATGAATATTTTTACTGTTATTGATTTGAAAAGCAACATGATTTGGTTTTAAGAAAATATTTGAGCTACGATTCGATTTCTTATGCATGCATGCATGCTTTTAATTGAAGGGTATAAATGTTATTTTGGAAATTATTTTCCAACTGTTTATTTTTGTCTTCTCACAGTTTTAATTTTTTTGATACCCTTCAGGTTGATTGCGGATGCGGGATGTAGTAGAGACCGAGACATCACACAATGTTGCATACTCTGGAAACCCCGAGTGGGCTATGGTTTTATCCTTGGTCTAACATGTGGTGTCAGACTGGAGCAGGATCCCACGATAATCCAGGGGGATTGTGATGGAAACTGTCAATATATGTAATCAAAATGACCTGGGCTACAACCAAGGCTGCCCTCTTTAGTGGTCCATCCCTGCCCACCCCGAGAAAGAACCATGAAAATCGTACTCGATTCTACTCCCGTCTAACAACTAAGAGAAGTTCCTTATGCACCCTAGGACTACGACTCCTAACACAAAAATTCGTCAGATAAGGGATATAACCAAACATAAATCGCTTTCTAGGGGTTATTGTCCATACCAACTCACTAACCCTGGAGGCGAGGAAAACCCAATTTGATAACCTCGAACTCAGCCGTAACCTATGGCAATACAATATTTTAATAGTCGATGATTCCCTTGACTAACAACCATTACTAGCTAGTAACTCATCAACTATGCAGACTTCGTCTCAGCCCCTAATCAATATCCCGACTCACACTAGAGTCTTGATTCGGTATCTCAACCCCCTAAAGTATAATTATGGGTCATCCCTCAAAAAGTTTGAATCTAATGGTAGTTTATACTCATTCTGGAGTAAAACAATGAGTAAACACCCACGAGATGTAGGAATGAGTGCCTCTTAACAGCTACTGGTTAAGAACTAAGGCAAATGGAACATTACGCATAGCTAAACTCAAGGGGAAAAATTCCAACGCACCTGTCCTACATGCAAACATCCCAACTAAGGAAGCACCAAGTCCATCAAACCCTTAAATTATGCGTTACTTAGGCTTTATTGACCCTCGGTGCAAAACCCGCCCCAACACAAGGTCAATGAATCTGGATTATACCCAAATAGGGCTCCAAATGGATCCAAAAGCCTCCAAATCGTAAAAAAATGACTCCGGATGGTCCAAAACAAGGGGGTTCGTGACACGACCCACCCCCAATCCCCTAGGATTGAGGGATAAGTCATGCTCCCGTCTATCCTGCATACGACACGAAGGCTAAACACTCGTTCAACCCCCGTGGAACACGCAAGCCAGACAAGGGATTCCAGGTCAACGTCATCCGAAAAGTCAACATCAGTTAACCAGAGTTCGCAGTAACATTGTGGATCGCGTGTGTGATGTCTCTGTCTCTCTCTTAACAGCTCGTACCACATCAACCTGGAGGGTATCGAAAACATAAAAGACTGTGAGTGGACAAAAATAAATAATAAGTTCATAAAACATTTCAAGCAAAGACAAATATACCTTCCACATAAAACCAATGCATGCATTCGAAAAACATTTCTTAAAACCATTTCATTTCCGAAATAACAGAATCGTTTACGAAAAATCAGAAATCATTTCTTTGCTCAAGTCCGTTTCGCAAATTCAGGGCCTCAGCCCAAAACCATAAATCAACATCAATGTACGGGAACTCAGCCCAAAATCATAAATCAACATCAAAGTACGGGAACTCAGCCCAAAATCCACAAATCCAAATCATCCAGGCCACTGCCCAAAACATCTGAAAACCACATATCCAAAACATCCGGGCCACTGCCCAAAATAACTGAAAACCAGTGAAAAACCAACCGCAAATCAAGTCAATCAATCTGCTGGATCTCATGCACCGAGTCTTTAAACTCAAAACACATGTGCATCAGGCCTGCGCGAGATATCAACGAGTCTTTAAACTCAAAACACAATCAACAGGCCTCAGGGGATATTATCAATCAGGGCCCTCCCCCGTCCACAATCAACCGGGTCTTTAAACCCAAAACCAGATCCAGCGATAGCAAGTGGGTATTTAAACCCAAAATCAATAGCAGCGGGTCTTTAAACCCAAAATCAATAGTAACGGGTCTTTAATCCCAAAATCAATAGTAACAGGTCTTTAATCCCAAAATCAATAGTAACGGGTCTTTAATCCCAAAATCAATAGTAACGGGTCTTTAAACCCAAAATCAAGTGAAAATAAAAGGAACTTGAGTCCAAAACCAAATACGAAATCATCATTGGAAATCTCGATTTAAAATCCTGAAATCACATGAAAACCGAAAGCCAAAATCATTAGAAACGGGGCCTCATGCCCGAAAGCACTGTCCAAAATCCATTTATAAATCCTTGAAATCAAATCATAATTCAAATCCCAAAATCAAAGCATCGAAACCATTATCAAATCACAGCACAAATCCATATCTCGTAAAACGTGCAATCACGTAAATATCTCGAAATACGTACAAAAACAAAAATCATAAAGATCATAATCATAAACATAGAAATCACGTATAAAAAACATATAAAAATATTTATGCATGCATCATAAGTTAGAAATCAAAGTCCACTCACAAACCATTCCCGTTGCTGCCTCGATACTCGTGCAATTACGCTTTCCCAGCTAATCCTCTATCATCGGACTTCTCGAACCTGTTCATATCACATACTAAGGTCATTAACTACTTCATCAAGCTTCTACTAAAGCCCCATAATTTTCTCAAATTTTTTAACTATTTTTTAACCTAGCCTTTAAACCTTCGGACATCCCGAAACATATCGAGATGATGTCCGATCGACTCGAAACCAGTCCCAAAATGTTCGTTAAATCGAATACTTAAAAACAAGTGTTGAACGTGCCTCGAAAAGAGGGCTTACGCGCCCCCATGCATTGCCCAAATGCCCTGCACGTGACTATTCATCATCGTCTACCTCGATCAGGCCCGGTTTAGACTGGTCCGGTTCAACCCGGTCCAGCCCGAATCGGCGAAAGCGGTTTTTGCCCATTATTCAACCATTTTTCAGTCCTAATTAGTCCATTAGTTTCATCCTTTCATTCCTAACCAAAACACCTAATCAAAACATGGAATTCAAGGCTAGAAGCTACCTTCCAAATTGAAGGAGCAACTGTACCCTGTTCGTCGTCCAGTTGCCATGATTCCGACCACCTTCCTCCTTGCTTTTGATCCCAAACACCTCCTGGAACCCTTAGAAACAACTTCCAATCATCACAATATCGCAACAACCATCAATTCTCATCTTACCAGTTTTGAATTCAAGACTCATCGTACACGGTTCCACGGCCACCGTCCACGGCAGGCCTTCCTTCCTAGCTACTCGGCCCCGTCTCACTTTCAGAATCGTGTTTCAAGCCATAGAATTTATCAAAACCCCCTACAAGTAGGATCACCATTTTCAAATTCGAAACAAGAGGTTCACAGACACTTACCTATCGACGTCGTCGTGCACCGCCGTAACGACCACCGGCCTCAGATCACCTTCCTTACACGTTTTCCTTCACTGATCATGGGTCATGGATGAGGATTGTTCGAGCTGGTGTATGATTGTACGCTCAGCCTCTGTTTTTCACTCTGTGTTCGCCCCAAAACCCGTGCAACCATTTCACCGTTTAAAAAAATTGTGAGACGGTGATGAGGATTCCACAACCATCCAGAGAGGGCCAGGTGTCCCAATCTCTGTGGACACCAATCCTAAGGTATCCAAGTGTCCAGTTCTCAATGGGCACAAATCCCAATGTAAACAATGACCAAAATGCCCTTGAGGCTAAATTACCAAAATGCCACTCAATCTTCCGAGCCTCATAACTTTTTCCTCAAACGTCGGAATCGGACGTGCGGCCTGTCTATCGACTCGCGACGTCCCAAATTACGTCACAGCCATCAGTCAAAGTCTATTTGACCGCCCGAACTAAAAGTCCACATTTTTCCTATTTCAAGGGCAAAACCGTCATTTCGCACCGTCTGTCTGAAATGACCCAACTAATCACCGATTAACTTTACTAATCTGTCATTAACCACTAATCTAATCCTGATTTCTAGGATGGGTTGTTACAGTACGTGTCGCCATGGATTGTGGAATAGCCCCACACATTGGTGGAAGGCTAGTGGACCTCTCAAGTGCCCTCACACACATCTATATGCCATCGTGAGCGTCAACGCGCCGGTGGACAACCTTACCCACACTCATGCACTTTCATGTGGCGCTAACGTGAATGTCGCGTGGCGCTCAAGTGGATGTCACATGGCACTAACACGAATATTGCGTGATATGGACACGGATATCGCGTGGCGCTGACGTGGATGCTGGATCACTACTGGCGTCATTCCCATGTCAACATGATTACATTACTGCCATATCATGATGAGATGTCACGTTGATGTCACTACTTGAGTAGTTTAGCTACTGGAGAAGATGAATGTCGCCGCCGTCTAGTTCGCTAGACCGTCAAGGGAAATTTCCATTGATGGAAAAACCTCCAAACTTTTCAAGATTCCTCAAAACTCAACCACTTTCGACGTTCTACACATGTAAATCCATTTATTCATTGAGAAGAATCCAAATCTAAATTTCTATTTGAAAAATCATACCTAGTTTGACCAGAAATCTATCGAGAAATTTTGAACCCAGTGGTTCCTCGATCTGCCATCACGGTGGTGCTCCATCCTTGTTCTTGGTACCAAAATACTCCTAAGGCCCTTGGGATTCCATTTTCGACCTTGGCTTGGTCGAACTCGACCCAAAAATGAGTTGATGATGGTGGTAGGGTACGTTGGTCACATCACGAAGAGAGATAGGTGATAGAAGATTCTGAAAAATATTTTGACAAAACCCGTCCCAATCCCACTAGATTATTGTGGGATGTGCCTGCTCCCTTCTAACACGGCATGTCAGGCCAGGGATAAACTCGTCACCTACTAGGGGTCCATCAGAGTATGCCAGGATCAGCGGTGGCATGTGATGTCTTGATCTCTGCTACAGCCCCGCATCTGCTACCAACCTGAAGGGTATTAAAACCATAAAAGCTGTGAGTGGATAAGAACAACAGTTTATAAGAATCATTTTATCAGAAAGACATTTATACCCTTCACGTAAAAGCATGCATGCATCATAAAACAGTTATTTCAAATACTTTATCGGAAACAAGACGTATTGCTTCCCAAATCAAAACACAGTGAAAAATGCTTCTCAATCGAAGCCATCATCTCAGTAGGGTCTCAGCCCCAAAACCAAATCATAGAAAACAAGTGCGGGACGGCTCACAATCCCAACATGTCGTCATGAACACATCACTTGCCGCGACCGTCTCTAGATCATCGTGAACACATTGCCAATCGATCTCAGAGTATAACATCAGCACTCCTAAGTCGAGCCTCCCTCGGTCATTGCTTCTCGCGGCTGCTCGATAACAGGCAGTGCATCGTGACCTCTCGGGAAGGAACACATCTGCAGTCCGAAGGTGAGCATGACCATCATCAATAGGGTCTCAAGCACGGAACGTCACCAAATGGGTCACAGCCCGAAAGTCAGTGTCCTAGGACACTTTATATCCCAAGATTCCTGGAATCCTATCAAATCCACAACTGGGTGTCATAACCGAAATATCTTCCATAAAACTCATAACTGGGTCACAGCCCGACTTATCTCATGTTTGACTATACTCTAAGTCAAACCTCAAATCAACTGGATCATACGCCCGAAAGATATTTCCAAAGCTGAAAACTAGTTCTCATTTCTAAAACACTTTCGAATCATCTTTCAACTGGGACTCATGCCCGAAACTCGATTTCATGCATCTCCGTGAAATCCTCCAAAATTGTAAATCAGTTCCTCGATTTCATGCCTCTCCGTGAAACCCTCGGAATCTCATAAAACAAAAGCACCTAGTACACTCGGGCGAAGCCCAAACATCATATAAAACATAAATCTTGAACTACGTGTAATAACACATTTTCCTCCAAAAATGTCAAACAATTCATATTTAAAACACATGACACGACCCATCACAATCCCCCTGGGATTACCGTGAGATGTGTCATGCTCCCGTCTGACACGAAGTGTCAGACAAGGGATAACCTAAAGCCACTGCCCCAACGAGCTTCCAGAGTGCGCAAGGATCGATGGAGGAGGTATGCAATGTCCCAGTCTCTGCTGCAGTCGCATCTGTGATCAACCTGAAGGGCATTAAAAACAACGAAGGCTGTGAGTGGAAGAAAATAAACAAGTTCATAAAACACATTTCATAAAGATATTTATGCCCTTCATTAAAACGTATGCATGCATCAAAAACCAGTAAGTAAACTATTTACTGAAACAACCATTAGGGCCTTAGCCCGGAAACTGTAAACCAAATCATGTGGGTATCTATCCAAAACCATGAATACTGAAAACCAAACATATATTATATAAATCTGACATCCAGAATACCAATTCCAAGTGGGCCATCGCCCAAAACAATAACCATAAATACCATTTCCAGGAAAACATGTTTAAACCATCTTGGGCATCCCAGATGCCTAGCGTCCCAGACGCTCGACGTCCCAGACGTTATATCTCACGGTATAATAAGCAACGCGTGCTGCCCGGGGTCTCTCCGTGTCAATATCTCTGACATTCCAGATGTTTGACGTCCCAGACGTCTAATCATAGCAATCCTGCTCTTGAGTCACTATACGGTCCGGTAGCTCCGTACAATGACCCCTCGCAGGCAATGCACCGTGACTTCCCCAGTGTCCCAGACACCTGGAGGAGACTATCACATATCCTCGTATCAAGATGGTTTATGGAAAACAGTTTATCAATCATTTCAAACATCTTAAGGGCCCTGCCCGGAATTTCCATAAAACCATCACAAGTCCAAACATCTGATTTTTAATTCCAAAACCATTTATTCAAATCCATGTAGGGTCCCCGGCCCTAAATCACATTTATAACCAACTGGGCCTCATGCCCGATTTTGTAAATCAACTGGGCCCATGGCCCGATTTCGTAAATCAACTGGGCCCTAAACCCGATTATATAACTTAAATGGGTCTTAGCCCGATTTCGTAAATAACTGGGCCCCTGGCCCGATTTCATAAAGCAATTGGGCCCCCGACCCGATTACGTAACTCAATTGGACTCCAAGTCCGAGGTTTCCAAAACAATTGTGATAGGACCCATTCCAATCCCCCCGGGATTAACGCGGGATGACCCTGCTCCCGTATGACACGAAGTGTCAGACAAAGGATATTTCCGACCTTTGCCCTCTTGGGCTATCAGAGTACGCCAGGATCCGGAGGAGGTATGTGATATCTCGGTCTCTGCTACAGTCCACATGCGCTGTGTCAGGGCCCACCCCTAATCCCCCAGGATTAGGGACTAAACCCTACTCCCATCTGACAACCCAAAAACGAAAGACCGAAACAGCCTCACGAAAACCACAAATAACATTGTCAAACGCAGGAGAATTTACAACATCCCAGAGTCAACAGTTATCCAGAGCATAGTACCAAACAAAATAAAACAAGACCACACAGAGTACACGCACAACGGAAAATCGAAAACACTCCGGGAAAACTCTCGAATACTCTATGCCTCCGACGCTGCCTCAACGTCGACCCCCGTGCTAGCTCCACAACCTGGAGGGCAATTAAAACTAGAAAGTGTGAGTGGACCAAAAGAATAAAAGTTCAAAAACCTTTTCATAACAAACCAGGGTTTGGCCCTCCGTTTTGAAAACATGCATGCATAACCCATTAGCTGAAAACAGTTATAAACCACATAGTAATCATCATAAAAACATTCATAATTCACAGAAGAGGCATCATGAAAACAGTACGATAAAACATAAATCCAAGTCATCATTATCCGATCAAACCTGCTGGACCTATCCGAGTCTTTAAACTCCCGAGTCTTTAAACTCAATCCAGGCCTCAATAATCCGAGTCTTTAAACTCCGAGTCTTTAAACTCAACACGCCTACGGGAGAAATATCAATATATCCGAGTCTTTAAACTCTCGAGTCTTTAAACTAAATCCGGGTCTTTAAACCAAATCCGGGCCCGTCCCCCGTCAATCACAATATCCGGGTCTTTAAACCCAATAACCAGATCCAGCAAATCCAATCACAACCATTTGAAAACCATTTCTAAATCCATATCCAAACCCGAATCCGAAACCACTGGTCCAAAGCCCTTCCGGCATCCAGAACCGTCATTCCGAACCCAAATCCGGAAATTCATTTTTCAACTTTAAAACCAAATTCCGCTTTCCGAAATCCGATTCTAAAATCGAAAACCTTGATCATCGAAATCATGCTCCAAAATCCCTTTATAATCATTGAAAACCCTTTATCGTTTGGAATCCCAAAATCATAGCATCATAATCAGAAATCAAGCCTTTCTCGTAAAACGTGCTAAAAACCGTAATTCCTCGAAAAACGTGCAGTTAAGTAAAACAGTTATAGCATAATCAAACAATCATGAAATCACATGTAAAACCATGAAACAATCATAGAAAAGCAGTTATGCATGCTCAGTTATAAAGAAGGGGTCCACTCACAGATACCGGGCACGTCACTCGCGTCCCGAACGTCCTGCACGTTCCTCGACCTCCTCGGGGATTCCCGATCCTGTCAACAGTCACCAAAATACGTCACTAACACGTCCACTAAGATTCTTCTAATTTTCCCCAAATTTTCCCGAACTTTAAACGTGCGTAAAACAAAACCCTAGAACTTCGATCCCGCGGAACTAACTCTAATCGACGTCCGATTAACCCGAAACCTAACTCAAAAGATCCGTTACAACATCTAGACCAAAAACCTAGTTGAACACCTCCCCGGAAAACGCCGCACGCGCCCCCACGCGTCACCAAAAGTGGCTGCGCGTGGGCCTCACGCGCCTGCACACAGTTACTGTTCATCTTCTTCCTCAGCCGTTCGACCGGTCTGAACCGGCGAGGGCGGTTCTCTGTCATTTCCAGTCCATTTTTGTTCCTTTCAAGCCCAGTAGTTTCGTCCTATCCTAAGCAACTCAATCCAACCTTAAAAACTCGACATCACGGTCTCTAACTCGTCGTCCCTAGCTCGAACCCGTGACCAACAAAACCCCTGTTCTTTAATCCGGCCACCCGTCCATTCCCCCAGCCTCAAATGGTTTCCCTAAGATCCAAGACAACTCACTAGACTCCTTCAAACCCCTAAAACAGTTCGATTTAACCTCAAAACCCACGACTTAAAGTTTGAACCCAAACTGAAAAACAGAGGACACTGTAAACTCACCGTCGTTCTGGCCTCCGCCGTGAAATCCCCCGTCACGGCGTCGACACCAAAAGGTTCCTAAGACCTTACTGAGTCCACTAGAACTCACCAAACACCTCGACTCAGCCCCTAGCTTCACGACTAACCGTTTGAAACAAAACGGAAAAACAGAGCATATAAACGGGTGGAAGAAATTACCTGCGTCTTGCTCTCCACCGTGCTCACGCGACTCCTTTAATCCTCCTCCGTCCTCTGGACACTACCACCCGCCTCGATTAATCAACCACGGCAGCACCACCACCAAACACCCTCTCTGTTCTCTGGTTTTCCCACACTCCGCATACACTCAATCGCCCCTTCAAACTTCCCCAAACACTCACCAGCTTCACAACCCTTCTCTACTCACTCTAACTGAGTCACCAACACTCACACTCTTGCCCAGAAACCGATCAATTTTCTCTCAATCTCACCCTCTGTTTTCTCTGATTGCACGGCCACACACACAACCCAAATATTTTGAACCGTGCAAACTTGTAGAACCCTCTAGCCCTTTGCCACATGTCACAATCCTATAGCCCCTCTCACAAAAATATCCCAATCAACACTGCACACTTGTCCCAATCTGTTTTGCACAACTCCCAATGCACCCAAAAAGACCAAAATACCCCTAATTGTACAATTTACCGTTTTGCCCTTGCCGTTCTAGACCCGTATCTCGCCCGTCCAATGTCCGATGATGGCATGCCCCTGTCGTTAAACTCAGGACGACGAGATCTACCTAACGGTCCTCGGTCTACGCGAAAATGACAAGTCTAGCAAAAAGTCAATGTTTCCCCCTATTTTAACCAACTTATGGTAATGCCCTCAACCTTCCGAACATCATAACTTCCTCCTCTGATGTCGAAATCGGACGTGCCACCTGTCTACGGACTCGTGACGCCTCGAACTACATCACGGTCATCGGTCAATGCCCAATAGACCGCCCGAACTAAAAGTCAATATTTTGCCCAAACTAGGGGCAAAATCGTCATGCTACACCCAAGGTCCAACCGTAACCAACTAAACACCGATTAGACTCACTAATCCGTTACTAATCACTTTACTAATCCCGATTCTAGGGACGGGTCGTTACACGCTGTCAACCTGAAGGGCAGTCAAAACATTAAAAGCTGTGAGTGGACAAAACAAGCAGTTTATAAAAACATTTTACCGAAGACATTTGTACCCTTCACTAAAAAGCATGCATGCATTCGAAAACCATTTATCCGAAAGAACCATATGTGGGAACTAAGCCCAAAACCATAATGAAATAGACCATACGGGCCACTGCCCAAATCCATAACAAACCAATAAGGGACTCAACCCAAAACCATAACCATACTGAAACCAAATACACGAGCCATTGCTCAAATCCTGTGTAACCACACATCACATATCACATAATCATATATCATATATACATATAATTCACACAGCCAATCCTGTCACGGTTTCCAAAGCTACTCGCGTGCTACCCGGGGTCTCAAACCCAAGTCTCTCAGAGTCCAAGGTCAATGTTCGTAGACCAATGACCCGTCCTGAGGTTATAGTACAAGCCTTCCTGAGAGTAAGGCACCCAACGGGGGCGACTCCCACTCAGTCAGTGCTCCGTGACTACTTCGGGGTCCACCCAGGCCAACGACCCTCCCCGGAGGAGATAATACAAGTAAAGCAAGGTATATGAACATATATATACATAACACAAACACTCATGCCCGGATCCCCTAAACCGTCATGATCCATAATATCCATTCCAGGGTTCATGCCGGTTCCCATAAACCGCCATGAACTTGGAAATCCATTTAGGGTCCCTGACCCGAAAGCATCAATGTAAAATAACTGGGTCTCGTGCCCGAACATATGGCATCATCTGGGCACCGTGCCTGATATCTAAGGGTCAGTCACGACTCCGATCATAGTGATGCGTGCAACCATCCCTCCAGGACCGCCCTCAATCCTGGTATGTCGCCGTGGACGAATCAAACGACTCGACCACCACAAGATCATGGTGCACTCATCACCGATTGATATCCTGAACCGTCAGCACTCCGAAGTCGAGCCTCCCCATGTCAGGGCCACCCCTAATCCCCCGGGATTAAGGGCTAAACCCTGCTCCCGTCTAACTTACGCATGACACGAAGGTTAAACAAACGTCCAACCTCCATGTGACATGTAAGTCGGACAAGGGATTGTCGATCGGACCATCCTTAAAGTATCCGGACTTCACAGAGTGCGTCGAAACTACTGTGGATCTCGGGTGTGATGTCTCTGTCCTTCTCGACCATTAGCCCGCACCGCAACAACTTGGAGGGTATCGAAAACACGAAAAGACTGTGAGTGGACAAAAATAAAGCATAAGTTCAAAAACAGTTAACAGAAAACACAATTACATTTATACCTTCCGTTTCAAAATCCAATGCATGCATATCAAATTCATGTCATAAAACCAGGTAAGAAAACAAAGTAGTTTCTTTTTCCAATTCCCGGGCCTCAGCCCAAAACCATCGAAAACCCTTTATTGAAAACCATCATCCTCAATCTCAGTGAAAACCAAAACATATTGAAACCATATTTCTGTCCATCGAACCTGCTGGATCTATCCGAGTCTTTAAATTTTCGAGTCTTTAAACTCAATCCAGGCCTCAATATAATCCGAGTCTTTAAACTCAACAGGCCTACGGGGGAAATATCAATATCCGAGTCTTTAAACTCCTGATCTTTAAACTCAATCCGGGTCTTTAAACCCAATCCGGGCCCGTCCCCCATCAATCATAATCCGGGTCTTTAAACCCAATAACCAGATCCGGCAAATCCAATCCAAAACCGTTTAAAAACCACTTTCCATTTCCGAATCCGAATCCGCAATCTCCTCAGGATCCCGAATCCAAACCCAGAACTCATATCCATCTCCTTTCCAGATCCGAGTCCGCAACCATCATTCCGTAAGCCGGCATCCGGAATAACCATTCCGAACCCAAACCCGGAATCCATGTTCAAGTCTCAAATCGAATCCCGAATCGTCATCTGGAAATCCGATTCAACAACCCGAAATCACGTTTCTCCAAAACCACTTTTCTGAACTGGGCTTCAAGCCCGAAAACCCTTTTCCAAAAACACGTTTCCGAAATCCTTTTACTTTCTTTGAAATCAAATCGTATTTTAAAACCCGAAATCAAATCATTAAAACCAGGTTCAAATCACAATATCTGTCAAATCTCGTAAAACGTGAAATACCGTCATTTCCGCGAAAAACGTGCACAAACTGTAAACCGTCACAATCATAAATAAAATCATAGAATCAAGTATAGAAAACATATAAAATACATATATGCATGCATCAAGAGTTAAAATGCAAAGTCTATTCACAGACCATTCCGACGTCTCCTCGATACACGCGCACCTACGCCGTTCCCGGCCATTCCGCTATCCTCGGCTTTCCCGAACCTGTCCAAAACCCATACTAAGGTCACTAACTGCTTCACAATGGTCATACCAAAATCCCATAATTTTCCAGTATTTTTAGCTATTTTTAACCGAGCCCTAAAACCTTCGGACATCCCGAAATATATCGAGACGATGTTTGATTGGCTCGAAACCAGCGCCAAAATGTTCGTTACATCGAATAATTTAAAAGTCATGTTGGAACCTTCCTCAAAAAGTGTGTCACGCGCTCACACGCGCCGCCTGAAGTGGCTACGTGTGGGCCTCACGCGCGGTTACTGTTCATCGTCTTCTTCCTCTGTAAACCCGGTCTGAACCGGTTTGGTCCAGTCGGTTCAGCCGTGAGCTGGCGTTCACGGTTCCTACTCATTTCGATCCGTTTTTCAATCCTTTTAATTCCAATAGCTTCGTCCCCCTGTAATTAATCGATCTAATGTACGAAACCATGAGTTACAAACCCATTCTTACCTGTTCAAATCAAAGAAAACCAGAGGTTTCTCCACCCCCGGCGTTCTCGATATTCTGGCCACCCTAAACCGTGCTTCCAAGTCCAACCGTTTCCTTTTGCCGTCCAACACCTTACACAAAGAACCCAATTCCTTCTTAACCTCTGTAAATCAATATGCCATTAACAACTTTAACTGCTAAAAAACACGAAACCTCACCTGCCGTCGCCGTCGTACTCTGTCCTGATCACCACCAATTCAGTTCCAACCCTGCACCATTAATCTCACATTAAACCAAGCTAAACACACCCCCCCTGCGTTTTTCCAACAGCACGGTCCTCTGTTCTTCCTTTTGCCTCACGGGTTTTGTTCGAGTTACCACTCACCACTGTGCACAGTCACCTCCTACGGTGGCACCACCACGACCCTTAAGTTCAGGGCTCCCTCTTTTATTCAAATTGCACGGGGCAGGGATGAGAACTGGTCCAAGTATATGGGGTTAGAACTCACGGTCTCTCTGTCTTTGCTTTTTATTTTTCCCTTCATCGTGCATCTTATTTCATTTGAAACAAAAGAAGGCGGTGACGATGCTTCTAAAGGCATCAAGACACAGCCACTTGTCAAAGCCTCTGTGGAAACCACTCCAATGACAGCCATGTGTCCACTTCTTAGTGGACACAGATTCCTAGGCATAAAATTGACCAAAATACCCTTGAATGGAAAATTACCATTTTACCCTTCACCTTTCTAGACCCATAGCTTAACCGTCCGAAGTCCGGTAAAGGCGTGCCGCCTGTCGTTGTACTCAGGACATCGAGACCTTCCTAATGGTCCTTGGTTTACGTGTAAAAACCTCATCGTACAAAAAGTCAATTTTTTCCCTTCTTTTAACCAAATTACGAAAGTACCCTTAACCTTCCGAACATCATAACTTCCTCCTCAGATGTCGGAATCGGGTGTGTCACCTGTCTACGGACTCGTGACGTCCTGAACTACGTCACAGTCATCGGTCAATGCCCAATTGACCGTTCGAACTAAAAGTCAATAGTTTGCCCGCACTAGGGGCAAAATCGTCATTCTACGCCCAAGGTCCAAAAGTAACCACCTAACCACCGATTAACTCAGCTAATCCGTCACTAATCACTTCCCTAATCCCGAATTCCGAGATGGGTCCTTACACCCCAGGCTACCCTACCACGAATCGTGCATCGTGACCTCTCCGGAAGGAACACATCCCAATCCGGAGGCGAGCGTCACATCGTCCGTCGCCGTGGACCAAACATCTGCCGCGACCACGACTCAGACTCGAAGGTCATCCATAGCGTCATATGCCTGAGATAAACCAAATGGGTCTCATACCCGAGTTTATCCTTTTGGAAATCTAAATCCAAATCATTTAAACCAATAAAGAAATATAGATCCGTATAGGCGCCGTATAAGGCCGAAATCTCGAAATACTTGCCTATACGTAACCACACATCCAAATGCACTAATGGCATCACAAACAAGTATTTAAAACATATAATAAACATTTATGCATGCACCAATTTAGAAAACAAGGTCCACTCACAGACCGTCCGAGCTGCCACCTCGATTTGTGTGCCATACGGTTCTCCCTAGTTAATCACTGTCACCGGGACTCCCGAACCTGTCCAAATCGTAATAGAAGGTTACTAACTACTTAATTAACCTCCCACTAAAGCCCCGTAATTTTCTGGTATTTTTAACTATTTTTAAAACCGATCCTAAATCTTCCGATGCCACGAACATTATCGAGACGGTGTCCGATCGACACGAAACCAGTCCCAAAATGTTCGTTACATCGAATAAAGTGTTTCACATGTTTACAACATTCTCAAACAGTGTCTCACGCGCCCCCACACGCCCTAGGAAGGCTCCTGCGCGTGAGACCACACGCCTATTGTTCACGCGTCTTCTACCTCAGTCGAACCGGGTTCGACTGGTTCGGATCGGACTGGACCAGCTCGACCTGTTCAACCCTCAAACCGTCCATTTTTGAACCCATTTCAACCCAATCTAATCCTAATACAATCCTAATCTCCTTTCTAATCATTTTACACGTCAAAAACCCAAAAACAGCCCCGAAATCCGCATCTTCACCGTCGTTAATGGCAGCCGGATTTTTCCCCAGCCGTTCACGGCCATTCCTGGCTGTCCTAGGCCTCGAAATCATTCCCTTTTGACTCCCCTAGGTCCTAGAAATATAACCCAAACAAAGAGAACCGCCAAAAACCCATAAAAACCGATTTCCAAGTTTTGAAGGTTTTACCTCACGGGTTCGACCTCCCTCTACCGTGAACCGCCGTGTCCTCAGCCGTCCTCAGTTGCTCAGTCCTTCAACACTCTCTCACGGTCACTCATGGCTCAGATAATGGAAGGTGAGGTGTGGTGTGGGTTGTGTTTGAAAATGAAGAATGAAAATGGACGGGGTTCGGGTTTTGTGAAGAACAAAGATGAAGTGATGATAATGAAGATGTTTGATCTGATGAGAGGAGAGATAGATTAGATGAGGGGTGTGGATTTAAAGATGAGTTTGGAATGGAGGGCTAGGATTAATTGTAGGATAGATTAATTATAAAATAATTCAAATATTATTATTTAATTAAACTAGATCCACATTTTAGGGGTTTGGACCATTGGGAGGAGTGACACTTGTCACTCATCCATGGGACCCACTCAAAATATCTGGCCCAATTAGAATAAGCCAAGTGTTCTCGCCTTGTAATGCACGCATAGAGAAATTGACCTTTCGTGACCTATAACTTTCCCGTTCGAAGTCCGATTTCAGCTTGCCGCCTGTCTATGGATTCGTATCGTCCCGATCTACGTAACGGTCTTCGGCCCTCGGCCATCAGACCTCTCGGTCAAAAAGTCAACATTTGCCCATTTTTAACTAAAATTTCCAAAATGCCCCTTAACTTCCGAACGTCATAACTTCTTCCACGAACGTCGGAATTGAACGTGCCACCTGTCTATGAACTCGTGACGTCCTAAACTACGTCACGGTCATTGGTCAAAGTCCATTTGACCGTCCGAATGAAAAGTCAACATTTTGCCACGACTAGGGGCAAAACGGTCATTTTGCATCGTTCGTTCGATTTCGCCTAACTAATCACCGATTAACCTCACTAATCATGATTAATCACTAATCAAATCTAGGAATTTGAGACGGGCCGTTACAAATTGGGCCTCGTGCCCGAGTTCATCTTCCAATTTCAAAACCATTTCATTCGACTATTTCCAAAACCATAAGTACAGAAAATCAGAGTAAAATTGAAAACCTCGATTTACGTGCAAGCACGTAAATCGCCTCGAAATGCTTGAAACCATATAATTCACCAATATCCAATTCAACATCATATAATCACAATCATAATCCATATAAAACAGTTATGCATGCATAAAATTTATAAAACCAAAGTCCACTCACAGACCGTCCATAATTGCTCGTTTTCGCGCTGCACGCGTTCCCGTAATTTGTGACATTTTTCAGAAATCTCGAATCCTCTATAATCGAGCCCACGCGCCGCCGTGAGTGACTGCGCATGAAATTCACGCGCCTGCTACAGTGCAAGCACTGTTCATCGTCTTCACCCGGCCACCTTCTAAACGGTCCATTTAACCCGCGTCTTGACCCGTTCCAATCCCTTAATCCGTCCATCCCAACTCGATTTTTTGATGAACGTCCAACCACTGTTCATCCCTTGAAGTGCATCAATCCTCATCGTTTTCTTTAATTGGTCCAGCCAAAAGCTTCGTACGATTATCCTACATTGGTTTCCAAGCCCAATTGCATCTTCCAACCCCTCCAATTACACGACTCAATCCTCAATTTTTCTGAAACTCTGTCTTGTCTGTTCTTAGCTCAACAGGCTTCGAACCTGGCAATACTTGATTTGGATCGACTAAGTGAGGTCCTAGAAGAGTGTTTCGAGCCTCAATTTGGCTTGGGCTGGCCTACACTTCAAATTCGGATTTGAAATTGTCCAAACACGGTTTCGGGTTTTTGGGTGCATTTCCACCCAGTCCCTCGTTCTTCCTCACCAATTCAGTCTCTCAGTTTCTCTTCAGTTCTCTGTCCATCTCCAACCGTCCCATGAATTGATTAACAACTCCAATTAATCCATACAATGCGACCAGTGCTCTGTTTTTTTTCTTTCTTGTTTTCCATTTCCAACCGCACCCAGCATTAAGAAAATTGATCCGTGCACTGCCCCTGCCATTGTTCCTACACTCAAGGCATAAAGAATTCAGCCACTCAGCCCAACCAATTTGTTCCATTAACAATTGCACACCCGTGCTCTGTCTCGGAGGAATTCCCACAGAACCATACACGGCTTTCCCAAATTCAACAGCCAAATTACCATTTTTCTATCACTTGACAAATTACCAAAATGCCCCTCCTCGTTCTAGACCCTTAACTTGTCCGTCTGATGTCCGTTTTCAGCGTGCCGCCTGTCGTTGTACTCAGGGCATCGAGACCTACCTAACGGTCCTCGAGTTGTGTGTAAATTAGTTGTCAATAAAAAAGTCAACATTTTCCCCCTTTTCGTCCAAATTACGAAAATGCCTTTGAACTTCCGAACGACATAACTTCTTCCTTGATCGTCGAAATTGAACGTGCCACCTGTCTATGAACTCGTGACGTCCCGAACTTCGTCACGGTCATCGGTCAAAGTACATTTGCCACCCGAATTAAAAGTCAACGTTTTACCCACGACTAGGGGCAAAATGGCCATTTTGCATCGATCATCCGATTTTGCCCAACTAATCACCGATTAACCTCACTAATCATGATTAGTTACTAATCTAATCCTGGAATTCGGGACGGGTCATTACAACACATGCACTCATGGCATCTCAAATCATGTTCAAAAGCACATATAAAACATTAATGCATGCATCATATTCATAAAACAAAATCCACTCGCAGACTGTCCAAGTTGTGCCTCGATACGCGTGTCATAAGCCTCTTCGTGCTAATCCGACCTCTCCGGGTCATCAGGACCTATTCAAAACATATCCAAAGTTACTACCAACCTAGAAAAGTTCTAATCAAGAACCTCCAACACTCCCGAAAAAGTCAATGTGTCTCGGACACGTTTCCCTAGGCTTTAAACCTCAATTTGACCAACCTAATGATCTCTGATCGACTTAAAACCACCACCATTGGATTCGGATCGTCGAAATCTTTAAGATGGTCCTAGTTCCACCTCGAAATTTGTGCCCACACTCCCTCACATGCGGTTCAATGTGGCTAGTCAACGTTGACCAAAAAGTCAACGCTGACGTCAGCAAAGTAAACACTAACGTCAGCTATCAAAGTCAACGCTGACGTTAGCCGTGATGTCTTCACTCACACATGTCAGTCTGACATAATGACATCATCATTATCCCTGTCCTCTGTTTGGGTCGACCCGGATTCCTGCAACTGGGTCACGCAGACCCACGGACCCGACCCTGTCCGTTCTTCCAGCTCTGGTCACCATTTTCAAAGCCATTGCTTCCAGTGTGATCGTCCAATCCTATACAATTGATCTATGGCTTTAAAACTCAAAAAAACTGCCTAAGATTACCTGTTCGAATCAATAAATAATGGCCTTATTTTTCCCCCACCGATAGTTCTCGATTCTGGCCACGTCCTACCATGAAAACCAGCCCACTGAACTCGTCTCGATCCCTAGAACCTACTAGGATCAATCCAAACCTTCAACAACGTCCAAAATCCCATTTTTGATTTTTGAACCAAAACTGGGTTTCAGGTTTACTTTTTCCCGTGGCTCTCTCCGCCGGCCACGGCAGTTCTGAAGCCTCTCACGACGTCTCTCAGTCCTCACTCATCCACAACCACTCTCTTGGCCTCATACTGAAACAAATGGGGGAATGAGAGTGATTTTGGGCTTTCGGGTTTGATTGGTCGAATGAAATAGATGAAGATGAAGGGGGGTGGGTGGGTGCATGTATGTGGGGTGATAGGCAATGGACCTGGCAAAAAATCTGGGGCCCACTCAAGATAAAAGTCCATTCGTCTCGTAAAATGTGAAATAATACCCAAAACCTTTCATGACCCGTATCTTTCCCGTCGATTGCCCGATTTCGACGTGCCGTCTGTCTACGGACTTGTATCGACCCGATCAATGTAACAATCCTCGTCCTCGTGCATTGGACCTCTCAGGTCAAAAGTTAACTTTTTGCTCTTGTCTAGGGGCAAAATCGTAATTTTACCTTGAACATCCGATGATCCTCGACAAATCCCCGATTAGCCTGGCTAATCCTCAATTTAATCTTAATTAATCCCAAAAATTTGGAACGGGTCGTTATATATTTGGCCAATCCCATGAGGAGAAAGAGTGTGCACCCAATTTATACCTTGGACCATTCTAAAATTACCTTATACTCTTACCGTTTCAGACCTCTAATGTTCATCCACAGACTCCAATTCTGGCATGCCTGCTGTCTACGAACTCGTGAGCTCAAGACCCACACAACGGTAAAATAAAAATTTCCAAAAATGCATCCATGGAAAAGATGACTAACGGATCCCTTCTGAAACAGGGCAAAATCGTCATTTTCCAAATAAATTCCCAAAATGATCCAAATTGCTGGTCTGGGTCATTACAATCCTTCCCCTAAAAAAAATTTCCCTTGAAATTTACGTATGTAGATCAAAAGTCAACCTATTGACACGATTCTAGATTACACACCATCATGTACGGTGCTAGGGGAGGGTACCACCTACAAGGTTTGAAAGTAACTTAGTAAACATGCAAAATCCTAATAAGATGGCAATCTTGGTAAGTTCCCTAGAATACCAACCGAGAGTCAAAATATGACTGTATACCCGCCAACCTCAATGTAAAAATCCAAGTACCACTCCCGTGAGCCAAGTATGCTTCACCACCCAAACCGAACTGTGCCAGTCAGCTACTCGACTCACTTGGTGATTGACCTGAAATCTTGCTAGACTGGGTTGAGAACTAAAGTCTCGATACGAAATCTCGGGAGCCTCCCTATCCAACTTCACCTGAACTTGACCGGTTACTTTCTAGAAGATCAGAAGTTGTAATTACCCCTTCTAGGTGGTCCGAAAGATAACTACTCCTGACGTCAACTAGAACCTCTAGACTAAGCTTGCCCCGCAAACTCAGCTTAGAACTGGTGGCAACATATAACAAGTCTCTAAGAGAAGCACATGACCAAGTTGTGCCTAAAACTCTGACCTCATCCCTCAGACCCAACTTGAAGTGTCAACATTTGCCCTATTTACCACCAATCTAGATTCAAATTGAGCAACCTTTATGTCTCTCTACTAAAATCATGGAACTATACCTTACTAGTGTTCTGGTAGGAATGAGAATAAAATTATATCAAGAGATGGCACACCCCGATCCGGAAAGTCCAAAAGGACACGAAAACGGAGGCATGCTGGCCGACATCTGGACGATGTTAAAATGGCTCAAAACGTAGTTAAAGCGTGCTTAAACGGCTCGAAAATGTTCCAAAATAAGCACACGAGTATTCTGGAATGCTTTCGAGCCGTTTAAGTATGTTTTAGATCCATTTTAAGCCGTTTTAACAACGTCCAGATGTCAGCCACCACGCCTCTATTTTCGTGTCCTTTCGAACTTTTCGGATCAAGGTATGTCAAGAGATGCTCCTGAAAAACCTCACAGATAATTGTACGGATGTCCCAACCTTTTATCCTTAGTTTGTGCCACCATCAGTAAGTAAGCCACCAAACGTGAATGTGGCTAAGCTCACTATATCCTCTGGAGGGCAACGCATCACTTCAAATACTTACTCCATCCAAAAAGTCCCCTCATCTGCTTTGTGTGGGTTCTATCGCTAATAAAAAAAAGTGACTCTGAGCCTTTGAGCTCGCTGAAAATCTCAACCCTCAGAAGTCCTCCTCCTCTAGAGCGTAGTACCCAGTGCTCGACCTAAACAACCGAGGCTCTACCTCATGTCCAAACCAATCTGATTTTACATGTATCTTCAATACGTTGCTTGAATTCTGTTGTAGAAACACTATGAGGTACAGTATGAGTGGATAAAACTAGTTATAAAAAACTGCATACATAAAAGGAATCATATACCACCGGACTTCAAAACAAGGTAATCATGTACCATTTGACTCACGATGAACCATGTAATGCATAACAACTAATTTTTGTGGCCCACATTTCCACGAATTCCCCAACTATAAAACCATCTGGAAAAACCAAAACCTGGACACAAATGTCATAGGTTAAAGACTGAAAAATCCTCGAGTTCCCCAAGTCATCGCTCACAAACTGAGCAGACCGACTAGAATCCATCCCTCAAGCCTTAGCTCATTGTAAAAGCTAACTGGTTAAAATTCATGTGCTACACATAGTCGACCCCTAAGATCTGGTTGAGACACACTTCATGATGCGAGTCTAGAAAAGTACAGTTCCCTCATAGTATGCGTAGATAGCCCCTAATAGTTGGTGGAAACACACTCCATGATACCAGTTCATAAATAATGGCCCTAGGATCTTGCGAAGACACACTCCATGATACCAGTCCGAAAAAATACAGCCCCCATAAACTGACGGAAACACACTTCATAATACCAGATCGGGGAAAATTACAGCGTCTCTCGAGGATGGTTAATAATGGAAAACAGTTCATAAAAAGCAAGTTTCACTTGCTTTACACAAATGGGGCTCTAATGGACCCAAAAGCCTCAAAACCATTGAAAATAACTCTGGGAGGTTGAAAATAAGGGGGGTACACACCGTCATGGGTCGTGAAACGGCCCCACATGCTGGTAGAAGGCTAGTTGTCAGGACCCGTTCCAAATTCCCCGGGATTAACGTGGGACGTGCCTGCTCCCGTCTGACACGACGTGTAGACTTGGGATAATTTCATCCTTAGCCCAACCGGGACTTGCAAAGTGCGCCAGTATTGGAGAAGGAGTGTGATGTCTCGGTCTCTATTACAGCCCGCATTCGCGATCAACCTGAAGGGCATTAAAATCATTAAAAACTGAGAGTGGACAAAACAAATAATTTAATTAAAATTCATTTCACAAAAAGAAAACATTTATTCCCTTCAATAAAAAACATGCATGCATTCGAAAACTATTTTTCAAATCGTTCATTAGGGCCTTGGCCCAAAATCCAGATCAAGGAACCCTAGAACGAGTCTCATTTCAAATCATAAAACACAGGGTCTCAGCCCAAAACTGTCAGGACCCATCCCAAATATCATCTCGATATCCGGGACGAACCCTGCTCTCGTCTGACAATCACACTTAAAGTACCAAACGAACCGCAACATAACCATAAGCATAACTATCAGACAAGGGAGAAAATATAATACAACCGTAATACAGGGCATAGCGTTATACAAAATAGGCACAAAAGTCCTACTAGGTTAATCTCGCAACGGAAGAACGTCGTAAGCTCTATGCCTCGGTCCCTGCCTCAACGTTCACCCCAATGCTATCACCACGACCTGGAGGGTAAATTAAAACCAGAAAAATGTGAGTGGACTAAAGAGAAATAAAAGTTCAAAACACGATTTAAGAACAAAAGAGCTTTAAGAAAACAACAAGATTTTTCCCTCCGTTTTAAAATAAAGTATGCATGCCTAACAAAGTATCAGAAAAACCGTAACATAAAACAGTATAACAAATGTGCTAAGATCGTATCATAAAAATCAATTCCACTAATGTTAAAGTCCGATCAAACCTGCTGGGTCTATCCGAGTCTTTAAACTCAACAGGCCTACGGGGTAATAGCAATATATCCGAGTCTTTAAACTCCCGAGTCTTTAAACTCAATCCGGGCCCGTCCCCCGTCCATCAAAATCCGGGTCTTTAAACCCATAAATCAGATCCAGCAAATCCAATCCAAACCGATTGAAAACTAATTCTAAATCCATATCCAAACCCGAATTCGAAATCACCGGTCCGATGCTCTTCCGGCATTCAGAACCTTCATTCCGAAACCAAATCTGGAATTTCACTTTTCAACGTTAAAACCAAAACTCGATTCTTGAAATCCGATTTTAAAATCAAACCGTGATTACCAAAATCATGTCTCATAATCCATTTATAACCATCGGAAAACAATTATAGATTGAAATCCCAAAAGCATAGCATCAAAATCAGAAATCAAGTTTTTTCCTCGAAAAACGTGCGAAAGCCCGAAAATGTCTCGAAAAACGTGCAAGTAGCTCAACCACACATAACATCATCGAAAAGCATAAAAACATACTTAAAATCATAAAACATAAATAAAATCAATTAGGCATGCTCGTTAAAAGAAAGAAAAAGTCCACTCACGCGCCTGCACCAGTACACTGTTCATCATCGTCTTCATGGGGTGAACCGGTCTGAACCGGCGTACCCGGTTCTCTGTCATTCCTCCATCATTTTCAACCATTCCAATCCCAAAAGCTTCGTCCAATCCACCTTAATCTATTCCCCACCTGAAAACTCAACATCGAAACCTCTAACCCGTCGTCTTCAACCTCGAAATAAAACAGCCTAATACCTCTGTTTCGGTTTCCGGCTAACCCGACACTCCCCCGTCACGGCAACCACCCTAGACGACTCCTAGGAACCTCCTGAGTCTCACACCACTCACCAAATCCCTCGACTCAGTCCCAAAAGCCACGACTTTTGGTTTAAGAAAATCGGGAAAAACAGGGGATTTGAGCTTACCGTCGATTCGTCCTCCGCCGTTCGCACCGCCGTGCTCCTCCGTGTCCACTGGGTCTCCTTCAGCCGTCTTAGCTCCTTCTCAGCTTGGATTGGACCAACACACGACACAACCACCACCAATGTCCACAGCTATCTCTGTTTCCTAGAAAAATCGAACCTCACACCTTCGTTCTTCCTTGCACGATTTCACTCCCAACCCCAGCCACCAGTTGCTCTTATTCTCTCTGTCACTCTCACCACTCACAAAAACCTCACACACTCATTGAATCGATCACAAGCTTCACCGCCTCACCTCTATGTTTTTTGTTCTTCAACCCAATGCACGGTTTAAAATCAACCAAAATGTGCCCGTGTGTATATTAAACAACCTAGAAACCTCTAGGTCCCTTCCACGTGTCCAATTTCCCACGGACCAAAACATAAATATCCAATCCCACTGAGCCAATTGGACTTATCTGATTGGCCCTAAGGAGAAAAAGACCAAAATGCCCCTAGACTTGAAATTACCATTTTGCCCTTCAACTTCCTAGACCCATAATTAATCCGTCTGACGTCCGATGACAGCGTGCCGTCTATCGTTGTACTCAGGACGTTGAGAGCTATCTAAAGGTCCTCGGTCTACGTGAAAATCAAAAGTCCAACAAAAAATCAACATTTTCCTCTATTTAGCCAAAATTACGGTAACGCCCTCAATCTTCCGAACGTCATAACTTTTCCTCCGATTGTCCAAATCGGACATGCCACCTGTCTACGGACTCGTGATGTCCTAAACTACGTCACAGTTAATGGTCAACGCTCATTCAACTTGTAAATAAAAAAGTCAACTTTTGACACACTATTCACAAGGGCAAAATCGTCCTTTTATACAAATCTTTTACAAAATTACATTTGTACCCTTCCTGAAGGTACGGGTTATTACAATCTACCCCCCTAAAAAGAATTTCGTCCTCGAAATTCAGTGAAACAAGTAAGGGTACTGTTCGCGCATTAAGGCCTCGGGTTCCCATGTAGCTTCTTCCACCTGATGATTCCTCCACAAGACTTTTACTAGGGGAACTGTCTTCCTCCGTAACACTTTATCCTTCCGATCCAGAATCTCTATAGGCTGCTCTTCAAAGCTCAAATCTTCTCTAAGCTCAACAGGTTGTGTTTCCATAACATGTGAATCATCCCGTACATACTTCCGAAGCATAGATACATGAAAGACATTATGTACCTTTGCCAAGTCTGCTGGTAAGGCCAATCGATAAGCAACAGGACCAATCCGCTCCAAGATCTCACAGGGTCCAATATAACGAGGACTCAGCTTCCCTCGCCTACCAAACCGTACGATTCCCTTCCAAGGAGATAACTTCAAGAAAACCCAGTTTCCTACCTCAAACTCCAGATCCCTGATCCTACGATCGGCGTCACTCTTCTGTCGGTCCTGAGCTGTTTTCAGTCGATCTCTGATTAGTGCCACTTTTTCTTGAGTAAGGTCTACCAGCTCGGAAGTCGTCAGTCTCCTCTCACCAACCTCGGTCCAACACAACGGAGTCCGACACTGTCGTCCGTACAGAGCTTCATAAGGAGCCATCCCGATACTCGCCTGGCAACTGTTATTGTAGGCGAACTCCATGAAAGCTAGATGTGACTCCCAAGTACCCTGAAACTGTAAGACACAAGCTCTCATCATATCCTCTAGAATCTGGATGGTCCGCTCAGATTGTCCATCGGTCTGAGGATGAAAGGCAGTACTGAAATGCAGCTTTGTCCCAAAAGCTTCTTGTAAGCTCCGCCAAAACCGGGAAGTAAACCTTGGATCTCTGTCAGAGACTATCGATTCTGGAGTACCATGCAGCCGAACAATCTCATCGATAAACAACTGTACAAACTGTGTCATCCGGAAGTTCTCCCGTACTGGCAAGAAATGAGCAGACTTCGTGAGTCGATCCACAATCACCCACACGCCATCATGTCCCTTCGGCGTCCTGGACAACTTGAATATGAAGTCCATCGTCAGGTGATCCATTTCCACTCGGGGATCGGCAAAGGTTGCATTGCTCTGTAGGGTCTCTGTCGCTCGGCTTTCACCTGTTGTCAAATCAAGCATCTACTAACATACTCCGCAATCTCACGTTTCATACCTGACCACCAGTAATGCTCCCGAAGTGTATGACACATCTTGGTTCCTCCAGGATGCATCGCATAAGCTGAACAGTGAGCCTCATCTAGTATCGTCTTCTTCAGTGATTCGCCCTCAGGTACACACAATCGTCCATCCTTAACCAAGGCTCCATCCTCGCGAATCTTAAAGTCATGTCTCTCTCCAGCCTCGACCTTAATCCAAATGATGCCCAAAATGGGGTCCTCAAACTGAGCATCAATAACCTGATCAATCAAAACAGGTCGCATGTGGAAACTCGCTAGGAGTGCTCCCTGACCATCCACCGTCAACTCTACTCCAATCCTGCGGAGTTCAACCAACAAAGGTAACCGGACTGTCCTCAAATGCGACAAAGAACTAGCTGATTTCCTACTCAAAGCATCGGCTACCACATTAGCCTTTCCCGGGTGATACTCGATAGTACAGTCGTAGTCCTTAAGCAGCTCTAACCATTGATGTTGTCTCAGATTCAGCTCTTTCTGCGTGAACAGATACTTTAAACTCTTATGGTCCGTGAAAATCCTGCACCTCTCACCGTACAAATAATGTCGCCAAATCTTCAGTGCATGAACCACTGCTGCAAGCTCCAAATCATGAGTAGGGTAGTTCATCTCATGGGGTTTCAACTGCCGGGAAGCGTAAGCAATCACTTTCCCGTGCTGCATCAACACACAGCCCAAACCCTGTAAAGAAGCATCACTGTAAACTTCAAACTCCCCACTATCGTCTGGAAGGGCTAACACAGGAGCAGATGTCAACCGTCTTTTAAGCTCCTGGAAACTCTGTTCACAGCTCTCATCCCAGTCAAACCGGACTCACTTCCGAGTCAGCCGTGTCAACGGAGCAGCAAGAATAGAAAAGCCCTCAATAAAACGCCGGTAATAGCCTACTAATCCCAGAAAACTCCTGACCTCCGTCACCGTCTTGGGCTGTTCCCAGTTCGCTACCCGCCTCAACCTTCCGAGGATCCACTCTGATGCCCTCGGCTGAAATCACATGACCTAGAAAACCAACACTGGTCAACCAAAACTGGCACTTGCTCAACTTCGCATACAACTGGTGCTCTATCAGGGTCTTAAGCACTATACTTAGATGCTTCTCGTGCGCCTTCGCACTCTTCGAATACACCAAGATGTCATCAATGAATACAATCACAAAACGATCCAAGTATGACCGGAACACTCGGTTCATTAAGTCCATAAAAGCTGATGGGGCATTAGTCAACCCAAAAGGCATCACAATAAACTCATAGTGACCGTACCTGGTCCGAAAGGCCGTCTTGGGTATATCCCCTTCTCTGACTTGTAGCTGATGATATCTAGAACGAAGATCAATCTTCGAAAAGTACTGTGCTCCCTTCAACTGGTCGAACAAGTCATCAATCTGGGGTAGGGGATACTTATTCCTAATGGTTACCTTATTCAACTGTCTGTAGTCAACACACAATCTCAAACCTCCGTCCTTTTTGCTGACAAACAGTACAGGCGCTCCACAAGGCGACATACTCGGTCGAATGAATCCCATATCGACCAACTCTTGTAACTGGGCCTTTAGTTCCCTCAATTCTGCAGGTGCCATGCGATAAGGAGTCTGTGAGATGGGATGCGTACCTGGAAGAAGATCAGTCGTAAACTCGATGTCTCGATGAGGTGGTAATCCTGGAAACTCCTCGGGAAAGACATCGGGAAACTCCCGCACCACTGGTATGTCCTCCGCCCTCACTGGCGTAGCACGTGTATCCACCACGTGAGCTAAGTAACCCTGGTATCCCTTCCGCAATAACTTGCTAGCCTCAAGTGCCGAAATAACTCCTGTAGGGAGTGCACGCTGATCACCCTGGAACGTAGTCTCTGGTAACCCTGGACTCCGAAAGGCCACTCTTCTATCGAAGCACTCGATAGAGCATATGTCTAGTTAACCAGTCCATACCCAAAATAACATCGAAGTCCTCTATATCCAACAGTAACAAGTCTGCCACTAACTCAACCTTGCCTACCATCACCGTACACTCTCTCAGAACCTGATTCACTACCAACACCTATCCAGTAGGCGTACTCACCCCTAAGGCACAATCCAAGGTAGACACCTCTCTCTCTGTCACCAGACTACAACTCCGGGCTATAAATGACTGAGTAGCCCCGGGATCTAGCAAAGCAAAAATAGTGTGGCCAAGTATGGTAAGTGTACCTGTCACCACTCCGGGTGCTGATCTGGCCTCCTGCTGGGTCATAGCAAAGACTCGCGCCTGAGGTCCTGATGACCAATCGCGCCCTCTCGAACTGCTCGTGGCACCACCGCTACCTCTAGGGCCTGCCGCCCCTAACACTGACGCAGTACTCCGCCCTGGTTCTACCGCACCTCGGCCTGCTCCACCTTCCTGGGCTAACAACGGGCACTCTCTCCGAAAGTGGCCTCGCTCTCCACAATAATAACGGACATCTCTACCGGGTCCACCCGTCTGCCTCCCAGTAGAAGCAACAGAAGTCGCACTCGCCTGCGAAGTCGGCTGAGCTCTAGCTCCCCGAAATCCAGACCCCTGAAAACTACCTGGCCTGCCAAACTGGGCACCACCAGCCGATGAAGTACCACCATAGTTGCCCCGCTTCGGGGTCCTCTGACTCGACGCTCTTGGAAAAGAATACTCGCGGCGTCGCACACTGCCCGAGTACTGTGGCCGGGCAGGCAGACTAGCCTCCACTCTCACAGCAGCGTCAGATAACTCCCGGAAGGTAGCAAATGAGTTGGCTGTCACAATGGCTCGAATCTCTCCTCGAAGACCCAACTCAAACCGACGACACTTCTCAGCCTCGGTAGCCACAAATGCAGGAGCGAATCGAGACAACATCTGGAACCTCTGCTCATACTCGGCTACTGTCATGCTCCCCTGTTTCAGTTGAAGAAACTCCGCCTCCTTGGCATCTCGGAAAGAGCTGGGGTAATACTGATCCAAAAACCGCTCCCGGAAAGTCTCCCACGTCACGGTATGAGTGTCCCAACCTGACAACTCCAGCGTATACCACCACTCATACGCTGCGCCGTCTAGCAGAAAAGTAGCCAACAACACGCAATCCTCTGGAGGGCATCGCATCACCCCAAAAATCCGCTCGAGTCGGGTGATCCACCTGTGGGCTTCTTCTGGGTCTGCCCCACCACTGAACGTCGTAGCCCCTAGACGCTGAGCTCGCTCTATAGAAGCACTTTCTGCTTCTCTCGCCACGTCTTCAGGTCGTGGAGGGAGTTCACGTCTCGGAGGCATGGTCAATCGTCCACTGAAAGAGGTATAGAGTCAGTAAAACGACCTAAATACGACCTCGTACAGATACAACCGACAAACCTATGCTCTGATACCAATTGTCAGGACTCATCCCAAATATCACCTCGATATCCGGGACGAACCCTGCTCCCGTCTGACAATCACACTTAAAGTACCAAAAGAACCGCAACATAACCATAAGCATAACTATCAGACAAGGGATAAAATATAATACAACTGCAATACAGAGCATAGCGTTATACAAAACAGGCACAAAAGTCCTACTAGGTTAATCTAGCAACGGAAGAACGTCGTAAGCTCTATGCCTCGGTCCCTGCCTCAACGTTCACCCCAACGCAATCACCACGACTTGGAGGGTAAATTAAAACCAAAAAAATGTGAGTGGACTAAAGAGAAATAAAAGTTCAAAACACGATTTAAGAACAAAAGAGCTTTAAGAAAACAACAAGATTTTTCCCTCCGTTTTAAAATAAAGCATGCATGCCTAACGAAGTATCAGAAAAATCGTAACATAAAACAGTATAAAAAATGTGCTAAGATCGTATCATAAAAATCAATTCCACTAATGTTAAAGTCCGATCAAACCTGCTGGGTCTATCCGAGTCTTTAAACTCAAACTAGGCCTCAAATGTAATCCGAGTCTTTAAACTCCAGTCTTTAAACTCAACAGGCCTACGGGGTAATAGCAATATATCCGAGTCTTTAAACTCCCGAGTCTTTAAACTCAATCGAGGCTCGTCCCCCGTCCATCAAAATCCAGGTCTTTAAACCCATAAATCAGATCCAGCAAATCCAATCCAAACCGATTGAAAACCAATTCTAAATCCATATCCAAACCCAAATCTGAAATCACCGGTCCAATGCCCTTCCGGCATTCAGAACCGTCATTCCGAACCTAAATTCGGAATTTCACTTTTCAACGTTAAAACCAAAACTCGATTCTCGAAATTTGATTTTAAAACCAAACCGTTACCAAAATAATGTCTCATAATCCATTTATAACCATCGGAAAACAATTATAGATTGAAATCCCAAAAGCATAGCATCAAAATCAGAAATCAAGTTTTTTCCTCGAAAAACGTGCGAAAGCTTGAAAATGTCTCGAAAAATGTGCAAGTAGCTCAACCACACATAACATCATCGAAAAGCATAAAAACATACTTAAAATCATAAAACATAAATAAAATCAATTAGGCATGCTCGTTAAAAGAAAGAAGAAGTCCACTCACGAGTCTGAAAGCATCAATCGCGCTCCGTGCGCTCCTCAACCGTCTCAGGCGTCTCTCGTCCTGTCAATAGTCATAAAATAGGGTCACATAAACGTCAAATACGCTAACTCTAATTTCCCCAAATTTCCGGGAATTTAAACGTAATTTAAATTTAAACCCTAAACCGTCCGGATCTTAGAACTTTCCCGAAACAACGTCCGATTTTCCCGAAACTTGTCCCAATGGATTCATCATAACATTTAAACCAAAAACCATGTTGGAAGGTTCCTCAGAATCCTCCCCATGTGCCCCCACGCGCCACCCGAAGTGGCTGCGCGTGGGCCTCACGCGCCTGCACCAGTGCACTGTTCATCATCGTCTTCATGGGGTGAACCGGTCTGAACCGGCGTACCCGGTTCTCTATCATTCCTCCATCATTTTCAACCATTCCAATCCCAAAAGCTTCGTCCAATCCTCCTTAATCTATTCCCCACCTGAAAACTCAACATCGAAACCTCTAACCCGTCGTCTTCAACCTCGAAATAAAACAGCCTGATACCCCTGTTTTGGTTTCCGGCTAACCCGACACTCCCCCGTCACGGCAACCACCCTAGACGACTCCTAGGAACCTCCTGAGTCTCACACCACTCACCAAATCCCTCGACTCAGTCCCAAAAGCCACGACTTTTGGTTTAAGCAAATCGGAAAAAACATGGGATTTGAGCTTACCGTAGATTCGTCCTCCGCCGTTCGCACCGCCGTGCACCTCCGTGTCCACTGGGTCTCCTTCAGCCGTCTTAGCTCCTTCTCAGCTTGGATTGGACCAACACACGGCACAACCACCACCAATGTCCACGGCCCTCTCTGTTTCCCTGAAAAATCGAACCTCACACCTTCGTTCTTCCTTGCACGATTTCACTCCCAATCCCAGTCACCAGTTGCTCTTCTTCTCTCTGTCACTCTCACCACTCACAAAAACCTCACACACTCACTGAATCGATCTCAAGCTTCACCGCCTCACCTCTCTATTTTCTGTCCTTCAACCCAATGCACGGTTTAAAATCAATCAAAATGTGCCCGTGTGTATATTAAACAACCTAGAAACCTTTAGGTCCCTTCCACGTGTCCAATTTCCCATGGACCAAAACATAAATATCCAATCCCACTGAGCCAATTGGCCTTATCTGATTGGCCCTAAGGAGAAAAAGACCAAAATGCCCCTAGACTTGAAATTACCATTTTGCCCTTCAACTTCCTTAGACCCAAAATTAATCCGTTCGACGTCCGATGACAGCGTGCCGCCTGTCGTTGTACTCAGGACGTCGAGAGCTATGCAACGGTCCTCGGTCTACGTGAAAATCAAAATTCCAACAAAAAGTCAACATTTTCCTCTATTTAACCAAAATTACGGTAACACCCTCAATCTTCAGAACGTCTTAACTTTTCCTCCGATTGTCCAAATCGGACATGCCACCTGTCTACGGACTCGTGACGTCCTAAACTACGTCACGGTCAATGGTCAACGCTCATTCAACCTGTAAATCAAAAAGTCAACTTTTGACACACTATTCACAAGGGCAAAATCGTCCTTTTATACAAATCTTTTACAAAATTACATTTGTACCCTTCCTGAAGGTACGGGTTATTACAAAAACCATTCTCAGTGAAATCTCATACTCATATACATATATACATATATAACCCATCCTTGACATTCTCTGATGTTTAATCAATACCCGTCACGATTGTCTATAAGTATGCATACTACTCGGGGTCTCATCTCCGAGTCTACCCCCAGGATCTACGACGTCTTGAAGGATCTGTCCAAAATCCAGGATTTGCGACGTCTGGAGTACTGTCTCTAGACCCAGTCCGAGACTATATCATATCTCTGACTCGTCGAATGTGCTCCCTCTTGGAGTCACTCATTCCAGGTAGTGGATCGTGACTCTCCAGGATCTACGACGTCTGGAGGAGACATATCCGCGCTAGATAGGAGGGTTTACACATATAAGTGTGGAAACATATAAGGAGAAATATTCACACTTCAATAGGGTATTAAACCCGAATACTCATTTCATAACCACAACTGGGACTCACGCCCGATACCACAATCAATTGGGCCTCAAGCCCGATATCAAAATCAACTAGGCATCAAGCCCAATATCAAAATCAACTAGGCATCAAGCCCGATATCAAAATCAACTAGGCATCAAGCCCGATATCATATACTAATCTCAGGGTTAGTCATGATTCTAATCATAGTAATGCATGCAACCATCAGTCCAGGACCGCTCTCAATCTTGACATGTCGCCGTGAACATATCAACTGTCGTGGCCACCTCTAGATCATAGTGCACACATCACTGACCGATCTCATATACCGTCAGCGTTCCGAAGTCAAGCCTCCAATGGCTGCTCGACAACGGGATGTGCATCGTGACCTCTCCAGAAGGAACACATCCTCAGTCCAAAGGTGAACATCGTATCATCCTTCGTCGTGCATACAACACTCGTCGCGACCACAACTCGGACCCGTAGGTCATCAATAGGGCCAAATGCCCAATATCTAATCAAATAGGTCTCATGCCCGGTTTCACATTTACAAAACCATTTACTTAAACTATCGCTGCAAGCTCAACACGTATATGCACGATATAAAACTAGAAATCTCGAAATACGTACAAATACGTAAATACTAAACACCACAATCATATACCCTCAAGGAATCTCAAAACATCGATATAAAACACATATAAAACATTTATGCATGCATCAAAACATAAAACAAAGTTCACTCACAGACCATCCAAAGCTGTGCCTTGATACATACGCCATACGCTTCTCTGGTCTAATCACCGTCACCGGGACTCCCAAACCTATCCAAATCATTTTAGAGGGTTACTAACTACCTCAATAACCTCTCATTGAAGCTCCGTAATTTTTTTTGAATTTTTAACCATTTTTAAACTTGATCCTAAACTTTCGGACGTCCCGAACTATATCAAAACGATGTCCGATTGACTCGAAACTTGTCCCAAAATGTTCGTGACATCGAATAGATGATTTTATATGTTGAAGTCACCCCTAAATTCCTCCCCACGCGCCGGCCAAAGGCCCTGCGCATGGGCTTCACGCGCTGGCTACAAGGCGTCTTCAACCAGACCGGTCTGAACCGGTCCACCTGCAAATCCGGTCCAGGTCCATTCCGTCCTATTTTTTCATCCTTTTTCTTCTTTCTTTCCACCAATCCTATCTAATCTATCCTAGGGATTGTTTTATGCAATCAAAACAATGAAAACAATCCTAAAACCCATTGGTTCAGAAAATAATTTTGAACCCAAAACTCCATTCCATGTTATGGGCACTTCTAGGGGCCAAAACTTCATCCTAATGATCCCATTTAGTTCCTAAGGTCCCTAAAAACGTGTTTGGAGGTTCGATTTGGGTTTACTTTTCCCGAAAATGATTTCAGTGGGTAGCCACCGAAAATCTTCCCAACCGCCGTTCCGGGCTGCCCAGCTGTCCTCGGCCCCCGTTTCCTATTCCACACGACTCGTACAACCCCCACAACCATCCTCTAAACCCTAGACAACCTCCTTAACGTCCAAAACACAAATTCGAAATTGAAAAAGAAAAGGGGGTTCGCGTTTTCACTTGTTTCCCACGGTTCCTCCGCCGTCCACGGCGGCTGGTCGTCCTGCCACCGTCATCACGTCATCCCACTCATCCTTAGCCTCACTTGGCTTCACATGGATTCAAATGGGGGAAGGGTTTTGTTTTGGGTTCATCGGGGTGTTTGGTCAATCGAATGAAGAAGAGGATACAGATCCATGCATCTGTGTATTGGGAGCAATGGATGGGTGACACTTGTCTCGTAAAATGTGCCACCGTAAATAGTACCTCAAAGCTTCCGTGAATTGTAACTTCCCCATTGAATGTACGATTTCGACGTGCCGCCTGTCTATGGACTCGTATCGACCCGATCTACGTAACAGTCCTCGACTCTCGGACATCAGACCTCCCGGGTCAAAAGTCAACTTTTTGACCTCATTTAGGGGTAAAATCGTAATTTCGCCCTGAATGTCCGATAATTCTCGGCTAATCCCCGATTAGTCTAAATAATCCGTCATTAATTCTTAATTAATCCCGATAATTTGGGATGGGTCGTTACACTGGTGGACCTTTCACATGTCGTTATGCGCATCTATGTACGCTCACACATGGCTGAAATGGCGCTGACGTGGTGCTGCCGTGGATGCAATGTGGAGCTAATGCAGATGCCACGTTGCTCTGACATGGATGTTGCGTTGACGTAAGGGTGGCAATTTCTGAAACGACTCGAAATTTTCACGAGATTTATCCGGATCAAGCCGCACAATTAAAATTTCGGGTCATTTTTTGGATCAACCCATTATGACCCGTTTAATAAATGGGTAGATTTCGAGTTAATATGTTAACCAGTATATTGGTTTATACATTGACCCATATATTAAATGTGTCATTACTAACTCATATATCTACCTATTTACCTACATAAATACCTATTAAATCTTATAATTTAAATAGGTTAAACAAGTTAAACGGGTCAAACGGATCATAGGTTAATTGAGTTTTGAGTATGACTTTGTTTATTAAATGGGTTACATGGGTTACGTAAGTCATTAATAGGTCGGGTTCGGGTTGGATATTCTTGACACGATTATTAAACGGGTTGGGTTTAGGTTGGGCATAAATGGATAAAACAAAGTTCATGTCACGCCATGAACTCGACACGACACGACCCATTACCACCTCTACATTGACATGAATGTCGCGTCTGACAAGACCCGTCCCAAATTCCCCGGGGATTAACGCGGGACGTGTCTGCTCCCGTTTGACACGAAGTGTCAGATAAAGGATAATTCCAACCTTAACCCAAACGGGGCTTCCAGAGTGCGCCAGGATCAGAGGAGGAGTGTGATGTCTTGGTCTCCGCTACAGCCCGCATCCGCGATCAACCTGAAGGACATTAAAATCATTGAAAAACTGTGAGTGGACGAAACAACAGTTTATAAAAAAAACATTTATAAAAAAGACATTTATGGCTTTCACTAAATAGCATGCATGCATTCGAAAACCATTTAATTCAATCAAAGCCATTTATCAATAATTAAACCATTAGGACCTTAGCCCATATGGGTCACTGCCCAAATCCATGTGGGAACTCATCCCAAAACCAATCAAGTGGGAACTCAGCCCAAAACCAAATTCGTAAGGACTCTGCCCAAATCAAATCACGTGGGTCTTAGCCCAAATCTAATACATGTGAGTCTCAGCCCAAAATCAATACATGTGGTTCTCAGTCCAAAACCAATCCTCGACATCCCTGATGCCTGACATCCCAGATGTCATAATCAACACTGCTGTCACGGTTCCAAGCTATGCATGAAATACGGGGTCTCAATCCCCAGTCTCTCCAGGGTCCACCCAGATCAATGGCCCGTAGATCAATGACCCTCCCTGGGGGAGGTTTTAACCTCTAGAAATCCTGCTCCTGAGTCACTATATGGACCGGTCGCTCCATGCAATGACCCATCGCAGGCAATACCCTGTGACTACTCCAGGATACTACGAGACGTCTGAAGGAGACAACCCGCCACTCCAGGATACTACGAGACATCTAAAGAAGACAACTCGCCACTCCAGGATACTACAGGACGTCTAGAGGAAACAATGTAACGACCCATCCCCGAAATTAAGGGTAAGACTGTGATTACGATAGGATTAGTGAGCTTAATCGGGGGTTAGTTGGTTCCGATAAGGTCGTTAGCCTAGAATGACGAGTTTGCCCCTAGTTTGGGTAAAATATAGACTTTTAGTTCGGGTGGTCAACTGGGTATTGACCGATGACTGTGACGTAGTTTAGGACGTCACGAATCCGTAGACAGGTGGCACGCCCGATTCCGGCATCCGAGGATGAAGTTATGATGTTCACAAGGTTGAGGGCATAACCGTAATTTGGTTAAACTAGGACGAAGAGTTGACTTTTTGGATGATTGGGTTTTGAAACGTTGACCTAGGACAGTTAGGTAGATCTCGTCGTCCTGAGTTCGATGACAGGCGGCACGTATTCATCGGACTTACGATGTGTGAGTTACGGGTCTAGAAAGGTAGTGGCACAACGATAAATTAGGCTTAAAAGGAAGGGTATTTTGGTCTTTGTGCTTTGGGCCTGGTGCGACAGATTGGGACAAGTGGATGGCTGGGATTGAGCCACTTGTGAGAGAGAGTGAGAAGATGGTGACACGTGGGGCTTAATTAGAGGCTTCTAGGGAACACGGTCCAATTATTTGGGGTAATCGTGTTAGTGTGTGCTGTGTGTGTGTGTGTGTGTGTGTGTGTGTGTGTGTGTGTGTGTGTGTGTGTGTGTGTGTGTGTGTGTGTGTGTGTGTGTGTGTGTGTGTGTGTGTGTGTGTGTGTGTGTGTGTGTGTGTGTGTGTGTGTGTGTGTGTGTGTGTGTGTGTGTGTGTGTGTGTGTGTGTGTGTGTGTGTGTGTGTGTGTGTGTGTGTGTGTGTGTGTGTGTGTGTGTGTGTGTGTGTGTGTGTGTGTGTGTTCGAATAACAGAAAACAGAGGGGGAGATTGAGAGGAAATTTAGAGGTGATCGTGAGTGTTGGTGTGTTTTGGTGAGGGGGTGAGTGACCAGAGATTGTGAGAGAGCTAGGGAGAAGGTTAGGAGGTACAGAGGTTGTGTGTGTGTGAGTTGTGAGCCACGGGAAAATCAGAGGAAACAGAGAAGAGGTGAGGAGTTTTGGGTGGTGGTGCTGCCGTGGTCGATCAATCGAAGCTGCTGGTGGTGTTCAGAGACGAGAGTGGAACCTTAGGAACCCAGTGCACGGCGGAGCTCACGGTGGAGAGCAGGACATAGGTAATTTCTTTACTTTCCTCTATGTGCTCTGTTTTACCGTTTAGGTTCAGACGTCAAGTTGTAGCTTTTGGGGTTGGATCGAGGTGTCTAGTGAGGTTTAGGGGACTCAGTAGGATCCCAGGTATCTTCTGGTTGTGCAGCCGTGACGGGGAAGTGCACGGCGGAGGCTAGAACGATGGAGAGTACCCGGTGTGCTCTGTTTTTCCGTTTTGCTCAGTTTGAAAGTCGTGGCTTTTGGGCGTGAGTCAACAGTTTTGGTGAGTTGGGTAAGACTCAGTGAGGTTCTAGGAAGAGTTTAAGACGGTCACCGTGACGGGGGGTGACCGGGTTGGTGGGATCGTGAAACAAAGGACTGGTTCAAGTTTGGTTCGAGCTTGAGTCAACGAGATGTAGGATGAGTCGAGGTGTTAGAGTGAGGGGGATGAGTTTCATAGGACGGGACGAAGCAGATGGTGAAGAGAGGAGCAGTTTTGGTGCAGGCACGGCGGAGAACCGGTCACGCCGGTTCGAGTTGCAGTGACTGTTTCAAACCGGGTCGACCAGAGGTTGCTGGTGACACTGTAGCTGGCGCGTGAGGGCCACGCGCAGCCACTTTGGGCGGCGCGTGGGGGCGCGTACGGCGACGGTTGGGAAATCGGTCAACATGGTTTTTGGTTTAGGTGTTGTGACGAGTCTATTGGAATTGGTTTCGGGTTGTTCGGACGTCGTTTGAGATTAGTTCCGCGAAGGTGAAAGTTTAGGGTTTCGGTTCGTTACGTTTAGGACCCGGGGTTTTTGGGGAAAATTAGGAGAGTCTTGGTAGACGTGTTAGTAACGTACTTTGGTGACTTGTGACAGGATTGGGACTTTCCGAGGAAGCTGAGGAACGTACGAAATGTACGGGACGCGATTGAGGGCTCTGTACTGTGAATGGACCCCTTCTTTAAACTCGAGCATGCATAACTGTTTTTAAGTAATTGTTTTATGGTTTTAATCATGATTCTATGTTTAGCAAATATGCTTTGTTGATTTTACATAATTGCACGTTTTTCAAGTTCGGCTTTCAGCACGTTTTACGAGAAAAGTGTGATTTCTGAATATGATGCTATGGATTTGGGATTTCAATGGATAAGTGGTTTAAATGTTCGTAAAGGGATTTTGAAACATGGTTTGGTGATTAAAGGGTTTCGGTTTTAGAATCGGATTTCGAGAATCGAGATTTGGTTTTAAAGTTGAAAGGTGGATTTCCGGATTTAGGTTCGGAATGACGGTTCGGGATGCCGGAAGGGCATCGAACCAGTGATTTTGGATTCAGGTTTGGATGTGAATTGAGAAATGGTTTTCAAATGGTTTTGATTGGATTTGCTGGATCTAGTTATTGGGTTTAAAGACCCGGATTATGTTTGACGGGGGACAGGCCCGGATTGGGTTTAAAGACCCGGATTGAGTTTAAAGACTCGGGAGTTTAAAGACTCGGATATATTGATATTTCCCCCGTAGGACTGTTGAGTTTAAAGACTCGGGAGTTTAAAGACTCGGATATTATTGAGGCCTGGATTGAGTTTAAAGACTCGGGAGTTTAAAGACTCGGATAGGTCCAGCAGGTTTGATCGGAAAATGATGATTTGATGTTCACGGTTTATGATACGGTTTTATGACGCTGATGATATGATTTCTATAACTGTTTTTATAGTGTTTCTGTTTTTATGATGAGGTTTATTTGATTTATAGTTGTTTTAAATAACTGGGTTATGCATGTGATTTCAAAACGGCGGGCTAAACCCGGTTTTCTTATAAAATGGTTTTGGAAACTTTTATTTTATTTATGGTCCACTCACACCTTCTGTTTTAAATTTCCCTCCAGGTCGTGGAGCTATCGCGGGGTGTCGACGTCGAGGTAGCGTCTGAGGCATAGAAGTCACGGGAGCGACCCCGAAGTGTTTTAATTTTTCCGGGTGCGTGTATCTAGTTTATCGATTTTCTTTCTTTTGTATGTAATACTATGCTCTGTAAAACTTTAACTTCGGGGTGTTGTTTATAGTTTCTCCTGCGTCTGACGGAGTACTTTGGTGGCTTCGAGTGAGTTTACTTTGGTTTTGTGTCAGGGTGTCAGACGGGAGCAGGATTTACCTCGGTTTTTGGGGTGAAACCGGGGTGGGTCCTGACAGACAACTTGCCACTCCAGGATACTACGGGACGTCTGGAGGGCAACCGTTCGTGAGGATGGTATACGGAAAACCATTTTACAATTCATCTCAAATCGTTCAAAGGGCCATGCCCGAGTTTTCCATAAAACCATCATAAATCCATATCCAATTCCATTTGGGGTCCTCGACCCGAAATCACATTTATAAACCATAATTGGGCATCATGCCCGAATTCGTAATCCAACGGGCCCCCAGCCCGACCATATAAACCAAATGGGCCTCTAGCCCGATTTCTCATTAAATCAAATGGACTCCAAGTCCGATGGTTTCCAACCAAATGGGTCTCGTGCCCGATTCCATGTTTCTAAATCCAAAACCTTTCCATAAAACCATCATAGAAATACTAGCACGTATAAGCACCGTATAAAATTGAAAACCTCGAAATACGTGCAAATACGCAATTGCTAATTACTACAACCATATACACTCAAGGCATCTCAAAAAATTGACATAAAATATATAAAACATTTATGCATGCATCACAATTTAGAAAGCAAGATCCACTCACAGACCGTACAAGCTACGTCTCGATACGCGCGCCATAAGTCTTTCTTGGGCCAATCACCATCTCCGGGGTTCCCAAACCTATCCAAATCATACTAGAGGGTTACTAACTACCTTAATAAGCTCTCATTAAATCCCCCTAATTTTTTGGAATTTTTAACATATTTTAAACTCGATCCTAAACCTTCGGACATCCCGAACTATATCGAAACGATGTCTGATCGACTCAAAACTTGTCCCAAAATGTTTGTTATATCGAAAGGATGATTTCGCATGTTAAACACTTCCCCAAACAGTGTCCCACACACCCCCACGTTCCACCCAAAGGCGCCACTGCATAGGTCATCTTCTTCCTCGCTTGAACCGATCTAAACCGGTTCACTGGTTCGTCCGATCCGACCGAACCGGCGTGACTAGTTCAGTCCCATATCTTCCCATTTTTTCATCCTTTTTCTTCCTTCTTTCCACCAATCCTTCCTAATATATCCCAGGGATCGTTCTATGCAATCAAATTGAAGAAAACAATTCTAAAACTCATTGGTTCAATTATCCATTTTAAGCCCAGAATTCCATTCCATGTTCTGGGCACATCTAGGGACCAAAAATTTGTCCTAATGATCCCATTAGTTTCTAGGAACCTTAAAAACATGGTTAGGGGTTTGATTCGAGCATACTTGCCCATAAAACGAATTCGGTGGCCAGCCACCAAAAATCCTCTCGACCATCAGTCTGGGACGCTCAACCGTCCTCAGCCACCGTTCCTGATCCCTCTCGACTCGTACAACTCCCACAAACATCATCTAATCATTAGAACGACCTTTAAACGTCCAAAACTGGAATTTGAAAATTCAAATCCTAAAGGTTCATTGGGTTTACCTGGGTTCTGTGCTTCCTCCGCCGTCCACGGTGGTTCTGCCACCCTCACCGTCGCCGTCCAGTCTCCCTTGCACTCTCAGCCACTCTCTTGGCCTCACATATATTCAAATTAGGGAAGGGTTTGGTTTTGGGTTCATCGGGGTGTTTGGTCGATTAAATGAGGAAGTGGATACAGATGCATGTATCTGTGTAATGGAAGTTATGGATGAGTGACACTTTTCACTCATCCATTGGGCCTGGGGAAAATATCTGGGCCTACTCCAAACAAAAGGCAAGTCAACTGCCTCGTAAAATGTGCCGCCATAAAAAATTCCTAAGAACTTCCGTGACCCATAACTTTCCCGTCGAATATTCGATTTCGACATGTCGCTTGTCTACGGATTCATATCGACCCTATCTACGCAACGGTCCTCGACCCTCGTGCACCGGACCTCCCAGGTCAAAAGTTAACTTTTTACCCTCGTCTAGGGGTAAAATCGTAAGTTGAAGGAGAAGAGATTGCTTCCAAAATTATCGTTATGCCATTATTGTTTCATACTCGTAATTTTCCTCCACGACCTACGATTCCTGCATGTCACCTATCTAAGAACTCATGAGCTCGAGTTCCCTGTAACAGTTAAAGGAGAATGTCCAAAAATGCCTCTAAGGAAAAGTTGATTGACGGGCCCCTTTCGAAATAAGGGCAAAACCATCATTTCCAAATAAATTCCCAAATTAGGGCCCGAGCTGTTACAAAATCCAACAAAAAATTTCTATTTATAAGAGAAATTAGCATTCCAAAACAACGTAAACAAGACTAGCATTGTATCCCCACAAATGGCTTTTCAGCCGCTAAATCCAACTCTTATGCCTCCACAATTGCCTCCTCCAAACCTCAAGCAACTGAGTAATCTATTTGGTGAGGAGGACGAATCCAAGCTCTACTGACTCAAGTCTCAAGTGGGTGTTGAAGGCCGATCTGTTTGAAGTAAAAAATGAATGGAATTTGGATAACCGAAACTTGCGATCGTAAATAAAGAATAAAAAATCTGGAACGATAAGTAAAAGTATGAAACAATTAAAATGTAAAAGGAAAAAGATAAGATGTTCAGAAAAGCAAAGAAGACGACGAAGAAGAGGAAAAGTGTGGGAGACAAAAGTGCTCCCTTAAATGGGAGGGCCAATGAGCTCAGATGACCAAATTGGAGCATTTTGAGACAAAAAAATGAATATCCTCAAGGGGTTGTGACTTGTGAGCAAGGATTGAAATATCGATATCGAAGGATATATCGCTAGTCAAATTTACGGATATCTCGTTCCAAATATCGATATCAATATCGATATCGTTTACGGTCAACAAAAATGACGGAAATTAGGTCTAAAAGTTGGAAATTTGGAATGAAATTTTGGGAAAACCTTAAATACCAAATAATGGTTATATAGGACTAATAAAAATTATAAAATGACTTTGATATAATAAATATATGATGAATAATATGATATAATAGGGTTCTGTTGATGACTAATAATATAAAATTTTAAATATAAACATAAATTGAAGTGAATTACTATAATTGAATGTTAATATAGTTAAAAATATGAAAATAAGCATAATAATGGAGTTTACATTTACATAATAATTTAGAAAATTGGACATTAATTAGTAAAAATTAGACATAAAACGAATTTTATTATTCGTATGCTCATCTCATATTTTTCTAAAATTCATTAATATTCAAATTAACCAATCAATATAATTTGCTTCAATTCAAATAACAATAATAATAATAGATGTTAATAATGATGTAGTAATATTTCATAAAAAACTGTAATATCATGATATTTTTATTTAATAATAATTAGAAAGCTTTCGTAATATACTAATATTTAATTAAAAAAATTATAATAATATTGATATTTTTATTTAATAATAATTAGAAGGCTTTAAGAGTTCATATACAATTTACAATACTAAAGATCCATATACAAATTATCTTCAAAAGGCTTTAGAAGGCTTTAATAATAATTATAATAATACTGATATCTTTAAAAGGATTATAACAATTATCTTCAACACTGCATTCCTTCCGAAACCCATTTTGACCTTAACAGTTAACACACATCTCTTGCATCTCTGCTCATTTCCCTATCACCGTCTCAATCTGCTTGCGAGTTTAAAATCGTGAGACTGGGAAGATCAATCCGTGGATGTTGCTCACTCGCCGCTGATGTTGCTTGCCACTGCTGTAGCCTCTCACTATCTCAATCAACGGCTGCTGCCGCTCGTCCCTCGTCGCTGATGCTGCTGTAGCTCGTCCCTCGCCGCTGATGCTGCTGCCGCACTACCGCTCACCATGAAGGATCTACTCAAGAATCCAAGTGACAGGACCCGTCCCAACTGGACCTCGATAACTGTGCCCGGTCCTGCTCCAGTCTAACAAGTCAACTGAAATCCAGAAACAGTCCTTCAGCACCTATCAAACAAGGGATTATCGCCGCTTATGCCTCCGCCTCTCGGTTAGCCCCGAACGTCGTGTCACAGCCTGGAGGGTCATCAAAAACAGAAAAGTGTGAGTGGAGAAAAATATATTCATTAAAACACATTTTTAAAAGACATCATTTACCCTCCAGTTTATCAAACCTGCATGCATAGGGAAAAACACATGAACAACAATCATCGGCCTTCCAGCCGAAGTACATATGAAAACACAATCACCTGGCCACACAGACCATAAACCCGTACTCAATACCAGTACGTAATCACAAGCAATCAATCAAACCATCCATCAAGCAATTTGCACCATTCACAAGTGCACAAACCATTTCATAATCATATCCGCACTACGCGTAGGCCATAACCCCGAGCATCAGCCGTCTGGGAACACCCCGAGCTTCGGCTATCTGAGAGCACATATCACCCCGAGTATCAGCCGTGTGGGAACACCCCTAGCTTCGGCTGCCTGGGAACAATCACAATCATATCATATCCCCGAGCTTCGGTCGCCTGGGAACTCCCCTAGCTTCGACCGTCTGGGCATTCATAATCACAATGAAAATCATCCCGGGATCATATCCCAAAACATCTCAATCAAATCCTGGACTTCAAATCAAGTCAAAATCATTATCAACCGGGACTCAAGCCCAAATATCATTTATATGTAAATCCGTAAAGTCATATCGAAAACATTAAAATAATCCAGAAATCATCCTTGACTTATCAATTCATCAAAATATCCATTTTGAAACCATTTTGACTCCGGGACTGGCCCAAAATACCATTTGCACATTTCCTTGAAAAACGTGCCCAAACGACCGATTAAAATAATCATTAAATCATAAATAATCACCCAAACAAATCATAACATTATTGCAAACCAAATTATGCAATCAATCATGTAAAACATTTAACTATGCATGCATATCAATTTATAAAACAAACGTCCACTCACACATCGTCCAAACCGCTCGTTTCCCGCGCTGCACGCGTTTCCGTAATTTCCGACACTTTCCAGGAATCTCAAAGCCTGTCCAAAATCATTATGTAGGGTTACTAACAAGTCAATTTACATCATATCAATTCCCCATAATTTTCCGGGAATTTAATATTATTTTAAAATATAACATAAACCTTCGGACCCTCGAAACATTATCGAGACGGTGTCCGATCGACTCGAAACCAATTTTAAAATGTCCGTTACAATACATAGAGTAAAACACCTGTTGAAACCTTCCTCAGAAACCTCACCACGCGCCCTCACGCGCCTTGCTACAGTACCATGAACAGTCGTCCCTGTCACCCGTTTACCTGGTAAAAGGAGTCTACGACCCGCGATGCAACCCGTTTCAGTCTAAGCCAATTCGACCCCGATTTCTTCAGTTCTTTCACTCATTACCATCCATTCCATGTCTATAATCGATATGTGACTTCAATTTTATAAATTGAACCCTAGAATTTCTCGACTCAAGACGAACACCCGACGGGTTTGAAATCGGGTTCTACCCAATTGAACACTGTTTTGTTCAATTGATTGAACAAGAAGTATCTTATACTCATTCTAAGCACGAAACTGAAATAAATTTCAAGAATTATTACCTCTAAGTGATCGAACTCAAGCTCCACCTTTCCAAAAGGTCGCAGGTTCTGTTCTTCATCAATTCACAATCAATTGGCTTCCCAATTGATTTGGTTCGAGTCCTCTAGCTCCTAGAAAGCTGAATATCTAATCAATTTCCCTCGAAACAGTTTACAAAATCAAAATCGACATTGATGTTCTTATGTGAGTTTTCGGGTATGCTCAGTAAGGTTTCATTTCAGTTGTCTCTGCTTCCCTTTCGGGTTTTCACTCCAAAAGACATTTAATTGTTCACTCAATTGCACTGGTTTCCTTGTTCTGCTGAAAATCGATCAAGGGAGGGGGTTTGTGTTCTCTCTGTTTTTTTGGTTATATATGAACACCATATGCTAATTCATCTTATCATATCAACCGTTTCATATAATTAGTTAATTATAAAAGTGCCACTAAGTGCTTCCATTCAAGTGACATGTGTCACACCTTAAACCATCATAGGCTGAATCAGCCAATTTAAACCATATCTTGCACCGTTTCATTAAAATTACTATTTTACCCCTACTTGGAAAAATTACCAAAATGCCCCTCATAGTTCTAGACCCATAACTTTCTCATTCGGACTCTGATTGACGCATGCCGCCTGTCTACGGATTCAGCGTCCCGAGACCTATCCAGCGGTACTTCCGGAAAGTCCAAACAATGTCCCGATCAAAAAGTAAACAAATGCCCTTGTTGACCCATTTACCAAATTACCCTCAAACTTCCGCACGTCATAACTTTTTCCTCGAATGTCGGAATCGGGCGTGCCACCTGTCTATGAACTCGTGACGTCCCGAACTACGTCACAGTAATTGGTCAAAGTCGGTTGACCGCTCGAATAAAAAGGCAACCATTTGCCCAATTCCAGGTGCAAAATAGTCCCCTTTTCCTCAAATTTTCCAATTTTCGCTTTTCAAATTTTCGGGGCGTTACAACCTTCCCCCCTTAAAGAATTTCGTCCCCGAAATTCGGTCACAGTATTTATTAAACAAACACAACAGTACAACAAACACACAACAACACAATGGTCCAAGCTAAAACGCACACATAACCGTACAAACACATAACAGTACATAACAGGACAATGGTACAAAAATTTACATCACAACCACAACATATCAACAGATACTAATAATCACAACAGCTACAGTCATACCAAGGTCGTGTAACACGCTATGACAGTTTTCAAGATCTACGTTCGTGAACTCGAAGGCCGACCACGACCTGGTCGCCCAGTTCTAGCGCTACTGGTACCTGTCGACACTGGTCCTTGGTGTCGACCCACAACTGTACGATCGGTCGCCCCTTGATCCGACCGGTAGGGACATTCTCTCCTAATATGACCACGCTCTCCACAATGAAAGCAAGTGATTTGTGTACGCCGTGATGGCGATGAAATCGAAACGCTATCCGGTTGCTCTGAGGGAAGGGGCCGTGACATACCTCCCCGAATATCATCTGGGTTATCTCCTTGACTTGCACTTTCAGTACTCTGATACTCTCTGTAGCGTCCCGAGCTTCTATCGCGCTCTCGAATGGGTAAAGTCGCCTCCATTCGAGTCGCAGCATCTGATAATTCTCGCAGGTTCGAATACGAACCTACCGTCACAGCGCCTCGTATTGCATTCCTCAATCCCTGCTCAAACCTGGAACACTTATCTTCCTCCGTTGCCACATACAGAGGAGCAAAATTTGATAAGTTTAAGAATTTCTGCTCATACTCTGCCACTGACAGAGTCCCCTGCCGCAATTCCAAGAACTCAACCTCTTTCGCATTATGAAACGAGCGGGGGTAAAACTGATCCAGGAAGCGCTCCCGAAAAGCCTCCCAAGTCAAGGTGTAGGCATTCAAACCAGTCATCTGCAACCCACGCTCAAAAAAAATAAGCCACTCATAGGCTTTCTCCGGATCTGACTGGCTGGTAAATCTCATAGCTCCCAGACGTTGGGCTCTCTTAACATCTGGACCGTTAAACTCGTCACCAGGCCGTGCACAGGGCTCACGTCGTGGAGGTATAGCAAATCAATAACCTTGCTCTGATACCACTTTGACAGGACCCGTCCCAACTGGACCTCGATAACTGTGCCCGGTCCTGCTCCCGTCTGACAAGTCAACTGAAATCCCGAACAATCCTTCAGCACCTATCAGACAAGGGATTATCGCTGCTTATGCCTCCGCCTCTCGGTTAGCCCCGAACGTCGTGTCACGGCCTGGAGGGTCATCAAAAATAGAAAAATGTGAGTGGGCAAAAATATATTCATTAAAACACATTTTTAAAAGACATCATTTACCCTCCAGTTTATCAAACCTGCATGCATAGGGAAAAACACATGAACAACAATCATCGGCCTTCCAGCCGAAGTACATATGAAAACACAATCACCTGGCCACACAGACCATAAACCCGTACTCAATACCAGTACGTAATCACAAGCAATCAATCAAACCATCCATCAAGCAATCTGCACCATTCACAAGTGCACAAACCATCTCATAATCATATCCGCACTACGCGTAGGCCATAACCCCGAGCATCAGCCGTCTGGGAACACCCCGAGCTTCGGCTATCTGGGAGCACATATCACCCCGAGTATCAGCCTTTTGGGAACACCCCTAGCTTCGGCTGCCTGGGAACAATCACAATCATATCATATCCCCGAGCTTCGGTCGTCTGGGAACTCCCCTAGCTTCGACCGTCTGGGCATTCATAATCACAATGAAAATCATCCCGGGATCATATCCCAAAACATCTCAATCAAATCCTGGACTTCAAACCAAGTCAAAATCATTATCAACCGGGACTCAAGCCCAAATATCATTTATATGTAAATCCGTAAAGTCATATCGAAAACATTAAAATAATCCAGAAATCATCATTGACTTATCAATTCATCAAAATATCCATTTTGAAACCATTTTGACTCCGGGACTGGCCCAAAATACCATTTGCACATTTCCTTGAAAAACGTGCCCGAACGATCGATTAAAATAATCATTAAATCATAAATAATCATCCAAACAAATCATAACATTATTGCAAACCAAATTATGCAATCAATCATGTAAAACATTTAACTATGCATGCATATCAATTTATAAAACAAACGTCCACTCACACACCGTCCAAACCGCTCGTTTCCCGCACTGCACGCGTTTCCGTAATTTCCGACACTTGCCAGGAATCTCGAAGCCTATCCAAAATCATTATGTAGGGTTACTAACAAGTCAATTTACATCATATCAATTCCCCATAATTTTTCGGGAATTTAATATTATTTTAAAATATAACATAAACCTTCGGACCCTCGAAACATTATCGAGACGGTGTCCGATCGACTCGAAACCAATTTTAAAATGTCCGTTACAATACATAGAGTAAAACACCTGTTGAAACCTTCCTCAGAAACCTCACCACGTGCCCTCACGCGCCTTGCTACAGTACCATGAACAGTCGTCCCTGTCACCCGTTTACCTGGTAAACGGAGCCTACTACCCGCGATGCAACTCGTTTCAGTCTAAGCCAATTCGACCCCAATTTCTCCAGTTCTTTCACTCATTACCATCCATTCCATGTCTATAATCGATCTGTGACTTCAATTTCATAAATTAAACCCTAGAATTTCTCGACTCAAGATGAACACCCGACGGGTCTGAAATTGGGTTCTACCCAATTGAACACTGTTTTATTCAATTGATTAAACATGAAGTATCTTATACTCATTCTAAGCACGAAACTGAAATCAATTTCAAGAATTATTACCTCTAAGTGATCGAAATCAAGCTCCACCTTTCCAAAAGGTCGCAGGTTCTGTTCTTCATCAATTCATATTCAATTGGCTTCCCAATTGATTTGGTTCGAGTCCTCTAGCTCCCAGAAAGCTGAATATCTAATCAATTTCCCTCGAAACAGTTTACAAAATCAAAATCGACATTGGTGTTCTTATGTGAGTTTTCGGGTATGCTCAGTAAGGTTTCATTTCAGTTGTCTCTGTTTCCCTTTCAGTTTTTCACTCCAAAAGACATTTAATTGTTCACTCAATTGCACTGGTTTCCTTGTTCTGCTGCAAATCGATCAAGGGAGGGGGTTTGTGTTCTCTCTGTTTTTTTGGTTATATATGAACACCATATGCTAATTCATCTTATCATATCAACCGTTTCATATAATTAGTTAATTATAAAAGTGCCACTAAGTGCTTCCATTCAAGTGACATGTGTCACACCTTAAACCATCATAGGCTGAATCAGCCAATTTAAACCATATCTTGCACCGTTTCATTAAAATTACTATTTTACCCCTACTTGGAAAAATTACCAAAATGCCCCTCATAGTTCTAGACCCATAACTTTCTCATTCGGACTCTGATTGACGCATGCCGCCTGTCTACGGATTCAGCGTCCCGAGACCTATCCAACGGTACTTCCGGAAAGTCCAAACAATGTCCCGATCAAAAAGTCAACAAATGGCCCTTGTTGACCCATTTACCAAATTACCCTCAAACTTCCGCACGTCATAACTTTTTCCTCGAATGTCGGAATCGGGCGTGCCACCTGTCTATGAACTCGTGACGTCCCGAACTATATCACAGTCATTGGTCAAAGTCCTTTGACCGCTCGAATAAAAAGGCAACCGTTTGCCTAATTCCAAGGGCAAAATCGTCCCCTTTTCCTCAAATTTTCCAATTTTCGCTTTTCAAATTTTCGGGGCATTACACCAAGCCTAAATCAGTAAGTGCGATGAATTTGAAAAAAAAAAATCATCTTTGGTAAAAAATCAGCTCGTGCTTTGTTGATTTCGTCGGATTTCGGCCATTATCGGGCGATATGGGCGATTTTTACCGATATTGGGCAAAAGGTTCGATATTGGGGGAAGAAATTTCTTCCCCCCGGTTTAGATGTCGCTGCTTCAAAATTCTGATATATCGCCCGATATTTCGGCGATATGTTCGATATTGCAATCCATGCTTGTGAGTAAAAAACTTTGTATAAATAATGAGATCGATATTTAATATATTTAATTTTTGAATATTCTTCTATAAAATGAAATTACTTTTATGAATTAATCTAAATTTTAATTTGTAATATGTAGTGTATATATGATGGCCGAAAGGTTACATAGAAAATAAAAATTATGAAAGACAAAAGAAAATGTGAATTTACTTTTCATATTGTTGGATGTGGCAATTTTAAATTTTTCATAATTTGGAATTCATGACACGTGCTATGCACGTGACAGTTAGCTTTACCAATTATCCTATAAATATCCGTTTTGCCCAATTGCCCCATTTCTAACATTGTAATTTCCCGCCTCTCACCCTCGCATTGCCTGCTCCGGAAACCCTAATCAGAAAAATGGTCCAGAAGCAAGGATCCCCAGCCGATCCCGTCGCCTCAGAGCCCAAGAAACGACGCCGGGTCGGCTTCTCCAACGTCGGTGTGTCTTCTTGATGCATTTCTTGTTTTACTCTTAGCAGTTGGCACTTGGCACTTGGCACGTTATTCTGTTACGTTATCTTTGTCTCGGACCCAACTTTAATGCTCTTGTGTGCTTTTGTGGATTTGGCAGCAGATGTTGGGGTAGAGGTCAGAGATTGCATGAAGATTTACTTGGGTATGATGGGTTTTATGCGCAATTATTGAGAGTATTGTACATTTACCGTATACTTTTGTTGATCTTAGGTATTTCTATGGGATGTCTGATTCTTCTCGAACATTACTTTATGAGCTATATGAGTACTTGTGTTTTGGTAAAGTTGGACCTCACCAAGAAACATCATCCTTTTATTTGTTTCCACTCACTCTTTTTAGCTTTTTTGGTTAATGAGAGCACGTAGAGCTGGAAAAATGGTAGTTTTGAACTTTTGATTATATTGGACTTGAGCTAACCGATGGGCAGGAGTTAGAGAGCTTGTTGGGGTACCCGTTGCTCATCCCTAATTGAGTTTTATATTCTGTCAGAACATTAAGATTGATGATTTGGCTGAGTGAAAAATTGATGAGAAAAATAATGAAAATATATGAGATGAGATATATTTTCAAATTAGTTGGGCACGTTTAGTTATTGGTTGTGATAGAAAACTTTCTTTTTAATGTTTTTTTTTTTGTGCTAGTCAATCAGAAACCGCAGATAGTTGTTTTTGTTTCATTGAATTTCTCTGCTTTACAAGTTGTCTATTTTCCTTATAATATCTTGAACCTTATTTTTACATGCATGTTTAATCGTTGGGTTCTATCGTAGTTGCTAGCAAAGAGGAAGTGGGTGCTTCAAACGGTTATTGCGTGGATGAACCCGACTTGGATAGATTTTTTGATGAAGATGAGAAGATATATGGCTACAAAGGATTGAAGGTGATCTTATATATTTGAATTGGATTTACTACATAATTTTTGTTCATTGATACAAATAATGTTAAAAGCTTGTTTAATAGTTTGAAAGGACTTGTTAAGAACAGCTTCTTTATAGTCTTTCATTCTATGCAGATTACTGTATGGATTAGCAGTCTGTCATTTCATGCATATGCTGATATTGCATTTGAGGGCACAGCTGATGTAAGTGCCGACATTCTTTGTTCTCTCTCTATTTACACCTCTGTTGTGGTTTCCGTCCTTACTTTTTGCTTATGCTTCTAGCTTTGTCACTGTCCATCTTACTCATTGTAATTTTGAACTTTCAGGAAGGGAAAGGAATCACTGATTTGAAATCACTTCTTCAGGTATGGATTTATTCCCAATTAAACCATTACTTCAGTTTAATATATTGTTAGCTCGACTGTTAAATTAGTAGGTTTCTCCAGCAAATATTTGCAGAGACCCTTGTTGAGAGTGAAGAGGAGTTCCTTCAAACTTTTTCCACAGAGAGTAATTTTATTAGGTAATGAGTTGGAAATCATTTCTCAGACCATGAATCAAGCTAGTTTAGTTCCATAACATTTAGGCATTGTTTATCTACTCAATTTCATGATTTCTACTTTTAAACGTGTGCAGATCCATTGTTTCAAATGGGGAGGTGTTGCACTGCAAAACTTTCAATGGACAAATTAGTGATTCTTCTAATGGTCAGCTAGCAGCTACCACTTCTGATGTGGAGGTGCTTTCGATGTCCAGAGTTTTGTTTTATCGTACTTCTGTAAATTCAGTATTCAAATTTTGTCTTGCATTTTCTAATATCAATCATTGTTTTCAGGTTGTTCGCTTGGTTGTGGGCAAGACTGCTGCTGGAAATCTTTATAGTCACTTGATTCCTCTTGTTCTTCTTGTTGATGGTAATAACACTGCTATTTTTTATTCTTTTTAAGGGAGAAAAAGGTGGTGGGTAAGAATGTAACATCAGGTGTTGTTTTCTGAATTAGGCAGCAGTCCAATTGATGTTGTGGATTCAAGTTGGGAGTTGTATCTCCTGATCCAGAGAAAAAAAAATGAGCAAGGGGACATCTACAATATTTTGCTTGGTTTTGCAGCTTTGTACCGTTTTTTCCATTATCCTGATAGTTTTCGGTTGCGGATCAGTCAGGTTTGTTCCTTTCAGTATCATTACTAGTTATGTTTTATCTGGCTTGGCTGTAGCAGTTCAAATAAGTTTCATAGTTTATACAATATTGATGGTGTTGAATGTATAAACCTCCTTGATGGCAGATACTGATATTGCCTCCATACCAGCACAAGGGTTATGGACGATACCTTCTTGAGGTTCTCAATCATGTTGCAATATCTGAAAATGTCTATGACCTCACAGTTGAAGAACCAATGGATTACTTCCAACTTGTACGCACTTGTGTTGATGTCCTGCGTCTTCACAAGTTCGATCCAGTTCAGAATGCAGTTAGCTCTGCAGTTGCGCAACTGAAGCAAGGGAAATTGTCGAAGAAGACGAACACTTCTTTGCTCATGCCATCCACTCAAGTCATGGAGGATGCCCGGAAAAGTCTGAAAATTAACAAGAAACAGTTTCTTCAGTGTTGGGAGGTTTTCCTCTATCTTGGCCTTGTTCCGGTGGACAAGTATTTGGAGAATTTTGTGAGTACTATTTATAGTCACATGAAGGAAGATCTCATAGGAAACGTTTCTGAGACTGGTGGGAAGCAACTGGTTGAAGTTCCATGTCCTTATGAGCCACATCTGTCATTCGTTGTGTTTAGGCCATGGACTGGTGAAGCTACAGGCACTCTTCGGATGGATCCAACTCTACCAAGTCAGGAGGAGCAACTCCAGAAGTTAGTTGACGAGAGAGTGGAAGAGATCAAATCAATTGCTGAGAAATTGTCTTCGCATCTCTCAATAGCTGCTGAGGCATCATAGTGGATTTTACTAATTCATGAAACTTGTAAGGTGAACGACTGAAAGTAGTTTTGTGGTTTGGGATATCAGAGGCTCAATAGCTGCGGAGGCATCATAGTGGATTTTACTAATCATGACTTGTATGGTGAAAGACTGAAAGTAGTTTTGTGGGTTTGGGATATCAGAGGCTATCTGTACATCTACCGAGCTCGATGCTTGCATTGTAGCTTAGGTTATTTGAATATCTGCAGAACTTTGTTAGTTTTAATGAAATTGATTATCGAATGTTAGCCTTTTTAACATTCGAGTATGATTAGCTTCTGTTTCTTTTTTTTTTTTTTTTTTTACAATTTTTAAATTAATGGTGTTGAATTCATCTGGTCGGCAATCTCTTTTATGAAATGGATGCTTCCTGAGTTAAAGAGTAAAAAGAAAAAAGGAAGCCTGAATCCTTCTATGATACCCCCATTTTATTTCAAGCCTGATCGTACATATGCATCTCTTAAGACTCTTACAATTGAAACATGAGGTACGTGACCTGAAATTATCGGTGATTTGGCTTAGTCTGGCATCTAAGATCTTCACTGATTCGCATCCCTGCGATTTGAGATCTTGAGCTGTGAAGCCATGGATTCCAGTGTATAAAAATCTTGGATGGATGAGAAGCTGACTAAATGTTGTGAACACCGTAACCTGCATCTTCTGATGTCAAGTTCTCCTTCCAGTTTTGGAATTCAGTTCCACCAAATACTACTTGCTTGATTCCAAAAAAGCTGCTTATAAAAAAATGATAAAGAGTTCAAAACGAAATATAAGAAATAAGAAGTTTCCAAAAGCCCTAACAAAGTAACACCAGAAAGTGAACAAAGATGTATAGAAGATAATAGGGATTTGAGAGACCCACTCGGAGCTTATCTGAGTCAATGCATTTATTAGAACATCCAGTAGCAATGGTTCACTAGTGCCAATATCCACCCTGTCAAAAAAATTATCAGATTGCTGAGCAAGAACCCATCTACACTTAAATTCCAAATTGCATGAAAGCATCAGAGTTTAACTAAGTAACATAATAAATTCTCTCAAATTAGAGGAAGATTATAAGTATATAACACTTGGGGAAATCCCAGTTGAGCTCCATACCAAACGCATGCTAAGTTGTCTTGAACCTCAAGATCTCCGATATTGTAAAATGTAGTCGGTGTCACATTTGCTCCCTGAATGGCATCATAATTTGGTCTTTTATCCAAAAGAGATTGCGACAACTGCATGAATGAGATCAAAATGGGTGAGGAAGTACGGCTCAAAACCTCTGAAGTTTATTTCCCAAGAAATAAGCTTGTTATAAAGTCTTATATGATATTTCTACAGGAATTTTAAAGAGTGATTGAAATTTTACTTGCATATTCATGGAATTGCATCCACCCATGGGCCCGATGATGTGCCATGATCTGATGGTCTGCAGACAAGCCAGTTCAACTAAGTTACATGATCTATAGAGAGAACTATTTTCTAAGTTAATAGTTACTTACATCAGAAATTAAGGTAACATCTTGTTCCAATGGAGTGTTGTAGAATTCAAACCATATATACGAGTTTGAGAATCCAAAGCTGGTCATTCCATGGGCCAAGAATAAGTAAGAAAAAAAATGCACTGATGATCTCTACTGCTATGGCAGATAACGTATGAACAAGACGGATGGTAGTTTGACAAGATAATAACTGAGAAAGAAGTTGGGACTTGGGATCAGGACCAATGCATGTAGCCTGACCAATCAAAAATTGCTGGCTGAGATTGATTCTAGGATGAACATAAGATGCACAAATGAGAATGAAACCAATGGGAGTTTTTGAGCCTGAGCTCCTTGACCAAATAGAAGCCATTTCAAAAAGCAAATAGATGCCATCCCAAAAGATATGAAGAACACACGTTACCAGAAGATAAAGCTCTTTTTCGTAAACTCTAAATTAGACCATCCTTTTATGCAAAAAAATTGACAATTATAATGAAAAATTTTTATCAAATGAATAACAGAATCACTAAGCATAATAGAAATAAACAAGCTAGAAAAATGGACAAAAAATAACAGTATCATATGCTATCTTTCCAACATCATCTGACTTTGCTTACTTGTTGAATGTCACATTCATGGGTACTCCTGAACCAGTCTTTGTGTGCAAAATCTTGTTCCTTTTCTTCCTCAACCTATCTTCCATCTGCAATTTGGTCAAGCCTCTTTCAAAAATCACACATTAAAACTCCTTTGACCTTAAACTAAGGGAATAATAAACATCTTAAAATGGAGAAAGCAGATATTTTTGAGGTCGAAAACAAACAAAAGGGCTTACCTTGGACCTGGCCTTCTGTGGGTCATCAAGACAAGCACCCATGATTTCAGCAAACTCAGGGTCTCGATCAAAGTCCTTTTCTTCCTTTCTCCCTCCGAACCCACCTCCAAATGAAAATCTATCTTCAGATTCATCTTCAACCTCTGCGTCTATATCAATAAAGACGTCGTCTTTATCTTCCTCTTCTTCATTCACTTTTTGGGTCTTCAAATTTGGGCCTCGCCTCGCCTTAGTAGAAAAATTAGAGGAACTCGGCTGCCATGGCTGTGCGTAAAAGCTCTGAAATGGAAGCCCAACGGTACAAATTGGCGGGAAGCTGTTTGTGCTGCGGAAAAAGAAGGATAAGGGAGTGCTGGGAGTTTGAAGAGCAGGTGGGCAGGTATGAAGGATAAGCATGGCGTGTTTTCGCAAAAGGGTCTCTTTTGAGGACCCAACGTGCGCCTCTGTAGACTCTGGCGGTGTGAGCTGAAGGATGAAAGAAAGACAGAGACTAGCAGAAGAAAAACAAAGGTTACTTAATTTGGGATTGGTGGAGGTCCAAGAAAGGGCCCAATTTTGTCACTAGTGGGCTCAAAGGCCCAACACACTAAGGCTGACGTGGCAAGATCATGCTGGTGCAGAGGTCTAATGGCATCACAGTCAAAACTGAGAGCTCTCGAATTGCGATTGCGAAGCAGGACACAGAGATGTGCCAATTCGTAGATTATTAAAGCTTCTTGCCAACAAAATAAATGAAATCTGGAACATATTTAAGTGAATGGTAAATTCTCCAATTCCAGCAAAATTGGCACTCACAGTCACAAGCATGGATTTACTTCCGGCAGAAAGCTCGAAGATAGTGAAGAAGAAACATGGGTTCAGGTCACTGAAGCTGGTTAACGTAGAAATGGACCAAGTTCTTGGAGACCAACCTGTCGGAGTTGACTATGGCAGGCTTGACAATGGCCTACGTTACTATGTTCGTTGCAATTCTAAGCCCAGAATGAGAGCAGCCCTCGCTCTTGCTGTCAAAGTCGGGTAAAAAGCTGCCTTTTTAGTTTCTACTGCCAATTGGGTTTTGTTTTGTTTATCTTTTTTGGTTCTGTTTATTTGCTCTTTGGATCAATTTTGTTGCTCTTCTTCATTTAGTGGGTTTAGTCAACATTTTGGTTGTTGAATTGGCTTGGAATTAGAATTAGGCTTCTGGTAATTATCATTTGTTATTGTAATTTGTAATTGTGATAATGCAATTTGATCTAAGCACAATTAGTGGATATTTTGATTCTGCATGCTAAATCCAGACAATGTGTCAGTAAACAAAGAAGAATATTATGTGAAGTGTTGGACAATTATAACCTTATGTGCCTGAGTTTATAAAGGATTGTTATGTTGTTGGTTGGTGGCAGATCAGTTTTGGAAGAGGAAGACGAGCGGGGAGTTGCTCACATAGTTGAGCATCTTGCTTTCAGTGCAACTAAGAAATACACAAATCATGATATAGTCAGGTTTCTTGAAAGTGTTGGGGCAGAATTTGGGGCTTGTCAGAATGCAGTGACATCTGCTGATGACACTGTTTACGAGTTGTTTGTTCCTGTTGATAAGCACGAACTGTTGTCCCAGGCAATTTCAGTCTTAGCCGAATTCAGTTCTGAGGTACACACAAATTTCACCTTGTTTGGTAACCCTCAATAGTTTTTACTCTCGGGTTTTAATTACCTGCAACATGCAGATTCGTGTCTCGAAAGAAGATTTAGAAAGAGAAAGAGGTGCTGTCATGGAAGAGTACAGGGGGAACCGAAACGCTACAGGAAGGATGCAGGATGCACATTGGATTTTGATGATGGAAGGTTCAAAGGTACTGATACTAAGAAGCTTAGAGTAGATGGTTGTTCCTAAGATACAATATATAAATTTAAGTTGTTTAATATCTCCTTTTGATTGCAGTATTCTGAGCGTTTACCGATTGGATTAGAGAAGGTGATTCGAACGGTTTCTCCTGATACTGTGAAGCAATTTTATCAGAAGTGGTATCACTTAAGCAATATGGCAGTGATAGCTGTGGGAGATTTCTCTGATACACAGGTTTGGTATTTTCAACATTGTTAATGTAATTGGTATTTTTGTAGTCAACATGTCTTAACAATCTCTCTCTCTCTCTCTCTCTCTCTCAGAGTGTCATTGAGTTGATAAAGGATCAATTCGGACATAAAATTTCACCATTGGAGGCTCCCTTTATTTCAAATTATCCAGTTCCGTCTCATGAAGAGCCACGTTTTTCATGTTTTGTTGAATCTGAAGCTACTGGGGTCAGTGCACAAATGAATCTCAGTCTTCTTTGTTAGACCAAAAAGTTCAGTTTTTTAACATTGGAATTGGCTTGAAACAGTCTGCAGTGATTATTAGCTTTAAGATGGCAGCTGGTGATCTGAATACAGTGAGGGACTACCAGGATTTACTGGCAGAGTCCATGTTCCTTTACGCTCTAAACCAGAGATTCTTCAAGTTATCTCGTAGGAAGGACCCACCCTTTTTCTCATGCTCAGCTTCTGCAGATGTTCTTGTTAATCCATTGAAAGCGTATATAATGACTTCATCCTGTAAAGAAAAAGGGACTGTTGAGTCCCTAGAATCAATGCTAGTCGAGGCATGTTTTTTTTTTTTCTCTTACAAGAACTCTATTTGCTTTCTTTTAATTTGGAACTAATCTTCGACACCTTACATTTCAGGTTGCAAGGGTACGGTTACATGGGTTTTCAGAACGGGAAGTATCTATTGTTCGAGCTTTACTGATGTCAGAGATTGAATCTGCCTATTTGGAGCGAGATCAAATGCAGTCAACTAGCTTGCGTGATGAATATTTACAAGTATTTCCCAATTGTAGCCTTCTTATGAAGTTTCAAACTTTTAATATGATGTTTGTATTGATTTAGCAACATTCTTTGTATTTATGTTTCTTTGGGCAGCATTTTCTTCGCAATGAACCTGTTATCGGGATTGAATATGAAGCTCAACTCCAGAAGACTCTTCTACCTCGTGAGTCATTGCATATCCAAATGTAGTGATTTTTGTTTAATTTTATAATAAATATATAGCTGTTTTCATCATGATTTTATACATGTAGATATAACCGCAGCAGAGATATCCAAATATGCAGTAAAGTTACAAACATCATGCAGCTGTGTCATTAAGACAATTGAGCCACGAGCTTCTGCAATGGTAGATGATCTAAACAATGTTGTATCAAAGATCAATTCTCTCGAGGAAGAAAGGCTCATATCTCCTTGGGAAGATGATCAGATTCCCGAGGAAATTGTTAATACAAAACCTAATCCAGGGTAATTTTCGGCCTTAAGTCCTCAGTAGTACTTATCGTCATTTTGGTTTTATTTCTTCTTTTTTTTATCATCGTTATGTTTCTTTCAATTTTGTTCCAGGAATATTGTGCAGCAGTTTGAATATTCCAATATTGGAGCTACTGAGTTAATTCTATCAAATGGCATGAGAGTTTGCTATAAATGCACAAATTTCCTCGATGATCAGGTGCGACTCTGCGAAAGCATGCAATATCTATAGTTCAACTTCAAGGTCTAATGAAAAAATTGTGTAAATTTCATTATTTTAGTTTAGCTATAAACTTCTATCAATGTAGTATGTTTAGTAGTTTAAGTGTACAGTTGTAAATCTTATCGACACTTTGTTTTGATAGGTTATCTTTACAGGGTTCTCGTATGGGGGTTTATCCGAACTTGCTGAAAATGAGTACTTTTCTTGCTCAATGGGGCCAACCATTGCAGGAGAAATTGGAGTATATGGCTATAGACCTTCAGTTCTAATGGATATGCTTGCCGGTAAGCGAGCTGAAGTGAGCACAAAACTGGGAGCATACATGAGAACCTTTGCTGGTGATTGTTCACCCACTGACTTGGAAACTGCTTTGCAGGTATGCTTCATGACTGTTTCTCTTCCCGAATTCTTTGAAGGGTTCGGTTATGTGCATTTTGCAGTAATAGTCCATTGCAAATCGTTTTCAAGTTATATTTGTACTTCTATATACTTGAAAGTTGAATGTTAACATCTCTTAAGCTGCAAAATTTTGCAATGTTTGTTCTGGCAGCTAGTCTATCAACTATTTACGACGAATGTTACTCCAGGGGAAGAAGATGTCAAAATAGTGATGCAAATGGCAGAAGAAGTCGTCCGTGCTCAAGATCGGGACCCTTACACTGCATTTGCAAACCGGGTGAAGGAGCTCAACTATGGAAACTCCTATTTCTTTAGGGTAGGATACCCATCTGGGGTTGATTATATGTTTCATTCACCTGGTGTGTTCCAGTTGTAACTTTGGGTTAATTATATATATTTTGCAGCCTATCAGAATAAGTGATCTTCAAAAAGTTGATCCATTGAAAGCCTGTGACTATTTCAACAAATGTTTCAAGGATCCATCAACATTCTCCATTGTGATTGTTGGCAACATTGAGCCCTCTATTGCACTTCCTCTTATATTGCAGTATATTGTAAGTAAAACTTCCTTTCTAGTCTGCTTACGCTTGGTTTTTATGCTTAAAGTTATGTCATTTTCCATGCAGGGTGGAATACCGAAGCCTCCCGAACCTCTTCTTCAATATAATCGTGAAGACCTCAAAGGACTACCATTCACTTTACCCAGAAGCAGAATAAGGTAGGAGCACAAACCATTTTCAGAAATAACATATCATATTTAGAGTAATTTGTGAACTTGCCCCCTGACCTTATTCTCCTCGCCATTTTTCCCCTAATCTTTTATTTCAGCCAATATCTCCAGTAAACTATTGTTAATACTCACTTTCCCCCTATCGTCATATTTACTCATATTTCTTCTTATTTCTTGTCGAAAGAAGTCACATTTCATTCATTGAATATCACTCGTTATGAGTAATTTTTTTTTTTTAGAAATGCAACAAATTTGACGAAAAATTTGACGATTGGCAAAAAAGAATTATATTTATTATCAAGTAATAATAGTTCAGTGGGTTGGGTATTCATAATAGTTCCGGAAGTCACATTCAGTCTATAATCTTAGTTGCCCCTAAAATTCTAACTTTATTCCTCGGACATTGTTGTGCATGTCTGACCACCTACTTTATAGGCCACCCAATCCCTTCTAACACCTGCTGTACTGGATGTGGCTTGCAGAGAAGTTGTTCGCAGTCCGATGGTGGAAGAACAATGTTCTGTCCAGTTGTGCTTCCCAGTGGAACTGGAAAACGGAACCATGGTGTGTGACTTTCGTTTCCTAGATTATGAAGATCATGACGTGGCCTTTCACTATTTCAATTTACTGAGATTTCTTGCTGGGGAAAAACAATTATATGGCAGGTAGAAGATATTCACATTATCGGGTTCCTGAGCAAACTTCTTGAAACAAAAATCATGCAGGTTCTCCGGTTCAAGCATGGGCAGGTATGCATGCGTCTTTATTATTCTGTTCCTGTTAATAATCTTTGTCTCTGGTTGAATTCTTCTCTAAATTAACTTTATGCTATATTAGATCTACACTCTAGGTGTATCTGTATTTCTTGGCGGTAACAAGCCTTCCAGAACTGCAAATGTTCGTGGTGATATTAGCATAAACTTTTCTTGCGATCCAGAAATCTCCTCAAAGCTGGTTGGTGATTTTTTAGCCGGATACATTCTTACTTTTTGCTTTATATATTGAATGGTCGGTAAACACACTGCTTGATGCCAAATGCAGGTGGATCTTACTTTGGATGAAATATTACGCCTTCAAGAGGAAGGACCGTTATATGAGGATGTCTCAACTATCCTTGAAATTGAGCAAAGAGCCCATGAAAATGGTCTTCAAGTAAGTTTGTTGGTACAATAGGGCTCATTTTGGCTTCGGTTTTGTAGGACATCAAATTTTCAATGAAATGAACCATTTGATTTCATGCTCTTTTAGGAGAATTTCTACTGGTTGGACCGGATTTTGCACAGCTATCAGTCAAGGGTCTATTCTGGTGACGTTGGCGCTTGTTTCGAGGTTAGTTGCCCTAACTATGCTTCGCCGTAATGTTCTTAAGCCAAATTCTTAGATTAGAAGAAATTCATCTGGTGTTCCACCTTTTCTGAACTAAAACATGAACATTTCCTAGCATCCCTCTGAAAGAAGTTATTTGCTGCAGATTCAAGACGAAGGTCGGACCAAAGTCAGGCAATGTCTTACACCAACAACCGCGCAAACAGCATTGCAAAGAATACTTCCTTTTCCTTGCAAAAAACAGTACACTGTAGTGATTTTAATGCCGCGGACATCTCCCCTGAAGTCAATAAAATCGTTCTTTCAATCTACTGAACTCAATTTCGGAAGACATGCTAAAGTGAGTGAGTTTAAATTCGTTCTATTCAAATTCATTCTTGAATGAATCATCTCCAGTTGTTCCCAAAAATCCAGAGCAGCTGCATAACAATTTTGTTCTTGTTGGTTTTGGCAGATTTTGGCTGGCCTTGCTGGTCTCACGGTTTTCTGTCTTAGCTTGTGGAGATGTTCGCGAAGACACTAAAATCGTAGGTGACATTTACATAGCAGAGCATCTGTTGATGACATGAATAGCGCGAAAGTGGTTCCGGTTATGAATTTAGGACTGCTATTTTTCATTGCTCGGTGATTGAGAGGTACGTATTTGATATATTTCTTTAGAACCAGGATTCATACAGGAGGGAAAGTTGCTAGGATGGAAGCAATATTATGAGGGAGACCTTTGCAGCTTGTCACATGAAATGTGTGTTCCTTTTCTGTGTAGCTTCATGACTTGCATTCAGTGGTAATATTGAGAGAGAGAGAGAGAGAGAGAGAGAGAGAGAGAGAGAGAGAGAGATTGTTCAGTAGTATGACTAGGAACTGAAAATTTTATAAAAGAATATTTTTACTTGACATGATTTTCCATGAATGAGAGGTTTATTTAGGAATAATATAACTGTTTAATGGTTTGCCAAGAAAGGAACCCGGCTCATTATTTATAAAAGTCGAACCCAATTTTTTTCATAATATCAGAGAAAGTAGAATCCTACTGGTACAAATGCAATACATTAAAGTTACGTTTGGTATGTCGTATAAGAGATTGAATAAGATAATATATTACGAAACTAGTGTTTGTTATCAGTTATTAATTAGTCACTGTATAAGTTAATATAGTTGAATGTTTTTATATGGTTAAAATACGTTAAAATAATACCCTCGAAATTGTCTATATTAAATAGTCAAATGATTAGTAATCTTGAAAAGTATAATAATAATAATTTAATAAATACTAAATAATAATAATAATAATAATTAACAAATAAATAATAGTAGTAATAATAATAATATGCATAATTAATATTTAAGATATAAATTTTTAATTGCTTCACGCCTAAAGAACGATATTCGATACAATACAACCAAGGATAAAAATATCGATATCGACTGATATATCGCTAGTCAAATTTACGGATGTTTCGCCCCAAATATCGATATCGATATCATTTACGGTCAACAAAAATGACGGAAATTCGATCTAAAAGTTAGAAATTTGGAAAAAACTTAAAGTACCTAATGATGGTTATATAGGACTAATAAAAACTATAAAATGATAATAAATATATGATGAATAATATGATACAATAGGGTTCTGCCGATGACTAGTAATATAAAAATATAAACATAAACATAAATTGAAGTGAATTATTATAATTGAATGTTAATATAATTAAAATATAACAATAAGCATACAAAAATTTGAATGGAAGAAAAATTAAAAAATGAGTAAATATATTTAAAATTGAAAAAAAAAATAAAAAATAGTGTCAATATTTTTTCAAAAATTAGAAAGGATTGATATATTTAAAATTAGAAAAAAAAATGATAAATATAGCTCAAAATAAGAAAATAATGAAATGAAAAAAAAAAATTAGGTAGTCGCGCCTGGGGTGGGTTGAACCCAGGTGCTTAAGTAATTAATTGAAGGTCACAACCAACTCAACTACTAACTCATGATAAATATAGCTCAAAATAAGAAAATAATGAAATGAAAAAAAAAAAATTAAGTAGGCACACACCTGGGGTGGGTCGAACCTAGGTGCTTAAGTAATTAATTGAAGGCCACAACCAACTCAACTACCAACTCAATTTGCAAACTTAAATAAGCAAATAATATATAAAGCATACATACAGACGTAAAAACAGTTTTCTTCCTCTTCGCGCGGGTCTGCAATTCCGGTTTTTTGACTCGCGCGGCATGACCCGACTGTAACTCAATCGTTTTACGTCCGATTTTCATAAAAGTTGTTCGTATCTCGATCGCTTTAATGAAATAAAGAGATCGATGAGCTTAAAACAAGAAAAAATGTCGATATTTCGCTCAATTTCTTCTCCCCCTCTTACCTACCGCCGACCAATTTTGACGATATATCGTCGATATATTGGCCATATCGGTCGATATTTTAATCCATGAATACAACCACTCCAACAATTCAAAATTAAAATCGAATTCCTAATTGTTCGATAAAGAATGACGTGAAAGATAAGTGGCCGTACTCATTTTTGACGAGCTATGTGGGCCTTTTCTCTCTCCTCATGTGGTCATCTAGGCCGTTTTCTTAACGGGCCCCACCTTTTTTAGACCTCTAAGGCAGGGTCTTGAATTTTGTACGGCCTTATAAAAACACTTAGGCCTCTTTGGGCCTATGGTCTTAACCCGAATCATGGGCTAGAGAGATGGGCTAAAGTAGAAGAAACCCTCTTATAGACCCTTATAACAGTCTGTAAGCTAGGGTTTTACGCTCCTGTTTTTAGTTGATCTCTCAGCGCCTCTTTCGTCTCTCTTTTTCCGCAGCACTTCAAGCCCTAAGGTCTCTATCGCTCTCTCTCCTCTCTGAACTCTCTCTCTCCTTCTATCATTTTTCCTGGTATGAAATAGTATTCCTAATTCTTGAGTGATTCAGTCTCTGTTTGGTTTCCGAGAAGCCGATGGAAAACAAAAGAAAATCATCTTTCCCATTGGATTTATGCTTATTTCTTTGTTGTCCTGCTTCGGAAAGCTGGATATTTTTGTAAAATTGGGTTTTTAAGTTCTGGAGATTCTAAACTGATCGGGTTGCATTGTAGGTACAGTTTGTAGGAGTGTGAAAATGGTCGAGAAGACTAAGGGCAGGAAGGAGGAGGTGGTGACTAGAGAGTACACCATCAACCTCCACAAGCGCCTCCATGGCTGGTAATATATTCTGGCCTCGTTATTTTATTTTATTTATTTGCTTTTGCTTCATCACTTGCATCTCGTAAAGTTGTTTTGTTGCCAACATTTAATTAGCTCTGCTTGTATTACTTTTCATGTTATTAAGTCTTTGTATTACTGTATTTACTGATATACAAGCTTCATATGATTTTGGGTTTAGGATTGTGGTTCGTGGGTTTGTGCCTTTTTCTCTATGAAAACAGTTTCTTATAATTTCGGTTTACATCTGATTTGGGTTTATATGTATAAATAATTTATGATGCGTTTCATATTTGGTAGACGTCTATATAATTGAATGTCCGTTTAGCTTTGATGGCCAATGTAATATTGCTTAGTTATTCAACTAGAAAGCTATAATTGTCTCGAATGAGAAAGAAGTAGGAATAGAGAAACTTAATGCCGATATTTGTTAACAATATTGGCAAGTTGCGTCTTACTGAAAGTTAACAACACGTTGTTGGATTTTTAAGGTGCAAAAAATTGTTGAGGGTCTTGAATGATCGTGATCAGGAAGAGGGTGATTGTTGTCAAAGTTAAACGTGATTAGAGATGGGATATTGCTGAAATCAGCCTTTTTTCCGGTGGAGATAAATATATTTTGGCATTTGTAGTGAATAGGTTCACTCAGGTTGGTGAGACTACTAGACGGTGGTCAAGGTGTGTGGTATGGAGTTAGTGTAAGATATATCGGACTTAGATGGTTGTTGGAGGTCACAGGGTCATTTCACCTGCAAATTTATGGTTGTGATGGTTTTGGGGGGTCTGTATGTCTTCCATAAAGTTTGTAGAGCTTGCATAACTTCACTGTTATCACTGAACTATATATCTCAATTGAAGTCTGTAGTATCATTAAAAATGCATGCAAGTAATTCTTATTTGCATTTATCGAACATAACAGCACATTCAAGAAAAAGGCTCCCAATGCCATTAAGGAGATCAGGAAGTTTGCCCAGAAGGCCATGGGAACAAACGATGTCAGGGTGGATGTGAAGCTGAACAAGCAGATCTGGAGCAGAGGAATCAGGAGCGTCCCAAGAAGGGTCAGGGTTCGCATTGCTCGCAAGAGAAATGATGACGAGGATGCAAAGGAAGAGCTCTACTCCCTTGTCACCGTTGCAGAGATCCCAGCCGAAGGACTCAGTGGCTTGGGCACCAAGGTCATTGAAGAGGACGATTGATCTATTTAATTTCTGTTTGAAGAGGACGATTGATCTATTTAATTTCTGTTTGAATTAAGCTACTCTCTCAATAGGCAGAACAAAGAATTTTATCGAGCTTTTTGACAAACTTTCAGAGCCAAAGACTTGTTTCAGTAGTTTGGTGTATTTTTGTTTCGCTAAATAGTCAGCATCAGTATGCACTTTGGTTTTTAAGTTATTCTCTTTTCCAGTTATTATTAATATCCGAATCTCAATCCGTAATCAATTTATTTTTTCATACAAGAAAGAAACTTGGAACCAAATGATTGATGTCGCAATTGAATTTGTACATTTATCTTGTAATTCATGCAAATCTTTACATTAAACAAACATAGACATAAGAATACAGTTTCTCTTGGGAGAGACGACGCCACTGGTGAAGTTCTAGTGGGGCGTCAGCTCGGAATCCTATAGCTGGTAATAATGTGGGGCTATTTCCACCAGCCACTCCGGCTCGATCTCTGTCACACATCTCATGTATTCTCTGGTTGTGAGCACCATTTCATGATACAAAACACATTTCGGAAATTTATGTGCAAGCCCTGAGCTGGGGGTGTATATTTGCAGCCTGTTTATGTTTGACTGTTCTATAAAATTCTTTCTTCTTTTGCAGCTTAGCAACCTGAGGGAAGAAGCCAGATGCAATGGCCTTCTTTATGGGCATTGAATCATCAGGACTCGAGGTAAATTCAATCGCAACCCTCTTCAATACCCGTCTCAGTTGATCCCCGGATATCTTTCGCTCCTTTCATGCTCCTAACCTGTATAAAATTTTCGTAACACCATTCTGTTGAGTAATCTTCGTCTTTCCATGTGTTGTAAACATTCAGCAAGGCGATGTGATCTCCCTGTCTCGGGTTTGGAAACTCAGCCTCGCATTGTCAGCAGAGATTTGTTTGTCCTTTGGATGGATAAAAATCATGTTGCCAACAGAGAGCATAGCAGCAATGGTGATGACATCATCGGAGCACTTGTACTTGTCAAAGGCAATGATCATCTTAGACAGCTTTGGATCAAGAGGAAACTCAGCCATCTGTCTTCCAACTTTGGTCAGGTCACCGTACTTGTTCAATGCAGACAGAACAAACAACAGATCCAGAGCCTTAAAGAATCCTTCAGTAGGTGGAGAGTCCATGAAATCAAAATGCACCAAGTCATGGATTCCGAGGCTCTTTAATGTCAGCACGACATTGGCAAGGTTGGTCCTTTGAATTTCTGGAATTGTGTTGTCAATCAATCATGCGCATGGCTGTAAGCAGTGTATAGCCTGAAGCATTTCCCGGGGGCTGTCCGGCTAGCACGACCTGCCCTTTGCCTTGCTGATGCCTTGGAGGTCGGAGTTACCTGCAACGACTCCATCCCAGTCATCGGATTATAAGACTTTGCCTTGCAGAATCTGTAGTCAATCACATATTTGATCCCCTCTATTGTCAATGAGGTTTCAGCAACATTGGTTGCAAGCACAATCTTCCTCGCCCCTTCAGGTGTTGGCTCAAACACCTTCGCCTGCAGCTCAGTAGACAAATTTGCAAACATCGGACAGATCATCAGCTCACCATGCTTTGTTTCGAGTCCTTTCGTTTTCTCCTTCAACAGTTCTGCTGCAGTTTCAATCTCTTCTTGGCCGGTCAGAAACACCAATACATCCCCAGACGGCTCCTTCACATGTATTTGAAGAGCAGTAACAGACGAGGCATCTAAATAATCAGCTTGCGGTTCCTTAGTGTACAGTATATCAACAGCATGCCGCCTCCCTGGGATGTAAAAGATCGGAGCACCATCAAAGAAGCACTGAACTTCTCAGCATCAAGAGTTGCACTTGAGATCAGGAGCTTAAAATCGGGCCTAGACTGAGCAATGTCCTTCACTAATCCAAACAGAATATCAGTTGACAGTGTCCTCTCAGGTGCCTCATCCACCATCAACACACTATAACCAAGGATTGAAATATCGATATCAACGGATATATCGCTGGTCAAATTTACGGATATCTCGCTCCAAATATCGATATCGATATCGATATCGTTTACGGTCAACAAAAATGATGGAAATTCGATCTAAAAGTTGGAAATTTGGAATGCAACTTTAGAAAAAACTTAAGTACTCAATAATGGTTATATAGGACTAATAAAAACTATAAAATGATTTTGATATAATAAATATATGGTGAATAATATGATACAATAGGATTCTGTCGATGACTAGTAATATAAAAATATAAACATAAATTAAAATGAATTACTATAATTAAATTTTAATATAATTAAAAACATAACAATAAACATAAAAAAAAATTGAATTGAAGAAAAATTATAAAATGAGTAAATATATTTAAAATGGAAAAAAAAAATAAAAAAAAACAGAATCAATCTTTGTTTAAAAATTGGAAAGGATTGATATATTTAAAATTGGAAAGGATTGATATATTCAAAATTGGAAAAAATGAAAAATATAGTGCAAAATAAGGAAAAAATGAAAAATATAGTTCAAAATAAGGAATAAATGAAAAATATAGTTCAAAATAAGGAATAAATAAAATAGGAAGAATAAATGGAAAAAAATTCAAAATAGGGAGAAACTCATGATGAATGAAAAAAAAATATGTACAAATATGTACCATATATAAAATGATGGTACAACTAAGAATGAATGAAAAAAAAATACAAAAGAAGCAGCATGCAAGCAAGCACAACTGAGAATGAATGGGGAAAAAAAAAATAAAAGAAGCAGAAGCAGCATGCAAGCAAGCACAACTGAGAATGAATGGGGAAAAAAAAAATAAAAGAAGCAGAAGCAGCATGCAAGTAAGCACAACTGAAAATGAATGGAAAAAAAAAATAAAAGAAGCAGAATGCACACAAGGGGGGTCGAACCCGGACGGCCATGAACTCCTTTAATGAACCAAACCAACTCAACTAGGAAGCCCAGTTGTAAATTTAAGTAAACAAATAATATATAAAGCAAACGCACGAACTGAAAACAGTCTTCTTCCACCTCGCGCGGGTCTGCAATTCGGGTTTTTTGACCCGCGCGACATGACCCGACTGTAACTCCATCGTTTTACGTCCGATTTTCATGAAATTTGTTCCTATTTCGATCGTTTTAATGAAATAAAGAGATCGATGGGCTTAAATCAAGAAAAACTGTCGATATTGCGTTCAATTTCTTTCCCCCCTCTCTTACCTGCCGCCGGCCAATTTGGACGATATATCGTCGATATATCGGCCATATCGGTCGATATTTCAATCCATGAGGTGAGCAAAACACCGACTTAAACAAATCTTTTTAGAACAAGAACCAAACCTGAATCGAGCTATGAAATTTTTAACCTTTAACGGGTCTCTATTCATTCAAATTATATACCACTGAACTGCCGATTTTGCCCTCAATTCCTTTATTTGATTTTTCCTTTTGTAAAAAAAAAAAAAAAACCAAACAAATGATGTAAGAACGATAAGCTAACCAACACATTTAGTGCTTTTGTAAGTAAAAAGCTCACTATTCAAAAAAGTAGGCTCAATTCAACTCCCATCAATAATGAAAATATTATATATAAAAACTTAATTTTTCAGGGGGCACAATCTCCCACCTAGGAACAAAGCTATTTTTTTTTTTTTTATGGATTTATTAAGCTAGTTGTACTAGGAACAAATCACCAAATTTTAAAGTACACACATAAAAATTTGTCTCAGGTTGTTGCAAGAACAGGTACACCGTTAATACCGTTGCACCATCCGTCAATCAAAGTTATTAACGCCGTTAATTTTGATGACGTAACAGTATTATTATAAAATTAGTAAGGATAATTTATACATTTTGTTCATTTTATTATTATTTTTAGAATTCTTTTTAAAAAATTAAAACAAATAAAATATCTTCCCCAACCCAACTCTCCTCCCTCCCTAGTAAGAGTGTTAATCGGTTTTTCGGTTCGGTTCGGTTTTTCCTCCAATGCGGTTTGGTTCGGTTTTTCCTCCCATTCGGTTCGGTTCCAGTTAAAATCGATTTTTTTCTTCAAATTATAGTGAATCGGTTCGGTTGAACTGATTCAATTTTCTCTAAAAACCAATTTTTTTTTTACTTTTATACAATAATCAATATTTATTATCTAATTAATGTACATTACAACCTAATTAATGTTTATTACAACTAATCAAGATCCATTATAACTACATTTTGGTTCGGGTCGGCTCGGTTCGGTTTGATTTTTAGGTCCATTCGGTTCGGTTCGATTTGGTTCGGTGCAGTGCGGTGTTTTTATACCGAAAATTGAAACTGAACCGGTTTGGTTTGGTTCGGTTCGGTTTTCTCCAAACGGTCTCGGTTGTCTTCGGTTCGGTTCCGGTTTGGTTCGATTTTTCGGTCGATTTTTTCGAACCAATTAACAGGGCTACTCCCTAGGGAGCTCCGGCCACCACTGACTTCCTCACTAATCCTAACTCCGGCCAGTGTCCTCCACCTCCGATGACGACACCCCAACCGCCGCAACATCACCCAAAACAACGTCCCTGGCCCTCTCATTAAACCCTAATTTGTTCTTTCTTCTGTGCAAAAACACCCAAAATTGATCATTTTCTTCTCCAAAAAAATTAAGCATAGTTGTCTTTTCACTTTCCATCTCCAGCCACGTCTCACTTTCCAGTCATGGACGTGGTCACTAAGAAGGTTGAACCTGTGACTCTTGTGAAGGACCAAACTGGGTCTCTATAACGAACAAGAAATTCGAAAAAGGGAAATTTGAAGGAAATGACAATTTTGCCCCTGGTCATAAGCGCCGAAAGTTGACTATTTTATCGGAACACTTTTTGGAGTTTCCGAAGAGACTGTTGAGTAGGTCTCGGGACGCTGAATCCACAGACAGGCGGCATGCGTCAATCGGAGGTCGGATGTGAAAGTTGCAGGTCTGCGAAGGTGAAGGGCATTTTGGTAATTTGGTTGAAAAATGGTCAAATGTTGACTTTTGAATCGGACGGTCAAATAGACTTTGGCCAATGACTGTGACATAGTTCGGGACGTCACGAGTCCGTAGACAGGCGGCATGTCGAAATCGGACATCGAACGGGAAAGTTATGGTCACGGGACTCAAATCGGTTAAACTTACATCCCGAGAATTTGATTAAAATAATATTAAAATAGTGAACAGTGACCGATGATTGTGAGCACTTGGATAAGTGACAAGTGACAGGACCCATCCCAATCTCCCCGGGATTAGTGCGGGATGACCCTGCTCCCGTCTGACACGAAGTGTCAGACAAGGGATATTTCCGACCTTTTCCCTCCCGGGCTATCAGAGTATGCCAGGACCCGGAGGAGGCATGTGATATCTCGGTCTCTGCTACAGTCCACATCCGATGTCAACCTGAAGGGTAGTCAAAACATTAAAAACTATGAGTGGACAAAACAAAGAGTTTATAAAAACAGTTTATCGAAGACATTTGTACCCTTCACTAAAAAGCATGCATGCATTCGAAAACCATTTAATCAAAGAAACCATATGTGGGAACTAAGCCCAAAACCAAGATTGAAAGAACCATAATGAACACGACCATACGGGCCACTACCCAAATCCATAGTGAAAGAATCATAAGAAACTAACCATACGGGCCACTGCCCAAAACCTGTGTAAACACACATCATATATCATATCATATAGCATACATCATATATACATATAATTCACACAACCAATCCTGTCACAGTTTCCAAAGCTACGCGCTTGCTACCCGGGGTCTCAAACCCAAGTCTTCTTATAGTATCCAGCCTTCCTGAGAGTAAGGAACCCAACTGGGGCGACTCCCACTCAGTCAGTGCTCCGTGACTACTCTGGGGTCCACCCAGGCCAACGACCCTCCCCGGAGGAGATAATAGAACAAGTAAAGGAAGGTAGATGAACATATATATACATAACATAAACATTCATGCCCGGTTCCCCTGAACCGTTATGATTCATAACATCCATTAAACAGGGTTCATGCCGGTTCCCATAAACCGTCATGAACCAGAATGACCTGACAAAGATTCATGTCGGTTCCCATAAACCATCATGAACCACAATAACCTTTCCAGAGTTCATGCCGGTTCCCAAAAACCGTCATGAACTCGAAAATCCATCTAGGGTCCCTGACCCGAAATCATAAACCGTAAAATAACTGGGTCTCGTGCCCGAACATATGACATCAGCTGGGCACAGTGTTCGATATCTAAGGTCATATGCCCGAGACAAAACCAAATGGGTCTCATACCCGAGTTTATCCTTTTGAAATCCAAAACCATTTCATTTAGACCGATAAAGAAATACCGACCCGTATAGGCACCGTATAGGGCCGAAACCTCAAAATACGTGCCTATACCTAACTACACATCCAAATGCACTCATGGCATCACAAACAAGTATTTAAAACATATAATAAACATTTATGCATGCACCAATTTAGAAAACAAGGTCCACTCACAGACCATCCGAGCTGCCGCCTCGATTTGCGTGCCATACGGCTCTCCCGAGTCAATCCGACCTCTCCGGGTCATCCTGATCTGTCCAAATCACATCCAAAGGTTACTACTAACATATACAAGTCCATATTAAGAACCCTAAAAAGTCAATGTGTCCCGTACACGTTTCCTGAGGTGAAAAACCTCAATTTGACCAACTTAACAATCTCCGATCGACCCGAAACCACCGCCATTGGATCCGGATCGTCGAAACCTTTAAAATGACATTGGGCCCACTCAAAATACTGTTCACACGTGCCCCAACACGATGGTCAACTCAAAAGTCAACGCTGACATCATGCTGACGTCAGTATGACGTCATCACTGACAACCTCTGACAGTGACACGTGTCACGCTCCCATTGGTCCTCTGTCTGACATGTCAGTTGACATTGTCAGACCTGACAGTGCTGACGTCATCCATGACAGTGCTGACGTCATCCATGACATGATGACGTCATCAGGATGACGTCATTAGTCATCCCTGTCCTTAGTCCGGGTCTGCAACTGGGTCGGCGTGACCCGCGGGTTGACCCGGTCGGTTCTCCACCGTCCGACCACCAAAATGCCTCCCATTTGTCTCATTTTCATCCTTTAATCCTAACCTAAGGTTCTATGACATTAAAATGGAAGGAAAACACCGAAAACCATACCTTCGAGCTTGGCCACGGCGGCCGTGACTTTCCCCCGCCGTTCAAGGGCCTTTCCGGCCGTTCTAACCTTCAAAAGCGATCCCATTCCTCTCCTAGGTTCCCCAAAAGCACAACCCAATCATTAGTTTCGATTAAAACCTAACAAAAACAAAACTTGGATTTTTAAATATTTTCACCTCACGGTTCGAGCTCCTTCGCCGTGTCCTCCGTCGTCCGTCGCCGTGACTCGCCGTCCCAGCCTCTCAGTCCTTCCCTCCACTCACTCAAGGTCACACCCATGCAATGAATGGTGATGGGGTGTGTGTGTTTGGTTTTTGAAGAAAATGAAGGATATGGGGGATATGGGTTTCGGGCTTTAGGAAGAACAATGAAGAAGAAAATGTCTGATGGGAGAGGAGATGATTAGATTAGATGAGTGGTGAGGATTGAGTGGTTAAATAAAATGAATGGCTAGGATGGAGTGATGAAAAGGTTAATTATTAAATTAATTAAATAATATTATTTAATTAAGTAGATCCACAAATTAGGGGATTTTAGCCAATGGGATGAGTGACACTTGGCACTCATCCATGAGACCCACTGAGAATATCTGCCCAATCAGATATTGCCAAATCATCCCCGTCTCGAAGTACATGCATAGTGAAATCGAACTTCCGTGACCTATAACTTCCCCGTTCAAAGTCTGTTTGACCGCCAGAATGAAAAGTCAACGTTTTGCCCACGCCTAGGGGCAAAGCGGTCATTTTGCATCATTCGTCCGATTTCGCCCTACTAATCACGGATTAACCTCACTAATCACGATTAGTCACTAATCTAATCTAGGAATTTGGGACGGGTCGTTACAACAAGTGTCACTCATCCCTTGTTTTGAGGCCTAAATTGTGGAACATGTTTCCCTTTAATCCATTTTTAATCATTCCTCATCATCCTTAATCATCATTCATTCTTCATCATCCGTCATCTTCATCTTCTTCATTTATTTTCTTCAAAATCGTATACCTCAATCCTACACAAACACCTCTCAATCATCATCCATTGCTTATGAGCCGTGAATGAAAGTTGGAGAGGATGTTGAGACGAACCCAATGGTGGCCACAGCAAGGACCGTGGTGCACGGTGGCTGGAATTTTTGGAAGGTAAACCATGGGATTCAAATTTTAGGTTTTTGATTTTGATGGTGTTGATCGATTCTAAGCTTAGGATGATGTTCTTTGAGCTCTCACGAGCTTGTAGGTGCAATTTGGGACGAATTTGGACGTCGGAGGTGGCCGGAATGATGATTGGAATTCTGGCCGAAACTTTGATTGGCCATAACTTAAAATCCAGGTACTTTCTGAAATTTCTGGGTTGATATTTGGAATTCTTGGCTCGAGTAGATGAATTTACATAGGTAGAACGTCGAATTTGGTTGAGAAACAAGTGATATATCGAAGTTTGAATTTTGGGGGATCAATGGAGTTTTCGGGCGAAAAAATTCCAGCGCGTTGACTCGTTGACTCTGACCCGTTGACTTTAACCGTTAAATTACTGTTCATGATTACATCAGCATTGACTTTTTGGTCAAAGTTTGACTAGAACTTTAACCCGCGCGTGGGGGAGTATTTGTAACGACCCGTCCTGAGAGTCGGGATTAGCGGAGTGATTAGTAACGGGTTAGTGAGATTAATCGGTGTTTAGTTGGTTACTTTTGGACTCTTGGGCGCAGAATGACGATTTTGCCCCTAGAATGGGCAAAAAAGTTGACTTTTAGTTCGGACGGTCAATTGGGTATTGACCAATGACCGTGACATAGTTCGGGACGTCACGAGTCCGTTGACGGGTGGCACGCCCGATTCCGACATCCGAGGAGGAAGTTATGATATTCGGAAGGTTGAGGGCACTTTCATAATTTGGTTAAAAGCGGGGAAAAAGTTTACTTTTTGCACGACAAGGATTTCACATGTAAACCGAGGACCGTTAGGTAGATCTCGTCGTCCTGAGTACAATGACAGGCGGCATGCCTTCATCGGACGTAGGACGAGTGAGATACGGGCTAGAACAACTAAGGGTAAAATCGTAAATTGGACTCACATGGGTATTTTGGTCTTTTGCACTTTGGGAATTGTGCAAATCTGATAAGGACAAGTGTACAGAGTTGGTTGGATATTTTTGAGTTTGGGACCACAAGATTTGGACACGTGGGTTGTGTCTAGTGGGTTCTAGTCATTTGCACGGTGCAATTAAACTTGGTGTTAATTGAGTCGTGCAATTGAGAGAAAACAGAGACGGTGCTAGGGAGGAAAATCGATCGATGGCGGGGTGTGTGTGAGGCCTTGTGACCTGGTGAGAGTGAGAGCAGAGAGAGGTTGTGAGGATGATGAGTGGTTCTGGGTGAAAGTTGGGAGAGGAAACGGTTGTGAGTGGTGAGGAAATCGTAGAAGAACAGAGGACCACCGTGCACGGTTGTGCACCTCCATCGATCAACCACCGAAATTGAACTCGTGGTGGTGTCTAGAGACCTGAGTGAAGTCGAGTAAACCCAGCGGAGCACGGCGAAGCTCACGGCGAAGCTCACGGCGGTGAGCTGTGACACAGGTAAGCTCGGTTTCCCTTGTTTTTCCGTTTAGGTTCAAAGTAAAGTTTAAGTCGTGAGTTTTGAGGTCGAGTCGAAGTGTCCTATGAGTTCTAATAGACTTAGGAGGTCCATAGGAACTGTTTTACCTTGCAGCCGTGACGGGGGGAAGACCTGGTGGTCGGGAACCAAAACAGGGGTTTTTGGTTGGTTTCTGGTTCGAGCTTGGGAGGTGAGTTGTGGGCAGTAATGTTGTGTTTTAATTAGTAGATTGAGTTGCTTAGAGTAAGACGAAGCTTCTGGGTTTGAAAGGAACGGAAATGGTCGAGAGACGGCGGAGAACCGGTCACGCCGGTTCAGACCGGTCGAGTGATCGAAGAAGAAGATGAACAGTGCCACTGTGCAGGCGCGTGAGGGCGCATGGGGCAGTTTCCGGGGAAGTGTCCAACATGGTTTTGAGTCTAATCGTTGTAACGAACCTGTTGGGACAAGTTTCGGGACAATCGGACATCGTCTCGGGTTAGTCTTAAGGGTTTAAAGGTTTAGGGCTCCGTTTAAGTATGTTTAAAGTCTGGGAATTTGGGGAAATTAGGAGAAGCTTAGTTGACATGTTAGTAACTCGTTTTGGTGACTTGTGATAGGATCGGGAATCCCTGAGGGGACCGAGGAACGTACGGGACGCGAGTGACGTGCCCAGGAATTGTGAGTGGACTCTTTCCTTCAAACCGAGCATGCATAATTGCATTTCTTTACTCATTTTTGATAGGACGTTAAATAAGCATTATTTTATATTATTTTATACCCTTATACTTGACTTTTAATATTAAAATATTAAATAAATTGATAAAATAAATTATTTTGTGATTTTTATGTTTAGAAAAACAAAGGTTGTAATTTGGAGCATTTTGGCGAAAGAATCGTTTCGATCGGAATTATAACGAATAAAATATGGACGAAATTCGGTGAATTAATTAATTTAGTTATTAATTAAATTAATTAATTACTTAATGTTCTTTGCAGCCCAAAACAATTTCTGCAGCCCAACCCATTTCTGAGATCACGCAGCCCAACAGAAAAAAAGAAGAAGAAAAGAAATCGGCCCAGCGCCTCAGCCCAATCCGGCCCGTGCAGCCCGGCCCGCCAGCCCAGCCCGTGCAGCCCAGAAGCAAGCCGCCGGCCCAGCGCGTCAGCCCATCTGGTTTTAGCCCTGCAGAGAGCTTCGGAGCGCGCCTACCGACGCCCCGTCCAGTACTTCGGCGCGCGTGTCCCGACTGCAGGCTTTCTCCTCAGCGAGAGCCTGCCGAAGTCTTGCACTCCATTTCAGCAGCCTTCTGCCGGGCGCCAGCTTCCCAATTCAGCAGCCAGCCACCGAAAATTCCTGCCCTCTTTTCCAGCAAGCTTCCACTCAATTTCCAGCCACTTTCCAACTCAATTTTACAACTTTACAACTCAACCCACTTCTAAACATCATCACAAATCTTTATTACTCATCATTCCATTATTTAACATTTTTTATTGTATTTTTATATTATTTTTGGTAGCTTTCTTCACCTATAAATAGGGTTTCAATTCACTTGTTGAAACACACCTTCTTTGAGGCACACATTTGAGCCTTCTTTGAGAGAAACTTTGGCAAAGTATCTCCAATACAAAGTTTAGAGTTTGAGTTCATATTTCCCAAGTTTATTTCCTCCATCTTCATAAGGTTCCGTCCGCTGTCGGAGAATCATATGAATAACAATCCATTGTTTTCATCCATCTTGAAAGTGTAACAATTACTCTCCATCTACTCAAACTCTCATTTTTGTTATTGGTTTTGATTATAGTTCAATATATGTGAGGTTTTTCTTACTAATATTTGTAAGTGTTAAATGCAATCTCAATGTGTCTTACTTTATGAATTTTAGTTATTTTATACATTTTAGTGCTTCATACTTCAATTCAATGTTAAGTGTTTTATCCGCTGTCGGTGCATTTAAAGTAGAATTGAAGAGACTTAATGTTGATCGCTGTCGGCGCATTCAGTCAAAAACAAAAGGTGAATCATATTGTAAGTGTTGTCCGCTGTCGGTGCATTTATAGTATTGAAAAATGTATGAAGGTAATTAAGACGATTAAGGTAAAATTTCGTGATTGATTTAATATTTGCAATTATTAGAGTGTTTGTAAGATTTGTGTTTTAAGAAGATCACTTGTACATGAATTAGAATAGAAGTAAAATTAGTTTATCTATGCTTTTACTTATTTACATGATCACAAACCTTTTCAAAACCCCCCTTTTTATTCTTTATTCTTTTATTCTTTTATTCTTTCATACTTTTAGTTTATTAGTCTTTGATTCTTTCATTTCTTTATTCTTTTATTCCTTTACTCTTTAATTTATTGATTCTTTGATTAGTTAATTCTTTAATTCTCTATTCTTTTTATCTTTAAGTCATTAATTCTTTAAATTGTTAATTCTTTGATTATTTAATTCTTTGATTATCTAATTCTTTAATTAATTATTCTTTTATTCATCTCCCACTAACACATTATTAATGTCCCTAATTTCCCCGGTTAAGAACGATCCCTATTTATCAATACTACATCTACACAAAAAGGGTTTAAATTGCATAACACTCGAATTACATGTTTAATTTAATGCGTAGTTTGAGCTTAGTCAATTTTTGGCGCCGTTGCCTGGGAAATTGAAAATCATTTTAATTTGTTAGTGTATGTATATAAATTGTGCATATTATACTTGTTTATAAATTTTACTGTTGTTAATATTATATTTGTTTATAACATTTACTTACCTGTTTATATTTTATTTATCCATCTTATTATTGTTCTTATTATGTTTGTTTATAATGCTCATACTTTACTTTTTCTTAATTTCTAATTTATACTTGTTCATAAATGTTCATAATTTTTTTTATATATATATTTGTTCATATTAAATTTGATACTTGTTCATAAATGCATATTTTATATGTTCACTTTTCTTTACTTTTACTTTTATTTATTCCATTATACTTTATTCCATTAACTTTCTTTTAATTTTATTCCATAACCTTTATGTTCCACTAACTTTATGTTTACACTTATTTTATTTTTTTTGTAATCAATTATTTGTTTATGTCTTGTTAAACTTTACATTTTAAATGAAAAAAAAAAGAAAAAAGAAAATTCGGAATAATAAAAAAAAATTTAAAAAAAAAAATTAAAAAATTAAAAAAAAAATAAAAAAAAAATTAAAATTTTTTTTTTTATGAAACTTTATTCATCTTTGAATTTCCTAAAGTGTAAGTATTGTTTCCTATTAATTGTTTTAGAGTTGCATGAATCTCTTAGTCCTTTTTTCTTCAAAATCTTACTTTCGGGAACAGGTAGTGCCCCTCTTATTTACTTTCTCCTTAACCCTTCATGATGTGTGGATTTCATCACCACACACCATAGACTCGAATCTATGGACATGAGGTTGAGGCGGAGTTTGTAAACACTAGGGTTTGGTAATTCTCTACGTCATCATTTGGATTAATTATGGTGTCTAGGAGAGTTATGACTGGTGACAAGTTTTGGATTAAGAAAGGGAACACCAATGGAGTATATGCCAAGCTAGCCTCGGGGTGCTCTTAAAATTATCCTTGCTTCTCGCGTTACATCTATCTCAACTGGCCATGATTAATGTTGAATGGTGAAATGGTGGTTATCAGTACGCGCAGGCCGTACGCCCAGGAAAGTACTATGAGAAGCGGAAGGGGAAAGTTATTCATGACACTCTAAAACTCTACCTATTGCATTATTATTTTGCATTTGGAACTTGTGTATTTTCTTTCCATAAACATGACTTATTGTTGATTCTGATATTTTATGCAAGTCTCTACTCTCTTCTTGTGCATATGTAATATCGGTTTAAAATTTTTGCAGTCATACTTGTTACATCTCACATTTTCTTGCTAATTATGATTTCCTTGACTTATATTTTCACTACTAACCCTAACTTTGTAACAACTATCTTGTCTTAATTAACTTTCACTAGCTACTTGTGTATACTTGCCTTCTAACTTAGTGTTCTGTTAATATAGGTACGAACTTATGAATGCGCGCTCATCAATCTAAGCTTGATCGGCTGAGAAGACAACTTGACATCTCACCAAGCAACGCGACATTCAGAGACGCACTTAAGCAAACCGGCTCATCCGGACCTCCATCCCCAATAATCGGTGAGTCCATAAGTGAGAAGAGTAATTCAGAAGAAGAACAGACTTTCGGAACACCAATAGCCATGGCACGAAACCTGAGTATCCGGGAGCAGACATGTGCAAACACAAATGGCACTACAAACTTCTGCATCCAGTATCCCGAGCCTAGAACCAACAAGAAAGATATTGAGCTTAAGAGTGGAGTCCTTCATCAGCTACCCAAGTTCCGTGGAGTCAGAAATGAAGATCCACATAAGCACTTAACAGAGTTCCAATTCATCGTTGGTAGTATGTGTCCGGATGATGCGGACTTGGAAATCATGAAGCTGAAAGCTTTCCCATTGTCCTTGGAAGAAAGAGCACGGGTATGGCTTTTAAGTCTCCCACCCAATCATATTGACTCTTGGGAGAAGTTGGTTTAGGAGTTTCTTACCAAGTACTTCCCTGCCTCAAAGATTACGGTCTTAAGAAAAGAGATCACTGGAATCAAGCAGAAAGAACATGATGAGAATTTCAGCCAGTACTATGAGAGGTTTAAGGAACTTTGTGCTTCATGCCCTACTCACGGGATCACAGAAGGCTATCTTTTAACCTACTTTTATGAAGGACTCAAAGGTTGGGATAGAGGACTGCTCGATGCTGCAGCTAATGGAAGTTTCTTAGCTCGGAGCCTAGTAGATGGTCGTGCACTACTTGAAAGCCGTGCACTCAATGATGCACAATACGAAGGTGCCGATCCTATTTCTAGAAAGGTACATGAGGTAAGTTCCCATGCTATAAATGATTCTAAGTTAGATAAGATCACCTCTATGCTTTCAAATATGCTTGAGCTAAAGAAACAGGTAGCTCCAGTTTGTTCCATATGCTCTCAAGGCCATCTTGAGGAACAATGTCCCTACACTGCAAGGGAGGAAGACTCCGGAACTGAAATGGCACACGCCATTGGAGGCTTTCAAGGAGGGCCAAGGACCCAAGGTTACAGTTGGAGAGATCCGAACAATGTCCTAAACCCTCAGCACATGTCGACCGGGCCAAACCGTGTCCCAGACCAGTTCCCAAGGCCCACATGGCAACCAAGGCCCCCGGTCCCATTTTCTAACTTTTCTCATAATCATGCAAATAATCATACTTCTTCATCTTCTAATCCTGATTATGATAAAATGCTGGCTGCTCTTTCCCAAGGGCAGCAAACACTAATGGCGTCAACTCAAGCTCTTGTCACAGGTCAGCAAAATCAACAAAAAAGACATCGCTGATCTCAAGGACCAAATGGGCAAGGTCGTGGACTTCATGGGTAAGATCCAAGCTAGCGGGGTGCTTCCACCTCAACCTACACCCAACCCAAATGTAAGACCTGAAGCCAATGCAATCACCACTCGAAGTGGTAAAGTGCTCGGTGAAATAGAACCAGATCCAGCCGTTTCTGAGGCTGAAAAGCACAAGGTGGCAACTAAGACCACCATGACACAACCGCCAGTTCAACCTACCCACACACAAGGTAATAACCCAATCCCTTCAAGTTCGGTTGTTACTAATTCCCCGTTTGTGCATGCACCATTTCCAAGTAGGCTTGCCAAATCTAAGAAGAATGAATCCGATGAGGAAATCTTGGAGATCTTCAAAAGGGTGCAAATCAACATGCCCTTGATCGAGTGCATCAAACAAGTGCCGAAATACGCAAAATTTCTGAAAGAGTTATGCACTCCAAGGCGCCAGACGAGGGAGAAGGAGGTTGTGATGGTGAGTGAAACAGTTTCTGCTGTAATCCAGCGTCGGCTACCCCCAAAGTTGAAGGATCCAGGGAGTTTTTCTGTTCCCTGCGTGATTGGTAACAAGTCATTTGATAAAGTCATGCTAGACTTAGGAGCATCCATTAATGTTATGCCATATTCACTATATGTTGCCCTAGGTCTAGGTAAATTACAGCATGACGATATTATTATTCAGTTAGCCGATCGCTCTAATGTGTATCCTAAGGGATACGTCGAAGATGTTCTTGTGCAGGTTAACCAGCTCATCTTCCCAGCTGACTTTTATGTCCTAGACATGGAGGATTCCCCTACGAATCAAGCTCCACTAATGCTGTTGGGAAGACCATTCATGAGAACTGCCAAGACAAAGATTGATGTGTTCAATGGAACATTAACTATGGAAGTAGACGGAGAGGAGATTGGCTTCAACATTTTTGATGCCATGAGGTACCCTAGTTCCGCAACTCATACTACTTTTTCTGTTGACGTGTGCACTTCTCTCGCAGAGAAACATTTTGATTTAATTCGAGAAGACACACTCAACATGATAATCCAGAAAGGAGTTGGCCTAACGCAATCAGGGGACGCCTTGGTTGAGGATACGGATTACGAACTAGAACCTCGAATTTGGGATGAAGTCATGACCCTAAATGAGACCCCCAGAATGGTGAATCATCAGGTACCCTCATCATTTCCAATTAGTACTAATGCCACTCCTCCTTCAGTGATTCAGGCCCCCGTTCTGGAGCTCAAAGTTTTGCCTGACCACCTGAAGTATGCCTATCTTGGCTCGGACGACACTCTGCCCGTCATAGTGTCTTCTGCACTAACCGAGTCACAGGAAGATAGACTGGTACAGGTCTTGACGAAGTACAAGACAACCATTGGATGGACTCTGTCAGATATCAAGGGAATCAGCCCTACAACTTGTGTGCATCGAATCTTACTGGAAGATGATGCAAAGCCCTCTCGCGAAGCCCAACGTCGCCTCCATCCTCCGATGATGGAAGTCGTGAAACAAGAGGTCATCAAACTCTTGGACTGTGGTGTCATCTACCCAATTTCAGACAGCAAATGGGTCTCACCAGTCCAAGTAGTCCCAAAGAAAAGTGGAGTCACAGTTGTTGCGAACAGTGAAGGAGAGCTAGTGCCCCAACGAACAGTGACCGGATACAGAGTCTGCATCGACTATCGACGCCTAAACAAAGCAACTAGGAAAGATCACTTCCCTTTGCCCTTCATTGATCAAATGCTTGAAAGGTTAGCAGGTCACTCCTATTATTGCTTTCTTGATGGTTATTCCGGGTACAATCAAATCTGTATCGCTCAAAATGACCAAGATAAAACGACTTTGACTTGTCCTTTTGGCACTTTTGCCTACCGAAGAATGCCTTTCGGTTTATGTAACGCCCCAGGTACTTTCCAAAGATGCATGCTTTCTATTTTCTCTGAATACGTCGAAAAAATAATTGAAGTATTTATGGACGATTTTAGTGTCTTTGGGGATAGTTTTGATGCATGCTTAGAACACTTAGCACTTATCTTACAAAGGTGTGTCGAAACTAATCTGGTACTTAACTGGGAGAAATGCCATTTCATGGTTAGACAAGGGATAGTTTTGGGCCATATTGTCTCTGAAAGAGGAATTGAAGTCGATAAATCTAAAGTTGATACTGTACGCCACTTACCCTCTCCCACTTCGGTGAGAGGAATCCGTTCATTTCTTGGTCACGCAGGATTTTACAGAAGATTTATCCAAGACTTCTCCCACATTGCAAGGCCCTTGTGCCGACTGCTTCAGAAGGAGACACCCTTCGTCTTTGATGCAGACTGTCAGGAAGCTTTTGAGAAGCTTAAAATTTTCTTAACCACTGCCCCCATTCTTTGTGCCCCTGATTGGTCCTTACCCTTTGAACTAATGTGTGATGCCTCTGATTTTGCAGTTGGAGCCGTACTCGGACAAAGGCGGGATAAGAAGCCCTACGCCATCTACTATGCATCCAGAACCTTGAATGATGCCCAGATGAACTACACCACTACCGAAAAGGAGTTGCTTGCTGTTGTATTTGCTTTAGATAAATTTCGCTCTTATCTACTTCGAACTAAAGTCATTATTTACACTGATCATGCAGCACTGAAGTATCTCCTAGCCAAAAAAGAAGCGAAACCAAGACTGATCCGATGGATTCTTCTTCTTCAAGAGTTTGACATCGAGATTAAAGATAAGAAAGGCGTAGAGAACGTGGTGGCGGATCATTTGAGTCGCATTGCACATGAGCGAGATCCTGTGGCGATTCAAGAGATGTTTCCAGACGAACAACTCTTCAGAATCGAGGGAGGTACTCCTTGGTATGCTGATATTGTCAATTATTTAGTCACCAAGCAGTTGCCCACCACCCTCTCCCGTGCACAAAAAGATAAACTTAAAAAGCATGTTAGGCACTATATTTGGGATGAACCTTATTTGTGGAAACACTGTGCAGATTTATTGATTAGGAGATGTGTCCCTGATATTGAACATAGGTCAGTCCTAGAGTTCTGCCATAGCCATGCTTGTGGAGGCCACTTTGGATCTAGGAAAACTGCACTCAAAATCTTAGGATCTGGACTATATTGGCCCACACTTTTTAGAGATGCACATTCATTCTGTTTAGCCTGTGATAAATGTCAGAGATCAGGAAACTTAGGACGAAGGGATGAAATGCCACAACATTATGTTCTTACTGTTGAAATATTTGATGTTTGGGGTATTGATTTTATGGGTCCGTTTCCTCAATCTAATGGCTATCTCTATATCTTACTTGTTGTTGATTATGTATCAAAATGGGTGGAAGCTAAGGCCACCAGGACTAATGACTCTAAAACTGTTGCAGATTTCCTCAGAACTAACATTCTTTCCAGGTTTGGGATTCCGCGGGTCCTAATAAGTGATGGAGGAAGTCATTTCTGCAACAAGACCATTGAAGCTTTAATGAAACGGTATGGTGTCACTCATCGAGTCTCTACACCTTACCATCCTTAAACGAGTGGAATGGCGGAAGTCAGTAATAGAGAGATCAAGAAGATATTAGAGCGAACTGTGGGCCCTAATCGTAAGGATTGGAGCCAACGGTTGGATGATGCACTTTGGGCATACAGGACGGCATACAAAACACCTATAGGAATGTCTCCCTATAGGTTGGTGTACGGAAAAGCATGTCACCTTCCGGTGGAACTAGAGCATAAAGCATGGTGGGCCGTCAAAACTTTCAACATCAAGCTAGATGACGCCGGTCTGCATCGAAAGCTCCAGCTGAGTGAGCTTGAGGAAATAAGAAATGATGCATTTGAAAGCACTCTGATCTACAAGGAAAAGGCAAAGGCATTTCATGACAAACAGATCAAGAGTAAAGCATTTGACATTGGCCAGAAAGTTTTGTTGTTCAATTCCCGACTTAGACTCTTTCCAGGTAAATTATTCTCCAGATGGGTAGGTCCTTTTGTTGTTACTAATGTGTTTGCCCATGGAGCCATACAGATCAAAAGCATTGAAACGGGAAAAGAGTTCAAGGTAAATGGCCACCGATTGAAGCCTTACATCGAGGCAATTGGAGGACACGATGTGGAGTCAGACAGAGTACTTCTACGTCCCATCAGATAAAGAATTTGGTCTAGGCTGGATGGACGTTAAACTTCAAGCGCTTGTTGGGAGGCAACCCAATGTGTTCTCGAGTGTGAAGGAGTCATCAACACAGATTTGCTTTCTTTCAACCATTCATTCTCTTTTACTTTGTTTATGTTTTTCTTTCTTACTTCACTTTCTTAAATCATCTTCCTTACTTTGATTCTATGTTTAATTATTTCGTATTTTCCTACATTGAGGACAATGTAGAATTTAAGTGTGGGGGAATGGTTTACAAATTTATTTGTGCATTTGAAATTGTTAAGTCTTTCTTAATTTGCAATTGTTTTATTTCTTTCTTACGAAATATATATATATATATATATATAGAAAAAAAAATTTACTGCTTTGAATCTTTTTGTTTTAACTTAGTATTTTTATGGGTTTTTTTTTATTTTTTATTTTTTATTTGTGCAATTGAAATTGTTTTATTAAGTCTTTCCTACAAAAAAAAATTATTGTTTTCTTGAGTCTTTTTTTTAACGTAGTGTTTTTACGAGTATCAAGTTACCCTTTAACTTGTCAATGATATAAATGAACGGAAATGATTATGTTATGGCTATAAAGATGATCACTACAACTTGAATTTGTTTGTTAATATTTTGTGATTAAGTGTTACTACTTGAAGATAATGCATGTAAATTGGTACATAAATAAGCATGATATGATAAGTATGAATCATTTGAACCTTATGTGAGCTTTAGAACTTATATACATCTTTGATGAGTGATTCATAAGTTCTTTGTTTAAATTGATATACATATGCCTCATAACTGCTTGCCATAGCTTTTAATGAACTCTAGAGCACTAGAACTTATTCTATGTGATTTTCAAAGCTTTTAAGTCAATAAATTCTCTGATTTTGGAAATGATTAAGGCATTAGGGTTAACACCACAAATTCAAACATCCATGTTCCCTATTTTGTGCGCACAAGTTGCGACCCCCTTAGTTTTACCCCTTTTGAGCCCACATTAAGCCTTTCTTTCCTCACCATGATTATCTAAACACTTGAGCTTAGTATAGACATCTTTTAGCTTTGTTCCAAGGACTCGGTTGAAGACATAATGATTGTGTAAAGAGGAAATGATGATATTGAAAGACTTTTATGTGTATTTTGTGGATTTACTTACTCAAACATTGTTGTATTTTTGACACATGTTATTACCTTGATATATGAAAAAAAAATGAAAAAAAAAGAAAAAAAAAAGAAAAGATATATTGAAGTTTTTATCAAGGTAATAAGGTTTGATTATGAATGTTTGAGTTAAGTCCTTTACATTTGTAAATCCGACACAAAGAATGAATTCGAGGCCCAACAAGATGAAATTAGGCCTATGTTCGAAGGGATGGATTACTGACATCATTGCACTAGGGTTGGGAAGTTATGATACGTTTTGGGAGTCTATTGAGTCTTGGAACGAATTTGAGCACTACTTGTCCTATATATTCCTTGCCTCTAATCTTAGCCCCATTACAACCTTCGTAAAGACCTTATGATCCTTAAGATGGTAAATTTTGATTAGTTGAGTCAATCACTTGAGTAAGCTTATGGTTTTGGTTCATTTGTGCAAGTATGTTTTGTTTTTATCTTGAGGTGTTTGTTTGAAATTTTGCAAAAGTACTTCATTTCGATTATGTGAGTATTTCTCAAATACTTTGAGTGCAAACACAACCCTCACAAATTGAGTGAATTTATGAGTGCATATCCTTGTGAGTTGATTCATACTTTTCTTATTCGTGCAGAACTCCATTTCACCATATTTACTCATTATCTTACTTGTTAAACATTTTGTTACCATGTATTAACTCTTGAATTCCATATGCTTAAATGATTTAAGTGAAAATCTTTTATGCCATGATAATAATAAAATATTGAGACAAATGGTTAAGGGTTTACTTGTTTTGAATTCGTAGTTTGATTTTAGTATTTGCTAGGGACTAGCAAAGTTTAAGTGTGGGGGTATTTGATAGGACGTTAAATAAGCATTATTTTATATTATTTTATACCCTTATACTTGACTTTTAATATTAAAATATTAAATAAATTGATAAAATAAATTATTTTGTGATTTTTATGTTTAGAAAAACAAAGGTTGTAATTTGGAGCATTTTGGCGAAAGAATCGTTTCGATCGGAATTATAACGAATAAAATATGGACGAAATTCGGTGAATTAATTAATTTAGTTATTAATTAAATTAATTAATTACTTAATGTTCTTTGCAGCCCAAAACAATTTCTGCAGCCCAACCCATTTCTGAGATCACGCAGCCCAACAGAAAAAAAGAAGAAGAAAAGAAATCGGCCCAGCGCCTCAGCCCAATCCGGCCCGTGCAGCCCGGCCCGCCAGCCCAGCCCGTGCGGCCCAGAAGCAAGCCGCCGGCCCAGCGCGTCAGCCCATCTGGTTTCAGCCCTGCAGAGAGCTTCGGAGCGCGCCTACCGACGCCCCGTCCAGTACTTCGGCGCGCGTGTCCCGACTGCAGGCTTTCTCCTCAGCGAGAGCCTGCCGAAGTCTTGCACTCCATTTCAGCAGCCTCCTACCGGGCGCCAGCTTCCCAATTCAGCAGCCAGCCACCGAAAATTCCTACCCTCTTTTCCAGCAAGCTTCCACTCAATTTCCAGCCACTTTCCAACTCAATTTTACAACTTTACAACTCAACCCACTTCTAAACATCATCACAAATCTTTATTACTCATCATTCCATTATTTAACATTTTTTATTGTATTTTTATATTATTTTTGGTAGCTTTCTTCACCTATAAATAGGGTTTCAATTCACTTGTTGAAACACACCTTCTTTGAGGCACACATTTGAGCCTTCTTTGAGAGAAACTTTGGCAAAGTATCTCCAATACAAAGTTTAGAGTTTGAGTTCATATTTCCCAAGTTTATTTCCTCCATCTTCATAAGGTTCCGTCCGCTGTCGGAGAATCATATGAATAACAATCCATTGTTTTCATCCATCTTGAAAGTGTAACAATTACTCTCCATCTACTCAAACTCTCATTTTTGTTATTGGTTTTGATTATAGTTCAATATATGTGAGGTTTTTCTTACTAATATTTGTAAGTGTTAAATGCAATCTCCATGTGTCTTACTTTATGAATTTTAGTTATTTTATACATTTTAGTGCTTCATACTTCAATTCAATGTTAAGTGTTTTATCCGCTGTCGGTGCATTTAAAGTAGAATTGAAGAGACTTAATGTTGATCGCTGTCGGCGCATTCAGTCAAAAACAAAAGGTGAATCATATTGTAAGTGTTGCCCGCTGTCGGTGCATTTATAGTATTGAAAAATGTATGAAGGTAATTAAGACGATTAAGGTAAAATTTCGTGATTGATTTAATATTTGCAATTATTAGAGTGTTGGTAAGATTTGTGTTTTAAGAAGATCACTTGTACATGAATTAGAATAGAAGTAAAATTAGTTTATCTATGCTTTTACTTATTTACATGATCACAAACCTTTTCAAAACCCCCATTTTTATTCTTTATTCTTTTATTCTTTTATTCTTTCATACTTTTAGTTTATTAGTCTTTGATTCTTTCATTTCTTTATTCTTTTATTCCTTTACTCTTTAATTTATTGATTCTTTGATTAGTTAATTCTTTAATTCTCTATTCTTTTTATCTTTAAGTCATTAATTCTTTAAATTGTTAATTCTTTGATTATTTAATTCTTTGATTATCTAATTCTTTAATTAATTATTCTTTTATTCATCTCCCACTAACACATTATTAATGTCCCTAATTTCCCCCGTTAAGAACGATCCCTATTTATCAATACTACATCTACACAAAAAGGGTTTAAATTGCATAACACTCGAATTACATGTTTAATTTAATGCGTAGTTTGGGCTTAGTCAATTTTATGGTTTTAAATATGATTTCATAATTATTGAGTATTTTATACTTGTTTTACGAATTTACACGTTTTTCGAGAAATTTACGTATTCGGTACGTTTTACGAGGAATACTCTGTTTATGCTTTTGATGCTATATTTTTGGGACTTAAATCTATAATTGGTTTCAATGATTACAAATGGATTTTGAAACATGATTTGATAATCAAGGTTTTCGGTTTTAGAATCGGATTTTGGTAAGCGAGATTTGGTTTTAAAGTTGAAAAGGGGATTTCCGGATTTGGATTCGGAATGACGGTTCTGAATGCCGGAAGGGCTTCAGAATAGTGATTTCGGATTCGGATTTGGATATGGACTTAGAAACAGTTTTCAAACGGTTTTGGATTGGATTTGATGGATCTGGTTATTGGGTTTAAAGACCCGGATTATGATTGAAGGAGGACGGGCCCGGATTGGGTTTAAAGACCCGGATTATGATTAACGGGGGACGGGCCCGGATTGGGTTTAAAGACCCAGATTGAGTTTAAAGACTCGGGAGTTTAAAGACTCGAATATTATGATATTTCCCCGGTAGGCCTGTTGAGTTTAAAGACTCGGGAGTTTAAAGACTCGGGAGTTTAAAGACTCGGATTATATTGAGGCTTGGATTGAGTTTAAAGACTCGGGAGTTTAAAGACTCGGATAGATCCAGCAGGTTTGATCGGATGATGACTTTGGTATTTGATGTTTTATGATACTATTTCCGTGATAATTATTATGCGCTTTTATAAATGCTTTCAGACATTGGGTTAGGCATGCCTGTTTTCAAAACGGAGGGCCAAAACTCTGGTTTTTTATTAAACTGTTTTTGAAACTCTTTTTATTTCTAGTCCACTCACACCTTCTGGTTTTTAAATGCCCTCCAGGTCGTGGTGTGAGCGCTGGGACTGACGTTGAGGCAGAGGCAGAGGCATAGAGTATTCTAGAGTTATCCCGGAGTTTTACCGAAGTTTTCTGGTGTTTTCCGTTGTGCGTGTAGTTAACTTTGAGTAGGATTTCTGTTTACCTTGTTTTGTACTATGCTCTGTATGAATGTTGACTCTTGGATTTTAAATTCTCCCTTGTCTGGCAATGTAAGTTGTGGGTTTTCGTGAGGTCGTTTCGGTCTTTTGTGTTGGGTTGTTAGACGGGAGCAGGGTTCACCTCGGTTGTTGAGGTGATAATCGGGGTGGGTCCTTGCAGTATTGTTAGGTGGGACCAAGACCATTTTAAAGGTTTCGACGATCCGGATCCAATGGCGGTGGTTTCGGGTCGATCGGAGATCGTTAAGTTGGTCAAATCGAGGTTTTCACCTTGGGAAACGTGTACGGGACACTATGACCTTTCCGAAAAATTTTAGGATTCTTAATATGGACTTTTATAGGTTAGTAGTAACCTTTGGATATGATTTGGATAGGTCAGGATGACCCGAAGAGGTCGGATTAGCCCGGGGAGGCTTATGGTACGCATATAGAGGTGGCAACTAGGACAGACTGTGAGTGGACTTTTGTTTTCTAACCGTGATGCATGCATATATGATTTAAATGCTTTATTATATGATTTGATATGATTTGACATGATTGATGTTTCAATCCTGCGATTTCTCAATTTTTGGATTATTATATTATTTTTGGCACGATTTTCGAGAAATTATGAAATTGATGTTTTGACTCGAGTTATGAGTCAGGGATTGAAAATGATATTTGACTCGGGTTATGAGTCAAGGATTGATTTCATGGATTTATATGAAAATGGAAACTGAGGTTGCGATCACACGGATTTGCGTGAAAATGATATTTTGGGCTTGAGATCCAATTGGATAGTGATTTTGACTCGGATTTGGAATCATATGTGAATATGATTAAATTGGTGATTTTGATTTATAAAGTAAATTCTGGACACTGTTTTATGATGAATTTGTGGAACTTGCTTTGTGAAAGCTATGTCTCGGGCATAAACCCTGTTGAAATGTTTTTGATTTGATTTTAGACATAAATGGTTTTCAAATGAGATTACTGGATTTGGTGACTGTTCCACATATACCATCCTCTGTGATTTTATAGTCTCCTCCAGACGTCGTAGATCGTGGAGTAGTCACGATCCACTGCCTGGAGATGAGTAGCTCAGAGAGAGGCTCACTCTCAGGAGCGTGGAATTAGGAGGATATCCTCCAGACGTCGTTGATATCACCTTAGACGTCGTAGATCCTGGGGGATTTACTCGGACGTGAGACACCGAGTTTGTACGCGTTGCATTGATATCGTAATGGGTTATTTGGATATTGAGATTAGATATTGAGGATTGGTGGTATTGTGATTTATTGATATTTGTGTCCAGATGCTTTATAACCAGATGCTTTATAACATGATGCTTTATATCTTGAACTGATTTGATGAACATGAGTTTTACGGACCATGGGGAAAACATGTTTTGATTTTATCGATCCACTATTTATACTTGATTAATTTCACACTATTACTCATGTTTTATGATATGCATGCACGTTTGTGAAAACTGGAGGGTAAGAATGTGTTTCGATAAATATATTTTTAAAGGTTTGTTTTGTCCACTCACACTTTTTCTGTTTTATTGACCCTACAGGTCGTGGCACGATGATTCTTAAGGCTATTCGAGAGGTGGAGGTATGAGTGGGCACAAGTGCAGTTATCCCTTGTTTGGCAAGTCTTTGAGGGTAATTTCAGAACCTCAGTTGACTTGTTAGACGAGAGAAGGATCATGCACGGTTATCTATGTCCCTCGGGGACGGGTCCTGTCAAATTGGTATCAGAGCACTAGGTTGCTTATTCTATTGCCACGTCATACCTCCGAAACGTATGCCTCGTGCGTGACCTGTTAGTGAGACAAGTATAATAGGGTATTTGAGACCTCGTGATAGATCTCGGAATGAAATTGACCCTGGTTTGAGGGTTGGATGTTAATCAGTGTACGTTGTGAACTACTAACTGTTGAACCCAGATTTATGTGGGTCCTATGAATAAATGAACCCAGAGGCTAGAAAGGTAGCAAAATTGGGTAGATAGGACCCGGGATGAGATGATTCTCAGTAAATTCCTTAAGTGGAATGTGTGTTTTCAGAGTCTAGAGTGTGATGGGATATCCCTTAGGCTTTATAAGTGGTATAAGATGTGTTTCACCAGCGGTAATTGCTAGGTGACCGGGTATGCCAAGGATGGCATGGATGATTGAGATGAGATTGGACTCAAGAGGAGTCATGATTGGACTCAAAGTGAGTCAGGATTTTGGTTAGGACTCGAAATGAGTCATGGTAATGTATCAGGGCTCAAGGGGAGCCGGAAAGGTTGAACAGGATTATGGTTTCTGATACGACCGACCCATGTGATTGTGAAATGTTTGGCACCTGGGATGCCAAGGATTAGTATAAAGTTAGATATTGATGGGGTATGGGTTTATGGATTGGTATTGCTTAACCCTGTATCTTGGAATTAGGGATTTGGATGGGTCATGTCAGTTTCACTTAGTGATTTAAGGTTCAGGTAGAGACCCGTAGTACACAGAAATTGGGACTTAGAGACAGTCCAGTTCAGTGGGACGCCAGTTGGGTCCACTGGGAGATAAAGTGATAAAGTTAATGGCACAGTGATGCTCATGTTTGTGGGTCGTCTGGTCACATCATAAAGAAATGGCTATATCGATTGGAAAAGTGATAGAGGCACTGGTTGGAGTACAATAGAGCAGAGATTGGCACATGGATTGACTGCTGATGTGACAGGCGAGGGAAGAGTTGGTAGGACCCATGATGGACCATAGAGGTATGGTCGGAGTTGGGACCATGTACCTGAGGATTGAGAAATTCTGAGCAGGAGGCTTGAGTCGCCCCTGGAGTGATGACCTAGATGTTTATTACTTATGGTCTTGACATGTGTATTTGGTAGGTCCCGGGCTATCTACTCTTCTGTGTCACGGAGTTCTACATTTGGATGGATATGGAGATGTCCGTGATATGGAAAGATCCGTGATTTGTTAAGCTATGGAAGTCGATGAGCCGACTAGAATTACAGAAGTGATAGATTTGATGTTATCTTTGTGGTCACCTTGGTAATTATATTTGGTGAAATGGGTGATATATAAGGGAGTAGACCCCTTTTTATGTAAAGATACCCAGGATGACTGACGATACTAGCCTAGTGGCTGAATTGGGTATTCCTAGACTTGGATTGATTTGGACGAAATCCTTGGAATGGTTGGATTGTTGGAAAAGGTAATCAAATTTTACTGGGCACATGTGTGACACATGTGTAACGACCCGAAAATTCGAAAAAGGAAAATTTGGAAAATTTGAAGGAAATTACGATTGTGCCCCTGGTCATAAGGGCCGAAAGTTGACTTTTTGATCGGAACACTTTTTGGACTTTTTGAAGAGACTGTTGAGTAGTTCTCGGGACGCTGAATCCCCAGACAGGCATCATGCGTCAATCGGAGGTCGGATGTGAAAGTTGTGGTCACGGAAGTAAAATCGATTAACCGAACGAACCGAGATTTCGATTAAAATAATATTAAAATAGTGAACAGTGACCGATGATTGTGGAAACCTGGATGAGTGACAAGTGTCACCCATCATTTGTTTTGAGGCCCTAAATTATGGATCATGTTCCCTCTGATTCGTTTTTAATCATTCCTTATCATCTTTAGTTAAACATCATCATTGTCATCTTTAATTATTAATCATCATCCTTAATTATCATTCATTTTCATCATTCAGTCATCTTCTTCTCTTTGGTTTTTCTCTGAACCGTGAACAAACAAACAGAGAGTGTGAGTTTTTCATTCCATCATTTATTCCTTCCACAGCTGATCTTGAGAGGGAAAAATTGAGAGATTGAGAAGACTGAATTAGAGAGAAAAATACGAGGGATAGAGAGGTTACTGAAAATTTGAATTCAAATTTGTGAACTCTGAGGATCAAAATTGAAGCTTGATTAAGCTTCCTGAGATCATTTCGAACTAAACCACAACAAAAATGGAGGAATTTCATGCCGTTTTGATCAAGAACCGAAGCTCCAATGGCTTCGGAAAATCGAGCTTGAATTCAAATGGTTAGAGGTAAGGATTGGTGCAATTGATTTTGTATTAATGTTCATTATAATGATAGGTTACTTCCTGTGTGAATTAATTGGGGAAATTGTTAAGGCTTGGGTGAGATTGAATTTGAAACCCGTTCGAAGATCCATTGGAGAATTGATGGATTTAGACTTCGATTGATGAAACCAAAAACACAGAACCTAAATGAAGAAGGATTAGAAGGGACCAGGTGAAAGAATGGAAGGATTTTATGTCGAATTGAGGAAGATTTTACCGGGTCTGATCGCGGGTTCACGACCCATTTAATAAAGAATCGGGCTGTAGGGATGACACTGTATCACCGTTGTTCACGCGCGTGGCTTTCACGCTCAGCCGCTTGCGGCGGCCCGTGAGGGCGCGTGGTGAGTTTTCTGGTGAAGTGTTCAACAGGTGTTTTACGTTATTCAACGTAACGAACATTTTGGTATTAGTTTCGAGTCTATCGAACATCATATCGATATTGTTTCGAGGGTCCGAAGTTTAGGTTATGTTTTAAATTAATATTTAATTCCTGGAAAATTATGGGAAATTGATATGATATTCATTGAGTCATTAGTGACCTTTCATGATGATTTTAGACAGGATTCGAGATTCCTGGAAAGTGTCGGAAATTACAGAAACGCGTGCAGCTCGGAAAGCGAGCGGTTTGGACTGTGTGTGAGTGGATGTTTGTTTTATAAACCATTATGCATGCATAGTTAAATGTTTTACATGATTGATTGCATGGTTTGGCTTGCAATGATGTCATGGTGATTCAGCATGATTAATTGTGATTTAATGATTATTTTAATCAATTTTTCGGGTACGTTTTACGAGGAATGTGCAAATGATGTTTTGTGCTAGGCCCGGAGTCAAAAAGGTTTCTAAAAGGATATTGTGACTTAGTTGATGAGTCAATGATGAATTCTGGATTATTTTATGTTTTCAATGTGATTTTACGGATTTACGTGTAAATGACATTTGGGCTTGAGACCCTGTCGGGAATGCTTTGACTTGGTTTGAAGTCATGGGTATGTTTAATATATGTTTGTGGAATGGATTATGTTTGTGATTGTGGATACTGGACCATGTTCTGGATGGCGCAAGTGCAGTTCCTAGATGTGACTCGGATGATGCGTGAGTGCAGTTCCCGAGTATATGGTACGTCTAGATGGTGCGTGTGCAGTTCCCAGACATGACTGATATGACTCGGATGATGCCTAAGTGTAGTTCCCGAGGTTGACCTACACGTAGTGCGGATGTGACTGTGTGATTGATTGTGCACTTGTGAATAGTGTTGTTTGATGTTGATTGTGATTACGTACTGGTATTGAGTATGGATTATGGTCTTTGTGGCCAGGTGATTATGTTTTCATATGTTTGGCTTGAGAGCCGAGATTTGATACTTGTTATGTGAGTTGGCTGGAAAGCCGGTGATTGTTATTCATATTTTTTTTCCCTATGCATGCATGGTTTGATAATCTGGAGGGTAAATGTTGTATCTTGAAATGTGTTTTAAATGATCTTATTTTTGTCCACTCACACCTTTTTCTGTTTTGATGACCCTCCAGGCCTGGCACAACATTCGGGGCTAATCGAGAGGCAGATGCATGAGCGGAAATCAGTGCAGTTATCCCTTGTCTGACAGGTACTGAAGGGTAGTTTCAGAACTTCAGTTGACTTGTCAGACGGGAGCAGGACCGGGCACAGTAATCAAAGTCCAGTTGGGACGGGTCCTGTCACATGTGGGTAGTGTACGAGATGCCTAGTGAGGGCTGAGGATGTACAAATTGCTCAATAGATTTCCTGAGGTTTTTTCCAAGATGAGAGGTTAAGTTGATAATGGAAATCATGTCGAGTATACGAGTTGTTTCTCGGACACTTTGGTACGTGACACCTACGAAGTCATAAGGACTGAAGGTGCAAGTACCGGACTTGATAGATACTGGTTCGTTCGGCAGAGTATCACCGTGGGGATCCCATTGTTGTTAAAGAGGAAAAAAGGAATAATGGTCTGAGCTTACATGCTAATTATTGAAAAACATAATAAGGTAATGGTATGGGATAAGTATCCCTTATCACGAGCTAATGATTTGTGGTTCTATTGGAAATGTGTGATTATTGGGCCTATTAATAATGGCCAACAGGATGATGACTATCGTCTATAAGTAAAAGAGGAAAAGCTAAGGTTTGAATTCGATATGACTAAGGTTAGTCGATGGTGATGCCTTTGGATGGGCAAATGAGCCGGTTATGTTTGTGAGTTGTTGAGACAGGTATTCTGGCCATAGTTGGATTGGTTATGATAACATGATGGATGATATACTGGTGTGTCTACATCTATGGATGGGCATGTGATGTGCGTGATGAATGTGTTGAATATCCTAAGAGAAAAATTTGTGGTTGGATAAGCGTTAGGCCGGTCGACCTAAGTAGACTTTTGAGATATGTGATAGTAATGGCCGGGGTTAGTGTGAATCCCGGGAGAAACAGACGTCTTGGTTAGTGGGAAATAACTAAAGATTGTGATAGTGGTAATGAATTGCTTTGAGATTGGTTGGATACCATTGAGGATTGTAGAGGGGTTCTCTGCAATATTACCAGTTGTTATGACTGATCAGGAAGGAAGTTTGATAGTTTGAAACGGGGACCATGTACAGTATGGTTATAATTGGGGAAGTGATTCTGTTGATGTTGACCTTTCCTGTGGACATATGGATGTGTCACTATGAGATTTGTGATTTGACGAGGTGTTTTCAGCAACATAGGGCAGGGATTGCCGATTCTAGCTAAACCCTCAGGAGTTTTACTTTCCCCCGCGTGGTTTAGGATCGACCGTAGTGATCTATGGGTCGAGTATGTAGAGGTCATGCCTCTGGAAAGGATGACCATCGAGATTGGCAATGAATGATAAATAGAAAGGCCTATTGTGTGTTAAGGCGATGGTCAAGATATATTGAGAATACGACTGCATAGTCAGGTCGGGTATCTTTTCAGAGCGGCTATTGAGATAGCTAGTATACAAAGGATGGGTGAAATCCTTTTATTGATGGAACTCCATAGGATTGGAGTGACAGATGACTTATCTTGATAACTTGGACTATTGGAGTCCAACTGCGAGATCATACTTGGTGTATGATGTGGATTAAGGACGGCTATGACTTGAGACATTGGGTGGATGATTGTACTGGATGCCAGTCACCGGCATGAGTTAGGCATTAGGAATGCTTGTGTTGGACATTATACTAAAAGTGAATGATTTCATTTGGGATACAGATTGACCATACGGAAGATGGTAGTGTGATTGGATGAACGAGGGGAATGAATATCCATTTTATTGAATCCTATGAGGTTATTGGCCTGGTGGCTGGGTGAATTTTGCGTGGTGATTTAAGCCATTGTACCATTTCATGAGTGGATGACATGTGATTGGGATAATGATACTGACACTTATTATGCATGTATTGTGTGGACTCGGACGTGAGCTAGGCTACGTATTCCGAGTAAGTTTTTTTTGGTATGACTGCCCTTGGGGCAAGGGTCTACTGAAGAATTTTGTCCTGATGTTGACCCAGTGTTGGGGACTCGGTGTATGGTTTGCATAAGTTTGATTATGCTTTATATCCGGTTGAACCAGAGTGGTATGAGGTTGATTATGTTTCTGGTTCATATTCAATAGATTTCATCGGGAGAATTATTGGTCTGACTGATTGGAATTTCGAGGATAAAATTCTTTAAGGGGGATAGGTTGTAACGACCCAGAAATTCGAAAAAGGAAAATTTGGAAAATTTGAAGGAAATGACAATTTTGCCCCTAGTCATAAGGGCCGAAAGTTGACTTTTTGATCGGAACACTTTTTAGACTTTTCGAAGAGACTGTTGAGTATTTCTCGGGACGCTGAATCCGCAGACAGGTAGCATGCGTCAATCAGAGGTCGGATGTGAAAGTTACAAGTCTGCGAAGGTGAAGGGCATTTTGGTAATTTAGTTAAAAAGGGCCAAATGTTGACTTTTGACTCGAACGGTCAAACGAACTTTGGGCAATGACTGTGACGTAGTTCGGGACGTCACGAGTCCGTAGACATGAGGCACGTCGAAATCGGACATCGAACGGGAAAGTTATGGTCACGAGACTGAAATCGGTTAAACTTACGTCCCGAGAATTTGATTAAAATAATATTAAAATAATGAACAGTGATCGATGATTGTGAACACTTAGATAAGTGACAAGTGTCACTCATCCCTTGTTTTGAGGCCTAAATTGTGGAACATGTTTCCCTTTAATCCATTTTTAATCATTCCTCATCATCCTTAATCATCATGCATTTTTCATCATCCGTCATCTTCATCTTCTTCATTTATTTTCTTGAAAACCGTCACGCGCCCCCCACGCGCCGGTCAACCCTCTGGTCAACAGTGCTACAGTGATGCTGACGTCAGCATGACGTCACTGCTGACGTCAGCATGACGTCACTGCTGACGTCAGCATGACGTCATCACTGACAGTGTCAGAGGACACGTGTCAACAGCCCATTGGTCCCTGGTCTGACAATATTCTGACATGATGACGTCATCATGATGTCACTGATGACGTCAGCATGATGACGTCATCAGCTACAGTAACCGGGTCTGAGAACCGGGTCACCGCAGACCCACGGTTCGACCCGACCAGTTCTCATCAACCCGACCACCAAAATCGATGGGATTTGTTCCTATGAACTCGTCTGAACATGTTCTATGGCTCTGTGTAATCAAAACAGGTTTTTAAGTTCGAGAAACCACCTGAAAAACGACGGGGAACTGGCTGCCGGTTCTGGTTCGTCTTCTCCGGCGAGCCGTCACGCTTCCAGCCACAAACTCTGGTCCAAAATGCTCGTCTAGTCCCCTAGGTTAAGTCTCAAAAACAACCAAACAAGTTTAACGTTAAAAACGGACGGTTCGAGACAGGGAAGGAAAATCGGTCTTCTCGGGTTTGCAGGCTTACCGCCGCCGTGTCGCCGTCGTGGGCTGCCCAGTCCAGTCCTAAGCCGTCCAGAGGTCACAACGGTCCTAACCCTAGGTTGGTTCGAGCCCAGAAGTCATGGTTTGGACGGTTTGGTTAGTTTGGGCTGCACGGGTTCCTTCTCGGGTTTGTGGGTTTTCCGGGTTGCGCCGCCGTCCGTGGTGGTGGTGATGGCCGTCTGGAGGTGGCTGAGAGGTAGGCTGGTGTGTGGGTTGAGGCTGAGGGGTGGTGTGATCGCTGGTGTGTTTGTGCAGAGAGTGAGAGGTTGCACGGTTTAGGGTGAAATGAAAATGAAAATATGTTGCTCTGATGGTTTAAGAACAGAAGGAGAAAATGGAATGAAGGGCTGAGATTCAACCTGAGTTAAGAGTGAAGGGTGAGGATTTAAGGAAATTAAATTAATTAATTAGTCTAAAGGCAGACATAGATCCAGATTGTTGGGGATGATGTGGATGAGGTAGATGAGTGACATGTGTCACTCATCAAGGGTCCAGATTGATTGGGTTAGAGTGAAACAGATTCTAATATTTTATTATTATTTTGAGTTCCGAGTCTCGGTTAGTTCGGTTACGTTCTTGACCATAACTTTTTCGTCGTAAGTCCGATTTCAGCGTGCCGCCTGTCTACGGATTCGTATTGACGAGACCTACGTAACGGTCATTGGCCCTCGTCCGTTGGACTTCCCGGGTCAAAAGTCAACATTTGGCCCCCAAATGGCCAAATTACCAAAATGCCCCTCGACTTCCGAACGTCACAACTTCTTCCTCGAACGTCGGAATCGAACGTGCCACCTGCCTATGAACTCGTGACATCCTAAACTACGTCACGGTCACGTGTCAAAGTCCTAAATACTTCCCGAGGTAAAAGTCAACTTTTCCCCCCTCAGGGGCAAAACGGTCATTTTACAATAAAATAAGAATTACGAAAGTTCGGGTCGTTACAATCTACCCACCTTACAAAAATTTCGTCCTCGAAATTTACTCGAATAAAAACGGGTACTGCTCCCTCATCAAGTCTTCGGGTTCCCACGTCGCTTCCTCGACGTCATGGTTCCTCCATAGCACTTTTACCAACCGAATCGTCTTATTTCTCAGAACCTTGTTCTTCTGATCCAGAATCTGCACTGGTTTCTCCTCAAAGCTCAGATCAGTCATCAATTCTACTGGTTGTTCCGGCAAGGCATGTGAATCGTCCCGTAGGTATTTCCGTAACATGGACACATGGAAAACATCGTGCACTCTGGCAAGTTCTGGAGGTAATGCCAATCGGTATGCCACTAGTCCAATCCTCTCAATGATCTCGAACGGCCCAAAATAACGTGGACTCAACTTCCCGCGTCGGCCAAAACGGATAATTCCTTTCCATGGAGATAACTTAAGGAACACAAAATCTCCAACCTCGAATTCCAAGTCTCGAATTCGTCGATCCGCATAGCTCTTTTGGCGATCTTGTGCTGCCTTCAATCTTTCCTTGATGATTTGAACTGTTTCCTGGGTCATGTCCATCAAATCCGGTCCTAAAGCTGCTCGCTCTCCTACCTCCATCCAACAGATAGGTGTCCTGCACTGTCGGCCATACAGTGCCTCGTAGGGTGCCATCCCGATACTTGCCTGATAACTGTTGTTGTATGCGAACTCCATCAAAGGCAAATGAGTATCCCACGAATCCTGAAACTGCAGTACACAAGACCTCATCATGTCCTCCAGTGTCTGGATAGTCCTCTCTGACTGCCCATCGGTCTGTGGGTGGAATGCTGTACTGAAATGTAAGTTTGTACCCAAGGCGTTTTGCAAACTTCGCCAGAACCTAGATGTGAAACGCGGATCTCGATCAGACACTATCGACTCCGGCGTACCATGAAGTCGAATGATCTCCTTCACAAACAGCTGAGCCAGTCGGTTTGGCTTAAATGTCTCCTGTACTGGTAAGAAATGAGCTGACTTGGTCAATCGGTCGACAATCACCCAAACTCCATCGAATCCTCTCTGAGTCCTAGGCAATTTGAAGACAAAATCCATGGTAATGTGATCCCACTTCCACTCGGGAATCGGAAGCGGTTGCATTGCTCCATACGGTCTCTGCCGCTCAGCCTTGACCTGCTGACAGGTCAAACATCTGCTCACAAACACTGCAATATCCTTCTTCATTCCTGCCCACCAATAGTGGTCCCGGAGGGTACGGTACATCTTTGTACCTCCCGGATGCATGGCATAAGCCGAACTGTGCGCCTCCTCGAGAATTTCTGCCTGTAACTCTGCCACTGCAGGAACACACAAACGGCCTAGTTTCGCCAGAGCTCCATCTGGTCGGATAGTAAAGTCCTGCCTCTCGTCCGCTTCGACCTCGATCCTGTAGATACAAAGTGTCGGATCCTCCAATTGTGCCTCAATGATCCGATCAACTAGCACAGGTCGTACATGAAAACTGGCCAACAAAGCTCCCTGCTCATCCATCCCCAGCATAACTTGTCAGGACCCGTCCCAAATATCACCTCGATACTCGGGATGAACCCTGCTCCCGTCTGACAATCACACTTACAATACCAAAAATAAACTTAATACAACTATAAGCATAACCATCAGACGAAGGAGTAAATATATACAACAGTAAGTCAGAGCATAGTTCTACAAAATGGGCACCAAAAGTCCTACAAGTCTAAGTCCGCAACGGAAGAACGTCGAAAGCCCTATGCCTCGAAATCTGCCTCAACGTTCACCCCAGCGCTATCACCACGACCTGGAGGGAAAATTGAAAACAAAAGGTGTGAGTGGACCAAAAGGAATGAAAGTTTTAAAACCGTTTACCAGCAAATCAACGTAAGGAAATAAAATCATTTGTTCCCTCCGGTTAAAACCAGGCATGCCAATGAAGTATTAGAAAAACCATAATATGAAACATCATAAGAAACAGAAACACTATAAATACCATAAGAAACAGATACACTATAAAACATCATAAGAAACCAGAGTATAACCCGATCAAACCTGCTGGACCTATCCGAGTCTTTAAACTCAACCAGGCCTCACATATCAATCCGAGTCTTTAAACTCCCGAGTCTTTAAACTCAATAGGCCTATGGGGGTAATATCATAATATCCGAGTCTTTAAACTCCCGAGTCTTTAAACTCAATCCGGGCCCGTCCCCCATCAATATCAATCCGGGTCTTTAAACCCATATCCAGATCCAGCAAATCCAATCCATATCCAGTGTAAAACCAATTCAAAATCCATCGCCAAATCCGAATACGAAATCCCCGGTTCGAAGCCCTTCCGGCGTTCAGAACCGACATTCCGAACCCAAATCCGGAAAATCCATTTCCATACCAAAAACCATAAGAAATCCCTAACCATGTTTCATAACCCATTTACCATCATCAGAAAACATTTATAGGGTGAATTTCTCAAATATAGCATCAAAATCTGAAAACCGGCTTTTTCTCGAAAAACGTGCAAAACCCCGACAATATCTCGAAAAACGTGCAAACATCTCAATTACGTATAATCATCATTTAAAGCATAAAAACACACATAGAATCATAAAACAGTAATTAAAACAGTTTGGCATGCTCGGAAATAAGAAAGAGTCCACTCACAGTTTACGACACGTCACTCGCGCTCCGTGCGCTCCTCAACCGTCTCCGGTGTCTCCCGTCCTGTCAATAGATACCAAATAGGGTCACAATAACATCAAGGATACCTTCCCTATTTTCCCCAAATTTTCGGGAATTTAATAATATTTTAATCCGAATCCCTAAACCGTACAGATTTCCGAACCATTCCGTAACACCGTCCGATTAACCCGAAAACTATACCATTGGACTCCTTAGGACATTTAGAGTTAAACTCATGTTGGACGCTTAACCGGATTCCTCCCCACGCGCCCCCACGCGCCGCCCAAAGTGGCTGCGCGTGGGCCTCACGCGCCTGCTACAGTCCTCCTTCAACCTCGAGCCACCCGGTTCAACACAGTTGAACCGGCGTGACCGGTTCTCCGCCGTTCACCCACCATTCTTCTCCATTCCAATACCAATAGCTTCGTCCAGTCCCCTGCAATCAAACCCAGTCCTAAAATCCAGAAATCACGGCCTAAAACCCTTCGTCTTCAACCTCGAAAAACCTTGCCCGTGAGCTCTGTTTTCCTTCCCGGCCGTCCACAGCTTCCCCCTTCACGGTGGTGATACCAGCACCACCCTAGGACCCTACTTAGTCCTACCCAACTCACAGAATCCGTTGATTCATCCCCGAAGTCCACGACTTCACGTGTGAAACTCACGGCTAAAACAGGGTACAACGGACCCGCCGTCGAACCACCAGCCACCGTGAACCTCCCGTCACGGCAACCACCTCAAACGACGCCTAAGACCTCCCTGAACAACACCCTGACTTCCTAATCCCTCGACTCTAAGCCCAACGTCACAACTTTGCAATTGAAAAACCACGAAAAACAGAGTAAACGAGCTTACCTTTCGATTCCGGCGCCGCCGTGAGAACCGTCACCCACCACGGTGCTCGTGGGACTCCCCTCAACCTCCTGAGTCTCCTACCGCCTCGGTTTGCCTCACCACACGGCACAACAGCCTCCACCGTCCACGGTCTCCTCTGTTTTCCTCAAACGTTCGCCGCACCACCACCGTGCCGCCGTGCACGATTCCAGTCCCAAAACACGATCAGCACCTCACCCACGTCTCTCTGTCACTCTCACCAGTCACTCCTCACTCTCCCTAGCCTCCAGATCGATCACCGCCTCACCCAAACTCCTCTCTGTTTTCAGTTTCCTTCGAATTGGTGCACGGTTCAAAAATGTCCAAGTGTGGCCGTGCACACTTAAGTTTCTCCTAGAACCATCTAGGGTCCCCCACGTGTCCATCAGCTATTGGCCATCCCAAAAATATCTGCCACTTGCCCTTGTCTGATTGGGCTGAGGAAAAATGACCAAAATGCCCCTCCTGCACAAAATTACCATTTTGCCCTCAGACTTTCCAGACCCGTATCTTTTCCGTCCGACGTCCGATGACAGCGTGCCGCCTGTCGTTGAACTCAGGACGTCGAGACCTATCCAACGGTCCTCTGTCTACGTGAAAATCACACATCCTCCAAAAAGTCAACATTTTCCCTATTAGCTCAAAATTACGGTAACGCCCCCAACCTTCCGTACATCATAACTTTTCCTCCGGTTGTCCGAATCGAACCTGCCGCCTGTCTACAGACTCGTGACGTCCTAACCTACGTCACGGTCAAAGGCTAACACTCATCCAATCAATAGTACAAAAAGTCAACTTTTCGTTTACTATTCACAAGGGCAAAATCGTCCTTTTTTACAAAACTTCACAAAAATCACATTTTTACCCTTCCTGTAGGTACGGGTTGTTACAATCTACCCCCCTAAAAAGAATTGCTCTTCAAAACTCAAGTCTTCCCTCAGTTCCACTGGTTGTGCTTCTAAAACATGCGAATCATCTCGAATATATTTCCGAAGCATAGAAACATGAAAGACATTATGTACCTTTTCCAAATCTGCTGGTAAGGCCAACCGATAAGCTACAGGACCAATCCGCTCCAAAATCTCATACGGTCCAATGTAACGAGGACTCAACTTCCCTCGTCTGCCAAATCGTACGATTCCTTTCCAAGGAGATAGCTTCAGGAAAACCCAGTCTCCAACAGCAAACTCCAAATCCCTGATCCTACGGTCAGCGTAGCTCTTTTGGCGGTCCTGCGCTGCCTTCAATCGATCCCTAATCAGTGCCACTTTTTCTTGAGTAAGCTCCACCAGCTCAGAAGTAGTCAACCTCCTCTCACCAACCTCAGTCCAACACAATGGAGTCCGACACTGCCGCCCATACAAAGCCTCGTAAGGAGCCATCCCAATGCTCTCCTGAAAACTATTATTGTAAGCGAACTCCATCAAAGGCAGATGTAATTCCCAAGTACCCTGAAACTGAAGCACACAAGCTCGCATCATATCCTCGAGAATCTGAATAGTCCGCTCAGACTGCCCATCGGTCTGAGGATGAAAAGCAGTACTGAAGTGTAATTTAGTCCCAAAAGCTTCCTGTAAGCTCTGCCAAAAACGAGAAGTGAATCTCGGATCTCTATCAGATACTATCGACTCCGGAGTCCCATGTAATCGAATAATCTCATTAATAAACAACTGTGCAAACTGTTCCAACCTGAAGTTCTCCCGTACTGGCAAGAAATGAGCAGACTTCGTAAGTCGGTCCACAACAACCCACACACCATCATGTCCCTTCGGTGTCCTCGGAAGCTTGAACACAAAATCCATAGTCAGGTGATCCCATTTCCACTCAGGAATCGGCAAAGGTTGCATTGCTCCATAAGGCCTCTGCCGCTCGGCTTTTACCTGTTGACCAATCAAACATCTACTGACATACTCTGCAATTTCACGTTTCATCCCTGACCACCAATAATGCTCTCGAAGTGTACGATACATCTTGGTCCCACCAGGATGCATCGCATAAGCTGAACAGTGAGCCTCATCCAGTATCACCTTCTTCAGAACTTCATCCTCAGGTACACACAACCGTCCATTCTTAACCAAGGCTCCATCCTCACGGATCTCAAAATCCTGTCTTTCTCCAGCCTCGACCTCAATCCGAATGATGCCCAGAATAGGGTCCTCAAACTGAGCATCAATCACCTGATCAATCAAAATGGGTCGCACATGGAAACTCGCTAGGAGTGCTCCCCGATCATCCACAGTCAACTCTACTCCCAACCTACGGAGCTCAACCAGCAAAGGTAACCGTACTGTCCTCAAATGCGACAAAGATCCAGCTGACTTTCTACTCAGAGCATCGGCTACCACATTAGCCTTCCCTGGATGATACTCAATAGTACAGTCGTAGTCCTTAAGTAACTCCAACCAACGGCGCTGTCTGAGGTTCAATTCCTTTTGAGTGAACAAATACTTCAAACTCTTGTGGTCCGTAAAGATCCTGCACTTCTCACCGTACAAGTAATGTCGCCAAATCTTCAATGCATGAACCACCGCAGCCAGTTCCAAGTCATGTGTAGGGTAGTTCACCTCATGGGGTTTCAATTGCCGGGAAGCATAAGCAATCACTTTCCCGTGCTGCATCAAGACACAACCCAAACCTTGTAAAGAAGCGTCACTATACACCTCGAACTCCCCACTATCATCTGGAAGGGCTAACACAGGAGCAGATGTTAACCGCCTTTTAAGCTCCTGGAAACTCTGTTCACAGTTCTCATCCCACTCAAACCGAACTCCCTTCCGTGTCAACCTCGTCAACGGTGCTGCAAGAATAGAAAAGCCCTCAATAAAACGCCGGTAATACCCTGCCAAACCCAGAAAACTCCGAATTTCCGTCACCGTCTTAGGCTGTTCCCAATTGGCTACCGCCTCAACTTTCTGAGGATCCACACGAATGCCCTCGGCCGAAATCACATGGCCAAGAAATCCAACACTGGTCAACCAGAACTGACACTTACTGAGCTTCGCATACAACTGATGCTCCCTCAACGTTTTAAGCACGATCCTCAGATGTTTCTCATGCGCCTTCGCACTCTTCGAAAACACCAAAATATCATCAATGAAAACAATCACAAAATGATCCAAGTAGGGCCGGAACACTCGGTTCATAAGGTCCATAAAAGCTGCTGGGGCATTAGTCAAACCAAAAGGCATCACCACAAACTCATAGTGACCGTACCTGGTCCGGAAAGCTGTCTTCGGTATATCCTCCTCTTTAACCCTTAACTGGTGATAGCCGGAGCGAAGATCAATCTTCGAGAAATACTGTGCTCCCTTGAGCTGGTCAAACAAATCATCAATCCGGGGTAGGGGGTACTTATTCCGAATAGTTACCTTATTCAGTTGCCTGTAATCCACACACAATCTCAATCCTTCGTCCTTTTTCTTGACAAACAAAACAGGTGCTCCCCAAGGTGACATACTCGGTCGAATGAATCCTATATCGACCAATTCTTGCAACTGGGCCTTAAGTTCCCTCAATTCGGCAGGTGCCATACGATAAGGAGTCTGAGAAATAGGCTGTGTACCTGGTAGAAGCTCAATCGTAAACTCAAGATCTCGGTGTGGGGGTAGTCCTGGCAACTCCTCGGGAAAAACATCGGGAAACTCCCGTACCACTGGTATATCCTCCGCCCTCTCTGGCGTAGCACGCGTATCCACCACATGAGCTAAGTAACCCTGGCACCCCTTCCGTAACAGTTTACTAGCCTCGAGTGCCGAAATAACTCCCGTAGGAAGTGCACGCTGATCCCCCTGAAATGTAGTCTCTGGTAATCCAGGACTCCGAAAAGTCACTCTCCTATCGAAACATTCGATAGAAGCATGATGTCTCGTCAACCAGTCCATACCCAAGATCACATCAAAGTCCCGTAAATCCAAGAGTAACAAATCTGCCAGTAACTCCACCTGGCCTACCATCACCGGACACTCTCTCAGAACCTGAGTCACTACCAACACCTCCCCAGTAGGTGTACTCACTCCTAACGCACAATCCAAAGTAGACACCTCCCTCTCCTTAACCAGACTACAACTCCGAGCTATAAATGAATGAGTAGCCCCGGGATCTATCAAAGTAAAAACAGTGTGACCAAGTATGGTAAGTGTACCTGTCACCACTCCCGGTGCTGACCTAGCCTCCTGCTGAGTCATAGCAAAAACTCGCGCCTGAGGTCCCGACGACCTACCGCGCCCTCTGGAACTGCTCGCGGCACCTCCGCCACCCCTAGGGCCTGCCGCCCCTGATACTGATGCAGTACTCCGCCCGGGTTCTGCTGCACCCCTACCTGCTCCACCCTCCGGAGCTAACAATGGGCACTCCCGACGGAAATGTCCTCGCTCCCCACAGTAGAAGCAAGTGTCTCTACCGGGTCCACCGGTATGCCTCCCTGTCGAAGCCACTGAAGTCGCACTCGCCTGAGGAGTCGGCTGTGACCTAGCTCCTCGAAATCCTGAGCCCTGGAAACTGCCTGGTCTGCCATACCGGGCTCCACCAGCCGATAGTGATCCACCAAAATTACCCCGTTTCGGGGGCCTCTGACTCGATGCTCCTGGGAATGACTGCTCTCGGCGTCGAACACTGCCCGAATACTGTGGTCGAGCAGGTAAACTGGCCTCCACCCTGACAGCAGCATCAGACAACTCTCGGAATGTGGCAAAAGAGCCAGCTGTCACTATGGCCCTGATCTCTCCCCGGAGACCCAACTCAAACCGGCGGCACTTCTCCGCCTCAGTCGCCACAAATGCCGGAGCAAAACGAGATAGCATCTGGAACTTCTGCTCATACTCAGCAACTGTCAAGTTTCCTTGCTTCAAGTGAAGGAATTCCGCTTCCTTCGCATCCCTAAAAGAACGGGGATAGTACTGATCTAGAAACCTCTCCCGGAAAGTCTCCCAGGTCACAGTATGTGCATCCCAGCCGGACAGTTCCAGCGTATACCACCACTCGTAGGCAGCTCCATCCAACAGAAAAGTGGCTAACAATACCCGATCCTCGGGAGGACAGTGCATCACCCCAAAAATACGTTCTAGTCGGGTGATCCATCGGTGAGCTTCCTCGGGATCAGCCCCACCGCTGAACGTAGTAGCCCCAAGCCTCTGGGCTCTCTCAATCGAAGCACTCTCAGTCCCTCTCGCCGCTTCATCTTCAGGTCGTGGAGGGGGTTCACGTCTCGGAGGCATGATCAATCGTACGCTGAAAGAGGCATAGAGTTAGTATAACAACCTAGACCAAACACAAATTGACACAACCTATGCTCTGATACCAATTGTCAGGACCCGTCCCAAATATCACCTCGATACTCGGGATGAATCCTGCTCCCGTCTGACAATCACACTTACAATACCAAAAATAAACTTAATACAACTATAAGCATAACCATCAGACGAAGGAGTAAATATATACAACAGTAAGTCAGAGCATAGTTCTACAAAATGGGCACCAAAAGTCCTACAAGTCTAAGTCCGCAACGGAAGAACGTCGAAAGCCCTATGCCTCGAAATCTGCCTCAACGTTCACCCCAGCGCTATCACCACGACCTGGAGGGAAAATTGAAAACAAAAGGTGTGAGTGGACCAAAAGGAATGAAAGTTTTAAAACCGTTTACCAGCAAATCAACGTAAGGAAATAAAATCATTTGTTCCCTCCGGTTAAAACCAGGCATGCCAATGAAGTATTAGAAAAACCATAATATGAAACATCATAAGAAACAGAAACATTATAAATACCATAAGAAACAGATACACTATAAAACATCATAAGAAACCAGAGTATAACCCGATCAAACCTGCTGGACCTATCCGAGTCTTTAAACTCAACCAGGCCTCACATATCAATCCGAGTCTTTAAACTCCCGAGTCTTTAAACTCAATAGGCCTATGGGGGTAATATCATAATATCCGAGTCTTTAAACTCCCGAGTCTTTAAACTCAATCCGGGCCCGTCCCCCATCAATATCAATCCGGGTCTTTAAACCCATATCCAGATCCAGCAAATCCAATCCATATCCAGTGTAAAACCAATTCAAAATCCATCGCCAAATCCGAATTCGAAATCCCCGGTTCGAAGCCCTTCCGGCGTTCAGAACCGACATTCCGAACCCAAATCCGGAAAATCCATTTCCATACCAAAAACCATAAGAAATCCCTAACCATGTTTCATAACCCATTTACCATCATCAGAAAACATTTATAGGGTGAATTTCTCAAATATAGCATCAAAATCTGAAAACCGGCTTTTTCTCGAAAAACGTGCAAAACCCCGACAATATCTCGAAAAACGTGCAAACATCTCAATTACGTATAATCATCATTTAAAGCATAAAAACACACATAGAATCATAAAACAGTAATTAAAACAGTTTGGCATGCTCGGAAATAAGAAAGAGTCCACTCACAGTTTACGACACGTCACTCGCGCTCCGTGCGCTCCTCAACCGTCTCCGGTGTCTCCCGTCCTGTCAATAGATACCAAATAGGGTCACAATAACATCAAGGATACCTTCCCTATTTTCCCCAAATTTTCGGGAATTTAATAATATTTTAATCCGAATCCCTAAACCGTACGGATTTCCGAACCATTCCGTAACACCGTCCGATTAACCCGAAAACTATACCATTGGACTCCTTAGGACATTTAGAGTTAAACTCATGTTGGACGCTTAACCGGATTCCTCCCCACGCGCCCCCACGCGCCGCCCAAAGTGGCTGCGCGTGGGCCTCACGCGCCTGCTACAGTCCTCCTTCAACCTCGAGCCACCCGGTTCAACACAGTTGAACCGGCGTGACCGGTTCTCCGCCGTTCACCCACCATTCTTCTCCATTCCAATACCAATAGCTTCGTCCAGTCCCCTGCAATCAAACCCAGTCCTAAAATCCAGAAATCACGGCCTAAAACCCTTCGTCTTCAACCTCGAAAAACCTTGCCCGTGAGCTCTGTTTTCCTTCCCGGCCGTCCACAGCTTCCCCCTTCACGGTGGTGATACCAGCACCACCCTAGGACCCTACTTAGTCCTACCCAACTCACAGAATCCGTCGATTCATCCCCGAAGTCCACGACTTCACGTGTGAAACTCACGGCTAAAACAGGGTACAACGGACCCGCCGTCGAACCACCAGCCACCGTGAACCTCCCGTCACGGCAACCACCTCAAACGACGCCTAAGACCTCCCTGAACAACACCCTGACTTCCTAATCCCTCGACTCTAAGCCCAACGTCACAACTTTGCAATTGAAAAACCACGAAAAACAGAGTAAACGAGCTTACCTTTCGATTCCGGCGCCGCCGTGAGAACCGTCACCCACCACGGTGCTCGTGGGACTCCCTTCAACCTCCTGAGTCTCCTACCGCCTCGGTTTGCCTCACCACACGGCACAACAGCCTCCACCGTCCACGGTCTCCTCTGTTTTCCTCAAACGTTCGCCGCACCACCACCGTGCCGCCGTGCACGATTCCAGTCCCAAAACACGATCAGCACCTCACCCACGTCTCTCTGTCACTCTCACCAGTCACTCCTCACTCTCCCTAGCCTCCAGATCGATCACCGCCTCACCCAAACTCCTCTCTGTTTTCAGTTTCCTTCGAATTGGTGCACGGTTCAAAAATGTCCAAGTGTGGCCGTGCACACTTAAGTTTCTCCTAGAACCATCTAGGGTCCCCCACGTGTCCATCAGCTATTGGCCATCCCAAAAATATCTGCCACTTGCCCTTGTCTGATTGGGCTGAGGAAAAATGACCAAAATGCCCCTCCTGCACAAAATTACCATTTTGCCCTCAGACTTTCCAGACCCGTATCTTTTCCGTCCGACGTCCGATGACAGCGTGCCGCCTGTCGTTGAACTCAGGACGTCGAGACCTATCCAACGGTCCTCTGTCTACGTGAAAATCACACATCCTCCAAAAAGTCAACATTTTCCCTATTAGCTCAAAATTACGGTAACGCCACCAACCTTCCGTACATCATAACTTTTCCTCCGGTTGTCCGAATCGAACCTGCCGCCTGTCTACGGACTCGTGACGTCCTAACCTACGTCACGGTCAAAGGCTAACACTCATCCAATCAATAGTACAAAAAGTCAACTTTTCGTTTACTATTCACAAGGGCAAAATCGTCCTTTTTTACAAAACTTCACAAAAATCACATTTTTACCCTTCCTGTAGGTACGGGTTGTTACATAACTCCAGCTCTTCGGAGTTCCATAAGCAAAGGAAGGTACACCAGCCTCAGGTGTGCGATCGATCCTGCTGACTTCCTGCTGAGTGCGTCTGCCACAACGTTCGCCTTCCCTGGATGATATTCAATCGTACAATCGTAATCCTTGATCAGTTCCAACCACCGTCGCTGCCTTACGTTCAACTCCTTCTGAGTGAACAAATGCTTTAAACTCTGATGATCGGTGAAGATCCTGCAAGTCACCCCGTACAGATAATGTCGCCAGATCTTTAAAGCGTGAACCACCGCCGCCAACTCCAGATCATGCGTAGGGTAGTTCAGCTCATGTGTCTTTAGTTGTCTCGATGCATAAGCGATAACTCTGCCATTCTGCATCAGCACGCAACCTAAACCTTGCAACGATGCGTCACTGTAGACTTCGAACTCTCCACTATTATCCGGCAAAGCAAGAACAGGTGCGGTAGTTAACCGACGTTTTAATTCCTGATAACTCTGCTCACACCGTTCATCCCAAACAAACTTTACTCCCTTCCTGGTTAAACGAGTCAACGGTGCAGCAATACTAGAGAAGCCCTCAACAAATCTCCGGTAGTATCCTGCCAAACCAACGAAACTCCGTACCTCTGTCACGGTTGTCGGTCTAGCCCAATTTGTCACCGCTTCGGTCTTCTGGGGATCCACACTAATCCCGTCTGCTGACACTACATGTCCCAGAAAACCAATGCTGGTTAGCCAAAACTGACACTTACTCAGCTTGGCGTATAACTGGTTCTGCCTCAGCTTCCCTAACACCGAACGTAAGTGTTCCTTATGAGCTTGAGCACTCCTCGAGTACACAAGGATGTCATCAATGAACACGATCACGAACTTATCCAAATAAGATCGGAAGACCCTATTCATCAGATCCATGAATGCTGCTGGAGCATTCGTCAAGCCGAAAGGCATCACAAGGAATTCATAATGCCCGTATCTGGTTCGAAACGCTGTCTTCGGGACATCTCCTTCAGCAATCTTCAACTGGTGATAACCAGATCGTAAATCAATCTTCGAGAAGTACTGTGCTCCCCGCAGTTGATCAAAGAGATCGTCAATCCTGGGTAAGGGGTACTGGTTCCTTACCGTGACCTTGTTGAGCTGTCGATAATCCACACACAAACGGAGGCTCCCCTCCTTCTTCTTCACAAATAATACCGGTGCTCCCCACGGTGATGTACTCGGTCGGATGAATCCCAAGTCCACCAACTCCTGCAATTGGATCTTCAGTTCTCGTAACTCCGCTGGTGCCATCCGATATGGTGCCTGTGATATAGGTCGTGTGCCGGGAAGTAGTTCAATCGTGAACTCAATCTCCCGATGTGGTGGTAAACCAGGCAAATCTTCCGGGAACACATCCGGAAATTCTCGTACCACAGGTATATCATCGGCACTCGAAGTATCACTCTTTGTCGTCACAACATGCGCCAGATAGCCCTGGCATCCCTTCTGTAGAAGCTTCGTAGCGGCAAGTGAAGAAATTACTTCAGGTAGCGAACCGTCGCGCTCTCCCTGAAAAGTAACCTCCGGCAAACCCGGACTTCGCAGAATCACCCGCCTACTACAACAGTCGATGAGCGAACCGTGCTCAGTCAACCAATCCATTCCCAAGATAACATCAAAGTCATGGATATCCATAAGGATTAGATCAGCTAGCAGATCTACATCCTCCACCCTTACTGGGCATCTCCGGATCACCTGATTCACTATGTACACAACGCCCATCGGTGTACCAACACCCATTTCACTATCCAAGGCTGACACCTCGCGATCTAACATACCCGCACAACTTTTTGAAATAAAAGAATGAGTAGCCCCAGCATCCATTAACACCCGTACAACAATATTTGAGATATGAAGAGTACCTGTAACCACACCAGGGGCTGACCTCGCCTGCTGCTGAGTCACTACAAAAACACGAGCTCTGGGTCCCGCAGTCTGTCCGCGCCCACGCGCGCCACGCTCAGCACTCTGTCCTCGGCCTCTGGAAGGGTGAGAAGCCGAACTCTGTGTCACACTAACACCTTTAGTCTCGTTGTTCCTTGACAGTAAAGGGCAATCTCGGGCATAGTGGCCCGCTCCTCCACAAGCAAAGCAATTAACTGTCCTCGGTCCATCCCAAGACCCTCCTGATGCACCACTCCAAGCCTGATGCTGTCCAGAACTGAATCTCGATCCGCCCCTCTGAGAGTTCCCATGTCGACCTGACCAGCCACGACCACGTAAAGATGAGGGTGCTCCTCGGTAATTTCCCCCCTTAGAGATCTTTGGGCCGGTTGGTCCAGGATGTGGACGATCCCGGCGCTGCCCCTCGCCTGATGATTGTCGCGCCTGGTGTGCCGCCAGACTGGCCTCGACACGAACTGCAGCGTCGACCATGTCCCTCAGAGTCGCGTAACTAGTAGCCGTCACACTTGCCCGCAACTCTCCTCGGAGTCCCAACTCAAATCTTTGACATTTTTCCTCCTCAGTACTCACGAAAGCTGCGGCAAAACGGGAAAGCTTCCCGAAAGTCTGCTCGTAATCTGCCACGGACATATCTCCCTGTTCCAGCCGCAGGAACTCTTCCTCTCGTGCCATGCGAAATGAACGCGGGTAATACTGATCTAAGAATCGGGCATGAAAGACCTCCCATGTGGTGGTGTGAACAGTCCACCCGGACATCTCAAGACCATGCCACCATTGATAAGCCCCGCCTTCGAGTAAGAAGGCCGCCAATGCCACCCGCTCGCCGGGTGGGCAGTGCATCACGGTGAAGATTCTTTCCCATTTCGCAATCCACTCATGGGCATCCTCGGGGTTTGATCCCCCGCTGAACGGTGTGGCTCCCAACCTTTGAGCCCGCTCAATGCTAGCACATTTCATCTCTCTCGCGATTTCCTCGTCAGTTCGTGTTTGAGGAATTCTCCTTGGAGGCATAACCCGCTGTTAAGAGGCATAGATTAGATACTGACATCTTTTAAACTAAGTACTGACCACTAGTCTAGCATGCTGACTACAACCTAGTGCTCTGATACCAAGTTGACAGGACCCGCCCCGATCCCCCTGGGACCACCCGGGACGTGCCCTGCTCCCGTCTGACACCCGACATTAAAATACCAAAAATACCCTTATTGAAGATGAAATGCATAAAGAAAAACCAAAGTTAAGTCATACATAGCACGCCACACAAATACTCGAATACAAATAGTGTCAGACAAGGGATAGTTCCCGAATACAGTTTATTGAGCACGACTCTAGACACACTACGTGCCAACCTACCCAGCAGTAGGGTTCAGGTACGCAACGTAAACCTATGCCTCTTCCTCCTCGGGATCCTCCTCCTCCTCCTCGGGATCCTCCTCCTCGATAGCACTACCTGGAGGGGTAGTAAAACAACAAAGGTGAGTGGGCCGAAACTCAAGGTTTACAAAGTAGTTTACCATTTCGAAAACATATAGCTTTTCCCCTCCGTTTTCCGAAAAGACATGCATAGTATCATAAACCACAAAACCATATAGTCATAAGCAGAATAATATCAACATAATATAATCTTAGTCACTGCACTATACATCCCAACCCTGACATCCCAGATGTCTGACGTCCCAGACGCCCGATAAGGTCACAGTCTCAAGGCTACGCGTGCCACCCGGGGTCTCAATCCCGAGTCCAAATCCCGAACCTAGTCCGAGCATGGCATTCTAGATACCTGACGTCCCAGACGTCCAATAGTAGCAATCCTGCTCCTGAGTCACTCTACGGTCCGGTCCCTCCGTAGAAGGACTCCTCACAGGCAATGCGCCGTGACCACTCCGGTGTACCTACATCCGGAGGAGATAGAATCCTAGGGTAGATCTATACAGTGCAGTACCATAGATAATATCGAGATCCATTATACATATATATGACTCAAAACCATTCATAAACAACCAGACGGGTCTCATGCCCAAAAATCGTCATTCTAAACTTACGGACCTATCGGGACCACCTAACCACCGATAAACCTCACTAATCCCACCTTAATCACTCTCTTAAGTATGATTCATGGTGAGTGGGTCTCATTCCCGTACTGTATTTGTGTGGCGTGCTATGTATGACTTAACTTTGGTTTTTCTTTATGCATTTCATCTTCAATAAGGCTATTTTTGGTATTTTAATGTCGGGTGTCAGACGGGAGCAGGGCACGTCCCGGGTGGTCCCAGGGTATTTTTGGTATTTTCATGCAACCGCTTCCGATTTCCGATTCCCGGGAAAAGCTATATGTTTTCGAAATGGTAAACTACTTTGTAAACCTTGAGTTTCGGCCCACTCACCTTTGTTGTTTTACTCCCCCTCCAGGTAGTACTATCGAGGAGGAGGATCCCGAGGAGGAGGAGGAGGATCCCGAGGAGGAAGAGGCATAGGTTTACGTTGCGTACCTGAACCCTACTGCTGGGTAGGTTGGCACGTAGTGTGTCTAGAGTCGTGCTCAATAAACTGTATTCGGGAACTATCCCTTGTCTGACACTATTTGTATTCGAGTATTTGTGTGGCGTGCTATGTATGACTTAACTTTGGTTTTTCTTTATGTATTTCATCTTCAATAAGGGTATTTTTGGTATTTTAATGTCGGGTGTCAGACGGGAGCAGGGCACGTCCCGGGTGGTCCCAGGGGGATCGGGGCGGGTCCTGTCAGTATACCTCAATCCTACACAAACACCTCTCAATCATCATCCATTGCTTATGACCCGTGAATGAAAGTGGGAGAGGATGTTGAGACGAACCCAATGGTGGCCACGACAAGGACCGTCGTGCACGGTGGCCAGAATTTTTGGAAAGTAAACCATGGGATTCAAATTTTGGGTTTTTGATTTTGATGGTGTTGATCGATTTTAAGCTTAGGATGATGTTCTTTGAGCTCTCACGAGCTTGTAGGTGCAATTTGGGACGAATTTGGACGTCGGAGGTGGCCAGAATGATGATTGGAATTCTGGCCGAAATTTGGTTGGCCATAACTTAAAATCCAGGCACTTTCTGAAATTTCTGGGTTGATAATTGGAATCCTTGGCTCGAGTAGATGTATTTACATAGGTAGAACGTCGAATTTGGTTGAGATACGAGTGAGATATCGGAGTTTGAAGTTTGGGGGATCAATGGAGTTTTCCGGCGAGTTGACTCGTTGACTCTGACCCGTTGACTTTGACCGTTGACCTACTGTTCATGATGATTTCTGTAACGACCCGTCCCAGGAATTAGGGTTAAGACGGTGATTAGTGAAGGATTAGTGAGCTTGGTCCCGATAAGGTCGTTAGCCTAGAATGACAATTTTGCCCCTAGTTCGGGCAAAAAGTTGACTTTTAGTTCGGGCGGTCAATTGGGTTTTGACCGATGACTGTGACGTAGTTTAGGATGTCACGAATCTGTAGACAGGTGGCACACCCGATTCCGACATCCGAGGAGGAAGTTATGATGTTCGGAAGGTTGAGGGCATAACCGTAATTTGGGTAAAATAGGGGGAAAAGTTGACTTTTCGTACGAACGGGATTTTGTATGTTGACCTAGGACCGTTAGGTAGATCTCGTCGTCCTGAGTTCAACGACAGGCGGTACGTGTTTATCGGAGTTAGGATGTGTGAGTTACGGGTCTAAAATGGTAAAGGTAAAACTGTAATTTTGGCTTAAAAGGAAGGGTATTTTGGTCTTTTGCACATTGGGATTTGTGCAACAGAGAGGGACAAATGGATGGCTGTGATTGGGGCACTTGTGAGAAGGGTTTTAGGATGGTGACACGTGCTAAGGGCCTAGTGGGTTCTAGTGTGCACGGCTCCAAGTATTTTGGCCGTGTAGTCGTGTGAGGGTTGGAACCAGAGAGAAAACAGAGACTGGGATTTGGGGTGAAATCGATCAAGCACAGTGAGGGTGTGAGTTTTGTGAGAGTGAGCAGAGATTGAATGAGAGTTAGTGTGTGAGTTGAGGAGGTTTGGAGGTGCAGTGGTCATGTGTGTGTGCGGTTGTGAGCCACGGGAAAACCAGAGGGAAAAACAGAGAGCAGAGAAGAGTTTTGGGTGGTGGTGCTGCCATGTTCGATCAATCGAGACTGGTGGAGGTGTCCAGAGGCTGGAGGTGGACTGGAGGAGTCGTGTCCTCACGACTGAGCTCACGATGGTGACCAGAGCCCAGGTAATTTCTGGTTTTCCTTTCGATGCTCTGTTTTCCGCTTTGTTTCAAATCGAAAGTCCTGAAGTCTGGGGTTGAGTCGAGAGTTTTGGTGAGTTAGGTGAGCTTCAGAGAGGTCCTAGGAATCGTCTAAGGTAGCATACGTGACGGGGGGTGACCTGGTTGGCTGGATCGTGAAATAAGGGCAATGTTCGGGTTTTTGTTCGAGCTTGAGTTGATGGGTTATAGGTCGTGTCGAGGTGTTTGGAGTAGGGGAATGGGTAGCTTAGGGTTGGACGATAAAGATGGTGAAGAGAGGAGCAGTTTTGGTGGCAGGACGGAGGAGAACCGGCCACGCCGGTTCGAGTTGCAGGGACCGGTCTGAACCGGGTCGACCAGAGGTTGCTGGTGACACTGTTCACGCACGTGAGTTTCACGCGCAGGAGCTTCTAGACGTGCGTGGGGGCACGTGAATGGTAGTTTAGGGAAGTGTCCAACATGACTTTTAAAGTATTCGATGTAACGAACATTTTGGCGTTGGTTTCGAGTCAATCGAATATCGGCGCGATATGTTTCGGACTGTCCGAAGGTGTTAGGCCTTGGCTAAAAATAGATAAAAATACGAGAAAATTATGGAGATTTAGTATGAGTATCGCGAAGTAGTTAGTGACCTTATATTGGGAGTTGGACAGGTTCGTGAAAGCCGAGGATAGCGAATGGCCGAGGACGGCGTAAGTGCGCGCGTATCGAGGCGACGCTGAAATGGTCTGTGAGTGGACTTTGCTTTCTAACTCTTGATGCATGCATATATGTTTTTATATGTTTTCTATACTTGATTTTATGAATTGATTTATGATTGTGATGGTTTACGGTTTGTGCACGTTTTTCGAGGAAAAGACGGTTTTCACGTTTTACGCGGTTTTGATATGTATCGTAATTTGAACCTGGTTTAATGAATTGATTTCGGGATTTGAAATACAGTTGGATTTCAAAGGAAGAAAAAGGATTTCAGAAAAGGGTTTTCGGGCTTGAAGTCCAGTTCAGAAAAGTGGTTTTCGGAAATGGATTTTCGGGTTTGGGTTCGGAATGATTATTCTGGATGCCGGCTTACGGAATGGTGGTTGCGGACTCGGATCTGGAAATGAGAAGGAAATGAGTTCTGGTCTGGATGTGGAATGACGGTTCTGGACGCCGGAAGGGCTTCAGACCAGTGATTTCAGATACGGGTTTGGATATGGATTTCGAAATGGTTTTCAAATGGTTTTGGATTGGATTTGCTGGATCTGGTTATTGGATTTAAAGACCCAGATTATATTTGACGGGGGGCGGGCCCGGATTGTGACACGACCCATCCCAATCCCCCCGGGATTACCATGGAATGTGTCATGCTCCCGTCTGACAAGAGGTGTCAGACAAGGGATAACTGATTGCCATTGCCCAAACGGGCTTCCAGAGTGCGTAAGGATCGATGGAGGAGGTGTACGATGCTCAAGTCTCTGCTGCAGTCGTATCCGGAATCAACCTGAAGGGCATTAAAAACAAAAGCTGTGAGTGGATGAAAATAAACAAGTCTGATAAAAACATTTATAAGACATTTATGCCCCTCAGTAAAATCATATGCATGCACCAAAAACCAATAATCCCATATTTATTTAGAAATAACCATTAGGGCCTTAGCCCAGAAACCAAAGCATAGTTTCAAATTCCAAAAGTCAATCCAAGAGTTATTTCATCAATCCAGTAATATTCATTTATTATTTTTCCATCTCCGGCATCCCCGATGCCTAGCGTCCTAGACGCTTGACGTTCCAGACGTCATATCTCACGGTATTAAGCAACGCGTGCTGCCCGGGGTCTCACCGGGTCCATATCTCTGACATCCCCGATGTATGACGTCTCTGACGTCTAGCAATCCTGCTCCTGGATCACTATACGGTCCGGTATCTCCGTACAATGAGCCTTCGCAGGCAATGCACTGTGACTTCTCCAGTGTCCCCGAAACTTGGAGGAGACCAGGATATATATATATATATATATATATATATATATCCTCATATCGAGATGGTTTTATGGAACACATTTTATTATTCATTTCCAAAATATCAAAAGGGCCCTGCCCCGAATTTCCATAAAACCGTCATAAGTCCAAATAGTTGAATCAAATCCGAAATATTTTATTCAATTCCATTTTAGGGTCCCCGACCCGAAATCACATATATAAGTCAACTGGGCCCCTGGCCCGATTTCATAAGTCAACTGGGCCCCTGGCCCGATTCGTAAGTTAACTGGGCCCCTGGCCCGATTCATAAGTTAACTGGGCCCCTGGCCCGATTCATTTTAACAAATCCGTAACCGTTTCATGAAATCATATCCAACCACATTTATGGAAATCGGTGCAAATCCAGAAAACCTCGATTTTCGTGCAAACACGTAAATCACCTCGAAATGCGTGAAATCCTTTAAAGTCACCGATATCCAAAATAAATCATTTAATCACAATTATAACAATCATGAAACAGTTATGCATGCATCGAATTTATAAAACCAATGTCCACTCACAGACCGTTTAACCGAGTGCCTCGATACGCGTGCCATAGGCCATCCCGGGCCACATCACTATCACCGGGACACCCAATCCTATTCAAATCACATTAGAGGATTACTAACCTCGTCATTAACATCCCATTCAAGTCCCGTAATTTTCCCGAATTTTTAAGTATTTTTAAACTGGATTTAAAACCTTCGGACATCCCGAACAATATCGAGACGGTGTCCGATCGACACGAAACCAATCCCAAAATGTTCGTTACATTGTATAGGATAAAAGTCATGTTGACCTCATCTCGAGATTTGTGTCCACGCGCCGTCACGCGCCGCCGTGAGTGGCTGCGCGTGAAAGCCACGCGCCTGCTACAGTGACTTCTACAGTGTTCCTTCTTCACCCGTTTGTCTGGTAAACGGGTCTGATTACCCGCGATCTGACCCAGCCAGATAACCAACAATTCAACCCTAATTCCATCCGTTCTTGATCCTAAAACAATCAATATCCAATAAATTTCAGTTATGTGTCAATAATCAACATCGACAGGGATCAAAACAACCAATCCAAGACCGAACAGCAAAACGGGTCATCCTTAGTAATTCACCCAACTCAAGTCCATTCCCAAATTAACTTCACAGGAAGTATACTAGGATTAATACGAACCAATTCGCATGATTAATTGAACACGACATTACCTCAATCATCACGACTCAAGCTTGAGTTTTCCGGCCATCCACCTCGTCCGTCCACGGCCCTAAGAGCCCCAAAGCTTGCCCCATTTGATCTGGTTCGACACGTTGAAGTTCCAGGAAGCTCAATCCATCATCAATTAGGCTTGGGCTGGCCTAAAACTAGAAGTTTGCATTTGAATTTCCCAGAAACCAGTTTCGGGTTTTCAGAGAAATCCAACACCAATTTCCCTCATTTCCTTTCATTCTCAATCCCAGAGTAACCCACTCGACATATATTCCATTCCTTTAATCCAATTTAGCCGTTAAAGGCACCCAAAACCGTCCTCAAATGACTGTGCAAAGTTCCCCTGCACTAACCCGAAACCATTAAACAAACCAATGCCCATGTCGTGCAATCGATTGCCAGCACAATACATGTGCAATCACACCTCACACTGTCCCAATTCAGCCATTAAATTGATAAACAAATCATGGGATCGATCGCACAAAGCATCCACTTCACGGCCAGTTCAATGAAACAGTACCCCGTGTGAAATTACAATTCTGCCCTTGTGCAGAAAATTACCAAAATGCCCCTCACGCATCCTGACCCGTAACTCGGTCATACGGACTCCGATTGATGCGTGCCGCCTGTCTACGAACTCAGGGCATCGAGACCTTCCTAACGGTCCTCGGTCCTCATCCATCGGACCTCCCGATAAAAAAGTCAACATTTCCCCCTTATTACGTTCAAATTACGAAAACGCCCATGAACTTCCGTACATCATAACTTTCACCACGAACGTCGGAATCGAACGTGCCACCTGTCTATGAACTCGTGACGTCCCGAACTACGTCACGGTCATCGGTCAAAGTCCATTTGACCATCCGAATTAAAAGTCAATGTTTTACCCACGCCTAGGGGCAAAACGGTCATTTTGCACAATTCGTCCGAAATCGCCCAACTAATCCCAGATTAGTAAATCACAATTAAATATTATTAAATCCCGATATTCGGGACGGGTCGTTACAACCTTCCCTCCTTAAAGAATTTCGTCCTCGAAATTTCCAATAACCTTATTCCACAACCACCTTGTGGAAGACATTCCGACCACATACCATGTGTACACCTGTACACCCACATACTGGGTCAACACCAGCCTCGTCTGCACCCAGACATCCCATCACAGTCATACGTCATAATAGCAACAACACTCGACCACCTCGAGTGGAAATGATCACCAGATCCGCGATAAAATCGCCCAACCATTTAGCTGACTCATTCAGCCAAACAGTTCCCTTCCATTGCCAATATATCCTTACATTTGCTCCCATTGGGAGTCACCAAATCTCATTTGTCAGTCCACGCTGACACCACCAGTCTAACGGTCATCACTAAACTTTACCACCCTGATAAAGCCCCCAATCATCAGCCAGTCGGTGACAACACCACGCACTACATCACTCTCGATGTAGCGTAAGATCAACCACATGATCTCAATTCGCAGGGCAAGCCCAATCCTGCGACCCAAATTAATCTTAATGTCCATAATTGCTGGCTCCCACAGCGAACCAAGATGCTGGGAAATCACGGTGTGATCAAGTCACACAAGGCTACTCGTGGTTACTCGGACCACCAATTCACTCATCCTGAGTGTACGTATACCGTCAACTTACACAATCAAGTGGTGTAACTGGAACACATTGAATACCAGCCCAGCAGTGAACACAAGTCTCAATACTAGGGTTCCACTAGCCAACCATGGCTAAGAGCACCTGCTCAAACAACCACTGAACCCGACCAAATCACTCTGCACAGCGCACAGTATCCAATGTCCAGTCCACAATCACAACCAAACAAATGATATCGGAACCAAGCCGATTACCAACACGTTTGATCACACACCACTGGTACATCCCATGTACCGCCATTTAGGCACCACTCAGCCTAACCAGTATCAATCCTCGTATATCGTACCCTGCACGTACGTCAATCCAACAATCCGCCTACAACCACCCAGGTCATAGCCAGACACATTCTAGTAATGAAGTACATTTTCCGAAACCAACATGAGAAAAAACGAACTCCACCCGTCATCTAGTTCCAATTCCGAATCTGAATCCGCAATTTCGTAAGAAATCCCGAACCCAAACCCAGACATCATAATTTTATTCCATGTCCAAATTCGAATCCGAAATTATTATTCCGTAAGATAGCATTGGAATAATCATTCCGCACCCAAATCCAGTAATCCACTTTCGAGCTTCGCAATCGAATCCTGAATCGTCACCCAGAAATTCGATTCCAAAACCCAAAATCTTGTTTACGTCCATCCAGACGTAACATAACCGAACCTATCGGTTACCTGCTCAAAACACTTGATTGACTTCATAGGGAAGTCAATCCCAATATCCATACGTCAAAGGTTGACAAAATCCGACCACATCGGAAACCTACTCAACCGAGTAACAAACCATATGGACTCCATTCAGAAAGGAAGTTCAGTCCCGTCATTTACGACTCACATAACAAGGTAAGAGTGATAAACTCTCCACCCATCTGGATCATCAAGATCACAATCCAAATCCATCGCTACGTCACCCGACAAGTAACATCATGATCCTAGATCGTCACATCGACCAAAGTCGACAACATCACAAATCAGATCCACCTAGGATCCACACATGCTCACATAGCTAACAATCCATCTGAAAGCTGATCGTAGGGTCTTACACCCTCAATTGAATCATTTGTCAAATTTCCCTTGGCGGAAAGATGACCACGCATTTTACCACCAAATCCAAGATCATACACAACTGCTTATGTCCAATGACCCCAAGCCAAACATGGGTCCACCAACCAACACACGCTCAACGTACTGGTAACAACAATCATGGTCTGCCACGGCAGGAAATAGGAAGTCAACCCCAATGACTTCGGAATACCAATCACCGATGCGAAAACGAGCACTCCTCTCGTCTCCCAATCACAACTCTCCCCGAAACGGGAGTTCCAACCATGTTGGGAATAGACATGCTCCCAATGAGATGTCAAGTCCAACCACTGGACTGCCCACGTCCATACCTCACTTGGACCACCACGTGTCCAAAATCAATTCATTACTCGGACCTCACGTCCGTCAATAATCATGTATGCACACACCCCGATTCCGAACGGATATCCACAACTCTGCCTGGATGTGCATACCATACTGCCTTCGTCTCACATCTCAACCTTACAGGTTCAATCCTCAGGTTCCAAGTGATTCACAATCACAAAATCACACCTCAATACCACGAATGGTTTCCCCGACTTTTCCAATTTCAATAATTTCCTTGTACTCTCTGGGGATATAAGAAGTATACCAACATACCAATCTCGGAGTTGACAACAACTCCCCAAATCCACCAACTCTTATGACATAGGGAACATCATCCCTAGATTCCTCAAGTTTCAATCATACCTTAATATCCATTCATCACTTGTCATCATAAATCGGTTGGGACTCATCCCAAAACGACACAACCTCCACTGGATCCCATCCAGTCCATGACTCAACCACTACTGAGTCGCAGATACCAATCATCTGTCCATCATGACGGAGTCGCACCCCAACTGGTGGCTCATCGTCATCACAATCACTGACACCAGCACCAGTGCTAGTACCAGTACCAACGCACCATCATCAACACTAGTATCAGCACACTGGAATCCATACTAGTATTGGCACAAAAGTACCAACATACCAACATCCATGCTAGCACACCGTGTGCAAAGTTGTTACCCTAGATCTCTGTTCATTCCGAACGACGATCCCGTAACAGCACTCGTACCCCACGACTATGGGTACCTCCGATTTTTGCCATCAGCACATTAGGATAATGGATGTTCCCTGAACATCCCCTGATCCACAAGTGTGAAAGCCACACAAAATACCCTCGATGGCCAGTTATCTCGTCACAACTATCGACCAACAGTCATCGCTTGTCAAGATCCGTATCCACACATCACACTAATATTCGATCCAACACGGGATTCCATATTTTATCTCATAACCGCATCCGTGGATCGAAACCCATAATCCTGACTAGACTCACTAGAGTTATCCACATGGTCATCCACGACCTTAGCCGCACGTCGCAACACAAGTTCTCATTTAAGGTTCACTTTTCCAGTCCATCGATTATAAATTAGGGTTCCAAAATCACACCCTAGGGTTCCACCGAACCCAACTGCCTTCTGCAGTAAAATCCACAACCTGACCGACACCGCAGTCTTGACATCGCATAGACGTCAAATCCAATCCCATCGTCAACTCAACGTGGGTTCCATCGTGGGTTCCACCACGAAGGTCATCGGCTAACTCCGATGCACCAACACCCCGTACACTAGCCAACACTACCAGGGTCCACAATTTAGACCATTACTCAACTGAGTTTCGCATTTCCAATACATTATTCAAATGGGGTTCCTTGAAACCAGCTGTGCCGAGTGGCACAACAATCCATCATCACATGACCGAACCGACGGTCCCACATTACCAGTTAATCGTATACAACCCCACTTGGGTTGAATCGCATCAATGCACGGCGTATCGAGTCAAACACACCCAATCCACCATACAAAATCAAACTATCTATCAGGTTGACAACGGAACAGCAGCCCAGAGAGACATCACACCCTCGACCTTCGCGCACAAAAGAGCAAAACCTGCTCTGATACCACTTGACACGACCCATCCCAATCCCCCCGGGATTACCATGGAATGTGTCATGCTCCCGTCTGACAAGAGGTGTCATACAAGGGATAACCGATTCCCATTGCCCAAACGGGCTTCCAGAGTGCGTAAGGATCTTTGGAGGAGGTGTGCGATGCTCAAGTCTCTGCTGCAGTCGTATCCGGAATCAACTTGAAGGGCATTAAAAACAAAAGCTGTGAGTGGACGAAAATAAACAAGTCTGATAAAAACATTTATAAGACATTTATGCCCCTCAGTAAAATCATATGCATGCACCAAAAACCAATAATCCCATATTTATTTAGAAATAACCATTAGGGCCTTAGCCCAGAAACCAATGCATAGTTTCAAATTCCAAAAGTCAATCCAAGAGTTATTTCATCAATCCAGTAATATTCATTTATTATTTTTCCATCTCCGGCATCCCCGATGCCTAGCGTCCTAGACGCTTGACGTTCCAGACGTCATATCTCACGGTATTAAGCAACGCGTGCTGCCCGGGGTCTCACTGGGTCCATATCTCTGACATCCCCGATGTCTAACGTCTCTGACGTCTAGCAATCCTGCTCCTGGATCACTATACGGTCCGGTAGCTCCGTACAATGAGCCCTCGCAGGTAATGCACCGTGACTTCTCCAGTGTCCCCGACACTTGGAGGAGACCAGGATATATATATATCCTCATATCGAGATGGTTTTACGGAACACATTTTATTATTCATTTCCAAAATATCACAAGGGCCCTGCCCCGAATTTCCATAAAACCGTCTTAAGTCCAAATAGTTGAATCAAATCCGAAATAGTTTATTCAATTCCATTTTAGGGTCCCCGACCCGAAATCACATATATAAGTCAACTGGGCCCCTGGCCCGATTTCATAAGTCAACTGGGCCCCTGGCCCGATTCGTAAGTTAACTGGGCCCCTGGCCCGATTCATAAGTTAACTGGGCCCCTGGCCCGATTCGTAAGTTAACTGGGCCCCTGGCCCGATTCATAAGTTAACTGGGCCCCTGGCCCGATTCATTTTAACAAATCCGTAACCGTTTCATGAAATCATATCCAACCACATTTATGGAAATCGGTGAAAATCCAGAAAACCTCGATTTTCGTGCATACACGTAAATCACCTCGAAATGCGTGAAATCCTTTAAAGTCACCGATATCCAAAATAAATCATTTAATCACAATTATAACAATCATGAAACAGTTATGTATGCATCGAATTTATAAAATCAATGTCCACTCACAGACCGTTTAACCGAGTGCCTCGATACGCGTGCCATAGGCCTTCTCGGGCCACATCACTATCACCGGGACTCCCAATCCTGTTCAAATCACATTAGAGGATTACTAACCTCGTCATTAACATCCCATTCAAGACCCGTAATTTTCCCGAATTTTTAAGTATTTTTAAACTGGATTTAAAACCTTCGGACATCCCGAACAATATCGAGACGGTGTCCGATCGACACGAAACCAATCCCAAAATGTTCGTTACATTGTATAGGATAAAAGTCATGTTGACCTCACCTCGAGATTCGTGTCCACGCGCCATCACGTGCCGCCGTGAGTGGCTGCGCGTGAAAGCCACGCGCCTGCTACAGTGACTGCTACAGTGTTCCTTCTTCACCCGTTTGTCTGGTAAACGGGTCTGATTACCCGCGATCTGACCCGGCCAGATAACCAACAATTCAACCCTAATTCCATCCGTTCTTGATCCTAAAACAATCAATATCCAATTAATTTCAGTTCTGTGTCAATAATCAACATCGACAGGGATCAAAACAACCAATCCAAGCCCGAACAGCAAAACGGGTCATCCTTAGTAATTCACCCAACTCAAGTCCATTCCCAAATTAACTTCACAGGAAGTATACTAGGATTAATACGAACCAATTCGCATGATTAATTGAACACGACATTACCTCAATCATCACGACTCAAGCTTGAGTTTTTCAGCCATCCACCTCGTCCGTCCACGGCCCTAGGAGCCCCAAAGCTTGCCCCATTTGATCTGGTTCGACACGTTGAAGTTCCAGGAAGCTCAATCCATCATCAATTAGGCTTGGGCTGGCCTAAAACTAGAAGTTTGCATTTGAATTTCCCAAAAACCAGTTTCGGGTTTCAGAGGAATCCAACACCAATTTCCCTCATTTCCTTTCATTCTCAATCCCAGAGTAACCCACTCGACATATATTCCATTCCTTTAATCCAATTTTGGCCGTTAAAGGCACTCAAAACCGTCCTCAAATGACTGTGCAAAGTTCCCCTGCACTGACCCGAAACCATTAAACAAACCAATGCCCATGTCGTGCAATCGATTGCCAGCACAATACATGTGCAATCACACCTCACACTGTCCCAATTCAGCCATTAAATTGATAAACAAATCATGGGATCGATCGCACAAAGCATCCACTCCACGGCCAGTTCAATGAAACAGTACCCCGTGTGAAATTACAATTCTGCCCTTATGCAGAAAATTACCAAAATGCCCCTCACGCATCCTGACCCGTAACTCGGTCATACGGACTCCGATTGATGCGTGCCGCCTATCTACGAACTCAGGGCATCGAGACCTTCCTAACGGTCCTCGGCCATCGGACCTCCCAATTAAAAAGTCAACATTTCCCCCTTATTACGTTCAAATTACGAAAACGCCCATGAACTTCCGTACATCATAACTTTCACCACGAACGTCGGAATCGAACGTCCCACCTGTCTATGAACTCGTGATGTCCCAAACTACGTCACGGTCATCGGTCAAAGTCAATTTGACCATCCGAATTAAAAGTCAACGTTTTGCCCACGCCTAGGGGCAAAATGGTCATTTTGCACAATTATTTCGAAATCGCCCAACTAATCCCAGATTAGTAAATAACAATTAAATATTATTAAATCCCGATATTCGGGACGGGTCGTTACAGATTGAGTTTAAAGACTCGGGAGTTTAAAGACTCGGATATTGATATTTCCCCCGTAGGCCTGTTGAGTTTAAAGACTCGGGAGTTTAAAGACTCGGATATTATTGAGGCCTGGATTGAGTTTAAAGACTCGGGAGTTTAAAGACTTGGATAGATCCAGCAGGTTCGAAGGATGAGAATGTGGCTTTAAATGTGTTTTGGGTTTTCACTGAGAATTGATGATAATGGTTTTATGAGGTTTTGGGCAGTGGCCCGGATGAAGGGTTTTTCGATGGTTTTGGGCCGAGACCCGGGATTTGAGAAAGGGAAAATGTGAATGGTTTTTCGTGTATGGTTTTGTGATATGAATTGGATACGCATGCATTGGTTTTTAAAACAGATGGTATAAATGTATATGTTTTCTGATAACTGTTTTATTAAATTTGAACTTTATTTTCGTCCACTCACAGTCTTTTCGTGTTTTCGATACCCTCCAGGTTGTTGGGGTGCGGGATGTTGGTCAAGAGAGCCAAAGACATCACACGTACGACCCACAGTAGACTCTGCGCACTCTGGGAAGTTCGAAAGTTTCTGGACGGTCGGGTCGGAACTCCCTTGTCCGATTTACGTGTCACACGGAGGTTAGACGTTAGTTTGGCCCTTGTGTTATACGCAAGTCAGACGGGAGCGGGGTTTAACCCTTAATCCCGGAGGATTAGGGGTGGGCTCTGACAACGTCAACATTGACTTTTTGGTCAACGTTTGACTAGAACTTTGACCCACGCGTGGGAGCGTATTTTTAGGTAGGACCAGAACCATTTTAAAGGTTTCGACGATCCAGATCCAATGGCGGTGGTTTCGGGTCGATCGGAGATCGTTAAGTTGGTCAAATTGAGGTTTTTCATCTCTGGAAACGTGTACGGAACACTTTGACCTTTCCAAAATATTTTAGGATTCTTAATCTGGACTTGTATAGGTTAGTAGTAACCTTTGGATATGATTTGAACAAGTCAGGATGACTCGAAAAGGTCGGATTATCCCGGGAGGCTTATGGCACGCATATCGAGGCGGCAGCAAGGACGGACTGTGAGTGGACTTTTGTTTCTTAACCGTGATGCATGCATATATGATTTAAATGCTTTATTATATGATTTGATATGATTTGACATGATTGATGTTTCAATCCTACGATTTCTCAATTTTTTGGATTATTATATTATTTTTGGCATGATTTTCAAGAAATTATGAAATTGATAGTTTGGGCGTAGGCCCGGAATTGAAAATGATGTTTTGACTCGGGTTATGATTCAGGGATTGAAAATGATATTTGACTCGGGTTATGAGTCAAGGATTGATTTCATAGATTTATATGAAAATGGCAACTGAGGTTGCAATCGCACGGATTTGCGTGGAAATGATATTTTGGGCTTGTGACCCAATTGGATAGTGATTTTGACTCGGATTTGGAGTCACATGTGAATATGATTAAATTGGTGATTTTGATTTATAAAGTAAATTCTGGACACTGTTTTATGATGAATTTGTGGAACTTGCTTTGTGAAAGCTATGTCTCGGGCATAGGCCCTGTTGAAATGTTTTTGATTTGATTTGAGACATAAATGGTTTTCAAATGAGATTACTGGATTTGGTGACTGTTCCACAATACCATCCTCTGTGATTTTATAGTCTCCTCCAGATGTCGTAGATCGTGGAGTAGTCACGATCCACTGCTTGGAGATGAGTAGCTCTGAGAGAGGCTCACTCTCAGGAGCGTGGAATTATAAGGATATCCTCCAGACGTCGTTGATCCTGGAGTTGATATCACCCCAGACATCGTAGATCCTGGGGGATGTACTCGGACGTGAGACACCGAGTTTGCACACATTGCATTGATATCGTGATGGGTTATTTGGATATTGAGATTAGATATTGAGGATTGGTGGTATTGTGATTTATTGATATTTGTGTCCAGATGCTTTATAACCAGATGCTTTATAACATGATGCTTTATATCATGAACTGATTTGATGAACATGAGTTTTAAGGACCATGGGGAAAACATATTTTGATTTTATTGGTCCACTATTCATACTTGATTAATTTCACACTATTACTCATGTTTTATGATATGCATGCATGTTTGTGAAAACGGAGGGCAAGAATGTGTTTTGATAAATGTATTTTCAAAGGTTTGTTTTGTCCACTCACACCTTTTCTGTTTTATTGACCCTTCAGGTTGTGGCACGATGATTCTTAAGGCTATTCGAGAGGTGGAGGTATGAGTAGGCACAGGTGCAGTTATCCCTTGTTTGGCAAGTCTTAGAGGGTAATTTCGGAACTTCAGTTGACTTGTCAGACGAGAGCAAGATCAGGCACGGTTATCTATGTCCCTAGGGGATGGGTCCTGTCAGTCTCGATCCAAGAAGCAGGAGCACTACAGATATGGTGAGAATTTGAACCCTAATTTTTCTCCAAGTCCAAAACCTTCGGCTTCCCCAGCGGCCAAATCTGCATCCAAATCCTAGAAATGAGCCTCGAAGAACCCAAATCTGGCTGTTCACTCGCCCCGCAACAAGATTCAGCATAGAAAATTCTTTGTGGCCTAGAAGAAATCGAAGAAAGTGAACTCTAAATGTTGCTTGTAAATGCAAGGAGAAATGTATCTCTAAGAAATGTCTCTGTGTTGCCTATGAGAACCCGAGGGCGTCACATGAAGAGTTTTTCAAGAACCGATGCGATGAGTTGGAGAGTCTGAAGGAGTGTGTCAAGACCCGACCCTCCTCGGTCAGGGTCTAACTCATCTAGCACCGTATTGTCCGCTTTGGGCCTCGCCCTCACAGTTTTGTTTTTGGGAGCTCATGGTGCAACTTCCCAGGGGATCACCCATCATAGAATTGCACCAGCCTCAACTCGCTTAACTTTGGGCTTCCAATCCCCCCCCCCCAAAGCCACTTGAGCTCCTAAAAGACCTAGTTTAGATAAGAGATATGTCCTTGCCCACTCTATCTAATACTATATTGTCCCCTCTGGGCGACCAAAGCCACACCCGCAGCATTTTGTTCTCAAGACCTCACGCTTGGCAAGGCACACCTTAACCAACGCGGCCAAGAGAGGCCTAGTGCTAGATAGGTGTGTGCCTACATCTTTAAGGCACACCACCATCCTCTCCCAGACCATTCCCCCTCGCAGGAATGTGGGATTGTTCACCGTTCCCTGCAGGACACGGGTCTTACAATCCACCCCCCTTAGGGCCCAGCGTCCTCGCTGGCACACTTCCCGGTCGGGGTCTGGCTCTGATACCAAATTGTCAGGACCCGACTCTCCTCGGTCAGGACCCGACTCATCTAGCACCATATTGTCCGCTTTGGGCCTCGCCCTCACGATTTTTTTTTTGGGAGCTCATGGTGCAACTTCCCAGGGGGTCACCCATCATAGAATTGCACCAGCCTCAACTCGCTTAATTTTGGGGTTCCAATCCCCCCCAAAGCCACTTGAGCTCCCAAAAGGCCTAGTTTAGATAAGAGATGTGCCCTTGCCCACTCTATCTAATACTATATTGTCCCCTCTGCGCGACCAATGATAGGGCCCACCCCTAATCCCCCGGGATTAAGGGCTAAACCCCGCTCCCGTCTGACTTACGCATGACACAAGGGCCAAACGGACGTCCAACCTCCGTGTGACACGTATGTCGGACAAGGGAGTTCCGATCCGACCGTCCCAATAACTTCCAAACTTCCCCGAGTGTGCAGAGTCTACTATGGATCGTACGTGTGATGTCTCCGACTCTCTCGATCGACAGCCCGCGCCGCAACAACCTGGAGGGTATCGAAAACACGAAAAGACTTTGAGTGGACAAAAATAAAGTATAAGTTTGAAAACAGTTCATAAAACAGGTACATTTTTACCCTTCACGTAAAAACCAATGCATGCATATCATTTCAAGTCATGAAACTACTCATATCAAAAACCATCAAAGAAAAACCATTTGAAAACCCGTATCAAAACCGTTATTCAAATCCAGGCCTCAGCCTCAAATCACAAATCATCTCAAATCCGGGAACTCAGTCCCAAAACTCGTCAAATCCACTTCATCCGGGCCATTGCCCAAAACATTAGAAAACAAGTGAAAAACATCAATCATACACATTTACTGGATCTCAAGTGCGCTCGAGTCTTTAAACTCAAAACTATGCGCAAATAGCCAGGCCTTCCCGGGATATCGGAGTCCTTAAACTCAAAACACAATCACAGGCCTCGAGGGATATCATATCCGAGTCTTTAAACTCAAAACCATTCCGAGTCTTTAAACTCAAAACATCAATCCAGGGCCCTCCCCCCTTCAATCAATCCGAGTCTTTAAACTCAAAACCAGATCCAGTGGGTTTTTCTCTTTTCTTTTCCGGGTCTTTAAACCCAAAACCATTTTTCAGTCAATCAATGAAAACCACAAAAAATCCACAGTGAATTCGCAACAATGATTCCGTAAGCCAGCATCCGGAACCACTGTCCCGAACCCAAAGCTAGACTTCCTTTCCAAACTTCAAAAACCAAATCCGAAATCCAGTTTCAAACCAAAAGCTCATGAACAGGGCTCCAAGCCCGAAATCACTTTTTCTGAAATCCTTATCAAATCATTAACATCAAATTACATTTCAAATCCCGAAATCAAACCATTAAAACCATCGTCAAATCACAAGAGAAATCGAAATCTCGTAAAACGTGCACAACCGTAAACCATCAAGATCATAAAGCAAATCATAGAATCACGTATGAAAACATATTAAAACATATATGCATGCATCAAGAGTTAGAAATCAAAGTCCACTCACAGACCATTCCGACGCCTCGATACGCGCGCATGTCCACCGTTTTTGACCATTCCACTATCTTCGGCTTTCCCGAACCTGTCCAGAGTCACCAAAACGAGTCACTAACACGCCAACTAAGCTTATCCTATTTTCCCCCAATTTTTCCGAATCCTAAACGTAACGAAACGGAATCCTAAACCTTCAAACACTTAAACCTAACCCGAGACGATGTCTGATTGTCCCGAAACTTATCCCAACAGATTCGTTACAACGATTAGACCAAAACTATGTTAGACACTTCCCCGGAAACCTCCCCACGCGCCTTCACGCGCCGCCCAAAGGGGCTACGCGTGGGCTTCACGCGCCTGCAACAGGGCACTGTTCATCGTCTTCTTCGATCACTCAACTGGTCTGAACCGGCGTGACAGGTTCTCCGTCTTCCTCCGTCCATTTCCGTTCCTTTTTCCACCAACAGCTTCGTCCTCATCCTAGCAATCTATTCCCCTACTCAAAACACGACATCACTGCCTAAATCTTATCTCCCAAACTCGAACTAAAACCCGTCCAAAACCCCTGTTTCAGTTTGCGGCCAACCATGCATCCCCCCGTCGGGCTTCGAGTGCTAAGAGTTCCTAGGGACCTACTGAGTCTAATAGAACTCACAGAACCCTTCGACTCGACCTTAAACTCCACGACTTTCAATTTGAAACAAAACGGCAAAACAGAGCAAACAGGGAAAACTGAGGAATTACCTGATTTCAGACTGCCACTGTGCTCGCCGCCTCGTTCTGCTGGGTTCACAGAGCCGTCCTGGCCTTCCCTCGAATCCAATTAGATCAACTTGATCACTTACGGCTGTACCACACCCTCGACACCTCTCTGTTTTCCTGAGAAACTCACACTCACACACACAGGTTATCCTCACACAATTCTCACTCAAAACTCACTCACCAGCTCTCACTTAGTCTCTGCTCACTCTCACCAGGTCACAAAGCCTCACACCTCCCTGCACTCGATCGAGTTCTCCCTCTCTGCTCAGTCTATGTTCTCTTCGATTGCACGGTCAAACCGTTTAAACACAGTCGTGCACTACCTAGAACCCACTAGACACAGGGCACGTGTCCAAATCCTGTGGTCCCAAGCTCAAAATATCCAATTACACATTGCACTTTTGTCCCAATCTGGTTTGCACAATTCCCAATGTGCAAAAAGACCAAAATGCCCCTTGTGAGTCCAAATTACGATTATGCCCTTCGCCGTTCTAGACCCGTATCTCACTCGTCCTACGTCCGATGAAAGCATACCGCCTGTCGTTGTACTCAGGACAACGACATCTACCTAATGGTCCTCGGTCTACGTGTAAAAATCTTGTCGTACGAAAATTCAACTTTTCCCCTTCTTTTAACCACATTACGAAAGTGCCCTCAACCTTCCGAACATCATAACTTCCTCCTTGGATGTCGGAATCGGGCGTGCCACCTGTCCACGGACTCGTGACGTCCCAAACTACGTCACGGTCATCGGTCAATGCCCAATTGACCATCCGAACTAAAAGTCAACATTTTGCCCATTCTAGGGGCAAAATCGTCATTCTGCGCCAAACGTCTTACTAATCACTTCGCTAATCCCGACTCCCGGGACGGGTCGTTACAACCAAAGCCACACCCGCAGGGTTTTGTTCCCAATACCTCACGCTTGGCAGGAGACACCTTAACCAACGCGGCCAAGGGAGGCCTAGTGCTAGATAGGTGTGTGCCTACACCTTTAAGGCACACCACCATCCTCTCCCAGACCATTCCCCCTCGCAGAAATGTGGGATTGCTCACCGTTCCCTCCAGGACACGGGTCTTACAAGTGTGATAGAGTTGAGCGGGAATTCGAGGAACAAATCTAGGAAGGTTTGAGTATTCAAGATCTTCATATTCAAGACGACTTGGATTGTGACCTGGATGACATTGATCCGAATTATGGAATGGGTTCTTCGACCTTCAAGAGAAGGAGAGACAAGTTGTTGGAACAGGCGAGAAAAAGTTTGCCTGAGCGTGGGCAAGTGAGGCATTTGGTTCAGGCCTTTGAGAAACTCCTTTCAATTCCGAGTTCAAATGATTCCGATGAGCAGAAGTGAGAGGACCCGCCCCGATCCCCCTGGGACCACCCAGGGACGTGCCCTGCTCCTGTCTGACACCCGACCTCAAAATACCAAAATTACCCTTAGGAATTCAAATGCATAAAGAAAATCCAAATTTAAGTCATACATAGCACGCCACACAAAATATCTGAATACAAATAGTTTCAGACAAGGGATAGCTCCCGAATACAGTTTATTGAGCACGACTCTAGACATTCTACGTTCCAACCTACCCAGCAGTAGGGTTCAGGTGCGCAACGTAAACCTATGCCTCTTCCTCGGGATCCTCCTCCTCTTCCTCCTCAATAGCACCACCTGGAGGTAGTAAAACAACAAAGGTGAGTGGGCCGAAACTCAAGGTTTACAAAATAGTTTACCATCTCGAAAACATATAGATTTTCCCCTCCGTTTTCCGAAAAGCATGCATCAGTATCAAAAACACAAAATCATATAATCATAAGCAGAATAATATCAACATAATATAATCTCAGTCACTGCAATATACATCCCAACCCTGACATCCCAGATGCCCGACGTCCCAGACGCCCAATAAGGTCACAGTCCCAAGGCTACGCGTGCCACCCGGGGTCTCAATCCCGAGTCCAAATCCCGAACCCAGTCCGAGTATGGCATTCTAGATGCCTGACGTCCCAGATGTCCAATAGTAGCAATCCTGTTCCTGAGTCACTCTACGGTCTGCTCCCTCCGTAGAATGACTCCTCACAGGCAATGCGCCGTGACCACTCCGGGGTACCTACATCCGGAAGAGACAGTATCCTAGGGTAGATCTATACAGTGCAGTACCAAATATAAATATCGAAATCCATTATACATATACATGACTCAAAACCGTGCATAAACAACCAGACAGGTCTCATGCCCAAACATCGTAATACGTGCCATAAATCATACTCAGGATAAATAGATACTTTTTCTTGAATCACATATAGATATAATAGAAAGTAAAAAAGTTATGCATGCCGAGGTTTAGTGAAATCAAAGGCCCACTCACAGTACAATCCTGCTGCAATCCCGAGCGTAAAACTCGTCCAAGTGTTAAAGTACGATTCCTGTCATGTCCAAAGCATACGTAAAGGTCACTTTAAGTCCCTACTAAAATAACTAAGAAACCCTAGATTGAAACCGGCCCGGAAAAGCCGTCTGAACACGCTTCCCAAGGCTTCAAACCCTAATTTGACCAACCTAACGATCTCTGATAGACACGAAACCACCGCCATTGGATTCGTATCGTCGATACCTTGAAAATGGTCCTGGTCCCACACAAAACACTGTTCACATGCACCCCCACGCGCTAGTCAACTCTCTGGTCAACTGTGCTACAGTAATGATGACGTCAGCATGACGTCATCACTGACAGTGTCAGAGGAGTCCATTGGTCCCTGGTCTGACTATTTTCTGACATGATGACGTCACTGCTGACGTCAGCATGATGACGTCATCAGCTACAGTAACCGGGTCACCGCAGACCCACGGTTCAACCCGATCAGTTCTCATCAACCCGACCACCATTTCTAGTGGGATTTGTTCCTATGAACTCGTCACAACATACTCTATGGTTCTGTGCAATTGAAACAAGACCCTAGGTTTGAGAAGTCACCTGAAAATCGACGGGAAGACTGGCTGCCGGCTCTGGTCGTCTTCTCCGGCGAGTCGTCGTGTTTCCAGTCACGGTTCTTAGTCCAAATTGGTCGTCTAGGTCCCCTAGGTATGTCTCAGAGGTAAACAAAGAATTCCAACGTAAAAAACAAACGTTTCTAAACAGGGAATGAAAACGGGCCTTCTCGGGTTTTCAGACTTACCGCCGCCGTGTCGCCGCCGTACGCCGTCCAGTCCAGTTCTGAGTCATCCAACCGTCACAGTGAACCTAACCATACGTTGGTTCGAGTCCAGGTATAAAGGTTTGGACGGTTGGATGGTTTTGGGTTGTTCGGGTTTCTCCTCGGGTCTGGGGGGTTTTGGGGTTGTGTCGCCGTCCGTGGTGGTGGTGGTGGTCGTCTGGAGGTGGCTGAGGGGTGGTGGAGTTGTTTGTTCAAAGGGTGAGAGTGTTACACGGGTTTGAGAGGAGAAAATGAAAGTGTGAGGAATTGATGGTTTAAATCAGAACGTGCAGATGAGATCAATGGCTAGGATGGATTCTGAGTTTAACAAATCAATGGTGAGGATTTGAGGAGAGAAAATAATTAATTAAGTAAATGGCCAACATAGATTCTTGATTTAGGGAATGTAGGGGATGAGTTACACGTGTCACTCATCCAAGGGTCCAGATTGGTTTGAATAAAGAAATCAGATTCTATTATTTTAATAATATTTTAATCCGGGTCTCGGTTAGTTCGGTTAATCGCGTTTACGTCCGTGACCATAACTTTTTCGCCGTACGTCCGATTTTGGCGTGCCGCCTGTCTACGGATTCATATTGACGCGACCTACGTAACGGTCCTTGACCCCTCGTCTGTTGGACTTCCCGGGTCAAAAGTCAACATTTGGCCCCTCTTGACCAAATTACCAAAATACCCCTAGACTTCCGAATGTCACAACTTCTTCCTCGAACGTCAAAATCGAACGTGCCACCTGCCTATGAACTCGTGACGTCCTAAACTACGTCACGGTCATAGGTCAACGTCCTAAATATTTCCCGAGGCAAAAGTCAATTTTTCCCCCCCTTAGGGGCAAAATGGTCATTTTATAATAAAATAATAATTACGAAAGTTCGGGTCGTTACAAGAAGGGCGAGGTGGAAGCCGAAGAGAATGGCAAGAAGGCAACGAAGTGGGCTTTGCCTGGACTGCAACCTCCAAAGGTGCTTGAAACACAGGTTTCATCTTCTTCGTTTTGTCCATCCGATTTGTTCTTGACATCTTAGAACCTTGGTTTGGACCAGCAGCCTTCAATTTCATCTTCTTGACGGTGCACTTGTTCCTGCAGCAACTTGAGACAAATTTCCGTCTCTAGTGCATTTTGAGATTTGGTGGCTTATTTCTGGTACACTTAGCCTAATACGCCTTTTTTTTTGTCATTGTGGAAGTCATTAAGGAAGGGAAACATAGGGATACCCGAAACGTTTAAACCCAACTCAAAATATTACATATAAATTACATAAATACATAAAATTGAAAGATAATCTGATATGGCTTAAAACATAGTAGCCAAAAACTAAGCAAAAGTCCACATTATGATAAACCAAATTAACCCTAGAAATCACAAGAGCCTCCATCAGCCGCCACCTCCGAGCAGCAAGGCACCACAACAAAGTACAACACAATTTGGAACCAAATAGATCGATCAATAGAGCATAGATTAGAGACACAATGTCACCATAGATCAACATATTCAAGCGATTAGTTAGGTAAAAAATGACCGAGAAATTACTCAACCCAAAAGTCCAAATCAAAGGGAACAAAGTGGGGAAGAGCATGAAGAAAAAAACTGCAGTGACATTATTGAATGGAGTAGCCAAGGAAGACACCAACATAGATCTACGTGTGATGAATTTGGGGGAGATGAAAAGTGAGGATGGAAGGTAAAAAACAAAGAAGACGGAAATGATAGGAGTGGGTTTAAATGAAAAGAGAAGAGCTGGAATGAAAAAAGCCAAGAGGAAGAGAAAACAAAACATCCACAAGGACTGGGCAAATGACGACAAGGGTAGAGAAAGAAAATTGCCCGGCTCCATCGATCCACCAAGAGCACCGTTCTGCATCACCCACATCACGTTCCAACGCAAACGACGGCAGAAAGGACGAGGAGATGATGAGAAAACCGCAGCCATTAGAGGAGAGCAAAGAGGGTTAGAGGGAAAGGAAGGTGAAAGGAAGGATAGGGGGTTGGAAGTTTACTCCAAATCTATCACCAGAAGATCGAGATTTTGTTCGTATTTTGATCTTTAATTAATTTATATTCAATCTGACTAGGATATGGTTGGAGTTTAATATAAAATAAATAGATATAAAAGACTGATTCATTAGATGTGTACGACATAGTTATTTTTCGCTAAAATTATTGTTCTTCAAATCACATCGATAATAGTTATAGTCATTCATCTTCACTCTCATTCAAAAACTTCAAATTTAAGTATCATGGATGATTAAGAAGTTTATTTGTGTGAAATTTGATACTCACGATTCATTTTATGGCCCATGGCCAAATATCCTTTTCATGAAATTTAAATACCTAATTCCATATCACTTCTTGTTCAAGAATCTTTTGAGTTCTTGGGTAATCATTAGTAGTGTAATTGTTCAGGAACAAACACTAATGATTAATTGAACAAATGGAAAATGGATTTATAAATAAATAATGTACCTAAATATCACCATCTAAAATTTAAAATATTAATTTTTAATTGAACTAATCTAATTCAAGATTGGTTTACAACCCCTTACTTGAACTCTACTTCCCTCATCTTCCAGCAAAATAAAATGAGTTAGCTAATTTGGTCTATATGCCTCTTCATTTAAAAGTGAAAGGTTTTAAATTCAACTTTCAAGTACGTAAAACGTTATATTTGTGTTGAGTTTGATATTTAATATTTAACCCTCTACTTCTATACTAGAGTAAGATATTGTTGTGTAAACTAAAAAGATGAAGGAAAAGAAAAACGAGTTATCTGTTAATGAACAAAAATGGTCTTAGTGGGATTCTAGCGAGGTCATTAACATGTCCTCAAAGCAAAGTCATAAATTAAAAAAACTCCCTTTTTGAGAATTGAATCATGCCTCTTAAACATTATTCGAACAATGAGAATCGTTAGGAAGAATACTGGTTTTATTCGAACAATGAGAATCGCTAGGAAGAATACTGGTTATGTATATACATATATATACACAAAGTTACACTTGGAAGAAATCAAATAGCATCAACCAGAAAATGAAGACAACAAGAAATTAAGAATAAGTACGTTATGTTACTTGTTGTTAGCCAAGAAAGAGAAATAGCTGCATTCACTGCAGTAGTGCAGTGTATGCTTCTTCCCTGTGAAAGCTTGGACCTTTACCTGCTCTTGTCCCTTTTGAGAGCCCTCTTCCCTGCTGTCCTTTAGCGCAACTTTTGGGTTTTCAATCCTGGGCCGGTTCACATTCGAACCAAACACAAGCTTCCCAGATTGTTGAACCAAACCAGAACCAGTTGATGCCGTAGAACCCTTGAATCCAGCAGAGGAAACTACAAGCACAACTGATTGTGGTAATTCCGGCTTTCCATGCAATCATCTTGCTGAACCAGTAAAGGGTATAATTTCACAATCTTTTTAGACGATTTTGCTCCTTCTTCTTCTTCTGAAGATCCCCTTTTTTAATTTTTTTTTTCTCAGGCTCTACAATCAAGCGGAGGCGCAAATCGACTTCAAAATCCATATCAATTAAGCTAATGGCGGATGAGGGTTCTGTTTTGATTATGTTGACGTGGTACTCCTTGTTATAAGGCACCACGACAGTGTCACCGGTGGTAAAACAAGAGTAGCCTCTCAAACTCTCTCCCAACATCGCCTTAGGGTATGTGATGTCGAGAAAGTCCTTGGTGTGCGGCTGCAACTTCACAAAGCTTCCCTTTTCAAGTCGTTTACTTTTGCCCTCCTCCTTCGGCTTCTCCAAGGCTGATTTCGGCATAGACCCGAATAATTGAGAGGGCTGCAACTGAACATCTGCAGTAAACTCATCAGTCAGTCATCTCTGACCACAAATTCATGCTCTTCATCAGATAATGCTCTCACATTACTGGATTCTGTCAAACTAAGATCAGCCAGTTTCTTCACAAGCTTCAAAGTTTGCTTTTTGTTTATCAAATTTTATTCTTCAGCTTCAGTCTCATCCTCTAAATCATTCATTATTTGCTACATTTTTTTTTCTCTTTCGGTACTCTTCTCTTGAAACTCTTCTCAAAGTTTCAGCATCAGTCTCAATTTGTTTCAGATTTTCAAACAAGTTATTCTCTCTTTGATCACGCAATTGTTCTTCTTCATCTTCTTATGCATTTGAGTTATTCTTGTCCAAAAATTTCCTCCGAACCTGTCTCACTTTCCCATCATCATCTTCTTCTTCCCTCCACATTCTCTTCCTCGGTTTCCGGCTCTGTTTCACCATTGGAAATCGAAAATTGATCCGATTTAGAGTTTGGAGCGGTGGATATGAAGGTTTAGTGGACAGATTATGATTTATACAGTGGAAATTGATAGGGTTTCCTTATCGAAGTAGGAAAGTAGAGCACAGACTTAGACAAATCATTTTAGAACAAGCAAAACCTGAATCTCGCTATGAAATTTGAAACCTTTAACGGGTGTCTCTATTTATTTGAATTATTTGCGACCGAACTTCCGATTTTATTATTTGATTTTTCTTGGCAAAGAATATTAATTTTTTTAAAAAAACCTAGCCAATAAACATTAGTGCATCGACACCCGATCAGAGTGCATCGACATTCAAGGAATAAAAAAACATTGATATGATTTGTTACTTAACTAATATTATGGTATAGTTGTATTCATTCATCTTCACTTATTAAGAGATTTAATACTTAGTGGTTAGCTCGTTGTGTAACTTGATCCAAAATTTCCCTCTCTAACAAAATTAGGATAATTATACACAAAAATAAATAATTTTTTTAAATTTGATAGTGTATATATATAGTTTAACAAATTAAATATGAATTCCCACTCATAATCTTTTAATAATATGTTACATTTTAAGTAACCATAGTTATGTAATTGGTAAGAACAAAAAACTTACAATATATAATTAAGTTAACAAATTGGATATGAGTTTGTAATTATGATTTGTAAAATCATTGTATTTAAAATTTTTAAGCATAAATTCATATCGAGATTAATTCAATCCATGTCCAATTGGTTTACAATCTTAATAATCTTATTTATATGCTTTTTCATTTGTAAGTAAGAGATTTTAAGTTCAATTTTTATAAATTACAATGGAATTATAATTATGTGGGGCTTAATATCTTGTGCCGTAGTCCAATTAGGATATAGTTGTATGAAATAAAAAATGAAGTAGGATGTGATCGTAAGAAATAAAAATGAACACTAAGGAGAGAGATGTCATATTGATACTGAAAAGTTGTCTCCAGATGGGATTCTAGGTGATTAACACATGTCCTCAAAGCAATTCATAAACTCAAAATTCTTACTTTCTGGTAATTGAATCATGCTTGAAGCATTATTCAAATAATGAGAATTATATTAGAAAAATTCATACGGAAGATCGGATACCGATTATGCGTATCGAGATTACAATAGGAACAAAATCAAATAACATCAAGAATCAGAAAAAGAAAGACTAAGATTCAACGTGTTCTCTCAGATAATGTTACTTGTTAACTGATAGGTCCTCAAATAAGCATTATTTTATATTATTTTGTACCCTTTATACTTAGCTTTTAATATTAAAATAATAAATAATTAGATAAAATAATTTATTTTGTGTTATTATTGTTTAAATAAATAAAGTTTGTAATTTGGAGTATTTTGGCGAAAGAATCGTCTCGATCGGAATTTTAACGAATAAATTATGGACGAATTTCGGTGAAATATTACTAAGTTAATTAATTAATTGATTTTTGCAGCCCAAAACAAGCCCAGCCCAACAGAAAAAAAAAAAGAAAAAAAAAGAAAAAAAGAAAAAGAAACCCAGCCCGCACGGCAGTGATCCAGCCCGCCAGGATCGTGCGGCCCAGCCCACTTCAGCACAACTCGCAGCCGGCCCAACAGCGACCCAAGATAGCCTTTCCAGTCCACTGCAGCCTGCTGCCGAACGCCAATCATCCACTTCGGCGCGCGCCTACCGAAGACACGCTCTGCAGTCTAGCGCATAGCTGCCGGCCACTGCCTCCCTTTCCAGCTCATACCTGCCGAAAAAGTCCCCTTTTTTCAGCTGTTTCTGACAGCCCATTTCCAGCAGCATTTCTTTTGTTTTTTTTACATCTTTTCCCCACAAACACCACCCAATCTCATCATTTCACTTTTTAATATTTTTATTATAACTTTTATTTGTTTTTTAGAGTATAATTAGTTTCCCCCCCCCCCCTATAAATAGGGGTTCAATTCTTGTATCTGGGAGTCCCCCATTAGTTTCATTCTTCCATTTCTTTCATTTTTCTTAGTTTAGTTCTTTTGTTTCTCTCTTTTGAGAGACATTTTTGGGGACCATTTTAACTTCTTGTAGATTTTCTTATTAATTAGCTTTCTTTTAATTGTTGTTCTTAATTTATGTTATTTTTATTTTTCTTAATTTCATTTCTTCTTTACTTTGTTATTGTGATATTTCTTTGAGATCTCTTAAATACATTTTTATGCTTTCCTTAAGAAATACCTAGGCCAAGTAATTCTAAGGCAATTCAAGAGTTTTAAGACCGAATTCCTCGTATTTCTTCTTCCATCTTCACAAGTTTCCTGCCGCTGTTCGGTGATTCTTGTGAAAATCCATGCTTCTCTACTTAAATTCTTGTTATTGTTATTGGTTTTACTTATAATTCAATATATGTGTTGGTATTTTCTTTCTAACATTTGTAAGTAAGAATGCAATCTCCATGTGTTTTACTTTTTGAGTTTCTTTTACTTCATATGTTTTAGTACTTAAACTTCAATTCGAAACTAAATGTTGATCCGCTGTTCGGGGCATTTAGAATAGAGTTGAAGAGATTTAATGTTTGATCGTTGTTCGGCGCATTAAATCACTTACTTAAGGTGGATCATATTGTAAGTAATAATCCGCTGTTCGGTGCATTTATAATATGAAAAATGTATGCATGTATTTGAGATAATTAAGGTATGATTTCGTGATTGGTTCAATATGAGCATGATGTTAGAGTGTTGGTAAAAATATGTGTTTGAAGAAAGTTCACTAGTACAAAAGTTAAAGTAGAAGTAAAATTAAGTATTTAATTATTTTTACTTGTTTTCTTTATTTTATATTTACAACTCTTTTCAAAACTCCCCTTTTCAATTCTTTATTCTTTATTCTTTTATTCTTTTATTCTTTTATTCTTTTTTATTCTTTATTCTTTTATTATTTTATTCTTCTATCCTTTTTATTCTTTATTCTTTTATTCTTTTATTCTTTTATTCTTCTTTTCTACTTTTAGTTTATTATTCTTTGATTCTTTCATCTCTTTATTCATCTATTCTTTAATTTATTAGTTCTTTGATGATTTAATTCTTTTATTATTTAATTCTTTTATTCATTATTCTTTTATTCATTTCCCACTAACACATTATTAATGTTCCCTAATTTCCCCGGTTAAGAACGATCCCTATTTACCAATACTACATCTACACAAAAAGGGTTTAAATTGCATAACACTCAGATTACATGTTTAATTTAATGCGTAGTTTGGGCGTAGTCAATTTTTGGCGCCGTTGCCGGGGAAATTGAAAATCATTTTTAATTTGTTAGTGCATGTATATAAATTGTGCATATTATACTTGTTTATAAATTTTACTTTTGTTAATATTATATTTGTTTATAACCCGTTAATATTATATTTGTTTATAACCTTACTTACTTGTTTATATTTTATTTATCCATCTTATTTTTGTTCTTATTATTTTTGTTTATAATGTTCATACTTTACTTATTCATAGTTTCTAATTTATACTTGTTCATAAATGTTCATAATTTTTTTTTTATATATTTGTTCATATTCAAATTGTTTATGTAAATTTAAAATTCTATCATACTTGTTCATAATTTAATTTAATTTGTACTTGTTATAAATGCATATTGTACATATTCATTTTTCCTTACTTTTAATTTATTTTATTTTTCTTTACACTTTCTAACTTTTTCTTTAATCCATTAACTTTAATTTTATTCCATAAACTTTTTCTTTATTCCTTTAACTTTAAATTTATTTCATTAACTTTTTATTCCACTAACTTTTTATTCCACTAACTTTTTATTCCATTAACTTTTATTCGATTAATTTTATTCATTAACTTTTTATTCCACTAACTTTTTATTCCATTAACTTTTATTCCATTAATTTTATTCATTAACTTTTTATTCCACTAACTTTTTATTCCACTAACTTTTTATTCCATTAACTTTTATTCCATTAATTTTATTCATTACTCTTTCCCACTAACACATTATTAATGTTCCCTAATTTCCCCGGTTAAGAACGATCCCTATTTACCAATACTACATCTACACAAAAAGGGTTTAAATTGCACAACACTCGAATTACGTGTTTAATTTACACTTATTTTATTCTTATGTAATTATTTATTTGGTTATGTCTTGATAAAATTTAAATTTAAATTTAAAAAAAATCAAAGTAAATAAAAAAAAAATTAAAAAAAAATCTTATCTTAGCTTTATGTTAGTGTTAATTCATACTTGTAAATAAATGTTGTATATATGTTACTTGTTACCTTTTATACTTGTTCATAAATTGTTCATAACTTTTATATTTTATAATATACATACATACTTGTTCATAATATACTTTCATTTATGTTTGTTTATAATTCTCTTACTTGTTATATTATTCTTGTTCATACTTGTACATAATGTTCATTCTTTTTAAATGTTCATAAATGCTTATAGTAATTATTCACTTTTCCTTATTTTTATTTTTATATTTTTTTTGTAAATAAAAAAAAGCATAAAATTCGTAAAAAAAAAATCTTCATTTATTTATTATTATTTTTTTAAAATTCCGAAAAAAAACATAAATTTTAAAAAATAATAAATTTAAATTTCTTATCTTCACTTTGTGTTAGTGTAAATCTCAATTGTTAAATAAATCTTATACTTATGTTAGTTTGTTAATGAGAAATTGTTTTGTAAATATCATTACTTGTAAATAAATTGTTCATACTTGTATAAATTGTTCATACGTAAATTGTCATGTTATATTTGTAAATTGTGCATAAAAAACATACTTGTAAATAGTTCTTGCATTCATGCATTAGTCTCAGCTATATGTAGATCACTTGTGTTTCAAAATTTAAATTTTGATCTTTATCGGCGAAGACTCTTTTGTTAACTCTCACCCACGGTGATTGTTAACACTTGAGTCATCTTAATTCCTCTGGAGTAAGAAATTTTCGAGGGTGATGTCTAGGACAAGAGACGGTACTCATAACGGGTTTTGGGTCTAAGAAATTAGCCCTGCCTCTTATGTGTATTCTTTCTAACCTGGTCACCTTTGAACTTGCCCAAACAGTTGAATTAATCCAAGATATTTACTTGGGCCGCACGGACGTATAAGTCTCCATTTAAACTTTGAGGCTATGTGAACCATATATATCTTTGACTTCCCTCGACATATAAATATTGTTTATATCTTAATTTACATTATTTGTCATGACAAAGTTAACTTGCATCTTTCATTCTAACTTGCATTTCATCTTTCATTTAACTTGCATTTTCACTTAACTTGCATATTTAGTTTAACTTGCATTGCACTCTTCTTCTAACTTACATCTTTAACTCACATTGCATCCTTAACTTTAATTTGCATATCTAACTTGCATTCTTAATTAACGTACATCTCTGACTAACTAACTTGCATCTCTGTCTAGGCTGGATGGGCGTTAAACTTCAAGCGCTTGTTGGGAGGCAACCCAATATGTTCCCGGGATGTGAAGGAGTCATCAATACAGATTTGCTATCCTCTACCCTTCACTCTCTTTTATTTTGTTTATTTAATGTTTTCCTATTATTTTCGTAAATCATCTTCCTTTACTTTGATTCTATGTTTAATTACTTCGTATTTTCCTACATTGAGGACAATGTAGAATTTAAGTGTGGGGGAATGGTTTACAATTTTAATTGTTCAAAAAAAAAATTGAAAAAAAAAATTATTAAAAAAAAAGGAAAAAAAAATGAAAAAAAAAATTGTTTTCTTGAATCTTTTTATTTTAACTTAGTGTTTTTATGAGTTTTAAGTTGCCATTTAACTTGTCAATGATATAAATGAACATAAATGAATATGTTATGGCCATAAAGATAATCACTACAACTTGAATTTGTTTGTTAATATTTTGTGATTAAGTGTTATAACTTGAAGATAATGCATGTAAATTGGCATATAAGCGAGCATGATAAGATAAGTATGAATCATATGAACCTTATGTGAGCTTTAGAACTTTATATACATCTTTGATGAGTGATTCATAAGTTCTTTGTTTAAATTGATATACATATGCCCCATAACTGCTTGTCATAGTTTTTAATGAACTCTAGAGTACTAGAACTTATTCTATGTGATTTTCAAAGCTTTTAAGTCAATAAACTCTCTGATTTTGGAAATGATTAAGGCATTAGGGTTAACACCACAAATTCAAACATCCATGTTCCCTATTTTGTGCGCATAAGTTGCGACCCCCTTAGTTTTAACCCTTTCGAGCCCACATTAAGCCTTTCTTTCATCACCATGATTATCTAAACACTTGAGCTTAGTATAGACATCCTTTACCCTTGTTCCAAGAACTCGGTTGAAGATATAAAGATTGTGTAAGGAGAAAATAATGATGTTGAAAAGACTTTTATGTGAATTATTTGGATTTACCGACTCAAACTTTGTTGTATTGTTGACACATGTTATTACCTTGATATAAAAAAAAAGAAAATATCAAAAAAAAAAAAGATGAGTCTCGATCAAGGTAATAAGGTTTGGTATTGTAATGTTTGAGTTAAGTCCCTTACATTTGTAAATCCGACACAAAGAATGACTATGAGGCCCAACATGATGAAATTAGGCCTATGTTCGAAGGGATGGATTATTGACATCATTGCACTAAGGTTGGGAAGCTATGATACGTTTTGGGAGTCTATTGAGTCTTGGAACGAATTGAGCACCACTTGTCCTATATTTTCCTTGCCTCTAAACTTAGCCCCATTACAACCTTTATAAAGACCTTATGATCCTTAAGATGGTAAATTTTGATTAGTGGAGTCAATCACTTGAGTAAGCTTATGGTTTTGGTTCATTTGTGCAAGTATGTTGAGGTGTTTGTTTGAAATTTTGCAAAAGTACTTCATTTCGATTATGTGAGTATTTCTCACATACTTTGAGTGCAAACACAAACCCTCACAAATTGAGTGAACTTATGAGTGCATATTCTTGTGAGTTGATTCACACTTGTTTTATTCATGTTGAGATCCATTTCACCATATTTACTCATTATCTTACTTGTTAAAACATTTTGTTACCATATATTAACTCTTGAATTCCATATGCCTAAACGCTTTAAGTGAAAATCTTTTATGCCATGATTGTAATAATGAAATATTGAGACAAATGGTTAAAGGTCACTTGTTTTGATTTTGTAGTTTAATTTTAGTATTTGCTAGGGACTAACAAAGTTTAAGTGTGGGGGTATTTGATAGGTCCTCAAATAAGCATTATTTTATATTATTTTGTACCCTTTATACTTAGCTTTTAATATTAAAATAATAAATAATTAGATAAAATAATTTATTTTGTGTTATTATTGTTTAAATAAATAAAGTTTGTAATTTGGAGTATTTTGGCGAAAGAATCGTCTCGATCGGAATTTTAACGAATAAATTATGGACGAATTTCGGTGAAATATTACTAAGTTAATTAATTAATTGATTTTTGCAGCCCAAAACAAGCCCAGCCCAACAGAAAAAAAAAAAGAAAAAAAAAAGAAAAAAAGAAAAAGAAACCCAGCCCGCACGGCAGTGATCCAGCCCGCCAGGATCGTGCGGCCCAGCCCACTTCAGCACAACTCGCAGCCGGCCCAACAGCGACCCAAGATAGCCTTTCCAGTCCACTGCAGCCTGCTGCCGAACGCCAATCATCCACTTCGGCGCGCGCCTACCGAAGACACGCTCTGCAGTCTAGCGCATAGCTGCCGGCCACTGCCTCCCTTTCCAGCTCATACCTGCCGAAAAAGTCCCCTTTTTTCAGCTGTTTCTGACAGCCCATTTCCAGCAGCATTTCTTTTGTTTTTTTTACATCTTTTCCCCACAAACACCACCCAATCTCATCATTTCACTTTTTAATATTTTTATTATAATTTTTATTTGTTTTTTAGAGTATAATTAGTTTCCCCCCCCCCCCTATAAATAGGGGTTCAATTCTTGTATCTGGGAGTCCCCCATTAGTTTCATTCTTCCATTTCTTTCATTTTTCTTAGTTTAGTTCTTTTGTTTCTCTCTTTTGAGAGACATTTTTGGGGACCATTTTAACTTCTTGTAGATTTTCTTATTAATTAGCTTTCTTTTAATTCTTGTTCTTAATTTATGTTATTTTTATTTTTCTTAATTTCATTTCTTCTTTACTTTGTTATTGTGATATTTCTTTGAGATCTCTTAAATACATTTTTATGCTTTCCTTAAGAAATACCTAGGCCAAGTAATTCTAAGGCAATTCAAGAGTTTTAAGACCGAATTCCTCGTATTTCTTCTTCCATCTTCACAAGTTTCCTGCCGCTGTTCGGTGATTCTTGTGAAAATCCATGCTTCTCTACTTAAATTCTTGTTATTGTTATTGGTTTTACTTATAATTCAATATATGTGTTGGTATTTTCTTTCTAACATTTGTAAGTAAGAATGCAATCTCCATGTGTTTTACTTTTTGAGTTTCTTTTACTTCATATGTTTTAGTACTTAAACTTCAATTCGAAACTAAATGTTGATCCGCTGTTCGGGGCATTTAGAATAGAGTTGAAGAGATTTAATGTTTGATCGTTGTTCGGCGCATTAAATCACTTACTTAAGGTGGATCATATTGTAAGTAATAATCCGCTGTTCGGTGCATTTATAATATGAAAAATGTATGCATGTATTTGAGATAATTAAGGTATGATTTCGTGATTGGTTCAATATGAGCATGATGTTAGAGTGTTGGTAAAAATATGTGTTTGAAGAAAGTTCACTAGTACAAAAGTTAAAGTAGAAGTAAAATTAAGTATTTAATTATTTTTACTTGTTTTCTTTATTTTATATTTACAACTCTTTTCAAAACTCCCCTTTTCAATTCTTTATTCTTTATTCTTTTATTCTTTTATTCTTTTATTCTTTTTTATTCTTTATTCTTTTATTATTTTATTCTTCTATCCTTTTTATTCTTTATTCTTTTATTCTTTTATTCTTTTATTCTTCTTTTCTACTTTTAGTTTATTATTCTTTGATTCTTTCATCTCTTTATTCATCTATTCTTTAATTTATTAGTTCTTTGATGATTTAATTCTTTTATTATTTAATTCTTTTATTCATTATTCTTTTATTCATTTCCCACTAACACATTATTAATGTTCCCTAATTTCCCCGGTTAAGAACGATCCCTATTTACCAATACTACATCTACACAAAAAGGATTTAAATTGCATAACACTCAGATTACATGTTTAATTTAATGCGTGGGCGTAGTCATTAACCAAGAAAGAGCAATAGCTACAGTCATTGCAGTGTATACTTCTTCCCTGTGAAAGCTTGCGCCTTTGGCTGTTCGTGTGCCTTCTCAGTGCAATCTTCCCTGCCGTTTTTCAGGGCAACTTTCTGGGTTTCAATCCCGGGCCGGTTCACATTCGAACCAAACACATGCTTCCCAGAATGTTGAACCGAACCAGACCCTGTTGATGCCTTAGAACCCTTGAATCCAGCAGAGGAAGCTGCAGCCGCAACTGATTGTGACGTCACTGCCGGGTTTCCATCCAATCGTCTTGCTGAGCCAGTAAAGGGAATAAATTTCGCAATCTTTTCAGACGGTTCTGCCCCTTCTTCTCTTGAAGATTCGCTCTTCTTGGGTTTTTTCTCTGGCTCTACATAATCAAGAGGAGGGGCAAAATCGACTTCGCAATCAGTATCAATTATGCTGACGGCAGAGGAGGGTTTTGTTTCGATTATGTTGATGAGGTACTCCTTGTTGTTATAAGGCACCGTCATGGTGTCGCCGGTGGTCAAGCAAGAGTAGCCCCTCAAAACCGTCTCCAAAACCGCCTTGGGGTTCGAAATGTCGAGAAAGTCCTTGGTGTGAGGCTGCAACTTCACAAAGTTTCCCTTTTCAAGTCTTTTATATTTCACTTGAACAAAACCGCCCTCTTCTAAACCCATGTGCTTCATCATCCAGGAAGGCAAATGAATCTGGCCCTCGTCGGCGACGAATTCGAGGACTCCGCAATGGGTAACTCTGCCGGGGCTGCTGAGCTGGAACAACATGGGGTATTCGACGCGTGAGTCGGAGACGAGGCGGTCGAGGGCTGAAAACGGCATTATGACCTTGTTGCCGTTTTCGAGATGGGGCTTGTTGAGTAAGGAGACGGGGTAACAGCGGTAAATCTGATCGAAGGACATTTTTACTGTTGAAGGAGGGCACTAGCTGGAGGTTTGGTGCTGCGGCTACTGCCTAAGGAAAAAGGTAAGTGATGGGGGGGGTGTGATTTGTGAAAACCAGTGGGCGGACTGTCGTATTTATAAGGTGTTAGTTACTCCGAAACATAATTCCATGAGGGAAAAAAAAATCCTTATCAGACTAGGAATATGACAACCAAACATTAAAAAAAAAAAAAGCAGTAAAATTGGATAACTTGAAAAAAATAAAATTTATTTGGGTTATTTACCCAAATACCCTATGAGGTTTTTTATGTTTTTACAAACACTTCCCACTGGTGATTATCAATTCAAACCTAATATTAATCTTAAATTTGACATTTTACGGTAATATTTTCAAAACTAAAATGATAAGGTATTCAAATAATCATAAGGACGTATTAGTATTTACATAACTTATATTGCATTTAATTAAAAAAAATTCATATTTTATGGATATTGTGTAATATTTTTGGAACCTAAAAGGGTGTTTTTGTAGGGTTAAAAACCTAAGAAAGTAGTTGTAAAAACACAAAAAACTTTACAGTGTGTTTGTATAAATAACTCATATTTATTTATCATCTGTTTTTACTTTTAGAGCTTCTTTAATTGTTATTTTTAAATGGTTTCTTTATTGAAGAACGAAAATAAATTTAGAAATTAAACAAAAGATAAAATTTAGGCGTTATAGTTAAAATGCACTTAAAATTGCAACTTTAATCTCACATTTCATTCAAAACACTTGTTTGTCTCACTTACACTTAAAACTCACCTTTTACACAAAAATTTGCATCAATTCCGTTAATGACATGTAATAATCGTCAATATCAAGGGCAATTCTATTATTTCAATGTCACAATGTTATGAATGAGGCATTAAATACACATGATACAGTAAACTGAGATTGACATGAATAAATTTGAAACTATTCATAACCTATCATAATTTTTCATGCTGGTCCCAATTTGAACCATCATGTGTATTTATTGCACGACTCGTAACCTCGTGCCCTGATATGACAAAATTATCCTTGATATTGACAATTATTGGATGGAATTAACGGAACTTGTACAAATTTTTATATGAAGGGTTTTGGATGGTAAGTGAGACAAATGAGCATTTTGGATACAAAATGAGATTAAAACTGCAGTTTTGAGTGCATTTCAACTAAAAAGCCTAAAATTTATAAGTTATGTATCAAATTCTTATTTTTGGATTCATAAACATTGATATTAGCAAATTTCTAGAGGAAAAAATGGAATTTAAATGAAATAAATTCAAATTCTAAATAAAATAGGAATTTATACACATCCATCCTAAAGTGTAAGTCCTTGTTCAATCCATTTTTAATTACCGAAATTTTTCTATACATGTATAGTAATCTACAATGTTAATTTCAGCTTAAAATCAGCTAAACTAAAAAAAAAAAAAACTAGTTATTCATATTTATTAAAATAATTGACATTTTTAATAAAAATCTTTATGATGATTCATGAATCCAATTGATACATATAAATACCAAAATAATCTCCAATTTGATTAAATTTTTATATAAAGGAATTTTTAGACAATACTTTAAAAACTCAATAGTAATGGCTACAACACTAGAGAAAATTCAATAATCAATAATAAGAGAAACGAGCACAACTATCTTAGCCCAAATGCAAGTATTGCCTTTTAAAAAAAAAAAAAAAGTAGTGACAGATTTGGTAAGACACAAGTTTTTCATCCAGGACTGGTAGATGGTCAGTGCTTTGTCCCAATTTACAGATTAGTTTGAAGGATCTCAAAGGGTCGGTGTTCATTGATATTACATGAAAATATTGTATACAACTTCACAGAAGTTATTGTTTGGTCTTTAATGATATTATTCTGCAGATATAAAGCCTGACATGGCCTGCAATTCTCCAATATGAACCCTGCAAATATCACACAGCCAAAGAGCCATTAAGCACATGATCAAAACAATCCTAACGTCAAAAATCAAGCTTTTACAAAAAAAAACCAAAAAAAAAAAACAATCCCATTCCCAAAGAAGACAGTTCGGAAAATCCCAATCAACAACGAAGGAACAGAGATTGCAGCCTTGACTTCCAATTATGAGAACAGATGTCAGAAACAACGGGAAACAGAGAAGAACCAAGTAACTGGAAACTCGCTGACTTATCTTTATCCACACCAAGCATCAGGATACACAAGGACAAATAGGCATAAGAATGCGCACATACGGCACCAAAACACCAGGTGAATACAATTTGAAAACATTTTGAAACTTCATAAACATGTGACTGTTTTCATGCCCTTGAAAAAAGAGGGATAAAGGGGATCCAATCTTGGAATAGGGATAAAGGAGGGCAGAATTAGGGGTGGTCTATAAAACTAAAATTAGAGACCCCACAAATAGGACGGAGGTTTGAACGGAAACCCATAGTGTACGCAGGATTAAGCCCAGAAAATTAGAGACCCCACAAATTATTCAAAAGTTGGTTTACAAATTATGATTGAAGAGAGTTTACCTTAGAGTTTAACCATAATTTTTCCAAGCGATTACTGCAGTTATGGACGAATCTCACTGCAATTTTCCATACCAGAGTCAAACCAACCTCTGATAGCCATCTTGGATCAATGTCAATGATAAACAAACACGAGGTTCATCTAGATTTGTAAGCATACATATAGCCTCGAAGTTTTCTTATCTCTTCCGATGACTCAATTAGCAGATGGTCAACGTACAGGGTGAGTCCTGCTCCACTGCAATTCCAGTGTACACAAAAAATCTTTATGAATAAATTCAAAGCCTCATGGAAAACATATGGACATGGATAACATGCCTTAGAGGTCCAAGTGGTAGCCAGATTACATCCCAGCGGAACCTTGGTAATCTGCAAAAGTATCAAATTTGTTCAGAACTAGTTGGTGCCTTAAAAAGTGAGGGAGCGAAACCTAAAAGCACAGCTGCTAGGAAATGAAAATCCACCATCTTGGGGATGTAATGAAGGATAAATGAGTAAATATATTCTTATTTTGATGCATTAATTTTTTGCTTTATATTTAGTCTGATCATTTTATTGTATTTCATTGCTAATGTTCTTAACCGCTGTGAGAGAATATTGGTTATCAGAAGAAACGTAAAATGCTGGTTATAGAAATTAGAGAGAATTAACTACAGTTGGAATGTGTTTTTGATAAATATACATACCTCAACATGTAATACAACCAGAACACTGCGAGTATAATGCCAGTAAAGAGTGAGTACCAAATCCATCTCCGATGATACTTTGAGTCATTAAGTAATCCTATGATTGCTGATGAACATGTTACAACAGCTAGCCAATCTGTTTAAAAATTTCATTATTTAGTTATCTCATTTCAGAATGATGTTACAAGACATCCATGTAAACATAGAAACGTCATGACAAGCTTGCTTCCCTCGGCGGTGAGAAGTTACAAAGTACCCCGAAGAACAGACATTGAGAAGAATAAATATACTATTACTACCTGTTCCCACAGGAATCTAATCCAAAAGGGTACATCTCATAGAGAGGTTACAGTTTCAAAACAGACCAGTGAAGGTACCACATGAAGAATTTGAAGGAACCAACAATTTGGAAAAGCACATGACTCGACTATCAACTAAAGATAAGTGTTGGTAAAAACCTGCGGATATAATCATCCATGAGTGCAAGTCCTCCATGAAGTAAGCATGATAACGCTGTTGATCGAGAACAAAAATATGACGTTTTATTGAGCAAACATAAACATAGCCACAAAATTTAAAATACAACAGTAGTTACCCATCTAAACTTCGTAGCATTAAAAATCTCATTTTGAATGTTAGAGCAATAACAAATAAAGAAAAAAATTCAACCTTTACGAAAGACAAGAAAGTACTATGTACCCTCAAAGGTCGAAAGTTCCATAAACACCGAAAATGAACTCATCTGACAACTAATTTTTACATTTGTCAACAGCAATGAGTTCTACCCAGTGAAATTGTCAAACTTAATGTTAGAATGGCTATCCTTCTGGTTAGCAATTGAAGATGCCACATATTCACTACTTGTACTAGATTAATAACAAGTATTAGTAAATACTGATCCCAATTTCAACCCAATGGCTTTTGAAGCAATAATGAAGATTTAATTGAATGAACACGCCCTTCGTCAACCATCTAGTGTTGATAACCCATAAAAAAGGTAATCCGTTCAGAGCCAAGAGAGAGCAAAATGCTTGATCTGGGTTTAATTAAGAGAAGGAAAATATACATACCAGTTCCCATGGAGACAAAACCTGCTGAAAGATTGAGTAAACAAGGAACGAAGCGAAACCAAACAGGAGTGATGCAAACAACATCTATCAAAAGAAGAACCAGCAAGAAATTAGTTCAAATTTGTAATGAAACAAAATCAAGTAAAATTGCATTGTTGGAAAGCACTGAAACATACCCTCCAGAAACGACTCTGCTGAGCTTGAATCTTCTCGAATGAAAGAACCAGCGCCTCTAGTTCTGTAAATTCGTCAACCCGGTAAAAAAATTGGATTAAACTTTCATCTTTATATCAGGCTTCAGCCGACAATCGTAGATAGAAAAGAGAGACCTTTGGTTTCCATGGGACGAGAATCGTTGAGACCAGGGTCGTCTCCCCGGGTAGGGAGAGAGAACTCCCCGTCCTGTGACTTTCTCAGTTTTCTCCCCAGCTTCTTCATCGCCGACGATTTTCAAATTGAGGTTTTTCCTTCGTGTTCTTTAACTGTTTGGCACTCGGGAAAATGGATGGGAAAATAGGACTATTTCGCGCAAATTAATTTATGTAGCATCAACACATGGATACAGATAGACTGTCCTGCGCCGTCCATTAAGTGGGTCCGATAAATGTGCCCGTCCGACGATGAGGAGGTAATAACTTCGAGTTTCTTTTCGCCCGCGGTTACATGAATTCATGAAAATAAAGTTTATATTAGAATTTTGGTGGAAGATATTTATGAAGAAGAGAAAAAGGTTTCACCAAATTACTCTCTGATATTGGCTTGAATAATGAATATCGGATTTGTTATTTTTTAGTTAAAAAATGACAATTATTTTTTTAGGATTAAATATGTGACTAGGTATTTTTTTATGATTAAATATGTGACAATTACTCTCTAATAGACTAACCAAAGTGTTTGGCATGAGTGGTGTGACACTTTTATTCCCTTAAGAGATATCTGGAGTTCGAGAATCCTTACTCTCGTATGGAGTCACTGCCTTGACCAGCACTTTATCCTTTACGGGCTTAACCGATGCGAGCGGGAATTAATTTAGGCGTGGTTACGGTTTATAAGTGTCACCCATTGCGATATAAGGGCCTACCCGGTACAAGTATAGATTTGTCTCGGCGTGGTTATGGCTTAAAAATGTTACAAAGCAACATTAATTTCTTACATTTTTTGTTAAGCTTTCAATCCGGCACAACATTAAGAAGGCCCATTCATTTCTATCTATTTGAGTCGATCATGTATGGTATGCTCTGTGAATGGCTTTGGTAGCTTGCTCTGTGATTGTGATTGGTTCATCCCATGTTTATAATGAGCTCTCTGTTGATTTCATTTTCTGTTAGGTAGGGTGTGTCTTGTTCATTTGTGGTGTACGTACTTGGATTTGGTATGAACGTGAAACGATTAAGTATGGATTTGGCATGTATGTGAAATAATTGTGGATTTAGTGTGATTTGAGATACATTATAATATTTGTGTCAAATTCCGAAACTGCTTGGCACTACAAGGAGCTAGCTACTAGTACTAGCTAGTGTGCTTTCATCATTCATTTGATTTGTGCAAAGAGTATAGAGTTTCATTTCTGGGGCTGTGTACCTACATTTATAGTTGCATTTGGCAAATAATAATTTATTAAGAAAACAATTAACCAAGAACTATATTAGCGCTATCAAGCTCTTATTATTGAAGGAGAAGAGTGCTTCTAGTGATTACTCAAAATTTAATATTCCAATTTTTTTTTACCATTAATAATCTTATTTTATTATCATTTTAAATTCTATTATATTTTATTATTATTAACATTTATAATTTTCCGAACATGGCATATATGAATTTTTTTTGTTCTGAGAAGAAGGTGTATATGACTATATATATATATTAAGAGACATAACATATAAAGTATGGTTGTTGCACAAAGAATTAGAAAGTTCCTAAAATAATTTTATAATATTTTTAATTAAAATTTAACTTGTATATTTTTTTAGAAGAATTTAACTTATAAATATTAAGTGTAGTTAGGGTTGCTCTTATGCTTTTACTAGGCTCTTGCGTGTACTAATTTGCTTTTTTAGCTTTTTTAAAAGTTAAAAAAAAAATTAACCTTGAATTTAAAAAAAAATGGAAATGGAAACAATACTTATATGTATCAATAATGCTATGGGGCACCAAGTGAAATCCTAAATCTTCTATCTTTGCACATGTGGCATACCATGTGACAATTGAGGTCTATCTTTTATTAATTTTTTAATTAATTATCTTAAATTTAAATAAACATAAACAATTAAAAATTAAACTTCATTAAAACCCTAAAATCCCCAACACTTCCGCGGAACTCCACCAACAAAATCACCACACAAAAAAAGAACGGTGTCGACCTCCATCAAGATAGGATTTTAATTTTGTTAATTTTAATCTTTAATTGTTTATGTTTGATTTTTAATTTGAAATAATTAATAAAAAATTAAAAAAAAGATGTTGTTGGTTGTCACATCGGAGCCACATATATTGAGATAAAAGATTTGGAATTTTACTTGATGTCTATAATAATACTATTTGGACATACTAAATTGACCACATTTAGTAATCATGTTGATGTGTCAATAAATGAATGGTTTAATATAAATATAAAATAATTGAACTTATTAAAAAAATCATTAATTTATTGTCATATCAACATGATCACTAAATATGGTCAATTTAGTATTTTTAAAAAAAAATTATGGAAGTCTCGGTATCTCTTCAATCGAACTCAATTTCTGATGAATATTTTTGGTCGCCTATTTAACTTATGAAAATGACTAACGGTCTACTTGCCCCACTAAAAAGTTTCTTCTTAAAAGGGACTATGAATGGGTAGAACAATTGATAAGAGTTTTTATCAAAAATTGAACTTTTAAATTTATAATTGTCACAAATATAAAAGTTCCAATAATGCATGACACTGGCACTAATATGAACCTTGGAGTCCAAGCAAGAGCAACTATGGAGTTTTAGCCCATCTGTTTTCTTAGACATAAAGAATGAAAAGAGCAGTTGCCTGGGAAGGGAGAACAATCGACTCAAATTTGGTGGTCTTAACAGCGAAAAGATATTTAGAATTTGGGTTAGCATTCATTCCTTCATTCTAATCAAACATATATGAAAATTGAAAAAAGAAATAAATCGAATCCATTCAAAGCACATAGCTCTCATCACAGGCAAAATTTGAATCCAAAGTTCCAAATATAGAAGAATATCGTGTCTGAAAAATCAAATCTACAAATCTTTGTTTGACAATAGTTTCTACTCGATCTCTACCTAGAACTACAAGAATCCACTAATCTACTTACCTTGAGCTCCTTACATGCCATCAGTCTGTCATATGCAATTAGTAAAAATCATATATATAATGTCAGCATTATACACTTAAATGTCATGTTTTTATACCTGTCAATAATTGAAAAAGCAAATCAACAGGAGACATGAAGAAGATTCAATTTTTTTTCTTACCACTTCAGTAGAGACTGTAGAACTAGACTTCCTGCAGTAGACAATGACTGCCTTTATGTTTTCATCGCGCTCATCGGCATTCATTGTAGAATAATACTCAGCAGGATGATTCTGTACCTGTGGCACATTGCCTCTCGTACTGGTCGAGGGTTGTCTGTGTTTTTTCCGATGAAGCCTTGGCTTGATGAAACATGTCCAAAACCGGACCACAATGTTCCGAAATTTTGTTCCTTGCTGATTATTATGGGTTCGCAAGCCATGGGGGTTGAAGTAAGAGGGAGAAGAAAAGCCACTTCGGGAAACACAGGGTGATTGATGAAATCTTGCTGGTGGAGAAACATAAAGAGATTGATGAAATGGTAGTGGTGTAGAAATATAGGGCGATTGACGAAGTGCTGGTGGTGTATAAATATATGTATTTGGTGAGGGAATTGGTGATGAATAAGAAGTATAGTTTGGAGTTTTAGGCTTAGAGGGTGGTGATGCGAAGCCATCAATGGGCTCCAAAACCCAACAATCACCAGTATTATCAAACTTCAACTCTAAACTCTTCTCCATCGTCGGATACGCTCAATAATCTCTCGTCTCTTCTCTTAAAGTTTATGGTGATTTTTCTGTGTGGTTTTTCTGTTTTATCTGTTTACAATTACAGAGGGTGAAGTGGTTCATTTGAGGACCTTTTTTAATTAGCTGCACGATAGGGGAATCTTTGATTAGCAGGAAAGGAAGGGAAAAGGGAGGAGTTTTTGGTTAATTGCAATTACAATGGACTTAATTGATGCTTAATTGATGATTTTTCCTTTTTTGTCTTCAGAGCACTTTACTTGCCATGATGTGCTTGATTTAGAAAACAGCTCAAAGAGCTATTTAGATTTGATTGATATATTTTGATTTTGTTTTCTAAATCTAGTGTTCCCGACAGATTCTTACTTAGAGATTCTTATGAAAACTTGCAACCTTAATCATGGAAACCCAAAAAATGACATTAGTTCAGCATTTGAAGAGTAAATCTCCGGCATATATTGAACAAAGTTGAAAATTCCAAGGATAATAAATAGATATAATGCTAGAAAAAAACAGTCAAATATGTTTATCCGATAAATAACCAAACTTAGAAAAGAAGAAAACAATACTTTACGTGTAGTCACGGCCTCGTTATGCGGGAGGATCTCAAATTCAACTCTCATGGTGGACACCCCTATGACCGAGCTCAAGATTACCATGCCCCACGTGGCCGTGGTAATCGTGGTCTAGGTCCACGTGGTGGATATCACGCTTCTCCTGGTCCGCGTGCTCAAAACGAGAGAAACCCTGGTCCGGCCCGTCGCCACCAGAATCAAAATCCACCTGACATATCTTATAAATGTGGAGGTCGCGATCACTAGTCCCGCACATGTCGTGCCTCAGCACAAGTTATTGCCCAGTACCATGCTAGACGTGGTACTCGAGAGACTAATTTTGCTGCAGGACCAGTCCCCGCTGATACCACCCTTGCCATTACTGATTTTCAGACTGCAGCTGGACATGATGAGGATTGAATTATTTGCATAAACATGGATATGATCGACGTTTGTGCCATTTTTTATGGATATTGTTTTTTTTATATTACTATTTCTTAATATTGTCTGGTGATTTATATTTGTTTTGGACTTATTTTGTTATTTGCTCGAATATTATTTAATCTATTTATTCATTTTTAATAAATGTGATTATTAATTAATTTAATTATATTGCTGGTTAGGCATGTCAAATGGTGAAGTTTGTTGTCTAGCCGACCGTGCTACTACGCACACTATCCTCCGTGATATGATATTTTTTACAAACTTAATACCTAACCACACCCATGTGACAACTATTTCTGGCAAATCAAATTTGATTGAAGGTTCCAGAAGAGCCCAATTTATGTTATCCAATGGTACCGTATTTACTATTGCTGAAGCCTTATACTCCCCACGTTCCAACAGAACGTTATTGAGTTTTAAGGATATTCGAGCTAATGATTATCATGTTGAAACCACAAAAGAAAAGAATTTGAAATATCTTTGCATAACCTCCAATTTGTATGGCCGGAAGCATACATTGGAGAAATTGAAATGCCTCAGTAGTGGACTCTACATGACCACTATTCGAATCATTGAGGCAAATCACATAGCTAGCCGGAAGCTACCTAACACTAACAACTACTTATTATGGCATGACCAATTGGGACATCCAATTCAAGGTATGATGCGCCGTATCCTCAATACATCACACGGGCATCCCCTTACAAATAAAGACTCTGTGTTTAGTGAAACACTATGCCAAGCTTGCTTCTTGGGAAAATTGAACACTAGACCATCATATGCAAAGATCGATAAAGACTCTGTTCCTTTCTTGTACAGAATACAAGGGGATATTTGTGGACCCATCCAACCACCATGCGGACCATTTAAATATTTCATGGTGTTGGTTGATGCATCGACGAGGTGGTCCTATGTGATCCTATTGTCCACACGCAATGCTGAGTTTGTTAAACTCTTTGCTCAAATCATTAAATTAAGGGCCCACCATTCGGATTATCATATAAAGTCCATCAGACTTGAAAATGCCGGTGAGTTTACATCGAAATCTTTCGATGATTATTGCATGTCCCTTTGGATTGATGTTGAACATCCAGTTGCCCATGTTCACACCCAGAATGGTCTCGCATAAGCATTCATTAAATGATTACAAATGATTGCACGAACCTTGGTTATGCGCACCAAGCTCCCAATTTCTGTGTGGGGCTATGCAATTTTGCATGGAGTTATGTTGGTCCGATTGAGGCCCACTGCCACCCAACCCTATTTCGTGTTACAGCTGGTAACTGGGTACGTGACACGACCCACCCCCAATCCCTCAGGATTAAGGGCTAAGTCATGCTCCCGTCTAACTTACGCATGACACGAAGGCTAAACCGACGTCTAACCTCCATGTAACACGTAATCTAGGCAAGGGATTCCCAAACAAACCGTCCAAAAACTTCCGGACTTCCCAGAGCGCGCAGAATCTACTGTGGATCGCGTGTGTGATGTCTCCATCTCTCGAACAACAGTCTGCACCACAACAACCTGGAGGGTATCGGAAAATAGGAAAAGACTGTGAGTGGACAAAAATAAATAGTACGTTCAGAAAACAGGTTATAAGAAATTACATTTATACCCTCCATTTAAAAACCAACGCATGCATATAAAACGCATTTCATAAAACCATTCCATATCCGAGATAAGAAAACCATTATTGAAAACAGGATCATTTCCTTTTCTCAACTCCGTAATTCAAATTCAGGGTCTCAGCCCAAAATCATAAATCCTCATCAAGTACGGGAACTCGACCCAAAACTCATCAAATCCAAATTATCTGGGTCATTGCCCAAAACATCTGAAAACCAGTGAAAAACATCAATCAATCAAATTGCTGGATCTTAAGTGCGCCCGAGTTTTTAAACTCAAAACACATGCGCATAATCAGGCCTTCCCGGGATACCAACGAGTCTTTAAACTCAAAACACAATCAACATGCCTCGAGGGATATCACAATAACCGAGTCTTTAAACTCAAAACATATACCAAGTCTTTAAACTCAAAACATATCAATCCAGGGCCTTCCCCCGTCAATCAACCGAGTCTTTAAACTTAAAACCAGATCCAGCCGGTTTTTTTTTCGGGTCTTTAAATCCAAAGCCATTTTTCAATCAAGTGAAAACCATAGAAAATCCATATCTGAACTCGTAATAATGATTCCGTAAGCCGGCATCCGGAACCACCATCCCTAACCCAAATCCAAAATTTATCTTTCAAGTTTCAAAACCGAATCAAGAATCATCTTCTCAAAATCCGATTCCAAAACTGAAATCTCGTTTGTCAAAATCACATGAACAGGGCTTCGAGCCCAAAATCACTTTCCAAAATCCATTATAAAACATTGAAATCAAATCATATTTTCAATCCCAAAATCAAATCATCAAAAACCATCATCAAACCATAGTAAAAAACTATATCTCGTAAAACGTGCACTTTCGTAAATATCTCGAAATACGTACAAAATTATAAATCACCAAGATCAAATCATAAACATAGAAATCGCATATAGAAAACATATAAAAACATATATACATGCATCATAAGTTCGAAAGCAAAGTCCACTCACAGACTATTAGCGTAGCCGCCTCGATACGCGTGCAATTTCGCTTTTTCAGCTAATCCACTATCACCTGCTTTCCCGAACCTGTCCAAATCCCATAATAAAGTCACTACCTACTTCATAAAGCTTATACCAAAGCCCCGTAATTTTCCCGAATTTTTAACTATTTTTAAACGAGCTCTAAAACCTTCGGACATCCCGAAACATGTCGAAACGATGTCTGATCGACTCGAAACTAGTCTTAAAATGTTCGTTACATCGAATACTTTAAAAATCGTGTTGGAAACTTCCCCAAACTAGGCTTCACGTGCCGCCCAAAAGGGCTGCGCGTGAGGCCCACGCGCCACACTATTCATCGTCTTCAACCTCTCGCTGGACCGGTTCAGACCGGTTCGAACTTGCCCGGTCCAACCGAACTGGCGAGGGCGGTTTTGTGCCCAAATTCAGTCCAATTCCAACCCGTTTTCATCCATTAGAGTCGTCCCCTCGTTTCTCAATGAATTACAATTTCAAAACTGAGGAATAGGGACTGGAATTTACCTCCTCGAGCATCCTTCAAACCGCCATCTTCCTCCTCTGTGTTCTTGCATCTCCGGCCATCTCAGGCCTTCCTTCCAAGCCTAACAAGATCCTAACAACATCCAAAACCTTTCCTGATTAACCAATTTCAATGAAAACCAGCAAAACGCGAATTGCCATTTTCAAATTAAAACTCACCCTTTTTCGGGTTTCACAACTATCGGCCACGACAAGCTTCAAAACCCGACTTGATCCACTCGTAGCAACCTCTAGAACTTCATCCCAATAATTAATTAGCTCATTAACCACTAAAACAGACTAATAAAAATCGAGCTAAAGCCAATTGTCACGGTTCTTACCTCCTAGCTTCCTCCACCGTGCACGTCGGCCCTCTGTGGTGGTACCATCCCAACCAAAGTACCCCCAAACTTCCGAACTTCATAACTTTCTCTTCGGATGTCGGAATCGAACGTGCCACCTGTCTATGAACTCGACGTCCCGAACTACATCACAGTTATCGGCCAACGTCCGTTCGACCTGCTAAACAAAAAGTCAACGTTTGACCACACTATTCATAAGGGTAAAATCGTCATTTCGCACCGTCCGTCCGAGACCATCCAACTAATCACTAATTATCTTCACTAATCCATCATTAACCACTAATCTAATCCTGATTTCCGGGACGGGTCGTTACAGTACGAACCTGATGTTTCGCACTTACGCGTTTTTTGGTGTGTAGTCTACGTGCCAATTGCGCCGCCACAACGTACAAAAATGGGACCTCAACGCCGGAGGGGCATCTATGTCGGCTATGAATCCCCCTCCATTATACGCTATTTAGAGCCCTTGATAGGCGATCTCTTTACAGCTCGTTTTGCGGATTGTCACTTCGATGAGACAGTCTTCCCGCCATTAAGGGGAGATAAGAACGCCAACGTTCCTGAAGAATGACGTGAATTGACGTGGAATGTCTCCACTATATCTCATCTTGATCCCCGAACCGCACAAAGTGAGAATGAAGTGCGGAGAATTATAAATCTACAGAGTGTAGCAAATAATATGCCAGATGCTTTCTCTGATCTAGCTAAAGTGATGAGATCGCATATACATGCTGCAAACGTGCCTGCAAGGATAGACGTCCCCGTAGGACGTGTCATCCCAGATGGACGGGTCGTCCCAGATGGACGAAGTATGGCCATGGCGGCTAACCAGTCATATGTCCCTGCCCAGAAGCGAGGTAGACCAATAGGTTCGAAAGATTCTCATCCCCGGAAGAGGACAAATTTGGCACAATTGAATCCCTTGGATATCATTATATCATCTTATCTATCTCATGAGATAATTTCGGATTATGGGTCTGTCTTAGAAGAGACGACGTTGGGGGACGCCTCAACGTCTGAACCCACTCCCGATAATAGAGAGATCTCGGTAAACTATGCATGCTTAAATGAGATATGGAATCGGAATGATATTATCATCGATGATATATTTGTATTCGCAGTAGCTACTGAAATAATAACTAGTGATGATATCGAACCTCGCTCCGTTGATGAATGCCAACGTAGAGAAGACTGGCCAAAATGGAAAAAAGCAATTCAGGTCAAACTTGATTCCTTAACAAAAAGAAAAGTGTTCGGACTTGTAGCTCCCACACCTCCCCATGTTAAGCCTGTAGGCTTTAAATGGGTATTTGTAAGGAAGCGTAATGAGAAAAATAAGATTGTGAGATGCAAAGCTCGTTTAGTGGCCCAAGGATTTTCCCAACGCCCTGGAATTGATTACGAGGAGACGTATTCTCCCGTAATGGACATTATAACGTTCTGCTACCTTATCAGTTTGGTAGTTTCCGAAAAACTGAGTATGCAGCTTTTAGATGTGGTCACAACTTATCTCTATGAGGATCTAGATACAGAGATATATATGAAAGCTCCTGAAGGACTTAAAATATCTAATGCAAATAGTTCCAGACCACGGAACACGCTCTCCATTCGTTTGAGGCGTTCACTTTATGGATTGAAACAATCCGGACGGATGTGGTATAACCGTCTAAGTGAATATTTGATTAGATTGGGATATGTGAATAATGAATTATGTCCATGCGTGTTTATTAAGAAAACAAGTTCCGTGTTCGCTATAGTGGCAGTTTATGTCGATGACATGAATCTGATTGGTACTCCTGAAGAGATCCAAGAAACCGCTAAGCACCTGAAGTTAGAATTTGAAATGAAAGATCTTGGGAGAACACACTTCTGTCTCGGCCTAGAGCTCGAGCACCGTACAGATGGAATTTTGGTCCATCAATCGAATTACATCCAAAAGATGTTGAGACGTTTTAATGAGGATAAAACGAAACCTTCAAGCACGCCCATGATCGTCCGAAGTCTAGATCCTAATAAGGACCTGTTTCGTCCAACAGATGACAACGAAGAGATATTGACACCAGAAGTGTCATATCTAAGTGCAATAGGTGCATTATTGTACTTGGCTCAATGCACTAGACCAGACATTTCATTCACTGTAAACTTGCTAGCTAGATTTAGCTTTGTGCCAACATGCCGCCACTAGTATGGCATAAAAGCCATCTTCTGATACCTTAGAGGTACAATGGATATGGGGTTATTCTATCCCTATGCATCGAGGAATGAATCAAACCCCCTTGGTCCTCGAAATGATGCACGCCTCGTTGAGTATGCTGATGCAGGTTACCTATCAGACCCACACAAGGCACGTTCCCAATCCGGTTATATCTTTACTATTGGGAACACAGCAATATCTTGGAGGTCTACGAAACAGACCCTTATTGCTACGTCTTCGAATCATGCAGGGATTTTAGCCCTGCACGAAGCAGTTCGTGAATGCATATGGCTAAGAGCCATTACTGGGCATATTCGAAGTACCTATGGACTGAATTCCACCCATAATGAACCGACAGTTATCTACAAAGATAATGCTGCCTACATAAAGCAGATGAAGACCGGTTTCATTAAAGGAGACAACACCAAACATATTGCACCAAAGTTCTTGTTTAACCAACAACAGCAAGAACAACGGAAGATTGAGATCAAGCCAATACGATCTCAAGATAATCATGCAAACTTATTCACCAAGTCATTACCAAAAGCCACATTCCAGCAACATGTGCGAGGTATTGGTTTACGTAGACTGACTGATCTACCTAATCTATAGTTTTCAGGGGGAATCAAGATCAAGGAGAGTATCCTGAAGTATACCAAGTATCCCGAAGTATACTCACATGATCATCGTGTACTCTTTTGTCCTACGACTAGGGTTATTTTGTCTCATTGGGTTTTGTTACCTGGCTAGGTTTTAATGAGGCACATTTTGGTATGATCACCCCGCTAACAATGCATCCTCAAGATGCTATGATTTGACTCATATGCATTTGCACATCTTTTCCCTTCGCCCATGGGTTTTTCCCACTGGGTTTACCTGACAAGGTTTTTGTGGAGCAACACTAATACATTTTATCTCAAAGGCGGACTATCTACCCGTATTCCAGAAGAGACGACATCAGCTACATTAGAAGATTCCGATGTAATCACCTACATGCACGTTGCACTCTTTTTACTTCGACCAGGGTTATTTTTGCCCCATAGGGTTTTTATTACCTGGCAAGGTTTTAACGAGACAACATATAAATGCGTAGCCAAGCCATACCATTACATGGAATATCCAAAGGGGAGTGTTGTAAATAGTTAAATAGTTATGTCTATTATGTAATAGGTACTAGGGGTAGTTTTGTCCTTTTGTATTCATTAATTATCCCTCCTTATATAAGGGATAATTATCTTTGTAAATCCTAATGACCTCATAATAATCAGACGTACTATTTCCATCTCCCAGCCTCTCCATATTCTCTCTACAATCTCTTCCTCCTCAAATCCTTCACAACAATAATTATAATATATCTATATAAGCAGAAATTAAGCAGAGCTCTAAATATCAATTCTAGCACTTCAAAATTCATCATGAAGGTTCAGTTTCGGTGAAGTAGACTCAGGTTGATTTTCCAGGAGTTACCTTGTGTGCTAATGATGCATGCAATGGTGCTCCATATGGAAGAACATCTTCGTTTACTGTGTACTTCGGGGAATGTCCTCTTTCCACAATTCCTTGAGACGATCATTCCTCGTGCCAAGAAGGAAATAGTATCCCGGAATTGCTTCTTGATAAAATGAGAAGTCTCCTGCAGCCATAGTCAGTTGCGTCTCCACAATGTTCTGAGCACCCAGTAGATCTCCTGCACCAATTCGGCCATGCAGATGTTTGTCGTTGATGGCAACGGGGTCTGGAATGATACTGAACTTTCCAATTGTAACAACCTGCAAGTTATGCGTTCATTTAACTAAATCAATATGAACATATCTAACATTTAAAATTTGACTCGGAAGTCCCCCATTTGCATGACGCACGAAAGACTTGACAAAGAAACTGAGGGGGAGGGAGGAGGACCGACCTGCGAATCCAAGGGGTCAGCTTCGAGTGAAACAAGGTGTTGCAGAGGAACGACGACACTGGAAGCAGCCAAGGTTGGGTCAGTTGAGTGCTGTGGCCTGGCAGCATGACCGCCCTTCCTGGTTATTACTGCCTCAAAAGCACCTTCCAGCAAACATTGGGCCAGACCTAGAGGCCACTGAACTGAAAGGGTGGTCTTCAGAAACATGCAAAGCAAAGATGGCAGCAACATGCTCCAACGCCCCGGCATCTAACATTTTCTTTCCTCCTCTGTATCCTCTTTCAGTTGGTTGGAAAACAAGAACAACTGATCCCTGTAAGAAACATAAGTACTAAAGCTGAATGTACATATCATCAATGCTAATTTTCGAACTTATTATGCTAATAAGCTACTTAGAGAATGCACACACACTTCGAATCCAGCCTAGAAATTGCCATATCAACCTTATGTTCGAGGTTATTTAACTAACTCAGCCCATAAAATTCACCAGTAAAAAGAAGAAAACGAACCAACTCATGCACCATGAAATTGGTATCTGAAAATAATATATTTACAGTTATTTGACGATGATAAACCTCTAATTCGTGGCGATGCTCTTGAAGTATCATTGCAGCACCAAGAAGCGTGGCAACATGAGCATCATGTCCACAAGTATGCACCTTCCCTGGAGCTTTACTCTTGTGCTCCCACTCCACATTCTCCTGTATCAGAAGAAAACCCAATCTTTTCATACAATCACAAAATCATACAGCAGTCAAATAAGAAACAAAAACTAAGTTTATGAAGCTTCAAATCTATAGTGAACCTGTATTGGAAGCGCATCCATATCTGCTCTGATGGCAACAAAAGGCGGCTCACCAGCCCCAACAAAGCCGACGACACCAGTTTCAGCCAATGGGTATTCGTAAGGGATGCCCATCAGGTCAAGTTCAGCCCTGATGTGCTTACTAGTCTCCCATTTCCACATAACAAAGTTCTGGGTTTTCATGTATTTTTCTTCTAACACTCACCATACCATCAAAAAGCTCCTGCCTTGTTAGCAGATTCGAAGAACTTCACTGGGATTCGAGCCAACGATTCTGGGCTCAAAGAATGGCTTGAAGAAATGAGAAACGGCAGAGGCACACTGAGTGCGAAAATCAAAGAGTCCCATTTGGGCAGAGCCATTGCTTACAAGACTGACCTTGTAAACCTTTTGATCCAATAATTGGCGAGTATGAGGTGGCGCTCTCAGAAGGGTAACAACCCAAAAAAAAACAAAAACAAAAACAAAAACCGACAAAAGCTATAAAGAACCAAAACAAATAAAGCTACAAAGACTTGTGGACGATATGCGTCACTCAATGGTCACATTGTCTGTGTCAATTCAAGGGCATTTAAACACTTCTATAAAGAGCATTTAAAGGACCACAACATTCATAAAATACATCATCCTGTAATCATTTTAAGTTTTAACCTTATTTGGAATAGCAACAGTTTAGCAGACATTAGGTGTACAAAGTCAGCATCACATTTGGATGATTCAAGCATCAAATTCACATAGCTCAAAACTGCAGTGGTTTTTACATGAGTAAAGCCCTAAATATCAATCCTACACCTACCACTTCACAATTCATCATGAAAGTTCGGGTTTGGCGAAGTAGATTTGGGTTGATTTTCCAGGAGGTACCTTGTGGCCAACGATGCATGTAATGCTGCTCCATATGGAAGAACCTCTTCATTTACTCTAAAGTATGGCGAATGCCCCGAGTTCAACTTTCCTTGAGACTCATTCTTCATACCGACAAAGTAGAAGTATCCTGGAATTACTTCTTGGTAAAATGAGAAGTCTTCTGAACCCATCAGTGGTTGCCTCTCCAATATGTTCTGAGGGCCTAACAAATCCCCTGCAACATTTCGGAAGTGTTCGTGCAGATCTTTGTCGTTAACAACCACAGGGTAAAAGGGTTTTTCATTTTCATTGAATAGGACAGTTGCATTGCACCTCTGTACACTAGCTTGTCTAGTGATAACCTGAAATTTTCATAATGAATCAACATTAATAACGCGACAGACAACGTAAAGGAAGTGAATAAGTTAGCATAGGATATTTCTTTACTTCAGCACTCAGGATGCAGGTAGGGGAAGGAATCAAAACCGGTAGAAGCATACCTCTTCAATTCTTTGTTTAAGGTGGATAAAGCTTTCCTTTGAAAATGCCCTGAAAGTGCCACCAATTGTAACTGAATCTGGTATTACATTGAAAGCACCACCTCCTTGGAACTTTCCAATAGAAACAACCTGCAAAGATACGCTTTCATGTAACTGAATGGGGCGAGAATACTAAGTCCATTTCACATTGTTCCTTTCATGCGGGTCTAACAAGCATATGAACAAGTTGTAAACATTTAACTCATTTTAGGGTGAGTGAGCGGCACCATATGGGAAATAAATTATTTCATTACTTTCAATACTAGAAAGAAAAAATTGATCTAGGGTAGAAATTTTTAACTTGAAAATCAAAAAGAAAATTAAAAGAAATAAAGAAATAACAGGAACAAAAATGGATTACAAATCATAATGAGTTGAAAAGGAAAATGGTACAACATAAAACTGGAAGGTGTGAGAGAGAACCTGCGAATCCAAGGGGTTTGCTTCACGTGAAACAAGATGTTGGAGACTAACGATCACATTAGAAGCAGCCAAGATTGGGTCTATTGTGTGCTGTGGTATGGCAGCATGACCCCCCTTCCCACTTATTAAAGCCTCAAAAAAGCCATTTGCAGCCATAAAAGGGCCAGACCTGGAGGCAACTGAACCAATGGAATAATCAGAAGCCACGTGCAACCCAAAGATGACACTAATATGCTCCAATGCCCCTGCTTCTACCATATTCTTTGCTCCTCCACCTCCTTCCTCAGCTGGTTGGAAAACAAGAACAACTGTTCCCTATAAGAAACATAAGACATACGTCAGGAACCTTTCTTCTGGAGATAGATAGATATATTCCATTTGACGCTAATCAGATGACAGAAGTAGGAAGTTATACAATGGCATTTTTAATAATAGGATGAATAAGATCCCCAAATAAAGGAAACATTAGCCAGCAAGCAACTTCTCACATGCATAATGCAAAATGATTACACCTGAGAAAATGCCACATTCAAGTGCATGTTCAAATGATTGACAATCCAATTAAGAACGCAATTCTTGCACAGAGAAGTTTAAAAAACAATATTAGCGTTGATGCTAAGTGACAATAAGCCTACTTAGAGAATGTGACGTAGCACAGTTCCAAAAACTAGGTAATAGCAAATTAGCGGAAGCAAACTTTAGGAAAACAAGCATAAAATTTAAAAGATAGGTCTGGATTCACTCCAGGGGCTTCACACCCGAAATTAGCTTCACGCCAAAATTTGGTTTCGCACAAGATAGTCTGGATTCACTCCAGGGGCTTCACACCCGAAATTGGTTTCACACCAAAATAATCCTTTCACAGGAAAATATACTCAAACTTTTATTCATAAAATCATCTCCTCTCCATTGAATACAATGGGGTATTTATAGGGTTTTAAAAAAAAACTAGAAATCCTAATTAAAACTGGAATTGAAAAGAACATCCTAATCCCATTAGAAAATGGAAACATGCCTACTCCTAATTAAAATAGAAAACAGAAAATAAACTAATCCTAATAGAACATGAAAACATGTCTACTCCTAATTAAAACAGAAAACAGAAAAATACTAAAACCCTAAATGCCTAAAGACTAAACTGCCCTTGACCATTCCACAACAGAATGAGCACACTTTGATAGTATGCTCGATTCGGCTACTCTAAAATTGTTAATATCACCATGATTCCTCCCTCCTTATCATGTTATCTATCCAAGTAAACTTTAGGAAAGCTAACCAAACCTTTAATGTGTAAACACATAATATCCAGCCAAGAAATTTAACATGCATGAGGATGAATAATCTCAATCATTTAAACTTTATGCTTCTATACCGGGATCATCCAGGCAGGGACACATTTATAATGCCCCGTTTTGTTGAGCTTTAAGTAACACCCGAGATGAATCTGGAACTATTTTTTCTCATCTAAAATGACCCTATGTATAAAAAATCCATGTCAACAAGATTATGCAACAAATTGAACCCATAAAAGTAACCAGTAAAATGAAATCAACACATGCAAACCAAAAAAAAAAAAAAAAAAAAAACCAATTTTACAATGGAATTGATCAATCTGCAAATATTACTGAAATTCATTTCAGTCATCCTAAAAAGAAGATTAAGGGAACCTGTAATTCGTGCCGATGCTCCTGAAGTATCTTTGCAGCACCAAGAAGCATGGCGATATGAGCATCATGTCCACATGCATGCATCTTCCCAGGAACTTTGCTCTTGTGCTCCCACTCCACCATTTCCTGCATCAAAACGAAAACCCAATACTTGTTATCAATAATGACCAAATTCCAACACAGCCCGCCGCTAAAAATCCTACATAAACCCCATTAATTATAAACATCGACTCAAGGGGAAAAAAGAGATGTTAATTAATAAAGCTCAACGCAAATACCTGTAAAAATTAGAAACAAAAACCAGATTTCATAAAGCTCAAATATTTCTACTAAACCTGCATAGCTAGAGCATCCATATCGGCTCTAATTGCAACAAAGGGCGGTCCACGGGTCCCAACAAAGCCAACAAGCCCGGTTTCAGCCAATGGGTATCTGTAAGGGATGCCCATCTGGTCAAGTTCAGCTCTGATGAGCTTACTGGTCTCAAATTCCTCATACCCAAGTTCTGGGTTTTCATGTATCTTCCTTCTAACACCCACCATGTAATCAAAAAGCTCCTGTTTTTTAGCATAGTCAAAGAACTTGATAGGGATTTGAGCCAACTCTTCAGGGCTCAAAGAATGGTTTGAAGAAATCAATACTGGCAAAATCACCATGAATATCAAAATCGAAGTAACCCATTTGCAGAAAGCCATTGATTTCAAGATAGAGCTTGTGAAAGTTGTGAGTCTGATGAACCTGACGATTGAATTCTAGAAGAAAATGAGAGCTGGAGGGTTGAATATTTGGGTTAGGTGGAGAATGGGGGTGAGAGATGATCAAGCACGGGACTTTACTCAGAATGTATATAATTGATGATACAAACAAAATACAAAAGAGGTGAGCACATAAATTTGAAGGAATGGGAAAACAACACTGCTAGTACTAAAAATGTCTCAACTCTCATGGTAGATGACAGGCCCAAATTGGAAGAAGCAGGTCAGATCGCCCATTGAATTCAAGCGTGTTTTACACGTGGCTTGATACTTATTAAAACGACGTGCCGTATTGAATGACTTGTTTGGATTAACTCTTTGCATGGTCTCTAAATTATCTTTGAAGTGTCATTCTGATTTCTGAATGAAGTTATTAAATTTTGTAGTCATTAATTTTTTCCTAGCATATCAAGTTGGTCCATATTTGTCAATATTAACAATTATACCCTCTATTGTTATTAAAAATAGGCACGAATCTGTTAAAATTACTAATTAATTTGCTTCAAATCGTTATTTATCAAACGGTTTAGATTTAAGCAAATAAAAAGTCAAACGATTTGAGAATTTAAATTTCTTCATTAGTAACGGTTTGAATTTAAATTTAAATTTTGGAAATCCGTTAAATCCAAATCGGTCCGTTAAAGAATATATTATTTTTATTAATTTTTAAATCTATTATTAATAAAAAATAAAAATAATAAAAATAAAAGGATATCAAAATAAATACATGTATATTTAGATAAAAGTATAATAAAAAAATTATTAAGTGGTAATGTGTGTTTGATAAATCTTAATATATTGGTAATGTTTGCAACCCAATCATCCGTAAGCTTAAAATAAATAAAAAATCCAGTATTGATTATTCTGCTATTTTTTGTATCCTTACTTTTTTTTATATCTCTGATTTTTTTTATGCCTAGACAGTTTCATTTCTAATTGTATAAAATTCAAACAGTATCGAACTATTAAGATTTTAACGGTTTGAATTTAGATATTGTCAATATCTGTATTGAACTTCATCGTGCATGTGGAACCCAAAATCACCGGAAGAATGTGAAGCTGCCACGTGACCCATAATTCTAGGAATGACCAAATTGCCCCTGGCAATAATATTTGAACCCCAAGCACCGGACATGGCCCAAGCCCACAACGCTTACATAGCCTCAACATTGGGCCCAAACCAGGATGACATGTGGAAGCCTCTCCACCCTCGATTTGTATAACACATGTTAGCATGCAAATTGAGGAGCATTTGTTCCACATCGAAAATATGAACATCTCACTCACCCATATATAAGAGGTACACATTTCTCAATAAAAATAAGTCGATTCTTCGCTTCGAAGTATATCCTTTTCCTTTCTCAAAGCTAATTTAGGCATCAGAGTTTTCTTGGTCGAACAACCCCCCGGGTAATCGATCGAGGCAACGATAGCTAATTGTTTGCTGTTTGCAGGAATTGTGAGGACTTTTCGCGGCGGGTTCGATTTCTGCTTCAACAATTGGTGCTTTCATTGAGAGCCGATTGAGAAATACTCAAGGGGAGCTCTCACGATCTTTCATCATTCATCATACTTCGTTCGTCGTTCATCGATAATGTTCAAAGTTCTTGAACATTGTTCATCGTTCTTCAGCTATGTTCATCGTTCATCGTACTTCATTCGTCGTTTATCGACTATGTTTGGAAGTCCTTGAACGTTGTTCATCAATCGCATTCATCGTTCATCGTACTTCATTCGTCGTTTATCGACTATGTTTAGAAGTTCTTGAACGCTGCTCATCAATCATGTTCATCGTTCATTATACTTCGTTCGTCGTTCATCGACTATGTTCGAAGTTCTTGAACGTTGTTCATCGTTCGTTGGAACTTTCCGTTAATCCTCATGATTCAACGTGGTTAGGGCGCAACGATTCATTCGATCATTTAAAGGTAGTGTTTCAGCCTTTGCAGCTCGAAAAGGAAGCAGAGAATGCATTGTGTCTTTAGAAGAGCATCAAAGCCTTCGCTCCTGCGAAGCACCAAAGCCTTCGCTCCTACGAAGCACCAATGCCTTCACCCCAGTGAATCATCCAAAGCCTTCGTTCCTGCGAAGCATCCAAAATCTTCGCTCCTGCGAAGCATCCAGAGTCTTCGCTCTTGCGAAGCATCCAAAGTCTTCGCTCCTGCGAAGTATCTAAAGTCTTCGCCCCGCGAAGCACCAAAGCCTTCGCCCCGCGAAGCACCAAAGGCTTCGCCCCACGAAGCACGCAAAGCCTTCGCCCTGCGAAGCACCAAATCTTTCGCCCCGCGCAGCACCCAAAACCTTCACCCTGCGAAGCACCAAAGTCTTCGCCCCGCGAAGCACCAAAGTCTTCGCTCCGCGAGGCACCAGAGCCTTCACGCTAGTGAAGCATCCAAGCCTTCGTCCCGTGAAGCACCAAAGCCTTCGCCCTAGCGAAGCATCTGAAGCTTTTGTTCCTGCGAAGTACCAAAGCCTTCGCTCCCGCGAAGCACCAAAGTCTTCACCCCAGCGAAGCATCTGAAGCCTTCGCTCCCGCGAAGCACCAAAGCCTTCGCCTCGCGAAGCACCAAAGCCTTCGCCTCGCGAAGCACCGAAGCCTTTGTCCCCTCGCAGCATCAAAGCCTTCGCTCTTGCGAAGCACCAAAACCTTCGCTCCTGCGAAGCACCAAAGCCTTCGCCCCTGCGAAGCATTTGAAGCCTTTACCATGCGAAAAACCAAGGCATTCACCTTTGTGAAGCATCCAAGCCTTTACTGATACGATGCACCAAAGCCTTCGCCATGCCAAGCATCAAAGCCTTCGCCATGCCAAGCATCAAAGCCTTTGCCATGCGAAGCACCAAAGCCTTCGCCATGTGAAGCATCAATGCCTACGCCATGCGAAGCATTCAAGTCTTTGCCCAGCAAAGCACCCAAGCCTTCACCCTGCGAAGTATCCAAGCCTTCGCCTTGCGAAGCACCCATGCCTTCCTCATGTGAAGCACTCATGCCTTCGTTCTTCGAAGCATCCAAAATTTTACCCTACGAAGCATCAAGGTCTTCCTCCAGGAAACATTTCAGGCCTTTCCTTCAGGAAGTAATCAAAGCCTTTCTCCAGAAAGCCTGCGAAGCGTTTCTCTCAAGAGAACATCAAGACCTTCCACCTGGAAGCACTTCAAGCCTTCCTCCAAGAAACAATCCAAGTCTTCACCCCATAAGCAATCCAAGACTCTTTCTGGGAACCACTCTAGACTATTTGGAGTAAAAAAGCTCTCAGTGGATGCTGATAGCTGCATTGGGGGCATTTGACAGACCTACAAGTGCAGAAACTAATTCAAACAAATAAAAAGTTTGTAGAGGAAACTTCACACACGAATTCAAAATTCAAAATTTTCATTTCATTATTTGAAAAATGGTTGGCAAATCACATGTTGATTACTCACACCAAGCATTCAATGTTGAAATGAAAATACAATCATAGATAAGAAGCAACTACTCTATGAGAATTCTGGGGGCAAGGCACCAATGCCTATCATCCTTTGAGACTCGGTTCATTCTTCAGCCGAAAGTAGGGGGAAAGTCATCCACCATTCCTGACCTCAAAATCTTACTCCAGCTCCAGCTCTTTGGAAGGGACTCTGTTGCAACTCATCATACCCAACTTTAGCTCCTTATTTTCTTTTCGGAGCAAAGTTGTGGGGGCATATGATAGTAAAAACCATTCAAGCCTCAAATCGCTGGATTTCAACCCTTGTTAAGTTTTCCACGTACAAAAACTTCACCAAGTGCTCGGAAGGACTGATGGAAAGTCTGCATCTGCTAGATGACCTTGATAAGCCATAACAACCAGGAAATGGCCTCGAGCAGACTTGGAAGGAAATTCAGGACTTGACTTATTCTCTGAAGGATAGTCAAGCTTCTGTTTTGATGTTCTTCTTCAAGATGGTGGCAATTTTCAAATACACTTGAGTGCTCAGCTACTCATTGACCAAGCTTTTGGAAAGTCTTCCACCGTCCAAGCTTTTTGAGAATAAAACTTTCCGCCTCAACTGATGACCAAAGGAGGAAGTCGTTATATTGTCCACTAGCTGGATTTTTTCCCTTGCAACATCTGAGTGTCCATGTGGAAGATCATCTTTCGTCAAGCTCCACAAAGACATCATTAGAAAGTCAATCCGATTGCAAACTTTCCATGCCATCAATTCTTCGGGTCCCTCAAATTGAAAATTCACCCCTCAAAATGGATTCTGGCTACACGAACCACCACACTCCCACAATGCAAGTTTCCCAAATTGCTCCAAGTATACACCTTGCTGCATTTTAAAGTGATCGCCTTGGAAAAATAAATCAGTCGTCGCTTGGATCATTACTAGCGGATGCCCAGAGCTATCATGAGTATGCCAAAAATGTAGGACTAGCAGTATATAAAATTTTATATATAGCATCCACAATTGACACAATCTCTGACAACTACTGCCATTCATGCACTCCACTCCGCATGCGAGCAAAATACCTCATGACAAGGGTCAAGCGCAACATGACATGCGCCCAATCCGAACTGTCAACTTCAGCCTTCAATCCGAGTGTAAAACCGTGTACACTAACCCCTATAGACTGCTAAACTTGTATAGCTGTAGACACTAGACATCTGGACCTGTAAAATTAAGACAGACATGTACACACTAGATTCACACATCTGTCCTAGGTAGTTACTAGCAGTTAAGATAAGTTTAAGATAGAAATAATTGTCTAACCTTATCTCCCTGTAAAGCTCTATAAATATAGCCGTAGGCTATGTAAATCAGAAAAGGAAATTTACCATTTCTACATGGTATCAGAGCCTACACGACTGATCACCTTAATTTTGATCCTCCCTCCTCTCCCACCATGGCTAGTGATTCCTGTGCCTCTCCCTCAATCTCACCAAATCATGTTTCAACCCTAGTCTCTATCAAACTCACAGAATCCAACTATCTTCTCTAGGAAAACCAGATCAAACTCTTTCTGATCGGACACAACTACTGGAGGTTCATTGATGGAACTCACTCCCCTCCCCCCCCAACCCTCCAACCATCCGCCACCACAGAATCCTCTCCCCAATCTGATGCCTCATCCTCTGCTCTCACAAACCCTGGAATCCTTATCCCTAATCCTGCGTACCAACAGTGGTACCAGATTGACCAAACCCTCATCAACATGCTTCGAGCAACACTGACAGAACCAGTCCTGTCCCAAGTTGTTGGCTTAAACACTTCCCGTGAAATCTGGGAATGCCTTCGCCAGAATTTCTCTCAACAGTCACTCGCCAATGCCACTAACCTCCTATTCCAACTCATGTCTCTCACAAAAGGCTCCCTCTCCATCTTTGAATATCTCTCTCAAGCCAAAACACTTGCAGACTCTCTTGCTGCAATTAATGAATGTAACGACCCGTCCTGAATATCGGGATTTAATAATATTTAATTGTGATTCACTAATATGGGATTAGTTGGGCGATTTCGGACGAATTGTGCAAAATGACCGTTTTGCCCCTAGGCGTGGGCAAAACGTTGACTTTTATTTCGGATGGTCAAATGGACTTTGATCGATGACCGTGACGTAGCTCGGGACGTCACGAGTTCATAGACAGGTGGCACGTTCGATTCCGACGTTCGTGGTGAAAGTTATGATGTACGGAAGTTCAAGGGCGTTTTCGTAATTTGGACGAAATAGGGGCAAATGTTGACTTTTTGACCAGGATGTTCGATGGCCGAGGGCCAAGGACCGATACGTAGGTTTCGTCGATGAAAATCCAACGACAGGCGGCACGCCAAAATCGGAGATTCGACGACGAAATTATGGGTCACGGAAGTTTGGTTTCGTTATGCACGCATTACGAGGCGGGGACACGTGGCATTTTCTGATTGGTCTGGGATTCTGAGTGGGACACGTGGACCACTAACCTTTAATTATGGACTCAGATCTGGATTGGTAGGATTGGATTAAATTATTGGAATTAAAAAATATAAAGAATTCCCACTTATTGCATCTTTTAATCTGGACCTTTAATCTCATTGGTGAGATTTAATCTGGGCCGTTGATTCTGTTTCCCCTCTCTCTTTAATTGTATCAGACTACATCCTCTCACTCTCATTTCTCTCAAACCCGTGAGCATGTACACGGCTCACACTGCACACCACCACCATATCTGTATCCATGGGATCGTGCGGAGGGTTGTGGGATGACTGCTGTGAGCTGGGCACGATGGGAGACGGCGGGAGCCGGCGGAGATGACGGCGGAAGGAAAAACAGGGGAGGTCCGAAACTCAAAATTTTGGGGAGGTCGATGTCGACTGGTTGTGATCGTATTGATGGGTGGTGGATGTTCCTGTGATCAGTCCAGGCGTTTCGGTGGCCACGGGGGTGACCACGGCGGCGAAGTGAACCTAAACCCGCGAGCCCGTTCTCGGGTCTAAAATGGCAGGATGGGTTTTACTGTCTTTCGATCAATCTAGTAACCAGGATGATGACTCAGAGGATGAGACGAGTCTATTGGGACCGTTTTCATCGAGAATGGTGGTCGGAGCTGAGAGTAGTCGACGGTGGAGTTGGCCGTGAGCTTCTCGATCGGGGAGGTAAGGATCTTGACGTTGTTCCTTGTTTTTGTTTCCACAGAACTCCTAGTTTAACTCAGACGATCTTGTAGGAGGAAACCCTGTCGAAAATGATCAAGGAACGGCGGAGAACCGATCGGGTTGGCCCGCTGGTCACGGCGACCCGTTTTACAGTCGTTCGGGTTGAACGACGGTGAACAGTACCCGGCGCGTGGGTTTCACGCGCAGGGAGTTCAACCGGCGCGTGGGGGCGCGTGTGAGGTAATTTTGGGAAACTTCCAACATGACTTTTGTCCTATACAATGTAACGAACATTTTAGCGTTGGTTTCGTGTCGATCGGATCCCGTTTCGTTATTGTTCGGGATGTCCGAAGGTTTTAAATCCAGTTTAAAAATACTTAAAAATTCGGGAAAATTACGGGACTTGAATAGGATGTTAATGATGAGGTTAGTAATCCTCTAATGTGATTTGGACAGGATTGGGAGTCCCGGTGATAGTGGTGTGGCCCGGGAAGGCCTATGGCACGCGTATCGAGGCGCTCGGTTAAACGGTCTGTGAGTGGACATTGGTTTCATAAATTTGATGCATGCATAACTATTTTATGATTGTTTTAATTATGATTTACTTTGGATATCGGTGAATTTAAAATGATTTCACGTATTTCGAGGTGAATTACGTAATTGCACGTAAACCGAGGTTTTCTAGATTTGCACCGATTTCCATAAATGTGGTTGGATATGATTTCATGAAACGGTTACGAACTTGAATAATGTAAAATCGGGCCAGGGGCCCAGTTGACTTATGAAATCGGGCCAGGGGCCCAGTTAACTTATGAATCGGGCCAGGAGCCCAGTTGACTTGTATATGTGATTTCGGGTCGGGGACCCTAAAATGGAATTGAATAAACTATTTCGGATTTGATTCAACTATTTGGACTTATGACGGTTTTATGGAAATTCGGGGCAGGGCCCTTGTGATATTTTGGAAATGAATAATTGAATGTGTTCCATAAAACCATCTCGATATGAGGATATTTATATCCTGGTCTCCTCCAAGTGTCGGGGACACTGGAGAAGTCACGGTGCATTGCCTGCGAGGGCTCATTATACGGAGCTACCGGACCGTATAGTAATCCAGGAGCAGGATTGCTAGACGTCATGGACGTCAGACATCGGGGATGTCAGAGATATGGACCCGGTGAGACCCCGGGCAGCACGCGTTGCTTAATACCGTGAGATATGACGTCTGGAACGTCAAGCGTCTAGGATGCTAGGCATCGGGGATGCTGGAGATGGAAAAATAATAAATGAATATTACTGGATTGATGAAATAACTCTTGGATTGACTTTTGGAATTTGAAACTATGCTTTGGGTTCCGGGCTAAGGCCCTAATGGTTATTTCTAAATAAATATGGGATTATTGGTTTTGGTGCATGCATATGATTTTACTGAGGGGCATAAATGTCTTATAAATGTTTTAAGCAGACTTATTTATTTTCGTCCACTCACAGCTTTTGTTTTTAATGCCCTTCAGGTTGATTCCGGATACGACTGCAGCAGAGACTTGAGCATCGCACACCTCCTCCATCGATCCTTACGCACTCTGGAAGCCCGTTTGGGCAATGGCAATCGGTTATCCCTTGTCTGACGCCTCTTGTCAGACGGGAGCACATCACATTCCATGGTAATCCCGGGGGGGATTGGGATGGGTCGTGTCAATGAACCCTTCTCTTCCCGTGACTTAGTCACGGCTGTCTTACGTGGTCTTGGCCCAGAATACAGCATGCTTGTGACAGCCATGCTTAACTTCCCTCCCCTCCCTCCCTTCACTGATCTTCGAGCCCGTCTCATGTCTTTTGAGGCACAGCAAGCCTCCACCCTACACCTTGTCCCTGTACACCCACCCACAGCCTTATACACGGCCTCAAATCACTATGCTCCTCCCCGTGGCCGCTCTGGTTTTCAGAGAGGACCCAGACAAGGTCGTGGCTCCCGGTTTCCAAACCGCCGTGGAAACCACCGCTACTTCTCCCCCAATCCTTCCCCCGGTGTTCTGGGCTCTTCCCCCTTTCCCGTCAACCGCCCCACTGGCCCCCAATGTTGGTCCTGCAACCGTTTTGGCCACCTTGCTGCCCATTGCCCCAATCTGTCCCAGTCCACATACCACAATTTGTCCCAGGCCTTCGCAGGTCTACATCTAGCCAATGTATCAAACCCAAATTGGTACCTGGACAATAGTGCTACTCACCACGTCACCATGAACCATCCATGCCCCTCTCAGCCTTCCCCATCCACCCTAGATCAGGTCATGATTGGAAATGGTGAAACCCTCCCCATCCAGCAAACTGGTACAGTCCAATTCTCCTCTGGTCCCTTTCATTTTAATCTCTCTAATGTTCTCTATGTTCCCTCTATACAAAATAATCTTCTCTCTGTCTCTCAGTTCACTAAAGATCACAAAGTCAAAATCACTTTCCTTCCCCACCAATTTCTTATCCAGGATCTTCACACTAATCAAATTTTGTTTCAAGGCCCTTGTAAAGATGGCCTTTACAAGATATCACCAAAAAAAGTCCCACCCCAGGTCTTCCTCACTCATGCTGCTCCCTCTCTTTGGCACCAGCGCCTTGGACACCCTTCTTCCAAAGTGCTTCAGATGGTGACAACAAAGAATAAACTATGTTTCCCTGTATCTTTCAATTCTGTCCCCTTTTGTAATCAATGTGCTCTAAATAAAAGCACCAGACTTTCCTTTTCCTCTGTTGTACATCAATCAATAAAACCGTTTGATTTAGTACATTATGATGTGTGGATGTCTCCTGTCATTTCTGTCTCTGGTTTTCGCTACTATGTCCTATTCACTGATGACTACACTAGATTCACTTGGATCTTTCCCTTACGCCACAAATCTGAAGTTTTCCACCATTTCACAAAATTTCACTCATATGTTCAGACTCAATTCCGCACCAACATCACTCAGTTTCAAAGTTATGGAGGCACTGAATACACCAACCACCAGTTCCAAGCCTTTTGCTCCCTTCATGGCATTCACCATCGCTTTTCCTGCCCCCACACCCCTCAACAAAACGGGTTAGCTGAGCGCAAACACCGTCACATCTTAGAAATGGGGAGAACTCTCCTCCATACAGCCATCCTTCCTTATTCCTACTGGGCAGATGCCCTAACAACTACAGTTTTTCTCATCAATCTACTTCCCACACCTACCCTCAACTGGACCTCCCCATACACCAAACTATATGACCGTCCACCTCCATACCACATTCTAAAAACCTTTGGCTGCTCCTGCTTCCCTTTCCTTGGTGCTTACACCAAACACAAACTCCAAAGTCCCAGCCTACCCTGTGTTTTTCTTGGCTACAGCCCTCATCATGCTGGATACCGTTGCCTTCATGTCAAAACAGGTCGAGTCTACATCAGCCGCCATGTTGTGTTCAATGAACTAGACTTCCCTTTCCCGAAGTCCTCCACACCTTCCCCTCCTCTTTCCTTCACCCCTCTGGTCTTCATCCCACTTTCTCACCCTTCTCCGGTCCCACCAGAACCGTCTCCCACTACTAATTCCCCCCAGACCCCCCCACCCTTCTCACCACCAGCAAACTCTTCTCACGACCTGTCCTCCTCCATCACCCCTCCTCCCCCTCCCGGTCTAAACTCCCAAACCTCTCACCCTAACCGACCACCCAATACTCATCCTATGACTAGTCGCAGCAAGGTTGGGATTTCCAAGTGCAGAAATCTCCTATTCACCTCCAGGTATCCCCTACCCCAGTGTAACGACCCGTTCCAGAAATTAGGGATAAGACCTTGATTAAGATTAGATTAGTGAGCTTAATCGGGGGTTAGTTGGTCCTGATAAGGTCGTTAGGGTAAAATGATGATTTTGCCCCTAGTTCTGGCAAATTGTTGACTTTTAGTTCGGGCGATCAAATGGACTTTGACCGATGACCAAGACGTAGTTTAGGACGTCACGAATCTGTAGACAGGTGGCACGCCTGATTCCGACATCCGAGGAGGAAGTTATGATGTTCGGAAGGTTGAAGGCATAACCGTAATTTGGCTAAAGTAGGGGGAAAAGTTGACTTTTCGTACGATCGGGTTTTGACTTGTTGACCTAGGACCGCTAGATAGATCTTGTCGTCCTGAGTTCGATGACATGCGGCACGTACTCATTGGACTTACGATGTGTGAGTTACGGGTCTAGAAAGGTAGTGGCAAAAAACGTAAATTTGACTTAAAAGGAAGGGCATTTTGGTCTTTTTGCACCTTGGGATTTGTGCAACAGAGAGGGACAATGGAGGGCTGAGATTGAACCACTTGTGAGAAGGCTGAGGGGATGGTGACACGTGTAGGGGGTCTGGTTGGTTATAGGGAACACAGTCCCAATTATTTGGGGTGCCCGTGTGTGTTCGTGTGTGTGTTCGTCGAACTAGACAGGAACAGAGGGGGAGAATTGGACGGTGATGGTGTGTGTGTTGTGTGAATTGATGAGTGAAGAGTGATTAGAGATTGAGAGGGAGTTGGTGAGAAGATCGGGAGGTGAGGAATCAGTGTGTGGGTGAGTTGTGAGCTACGGGAAAACCAGGGGGAAAATCAGAAGAAAAAAAACAGGGAGGAAGTGAGAGATCGTGGTGGTGGTGTGGCCGTGTACGGTATAATTGGACTCGTGGTGGTGTCGTGAGGGGTGAGAGGAGTCGACTAGCCCAGCGGAGCTCGCGACAGCGACTGGAGGACAGGTAATTCCCCATCCCCATTTATTTGCTCTATTTTGTCGTCTAGATTCAGACGCTAAGTCGTAGCTTTAGGGGTTGAATCGAGGAGTCTAGTGAGGTTTAGGGGACTCAGTAGGGTCCTAGGTATCTTCTGGCTGTGCAACCGTGACGGGGGAGTACACGGCGGAGGCTGGAACGACGGAGAGTACCGGTGTGCTTTGTTTCTCCGTTTTGCTTCAAACGTTAAGTCGTGGGTTTTGGGTGTGAGTCGACGATCTTGGTGAGTTGGGTGAGGTTTAGGACGGTCCTAGGATTGGTTTAAGTTAGCTACCGTGAAGGGGGAAGACCTGGGTGGCTGGAGAAGGGAACAGGGGAAGAGTACGGGTTTCTGTTCGAGCTTGAGTCGACAGGTTTTAGGTTGAGTCGAGATGTGTGGAGTAGGGGAAAGGGTAGTCTAGGTCTGGACGAAGCAGTTGGTGCAGAGAGGAGTCGATTTGGTGGACGGAAGGCGGAGAATCGTCTTCGCCGGTTCGAGTTGCAGAGACGGTTCGAACCGGGTCGACTCGAGAAAGACGAAGGCATTGTAGCTGGCGCGTGAGGGCCACGCGCAACCACTTTGGGCGGCGCGTGGGGGCGCGTGCGGTAGTGGCTGGGAAATCAGTCAACTAGGCTTTTGGTCTAGGTGTTGTGACGAGTCCGTTGGAATTGGTTTCAGGTTGATCGGACGTCGATTCGATGTAGTTCTGCGAGGGTGAATGACAGGACCAGTCCCAACTGGACCTCGATAACCGTGCCCGATCCTGCTCCCGTCTGACAAGTCAACTGAAGTCCCGAAACTATCCTTCAACACCTATCAGATAAGGGATAACTACACTGATTTCCGCTCATGCCTCATCCTCATGATCAGCCCCGAACGTTATGCCACGGCCTGGAGGGTTATCAAAACAGAAAAGGTGTGAGTGGACAAAAATAATATCATTTAAAATACGTTTGAAACACCTCATTTACCCTCCAGTTTATCAAACCATGCATGCATAGGGAAAAACATATGAAGCACAACCACTGGCTTTCCAGCCAAACCACATAACAAGTTAAATCTCGGCTCTCAGGCCAAACACATGAAAACATAGTCACCTGGCCACACAGACTAGAACTCGTACTCAACACCACTACGTAATCACAATCAACATCAAACAGTACTATTCACAAGTGCACAATCAATTACTCAATCAATGAATCAATCAATCCGCACTATTCAGAAGTGCACAAACCATCACACTGTCACATCGGCACTACGCGTAGGCCAACCTCAGGAACTGCACTCAGGCACTATCCGAGTCATATCCATCATGTCTGGGAACTGCACACGCATCCTCTAGACGCCTCCGGGAACTACACTCACGCAACGTCCGAGTCACGTCTAGGCACTGCACTCACATCATCCAGAACACGATCTAGTATCCGGTATCCACAAGCACAAACACAATCCATACCACAACACATATCAATCATATCCATGACCTCAAATCAAGTCCTAAGCATTCCCGACAGAGTTTCAGGCTCAAATACCAATTATACGTAAATCCGTGAAATCACAATGAAATCATTAAAATAATCCAGAAATCATCCTTAACTTATCAATTCATCAAAATATCCATTTTGAAACCATTTTGACTCCGGGCCTAGCCCAAAATACAATTTGCACATTTCCTCGAAAAACGTGCCCGAAAGCCCGATTAAAATATTCATTAAATCATAAATAATCATCCAAACAAATCATAACATCATTGCAAACCAAATCATGCAATCAATCATGTAAAACATTTAACTATGCATGCATATCAATTTATAAAACAAACATCCACTCACACACCGTCCAAACCGCTCGCTTCCCCAGCTGCACGCGTTTCCGTAATTTCCGACACTTGCCAGGAATCCCAAATCCTCGGGATTCTCCCTCACGCGCCCCCACGCACCGCCGTGAGTGACTAGGCATGGGTGCCACGCGCCTACTACAGTACCCGTGAACAGTCTCCTTCCTCACCCGTTTACCTGGTAAACGGAGCCTACGACCCGCGTGCTAACCCGACTCCATTCCCATTAATTCGACATCATTTCCTGAATCTCAGTGAACTGTAATTGATTCCACGAAGAACACAGAATACTGTGCAGTCGTCGAAGGTCCTCATTCTCTATCGTTTTCTTTCAATTGATGCATCAAACAGCATCGTGAGGTCTTAAGAAACACATTTCAAAGATCAATTTTGTCATTCCTCCTCTCAATTTCTTCGACTCAATCTCGAACATTCAAAGTTTTCCCCTCTCTCGGTTCTAGTCGATAACACCCTCAATTTCCTTCATTTTTAATCTCGTTCGACTCGTCTCACTCCCAGCGAGCTAAGGGCATCCTCAATTTCATTCATAAACAGCTAAGAAATTGAAATCGATCTTAAAGCCCTTTAATTGTTTTTCGGGTTTTTGTGTTTAGGTTTCAGTTGAATTCGAGGTCCCAATTAACCGTCTCATTTCCTTTCTTTTCTTCTCTCAATTCCCCCTTCAATCCCTCTGTTTCTTGTTTGAATCCAACCATCAATTCATATATATTGATCAAAACCAAACGGGTGAGTTCATATCCGTTTTGATTTGAATATTAAACCATGCTTTACACTAACCTTGCAATTATGGTGACAAGTGTCACCAAGAGATCAGCCCTTATCCTCATTCACTGACTCAGCCACTTAATGTATCCCTGCTGTGGCAAATTACTATTTTACCCTTGTTATAACAAATTACCAAAATGCCCTTCATAGTTCTAGACACATAACTTTTTCGTTCGGACTCTGATTGACTCATGCCGCCTGTCTACGGATTCAGCGTCTCGAGACCTACCCAATGGTACTTACAGAAGGTCCAAACATGGTCCCGATCAAAAAGTCAACAAATGACCCCTTTTGACCAATTTATCAAATTACCCTCAAACTTCCGCACGTCATAACTTTTTCCTCGAATGTCGGAATCGGGCATGCCACCTGTCCATGAACTCGTGACGTCCCGAACTACGTCACAGTCATCGGTCAAAGTCCGTTTGACGGCTCGAATAAAAAGTCAACCGTTCGCCCAATTCCAGGGGCAAAATCTTCATTTTCCTTCAAAATTTCCGAATTTTCCCTTTTTGAATTTTCGGGTTATTACAGTGAAGGTTTAGGGTTTCGATTCGCTACGTTTAGGTTCCGGGAATTTTTGGGGAAAATTAGGTGAACCTTCGTAGATGTGTTAGTAACGTACTTCAGCGGTTGTTGATAGGATCGGGACTTCCCGAGGAAGCTGAGGAACGTACGAGACGTTCGGGACGTGATTGAGGGCTCGGTACTGTGAGTGGACCCCTTCTCTAAACTCGAGCATGCATAACTATTTTTCTATAATTGTTTTATGGTTTTAAATCATGATTCTATGTTTATCGAATATGCTTTGTTGATTTTACATAATTGCACGTTTTCCGAGAAAGTTCGGTGTTCAGCACGTTTTACGAGAAAAGTGTGATTTCTGAATGTGATGCTATGGATTTGGGATTTCAATGGATAAGTGGTTTAAATGCTCATAAAGAGATTTTGAAACATGATTTGGTGATTAAAGGGTTTTCGGTTTTGGAATCGGATTTCGGATTCGGGTTTGGATATGGATTTAAAAATGGTTTTCAAATGGTTTTGGATTGGATTTGCTGGATATGGTTATTGGATTTAAAGACCCATATATTGATTTGACGAGGGACGAGCCCGGATTGGGTTTAAAGGCCCGGATTGGGTTTAAAGACCCGGATTGAGTTTAAAGACTCGGGAGTTTAAAGACTCGGATATATTGATATTTCCCCCGTAGGCCTGTTGAGCTTAAAGACTCGAGAGTTTAAAGACTCGGATATTATTGAGGCCTGGATTGAGTTTAAAGACTCGGGAGTTTAAAGACTCGGATAGGTGCAGCAGGTTTGATCGGATAATGATGATTTGATATTCATGGTTTATGATACGGTTTTATGATGTTTATGCTATGATTTCTATAACGGTGTTTTGTAGTGTTTCTGTTTTTATGATGAGGTTTATATGAAATATAACTGTTTTAATAACTGGGTTATGCATGTGGTTTTCAAAACGGAGGGCTAAACCCGGTTTTCTTATAAAATGGTTTTGGAACTTTTCTTTTATTCTGGTCCACTCACACCTTCTGTTTTAAATTGCCCTCCAGGTCGTGGAGTTAGAGCGGGGTTTCGGCGTCGAGGCAGCGTCTGAGGCATAGAAGTCACGGGAGCGACCCTAGAGTGTTTTAATTTTTCCGTATGCGTGTACTCTTTGTATCGGGTTTTCTTTTCATTTGTTTAGAACTATTCTCTGTAATACTTTAACTTCGGGGTTTTGTAAATAGTTTCTCCTGCGTCTGACTGTGTTACTTTGGTGAGTTTCCTTTGTTTTGTGTCGGGGTGTCAGACGGGAGCAGGATTTACCTCGGTTTTCGGGGTGAAACCGGGGTGGGTCTTGACAAATTGGTATCAGAGCATAGGTTTGTCGCGTTTGTTGGGTTTGTCGGTCTGTGAGGTTGTGTTTAGGTTGTTTAACTGTTTCTATGCCTCTTTCAGCGTGCGATTGACGATGCCTCCGAGACGTAGACCCTCTCCACGACCTGAAGATGAGGTAGCAAGAGAGACAGAGAGTGCTACGATTGAGCGAGCCCAGCGGCTCGAGGCTACTACTTTTAGTGGCGGGGCTGATCCTGAGGAAGCCCAGCGGTGGATCACGAGACTTGAACGGATCTTTGCAGTGATGCATTGCCCACCGGAGGAGCGAGTGTTATTGGCTACGTTCTTACTGGACGGTGCGGTGTGCGAGTGGTGGTATACCCTCGAGTTGTCTGGCTGGGACGCCCACACGGTGACTTGGGAGACGTTTCGGGAAAGATTCTTAGATCAGTATTACCCTCGTTCTTTCTGAGATGCCAAGGAGGCTGAGTTTCTGCAGCTTCAACAGGGGAATCTGAGTGTGGCTGAGTACGAACAGAAGTTCCAGATGTTGTCTCGGTTTGCTCATGCGTTTGTGGCTAGTGAAGCCGAGAAGTGTCGTAGGTTTGAGTTGGGCCTGCGAGGTGAGATTCGAGCCATAGTGACGGCAGGATCGTTTAATACCCTCCGAGAGCTGTTGGACGCTGCAGTGAGGGTTGAGGCTAGCTTGCCGGTGCGACGCCGGGAGTCACCTTTTTCGGGAGCTTCGAGTCGGAGGACACCGAAGAGAGGTAACTTCAGTGGAGCATCGTCGTCGGGCGATGATCGTTTCGATAGACCTGGTAGTTTCCAGAGTTCAGGATTCCGTGGTTACCGAGCACAGCCGACTCCGCAAGCTAGTGCGACGTCTGTTGCGTCGACAGGGAGACCGAGTGGCGGACCAGGTTGCGATGTGTGTTTTTACTGTGGGGAGCGAGGTCACTTCCGACGTGAGTGTCCACTGTTACCACAGGAAGGTGGTGTAGGTCGAGGAGCAGCGGAGCCTGGACAGAGTACAGCTTCAGGGACAGCGGGCACTAGAGGCGGTGGTGGTGCCACTAGTAGTTCGCGGGGACGTGGTAGAGCGTCGGGATCTCAGGCCCGAGTGTTTTCGATGACTCAGCAGGAGGCTCAATCAGCACCAGGTGCGGGGACATGTACTTTTACTATTCCTTAGTTGTGTTGTACTTACCTTGTTGTGGGATTCCAAATTCTAGGTGACCTGGAGTGTTACTGTGAGTTCCGTTGAAGGATGACGGAAGAAACGGGAAAGGAATGAGTATAACTGATCGATATGAGGTTATTGAAGGAGTGAACCCACAATCTAGAGTTTGCCTTTAGGACTTTATAGATTTATTCCGACAAAAGGTCGAAGTAGCAGCCGGTAAGATTTCCCGTTGGATTAGATTGTCCTGGGTAGGAGTTGAGAAGGGTTTCTGGGAAGTGTCTGTGGTTGTACGTGAGGATGTACTTTATGAACTTTGTTTGAGTACTCCATATGAGGTATTTTAAAATACCTTTGTTTTCTGTTCATAGGGTTTCCCTTGCGTACACCATGAAGTGTAACTGGTAGTTGGGGATGGTGTGAAATACCCAAGGTGGAGATGATAGACAGGAAACCTAGGAGAAGTTGTTGTTAACCTAATGTTGATCACTGGGTAGGAGACCCTAGGTGTTAGGAACTAGCTGTGGAATTTCGGGGACGAAATTCTTTTTTAGGTGGGTAGGTTGTAACGACCCGTCCCGGAAATTAGGGATAAGACCGTGATAAAGATTAGATTAGTGAGCTTAATCGGGGGTTAGTTGGTCCTGATAAGGTCGTTAGGGTAGAATGACGATTTTGCCCCTAGTTAGGGCAAATTGTTGACTTTTAGTTCGGGTGGTCAAATGGACTTTGACCGATAACCAGGACGTAGTTTAGGACGTCACGAATCCGTAGACAGGTGGCACGCCCGATTCCGACATCCGAGGAGGAAGTTATGATGTTCGGAAGGTTGAGGGCATAATCGTAATTTGGCTAAAGTAGGGGGAAAAGTTGACTTTTCGTACGATCGGGTTTTGACTTGTTGACGTAGGACCGCTAGATAGATCTTGACGTCCTGAGTTCGATGACAGGCGGCACGTACTCATTGGACTTACGATGTGTGAGTTACGGGTCTAGAAAGGTAGTGGCAAAAAACGTAAATTTGACTTAAAAGGAAGGGCATTTTGGTCTTTTTGCACCTTGGGATTTGTGCAACAGAGAGGGACAATGGAGGGTTGAGATTGAGCCACTTGTGAGAAGGCTGAGGGGATGGTGACACGTGTAGGGGTTCTGGTTGGTTCTAGGGAACACGGTCCCAATTATTTGGGGTGCCCCCGTGTGTTCGTGTGTGTGTTCTTCGAACTAGACAGAAACAGAGGGGGAGAATTGGACGGTGATGGTGTGTGTGTTGTGTGAATTTATGAGTGAAGAGTGATTAGAGATTGAGAGGGAGTTAGTGAGAAGATCGGGAGGTGAGGAATCAGTGTGTGGGTGAGTTGTGAGCTACGAGAAAACCAGGGGGAAAATCAGAAGAAAAAAAACAGGGAGGAAGTGAGAGATCATGGTGGTGGTGTGGCCGTGTACGGTGCAATTGGACTCGTGGTGGTGTCGTGAGGGGTGAGAGGAGTCGACTAGCCCAGCGGAGCTCGCGACGGCGACCGGAGGACAGGTAATTCCTCATCCCCATTTATTTGCTCTGTTTTGTCGTCTAGATTCAGACGCTTAAGTCGTAGCTTTAGGGGTTGAATCGAGGAGTCTAGTGAGGTTTAGGGGACTCAGTAGGGTCCTAGGTATCTTCTAGCTGTGCAGCCGTGACGAGGGAGTGCAAGGCGGAGGCTGGAACGACGGAGAGTACCGGTGTGCTCTGTTTCTCCGTTTTGCTTCAGACGTTAATTCGTGGGTTTTGGGTGTGAGTCGATGGTCTTGGTGAGTTGGGTGAGGTTCAGGACGGTCCTAGGATTGGTTTAAGCTAGCTACCGTGACGGGGGAAGACCTGGGTGGTCGGAGAAGGGAACAGGGGAAGAGTACGGGTTTCTGTTCGAGCTTGAGTCGACAAGTTTTAGGTTGAGTCGAGATGTGTGGAGTAGGGGAAAGGGTAGTCTAGGTCTGGACGAAGCAGTTGGTGCAGAGAGGAGTCGATTTGGTGGACGGAAGGCGGAGAACCGTCCTCGTCGGTTCGAGTTGCAGAGACGGTTCGAACCAGGTCGACTCGAGGAAGAAGAAGGCACTGTAGTTGGCGCGTGAGGGCCACACGCAGCCACTTTAGGCGGCGCATGGGGGCACGTGCGGCGGCGGCTGGGAAATCGGTCAACTAGGCTTTTGGTCTAGGTGTTGTGACGAGTCCGTTGGAATTGGTTTCGGGTTGATCGGACGTCGATTCGATGTAGTTCCGCGAGGGTGAAGGTTTAGAGTTTCGATTCGCTACGTTTAGGTTCCGGGGATTTTTGGGGAAAATTAGGTGAACCTTCGTAGATGTATTAGTAACGTACTTTGGCGGTTGTTGACAGGATCGGGACTTCCCGAGGAAGCTGAGGAACGTACGAGACATTCGGGATGCGATTGAGGGCTCGGTACTGTGAGTGGACCCCTTCTCTAAACTCGAGCATGCATAACTGTTTTTCTATACTTGTTTTATGGTTTTAAATCATGATTCTATGTTTATCGAATATGCTTTGTTGATTTTACATAGTTGCACGTTTTCCGAGAAAGTTCGGTGTTCAGAACGTTTTACGAGAAAAATGTGATTTCTGAATGTGATGCTATGGATTTGGGATTTCAATGGATAAGTGGTTTAAATGCTCATAATGGGATTTTGAAACATGATTTGGTGATTAAAGGGTTTTCGATTTTGGAATCGGATTTTGGATTCGGGTTTGGATATGGATTTAGAAATGGTTTTCAAATGGTTTTGGATTGGATTTGTTGGATCTGGTTATTGGGTTTAAAGACCCGAATATTGATTTGACGGGGGACGGGCCCGTATTGGGTTTAAAGACCCGAATTGAGTTTAAAGACTCGGGAGTTTAAAGACTCGGGAGTTTAAAGACTCGGGAGTTTAAAGACTCGGATATATTGATATTTCCCCCGTAGGCCTGTTGAGTTTAAAGACTCGGGAGTTTAAAGACTCGGATATTATTGAAGCCTGGATTGAGTTTAAAGACTCGGGAGTTTAAAGACTCGGATAGGTGCAGCAGGTTTGATCGGATAATGATGATTTGATATTCATGGTTTATGATACGGTTTTATGATGTTTATGCTATGATTTCTATAACGGTGTTTTATAGTGTTTCTGTTTTTATGATGAGGTTTATATGAAATATAACTGTTTTAATAATTGGGTTATGCATGTGGTTTTCAAAACGGAGGGCTAAACTCGGTTTTCTTATAAAATGGTTTTGGAACTTTTCTTTTATTCTGGTCCACTCACACCTTCTGTTTTAAATTGCCCTCCAGGTCATGGAGCTAGAGCGGGGTTTCGGCGTCGAGGCAGCGTTTGAGGCATAGAAGTCACGGGAGCGACCCCGAAGTGTTTTAATTTTTCCGTATGCGTGTACTCTTTGTATCGGGTTTTCTTTTCATTTGTTTAGAACTATGCTCTGTAATACTTTAACTTCGGGGTGTTGTAAATAGTTTCTCCTGCGTCTGACTGTGTTACTTTGGTGAGTTTCCTTTGTTTTGTGTCGGGGTGTCAGACGGGAGCAGGATTTACCTCGGTTTTCGGGGTGAAACCGGGGTGGGTCCTGACACCCAGGCCTACACCACTACCAAACTTGCAACAGTCGAACCCACAACCTACACCCAAGCCTCCAAATCTCCTGCATGGGCAGCTGCAATGCAAACAGAATATGATGCTCTGATGAAGCAGCAAACTTGGTCCCTGGTTCCCCTCCCCCCTCATGCCAATGTTGTAGGTTGTAAGTGGGTTTTTCGGCTCAAACACCGTTCTGATGGCTCTGTTGAACGCAACAAAGCCAGACTTGTTGCCAAAGGCTTCCATCAGCAAGAAGGCCTCGACTACTATGAAACCTTCAGTCCAGTTGTTAAACCAACCACAATCCGTGTGGTTCTATCCATTGCTGTTTCCCTTGGCTGGCCCCTCCGTCAACTCGATGTCACCAATGCCTTCCTCCATGGCACTTTAAACGAAGAGGTCTACATGGTTCAGCCCCCTGGCTTCACTGATCTTAACCACCCTCACCATGTGTGCCACCTCCATAAGGCACTCTACGGCCTCAAGCAGGCCCCTCGGGCTTGGTTTGCCCGTTTCAGCAGTTTCCTTCTACAGTATGGCTTTCACCAGAGCAGGGCAAATCCCTATATGTTTGTTCTTCATCGCCCAACATGTATCCTCTATCTCCTATTATATGTGGACGACATCATCTTAACCGGCAACTCACCAAAGGCCCTGTCCACCTTTATGACTTCCCTAGCCAATGCCTTTGACATAAAAGACCTGGGCTCACTCCACTTCTTCCTTGGTATTGAAGCTCGACCCACCCCAACTGGCCTAGCCCTCACCCAAGACAAATACACTGTTGGGCTTCTCCACCGCAGCGGCCTAGCTGATTGCCGACCTGCTCCTACCCCTGTAGCCTCCAAACACGTCCTTTCTGCCACTACTGGACAACCCCTAACAAACCCCTCTGCATATCGACAACTGGTTGGAACCCTCCTCTACTTAACCCTCACAAGGCCGGACATTTCCTATGCTGTACAGAAAGTTGCCCAGTTCATGAGCAAGCCCACAGATGCCCACCTCACTGCTGTAAAGCGCATCATCAGATATCTCAAAGGCACCTTAGGCACAGGTCTTCACCTTCAGCGCTGCAGATTTCCCCTCACCCTACAAGCATACTCAGATGCCGATTGGGCAGGATGCCCTGACACCCGCCGCTCAGTCAGTGGGTTCTGCGTGTTCTTCGGTTCCAACCTCATATCCTAGTGTGCCAAGAAGTAGAAAACTGTTTCTCGTTCCAGTTCAGAGGCTGAATACCGGGCCCTAGCCTATACTTGTGCCGACACAATCTGGATCCTAAGCCTCCTACAAGACCTGCAAATTCTACCGCAGTTGCCCCTACTTCTCTACTGCGACAACATGAGTACTGCCCACATGACAGTAAACCCGGTGTTCCATGCTCGTACCAAGCACATTTCCATTGACTACCACTTCCTACGTGAAAGAGTTGCCGCTGGCACCCACCGTGTTGTCTTTGTTCCTTCAGCTAATCAACTAGCTGACCTCTTCACCAAAGGACTCCCTATTTCCCGTCACAAACAACTTGCCTCCAAACTTGTCACCCGAAGGGTGCCTAGTTTGCGGGGGGATGTAAAACCATGTACACTAACCACTATAGACTGCTAAACTTGTATAGCTGTAGACACTAGACATCTGGACCTGTAGAATTAAGACATACATGTACACACTAGATTCACATATATGTCCTAGGTAGTTACTAGCAGTTAAGATAAGTTTAAGACAGAAATAACTGTCTAACCTTATCTCCCTGTAAAGCTCTATAAATATAGTCGTAGGCTATGTAAATCAGAAAAGGAAATTTACCATTTCTACACCGAGTTCAACGTATGGCGCATCTCCATTGGCACTAACATGAGTGTCGTCAAAGGCGAGCCCTGTCTGCCTGATGCACCACCCAGTAACGAACATGTGGAGATGTTTTGTCGGTGATTGGACAAAAGCCAACCAGCGTTGGCCCACTACTGACCCTCCAACTAAAGCCCGACGCATGACACCTTCTGTAGTAGCCAACCGACATCCACTCAAGCCAATCTGTGCCTAACATGTGGTGGTTAATAGTGGCACTAACAAAACCGCCGACAATGGCGAGCTCCCCCTGCTTGATCAACCACTCAAGAGCGAACACGTGGATTCACTTCTCGGTTATAGTGTACTAACAACCACCACATTTATTCCTCGCCAATGAAGAGTTTTGATTCTGTAATAGAAGTTACAAACTGCCACAATTGAATGAGGGAATAAATTTTGCATCATCAATGGGAGAGTTAATTGGAGGTTACAAACTCCTAGATTAGTTGGAGAATTAACCTCAAATGATCAATTAACCAAGTCCAAGCAAGGAGGTACAACAGAGACACATATTGGACTCCAAGACCTCAAGCATATTTACATCATTTTGATGTGACATTTCGAACTCAACGGAATTTATCATACATAACCTCAAGTGATCAATTAACCAAGTCCAAGCAAGGAGGTACAACATAGACACATATTGGACTCCAAGACCTCAAGCATATTTACATCATTTTGATGTGACATTTCGAACTCAACGGAATTTATCATACACAAGAACAACGGTACAATGAAATTGAAGATCAAGTGGAGTCCTACTCCCATATATAATTTATCAGGACCACAATACAAATTACATCCCTTAGGATTCACTGAATTCCTAAGCGATGTGGGGGCATTTGTGGAACCCATTATCACCGGAAGAATGTGAAGCTGCCACGTGGCCCATAATTCTAGGAATGACCAAATTGCCCCTGGCAATAATATTTGAACCCCAAGCACCGGACATGGCCCAAGCCCACAACGCTTACATAGCCTCAACATTGGGCCCAAACCAGGATGACATGGGGAAGCCTCTCTGTAACGCCCCGGACGTTCTGGAAATGTAATATTATTAAATATTGAATAAAATGACGTTTTTACCCCTGTGTTTGTGTGGTCGATTTGTTGACTTTTAGATTTGGAGGTCGAACGGACGTTGAGTGATGACCGTGACGTAGTTCGGGATGTCACGAGTTCATAGACAGGTGGCACGTCCGATTCGGACGCTCGGAGTGAAAGTTATGATGTTCGGAAGTTCGGGGGCATTACCGTAATTTGGGCGTTATAAGGGGAAAAAGTTGACTTTTTGTTTGACAATTGATATCCATTTGACTCGAAGACCGTTATGTTCGTCTCGACGCCCCGAGTACAACGACAGGCGGCACGCTTGAAACGGACGTCGGACGACCGAGTTACGGGTCACGGAAGTTGGAGGGCATTTTGGTAATTTTTGCCCTGGGGGTATTTTGGTAATTTCCGCACGGGGTACTGTTCACCACCGTGGAAAACAGAGCAGCGGCCGTGGGTTTGTGCGTTCAATTGTTTATGGCTTTAGTGGATTGATCAGATGTTTGTTTATGAGAATTGAGGTAGTGGGAGCATGACCGAATGACGTGAGCAGGTTGCAGGCACGGGAATGAGTTTAATATGGCCATGGTTTCTGTGTTTGTGGGAAGCAGGTTTCAGAGAATCTCAGCTGGTCTCCCACGGGTGCTGGCCGTGTGAATCGATTGACAGAGTAAGAGAGTGAGGGGGGACTCGGTTGGGTCATTTGGGCATCATTGTGAGGGCTGAGGTTGAGAGAGACGGGAGAAAACAGTTTCGGGTTTTCAGGGGGGAAACTCAGAGTTCAAATCCTACGGGCTTTGAGGTGAAACTAAACACATATGGAGTCTTCTGGGAGTGATAGAATCACGACGGTGCTGGAGTTGTCGAGTTTGGAGCCGTTTTGCCCAGGAACCCAAGTCTCAGTTTGAAGGAAAAACCAGTGGAGGGAAAAATGGAAGATCAAATCGTGGGGACTTGCGAGCTAAACTAGGGGCCATTCTAGTCTTCTGGGAGCAAGAGGAAACCAACCACGTCAAATTCGAAGGACGACATCCACGAATTGGCCAGGAACGGAGTGCCCTGGTTCTGAGTATTTTCGAGCTTGAGGACGACGACTTCCAGGTAACGGCGAGACCAATTGACGGTACCATTGTGTTCGTATGAGTTCCCTTAATCTACTGGTGAAATTAATTTGAGATTGGGGTTAGTTTGGGTGAGTTCCAGAATGTCGATTTGTTCGACTGTTCGAGTTTGAGCTGGGTCGTTTGGGTACTAGTCGAGGTCAACCTTCATTACAGACCTAAAATTAAAGGATTAGGGAAGATAATAGGATCAAAAACGAGAGGAATTGATTGAGAATTGGGCTTGAACTGGTCGGGTTGAATCGCGGGTATCAGACCCGTTTAGCAGGCTGTTCGGGTAAGGGAGATGACACTGTAGCTTGGCGCGTAGCCTTCACGCGCAGCCACTTTGGGCGGCGCGTGACGGCGCGTGTGACGTTAACTCCGATCACGGTCAACATGAGAATTAATCCTTACAGTTTAATTAACATTTTATCTTTAGAGTTCGAATCGATCGGGAGTCATTCGGGATAATTTCGGGAGTCCGGAAGATTAAGTCTTTAAGTTTATTTTGGCCGAAAAATCCAGAAAAAATTAGGAAAAATCCTACGAGTTATTTTGGGATGTTTGTAACCCTTCTTATACGTTTTCACAGGCCCGGACACTTCCGAAGCTACGGAGGAGCGCGCGGGACGCGATTGACGTGTCCTAAGACTGTGAGTGGACTCTTTGATTTTTAAATTGGGCATGCATGACTATATTGCTTATTTATCTCATGGTTTTACATATGATTTTACGAAGGTGAGATGATATATCGGTTTTACTTGTTTTCACGTTTTTCGAGATAATTATCGTATTTCACGCATTTCGAGATTTCGGTTTTTGCCCATGCATGCGTGATAATTTTGATGAAGTATCTGGTTATGAATATGCATGTTTCGGATTTATGATGTTTGATCATATTGTGAAGAAATTTTCTGGTAATTTCATGTGTTGGAATTTACATGTGAATTCGGGCATGAGCCCTGTTACGATGAGAAATGTTTTTGGAATAATGTTGGAAAAAGATTTGTGATGAATCCTGATTATTATGTTTAAAAACGGTTTTGGGTTTAAAGACCCGGTTGATGGTTGGATCTGGTTTTGGGTTTAAAGACCCGGAATGTTGATTTTGGGGGCGGGCCCGAAAATTGAGTTTAAAGACTCGTGAGTTTAAAGACTCGATTATCATGATACCCCCGAGGCCTACTAATCGTGTTTTGAGTTTAAAGACTCGTTGATATCCCGGGAAGGCCTAATGTTGAGTTTAAAGACTCGGATGGATCCAACGGCATAATCATGATTATTGATTTATGTTTCACTTGATTTGTGCAAATAATGTTTCAAAATGACGGTTTCTGGAATCTGGTATTATTATATGGTTTTACATGAGTTATGACGATCCCTGTAACGTTTTTCTTGTGTTTCGGAAAAAGAGTTTTCAAAAGTTTAATACACAAATTTGAATATTTGGTTATGCATGCGGATTACAAAACTGGAGGGCGAACCCGATTTCGGAAAAACTGTTTTCCTGTTAAACTTATGTTTCGGTCCACTCACACCTTGTTGTTTTAAATTCCCTCCAGGTCGTGGTACAAGCGTGGGGGCAAGCGCCGAGGCAGAGGCGGAGGCATAACGTTTTCCGTTGCGGAGTAGTTAGTTCACAGAGTAGGAGTTGTTCTTTAATTTGTTTTGTAATATTGCTCTGTTAAACTGTGGACTTGACGTCCAGTCGCATGTATTTTGTTTAATCTCCCTGGTCTGACAATGGGTGTGTTGTAATTTTAACTTGTCTTCCGGTCTTTTGGGTTTGATTGTCAGACGGGAGCAGGATGCTTCCCGATTATCGAGGCGATAATCGGGGTGGGTCCTGTCACTCTCCACCCTCGATTTGTATAACACATGTTAGCATGCAAATTGAGGAGCATTTGTTCCATATCGAAAATATGGAAATTGAACATCTCACTCACCCATATATAAGAGGTACACATTTCTCAATAAAAATAAGTCGATTCTTCGCTTCGAAGTATATCATTTTCCTCTCTCAAAGCTAACTTAAGCATCAGAGTGTTCTTGGTCGAACAACCCCCCGGGTAATCGATCGAGGCAACAATAACTAATTGTTTGATGTTTGCAGGAATTGTGAGGACTTTTCGCGGCGGGTTCGATTTCTGCTTCAACAGTGGCCACCCCTAATTGTCACTTAGTATTATAACTTCGTGATATTCCTCTTTACTTATTATGTGGGAAGTCTCAAATTTGACTATAGTTGTAGAAGATCGATACTTAATATTTATATATTGTAATCTCGCTCTCCCAATATCTTTCTATTAAAAAAGTTACCCTCTATTTGATAATATATGGATAAATTTTTTTTAATAAAACAAAAATGTTAAACAAATTAAATAAAAGGAAAATCAGAAGAAAAAAATAGAAACAACAAAAATAAAACTATTACCGATTCTGATCTCATCACCATGCTTACCAAACACCCTTCACCAGCGTATCTATGTTAACTTACCCTTCTGGGATCTTTAACTTAATGTTTGCATATTCTTTCCCATTAGAGCAGCTCTATGAGCATGTCTAGTAGTAGAGGTGTAAGGGGCTAGAGGAAAATTTTAACCTTACATTTTGACCAAGGCTGTTTTTTATATTTCTAATTGGAAGATGCAAGGGGTAAGAATTCTAATTTTTTGTAAATTATTTTCTTAAAGATAATAATGTAATTTTTTTATATATTAATTATTATAATTGAAATGTATAATATATGAGTATAAAGAATTTGAATTTGAATTGGAGAAAATAAAATGTGTGATGTATGATGATTAAATGATGTGTATTTATAAAAGTAAATATTAAATTTTTTGACCGTAAATATTAATTTTGAATGGGTATTTGAATTGCCATTTATATATTTTTTTTAAACAAAAAACAATGGGTCTTTCTAATAAAAAGAGCATTTGCATCCTATATTCCTATATATTAAAAAAAAAGCAAGACAACATCTTGATTGGGTGGATATAAAGAGGCTAGAATTGCCTCGAGCCTTGCCCTTTCCGTGACCCGTAAAATCATTGTTTGACGTCCAACTTCGACATGTCGTTTGTCTACGTTATCGCACTCGATCAACGTGCAAAAAGTCTACTGGGTCAAAAATCATCATTTCCCTCTTTCCAAGGGAAAAATCGTCATTTTACCTCTACTAATCCTGATTAATCGCGCTAATCTCCTAGTAATCCTGCGATTACGGGGTGAGTCGTTACATTCTAATCTCAAATATGGCACCAAAAACCTTGTTGGTTTTATTTATCACTCATCCTCACTAGTTGGTTTTATTCATCAATTTAAATTAATGGTTATACTTTTTTGTATACTTGCACTATTTTTTAGGGGTGGCAATGGGTCGTGTCGTGTCGGGTTCGTGTCGTGTCATGAATTCTATTTTACCCATTTATGCCCAACCTGAATCTGACCCGTTTAATAATCGTGTCAAGAATGTCCAACCCGAACCCGACCTATTAATAACCCGTGTAACCCGTTTAACCCATTTAATAAACAGGTCATACTCAAAACCCAATTAATCTATGACCCGTTTAACCCGTTTAACATATTTGATATATTTAAATTATAAGATTTAATAGATATTTAGGTAGATATATGGGTTAGTAATGACACGTTTACTAAATGGGCCAATATATAAGCCAATATACGGGTTAACCTGTTAACCCGAAATCTACCCATTTATTAAACGGGTTAACAGGTCATTATACGGGTTAACAGGTTGACCCGAAACCCACCCGTTTAATAAACGGGTCATAATGGGTTGACCCGAAAATGACCTGAAATTTTAATCGTGCGGGTTTCGAGTCGTGTCAAAAATTGCCACCCTTACTATTTTTCATGTAATTTAAATTTAATAAAATAAATATTCGTCGTTTCCATATTCATTGTTTCTTCATTATATAAGATTTCTACTTTAATATTTTTAAGAAAATAATTCACAAAAAATTTGAATTCTAGCCCTTTGGCCTTACCTTTACCAATAAATAAGTAGATATGCTCATGATTTCTTTTAAAAAAATCTGAATAATACTTTCAATGAAGACACAAGGCCAAAAACGAATAGAAAACAAACATGTAGATAGAGATGAAAACCAAAACAAACTCACCTATAGGAACAAAGAGACTGGAAGGAGTATAGACGTCTGGAAACTAACAGTAGCGTCCACTCTCATAGGCCATAGAAACACAGACTAACTAGGGGCATGGAAGTCCATCATTGTTCAGAAAAAACACTAAGAAGGATGAAAGACGGTCAATCTAGACTTCCCTATACATTCTTTGTCGAGCTTGCATAGCTAAGCCATCAGCGGCCTTGTTTGCGGATTTTGGGATATAAGAGTATCTCACGGAGGTGAAACTAGTGCATAGGTCATGAGTTCTTATTAAGATTGGGAACAATTCCCATTTTCTCCTTTCGATGTGACCATGGAGGTAATTAATTAAAATTTGGTTGTCAGGTTCGATGGAAACCCGCCTAACATTAATATGTTTTGCTAACGAACAACCATTGAGAACGGCCCAAGCTTTGGTGATCAAAGTAGATAAGGAAATCCTAATTGAGCAACCAACAATAATAAAACCACCAACATGATCCCCGAGAATAAAACCAGATCGACAATCATGCCCTCAATTTTCCAAGAAGTATCACAATTTAGTTTCATGGCTAGTCGTTTAAGTGGAGTCCATCAAGTACTAGGGGAAGGCGTGGAGGTCAACATCAGGGAAGTTTCAATGTATAAGGATCAACACAAAACTAAAATTCATGAACTTATCTCCGAATAGTATCTGTAATCGCTTCAAAGACAATAGGGGTACCTTCAAAAATGAACTTGCAGCGGCTCTTCCATATCATCCAACATGAGGAAGCAATAATTGAAGTAACCGAGTCAGAATTTTACTGTGGATTAAAGTGGGGGATAGGAACATATCTAGACAGGCTTCAAAGGAGGTGATACAATGAATATTCACCTTGTAGCTCCGCAAACCCCCTACACCATACACATTGAGAACCTTGACATTGTAAGATGGCATACTCCAGTGTTTCTAGAAATTCTTCACAAACTGGGCAAATAGGGGAGTTTCCAATATGTTTGCGATACAGGTTTGCCTTGGTAGGAATGCACCCCTTGGTCGTTTTCCATAAGAAATTCTTTGCTTTGGGGGTTGTTTTAGTCTTCCATATATGCCTCCATAACAAAGTGGGAATACATTAGAGCTTGAAGCATGAGAGCAAAGGGGTCCCGAACTGTCCTTATCTGGTTGCCTAAGCCAGTTGTACCTAGATTTGACTCTGTATGAACCATGGGAGTTGTAGGGCCATATGATTCGATCTTAATTCTCAATGTTTCCAATAACAATTTGGTTGATTATGTCCCTACCACATGCAGATGTTTGGGTTGGAATACTAGTTAGGTTCCAAACGAAGCATTCTTGATTGATTATGTTTGAGGCAATGAGGCTCTCGTTCACCGTTGCATTAGGGGTATGGTGACAGGACCCGTTCCTAAAATATTTTGATAATCACACCTGATCCTGCTCTCATCTGACAAATGATACAAAACACCAAATTTCCCTTAATACTTGTGAGACACTGGAAACTCATATTTTGTTCAGCTAATGCCTCTGCCCTCGATTAGCTCCGATTTTCGTGCATAGGTCCAAAAGGGTCATCAAAACCACGAAAAGGTGTGAGTGGATAAAAATAAATCTTTTAAACACACATTTATCGAGTAAAAAATATCTACCCTTCAATTTCTAAAACATACATGCATAGTATAAAATGTAAATGACCAAACAATCAGATTTCCCATCGAACCAATCATAGTCCATGGGACCCCAAAAATATTAAATAAACCAGTAAACCATTTGTGGCCCATGTTCCCCAAAAACCCATGATCATCAAATCATGTCACAAAACCTGGACACATATGTCACAACCAAGCATAACCTAACAACGACTCAAGTACTAGTCACGATAAATAACAACTCTACGTATAGGTTAGTACCCTGGGCATCAGCCGTCTGGAAACACCTCTAGCTTTGGCTACCTAGGAAACAAGAACAACACATTCACCCAGAGCTACGGTCATCTGGAAAAATACCCCTAATTTCGACCGCCAGGGAGCTAAATACAGCACATTCACCCTGAGCTACAGTCATATGAGAAAACACCCATAGCTTCAACCATCTGGGAAATAACCACAACACAATTAACATAATCCATGGATTAAGTCACACAAGCATCATGCTCGAATACAAACCCTTGACTCACGTTCCAAGTCAAAATACTATTTTCAAATCGCGCTTGAACTCCAAACACAATTTCCACAAAATAACCGTAAAACACGTGTCTAGTAACCAATCAATAAATCCAGAAAATCGTCGAATAAGTATTTTGAAAATCATATCAGAACCATTATCACATAAATCTTATAATAAATCAATTATAATATTTAACTATGCATACATAATAATTTATAAAAATAAAAGTCCACTCACACATTGTCCTCGTAGTCGAATTTCAAACTGTGCACTCCTTTGTAATTTTTGGGAACTTTACTGCATGTCATAAATCACTGTTAAAGGTCACTAATATCCTAAGTAATCTTATATTTAAATCCCATAATTTTTCTGGGATTAAATACTAATTTAAAAACTACGCATAATGCTTATGACATCGAAAATTACCCCCGATATTGTAACGACCCGTCCCGAGAGCCGGGATTAGTAAAGTGATTAGTAAAGGATTAGTGAGTTTAATCGGTGTTTAGGTGGTACTTTTGTCCCGTTAGCGTAGAATGATGATTTTGCCCTTGGTTTGGGCAAAAAGTTGACTTTTAGTTTGGATTGTCAATTGGATATTGACCGATGACCGTGACGTAGTTCGGGACGTCACGAGTTCGTAGACAGGTGGCACGTCCGATTCCGACATCTGAGGAGGAAGTTATGATGTTCGGAAGGTTGAGGACATTATCGTAATTTGGTTAAAATAGGGGAAAAAGTTGACTTTTCATACGATCGGGTTTTTACAGGTAGACCGAGGACCGTTAGGTAGATTGTGTCGTCCTGAGTTCAACGACAGGCGACAGGCCTTCATCGGACATTGGACGGGCGAGATACGGGGTCTAGAACGGTGAAGGGCAAAACGATAATTTTAACTCACATGGGCATTTTGGTCTTTTTGGGTGCATTGGGATTTGTGCAATCTGATGAGGACAAGTGTACAGTGGAGATGGGATATTTTTGGATTGGGACCACAGGATTGTGACATGTGGCAAAGGTCTAGTGGGTTCTAGTTTTTGTATGGGTTAAATTAATGGATTGTTTGCGGGTGCAGCCGTGTTCGAAGAAGAGAAACAGAGGGTGAGATTGAGAGAAAATTGAGTGTTGGCCGTGTGTGTTTGTGTGACCTGGTGATTGAGTGAGTGTTTAGAGATCGAGAGAGAGAAAATGAGTGAGTTCGATTGAGAGTGTCATGAGGAAAACTTGAGAGGGTGAGGGGTGGATTCTCAGAAAAACAGAGAAGGGTTGAAGGAACTTGGTAGTGGTGTTGCCGTGTGTTGATCCAATTCAGATCGAGGGAAGGCTTGGACGACCCTGTGAACCCTGCAGAACGTGGCGGTGAGCACGGTGGTGGACGGCAGGCGGGTAATTACTTCAGCCTGTTTATATGCTCTATTTTTCCTGAATTTTCAAACGTTGAGTCGTGAAGGTAGGGGCTGAGTCGAGGTGTCTGGTAGGGTCCAATCGATTCCTTAGGTCCTTAGGAACCTGTAGATGTCGACGCCGTGAAGGGGGAGTGTACGAGTGGTCGGATTGTGGAACAGAGGGTTGTGTTGGTCACGGGTTCGAGTTTGGGACGATGGTTTAGAGGCTATGATTTCTAGATTTTAGGATGTTAAATGGTTGCTGGGAAAGGGATGAAACTAATGGGATTGAAATGACTGGATTTGAGTAGGAAATAAGGGAGAACCGGTCACGCCGGTTCAGTACAGTTGAACCAGCTGACCCGAGGTTAAAGACGACATTGTAGCAGGTGCGTGAAGCCCACGCGCATCCACTTTGGGCGGCACGTGAGGACGTGTGGGGAGGAATCTGAGGAACCTTCCAACATGGTTTTGAGTCTAAATGTTATAACGAATCTTTTGGGATAGGTTTCGGGTTAATCGGACGTCGATTCGAGTTAGTTCCGCGGGTTTGAAGTTCTAGGGTTTCGTTTTACGCACGTTCGAAGTTCGGTAAAATTGGGGAAAATTAGGAGAACCTTTGTTAACGTGTTAGTGACGTGTTTTGGTGACTGTTGACAGGATCGAGAATCCCCGAGGAGGTCGAGGAATGTGCAGAACGTACGGGACGCGAATGACGTGCCCGGTATCTATGAGTGGACCCCTTCTCTATACTTGAGCATGCATAACTGTTTTTCTATAATTGTTTTATGGTTTTACATGTGATTTCATGATTGTTGACTATGCTATAACTGTTTTGGATATTTGCACGTTTTTCGAGAAAGTACGGTTTTCAGCACGTTTTACGAGAAAGGTTGAATTCTGATTTTGGGATTTCAATCTATAATTAGTTTTAATGATTATAAATGGATTTTGGAATATGATTTCGATTTTAGAATCGGATTTCGGAAAGTGGAATTTGGTTTTAAAGTTGAAAAGTGGAATTCCGGATTTGGGTTCGGAATGATGGTTCTGGACGCCGGAAGGGCATCAGACCAGTGATTTCAGATTCGAGTTTGAATATGGATTTAGAAATGGTTTTCAAATGGTTTTGGATTGGATTTGCTGGATCTGATTATTGGGTTTAAAGACCCGGATATTGTGATTGACGGGGGATGGACCCGGATTGGGTTTAAAAACCCGGATTGAGTTTAAAGACTCGGATATACTGATATTTCCCCCATAGGCCTATTGAGTTTAAAGACTCGGATTATTGAGGCCTAGATTGAGTTTAAAGACTCGGGAGTTTAAAGACTCGGATAGGTCCAGTAGGTTTGATCGGATAATGATTGCTTGGTATTTATGCTTTATGATATGGTTTTATGATGCTTCTGACGTGATTTCTATAACTGTTTTTACGATGATTCTTATGTGATTATAACTGTTTTCGAAAATGGGTTATGCATGTATGTTTTCAAAACGGAGGGCTAAACCCTGGTTTGTTATAAAATGATTTTAGAAACTTTTATTCTTTATGGTCCACTCACACTTTCTGTTTTTAATTGCCCTCCAGGTCGTGGAACTAGCGCGGGGGTTGACGTTGAGGCAGCGTCGGAGGCATAGAGTACTCGAGAGTTTTCCCGGAGTGTTTCCAATTTTCCGTTGTGCGTGTACTCTGTGTATCGGTTTTTTTTTTTGCTTTCTTAGTTGGTACTATGCTCTGTATAACTGTTGAATCTGGGATGTTGAAATTCTCCTGCGTCTGACGATGTAATTTGTGGTTTTCGTGAGGGTGTTTCGGTCTTTCGTTTTTGGGTTGTCAGACGGGAGCAGGGTTTAGTCCTTAATCCTGGGGGATTAGGGGTGGGCCCTGACAGATATGGTGTCTGTTTGCCTCGAAACTTGTGTCAATAGGTTCGTATCGACGAAAGCATAAAAAAATGTGTTGGTCGAAATCCCAGACGGTGGGCCACACCTCCACACGTGACGTCGATAGCCTCTGCGCTTGGGTCTCAAGCGCCTACGCATAGGCTGTCTTCAACTTCCAACTGACCCAGTTCCTCTGCAATTCAGGTCGCCTAACCCGCGACCTTGATCCAGCCATATCTCGGTTGATACTCTTTTATTTTCAACAATCCAAACATCAAAGTTCATCTACTCAACCTCAAGAGAAGATCTATGATGTCAAATTGAAAGAAAACTTACCCAATCTCGCAGTTCAAGCCTCCCAAGTTTCGGCCAAAAAACCAAGTTCCATGTTCTGGGCTTCCCATGTTCAAATCTTCATTCTTTCCACCTCATCACGACCTTGGGGGCTCAAACAACCTGCTATGATCCTTGGTTTTACATTGGAAAGCTTCGACGTGTTCATAATTCATTTTCGATTTTTCGAAGTTTTTCAAGTTTCGGTTCGTTGTTTCTCACCCTTATCTTCTGGTTCTTCCCCATCCCTCTTCTCTCGTTCCTTCTTTCCTTTTTTTTTTCTTCTTCTTCTCCTCTCTTCCTTTCTTTCTCTCATCTCTCTCGTTTCTCATTTCTCTTCCTTTTTCTTTCTCAACCGAACCCACAAAACACACACAAATATATATAACATAGTAACTCGGTGGAGATAAGGGAGGGAAATGGAGAATTCTAGACACATGTCACTATCACCAAAAAATCTCTCTTTTAAAAATACTAAAATACCCCTTATGTCAAAATTACTAAAATGGCCCTATTTAATTTTGACCCACATTGAATCTATTCGATCTCCTATTCCAACATACCGCCTGTACATAGATTCAAGATTTTGAGGCTTATGCAACGGTTCTCGCGAAAAGTCCAAAAGTGTCGAAGGAAAAAAGTCAACCTTTGACCTTGTATGGCAAAACCATCATTTATCTTTTAAATTTCCAAAATTACAATTTTCAAATTTTTCGGGTCATTACATATGGTGTAATAGCCCATAGTTGGTCTCCATTCAAAACTTGCCATCTAGCCCCGTCCTAAATTAGCTTCCTCGCCTCCTGGATACTAGTCCATGTCCAAGAAACTCTACTTCCCTTCACAGCACTCAAGAATTCACCATTAGGGAAATACCGACCTCTCAAAATTTAACCCAAAAAGAATTTGAATCCTGAATAATTCGCCAACTTTGCTTGGCCATGAGGGCAAGATTAAACTTTTCGAGATTTCGAAAACCCAAAACATTATCCACCATGGGAGCCCTACTTCAGCCCAGCTCACCAATGTAGCTTGTTCCGATTATTGAAGCTACCCCACCAGAAATTTGCTAGATTTGAATTAATGGCATCACAATTTGCTTTAGGGAATTTAAACACTGCCATGGGATAAGTAAGGATTACTTGAAAAACGACCTTGATTAAGACTTCCTTTCTAGCTTGAGATAGGAATTTATGTTTCCATCCTTGAATTTTCCTGCCAATACGTTCTCGAACAAAACCAAGGGCTTCTTTCTTTGATCTACCTCATGCAAACCTACTTACATTCCTGGGTCAAATAGTCACATGCATGTTCAATATGTCTCCCAAATTTTTGTGTAGCTTCCTATGCAAATTAGGACTAAAAAAGATGCTTGACTCGTTGTAATTCATCCTTTGCCCCAAAGCTTTGCAGTAGACGAATTTTTTTAGTCACTATACAATTCATCTCCGAGGTTTTCATAAACAGCAGAGCATCGTCAGCAAATAGAAGATGTGATAATGTTGGCCCTTCATTGCTAAACTTCAACCCTTCAATCAGCTTGGCCCTCACAACATGGTCGAACATATTTGAAAGGACATCACTTACAATAATAAATAAGAAAGGAGAGAAGGGATCCCCTTGCTGAATTCCCCTTGAAGGTCGAAACCATTCGCCTAGCTACCCGTTGATCAAAACCTTGAAACTAATGGATGTTACATAATTCATAACCAGAGCAACCCATTTTAATTAAAACAGCCTTGAGAAAGTCCTATTCAATACGGTTATTAGCTTTGTTCAAGATATGTTCATGCTTAGGAGTTCAATTATTGGTATTTTAGAAGGTCATGTTTGGAAAAAGGGGAAGCGGGTTGGGAGGATGTGACAGAGGGGAATGAAACTGCAAGCAGCAAACTATGGAGTAAAACGGTCAGGAAAAGTATGAAGTGAGTCTCATATTCCTCAAATTGAAAGTAAACTGGTCAACATCAACTAAGAATGAGCAATTTGCCCACATTTGATAGAGTTTGAGGTCTACTAGATGTAATAATCTAATTTCTTGAACAAAATGAAACTCAAATATGGAATTATGTTTCTGAAACAATTTGATTTCACATCTCCATACAAATTTCAAAAAATAAAATAAAAGTTCATTGTTTTCTAGGTTTAGGTGATTTCCTGAATGTCAAATCAAGATGTAAGTAATGGCCTAATGCGCTAGTATTCCTAAAAAAAAGACCACCCTTAACAAAAATAATTACAAGTTTCCAAGATAGAAATAAATAAGACGAGTTACATAAAATATAAAGTTTCTTTTAAGTAATCGTATACAATGTCGTAATCAAGATTCAATTTGTGAGGGGGTCTTCACAAAATATTTAAAAAAAAAAAAATTAAACTTTTAATATATTACAACTCATAATTAATATATGCAAAATATTCAAATTAATAAATTATTATCAAACTAAGTAAAAATTCAAAACATCATATCATATTACTAATTTATTATATAATTATTCTCGACGAATTCTTATTTTTAAAAATCAATATTATCTAGTATTTGATTCTCTTCCGTAATTAAAAGATACATGGACCAATTTAAATTAATAATAAATTCAAATTTACATATTTATAACAAAAATATTATATTTTTATTTTTAGTTAAAAATATATTATATATCTTAAAATTATATAATGGTGAGTGGGAGTAGCCCTCGGCATTGGGCCGGGCTGGGTAAGCCCGGCCCAAATTTTTTGGGCTTGGGTCGGGCCAGGCTGGGCTTATTAAATAATTTTTAAATTTGCGGGCTGGGCCGAGTGGGCTTAACGACATAAAAAAGAGCTCATGGGCTTTTATCGGGTCGGGTTTATATCGGGCTTTTCGGGTTGGGCCTATTAAGCCCACTTGGATCGGGCTTACGTGGGCTTTTGTAATAAATTATGTCTCAAATTTTAAAATTACAAAAAAATATATACATGAAAAAAAATATTAATAATGAAAAAAAATACTCAAGGGTGCACAAAACATGGTCTCGTTAAAATAAAATACTCAAGGGTGCAGAAACATTGGGTCTATTAAGTAAGTGGAGTAGTGGTTAGGGTTTGTATTGGGTATTGGGTATTGGGTTTTTTAAAAATAAATTAAGTGGGCTTGGGGCTGAGATTTGAGTTTGGGTTGAAATATTAGTATTAAGAATGAGTTGAGTATTAATTTTTAAATAATAAGAATTTTATATTTTCGGGCTTATGGGCCGGGTTTATTACGGGCTGGTCGGGCTGGGCTTACCGGGTTTTATCGGATTCGGGCCTATCGAGTTTGAACACCATAAGCCCAAGCCCAGCCCGCTAACTCTAGGGCCGGGTCGGCCCACGACCCATAACGGGTCGGGCCGGACTTTTGTCTATCGGGTTTATCGGGCCCCTATAAGCCCATGGGCTTTTGGGCCAAATGATGAGGGCTAAGTGGGAGCCCTGGACTCCACTGGATCCCCTTTCTCTCCACCTATAAATATGATTGTGTATAGTCATGTGTTTTATCTTAATTAAGTAACAAAGAAAATAGTTATATGATGAAATACAACATCATCTTATAATCTTGATATTAAAAAAGCAGGTGGTGCAAAATTTTCACTTTTGAGAATAAAATTTATTAAACTGCAAAGCGGTAAAAGGTGAATCACTAAGATAAAACGACAATCACAATTCCGAAAAAAAAAATCACAATTCCGTCTTCAAACACGAACACAATCACAAGCATTTCCTTCACTTCAGGATTTCCTACAATTAACGACGGGCTGTATGATCGAAAAAAAAAATGACGGGCTAAATCACAATGGCCGACTCGTTTCGGCATCGACAGGGTCAACATGCATCCTGCCGTCCGTTAGAGTTACAATTTGACTCCACAAAGTCAATGCTATTTGGACTCTTTAAATTGACCACATTTAGTGATCATGTTGATGTGACAATCAATAAATAGTCTAATATTAATATAGAATAATTTTATTTATTAAAATAATATCATTTATTGATTATCACATCAACATAGTTACTAAATATGATCAATATAAAATGTGCAAATAACATTATTCTTTTTTTTTTCCAAGGTGCAAATAGCATTATTCACTCCACAAACATATCAGTGCGCCACGTGTTAAAGTATAAACCCAATCAACTCCGTAGAGAAAAAGCTCAGAAGGGGCAAAGCAGCTTCGCTTCTCCTTCGCTCAACACAACATCAACACGCCTAAGAAAATCCTAATCACCCCAAATCCGCAGAGCCCACGCCCAACTCTCTTCCCTCTCTTCTGCAAAACCCTAATTTTCCAATCCGATCCCTCGGTCTTTTAATTTAACGTCAATTTCAAGGTACGCATACATACCTAATTTTACCCCTGCATCTATCTTATGTGTATCCTTGTTTCCAAAAAAAGTTGTGATCTTTCTTCGTGGTGAATCCTTCCGATCTTGATTTGGCGGGGGCGGGTGGGGGTTAGCATTTCGAATTATTGTTTTTGCTCAATTTCATTGCGTTGACGTTTTTTAAATTGTGCAGAAGATCGTGGGGATTCGATAATTGCAGAGAATCAGCCATGTTTACCAGGATTTTTGGGAAGCCTAAACAGGAAACCGATGCCCTATCCACCTTAGACAAGTTAAATGAGGTAAACTGACCGATTTAACCATCATTTTGTATTCTTCCGTGTTGATAATCTTTTTTTAAGTATCTAAGTTTGTTGGATTCCTTCCTGGGTTCGTTTGATTTTTAATTTTGGTATAGTTACTGTGTGTGACTGTGTATCCTGGTATGTAATTAGACGGTTCTTTTTTCTTCTTTTTTGGTGTCTTTGAATTGGTTGATGCAATTAGATTGATATATAAAGCAATTTTGTAAAGGTTCGATATAGCACATATAAAGTTTAGTGATGATAACACCTACTAGATAGCACCTATTATGATAATCTGAATGAGACTGTTTTTGATGTTTTTACTGCTATTTTTGTTCATCGGTAACTGTTGCTTATTTCCTCATTCAAATACTTCTTTCTGTGATGTACAGACACTTGAAATGCTTGAGAAAAAGGAAAAAGTACTACAGAAGAAGGCTGCTGCAGAAGTTGAAAGAGCCAAGGAATTCACCAGAGGAAAGAACAAAAGAGGTAAGCTCTCAAAGTGTATTCATTTTCTTCTGAAGAATTCAGATGGTGATTATGGATTTATTGAATATTTTTAAGGAATTTTTCATCCTTTTTCTTTGAGAACTCTTATATGCAGATCCATTCATCTAAGAGATGCGCATTTGGCATCTATTTTATGCAGACATGAGTGTATCTGTTATAATATTGCCATCCAATTCTTGTGCATGCTACAAGTTCTTGTTTGCCTTTCGTTTCTCTATTGTTTCTGAAATTTTCGTCCTTTTTGTATAGCGTTTCCTAATGTAAATGTGTGGAACATTTCCCTGAGGGTTCCTTTATTCTTTCCGTTATGTTTTCACCATCAATGGAATCAATTAGCACTAGAGTTTCACTATTAACCATCAAGTGTAATACGTGAATTTACTTTATATTCCTTTTAATAAAAAATATCAGTGATGATATTCAAGCTGTTTCCGTTTTGTCCCTATGTTGGAAATCATCAAGAGGGGAATACACCCTATCATATGATCCGGATCTCATACAAAGATCTCTTGTCCTGTGGTTAAGTTGTAATTTATACTGCTTCCTTGCAGCGGCTATACAATGTTTGAAGAGGAAGAGATTATATGAACAACAGATAGAGCAACTTGGAAATTTCCAGTTGCGTATCCATGATCAGGTGACCTCTTGGAAATTGGAATCATATTTCAAAATTCTTTCAATACTTTTTCAAATGTAGTCAAGAATTTGTTTTAGTTTTTCAATTTTGGGTATGGAATGAATGGAATTTCGTTGTGTTGATGTCAATCTTATATTGATGTTGCAGATGATAATGCTAGAAGGTGCAAAAGCCACGACTGAAACTGTAGATGCCTTGAGAACTGGAGCAGCTGCGATGAAGGCAATGCAGAAAGCAACGTATGTTATTTGTATTTTATTTAGCCATAGTTATGAGAGTTTTTCTCCAATGATATGCTCAATTTTTTTTTTCTTTATTTACTATTTCTCCAATTCTTTCAGCTGGTAGCATGGTCAAAATCTGCAATCTGCATATTAGCTCAGATGCTGAATATGAAAATACAGTTCTATTGCAAACGACTTATTATATATGTATTTAAATGTAAACGGAAGGAAAATGCTTGCCGATGATATTGAATCCTTTTGTTTGGAATGATCATTCATAATATTCGTGTCCTAGATCAGTCAAATTTTCTCTTTTCTAATTGGTAGAAGATGCGACATCATTTAAGAATGATAGATCTGTATTAATTATTGCTTAATTTTCTGCTTTGTCTTTCATTTCTTGTATGTCAAATGGTATCTGAACGATTAAAGGGCTGCCTGACCTAATTGCAAACTTTTTTTATACAGCAACATAGATGATGTGGACAAGACCATGGATGAGATTAACGAGCAGACAGAGAACATGAAGCAGATCCAGGAAGCCTTGTCAACTCCAATTGGCACAGCTGCTGATTTCGACGAGGTTTATATTCTCAGTGCTTTTCTTCTTTTATCCCAACCCATGATTGGTTTATACAATGTTATTTTACCCTTATGCTTTCTATTCGGCTCAATTAGTATACAGCTCCTTAAATTCTAGACTATTTTCACTTGCAGGATGAATTGGAAGCAGAGCTTGAAGAGCTGGAAGGCGCTGAGTTGGAAGAACAACTTCTTCAGCCAGCAACAACAGCTCCTGCAGCTCCAGTGCAGGTCCCAGCAGGAAGGCAACCAACTCGGCCTGTTCCCCAGAAGCGCACTGCTGAAGAAGATGAATTGGCTGCTTTGCAGGCGGAGATGGCACTTTAAGCAGGTTTGTGGATCGATTCCAGTATGATTATGATACATTGGTGCTTCTGTTATGACTTTGGCTGTCTGAAGACTTGTTCAAAATGAATTACGACAAGGTTTGATTGTTTTTTGAGTTGAGAGTTGATCTTGTTTGCTACAACCTTTGCAGGTATTCATTCTTGTGTACGGATGAAACAAGGGCTATGTAAAGGATTGATCTGATTTATAATGGAGATTTCTGCTCCGTTCGCGCATCAAGATTTCTGTGTGGCTTCAATATTAAACAGAATGTATATAAAGGTGGCATAATTCAAACAGTCCCCCTTTGAACTTTGTATTCCGCAACAGCAGAGCTCTCTCTTTTTTTCTTTTTGTCTTTTTTTCCTTTTCTTCTTCAAACGTATTTTGGAACATTTGTTCATGTTCTTCTGTCAGAGGCCTTAATCAATAGCTTGTTCAGTTATGTGATATTTACCAAGTCAATAAATATGAAATAAACCTTGGACCTGACCCTATGCATAACATCATAGAATTTCGCTCTTCCTGCACCCTACATTGGTCTGGACCAGAGTTACCGTTAGGTCAGCCTTCCATGTTCTTGACCGGCGGTTGACCTAAACCTAAACCCTTTCATTTTTTTGAGTGAACGTATCAGGAATTTTAAGTCCAACAGAGTCCACACTGCATCAACATCATTTAACATTGTTACATCGTTTAGGATTGGCAATGATATATAAATTCCTGGAACTCACACAAGTAAATTGTCTTGGATTTATTTTATTTTTTGATATAATAATATATAGGGAGGAGAATTACCGTTAAAATATTAAGTATAACTTTTTTTTTTTTTTTTTATGATAGTAGAATTCGAGAGGAGGAATATTAATAGATAGAATATCCAGACTTTTGATTAGAATATATTCATTGGGCATTTGACTTCAAGACCTTTGAAGAAAAATATCACTATGCTTTAAATTTAAGTGGCATATTTACGATATTTTTTTAAGTGCTAAAACAAATATTAATATTTGGAGGCTTGTAGTTGTAGCTATATCTATAACCCATGGTTAGAGCTCCTTGTATCTTCACTGTGTAGGTATCTAAACTTGTCGACCAATCAACATGAATTATTTTATTCTTTGCAAGATCCACCATGGAATTTTATATGATTCTTGAGGATAAGAAATTTTGTATTTTTCTTAATTCGTCGCCACTCGTTATCTATAGATCAAAAAGAATCATTCAAACAAAATAACGCTATAAATTTATAAGGGTATTCCCTAGTAAAAGCAAAAAATTTTGTTTACACTCACAAATAAACTCATAAAACATAAGCACTAAGCTTAACCTGAATGAAAGCAAAACATTGATCCAAAGCATTAATCTAAAGTCCTATCATACCCTAAACTAAACAAAAGCCTTGCACAAAAGCTAGACGACCCTAATTCAAACCACAACCAAAACTAGGCCTGAGGAAGAAAACGGAAACCAAGGCCCACCCCAAGGGGCTAGACTAACACCCGGCCCAAGTACTAGATAGCCCATAAAACTGAAAAGATGATAAGACCTCCACCACCTGTACCAACACACCGAAATCGAAACCACGCATGCCCCAAGTCACTGGTGCGGTTGCTATTACAGCCATTGTCGTGGTCATCGTCGTAGCAGCCATCGCCGCCACAGTCCGAAGCAACCACGGTCATACATTTGGATCAGGCATAGCTGAGGCCATTAGAGCACATACAGTTGTCGCAGCAAATCAAGAAAGCTCCGCTGCAATAGCAACAACTCCACCCCAAGCTCCATCACAGTCGTAGTAGTGCAACGTCCACACCTCGCTGGAGTCGCAACAACATCGCCTCCCAAGAATCGTCGCAACCGTTGCAACTCCTTGCATTGTCGTTGTCATAGACAAGCCACCGCCAGCACATAGTTTTCACAAACACCGCTGAAGCAGCAAACTTGTAAACAACCAACTGCCGTCTATGCTCGATCTCGCCAGCCTCAAAGCCCACAAATAGATATGGGCTTCCATCGATACCGACCGAGCATCGAGACTCGCGGCATGAGTCCTACATCAAGCTAGCCGAATGAGCCACCTTAGTGTCAAGCCAACCGTCGCACCCAAAAAATCGCTCCATCAACCTCCGCCATTAGATCATGGTAGAAAGTAGTCTAGAGGAAGATCGATGAGGCGAAACAATTGAGATGGGAGAGAGAAAGGAGGAAGGAAGAGAAAAAGAAGAATATAATGAAATGGGAGGAGAAGAGCGGTTGCCGCCGACCCCAAAGGGGATTGGCAGCTAGGGTTGATTTTTTGGTTTTAGGTGCTTTTAGATAGAAGGCAAAGCTTTCTTTTTTAGAGAGATTGTTTATTTCAATTTATGTTTAGGTATCAACTAACGCTTTAACTCGTTTTTTGATACCATATCGACCGACTCGACCAAGACTCAGAAGGTTACTTGAACTAAGCTCGGCCTACCATCAAGGCCCATCACGACATGAAGGCCACATGAATTAGACCCATCAACAAGGCCCATGCTTAAGGCCCATCACCATGACCCATCACCTAAATCTAGATATTACTTATAAATAGGAAGCTTCCTCCCCCATTTGAAGGATTCAACTATCTCTCTAGAATGAAGCTCTCTATTCTCTCTACATTCTTACTTTTCCTCTAAAGCTCAAGACATCTTGTATCATGTACAAATACTTATCATCATTAATGAGAATAGAGCAACACCGTGGACGTAACCCGATTTGAGTGAATCACGTACATCTCGTGTTCCTTATGTGTATGCAGTTTTCAAGGACTAGTTGGTTCATTTTATGCATCAACATCGTTGATTTTTATTTTTTTTATTTTTTTGCATTTAAAAGTTAAAAGATGTAAGTTCAAATCTTCCACTTAATTAGTTTTTTGTTTTTGTTTAAAGATGTCACATATTCAAATCTCTACATTTTTATTTAAAAAAAAAATGCATTGAATGTAGAGTAGAAGTGCACCTGGTTACTTATTATGGGTGGACATAGTAATGTTAGATATTTTTATTTGTTGATGTATATGAATGAAATTTTAAAGTGGATGACATTTTTGAAATGGTGATATTTTGGAGAAGTATTTTTTTTTTGTGAATAAATGACATGAAATGTTTATGCCTAAATCTAAGCTGTTCAAACTTTTCCCAATCAAACTGTTTTTAATGGTTTAGATTGGAACAATTTCAATTATATTTTTTGAAAATCCAAACTGTTCCAAATCAATAAAATTTTAACGGTAAGAATTTAATTTTTAGGTGATATCAGTATCGATCTAAAATGTACTAACTCTACGATGCAACTTTAAAGATTCACTATTCGGTAATAAAGTGTTTCAAAGAGGGAAAAAAACATGAGATTTAGCCAAAATTCAAAATTTTAAAATTCTCATGCACCTTTATGTAGTAAGTTTCATGTAAGATTGAATGAGGAATTGCCAAGTATTACAAAGTGAAAAAAATTCTAACATAGATTTTGGTTACAGTATAGTTTTCGAGTTTCAAAGTTTAAACTATTTACTTCGAAATTTCAAAGGTTTGATTTGGAATTATAAGGCTCATATGAACTCTAACGTTTGATTTTGAGCATTGAAGAGTGAATAGTGATTTTAAACCGCTTTTACCATAGTAAGGTTGATGTGAACTATGATAAATAAAATAATATTGGATTTTGAGGTACAATTAATTTTTTCTTAAAAATTTAAAGTTTGGATCTTGGAATTGTCAATTTAATATGAACCTTAGCATTTGATATTGTGGATTAAAAATGATTTTTTTATTTTTTTCTTCCATTTTGAGTTTGGATTTTTTATGTTTAAGTTGATATGAACTCTCACAATATGAGATTAGGGTTTCGAAGTTCAATTATATTTTTCAAAATTTCAAGGTTTTAATTTGGTTCATGTTAACTCCAACCTTTAATATTACGAGTTGCATAATGAGTTTCAAATTTTATCTATTTAGAGATTGGTTTTTCGACGATAAGGTTGATGTGAATTCTCATAATCGCAATATTATATCGAGGTTTCGAAGTTTAATTTTATTTCTTCAAAGTTTTGAGGTTTGATTTTGGAATTATATGTTTAATATAGCGTTATATATTATGGGTTGGAGAAACAATTTGAATTTCTCTATGTTGAGTTTGCACTTTTTGTCAGGACCCGACTCATCTAGCACCATATTGTCCGCTTTGGACCTCGCCCTCATGGTTTTGTTTTCGGGAGCTCATGGTGCAACTTCCCAGAGGGTCACCCATCATGGAATTGCACCAGCCTTAACTCGATTAACTTTGGGGTTCCAACCCCCCCCCCCCCCCCCCCCCCCCCCCCTGAGCCACTTGAGCTCCCAAAAGGCCAAGTGCTAGATAGGTGTGTGCCTACACCTTTAAGGCATACCACCATCCTCTCCCAGACCATTCCCCCGCAGGAATGTGGGATTGTTCACCGTTCCCTCCAGGACATGGGTCTTACAATCCACCCCTTTAGGGCCCAGCGTCCTCGCTGGCACACTTCCCTATCGGGGTCTAACGTGGGATACCAAGCTTGTCAGGACCCGTCCCAAATCCCCTGAGATTAACGTGGGACACACCCGATCCCGTCTGACACGAAGTGTCAGACCAGGGAAAATTCCAACTATAGCCCTCGCTGGGGCTTCCAGAGCACGCCAGGATCGTAGGAGGAGGAGTGTGATGTCTCATCTCTGCTACAGCCACCATGCGCGATCAACATGAAGGGCATTACAACATGAAAACTGTGAGTGGATAAAAACAATCATTTCATTAAAACATTTTCGCATAAAGACATTTATACCCTTCACTAAAAGCATATGCATGCATTCAAAAACCGTTTATCAAACATTCACAAAACCACTTGAAACATTCTCAAAACCTTTCAAGGGTTCATACCCGGTTCCCATAAACCAGCATGAACCATAAATCCATTTGGGTCCCCGACCCGAAATCACAACCTTTAAAACCATAAAACCATACATGTGGGAGCTCATCCCAAATCACTTGCTAAATCATAAAACACGGGGTCTCCGCCCCCAAATCACTTTCTGTAAAACCTCATACGTATCGACATACGTATAACCCATCTGAGGCACTTCCGAGAAGAAGCCAACTCAGGGCACATAGCCCCTTGGGAACACATCCCCGATATATGTCACGATATCATCTCTATACTATGGTGCACACTACCCGGGGTCTCACTCCGAGTCTTCTCCCAGGAATCTCCATCTGGGAGGCTCAATCTCTGGATCTAGTCCGAGCTCTCTCTCTAGATCTAGTCCGATCACATCATAAATCGTAACCCCCACTCCTGGAACGGGATCCCTATGAGGATACCCACTCTGGTCTGTGGATCGTGACTCTCCAGGTCGACGGCTGGAGGAGACCATATAAAACATATGGAGGGTTCATTCATTTTCAAATACTTTCTTTCTTTCTCAAAATTCATTTCAACTGGGTCTTATACCCGATTCATTTCAACAGGATTCCTCGAATCAGATTCAAATTCATTTCACAGGCCTCGGCCTAAATCCACAGTTCAATAGGGTCTCATTCCCGAATACTCATTTCACAAACTGAACTGGACTCAAGCCCGATGTTACAATCAACAAGGCCTCAAGCCCGATACCACGACTAACTAGGCCTCAAGCCCGAACCGTAAAGCAACGGGCCTTAAGCCCGATTTCAAAACTAACGGGGCCTTAAGCCCCATACTACAGTCAAAGGGGCCTCAAGCCCGAGATTACAACTAAATGGACCTTAAGCCCAGATTCGTAAACCAACGGGACCCTCGGTCCGATCGTATAACTCAAATGGACCCCTGGTCCGATTCCTCGTCAAATCAAATGGACTCCAAGTCCGAGAGTTCGTAAATCAAATAGGTCTCGTGCCCGATTTCATATTTCCAAATCCAAAATCAATTTATGAAACCCTCATTGAAAACCTAGCATGTATAAGCATCGTATAAAACCGTAAATCTCGAAATACTTGTAAATACGTAAATCCTAGGCTACCACAAAAAAATGCGCTCAAGGAATCACAAAACATGTATTAAAACACTTATAAAACATTTATGCATGCATCAATTTCGAAAGAAGGGTCCACTCATAGACCGTCCGAAGTCACGCCTTGATACGCTTGCCATAATCGTTTCCCGGGCCAATCGTCGCCTCTAGAATTCCCCAACCTGTCCAAATTAATTTAGAGGGTTACTAACTACTTATATAACCCCTCACTAAAGCCCCATAATTTTTCAGAATTTCTAACTATTTTTAAAGCCGATCCTAAACTTTCGGACGTCCCGAACTATATCGAAACGATGTCCGATTGACACAAAACCAGTCCTAAAATGTTCGTTACATCGAATAGAAGGTTTCGTATGTTGAACACATTCCCAAAAGGTTGGACACGTACCCCCACGTGCCCTAGGAAAGTCCCTGCGCGTGAGCCCAGGCGCTAGGGCACTGTACACGCGTCTTCTTCCTCTAGCCGGTTCAGACCGGCCGGTTTGGTCCATTCTTTGCAACTGGACCGGCGTGACTGGTCCAGGCCTATATTTTCCATATTTTTCATCCATTCTTCCCCTTTTCAATCCTATACTCCCTATCTTAATCCTAGAAGTCTAATGCTATGAAGAAAACCAAGAAAAACATTGAAAACCCGACCCGTTCACTTTGAATCCCATGGTTCAGAGTTTCCCGATCACCCCCTGGGCTGTTCAGCCCCTCACGGCCATCCAAAATCTTCTCTATACACTCTTAACAATCTAACAAGCACCATCCAAGTATCCAATACAGTCCATACTGTCCTAATCGATTTTATGGATTCAAAAACACAAAACCGACACATACCTCTCTCCACCGTGCACGACGGCTCAGCCGATCCAGCCACCACCTTCATCACTTCCATCTCCTCTCTCTATCTCCCTCAGGTGTTACCAGCATCATATTAGCTTTAGGGGGTGTGGGGTGTGGTTTATACAAAAGAGGATAAATGGGTTTCGAGTTTGGGTGAACAAAGCAGGTGAAGGGGATGTGCATGAATATGTTTGGGCTGGGCAATGGATGGGTGACACTTGTCACTCATCCATTGGGCCTGCCCCAAAATATCTGGGCCCCACTTAAGTCCAAAAGTCCCTCGTCTCGTAATTCGTGCAATAGTTTACTCGAACTTCCGTGAACCTTAACTTTGCCGTCGAACTTCAGAATGCGACGTGCCGCCTGTCTACGAATTCGTATCGTCCCGATCTACGTAACGGTCCTCTGCCCTCGTCCATCGGACCTCCTGGGTCAAAATTAAATTTTTCGCTCATTTTCAACCAAATTACCAAAATGCCATTGGACTTTCGATTGTCATAGCTTCTTCCACGAACATCAGAATCGAGCGTGCCACCTGTCTATGAACTCGTGACGTCTCGAACTACGTCACAGTCATCGGTCAAAGTCCATTTGACCGTGTAACAACCCGTCCCGGAAGTCGGGATTAGTGGACTGTTTAAGGTGTGATTAGTGAGGTTAATCGGCGGTTAGGTGGTCCCGATAGGGTCATGAGCCTAGAATGACGATTTTGCCCTTGGTTCGGGCAAAATGTTGACTTTTAGTTTGGGAGGTCCGATGAATTTTGACCAGTGACCAGGACGTAGGTTAGGACGTCACGAATCCATAGGCAGGTGGTACGCTCGATTCCGACCTCCGAGGAGGAAGTTGTGTTGTTCGGAAGGTTGAGGGCCTAACCGTAATTTGGGTAAATTAGGGGGAATAGTTGACTTTTTGTAGAATCGGGTTTTGGTACGTTGATCTGGGATGGTTAGGTAGATCTCATCGTCCTGAGTTCGATGACAGGCGGCACGTATTCATCGGACTTACGAGGTGAAAGTTATGAGTCTAGGAAGTTAGTGGCAAAACCATAATAAGTCAAAAAGAAGGGTAATTTGGTCTTTCTGCACATTGGGATTTGTGCAGAAAGAAGGGAATGGACGGCTGAGATTGGGCCAGGTGGGAGTGTGTGGAGTGGATTGTGACATGTGGCAGGTGTGTAGAGGATTCTGGTGGAATCCTGTACATACACGGCCCAAATAATTGGGGTGCAGCCGTGCCCGTGTTCTTGCTTGTACGCAGAAGGAAACAGAACAGGATGAGGCGGTGAGGTAAAATTGAAGGCTGATTGTGGTGGTTGCTGGGTTCTGGTGAGTGAGTGAGGGACGGGAGATCGAAGGGAAGCTGGTGAGTGGTTTGAGAGGTGCAGTGTGAGAGCTGCGGGCTACAGGAAAATCAGGGGGAAACTCAGAGAGGAAAACAGAGAGTTGGATGGTGGTGCAGCCGTGATCGATCACTCGAGGTCAGCGGACGTGCTCAGAGAACGGAGGAAGGCATGAGGAGCTACTACCTCGCGGCTGATCTCACGACGGCGGCAGGAGGACAGGTAAACCCTCACCCCCGTTTCCTTGCTCTGTTTAGCCGTTGAGTTTCAAGTCGAGAGTCGTGAGTCTAGAGGTCGAGTCGAGGGAATTGGAGGTTAGAGTGAGACTCAGGGAGGTCCCAAGAGTTGACTGAGTGTGCAGCCGTGACGGGGAGGTACACGGCGGAGGATAGCACGACAGGGGTATTTGGGTGCTCTGTTTTGGTCGTGGGTTCAAACGGCAAGTCGTGAAGGTTGGGGCTGAGTCGAAGGTCTAGGAGGATTGGTTTAGGTTCAGTGAGGTCCAGGGAAGAGTTTGGTGTAGCCACCGTGAAGGGAGGTAAGTTGGGTGGCTGGATCGTGAAGCAGGGGAGTTTGGGGCTGTCTGGTTTCGAGTTCAGTCGACGGGCTAGGGACAGTGTCGAGGTGAACGGAGTTGGGGAATCAATAGGGTTGGCCTGGACGATGCTGTTGGTGAAGAAAGGAGCCGTTTTGGTGGACGGAAGAAGGAGAACCGTGCTCGCCGGTCTGAGTTGCAGACCACTGTGCTGAACCGGGTTCGATCGAGGTAGATGGTGCACTGTAGCAGCGCGTGAGGGTCACGCGCAGCCACTTTGGGCGGCGCGTGGAGGCGCGTGCGGCGGCGGTTGGAGAAGTAGTCAACATGGTTTTTGGTCTAGGAGTTATGGTGAGTTCAATGGAGTTGGTTTCGGGTTAATCGGAAGTCGTTTGAGTTTAGTTCCGCGAGGGTGAAAGTTTAGGGTCCCGGGTTATACGTTTTCGATTCGGGGAATTTTGAGGAAATTTAGGTGAACTTTCGTGAACGTGTTAGTGACGTAATTTGATGATTGTGAACAGGATCGGGATTTCCCGAGGAAGCCGAGGAACGTGCTGAACGTTCGGGACGCGAGTAGGGCTCAGTATTGTGAGTGGACCTTTTCCTTAAACTCGAGCATGCATAACTGTTTTCTATAATTGTTTTATGGTTTTAATCATGATTCTATGTTTATCGAATATGTTTGGTTGGTTTTACATTGTTGCACGTTTTTCGAGAACATACGGTATATGGCACGTTTTACGAGAAATATCGATTTCTGAGTAAAATGCCAGGGTTTTGGGGGTTTTTAAAGGATAACTAGTTTGATTGCTTACAAAGGGATTCTGAAACATGATTTGGTAATTAAATGATTTTTTGGAAAGCGGAATTTGCTTTTAAAGTTGGAAAGTGGATTCCGGATTTGGGTTCGGAATGACGGGTCTGGATGCCGGAAAGGCATCGGACCAGTGGTTTCGGATTCAGGTTTGGATGTGGATTGGTAAATGATTTTCAAATTATTTTGGGATTGGATTTGCTGGATCTGGAATTCTGGATATTGGGTTTAAAGACCCGGATATATGTGACGGGGGACCGGCCGGATTGGGTTTAAAGACCCGGATTGAGTTTAAAGACTTGGGAGTTTAAAGACTCGGATATATTGATATTTCCCCCGTAGGCCTTGAGTTTAAAGACTCGGGAGTTTAAAGACTCGGATATGATTAAGGCCTGGATTTAGTTTAAAGACTCGGGAGTTTAAAGACTCGGATAGGTCCAGCAGGTTTGATCGGGAAATGATGTTTTGCTACCAATGGTTTATAATACGATTTCTGATACTCATGCTATGGTTTCTATAACTAGTTTATAGTGTTTCTGTTTCTTATGATGTTTTTTTTTTTGAGAATTGATTTATACCTGTGTTAATAACTGTTGGTTATGCATGTGGTTTTTCAAAACGGAGGGTTAAACTCGGGTTTTAATAAATGGTTTTAGAACTTTTCTTTTCTTATGGTCCACTCACACCTTTTGTTTCTAACTTGCCCTCCAGGTTGTGGAGCTAGTGCGGGGTCTTGACGTCGAGGCAGAGTCCGAGGCATAGAAGTGACGTGAGGGATCCCGGAGTAGTTGGAAGTCTTCCGCGTGCGTGTAAATGTCATCGATTTCATTTCCTTGTATTTTTGTACTATGCTCTGTAACGATAACTTCAGGATATTTTGTTTAATTACTCCTGCGTCTGACTGGGTTTGAGTGAGTTTACTTGGGTGTTGTGTCGGGGAGTCAGACGGGAGCGGGATTTACCTCGGGTTTCGGGGTGAAACCGGGGTGGGTCCTGACAAACCGCCTGAACAAAAAGTCAACGATTTGTCCATTCCAGGGGCAAAATCGTCATTTCGCCTGAACGTCCGCTAATTCTCGTCTAATTCCCGATTAGTCTCGCTAATTCGTCATTAATCCTTAATTAATCTCGTTAATTAGGGATAGGTCGTCACAATCTTCCCCCCTTAAAGAATTTCGTCCTCGAAATTCAGATTGACCCCGATTCCACAACCAAATTGTGGAATCCAACCATGTCCCATTTACTCGGATCGCTGCACCCACACAGAAGGGTACCCGTGTAACAGTACACGTCCGACAGACACTCGTATGTGACGGTACGCACCGTCATCGGAGCCTCCAAAACTCCAATTCATTTCCAAAAACTACACGTCAATTCGTACGTCTCGCTCAAGACAAAACGTCGACACTTGTCAATCACGCCTATCACTCACTTTGACAGATCAGCAATACCAAACTGACACTTAAACGACTTTTTAATCTAACATTCTGCCAATGTCCATCCTACAGTCGTCAGGGTGAAATACGTACTCCTATTAAGGGCTATCACAACTAAGCTGACATCCTGCTCAGCATACGATCAGACAACATTTTATAGATCCTGACATCACATTGGCATGAATCCCATATCACAGGTCATCCTCAGACCTATGCCCATAGTGACTCTAAGTACTCGTACGAATCAACTTTCTCAAATTCCTCTACTCAAAATTGATTCTAATGTCCAAACTGACTCTCCTTAGAGTCCCATCAATCCATACCTATCTGAATTCATTGGATACCCATCATTCCGTAACTATCACAGGTCACAACCATCGTGACCAGCTGACAACTCCCGACTCCAATGCGCTTCGCTGCTCTACTCTGATCTCGACTTGCTCTCGAGTCATCGCATCGTATCTCACATCACTCAGCGATCTCCACTGACATCTAGACTCACCTCGAGTCTCCACCTGTCACTATCGGATCGAATTCGATCGCCACTCATGTCCATATAGGACTCTATCCAATCTACCACATTACTAAAATCTCGGGACACTCTCAACCCAATATATCGATTGACCATGGTCAATCCCATCGTCCAAAGTGCACAACACACGGGTGCACCCACATCACATCACATCGGTGCGTCACTCGACCAACTCAAGGACTGTACTCTGGCAATGTCCAACCGCATGCTACCGTGCGCACTCCAACCATGGTTTGGACCCCAACCGTCTGTCACCAGGCGAACATCAATCTATCACCTAGGACACTCACTGGTCACATTCTATGACGCTAAGCACCATCTACTCGTCAAGTCAAACAAATTGACTCACAGCCTAGGTGTTCGGTTCTTACACCCTCTTTGAACTCCTAGCGGTCATATCACTCCACGTCGTCCCACCTAGGGAAGAATCAAGAAGAATCCTAGGTGGAAGAATCAGGAAGAATCCAAGATGATGACATCAAAGTTCATCCAATTTCATCCTCCAGCACTAAACACTATCTACTAAAGAGTCACACTCAGTGACCTCGGAATACTCACCACCAATACGGAATCAAGCACTCTTCTCATCGTCTCAATACAACTTCTCTTAATTCTGAAGTTCCAATCACGTTGGAAACATGCTTCTTTTCCAATTACTAAGCTCACTCACTACACGAGACTTTCCTACGTCCTATAGGCAAACAAGTGCCATGTCCCCAACTCTGGAGGTATGGTCAACCGTAGTCAACCAACACCAATCCACAAATGGACTCTCAAGTCCTCAACTCAACTGGACACCATCCACGTGTCCGTGAATATCGTTTATGTAGGTACACTCATTCCGAGTGGAATTCTCGTGACTCAAGGTTAAACCCTGCATACCATTTACGGATGTGCATAAAAGACCTCCAACACTCATATCTCGTACCTTTAATCATCCTGATCCAACTCTGACTCACGAAATTTTTCGGAATCCACTAACATCGGTCGGTAGGCTAGATAGATCGCAACGTCTGTCGTGACCTGAAGCCAAATCTCTGCATACTACCATATCTGACCAACCGACCCATACGTCATAAGACGTCACTTATGTCATCCATTCGTACCTAGATCTCACGTTTCACCTCAATGGTTACAACTTCTGAGACACCCTCGCGACTCAATCTCGTAGCACTGAAGGAACTAGTCTCCATTACTGGGGAAACTGGTCTCCATCACTGGGGAAACTGGTCTCCATCGCTGGGGAAACTAGTCTCCATCATTGAGAAAATTGATCTCCATCACTAGGGAAACTGGTCTCCATCACTAAGGAAACTAATCTACATCACTGGGGAAACTGATCTCCATACCAAGTACTCCCCGTACCTCGCACTGAGCCACTCGCGATCCTCTCTGTTCCGCTTATCCAGGTATATCCTACTCGTCACAGTCACCTCACAGAGGTAACGTGGCAAGTGTGTTAACATCCCACGTCAGCGTCTCATTCTGCGATCGCACTCAGTCGTAACCGAGTTGAATCCAGAATCTATCCTCGTACTGTGCATTACTCACGCACCTAGTATCATCGTCACGGCTGACGAATCCTATCGTCACAATCGTCACGGCAACCTGAGCCTATCCAAATCAATAAGACTCGATTACGTCAATCGATAGCAGCGTCTGCCACAACCTCGTGCAGACCAAACTCAGAAACACTCTGCTATCGAGACTCCAAATCCATACGATTAACGCACCGCAGGTACCAACCTCTCAACGCACAATATCCACCGATCGGTCCACCTCTAGATCCGATCATAAGTACCACACTCCTGATAACTTGTCTAATCAATTTCCTTACTAGGGTTATCATAAACCCGGTTACCCGCTGTAGCCAAACCATCCTGAGCGATCCATCGCTCTCGACTCCAAAGAGTCGTCGTACTCTGATACTGGTACCAGACCAGCCAATAACTACACTCTGAGGATCTCGTCCTCTCATAACTCTACGGCTCTCAGCTGCTGGAATCCATAAGAATTCAGCCATACTCCGTGCCTAACACTGCACAACGACTACACGTCGCAATCGTCACCTATCGCGTCACACGACAACCACTCCGGGATCTCCTGCCAATCGACATCCTCTACCAGTTGTCATCCCTCTCCTCCGGCATCTCTTGCCAAACGACATCCTGGAGGGATTCGACACACTGAAACATGGTAACACATGCCAAATAGAATTACACATTCCTATTCCCAACCTTCGTGACTGTAGTCGTACAGGGTCATCGTAAATTGGGCGACCGTGGTCTCTGACTACCACTAGTATTAATTCGTACATCCTCTATGTGACGACCCGTCCCAAATTAAGGGGATTAATTAAGAATTAATGATGGATTAGCGAGGCTAATCGGAGATTAGACGAGGATTATCGGACGAGGAGGGCAAAATGACTATTTTGCCCCTAGAATGGGCGAATCGTTGACTTTTTGTTCAGGCGGTCAAATGGACTTGGTCGATGACCGTGACGTAGTTCGTGCCGTCACGAGTTCATAGACAGGTGGCACGCTCGATTTCGACATTCGGGGAGGAAGTTATGATGTTCGGAAGTTGAGGGCATTTTGGTAATTTGGGTAAAAAGTTGACTTTTGACCCGAGAGGTCCGATGGCCGAGGGCCAAAGATCGTTACGTAGATCAGGACGATATGAATCCATAGACAGGCGGCACGTCGAATTCGGGCGTTCGACGGAGAAGTTACGGTTCACGGAAGTTCCGTGGTACTATTGCACGAATTACGAGACGACTTGAGTTTTGTCCTAAGTGGGGCCCAAAAAATTGTTAGTGGACCAATGGATGAGTGACAAGTGTCACCCATCCACTGGCCAACCTCATTCATTCATGCATCTTCCATCCATTTTCATCGATCATTTTTCTTCATTCCCAACAAACCCGATCGAACACCCAAACCCAATCCAACCATCCTTCTCATTTGACCAGGACTGAAGACCAAGAGTATGAGTGAGGACAAGCAGAGGTGGTGGCTGGCCGGGCAGCAGCCGCCATGGACGGCCGAGGTGCAAGGTAATCCATTTTTCTCGGTTATGTTCAAATTCCATTATTTTTGGATTGGGACGTTATGGATGCTTTTGGATGTTTAGAAGATGTTTAGGGAGTTGCTAGGAAGGTTTTAAGAGGATTTGGAGGTTGGTTCACGGCGAAGGAGGCCGTGAGGGTGGTCGGGAAAAACATGGTCGTGAGGCCCTTTGATTTTGGTTAGGATTTAGGTGTTTTTGGTTAGGTTTAGGGATTGGAATTGATAGAAAAATTGAAAATAGGAAGATTGGAATCGAAAATGAAAATATTGGACGAAAAATGGAGGAGGAAACTGGCCGGATCGGTCATGCCTGTCCAGCTGCGCTGGACCGGATTGCACAGAAAAACAGGTCTGGACCGGTTTACTCGCTGGGGAAGAAGAACAGTCGCAGGGCGTGTGAGCCCCACGCGCAGCCCCTTTGGGCGGCACGTGGAGGCGCGTGGGTCATAATTTGGGAAAGTTTCCAACATGTCAAATCATCTATTCGATGTAACGAACATTTTGGGACTGGTTTCGTGTCAATCGGACATCGTTTTGATATAGTTCGGGCTATCCGAAGGTTTAGGTTCGCATTTAAAAATAGTTAGAAATTCTGGAAAATTACGGTGCTTTAGTGAGGGGTTATATAAGTAGTTAGTAACCCTCTAAATTAATTTGGACAGCTTCGGGAATCCCGGAGGTGACGGTTGGCCTGGGAAGACGTTATGGCGCGCGTATCGAGGTACGACTTCAGACGGTCTGTGAGTGGACTTGTTTTATGAGTTCTGACAGGACCCATTCCAATCCCCCCGGGATTAGTGCGGGATGACCCTGCTCCCGTCTGACACGGAGTGTCAGACAAGGGATATTTCCGACCTTTGCCCTCCCAGGCTATCAGAGTACACCAGGATCCGGAGGAGGCATGTGATATCTCGGTCTCTGCTACAGTTCACATCCGCTATCAACCTGAAGGGCAGTCAAAACATTAAAAACTGTGAGTGGACAAAACAAAAGTTTATAAAAACACATTTGTACCCTTCACTAAAAAGCATGCATGCATTGGAAAACCATGTAACCAAAGAAACCATACGTGGGAACTAAGCCCAAATCAGATATAAACCAAGGTCGAAAGGACCACAATGAAAACGACCTTACGGGCCACTGCCCAAATCCATAAGGGACTCGGCCCCAAACCATAAAGAAACCAAGTACACGAGCCACTGCTCAAATCCTGTGCACACCTGTGCACACCACATATCATATATCATATATACATCACATACATATATATAAGTCACACAACCAATTCTGTCACGGTATCCAAAGCTACGCGCGTGCTACCCGGGTCTCAATCCGAGTCTTCTCAAAGTCAAGGTCAATGTCTGCAGACCACTGACTCTACCCGAGGTAATAGTAACCATAGCCTTCCTGAGAGTAAGGAACCCAACTGGGGGGTGACTCCACTCAGTCGGTGCTCCGTGACTACTCCGGGGCTCCACCCAGGCCAACGACCCTCCCCGGAGGAGATAATATAAATAAAGGAAGGTAGATGAACATATATATTGACAGGACCGCCCCCGAAAGGGGCATCGATAACCGTGCCCGGTCCTGCTCCCGTCTGGCAGGAAGACTGAAAAACCCAAGTTACCCTCAGTGCTTGCCAAACCAGGGATAGCCACACGTATTTACTCATGCCTCCGCCCCACGTACAGTCTCGAACAATGCGCCACGACCTGGAGGGTCAATAAAAACCAAAAGGTGTGAGTGGACAAAAATAAATCAATTTAGCAAAACAGTTACAAAAAGACATTTTTACCCTCCGCGTAAAAACGAATGCATGCATACACAAAACCATTTCGCAAACGGTTAAGATTTTCCACATAAGAAAAACGGTGTATCAAATTCCAACACAAGGAAAAACTCGTATGAACCTCAAAATCATTTTTCCGTTCTCAACCATCGGGTCTTAGCCCGCAATCATAAACACCGGGCCTCAGCCCAAAACCACGAATCAAAACCAAATGCACAACATGATCCAAAACCATCAACCATATACCGGGCCACTGCCCAACTCAACCGAAACATCAGAGATCATCAATAAATCACAAGTCAATCATTTTGTTGGATATCAAGTGCGCCCGAGTCTTTAAACTCAAAACCATGCGCATAAACAGGCCTTCCCGGGATATCAACGAGTCTTTAAACTCAAAACAGAATCAATAGGCCTCGGGGGTATCACAATAACCGAGTCTTTAAACTCACGAGTCTTTAAACTCAATAAGGGCCCTCCCCCGTCATCAATTAACCGAGTCTTTAAACTCAAAACGTGCTCCAGCAATAGCACCGGGTTTTTAAACCCAAAACAGTTTTCAAACACAACAACGGGTCTTCAAACCCAAAGCAGTTTCCAGCGGGTCTTTAAACCCCAAAACAGTTCATCAATCACGACCACGTGGGTTCCATCCCAAAATCACATTTTTCACAACAGGACCCATGGTCCGAAATTCCACATTCATTTTCCCCAAATCATACTTTACAAACATAATCAAATCATCATGAAACACGGGGCATGCAAAAACAGACCAAATCACTTTATTAAATCCTTTTCGTTTCCGAATTCGAATTCGCAATAATGATTCCGTAAGCCGGCATCCGGAAGCATCATCCCGAACCCAAACCAAGAATTCACTTTAAATTTCCGAAAACTGAAACCTCGTTCGTTAAAATTTCTTTTATGCCCCGAGCATCAAGCCCGAAATCACCTTTTTCAAAATCCATTTTAATTCCTTGAAATCACTTCATTTCTCAAATCTCGTTATCAAAACATCAAGACCACGATCATAATTACCAAAATCACAATCCAAGCGAAACATACTCAAAACCCACATTTAAAATCCTCAAAATCACAAGTCTTATTTTAATTCCCCAATTCAAACATCAACAGTGATCAAATCACAATAACTCAAAATCTCGTAAAACGTGCAAATCCGAAATGTTCTCGAAAAACGTGTCAAAATCGTAAGTCACACTCGCAAATCATAAACAACCTTCTTAAATCACTTTACACCCATTTCGTATAACTTCTTTCACTAAACCATCATTAAGCATACGAGTGATCATAGTCTCGAAATACGTGTAATTTCACATGTATAGTAAAAATACGTATAAATATGGGAATTGAATACATATAAATACGAAAATCAAAATCAATCACAACCTATAATCATAATCATAAAATCATAGAAATAATTTATGCATGCATTAAATTTGAAAGCAACGTCCACTCACACACCGTCCAATAGGGCTCGGTTTTACGCCGCACGCGGTTCCGTAATTTCTGATATTTTCCAGAAATTCCAAATCCTGTTCGAAAACATACTTTAGTGTCACTAAGGGCTTACATAACAGCATACTAATTCCCCATAATTTTTCGGGAATTAATCATTAATTACAAACGTAATAGAAATCTTCGGACCCTCGGAACCACATCGAAACGGTGCCCGATAATTTCGAAACCAACGCTAAAATGTTCGTTACATTGTATAGGACAAAAGTCGTGTTGAACTCACCTTGAAATTCGAATCCACGCGCCGTCACGCGCCGCGGCAAACGGCTGCGCGTGAGGCCACGCGCCTGCTACAGTTCCCGCTATAGCACGTCTTCTTCACCCGTTTTCCCTGCAAAACGGGCCTGCGACCCGCGAGTCCAACCCGGTCAGATGACCTTCAATTCGACCCTGATTGCATCCGTCCTTGATCCTAACACATTCCTCAGCTATCCAATTAAGGTTCTATGTTCCCGATTCATCATAACAGCCCCAAAATCAGCCCCACGACCCGTGATCGTCCAAACGGGTCGATCATCCAAACTCTGTGTTTCCTCAACCAAACTCAAATTAACTTCACAGTGAGGATTCTAGACATAAAAGGAACTGAAATACACGATCAATTGGACAAGACTTAACCTGGAAGTGATCGTCCACAGTCCCTGCACAACACTGAAACAGGAACCAGTGAGCATGGCCAAACAGTGATCGAATCCCTTGCCAATAGCTACGGTTGATCTCCAAATGGTCCCAGAAGACGATTACTGTCCCTGGTGTCGTCCAATTCCTCACACAATTCAAATTCTGATTTTTCCCTCAATTTTTCGATTTTTCTCCCAGAGCTGGTTCTCTCAGCGCTCAGCCTCCCCTTGTTCCAAATGACGCTCAGAAGCACACTCAGCACCCAGATAATCGAACGGCGTGGCCAACAGCTCGTGGGAATCCGTCTGATTCCACTAAAGGTTGTTTCCCGCAAACAGAACCCGGAGCCATGGAAAATGAATACCCGTGCACTGGTTTGTCTCAGCCCATGCCACTATGCCGTCCAATACCTCAAAATACTTAAACAATTTCATGTTCAGTCCACTAAGCCGTTTAAAAAAAATAACCCGATCAGAGCACCACCCAGCACGGCGTGCAGGCTCTGCTTTCACGGTTGATTGAACAGTAACCCGTGCAAATGACCAAAATGCCCTCAGGGCAATAATTACCAAAATGCCCCTCACCATCCGTGACCCGTAACTTGGTCACCCGATGTCCGTTTGACGCGTGCTGCCTGACGTTGTACTCAGGGCTTCGAGACGAACCTAAAGGTCCTCGGTCCTCGGCCATCGGACCTCCAGATCAAAAATTCAACATTTTCCCTTATTTCGTCCAAATTACGATAATGCCCTTGGGCATCCGAACGTCATAACTATCACCCCGAACGTCATAACTATCACCTCGAACGTCGGAATCGAACGTGCCACCTGTCTATGATCTCGTGACGTCCCAAACTACGTCACGGTCACCGGTCAAAGTCCATTTGACCGTCCGAATAAAAAGTCAACGTTTTGCCCACGACTAGGGGCAAAACGGTCATTTTGCATCGTTCGTCCGATTTCACCCAACTAACCACCGGTTGACCCTCATTAATCATGATTAGTTTCTAACCTAATCCCGAATTCCGGGATGAGTCGTTACAATCTTCCCCCCTTAAAGAATTTCGTCCCCGAAATTCCAACTGATCAAAACTCAACCGTTCTCCCTCCTAAAACCAGTTTCGTTCTCAAAATTTCCAATTGTCCTTATTCCACATCTACCACGTGGAAAAACTTTTTGACCTCGCAACACGTACACACCCGCACACCAACTAACTCATCTGCACCTAGACGTCCCAGTACCGTCCACACTCGACCACCTCGAGTGAAAATGATCACTTGACGTCTGCTCCCACTGGGAGTCACCAACACTCACTCGTCAGTCCGTGCTGACGCTACCAGCCAAACGGTCACCACTAAACCTCACCAGTAAAGCAGTAATCAACAACCAATTGGTGTCACATAAAGTTGCATAAGATCAATAACACGATCTCATCTCGCAGGGTAAGCCCAACCCTGCGGCATATATCAAGCTCAAATTCCAGTTCACAACAACACCAAGTGTGTCGGAATTAAGCCGAATGCCAACACGTACAACCACACCACTGGTACCTCCCACGTACCGTTACTAGATACCACTCGGCCTGTCCGGTACCAATCCTCATACACCGTACAGGGTACGTACGCCCCCTCTCCAATAAGTCCGCTACAAGGTCCACAGTCAATCACAACCTGACACTCGGGTTTCTTGTCTAATCTCAAACTGGACAATTTGATCATTCTAACTCATCATCCATTCTGGATCCCATGGTCACCCGACCAGTAACACAAAATCAACCCCCAGACACGTCATCCAAGATGTACCAATCCAAGCACGCTCGCCAAGGCGTGTACAGTCATGCCGAAAGGGCATCTAATCTTCCTCACAATTACCGAGGCGCACCAACCCCGAATCTAGACTCGCGCAACGGTTACCACGTCACATCCGATTGACTTCGAAAAGAAGCCAATCCCAATCGCCCATCTCTATGACTGACCAATTAGACCCTGTTGGATATCCACTCATCCACAAGTCAAGCCTTGAGTTCAACTCATAACCATTCCCACTCGCTCGAGCACGGATTAACTTCGAAAAGGAGTTCAATCCAACAATCCTCATATCTAAACATTCACAACAGAGCGATAAGCTCTTCACCCAGCCTGATCAAGGCGATCACATTTCGAGTCCGTTACCGCGTCACCCGACTGGTAACACCACGATCCTAGATCGTCACCACGCCCAAGGCCCACAACCTCATAATCCAGATCCACCTAGGATCCACTCATGCTCGCAGTTGGAAATCCACCTGGAACTCGATAATAATGTCTTACACCCCCTAGATTTCTTGTCAACCACTCAACATTCCTCAACTATTTTCTCCCCCAATCAATCACTCAACAACGAAACACATCCACTCTGTGGATCCCCTCCATTTACCTCATATCGATCCATGCCACCCCACCTAGGAGAGACCAAGGATGATCCAATACGATGTCATCAACATCCATCCTCCGTGAGTGCAAACATAACTCGCTGCACCCACCGTACCGAATATCCCACATCGTCTGCCACCAAGCAGAAAGTGGGAATCCCGTTTACCCCAAAACACACATGGGCCCACCACCCAATACACGCTCATTGTACTGGTATCCATGATCAACGTCTGCCAGGGCAGAGGGTAAGAAGTCAACCCCGATGACTTCCGAATACCAATCACCAATGATTTTCCCCATCTCTGGGAATATTGGAAAACATACGGTTGAGCCAATCTCGGAGTTGGCAGCAACTCCCCAATTCCTCTAACTCTCATGACATAGGGAACGTCGTCCCAAGATTCCTCCTGTCTCAAACCTCACTCATCTCTGGTCACCCCAAATCGTGGCTCACACAATCTCCCTCACGGACACCAGCACCCGCGCTAGCGCACCAACATACAAACATCCACACTAGCACATCGTGTGCAAAGTGGTAGCCCTGGATCTCCGCTCATGCCGAGCGACGATCCCGCGTCATCACCCGTACCCTGCAACCATGGGTACCACCATTCTGACAATCCAAATCAGAAATAATGAACGTTCCCTGAACGCTCCCTGATCCTCAACCACTACCACTACACCAAGTACCCCAGACCCTCAGCTAAACTCCACAAGACCACCGTCCCACAAAACCCAAGCCATAATTTCTAGCTCCTCAATACCCGTCCATATTCTGGTCCTTGGCATCCTAGGTGCCAAACGTTCCTCACTTAGCTTTTCTGGCTCCTCTCGAGCCTTGGTACCTTACCGTGACTCGTCTCACGCTCCTAACCCAAAATACTGACTCATCGTGAGTCCCACATCCACATCTTGACTCCACCTGAGTCCAATCTCATACCAAACCAATCATGTCATCACTGACATGCCCAACCCCCGAGCGATATCCAATGCTCAACCACTTTCTATTCGACCAATAGAGCCTAAGAGAAAGTACATTTGCCCAAAAATGTGGCCTTTCAGCCACCGGTCTCGTCCGTCCCTGCGACCCACACAATTCTATGTCAAGCAAGTCGCGCAAATCACAGTTCACAGCGTACACTACCCGACATCTGACCCTCAAACCAGGGTCAATCTCACCCGAGATCTGACACGAGGTCCCAAACACCCTCGCCTACTCGTCTCACAACCAGGTCGCGCACGAGGCTTACGCTCTAGAGGCATGATGTGGCAACAGAATCAGCAACCTAGCGCTCTGATACCAAATTGACAGGACTGCCCCCGAAAGGGGCATCGAGAACCGTGCCCGGTCCTGCTTCCGTCTTTCAAGAAGACTGAAAAACCCAAGTTACCCTCAGTGCTTGCCAAACCAGGGATAGCCACACGTATTTACTCATGCCTCCGCCCCACGTACAGCCTCGAACAACGCACCACGACCTGGAGGGTCAATAAAAACCAAAAGGTGTGAGTGGACAAAAATAAATCAGTTTAGCAAAACAGTTACAAAAAGACGTTTTTACCCTCCGCGTAAAAACGAATGCATGCATACACAAAACCATTTCGCAAACGGTTAAGATTTTCCACATAAGAAAAACGGTGTATCAAATTCCAACACAAGGAAAAACTCGTATGAACCTCAAAATCATTTTTCCGTTCTCAACCATTGGGTCTTAGCCCGCAATCATAAACACCGGGCCTCAGCCCAAAACCACGAATCAAAACCAAATGCACAACATGATCCAAAACCATCAACCATATACCGGGCCACTGCCCAACTGAACCGAAACATCAGAGATCATCAATAAATCACAAGTCAATCATTTTGCTGGATATCAAGTGCGCCCGAGTCTTTAAACTCAAAACCATGCGCATAAACAGGCCTTCCCGGGATATCAACGAGTCTTTAAACTCAAAACAGAATCAATAGGCCTCGGGGGTATCACAATAACCGAGTCTTTAAACTCACGAATCTTTAAACTCAATAAGGGCCCTCCCCGTCATCAATTAACCGAGTCTTTAAACTCAAAACGTGCTCCAGCAATAGCACCGGGTTTTTAAACCCAAAACAGTTTTCAAACACAACAACGGGTCTTCAAACCCAAAGCAGTTTCCAGCGGGTCTTTAAACCCCAAAACAGTTCATCAATCACGACCACGTGGGTTCCATCCCAAAATCACATTTTTCACAACAGGACCCATGGTCCGAAATTCCACATTCATTTTCCCCAAATCATACTTTACAAACATAATCAAATCATGATGAAACACGGGACATGCAAAAACAGACAAATTCACTTTATTAAATCCTTTTCGTTTCCGAATTCGAATTCGCAATAATGATTCCGTAAGCCGGCATCCGGAAGCATCATCCCGAACCCAAACCAAGAATTCACTTTAAATTTCCGAAAACCGAAACCTCGTTCGTTAAAATTTCTTTTATGCCCCGAGCATCAAGCCCGAAATCACCTTTTTCAAAATCCATTTTAATTCCTTGAAATCACTTCATTTCTCAAATCTCGTTATCAAAACATCAAGACCACGATCATAATTACCAAAATCACAATCCAAGCGAAACATACTCAAAACCCACATTTAAAATCCTCAAAATCACAAGTCTCATTTTAATTCCCCAATTCAAACATCAACAGTGATCAAATCACAATAACTCAAAATCTCGTAAAACGTGCAAATCCGGAATGTTCTTGAAAAACTTGTCAAAATCGTAAGTCACGCTCGCAAATCATAAACAACCTTCTTAAATCACTTTACACCCATTTCGTATAACTTCTTCACTAAACCATCATTAAGCACACGAGTGATCATAGTCTCGAAATACGTGTAATTTCACATGTATAGTAAAAATACATATAAATACGGGAATTGAATACGTATAAATACGGAAATCAAAATCAATCACAACCTATAATCATAATCATAAAATCATAGAAATAATTTATGCATGCATTAAATTTGAAAGCAACGTCCACTCACACACCGTCCAATAGGGCTCGGTTTTACGCCGCACGCGGTTCCGTAATTTCTGATATTTTCCAGAAATTCCAAATCCCGTTCGAAAACATACTTTAGTGTCACTAAGAGCTTACATAACAACATACTAATTCCCCATAATTTTTCGGGAATTAATCATTAATTACAAACGTAATAGAAATCTTCGGACCCTCGGAACCACATCGAAACGGTGCCCGATAATTTCGAAACCAACGCTAAAATGTTCGTTACATTGTATAGGACAAAAGTCGTGTTGAACTCACCTTGAAATTCGGATCCACGCGCCGCCGCAAGCGGCTGCGCGTGAGGCCACGCGCCTGCTACAGTTCCCGCTATAGCACGTCTTCTTCACCCGTTTTCCCTGCAAAACGGGCCTGCGACCCGCGAGTCCAACCCGGTCAGATGACCTTCAATTCGACCCTGATTGCATCCGTCCTTGATCCTAACACATTCCTCAGCTATCCAATTAAGGTTCTATGTTCCCGATTCATCATAACAGCCCCAAAATCAGCCCCACGACCCGTGATCGTCCAAACGGGTCGATCATCCAAACTCTGTGTTTCCTCAACCAAACTCAAATTAACTTCACAGTGAGGATTCTAGACATAAAAGGAACTGAAATACACGATCAATTGGACAAGACTTAACCTGGAAGTGATCGTCCACAGTCCCTGCACAACACTGAAACAGGAACCAGTGAGCATGGCCAAACAGTGATCGAATCTCTTGCCAATAGCTACGGTTGATCTCCAAATGGTCCCAGAAGACGATTACTGTCCCTGGTGTCGTCCAATTCCTCACACAATTCAAATTCTGAGTTTTCCCTCAATTTTTCGATTTTTCTCCCAGAGCTGGTTCTCTCAGCGCTCAGCCTCCCCTTGTTCCAAATGACGCTCAGAAGCACACTCAGCACCCAGATAATCGAACGGCGTGGCCAACAGCTCGTGGGAATCCATCTGATTCCACTAAAGGTTGTTTCCCGCAAACAGAACCCGGAGCCATGGAAAATGAATACCCGTGCACTGGTTTGTCTCAGCCCATGCCACTATGCCGTCCAATACCTCAAAATACTTAAACAATTTCATGTTCAGTCCACTAAGCCGTTTAAAAAAAATAACCCGATCAGAGCACCACCCAGCACGGCGTGCAGGCTCTGCTTTCACGGTTGATTGAACAATAACCCGTGCAAATGACCAAAATGCCCTCAGGGCAATAATTACCAAAATGCCCCTCACCATCCGTGACCCGTAACTTGGTCACCCGATGTCCGTTTGACGCGTGCCGCCTGACGTTGTACTCAGGGCTTCGAGACGAACCTAAAGGTCCTCGGTCCTCGGCCATCGGACCTCCCGATCAAAAATTCAACATTTTCCCTTATTTCGTCCAAATTACGATAATGCCTTTGGGCTTCCGAACGTCATAACTATCACCTCGAACGTCGGAATCGAACGTGCCACCTGTCTATGATCTCGTGACGTCCCAAACTACGTCACGGTCACCGGTCAAAGTCCATTTGACCGTCCGAATAAAAAGTCAACGTTTTGCCCACGACTAGGGGCAAAACGGTCATTTTCCATCGTTCGTCCGATTTCACCCAACTAACCACCGGTTGACCCTCATTAATCATGATTAGTTTCTAACCTAATCCCGAATTCCGGGATGGGTCGTTACATATATACATAACATAATATCCATGCCCGGTTCCCCTGAACCGTCATGATCCATAATAACTCTAACCAAGGTAACATGCCGGTTCCCATAAACCGTCATATACCGTAATAACATAACCAGGGTAACATGCCGGTTCCCATAAACCGTCATGTACCGTAATAACAAAACCAGGTAGCATGCCGGTTCCCATAAACCGTCAAGAACCTGGGAATCCATTTAAGGTTCCCTGACCTGAAATCAAAACCGTAAAGTGACTGGGTCTCGTGCCCGAACATAGGACATCAGCTGGGCACCGTGCCCGAAATCTGAGGTCATATGCCCGAGACAAAACCAAATGGGTCTCATACCCGAGTTTATCCTTTTGAAATTCAAGCCATTTCATTAAAACCAATAAAGAAGTACAGACCCGTATAAGCACCGTATAAGGCCGAAACCTCGAAATACGTGCTTATACGTAACCACATACAAATGCACCCATGGCATCATCAAACAAGTAATAAAACATATAATAAACATTTATGCATGCACCAATTTAGAAAACAAGGTCCACTCACAGACCGTCCGAGCTGCCGCCTCGATTTGCGTGCCATTCGGCTCCCCGAGCCGATCACCATCACTGGGACTCCCAAACCTGTCCAAATTTTAATAGAAGGTTACTAACTACTTAATTAACCTCCTACCAAAGCCCCGCAATTTTCCCGAACTTTTAACTATTTTTAAACCGACCCTAAACCTTCCGACACCCCGAAAACTATCGAAACGATATCCGATTGACACGAGACCAGTCCCAAAATCTTTGTTACATCGAATAGAAGATTTCCCGTGTTGACCACTTTCCCAGATTATGGACCACGAGCCCTCACGGGCCCCTAGAAGACCCTGGTTACTGTTCATCGTCATCCTCCTCAGAACTGAACTAGTTACTATTCACGGGCACTGTTCACCGCACGGTTTTCTCGGGTTTTCGGACTGATTCGGGGTCCGTTTGGTCCCATTTTAATCCCTAAATTCCTATTTCTTCATTTCCTATCTAACCCAATCCCTAAAACTAAGAAAAACCACCCGAAACGGAGCTTCCATCCGCCATCAATGGTGGCCGGATTTTCTCCGGCCGTTCACGGCCATTTCCGGCCATCCCAAGCCCCAAAACTAATCCCATTAACCTATTAGAGTCCCCAGAAATGTTTCCCAATCCTTAGAATCGAACAAAAACTAACAAAACTGAAATTTGAATTTTTGGGCATTTTCTTACCTCACGGTTTCTCTCCACCGTGGCTACCACCTTCCCCCGCCGTGGCTCGCCGTTCCTTGCCTCTCATCACCTCACTCACGGTCACACACAAGCACATGAGGAATGGTGGTATGTGTGTGTGTGTGTGTGTGCTTGTTCGAAAAACAAAGAAGAAAATATGGAGAGGGGGGGGGGGGGTTTCGGGTTTGATGAAGAGAATAGAAGAAAAGGATGATAATTGATGGTTTAATCTGATGAGAGAAGAGAAATTGATTAGATGAGATGAGTGGTGAGGATTAAAAGTTAAATGGAATGGATGGCTAGGATTTAAGGTTGTTAAGATTTGATTAAAAAATTAATTAAATAATAATATTTTATTATTAGATCCACAATTTGGGGGAGTTAGCCAATAGGACTTGTCACTCATCCATGGGACCCACTAAAATATCTGCCCAATCAGATTTCGCCAAATCATCCCCGTCTCGAAGTTCGTGCATAGTGAAATCGAACTTCCGTGACCCATAACTCTCTCGTTCGAAGTCCGATTTCAGTGTGCTGCCTGTCTATGGATTCGTATCGTCCTTATCTACGTAACGGTCTTCGGCCCTCAGCCATCGGACCTTTTGGCCAAAAAGTCAACATTTGACCCCATTTAACCAAAATTACCAAAATGCCCCTAAACTTCCGAACGTCATAACTTCCTCCCCGAACGTCGGAATTGAACGTGCCACCTGTCTATGAACTCGTGACGTCACGAACTACGTCACGGTCATCGGTCAAAGTCCATTTGACCGCCCGAATGAAAAGTCAACATTTTACCCACGCTAGGGGCAAAATGGTCATTTCGCATCGTTCGTCCGATTTAGCCTAACTAATCACCGATTAACCTCACTAATCGTGATTAGTCACTAATCTAATCATGGAATTTGGGACGGGTCGTTACAACCTTCCCTCCTTAATTAATTTCGTCCCCGAAATTCCAACTGATCTAATTCTAACCGTTCTTCCCTCCTTAATTAGTTTCGTACTTGAAACTTCAACTATCTCGATTCCACAACCACCTCGTGGAAAATAGAATCGACCTCGAAACACACGTGGACACTCGTACACCAACTAACCAGAATGAAACTCGTCTGCAACCAGACATACCACTAACACTCACGTCGTATCGACTACATTCGACCACGTCGAATGACTGTAATTATACGTTCCGAATTGACATCACTTGTCAAATCTATCGTTTTCGTTGACACAATCAACTCAAAGGTTCCTTTTCTCACTCACTAACTATCCTGACGTCTGCTCCCACTGGGAGTCACCAAAACTCACTAACCGATCCACGCTGACACCTTCGACAAACTGTCACCACTTGACAGTCGTCAGTCAAGACTAACACGATACACTTGTGGTTACACTAACCACCAACTTACTCATCCATGAGTGAACACTAACCAACCATGCACTCGACCTGTGTGTAACTAGACCCATCGAAATACCATGACCCACTGCACAGTATCCAATGTCCAGTCCACGACCTCAACTAATTCGATGGTATCAGAACCAATCCGACTACCAATACGCTCACCAACATACCACTGGTATAACCTATATACCGTCACCAGGCACGACAAGTCTGCCTAGTATCGTACCTCGAACAACGTACAAGATACGTACATCAATACCAACTTGACTACAACCACAACAATAACAACAACACGACCACCTAGGTCGTAGCCAACACGTTCCTATTATGGAGTCCATTTGTCCAATCCCGGATTAGACAAATCGAAACTCCAACCCATCATCTATTTCCAAATCCGAATCCGCAATTTCGTAAGAAAGCCCGGATCCAAACCCAGAAATCATATCTATAATCATGTCCAAATTCGAATCCGAAATCATCATTCCGTAAACTGGCATTTGGAATAACCATTCCGAACCCAAATCCATAAAAGGAAATCCACTGTCAAGCTCCAGAATCAAATCCTGAATCGTCACCCAAAATCCGATTCCAAAACCCAAATCTAGAAATCCTCTTTCAAGTTCCAAAATCAAATCCTGAATCGTCATCTAGAAATCTGATTCCAAAACCTGAAATATCTCGTTCTCGTCTACCGAGATGCACCATATCCGAACCTATCGGATACCTGCTCCACCGATTACCACATTACCATCGATTGACTTCATAGGGAAGCTAATCTCAATATCGACATATCTAGGCTGACAAAAATCCGACCACGTCGAAAAACTACTCACCTGAGTAATATACCATATGGAATTCACTTCGAAAAGAAGTTCAGTCCCATCATGCTCAACTCAAACATCCAAATAAGAGTGATAAACGCTCCACCTATCTGGATCATCAAAATCACGATCCAGATCCATCACTACGTCAACCGACCATAAACGTCATGATCGAGGATCGTCACGCCAACCAAAGTCCTAGACCATTTCCCACATCTTAAATAGATCAGTCAACGACGAGACACGCCGAGACTGTGGGTTCTAACTGATTACCTCGTATCGATCTTTGTCATTCCACCTAGGAAAAACCAAGGATGATCCGACACGATGACATCAAAACCTAACCTACGTGCATGCAACCAAAACTCAATGCATTCACCACGCCATATAACCCAACATCGTCTGTCACCAAGCAGAAATGAGGAATCTCAGTCACCTAACTTCGATATACTCAACTCCACTTGATGACCCAAGACAAATCCGAGTCCACCACCCAATACACGATCAGTGTACTAGTGGCAACCAACAACGTCTACATCATCAACATCATCTACCATCAACAATTATGGTAGAATCTGAGAAGTCACCCAAAATGACTTCGAAATACCCAATACCGATGCGGAAACCCGCATTCCTCTCGTCACCTCAATCGCAACCTCTCGTGATTCCGAAGTTCCAACAAGATTGGAAACAACATACCCGTACATCAACCACGTGTCCCCGTTAGACTGGTTATGGACACATGCCCGTTTACGACCGTATATGTACCTCTCGACTAGAGAGTCACAACAGACCCCTACTGTGATCTGTAGTCAAATCTCTGCATACCGCCATATCTGACCAACTCTGGCCAACACCGACCAACTGGTTGCTAAACCCCGTGACAGATCGAGTCTGACCCACTGGTCACTAATCCCCCATGTCAGTACTCGATCCTCACGTCTCAACTAACGCTGGATCTAATCCCGTCCATCCCTATCTGTGATCCACTCCCGGAACACAATACCAAACATATGCCCATCACGACAGAGTCACACCGTGTGCAAAACTGACAACCCTGGATCTCCGTTCATACCGAACGACGATCCCGTACCTCTACTCATATTGGAGAAATTCTGTCTCCCTCGTACCCGACAACTCTGGGTACAGTCACCCTGACAACTCATGCGAGAAAAGGAAACGTCCCCTGAACGTCCCCGATTCCCAACAACCAAATCTACGACCACTCTCGGTAGTAGCGTCGGTCACATACTCTTGCAAACCTAACTACCAGACATCTCGATATCCAGGCTCCGCATCCAACGGAATCAACCGCTCGTACCAACTACTCCGTATCCCACTCAGGGATTCCATCGACAAGTACCAACCCTGATAACTTGTCCAAATCAAACACCAACCAGTCGTAACTCGACACAACCGATTTCGTCTACCAGGTCATCCATGACCGTGGTTGTACCAACAGTCCATCACAAGCTGTCATGACTAGACCGACTAACGAACCCTAATTCGAATAGTCGTCCAAGGCAAACCCCTCGTCAACTCACATTTCCGAACCGTACACATCCTACCTTAGGATGCCATAATCACACTCTAGGGTTCCCTTGAACCCAACTGGGAAAAGCAGTAAGATCAACAATCTGACCGACCCCGTGGTCTTGACGTCGTAAGGACGTCAATCCAATCCTGCCAACAATCCAACTAGGATTCCCCGAATCTGGCTGCTCCCAAGAGCATAGCCACCGAACACAACAAAATTCGACCATCTAATGGTCACAACATCGATTCAGTCGTCGGAACCGATCCTACGACATCGTGAAAGACGATCCAAACTAATCGTCTCACGATCAAAACTCCAAAGTACTATTACGTTAATCCTTCCGTAGGGTTCCACACTGCCAACCCTGACAGAACCATGGCAACCCCGGCATCGAGTGCCGAACCAAGAAATCCATGATTCCATCCTACTAACTATCGTACTGGAACCCTAACTATCTGGTTGATCACGAACTGTAGCTAATTGAGATATCACACCCTCGACCTGCGTACATTCCAAGAGCTCCGCGGTTGCTCGAATAGAGACAACCCCGCTCAGATACCACGTTGACAGGACCCATCCCAATCACCCCGGGATTAGTGCGGGATGACCCTGCTCCCGTCTGACACGGAGTGTCAGACAAGGGATATTTCCGACCTTTGCCCTCCCGGGCTATCAGAGTACACCAGGATCCGGAGGAGGCATGTGATATCTCAGTCTCTGCTACAGTTCACATCCGCTGTCAACCTGAAGGGCAGTCAAAACATTAAAAACTGTGAGTGGACAAAACAAAAGTTTATAAAAACATTTTAACGAGAAGACATTTGTACCCTTCACTAAAAAGCATGCATGCATTGGAAAACCATGTAACCAAAGAAACCATACGTGGGAACTAAGCCCAAATCAGATATAAACCAAGGTCGAAAGGACCACAATGAAAACGACCTTCGGGCCACTGCCCAAATCCATAAGGGACTCGGCCCCAAACCATAAAGAAACCAAGTACACGAGCCACTGCTCAAATCCTGTGCACACCTGTGCACACCACATATCATATATCATATATACATCACATACATATATATAAGTCACACAACCAATTCTGTCACGGTATCCAAAGCTACGCGCGTGCTACCCGGGTCTCAATCCGAGTCTTCTCAAAGTCAAGGTCAATGTCCGCAGACCACTGACCCTACCCGAGGTAATAGTAACCATAGCCTTCCTGAGAGTAAGGAACCCAACTGGGGGGTGACTCCACTCAGTCGGTGCTCCGTGACTACTCCGGGGTCCACCTAGGCCAACGACCCTCCCCGGAGGAGATAATAGAAGTAAAGGAAGGTAGATGAACATATAAATACATAACATAATATCCATGCCCGGTTCCCCTGAACCGTCATGATCCATAATAACTCTAACCAAGGTAACATGCCGGTTCCCATAAACCGCCATGTCCCGTAATAACATAACCAGGGTAACATGCCGGTTCCCATAAACCGTCATGTACCGTAATAACATAACCAGGTAGCATGCCAGTTCCCATAAACCGTCATGAACCTGGGAATCCATTTAAGGTTCCCTGACCTGAAATCAAAACCGTAAAGTGACTGGGTCTCGTGCCCGAACATAGGACATCAGCTGGGCACCGTGCCCGAAATCTGAGGTCATATGCCCGAGACAAAACCAAATGGGTCTCATACCCGAGTTTATCCTTTTGAAATTCAAGCCATTTCATTAAAACCAATAAAGAAGTACAGACCCGTATAAGCACCGTATAAGGCCGAAACCTCGAAATACGTGCTTATACGTAATCACATACAAATGCACCCATGGCATCATCAAACAAGTAATAAAACATATAATAAACATTTATGCATGCACCAATTTAGAAAACAAGGTCCACTCACAGACCGTCCGAGCTGCCGCCTCGATTTGCGTGCCATTCGGCTCCCCGAGCCGATCACCATCACCGGGACTCCCAAACCTGTCCAAATTTTAATAGAAGGTTACTAACTACTTAATTAACCTCCTACCAAAGCCCCGTAATTTTCCCGTACTTTTAACTATTTTTAAACCGACCCTAAACCTTCTGACACCCCGAAAACTATTGAAACGATATCCGATTGACACGAGACCAGTCCCAAAATCTTCGTTACATCGAATAGAAGATTTCTCGTGTTGAACACTTTCCCAGATTATGGACCACGTGCCCTCACGGGCCCCTAGAAGACCCTAGTTACTGTTCATCGTCATCCTCCTCAGAACTGAACCAGTTACTATTCACGGGCACTGTTCACCGCACGGTTTTCTCGGGTTTTCGGACTGATTCGGGGTCCGTTTGGTCCCATTTTAATCCCTAAATTCCTATTTCTTCATTTCCTATCTAACCCAATCCCTAAAACTAAGAAAAATCACCTGAAACGGAGCTTCCATCCGCCATCAATGGTGGCCGGATTTTCTCCGGCCGTTCACGGCCATTTCCGGCCATCCCAAGCCCCAAAACTAATCCCATTAGCCTCCTAGAGTCCCCAGAAATGTTTCCTAATCCTTAGAATCGAACAAAAACTAACAAAACTGAAATTTGAATTTTTGGGCATTTTCTTACCTCACGGTTTCTCTCCACCGTGGCTACCACCTTCTCCCGTCGTGGCTCGCCGTTCCTTGCCTCTCATCACCTCACTCACGGTCACACACAAGCACATGAGGAATGGTGGTATGTGTGTGTGTGTGCTTGTTCGAAAAACAAAGAAGAAAATGAAGAACATATGGAGGGGGGGTTTCGGGTTTGATGAAGAGAATAGAAGAAAATGATGATAATTGATGGTTTAATCTGATGAAAGAAGAGAAATTGATTAGATGAGATGAGTGGTGAGGATTAAAAGTTAAATGGAATGGATGACTAGGATTTAAGGTTGTTAAGATTTGATTAAAAAATTAATTAAATAATAATATTTTATTATTAGATCCACAATTTGGGGGAGTTAGCCAATAGGATGAGTGACACTTGTCACTCATCCATGGGACCCACTAAAATATCTGCCCAATCAGATTTCGCCAAATCATCCCCGTCTCGAAGTTCGTGCATAGTGAAATCGAACTTCCGTGACCCATAACTCTCTCGTTCGAAGTCCGATTTCAGTGTGTCGCCTGTCTATGGATTCGTATCGTCCTTATCTACGTAACGGTCTTCGGCCCTCGGCCATCGGACCTTTTGGTCAAAAAGTCAACATTTGACCCCATTTAACCAAAATTACCAAAATGCCCCTAAACTTCCAAACGTCATAACTTCCTCCCCGAACGTCGGAATTGAACGTGCCACCTGTCTATAAACTCGTGACATCACAAACTACGTCACGGTCATCGGTCAAAGTCCATTTGACCGCCCGAACGAAAAGTCAACATTTTACCCACGCTAGGGGCAAAACGGTCATTTCGCATCGTTCGTCCGATTTAGCCTAACTAATCACCGATTAACCTCACTAATCGTGATTAGTCACTAATCTAATCATGGAATTTGGGACGGGTCGTTACAAGTTCGATGCATGCATAAATGTTTATAAATGTTTTAAATACATGTTTTGTGATGCCATGAGTGCATTTGATTGTGGTAGCCTAGGATTTACGTATTTGCACGTATTTTGAGATTTTCGGTTTTATACGATGCTTATACGTGCTAGGTTTTCAATGAGAGTTTCATAAATTAGTTTTGGATTTGGAAATATGAAATCGGGCACGAGACCCATTTGATTTACGAACTCCCGGACTTGGATTCCATTTGATTTGATGAGGAATCAGACTGAGGGTCCATTTGAGATATACGGTCGGACCGAGGGTCCCATTGGTTTATGATCTGGGCTTAAGACCCTGTTGGGTTTGAAATCGAACTTAAGGTCCTGTTGGTTTTTGGTTTCGGACTTAGGGCCCAGTTAGCTGTGATATCGTGCTTGAGGCCCATTTAGTCTTAACATCGGGCTTGAGTCCCAGTTCGATTTATGAAATGAAATGGGTATGAGACCCAGTTGAGAAATGTTTTGAGAAAGAAAGAAAGTATTTGGAAATGTATATGAACCCTCCATATGTTTATATGGTCTCCTCCAGACGTCGACCTGGAGAGTCATGATCCACATACCAGAGTTGGTATCCCCATAGGGATCCCGTTCCAGGAGTGGGGTTTACTTATTATGTTATGGTCCCGGACCAGATTCCGGAGAGTTGTGTGGACTAGATCTAAAGAGAGCGCTCGGACTAGATCCAGGGATTGAGCCTCCCAGATGGAGAATTCCTGGGAGAAGACTCGGAGTGAGACCCCAAGTAGTGTGCACACTAGTATAGATTTGATATCGTGACATTATCGGGGATGTGTTCCCTAGGGGCTGTGTGCCCCGAGTTGGCATCTTCTCGGAAGTGCCGCGGATGGGTTATACGTATGCGTACGTATGTGATTCTTATGAAAGTGATTTGGGGGCGGAGACCCCGTGTTCCGTGTTTTATGTTTAGTAAATGGTTTGGGGCAGAGACCCCGTATTCGATGTTTTGGTATTTCACTGAGAATGGTTTTGGGCTGAGTCCCACTGGTGTTTGATTTGGGCTGAGTTCCCATGCATTGATTAATGGTTCTTTTGTGATTTTGGGTCGGGAACCCAAATGTATTTTATGGGTCATGACGGTTTATGGGAACAGGGCATGAACCCTGGAAAGGTTTTGAGAATACGTTTTCAAGTGGTTTTATGAATGTTTGATAAACGATTTTTGAATGCATGCATATGCTTTTAGTGAAGGGCATAAATGTCTTTATGCGAAAATATTTTTATTTAAAATGATTGTTTTTGTCCACTCACAGTTTTCGTATTTTAATGCCTTTTAGGTTGATCGCGGATGCGGGCTGTAGCAGAGACGAGACATCACTCCCCTCCTCCTACGATCCTGACGTACTCTGATAGTCCCGACGAGGGCTAGAGATGGAATTTTCCCTGGTCTGACACGTGGTGTCAGACGGGATCAGGCAGGTCCCACGTAAATCCCGGGGGATTTGGGACCAGTCCTGACACTCTATCCGACACGACCCTTCCATCGAGCAGTCACGACTCTCAAGTCGTCATACGATGTTTAATGACCCACTGGATTCTACTTACCAGTAACGCTACGACTCTAAGCTGTTAAGTTCCCACGAACACTGATCCTACTCGGGATCAATCGTCGAAACACGTGGCCTCCAATGCCAATCGAACCTCAAACTACCGTATCACGTGACAAACACCATCTAACTAAGGTTCGATTCTACCTAATCCTCGTACTAATGCCCTAACTACCAGGTTGATGACGGGCTGTTACGACTTCAGAGACATCACATCCTCGACCTGCGCGCACTCAATGAGCAAAACATGCTCTGATACCAACTGGTATCAGAGTACCATAAGTATCAAATGAGCCTACCTCGCTCTGATACCAAGCTGTCAGGACCCGACCCTCCTCGATCAGGACCCGACTCATTTAGTATCATATTGTCCGCTTTGGGCCTCGCCCTCACGGTTTTGTTTTCGGGAGCTCATGGTGCAACTTCTCAGGAGGTCACCCATCATGGAATTGCACCAGCCTCAACTCATTTAACTTTGGGGTTTCAATCCCCCCCAAAGCCACTTGAGCTCCCAAAAGGCCTAGTGCTAGATAGGTGTGTGCCTACACCTTTAAGGCACACCACCATCCTCTCCCAGACCATTCCCCCTCACATGAATGTGGGATTGTTCACCGTTCCCTCCAGGACACGGGTCTTACACTTTTATGGTAAAGTTGATGCATACTGTCACGATTGGGTTTCAAAGTTCAAAAAATTTTCTTCAAAATTTCGAGTTTGGATTTTGGACTTATAAGGTTCATATGAATTGTAGTGCTTGAATTACATATTTTAGAAAGAATTGTGAGTTTTTTCCCATTTTATGTTTGGTTTTTCTATAGTAAAGTTGATGTGAACTCACAAAATATGAGATTGGGGTTTCGAAGTTCAAATTAATTTCCAAACTTTCGAGTTTGGATTTTGAAATTATAAGGTTCATATTAACTCTAACGTTTGATATTACGAATTGGAGAAGAAAAAATTTGAATTTTTTTATGTCTTGTTCTCAATTTTTATATCGTAAATCATTATGAATTCTAACAATATATTTGGTGTTTGAAGTAAAATTATTATTTTTCTTTAAAAAGATTGAGATTTCAAAGTTTACTTTTCAATCTATAATATTAAACATTTGAATTCATATAAACCTCTTAATTCCAAAATTCATAATGAACATTTTGGGGAAAAATTTTGAATTTTGTAAACCCTAATCTCATATTATGAGAGTTCATATCAGCCTGAGCATAAAAAAACCAATCTCAAAATGTAAAACATTTGAAACTCTTTCTCTAATCCATAATATAAATAGCAAGAGTTCATATGAACCTTATAACTCTAAAATCCAAACTCGAAATTTTGAAGGAAAAACAAATGAACCTGAAACCCCAACCTCACATCGTGAATGTTCACGTCCAACCTTAACATAGAAAAATCAACTTAAAAAATGAGAACATTCAAATTCTTTCTCTAACCAGTAATATCTGACACTATAGTTCATATTAACCTTATAATTCTAAAATCAAACCTCGAAATTTTGAAGAAATAAAATTGAACTGCTAACCATTATTTCATATTGTGAGAGCTCAAATCAATGTTACCATAAATAAAAAATTAAAAAAAAAACAAACATAAACTGAAAAAATTTGAATTTTTTTCTCTAATCTGTAATATCCGATGCTAGTATTCATATTAACTTTATAATTGCAAACTCAAACCTTGGAATATTGAAAAATAAAATTGAACTTTAGAACCCTAATCTCTTTTCTTAAGAGTTCACATTAACCTTATCATAGAAAAACCAATCTCAAAATGGAAAATATCATACTACTATAATTCTAAAATCCAAACTCAAAATTTTGGAGGAAAAAATTGAATTTCAAAACTCCAATCTCATATTGTGAAAGTACACATGACTACTATAGGAAACATCAAATAACCATAGGAAAAATTAAACCCAAAATTGAGAAGATTCAAAATTCTTTCTCCAACTCATAATATTAAACACTTGAATTCATATTAATCTTATAATTCCAAAATCAAACTTCAAAATTTTGAAAAAATAAATTTGAAATCTCAATATTATATTGTGAGAGTCTACGTGAACCTTAACATAGAAAAACCAAAAGCAAATGAAAAAATTTTAGAATTCCAATCCGTAATATTAAACGGAAGAGTTCATATCAACCTTATAATTCAAAATCCAAACTCAAATTTGGAAAAGAAATTTGAACTTTGAAACCAATCAAATTTGGATAGCTCGCATCAACCTTTACTATGATAACATCAAACTCAGAACAATTAAAAGGCATAATTTATTCTTCAATCCCCAATGTTAAACATTTGAAAGCTATAGAAACCTCACAATTCCACAATACCCAAGCTAGAAACTATGTTTCAGATTAGATCATCCAACATGCTTTCTTATTAACCTTAAATAACTATTCATCATATGTTTTCTTTCAAATTTTCAATAACATACATGATTATAAATTATATACGTACTTACATAATTACAATGTATTGTATTCGCATCATCGTATGAGCCTCATTATGGGTGACCATAATATCGTTGAAATTAGAAACGATTCAATTCAAATCATGATTATGGTATAAATCCCACTATAATAAGTAGGTATAATGTAATAATGTAATATCTATGTCTATAAAACTGTGCCCACTCCTATTCCCCACGGGGAGTGTCTAGTGGCATGCAAATCTGTAAAGTGCAGTGGTAAACACGTTGTTGTGGTTAGGTGGGTCTTGGTTTCAGAAATGCCCCACGTCTTCGGTGCCATAAACTTTGATATTCATAAAAATAAGATGCTCTATCCTATCCCCACTTACCCCCAATCTAATTAAGGTTTTGGTTATGAAGGAAGGAAGGAGAAGGGCAGTCCAGATTTTAAATTTTCATTAACGCGAAGGACGAGACTTTCCCCCCTTACCATTTTTGGGTACTTCACTTGTGAAGCAATCTTCTAGCTTTTCTATCAGGAGATTCCATCTGGAACGGGCAAGAAATATTACATATCACATTATCTGGCGGGACCAATTCGATTAAGCTTAAATTTGCACTCTTCTATTGCCTTTAATTATTAGTAAAAGTATGTGCTAGATAAAAAAGAGAGACTCGAACTTGTCTACATTATTAGGCTCGGCATCATTGGATTCACTGTAGTAATTAATGGAGAATGTTTGGAGAAAAAAAGGTTAGGAAATAATGAGGAATGAATCATGAAAATGAAAAGAATAGGGATTGATTGATTGATTAATTGATCAAAATGGTAAATAACAAATCGACAAAGAACATAGCTAGCAAAATCAAATCAAATCAAACCCTAGCACCATTCATAAATGTAACAATTTCACTTTCACATTTTTCTTAGAATAAATTTCTCTCTTTCTACATTTTCTCCAAAAAGAATCATCAGTGAATGATGTAGGTGAGAAGGAGAGCCAATACCATGAGCACATAAGCAATCCCTTGGTCCACTGCTACCCCTGAACACAACAAAACATCATTCCCCGTCAAAACGCACAACCCTAATGCCATTTTGCAAAATCAAGCTAAAAAATGTCAACATTCAAAAACATGATTTCTAGAGAGAGAGAGAGAGAAACAAACCATCACTTGTAGGGGCAGGGGCAGGAGCAGGCGTTTGAGCATTGATGGAAGGGAGAAGCAGAGAGATGACAAGGGCAGAAATGACCATCGCAAAATACTGAACCTTAAGCATCTCCATTTTCCTTGCGCAAAGCTCTCAAATTTTCCCAGCAACCAAACACAGCCTATGGCCCGATCCCCCAAAATACAAAAGCTTTGAGCCAAATGAGGGTGGCCTCCTGCCTCCTCAATCTTAGATTTATACAAAGAGAGGAAGACAGACACTCAAACGACAGCGCCAAAAGCCTAAAACGACAGTCGGACGAGGAGAATCTTTTTGCCAAAAAGAAAACGGCCACTCTGACTTATAATTGCTGTTAACTGACCACGGTTTCATTTCATTGGCCTCTCACAGTTTCACTCACCCTCGCCCACACCCTAATTCTCTGCTGATGATGGGCAACACGTGGACGGTCCGGATCGTTTTCACGTTAAACGTACAGGTATTTTCGAGCTGTGAGCTGTGCTATTGTGTAACGTAGCGACTCCTACTTTCCCCACCTCGCCAACATGCATCTCAATCCTTGATTGATTGATATTCTCTTATTTTGAATTTTGAATTTCCTGTGGTGCATTTTAAAAAGTCTGCAAGATTATTAAGCCGTTGGTGTGTTGTTTAGTGTTTTTTAGTCACATCACACAACAAAATAACGTAACTGACACTATATCCAACTAGATGATTTTAGGGCTTGCGTTGGAATAAACAGATTTGAACCGTCTGATTTTTTAGAAAGATTTCAAAACTTGATTAGGACTATCCTAATTCGAATACCCAACACTAAGGGTGTGTTTCGTATGCCGTATTACACTCCGGATAGGCTAAATAATCTGAAACCTGTGTTTGGTACCAGTCGTATTAATTAGTCACCGTATAAGTTAATACGGTTGAATATTTTTATACGGTCCAGACAAGCTAAAATAATACGCTCGAAATTGTCCGTATTAAATAGTCGGATAACTAGTAATCTTGTAAAATATAATAATAATAATAATAATAATAATAATAATAATAATATATAGTAATATAATAAAAATAAAATATTAATTTAGTAAATATTAATAATAAAAAGTAATAAAGTAATAAATTCTAATAATAATAAATTAATAATTAACAATTAATGATATTTTAATAAATAATAATGATAAAATTAAAATTAATTAATTAATAAAAATGTAATAAATAGTAATAATAATCATTATTAAAATAAATAATAATAAAAATAATGACATATATAATTAATATTTAAGATATAAGTATTTTGTCAATTACTATAATATAATCCGGTCAGTATAATATAGTCGGCATTCTAATCCGGAAAAATACCAAACGCCCGACTAAATAATCAGTCTATCCGGTGGACATATTAGTCTATCCGATTGAAATAGTCAGTACAGTACGACATACCAAACAAGGCCTAAGAGTTACTATTTCTATTTTCTTTATTAAAAAAAAAAAATCTATTTTTCTACTTTTAATGAATCAAAAAAATAATTTTAATACCATTTTCATCTCATTATAGGATTTGTAAAGTTTACACAATAATCAAAATTTTATTCAACAATAATTCATTCAACTACTAAATATGTCAAATTATTTTGTCGATAAAATGGGTTGTTTCACATAAAATTAAAGCGTCATTACTAACATATAAATGGGCCAGCCCAAATTTTGAAGACTCCGGATCAAGCCTAATATAGCAACAAGGACCTGGAAATATTTACAGGCCCATACCCAAGCCAGAAAGCCTGGTATAAGTCCATGAAATGAATAAAAGGGAAGGTATAGTAGTAGTAGATTGATACCTTTGCCATGCAACATATTTAAGTATAACAATACACCCTGTTTAACCACTGTGATTTCACCTCAACCTAAACAAGAACGCAACATCAAGACTAGTAGCTGAGAGATATTATACATTTATACTAAAACATTAGTCGCAATTATGCTTGAATGTTTTTGTAATGTTGGATCTGGCTCATCTTAAGAGATTCAAACAGAAAGAGAGCAAAACTACCGAGTATAAGGCGTACTATGTTACTTTGAGAGTTCCTTACAGGATCTAATCAGCTACTGAGCTCAGTGGAACTGGCGCCATCTCCAGATAATCAAAGTCCTCTGTTATTCCAATCTGCAATTGGAATTAGAAGCACAAATTAAGATGAAAAAGATAGAGACTGAATCTAGATGGTGAAGCTTCAAGTGGAGCAAGTTCCTTCAGCTGACATTACAAATGACAACCTAAGCATGGAAAACTCATGTTAATCTCTATTAAATTTGATATACCTCATTGTACAAGTTTTCAAGCTGCTCTTTGGCCTGAGGAAAGTTATTTGAGCACCATTGACGCACGGTAAAAATGTTGTCTGCATAGCAATAAACCAGTCATAAACATGAAACAGTTCCCAATTCTAAAATTGGAAAACATGAGTGAAAGTAAAACCTGTCCATCGATTAGCTGCCATATGGCCAATTTCAATTGATTTCTCTGCAAAAAAAAATTATATTTTCCTCAGTTGAACCATTCATAAGATCTTAAAACTATGGCATTTTACTATGATTGAAGAATCAATCAATTACTCATTGCTTCAAAGGCAGCTGGATCATTGTCTGCATACTGTGCCAGTTCATCCTGAAAATAGCAATGGACTTCAGTCAACAACTTCGTCAATTTATTCATATTGTCCAATATATCCTAAAAATTCCAGTATATATAATATGTATGCTCCAACCTTCAGCTCATTATACTTCTGCTATATTGCTTTTAAATCAGCTAAGGCCTCATCTCTTTCGTCCTGGTAAAATCATGAGATTCAAATGCATAAGAAACCTCATAGAACTATCTTACAAAGTACAAAACACCTCTAGCCTTTGAAAGAGATAGAATTTAGAAACACTCACAGAATCCTCCCGCCCCTTCTTCAGCGCATTACACTGCTCAACAAGCTCTACATGCCGCTGCTTACTGCTTTGGAGATCCAATTCAAGTCTGTTAGACACTGTGGAACCATAAATCACCAAAAAATTATGGAGCTACCACGTGGCTCATAACTCTCATAATGTCGATATTACTTTTGGTATAGTCGATGACGGCATCATACGGTCTCCACATTAATTTAATATATTTATCAATTAAATATATTAATTAATCAGATCAATGTCAATAATAAACGATCTCCCAATGAGTCATTTATTATTATTTATATAATTAATTTTATGTGATTTCTCCTGGTAGAATCACATATTTAATTATATTTCTTTCAACCAATCAAACATTCCGGTGACTATCAAGACTTCACTATAAATAGAAGGTCTCATCTCACTTCTGAAGGTAATCAAAAACTCATGCAAATACTATGTCGGTTTTTCTCTCAGAAAACTGACTTAAGCATCGGAGCGTTTACGGTTGAACCATCCCCCCGGCATTCAACCTTAACCCCGTTTGATTTTCGTTCTTATGTGTAGGGATCGAGAAGGAGCTTCATAGAGCCGGACGATTTCTGCATCAACAACTGGTGCTTTCATTGAGAGCCGATCTGAGAAATACTCAAAGCGTGCTCTTTAGTTTTTCCTTGAAAAAACTTCATTCTACTTTCAACACTCACCATTCCTCAGATGGCCAGAACATGCCGATCCGCACGGGCTTCTGAGGCTGCCACATCCGCTGATGCGATTGCTGCTGTGAGCGAACCGCTACATGAGATTCCAGAGGAACCACTTTCCCGTCTCCCGCACGGCCCACACCACACATCAATTCACCTACCATCCGGAATGCCAGATTGGACACCTACATTTATTTTCGGAACATCCCCCATAGCTACTGCTACCGTGAATCCTCCACCTTCGACGGGGGTAGAGGAAACTTTTTTCCAACAAACAGACGGACTGCTGGCGGGAGAAACATCTCTAAGGGTCCCGAATCAGCTCCCTGCTAACTTGGACCTAAGGAGGCACTTGGATGCCCTGCGCAACTCACAGGCCAACACTTAAGCTCCAGAGAGACGTGGCCCATCATATCCGACTGAAGACACGAGACGTGCGCCCCGACATGCTACTCATCACGAGCAAACATCTAGGGGCTCGCCTCCGTGGTTTGGATTAATGCAGCAGGTTGAACAACTAAGCAACCAAGTTCGGACCCAATCAGAGCTCCTACAACAACTATTGGGAGACATCGGGACATCCAGAACCTCCGAGAGGTACACCAAGGGACATCCCGAGACGCACCAGAAAGGAGCATGTTCGCTGCCGGACAATGTCCCGAGACACGTCGCTAAGCGACTCAGGGGAGGAAAGCTGCACCCCCAGAGCAGGAGGCCAAGGCCGACCGAGGCCTTCTGCTCGGGAGCGACTCGGAGGACGCCATGGAGCACTTTCGCGCATTGAGTACCCGCGCAACAGGCGACAGCAACAAGCAGTCTCCTGTAAGTCACACACTCACTCAGACGGACAGACCCATCGTAACTCAAGAGACACAGACGATCGCAGCAAGGAGGACGAGACCTACTCGTCAACACGCTCGAGTGCCATTCCCGCTGCAACTCGAGGGAGTCGACGCCACTTGACCCGACGAGGAAATCCCCGTCACAAAGGTCCATTACACACTGAAGACGTCCGAAGGATGCTAGATAGACGCCTCTAGGGAGTTCAACGTGACGGAGACTTAGAAGATGACCTTTGGCGCTAGATTCAGACGTCATCATCTTCGCCGTTCGTGAAGGAAATTGAGAAGGAGCCGTTCTCGCAACGATTTTCAACACCAAACTTCAATCAGTACAAAGGAACCTCCGATCCAGTAAAGCACATCAATTTCTATCGGGGGTCATGGTACCTCACAGGCACAACGACGCACTCATGTGCAAAGTTTTCCAAGCCGCACTGCAAGGTCAAGCGACAACATAGTTCAACCATCTCCCCCAGAGATCAATCACCTCCTTCGAAGAGTTGGCCCTTGCCTTCGTGAAGGAGTACTCGCAGCTTCGCACCGTCGAAGTCAAGGATGACCACCTCTTCACCATCCGAATGAGGTATAAGGAAACCTTGCAGTAATACATCCGGAGGTTTTGCGAAGAGAAGTCCTGCATCGTTGGTTGCAGCGATCTCGCCGCAGCCATGGCATTTAAGCAAGGCCTACCGTGGGAGAGCCAGCTCTACGGAGACATCTTCATGAGCAACGCCCGAAGTCTCACCAAGATACTGTCCCTGGCGGAGCGACATGCATGCTGGGAGGACGAGAAAAACGCCACACATGTCGCCAACCACGTCGAGGAAGATGGACATCTTGTAAAGGCGTTTGCACAGCCAAAGGATGATGCCCACCGCGGGAGCTTAGTCGAGAAAGCCAACAAACGAAAAGGGAACCCGTCATCCAACACGTACGCGGGTGCAAAGCCAAACACACAGTTTTCGATACCTTTCCTTCAAATATACAATCAGATAAAGGAAAAACCGTGGATCGAAAGACCAGCTCCCGTCAAAGGCAACCAGGAGAGGGCCGACAAGACAAAATGGTGTGCCTATCATAATTTTTATGGACACGACATAAGCTCTTGCCAGACTTTCGAAAGATACCTCCAAGATCTCTTAAAGAAAGGACACTGCACCAAGTACGTCAAAAAAAAGGTAACGGATCGTCTCGTAAACAAAGACCCCCAGGTACCCGCACAAAAGATGATCCACGTGGACACCATCATTGCCGAGTCCGAGTTGCAGGGAACAACCAAAAAACTGAATCAGTGACCAAGTCATCATCGAAGACACAAATTTTGTGGTTAAAATTTGGTTTAGTGCCTACTTTTCTCACATAGCATCTTTCAATAAGATTAAAGATTTTTCGTTTCAACGTCTAATGAAATTGTCTTATCGCCTACGCTTTTGTTTAGAAAGCACTAAGCCTTTACCACGCGAAGCACTCCAAGCCTTCGCCACACGAAGCACTTCAAGCCTTTGCCACGCGAAGCACTCTAAGCCTTCACCCCGCGAAGCACTCTAACTCTTCGCCCCGCGAAGCACTCCAAGCATTTGCCATGTGAAGCACTCCAAACCTTCGCCCCGCGAAGCACGCACTCCGAGTCTTCGCCATGCGAAGCACTCCGAGTCTTCGCCACGCGAAACACTCCGAGCCTTCGCCACGGGAAGCACTCCGAGCCTTCGCCACGCGAAGCACTCCAAGCCTTCGCCCCGCGAAGCACTCTAAGTCTTCGCCCCGCGAAACACTTGCCTTTGCCCCGCGAAGCACTCCAAGTCTTCGCCCCGCGAAACACTTCAAGCCTTCGCCATGCGTAGCACTCCAAGCCTTCGCCATGCGAAGCACTCCAAGCCTTCGTCCCTCGAAGCACCTCAAGTCTTTGCCACGTGAAGCACTCCAAGCCTTTTCCATGCAAAGCACTCGAGTCTTCGCCATACGAAGCACTTCAAGCCTTCGCCACGTGAAGTACTCTAAGCCTTCACCCCGCGAAGCACTCTAAGTCTTCGCCCCGCAAAGCACTTCAAGCCTTCGCCATGCAAAGCACTCCAAGCCTTCGCCATACGAAGCACTCCAAGCCTTCACCATGTGAAGAACTCAAATTTTTTGCCACACAAAGCACAACAAGTCTTCACCATACGGACCACTCCACGACTTCGCCACGCGAAGCGCTCAAGGCTCGTCTCAGTGAAGCACATGAAACCATCCAAGAACTTGACTTGTTGGATTCGGAAAGCTACTGAAAAACGCTTCCAATCCCACCAAGAGGGGCAATCACCAGGCCATGACAAACAGTGGGCAAATGTTTTAACATGCGAAGTCCAATTCTCCATTTCAGTGCACGGGATCGAGATTCATTCGATCATAGTTCGCTCAATTTTGCTTACCCTGACATGAACTTGATGACCCTTAAAAGATACGGAAGTCAGATTTCCAACTCCGTTGACCTCACTCAATTCCGAGTTGTGACGAGTTCCCAACGAACGTTTTTGTACACGAAGGTCAACTCCACGTACCAGCGCACTAGTACGAGGTTCATTCAGTCATAGACCACTGAATTTTGATCACTCTGACATACGACCGACGGATTTAGAAAGCTATGAAAGTAAGCTTTTCAACGTCGTTGATCTCACTCAATTCCAAGTTGTGATGAGTTCCCCGCAATCATTTTTGCACACAAAGGTCAACTGCATGAATCAGCGCACGAGCACAAGATGCGACCAGTTCTACAAGGCTCAATTCGGATCGTCTAGGAACAAGTTTGGTGGCAGTAGAAAGGTATGGAACTCATCTTTCCAACCCCACCAACGGCACTCAATTCGGAGCTAAAACGAAATCAAAAGACCAAATTTACTACACAAAGGTCAAATCTGCCGAAAATCACAAAACACTCAAAAAAAAGTGGAAGGCTTCTATTATTGAAAATTAAAGAAGTTGGCAATTCACAAGTTGAATGCTCAAACATGTATTCAATGCTAAGATCAAGCCACGGGCCAAGAAGGATCATGAAACTCATCACCAGGAGCGGCGCCACCTCAGAGTCTCTCCGTCAACCCATGAGCAAGCCTTGGAGGCCTTCAATCATCCCATCATGGACTTCCAGTGACACATCGTCTATGACCTTCTTCAAACAATGGGGCCAACCTCCTCAACATCGCCTACTTGGCATAGTTGGCTTCACAAAAGCGGCTCCACCACTGCTTGACTCGACGACGGCTACAAAGCAGCTTAACTTTCGACTCCAAGATAAAACAATGGTTTGGTGTCATGTGTCTTCACGCCGCTTAGCTTCAGCGTCTAGACGATGGCATCTTCAAGCTCTCTTCCTTCAATTAGGCGATGATTTATGACGTCTCGAGATTTGCAAGGGGCATGATCGATCCTTCATTCTATATTCTACCTTGCAACACCCCATTCTGAGCTCAACAAGGTCTTGAAGATCAAGTCTCTGGAAGGTCATCCGTCATCCAAGGCAACTCCCTAGAAAGCTTCAGTTATTTCATGGCACCACATGCACTTCGCCTCGCTTCATGGGAAGCCTTGCTTCGAAGATGAAGCACATCTCGCCTTTTAGCTGCAACACACATTGCCTCGCATCTAGAACAAGTCTCATGCTAGGATGTGACACGTCGCACTCCAAGTGATGGGACTCCTCTCCTCGCACTTGCACATCTTGCCTTGTAGTTGCACCATGCATAGCCTCGCACTTGCAGCATTCCTCGCTTCGCACTCGCAACATGTCTCGCCTTGTAGTTGCACTCTGCTGCACCTCGCGTCGCACTCTGCTGCAACTCGTGTTGCACTCTGCTGCACCTCGTGTTGCACTCTGCTACACCTCGCGTCGCACTCCGCTGCACCTTGCTCCCACTCTGTTGCACCCCGAATCACACATTGTTGCACCTCACGCCTTGCACTCTGCTGCACCTCGCGCCTTGCACTCTACTGCACCTCGCGTCGCACTCTGCTGCACCTCGCGTCGTACTTGTAGCAAGCCTCGTCTTATGGTTGCACCATGCATCGTCTTGCACTCTGCTGCACCCCGCTTGACATTCTGCTGCGCCTCGCGTTGCATTCTGCTGCATCTCCCATGTTGGAGGCCTTGACGTTGGCTCTACCCGCACTTGAAGATGACAAGTTTGTCATTCCGCCAAGCTCTTCTGTCAAGAAAGCACCTCAAACATGTCAACTGGAGGAGCGTCTTGGTGTCAAGTTCATCATCACTTGAAGTCGGAAGCTCCAACAAGTCCCGAACATGCCACCAGATGGTACTCCACAAAATGAGGTCTTCAAGACTACACCAGAAGTATGCATTCATACATCTTGAAATGACCGTCTCGATGAGTAGTACGCACCACCGGTTGAATCGTTACAATCAGACATCCACAACTCACATAATCTATAAAAGATCGAAACTAAACAAAATAATATATATATATATTAATTTATATATATTAAAATACAATAAATATATAATATATTTTATTATATATATATTACATTAAAAAGCACGGTGAAAAAGAAAGAGAAATAATATATATGCATATATTGTATATATATATATATATTAAGGATAAACATATAATATATATCTTATTATGGTGATGTACAAGAGTGACCTCAGCGACAATTGAAAAAGCTTGTAAGAAGTACAAAGCAAACAAAAAAAAAAAGCAAAGAAAGGATGGATGTGGCTAGCCCTCATCATTTGGCCCAGAAACCCACGGGCTTATGGGTACCCGATAGGCCCGATGACAAAAAGCCCGACCCGACCCGCATGTTGACGGGCTAGACTTGGGCTTAGGGTATTCAAGCCCGCTAGGCCCGATAGGCCCGAGCCCGATAAAGCCCGGTAAGTCCAGCCCGACCCGCCCAGGTAAACCCGACCCATAAGCCCGAAAATATAAAATAATTATAAATTAAGAATTGATACCCAATCCGATCTTGTTACTACTATCATAGCCAAAATCCAAAACTCCAACCAAATCTCAACCTAGTGTCATTTAAAAGCCCAATGCCCAAACCAAACCCTAACCCTAAATTCAAAAAAACTCACTAGGTCTTTGACTCTCTTATCGACCTCCTTATCCTATCTCGGCTTTATGGTCTAAAAGTGAAGTCAATTCTCCAAATCCAATAGTACCCCTCCTTAGCTTATTTCAATATTCGATAATAATATTTAAGCTCAACTCACTTTTGTTTTTTTACAATTAGGTAGGTACAAATGGGCTTAGTAGGCTCGGCCCAAGTGGGTTTAGTAGGCCCGACCCGTAAAGCCCGGCCCAAATCCGACCCGACAAAGGGCATGGGCTTTCATATTTATGATCAAGCCCGCCCGACCCGACCCTGTATTTTTTAAATTATGAAATAGGCCCGGCCCGGCCCGGCCGAAGCCCAAAAATTTTGGGTCGGGCTTGCCCGACCCGGCCCAATGACGAGGCCAAGATGTGGCCTGCCAGTCCCATATTGCGTCAACCCTTCTACACCCAACGACAAAGCCAAACGGCGCCGCTGACATCACCTGCACAACTTTCCTTTCCCAACTGGCCCATAGCAACAAGAAGATGAGACCCGCTAGATTCCTCCAGGGAGGAAGAGACAAGAAGAAGGGGAAAAAAATAAATTAATTATTTTCACAAGCAAAAGAAGTCTCAACTTCAATCATCGCAGTAGCTTGGTGATGACGACCTGCTATTATCAGCAATAAACCACCATTAGGGTTTAATCTTCTTTATTGAAAATAAAGGTCACTTACTTTCATTTAAAATGAAGGAAAAATACTAGACAAACCCTAATTGCTATTTGGGCTCTAAGGATTGCTTCAAAGCAAAGCCTTAAGTCCAAAACTTCCTATTGGAAAATCAGATATGCGTTCAAGGTCAAGTAAACTTCATCTGCTCGAAGACAAAAATGGAGTCCTACTCTCATAAAAAATGGTTTATCGGGACCACAATAAAAATTACATCTCTTAGGATTCCCTGAATTCCTAAGCGATGGGGGGGCATTTGTGGAACCATAAAACACCAGAAAATTATGAAACTACCACGTGGCTCATAACTCTCATAATGTCGATATTACCCTTGGTATAGTCGATGACGACATCATACTGTCTCTGTATTAATTTAATATATTTATCAATTAAATATATTAATTAATCAGATCAATGCCAATAATAAATAATCTCCCAATGAGTCATTTATTATTATTTATATAGTTAATTTTATGTGATTTCTCCTAGTAGAATCACATATTTAATTATATTTCTTTCAACCAATCAAACACTCTGGTGACTCTTAAGACTTCACTATAAATAGAAGGTCTCATCTCACTTCTGAAGGTAATCAAAAACTCCTGCAAACACTCTGTCGGTTTATTCTCTCAGAAAACTGACTTAAGCATCGGAGCGTTTACGGTTGAACCACCCCCCCGGGATTCAACCTTAACCCCGTTTGATTTTCGTTCTTGTGTGTAGGGATCGAGAAGGAACTTCACAGAGCCGGACGATTTCTGTATCAACATACACATTCCTTAGCTGCCCAACACCAAAACATTACCAATAATAGAATGAATTTACTAGCAGGAATTTCAGCATAACTTGTACCCTTTAGAAGAGAGGTGTAAATGTAAATGATCAAAGATTCACCTGATTTCCAACAGTGCTAGGAAGACTCCAAAAGTAAACCTGAAAATGTGAAATCATACACATTACAAAATGCCAAGATAAACACGACTGTACAAGTTTCTTCAAAAAATAGTAGAGCAAGCCCTCGATTCAAACTGTACATGGAAACAAATACTTACAGAGGTTCCTATCTTGTCTTTGAAAACAAGATCATCATCCACTAAACTTTGGATCACATCTTTAACAGACTGAGAAATAACACCCTTCTTTGGGCCTGACTTCTCCAGCTCCTTTAGCTGAAATCATCAACAAAACATATGAACAGAAGTTTACAATGTAGTGCGCAAAACCACAGACATACTAATAAAACAAGATCTGATATAATCGCATCCAAAATTAGGGCAGTTCTTTGAGATTTGAAATCAAAATTAAGAAGAAAATATATAGAACGAATCTATTGAAATTTTAAGAATAGGGCGTGATATTACTCACAAGGAAGAAATCTTGAGAATCGTAGAAGATCTGTAGCATCTTCTCACGCTTCTCATCCAACGAAAGGCCTCTTTTCTTCGACTGTCCATAATCAGAAATCCCGAGCAAAAACAAAAAATTAGAGAAAAAAAAAATTGAAACATATTCGAAAGCTAACGCAATTATCTGGAGTAGTCTAATTGAACCTAATAAAGAAATTATAGAGATTTGTTTTTCTTTGGCGCATTTTCTCAGTAACCAAACGGACAGTAGAATAGGAATTGAAAACTGAGAGATCCGATGCTATAGTATAGGACTGAGATAAAAATATAAGGACGTAGTGAAATAAAATTGGAGAAAAAGTAGAGTTTGGAGAAAACGATTTACCATTGAAGCGAGCTTCGAAGACGAATTGCTGAGGAAGCTACAGTAATGAAGATTCGAGTTTGGCGGGAAATACTTACAAATGATAATAGTCAATTGACATACGACGCGGTCTTTTTGTGCTTCCACATTTGCGTTGGTGTAGCGACGTGTCGTTTGAAGGTAGAGAACAACGCATGTCGTTTCAATCACATGGAAGCAAAATGCTGTTCATATGATATGACTTCTCCTAAATTGTGATATGATAGTAATTACAAAATAAAACACAAATTCATTGGAACAAAGTAATTTTAACGGACATGAACATGTCATATGAAATTGAAAATAAAAATAAAATAATTGTCGTATGTCATCTAAGTATCTAACCCATTTTGTCTCACGTTGGTAGTTACTTTTATTTTTTTTTCCGAAAATACCTTTTTATTAACTAAACACGAATAGAAACGCCAACATCCTTAGCGAGAAGGTTAAACAACCAAGTTGGTTCCAGACCGGCCCAAACATGGTACCCACTCATACACTTGACATGGTTAGCCACAGCATATGCCACCATGTTACATGCCCTAGGGGCAAATTGGAAAGCAATCGACAGAAAAGACTCACAAAGTACATATATATCATGAAGGATATTGGTAAGAGTACCATCAGTGCCCTTCTTACATAACAATTGAATCAGTTGTAGTGAGTCAGATTCCACAATTACAGTAGTATGGCCAGCTGTCACACATGCCTCCAAACCTGAACGAACAGCCAATGCTTCCACCTGAAGAGCCGACTTATTACGTGTTGGTAGTTACTTATTACGTGTTGTTCATATAATAAAGTGGCACTTATTTATTGGCCTAAAAGGTTAAGTTATGTCCACTTATTAAATTTTATTTATTTTTATAACCATTTTCTTCCTTAAATAGGTAATATAAATAAATAATTATTATTGATTCTAAATTTAAATTTAAATTTGAATATTGAATATTTACTATTTTATCAAAAAAATTATTCCAATTAATAATTTATTGTAACTACAAAAGAGATGTAACTATTTCACTCCGCCAAATATTTTACCATAACTATAGGCAAAAATCATATATACTTTTATTTACTTGCTATATGAGAGATGAACGTAGTGTACCTAAAAATCCAAAATTTCACCTAAATTATAAGGAAAAAAACGTATATACTGTTATTTACCTACTATATAGGAGATAAGTACAATGTACCTAAACAGGGCACCATATTATCCATATACCAGAGTTGGCTTGTCGACATTACTAGTGACTAGTGCTCACTCTCACTTTGTGATGACTTGTGCCGTGGAGACATGGTTAGCAATCTCACGTCGATGTGGGCGCGCCTCTATCCATTGGAACTCGTTTTGAGGGTGGGACCCTCAAAATTTAAACCATGAAGGCGTGGATCCGTCTGGATTAGGCCCAAAGCGGACAATATTCCAATGGAAGAGGTCATGTCGTGACATTTTGGTATCGGATCCCAATCCTGATCGGAACGTATTGTGCTAACGAGGATACTAGGTCTCATGAGGGGTGGATTGTGAGGACCCGTGCATTGGAGACATGACTAGCAATCTCACATCACCCTGGGAGATTTGAGAGATATGCCTTATATGTGTGGTCGTGTCTCTATCCATTGAAACGCATTTTGTGGGTGTGACCCCCAGAAGAAAATGTAACGACCCGTCCCGAATTACATTAGTGACTAATCAAGGATTAATGAGGTTAATCAGTGATTAGTTTAGTGAAATCGGACGAACGATGCAAAATGACCGTTTTGCCCCTAGTCGTGAGTAAAATGTTAACTTTTTAATCGGGAGGTCCCATGGCCAAGGGCCGAGGATCTTTACGTAGATCGGGTCGATACGAATCCGTAGACACTCGGCACGCCGAAATCGGACGTTGGACGGAGAAGTTACAGTTCACGGAAGTTTGAACGTACTATTGCACGAATTACGAAACGGATGCCTTTTTGGAATTATGTGGGCCCAGATATTTTGGGGCATGCCCAATGGATGAATGACACTTGCCATCCATCCATTGCCCACCCAAATTGATTCATGCACTTCACCCTTGCTTGCTCGTGCATACCAAACCCAAACCAAAACCCGATCTCATCCATTCCGTATCAAACCATCACCCAATCCTTTCCAAGACTGATTCAATCTAAGAAGAAGACAAAGAGTGGCTGATGAAGATGAGGACGGCGAGGAAGCAGCTGAGCGTCGTGCACAGTGGAGAGAGGTAAGTGAATCGGTTTTGAGTTTTTGAATTCAATAAATCGATTTGGGCATTATGGACGGTTTTGGATGGTTGGGTAAGGATTATTAGGTTGTTAGGAGTGAGTAGAGACGGTGTGTGATGGCTGAGAGGGGCGGTGCTGCCCAGGAGGTGATCGGGGAACTTGGACCGAAATGGGGAGTTTAGAACGGATGGAATCTAGGTGTTTTCTCTTTGTTTTCTTTATTCAAAAAGGTTGCTAGTGATGAAATAGGAAGAATGGAATCAATTAGGAGGAGAAAAGACGAAAATTGAAGGAAGGAGGGCCCTGGACCGATCACGCCGGTCCAGTTGCAGGGCTGAACCGGACCGGCTGGTTCGGACTGATCTGGAGGTTGAAACGACTGCAAAGTGCACTGGCGCGTGAGCCACACGCGCATCCCCTTTGGGCGGCGCGTGGGGGTGCGTGGAGCATTTCTTGGGGGAGGTTCCAACACACGGAATCATCCTTTCGATGTAACGAACATTTTGGGACTGGTTTCGTGTCGATCGGACATCGTTTCGATATTGTTCGGGACGTCCGAAAGTTTAGGATCAGGTTTAAAAATACTTAAAAATTCGGAAAAATTACGGGTCTTTAGTGAGAGGTTAATAAGGTAGTTAGTAAACCTCTAAAGTGATTTGGACAGGTTTGGGAGTCCCAGTGACGGTGATTGGCTCGGCAGAGCCGAATGGCACACGTATCGAGGCGGCAGCTCGGACGGTCTGTGAGTGGACCTTGTTTTCTAAATTAATGCATGCATAAATGTTTGTTATGTGTTTTAATACTTGTTTTTGTGATGCCATGAGTACATTTGTGTGTGGTTACGTATTGACATGTATTTCGAGGTTTCGGCCTTATACGGTGCCTATACGGGTTTGTATTTCTACGGTGATTTAAATAAAATGGTTTTGGATTTAAAAAGGATAAATTAGGGTATGAGACCCATTTGGTTTTGTCTAGGGTATGTAGCCCTATTGGTGACCTATGGGTCTGAGTCGTGGTCGCGACGAGTGCTATGTGCAAGGCGACGTACGATACGACTCTCGCCTCCAGACTAGGATGCGTTCCTTCCAGAGAGGTCATGATGCACGTATCGTCATCGAGCAGCCACTGGAGGATCCACTTCGGAGTGCTGACGGTTTAGGATATCGACTGGTGATGGGTGCACCATGATCTAGAGGTGGTCACATTATTTGATATGTTCACGGCGATATACCGGGATTGAGAGCGGTCCTGCACGGATGGTTGCACACATCACTAGGATCAAAGTCGTGATTGACCCTAATGGTTTGGTAAATGGCTTGGTAGATGGTTTTCGAATGCATGCATGCTTTTTAGTGAAGGGTACAAATGACTTTCGATAAAATGTTTTTATAAACTCTTTGTTTTGTCCACTCACAACTTTTAAATGTTTTGACTGCCCTTCAAGTTGACAGCGGATGCGGGCTGTAGCAGAGACTGAGACATCACATACCTCATCCGGATCCTGGCGTACTCTGAAGCCCCGAGCGGGTTAAAGTTGGAATTTCCCTTGTCTGACACTCCGTGTCAGACGGGATCAGGAACGTCCCGCGTTAATTCAGGGGGATTGAGACGGGTCCTGACAGCAAAGCCGTGAAATCATGGACCCGTGTGGGCTAGGCCCAACAGGTGGCCAGCCCAAAGCGGATAACATTCCAATGGAGAAGGTCGGGTCGTGACATTTTGGCATCAGAAACCAACCCCCGCGCGAAATGTATTGTGCTAACGAGGATGCTGGGCCCCAAAGTGGATTGTGAGGACTTGTGCCTTGGAGACATGGTTAGCAATCTCACATTTCCATGAGGTTAGGTAGTGAAATTTTGGTATTAGAGACCAACCCCCGCCGGAATGGATTGTACTAGCGAGGATGCTGGGCCCCAAGGGGTGGAATGTGAGGACTTGTGCGTTGGAGGCATGACTAGCAATCCTGCATCATTAGGGGGTGTTTGGGGGATGCGCCTTATATGTGTGGGCGCGTCTTTATCCATTGGAACGCATTTTTAGGGTGAGACCCCCAAAAGTAAAATTGTGAGGGCGAGGACCTGTGTGAGTTGGGTCCAACGGGGACAGACTCAAAGCAGATAATATTCCAATGGAGGAGGCCGGATTGTGACACACTTCTTCTAATTTTTCTTAAATTCTCGGTAGATATTACAATATAATATGTGTTTTTAAAGGGGTATAATAGGTAGTGAAAAAATAAAATACGATAAAATTATGTCGTGGATTTACAATAATCAGTTTAATGGATTATTTTAAATATTGCTCATTAAAATGGATTAATATATAATTATTTCTATAATAAAATACTTAAGGATTCTCTTCATCCCATCACACAAAATAATACAAAACAAATGTCATTTTAAAGCGCAATAATGCCAGAGTTTGAAATATCGACCGATAGGGTCGATATATTGGCGACATATCGCTTTTTCGGAGGAGCGATCCATAAAGGGGGGGGTAAGGAAAATCGTACCGGAAAATCAACGGTATCGGTGAAAATCGGAGAATATCTCCGATTTTGGTCGATATCACCGATTTTCCCTTAATCGGTAGATAGACACCGAAAATCAAACACAAGCTTAAACCTAAAATCAAACGCAAACTCAAGCTCAAACACTCACTTCACTCAACAGTCAACACTAACATATTACAAATTGCAAGAATTGAGAACAGAGAAGATAAGAGAATTGGAGAGCAAAAAAATTTGGGGCAAACCTCCATCAACCGGCCTCGAAGCACAGCTGTACTCCTTCTCCGCGAATTTGTTGTCGACGATTGAACCTCGAAGCACAACACTCCTCGACGGCGGCTCCTCCTCGACCCTCGACTGATAGCACACATCGACCCTCTCTCAGCGGCTCCTCCTCGACCCTCGACGACGATGGCTGCACCCCGCTAGTCATCTCTGCTCTCCCATGACAGGACCCGCCCCTAATCCCCCGGGATTAAGGGCTAAATTCTGCTCCCGTCTAACTTACGCATGACACGGAGGCTAAACTGACGTCCAACCTCCATGGGACACGTAAGTCGGACAAGGGATTCCCGATTCGACCGTCCAACTGCACCCGAGACTTCCCAGAGTGCACCGAAACTACCGTGGATCGTACATGTGATGTCTCCGTCACTCTCGATCAACAGCCCGCACCGCGACAACCTGGAGGGTATCGAAAACATGAAGAGACTGTTAGTGGACAAAAATAAAGTATAAGTTTAAAAACAGTTCAATAAAATAATTCCATTTATACCCTCCATTTCAAAAGCCATTGCATTGATATCAAATTCATATAAGAAAAACCGAATACAGTTTCCTTTTCTCAAATCCCGGGCCTCAGCCCAAAACCATCGAAAAACTTTATTTTCAAAACCATCATCATCAAAACTCAGTGAAAGCCAAACACATTTGAAACCACATATCCATCCATCGAACCTGCTGGATCTATTCGAGTCTTTAAACTCCCGTGTCTTTAAACTCAATTTAGGCCTCAATATAATCCGAGTCTTTAAACTCAACAGGCCTACGAGAAAAATATCAATATCCGAGTCTCTATGTAACAACCCGTACCTTCGGGAAGGGTAAAAATGTACTGTTGTAAAAGTTTTGTATAAAAAGACGATTTTGCCCTTGTGAATAGTGGGTCAAAAGTTGACTTTTTGATTGACCGGTTGGATGAGTGTTGACCATTGACCGTGACGTATTTTAGGACATCACGAGTCCGTAATCCAGTCCATCACTCAACTACTACCGAATCTCAAAGACCGAACATATGTTCATCATGACGGAGTCACACCCCGACTTGTGGCTCATCGTCAACACCATTACCGACACTAGCACCAGCGCTAGTACCAGCACCAACATACTATCAACAACACTAGTATCAGCGCACAGGCATCCATACTAGCATCAGCACAAAAGTACCAACCCGCAAACATTCATACTTGTACACCGTGTGCAAATACGACAACCCTGGATCTCCGTTCATACCAAACGACGATCCCGTACCTCACGTGTAAGACCCGTGTCCTGGAGGGAACGGTGAACAATCCCACATTCCTGCGAGGGGGGAATGGTCTGGGAAGGGAATGGTGGTGTGCCTTAAAGGTGTAGGCACACACCTATCTAGCATGAGGCCTCCCTTGGCTGCGCTGGTTAAGGTGGTTACCTTCCAGGCGTGAGGTCTTGGGGTCAAAACCTTGCGGGCGCAGGTGCGCCTAAAGAGGACAATATCATGCTAGATAGAGCGTGCGGTTGCACCACTCTGATTTAGATGAGGCCTTTTGGGAGCTCAGTGGCTTTGGGGGGGATTGGAACCCCAAAGTTAAGCGAGTTGAGGCTGGTGCAATTCCAGATGGGTGACCCCCTGGGAAGTTGCACCGTGAGCTCCCGAAAACAAAACCGTGAGGGCGAGGCCCAAAGCGGACAATATCGTGCTAGATGAATCGGGACCTGACAGAAGAGGGTCGGGTCCTGACAATTTGGTATCAAAGCCAGACCCCGACCGGGAAGTGTGCCAGCGAGGACGCTGGGCCCTAAGGGGGGTGGATTGTAAGACCCGTGTCCTGGATGGAACGGTGAACAATCCCACATTCCTGCGAGGGGGGAATGGTCTGGGAGGGAATGGTGGTGTGCCTTAAAGGTGTAGGCACACACCTATCTAGCATGAGGCCTTTTGGGAGCTCAGTGGCTTTGGGGGGGATTGGAACCCCAAAGTTAAGCGAGTTGAGGCTGGTGCAATTCCAGATGGGTGACCCCCTGGGAAGTTGCACCGTGAGCTCCCGAAAACAAAACCGTGAGGGCGAGGCCCAAAGCGGACAATATCGTGCTAGATGAATCGGGACCTGACAGGTGCGGGTCGCCGTCACCTGTCATCTAAATCAGAGTGGTGCAACCGCACGCTCTATCTAGCATGATATTGTCCTCTTTAGGCGCACCTGCGCCCGCAAGGTTTTGACCCCAAGACCTCACGCCTGGAAGGTAACCACCTTAACCAGCGCAGCCAAGGGAGGCCTCATGCTAGATAGGTGTGTGCCTACACCTTTAAGGCACACCACCATTCCCTTCCCAGACCATTCCCCCCTCGCAGGAATGTGGGATTGTTCACCGTTCCCTCCAGGACACGGGTCTTACATCACGACTATGGGTACCACCACTCTGACAATCCACATCAGGAAAATGAACGTTCCCTGAACGTCCCCTGATCCCCAAGTATTATAACCACACCAATTACCCTCGATAGCTAGTCATCTCCATATGACTTTCGACTAACTGTCATTGCTATCGAGATCCGCATCCATACCTCACACTAATACCCGATCCAACACGGGATTCCATAATTTATCTCAGAACCGTATCCGTAAATCGAATCCCATAGTTCTGACGAGACTCACCAGAGCCATCCACATGGTCATCCACGACCTCAGCCACTCGTCGCAGCACAAGTTCTCATCCACTAGTCGCAATTAAGGTTTACCTTTTTAATCCATCATCCACTAGGGTTCCACAATCACACCCTATGGTTCAACCGAACCAAACAGCTTTCCGTAAAATAAAATCCACAACCTGACCGACCCCGCGGTCCTAACATCGAATAGACGTCAAATCCAATCCTACCATCCCATCAACGTGGGTTCCACCACTAGGTCATCGGCCAACTCCGATGAATCAACATCCCTCACACTAGAAACTACCACAAGGGTTCACATTTTAAACCATTACCCACATGAGGTTCCCCGAACCTGGCTGCACCTAGCAGCACAACAATCCAATATCACATGACCGAACCGACGGTCCCACAATACCAGTTCATCACAATCAACCCCACCTGGGTCGAATCACATTAATGCACGGCGTATCGGGCCAATCACACTCCATCCACTATCCAAACCCAAAAACTATCTATCAGGTTGATAACGAATTGCAGCCCAAAGAGACATCACACCCTCGACCTGCGCACACAAAAGAGCAACCGTGCTCTGATACCAAGTTGACAGGACCCATCCCAATCCCCCCGGGATTACCGTGGAATGTGCCCTGCTCCCGTCCAACAAGAGGTGTCAGACAAGGGATAACCAAGAGCCACTGCCCAACGGGGCATCCAGAGTGCGCAAGGATCGATGGAGGAGGTGTGCAATGTCCCAGACTCTGCTGCAATCGCATCCGTAATCAACCTGAAGGGCATTAAAATCAAAAGCTGTGAGTGGACAAAAACCAATAAGTTTATCAAACACATTTATAAGACATTTATGCCCTCCAATAAAAACGTATGCATGCCACGAAAACCAGTAACCAAAACGTTTGCTCAACCGAACCATTAGGGCCTTAGCCCAAAAACCGTTAACCAAAAACCAAGTGTGGGAACTCAGCCCAAAACAGTGGAATACCACAACCATACATATACAACCATGTGGGTCACCACCCACGACCATAAATGAACATCAATTCAAAAATCCAAAACCATTTAGGGTCCCCGACCCTACATACCATTTCATAACCAATAATCCATTTTTTACCACATAACACATATCCAACCAATAAGCCATTTTATTCATTAATCCATATTTTACCATTACCATCACCAGCATCCCAAATAGCGTCCCAGACGCTAGACGTCCCTGACGTCATATCTCACGGTTTCATAAGCTACGCGTGCTGCCCGGGGTCTCTCCGGGTCCATAATCTGACATCCCTGATATCTGACGTCCCTAACGTCAATCATAGCAATCCTGCTCCTGAGTCATCATACGGTCCGGCTGCTCCGTATAATGACCCCTCGCAGGCAATGCACCGTGACTTCCCCAGTGTCCCAGACATCTGGAGAAGACCATCATATATCCTTGTATCCAGATGGTATATGGAAAACAGTTTTATTAAATCCTTTTATTACATCATTACCATTGGGCCCTGCCCGAAATTTCCATAAAACCATGTAATTCCATTTAGGGTCCTTGACCCAAAATCACAATTATTAAACATAGGGTCCCTGACCCGAAATCACATTTATAATCCAACTGGGCCTCATGCCCGATTTTATGAACCACTGGGCCCACATCCCGATTTGTAAACCAACTGGGCCCGCAGCCCGACTTATAAACCCACTGGGCCCACGACCCGAATTCGTAAATCAACTGGGCCCCTGGCCCGATAACATAACTCAAATGGGTCTCAGCCCGATTTCATACCAACTGGGCCCCTGGCCCGATTTCATTAACTAACTGGGCCCCCGGCCCGATTTTCAAATGGACTCCAAGTCCGAAATTTCCAACATAATTGGGCCTCAAGCCCGAGTTCATATTTCCAATTTCAAAACCATTTCATCACATTATATACAAGTCATAAATATGGAAAATCCATGTAAAACCAGAAAAACCTCGATTTACGTGCAAGCACGTAAATCGCCTCGAAATACGTGAAACCGTACAATTTACCAACAATCAAATCAACATCATACAACCACAATCACAATCCATATAAAACAGTTAGGCATGCATAGAATTTATAAAACCAAAGTCCACTCACAGACCGTTTTAACGGTATGCCTCGATACGCATGCCACCGGCCCTCCCGGGCCTCACCACTATCACCGGGACTCCCAATCCTGTCCAAATCACATTAGAGGGTCACTAACCTCAACATTTACATCCTATCAAAGTCCCGTAATTTTCCCGAATTTTTACTTATTTTTAAACTTAATTTAAAACCTTCGGACATCCCGAACAACATCGAGACCGTGTCCGATCGACACGAAACCAATTCCAAAATGTCTGTTACATTAAATAGGACAGAAGTCATGTTGACCTCACCTCGAGATTCGTGCACACGCGCCGTCATGCGCCGCCGTGAGTGGCTGCGCGTGAAATCCACGCGCCTGCTACAGTGTCACCAGCCCAACCCGTTTGTCTGGTAAACGGGTCCAATTCACCCGCGATACAACCCGGTTCAATGTCCATCAATTCGATCCTAATTCCTTCAATTAATCATTCAGTTAGTTTCATTTTAAGTTTAATTACAGGTCTGTAACATCAATTACACGATAACTTACCCAAATTCCCATGATTCGATGATGAACACCAAGAACACCCAGGTTACTGTTCGTTCATGGAATCCCCTCAATGGCTGCAGGTTTCATCCAATTGATGATCCTAGAAGCATCAACGGACCCTGAGGAACAATTCCCCCACATCAATTGCATCAATCCTGTGCTCAATCGTCACGACTCAAGCTCGAGCACCGTTATTGTTCAACAATGGAGTTCTGTCAACCACAGCCGTTTTCTTTCAATTGACGAACCCAGAAGCATCGTGGGATCATGAGAAGTAGTTTCCCCACCTCAATTTCGTCCAACGAAGCCTCCAATTCCACGACTCAAACTCGAATTTCCTCCTCTGTCACCAAGTATGATCAGAGCCAAAACGTTGCCAATTCTTCTTATTTCTTCGACAATTATGATCGTTGTGATCCCAGGAAGCTCGAAGTAATCACCAATTCGATCCTCACGGCTCAAATCCTCCAATTCGAATTTTCCCCCTAATTTTCCCGAAATCCAAAATCCAAAATTCAACCCACACTCAATCCCTCGTGTTTCCCCGTTAATTCAATCATCTTAGTCTCACATTTTCTCTCAAGAACAGCAGAAGAAGGGAGCCAAATCTCCCCAATCTGATTCCCCCAATATTTGTGCACGGTTTGAAGACAAAGAGGAGAAAATTAGGGGAAATGGTGGATTAGATGATGATGATGTAGTAATGATGATGTTGGGAGGGAAACATGGAGCTGGAAACAAGGGATGGGTGACACTTGTCACTCATCCGGATGTGCACAGTCAACGGTCACTATTCATTATTATATTATTATTTTAATCCGAGCCTCGGTTCGTTAGTTCGTGTCCTTGACCATAACGTTGTCGTCGAATCTCCGATTTCGGCATGCCGCCTGTCGTTGGATTCGTATCGACGATACCTACGTAACGGTCCTTGGCCCTCGCCCATCGGACCTCCCGGTCAAAAAGTTAACATTTGGCCCCAAACATGCCAAATTACCAAAATACCCCTCAACTTCCGAACACCATAACTTTCTCTACGAATATCGGAATCGAACGTGCCACCTGTCTATGAACTCGTGACGTCCCGAACTACGTCACGGTCATCGGTCAAAGTCCATTTGACCGCCCGATCAAAAAGTCAACATTTTGCCCACGACCAGGGGCAAAACGGTCATTTCGCACAATTTGTCCGATTCCGCCCTACTAACCACCGTTCAACCTCACTAATCAAGATTAGTGACTAATCTAATCCCGGAATTCGGGACGGGTCGTTACACAGGTGGCATGTCCGATTCGGACAATCGGAAAAAAAGTTATGACGTTCAGAAGATTGAGGGCGTTACTGTAATTTTGACTAATTGAGGAAAATGTTGACTTTTTAGTGGACTTGTGATTTTTACATAGACCGAGGATTGTTAGATAGGTCTCGACGTCCTGAGTACAACGACAGGCGGCACGCTGTCATCGGACGTCGGACGACCTAGTTACGGGTCTGGAAAGTGTGAGGGTAAAAAGGTAATTTTTAATACTAGGGGCATTTTAGTCTTTTTCCCCTTAAGCCTAATCAGATAAGGCCACTTGTCTTGAGTTGATTGGGATATTTTGTGCTGGTCCATGGGAATGTGGACACGTGGGAGAGAACCAGAGGGTTCTAGGCACGTCTAAAATGTGCACGGCCACAAATTGTCCAATTTGATCCCGTGCATTTGGCTTCGACACGGAGAAACAGAGAGGAAGAAATTGAGAGTGGGTGATCGATTCAGGGTGTGTGTAAGAGTTTGGTGGATTGTTAGAGTGACAGAGAGAGGAGAGTGAGTAGGTGATCGTGTTCAGGGAGTGAAAATCGTGCACGGAGACACGGCGGTGGACGGTTGATTTTCTGAGAAAACAGAGAGACGGTGGCATTGTGGCGGTGGTTGTGCCGTTTGGTGGCTCAAACCAAGGCAATAGGAGGCTCAGGAGACTGCAGGGGACTCAACGAGCACCGTGGCACACGGCGGTGGACGACTCGAAGGTAAGCATCGAATCCCCTGTTTTTCCCGTGATTTTGTTTTCAATAATCGTGGACTCTGGGCTAGAGTCGAGGGAATTGGTGAGTGAAGTGAGGTTCAGGGAGGTCCTAGGAGTCGTCTAGGATGGTCGCCGTGACGGGGGAGGACCTGGGTGGCCGGCGGCCAAAACAGGGCTCACAGGCCGTCTGTTTCGAAGACGAAGTCGAGGGGTTTTAGGCCGTGATTCTTCCATGTTAGGACGGGGTTAGATTGCTAAGGACTGGACGAGGCTATTGGGATTGAAAGGAACTGAAATGGTGGAGGAATTACAGAGAACCGGTCACGCCGGTTTAACACAGTTGAACCGGGTGACTCGAGGTTGAAGATGCACTATAGCAGGCGCGTGAGGTCCACGCGCAGCCACTTTGGGCGGCGCATGGGGGCACGTGGGGAGGATTCCGGCCAAACTTCCAACATGGTTTTGGTTCCAAATGTTCTAAGGAATCCATTGGTGAAACTTTTGGGTTAATCGGACGAGGTTACGAGATAGTTCGGGAATCCGGACGGTTTAGGGTTTACGTTTAAATTACGAATAAATTCCCGAAAAATTGGGGAAATTATGGTTAGTATCCTTGATGTATTTTTGACCCTATTTGGCGCATATTGACAGGACGGGAGACGCCTGAGACGGTCGAGGAGCGCACGGAGCGCGATTGACTCGTTCAGATTCGTGAGTGAACTCTTTTTTTTTTTTCAAGCATGCCTAACTGTTTTTAATTATGTTTTATTATTTTAAGTGTGTTTTTATGCTTTTTAATGATGTTTATATGTGATTATATGTGATTGATAGGCTTGCACGTTTTTCGAGGCATTTTCGAATTTTCGCACGTTTTTCGAGAAAAAGCTGGATTTCGGATTTTGATGCCATACTTAGGGATTTCAATTTATAATTGTTTTCTGATGATGATAAATGGATTATGAAACATGATTTTTGATAATCGAGGGTTTTGTTTTAAAAAGTGGATTTCCGGATTTGGGTTTGGAATAATGGTTCTGAACGCCGGAAGGGCTTCGAACTGGGGGTTTCGAATTCGAGTTTGGCTATGGATTTAGAAATAGTTTTACATTGAATTTGGATTGGATTTTCTAGATCTGGATATGGGTTTAAAGACCCGGATGTTCTGATAGATGGGGGACGGGCCCGGATTGAATTTAAAGACTCGGGAGTTTAAAGACTCGGACTTTTATGATATTACCCCCATAGGCCTATTGAGTTTAAAGACTCGGGAGTTTAAAGACTCGGATTACATTTGAGGCCTAGTTGAGTTTAAAGACTCGGATAGACCCAGAAGGTTTGATCAAACGTGGTTTTAATATAGTGGTTTATGAAATACATTATATCGCTGATATTGTGGTTTCAGAATATTCGTTAGGCATGCATGTTTTCAAAACGGAGGGAACAAATATTAGTATCATTTTTCCTTAACTCTGATTTGATGATAAACTGTTTTTGAAACTTTTAGTTATTCTAGTCCACTCACACTTTTTGGTTTTAAATTTTCCCTCTAGGCCGTGGTGATAGCGCTGGGGTGAACGTTGAGGCAGGAATCGAGGCATAGAGCTTTTGACGTTCTTCCGTTGCGAGACTAGCATAGTAGGATTTTGTGCCCATTTTGTAGAACTATGCTCTGACTGACAGTTGTATTATATTTACTCCCTCGTCTGATAGTTATACTTATAGTGGTGTTGCGGTTATTTTGGTACTTTGAGTGTGATTGTCAGACGGGAGTAGGGTTCGTCCCGGGTATCGAGGCGATATTTGGGACGGGTCCTGACAATTGGTATCAGAGCATAGGTTTGTCGGTTTGTGTCGGTACGAGGTCGTATCTAGGTTGTTTTACTAACTCTATGCCTCTTTCAGCGTACAATTGATCATGCCTCCGAGACGTGAACCCCCTCCACGATCTGAAGTCGAAGCGGCGAGAGGGACTGAGAACGCTTCGATTGAGCGAGCCCAGCGACCTTGGGCTACTACTTTCAGCGGTGGGGCAGACCCAGAGGAAGCTCACCGATGGATCACCCGGCTCGAGCGTATTTTTGGGGTGATGCATTGTCCTCCAGAGGACCTGGTCTTGTTGGCTACGTTTCTGCTAGATGGAGCAGCGTATGAGTGGTGGTATACGCTGGAGTTGTCCGACTGGGATGCACATACTGTGACATGGGAGACTTTCCGGGAGCGGTTCTTGGACCAGTATTATCCTCGCTCTTTCCGGGATGCTAAAGAGGCGGGATTTCTTCAGTTGAAGCAAGGGAACATGACAGTGGGTGAGTATGAGCAGAGGTTCCAGATGCTATCCCAATTCGCTCCTGCATTTGTGGCTACCTAGGCGGAGAAGTGTCATCGATTTGAGTTGGGCCTTCGGGGAGAGATTAGAGCCATTGTGACAGCCGGCGCATTTGCTACATTCCGGGAGTTGTCTGATGCTGCTGTTAGAGTGGAGGCCAATTTTCCACAGTACTCGGGCAGTGTACGACGCCGAGAGCATTCTTTTCCTGGAGCATCGAGTCAGAGGACCCCGAAGCGGGGCAATTTTGGTGGTTCGTCATCGGCTAGTGGAGCCCGGTTTGGCAGACCATGCAGTTTTCAGGGCTCAGGGTTTCAGGGAGCTAGAGCACAGCCGACTCCTCAGGCAAGTGCGACTTCAGTTGCTTCTACTGGGAGGCAGACCGGTGGACCCGGTAGGGATGCTTGCTACTACTGTGGAGAGCGAGGACACTTTCGGAGGGAGTGCCCATTGTTAGCTCAGGAGGGTGGAGTAGGCCGAGGTACAGCAGAACCCGGGCGGAGTATTGCTTCAGTGTCAGGGGCAGCAGGCCCTAGGTGTAACGACCCGAACTTTCGTAATTATTATTTTATTGTAAAATGACCATTTTACCTCTGAGGGGGGGGGGGGAAAGTTGACTTTTATCTCGGGAAGTAATTAGGACTTTGACCCATGACCGTGACGTAGTTTAGGATGTCACGAGTTCATAGGCAGGTGGCACGTTCGATTCCGACGTTCAGGGAAGAAGTTGTGACGTTCGGAAGTCGAGGGGTATTTTGGTAATTTGGTCAATTAGGGGCCAAATATTGACTTTTGACCCAGGACGTCCAATGGACGAGGGCCAAGGACCGTTACATAGGTCCCGTCGATACGAATCCGTAGACAGGCAGCACGCCAAAATCGGGCATATGACGAAAAATTTATGGTCAAGAACGTAAAACGCGATTAACCGAATTAACCGAGAACCGAATTAAAATAATATTAAAATAATGGAATCTGATTACTTTATTCAAACCAATCTGGACCTTTGGATGAGTGACACGTGTCACTCATCCCCACACTCCCTAAAACCAGGATCTATGTCTGCCATTTAATTAATTAATTAATTAATCTCCTTAAATCCTCACCCTCCATCCTTACACTCAGACTCAATCTCAGCCGTTGATTTCATTTTCTCATTTTGTTCTTAAACCATCAGAGACTCACATTCATTTTCATTTCTCTCAAACCCGTGCACCCTCTCACCCTTCGAACAATCACACTAGCAACGACACCACCTCTCAGCCTCAACCCACACACCAGACCACCTCTCAGCTACCTCCAGACGGCCACCACCACCACCACGGGCGGCGGCGCAACCCAGAAACCCCCCAGACCCGAAAGGAACCCGAGCAGCCCAAATCGATCCAACCATCCAAACCTTCATACCTGGACTCGAACCAACGTAGGGTTAGGATCAGTGTGACCTCTGGATGACTCAGGACTGGACTGGGCAGCCCACGGTGGCGGTAAGCCCATAAACCCGTGAGACACCGATTTCTTTCCCTGTCTTGAAGCATTCGTTTTTTACGTTAAACTTGTCTGGTTGTTTTTGAGACACACTTAGGGGACCTAAACGATCATTTTGGACCAAGTCTCGCGGCTGGAAGCTCGACGACTCGCCGGAGAAGACGAACCAGAGCCGGCAGCCGGTTTCCCGTCGATTTTCAGGTAGTTTCTTGAACCTAGGAACTCGTTTTAATTACACAAAACCATAGAACACTTTGTGACGAGTTCATAGGAACAAATCCCATCAGAAATGGTGGTCGGGTTGATGAGAACCGATCGGGTCGAACCGTGGGTCTGCGGTGACCCGATTCTCAGACCCGGTTATTGCAGCTGATGACGTCATCATGCTGACGTCAGCAGTGACGTCATGATGATGTCATCATGTCAGAAACTGTCAGACCAGGGACCAATGGAATGCTGACACGTGTCCTCTGACACTGTCAGTGATGACGCCATGCTGACGTCAGCAGTGACGTTGACAGGACCCGCCCCGATCCCACAGGGACCACAGGGGGGCGTGCCCTGCTCCCGTCTGACACCCAATAATTCATACCAATTTTAACCTCAAAACATCAAATGCATAAATAACCAAATTAAAGTCTTACATCAAATCCGAATTAAACGAAATGACAGACAAGGGATGAAAACTAAAATTACAAGATGCGAGCACGACTCTAAAGTAAACCTGCGGGTACACCGCCCAACAGGGGATTAGGTACGCAGAATGTAGATCTATGCCTCAGCCTCTGGCTCCTCCTCTACCTCAGTTTCCCGACCTGGAGGGGTTATCAAAAACATTAAAGGTGAGTGGACCGAAACTCAAGTTTATGAAATCGTTTGATAAGTAAAACATATAATTTACCCCTCCGTTTTCCAAACATGCGTGCATCATAATTCAAAATCATAAACCATATAATATGAACCATAAGGCCTATAATAAAACCATAAGTATAATTTTAGTTGCTGCACTATACACTCCAATCCCGACATCCCTGATGTCTGACGTCCCTGACGTCCAATAAGGTCACAATCACAAGGCTACCCGTGCCACTCGGGTCTCAATTTTCCGAGTTAAATCCCCGAACCCTGTTCGGGTACAGCATCACCTGATGCAGCATCACCTGATGCTTAGCGTCATAGACGCTGGACGTACTAGACGCCCGTGACCTCTCCGGGGTACCTCGCCGGAGGAGACAATATAATATGGAAGGATCTATACAGTGCAGTAACAAATGCATTTTGTTGATATCCACATGCAAGGCATATATATACATAGATAAAATCTGAACCAATCATTAAGTTTCATCAGACGGGTCTCAAGCCCAAATACCGTGAAACATGCCATAACCATATTTTCCATATCCTCAAAACCATTATTGTTTTAGCATGTGAATAAGTATAAATAACCAGAAAACATTTATGCACGCAAGGGTTTAAGAAAATGGTCCACTCACAGTACAATCCTGCTAGAAACCGAACGTATACCCTCGTCCTGGTACAAATGTACAATCCCTGTCAAGTCCAAAGTATTCGTAAAGATCAATACAAACCCCTAACATTCAACCATGAAAGCCTAGGTCGAAACCGGCCCGGGAAAACCGCCCGAACGCGCTTTCCAAGGCAATAAACCTTATTTTGACCAACTTAATGATCTCCGATCGACCCGAAACCACCGCCATTGGATCCGGATCGTCGAAACCTAAAGGATGGTGGTGGTCCCACCAGAAACACTATTCACACGCGCCCCCACGCGCCGGTCAACGCGGCGGTCAACGCTGGAACAGTCCTGCTGACGTCATCGCTGACGTCACTGCTGACGTCATCTGACAGCTGTCAGGTCTGACGTGTCAGACTCTGACAGGTGCCACGTGTCAACATCCGATTGGTCCACCTCGCTGATCTGTCAGGCCACGTGTCAGATCTGACATGTGCCACGTGTCAGCACGGCACTGGTCCACGTCACTGACATGTCAGTGACACGTGGCAGTCCCTGACTAGTCCACGTCACTGACATGTCAGTGCTGACTGTGCACTGATATGTGACACGTGTCAGCTCACGATTGGTCCACGTCACCTGACAGACTGACAGGGTGCCACGTCATCACCGCTGTCCTCAGACGGGTTGACCCGAAAACCTGCAACTCGGGTCGATCAGACCCGCGATCATGACCCGGTTGCCATTTCTTCATTTCTCAACCATTTCAGTCCTAGTTTGTTCCTAGATGCTTGTCAAAATCCCAGAAAGGGTTCTAGCTAATCAAAATTGACAAACACAGACAGGATCGAAGGCTTACCTCGATGAACAGACCCGGTTCCCGTCGCCGTTTATACTCCGTTCAGGTCACCTCCGGTCACACAATTGAGTTCTAGAGGTTCCTAACAGTCCATAGAAGTGGATAGAGTCAAAAAGGAATGCCAACAAACGTTGAACAACAAGCTTCCATTTCTGAGTTTTGAACCCGTTTCGGGTTTTGAAGCCGGCTCACCTCGCCGCCGTCCACCGCCGTGCCTCCGTCCTTCCCCGTGAGTCCAGCAACACACAGACACAGGGACAGGGAGTAGTGCGGGTGTGATGGATGAAATGGGCAGTGTGTGGGTTCGGGTGAGAAATATATATAGAAATGGAGGGAAAGCTGCACAATGAAATGAACGGCCCAGATTGAATCTCAGAATGAGATCAAGGGCTGAGATCAGATCTGGAGGTTTTCAGATCAAGGGCTGGAATTTAAAGCTGATTCTATTGCTATTTAATCCAATAGTGGATCTGATCCAATCTAGCCAATGGGTGAGTGACACTTGTCACTCACCAGGTGTCCTCCAATCAGATTTCCTGAATTTAATATTCGACACGAAAACCGAGACACGAACTTCCCAAATTCACGTTTCTGACCATAACTTCCTCGTACGAAGTCCGATTTCGGCGTGCCGCTTGTCTACGGACTCAGGACGTCGAGGCCTACCCAACGGTCCTTGAGTCAACTAAAAATTAGTTGTCAAACGAAAAGTCAACATTTTCCCCCCGAGAGTCCAAATTACGGTAATGCCCCTGAACTTCCGATAGTCATAACTTTCACCCTGATCGTCTGAATTGGACGTGCCACCTGTCTATGAACTCGTGACATCCCGAACTACGTTACGGTCATAGGTCAAAGTTTATTTAGTTCACCAATCAAAAAGTCATCAATTGACCATACCATTCACAAGGGTAAAATCGTCAAATCACACATTAAATTACAATAAGGGAAACCTCGAATTTCCGGGGTGTTACAACCTTCCCCCCTTAAGAAATTTCGTCCCGAAATTTCAAAGAAACAAATGAGGAAATTGTTCTCGCATCTGAGCCTCAGGCTCCCATGTGGCTTCTTCCACATTCTGGTTTCTCCAGAGAATCTTCACGAGAGGGATCGTCTTTCGTCGTAGTACCTTGTCCTTCCGATCCAAGATCTGTACTGGTTGTTCTTCAAAGCTCAAATCCTCCCGTAGTTCAACAGGTTGTTCCCCAAGTACATGAGAAGCATCACGTACGTACATCCGTAACATCGATACGTGGAAAACATAGTGAACTCTAGATAGTTCTGGAGGTAGCGCCAATCTGTATGCAACTCTGCCAATTCTCTCCACGATTTCATAAGGTCCGATAAAATGCGGACTCAGTTTCCCCCGTCGGCCAAAACGGATAATCCCTTTCCACGGAGACAACTTCAGGAAGACAAAATCTCCCACTTCAAACTCCAAGTCTCGAATCCGTCGGTCGGCATAACTCTTCTGGAGATCCTGTGCCACCTTCAATCTCTCCTTGATCACGCGAACAGTTTCCATGGTTAAGTCCATCATCTCCGGCCCTAAAGCCGCTCGCTCTCCTATCTCCGTCCAGCAGATAGGTGTCCTGCACTGTCGGCCATACAGTGCCTCATAAGGTGCCATCCCGATGCTTGCCTGATAGCTGTTGTTGTAAGCGAATTCCATCAATGGCAAATGAGTATCCCAAGAGTCTTGAAACTGTAGTACACATGACCTCATCATGTCCTCCAGGGTTTGAATGGTTCTCTCAAACTGTCCATCGGTCTGTGGATGGAAAGCAGTACTGAAACGTAAGGTTGTTCCCAAAGTAGCTTGCAAACTTCGCCAGAACCTGGAAGTGAAACGCGGATCACGATCGGACACGATCGATTCCGGCGTACCATGAAGTCGTATGATTTCCTTCACAAACAACTGAGCCAGTCGGTTAGGTTTATAGGTTTCCTGAACTGGCAGAAAATGGGCTGATTTGGTTAACCGATCTACGATCACCCATACTCCGTCCACTCCGCTCTGAGCCCTCGGTAACTTAAAGACGAAGTCCATGGTGATGTGATCCCACTTCCACTCAGGAATCGGAAGTGGCTGCATAGCCCCATACGGTCTCTGCCGTTCCGCCTTAACCTGCTGACAGGTTAAGCATTTGCTCACGAACTCAGCAATATCCTTCTTCATTCCTGGCCACCAATAATGGTTCCGGAGGGTACGGTACATCTTTGTACCTCCCGGATGCATGGCATAGGCCGAACTATGGGCCTCCTCAAGAATCTCGGCCCGTAACTCTGCCACTGCAGGTACGCACAAACGGCCCAATTTCACCAGTGCTCTATCGTCCCGGATGGTAAAATCCTGTCTCCCATCCGCATCGACCTCAATTCTGTAAATACAGAGTATCGGATCCTGAAGTTGTGCTTCAATGATCCGATCAATCAGTACTGGTCGCACATGGAAGCTGGCCAACAAAGCTCCATGCTCGTCCGTACCCAAAATAACTCCCGCCTTCCGGAGTTCCACCAGCAAGGGAAGATACACCATCCCCAGGTGTGCAATAGTTCCCGCTGATTTCCTGCTGAGTGCATCCGCCACCACATTGGCCTTACCCGGATGGTACTCGATCGTACAGTCATAGTCCTTCAGCAGCTCCAACCATCTCCGTTGTCTCATGTTAAGCTCCTTCTGAGTGAATAGGTATTTAAGACTCTGGTGGTCGGTGTATATTCGACACGTTGCGCCGAACAGATAATGTTTACAGATCTTGAGAGCATGAACCACCGCCGCCAACTCCAAATCATGGGTTGGATAGTTCAACTCATGGGTCTTCAGCTGCCGGGATGCATAGGCGATAACCTTGCCAGTTTGCATCAACACGCAGCCCAGACCTTGCAGCGATGCATCACTGAAGACCACAAACTCCCCACTGTCATCCGGCAATGCAAGGACAGGTGCAGTGGTCAATCGATCTTTCAACTCTTGAAAGCTCCGATCGCACTGCTCGTCCCAGATAAACTTTACTCCCTTCCGAGTCAAACGAGTCAAAGGTGCAGCAATTTTGGAGAAGCCCTCCACGAATCTCCAGTAGTAACCTGCTAACCCGACGAAACTCCGCACCTCGGTTACTATTGTCGGTTTAGCCCAGTTGGTCACCGCTTCTGTTTTCTGGGGATCCACGCAAATCCCATCCGTCGATATCACGTGTCCCAGAAAACCAATACTGCTCAGCCAAACTGACACTTGCTCAGCTTGGCATACAATTGTTCTTGTCTCAGTCTCTCCAAGACCAACCGTAGATGTTCTTCATGTGCACGGGCACTCCTCGAGTATACCAAAATATCATCGATGAACACAATCACGAACTTATCCAGGTAGGGTCGGAAGACCCGGTTCATCAGATCCATGAATGCTGCTGGAGCATTCGTCAAACCAAATGGCATAACAAGGAACTCGTAGTGTCCATAACGGGTTCGAAAAGCAGTTTTCGGAATATCCTCCTCCGAAATCCTCAGTTGGTGATACCCAGATCGCAAATCAATCTTCGAGAAGCACTGAGCTCCCCGCAACTGGTCAAAAAGGTCATCGGTCCTGGGTAGAGGATACTGATTCCTCAGCGTCACCCTGTTGAGTTATCGATAGTCAATACATAAACGGAGACTTCCTTCCTTCTTCTTTACGGACAACACCGGTGCTCCCCACGGTGAAGTACTCGGTCGGACATATCCCAAATCCACCAACTCCTGCAATTGAGTCTTGAGTTCTCGTAACTCGGCCGGCGCCATCCGGTATGGTGCCTGGGATATAGGTCGGGTACCCGGGAGTAGTTCAATAGTAAACTCAATCTCCCGCGATGGTGGCAATCCAGGTAAGTCTTCCTAGAATACATCCGGAAACTCACAGACCACTGGTATTTCGTCGATAATCGGAGTATCGACCCGTTCCGACATGACATGCGCCAGATAACCCTGACATCTCTTCCGTAGAAGTTTGGTAGCAGTAAGTGACGAAATCACTTCAGGAGGCGAACCATCACGTTCCCCCTGAAAGATAACTTCCGGCAAACCCGGGCTCCGCAAAATCACTTGCTTGCTACAGCAGTCGATGAGCGATCCGTGCTCCGACAGCCAATCCATCCCTAGGATTATATCGAAGTCGTGGATATCCAGAATAATTAAGTCTGCAGGTAAATCCACATCCTCAATTCTTACCGGGCACCTCCGAATCACCTGATTCACAAGGTACACGGTACCCATCGGGGTGCCAACACCCATTTCGCAATCTAAAGCTGATACCACACAATCAAGCATACCAGCACAACTTTTCGAAATAAAAGAATGTGTAGCCCTCGCATCCATTAATACACGTACAAGAAGGTTAAAGATATGTAGTGTACCTGTGACCACGCCTGGAGCAGTCCTCGCCTGCTGCTGGGTCATTGCAAACATTTGGGCCCTCGGCCCTCCGTTCCGTCCGCGCCCGCGCGTGCCACGTCCAGCACCGCGGTCACCTCCCTGACCGCGACCTCCATTAGTGTGGGAAGCCGTGCTCTGCACCACACTCGAGCCCCCAGCGTCGTTGTTCTTGGACAACTGCGGACAATTATTGGCATAGTGGCCCACCTCCTCGCAAGCGAAACAAGTTACCGGCCTTGGCCTGTCCGAATGCCCGCTAGAAGCACCGCTCCAAGATGAGCGTTGTCCAGAGTTGTATCCAGATCCTCTGCCCTGAGAGCCTCCACGTCGACCCGACCAGCCACGACCCTTGAAGGATGAGGGTGCTCCCCTGTAGCTCCCTCCCTTGTTGTTCTTATGGCCCGATGGCCCAAGATGTGGGCGATCCTGACGTCGCCCCTCCCCCGAAGGTTGTCGTGATTGGTGTGCCGCCAGACTGGCCTCGACACGCACCGCTGCGTCGACCATATCTCTTAGAGAGGCATGAGTGGTAGCAGTCACACTGGCCCGGATCTCCCCTCGGAGTCCAAGCTCAAACCGCTGGCATTTGTCCTCCTCCGTGCTTACGAATGAAGCAGCGAACCGAGAAAGTTTCCCGAAAGTTTGCTCGTAATCTGCAACAGACATGTCACCCTGCTCCAGCCGCAGGAATTCCGCCTCCCGCGCCGCGCGAAAGGATCGCGGGTAGTACTGGTCCAGAAATCTGGAACGGAAAGCTTCCCAGGTAGTGGTATGGACAGACCACCCAGACATTTCGAGTCCGTGCCACCACTGGTAGGCTCCTCCTTCCAGCAAGAAGGCCGCCAAAGTCACTCGTTCGCCCAGAGGGCAGTGCATCACCGAGAAGATCCTCTCCCACTTGGTGATCCAGTCGTGAGCATCCTCGAGGTTTGATCCCCCGCAGAAAGGAGTGGCTCCCAAACGTTGAGCCCTTTCAATGCTCGCGCATTCCATCTCTCTTTCTAGATCCTCGTCCGTTCGAGTATGAGGAATTCTCCTAGGAGGCATAACCAACTGTTAAGAGGCATAGATCAGAAAACAATATTCTTAAAAGTCGAAAAGTAACTAGTACTAATCGCTAGTCTAGCATGCAGACCAATACCCTAGTACTGACCACAACCTAGTGCTTTGATACCAAGCTGACAGGACCCGCCCCGATCCCACAGGGACCACAGGGGGGCGTGCCCTGCTCCCGTCTGACACCCAATAATTCATACCAATTTTAACCTCAAAACATCAAATGCATAAATAACCAAATTAATGTCTTACATCAAATCCGAATTAAACGAAATGTCAGACAAGGGATGAAAACTAAAATTACAAGATGCGAGCCCGACTCTAAAGTAAACCTGCGAGTACACCGCCCAACAGGGGATTAGGTACGCAGAATGTAGATCTATGCCTCAGCCTCTGGCTCCTCCTCTACCTCAGTTTCCCGACCTGGAGGGGTTATCAAAAACATTAAAGGTGAGTGGACCGAAACTCAAGTTTATGAAATCGTTTGATAAGTAAAACATATAATTTACCCCTCCGTTTTCCAAACATGCGTGCATCATAATTCAAAATCATAAACCATATAATATGAACCATAAGGCCTATAATGACATGACCCGCCCCGATCCCACAGGGACCACAAGGGGACGTGCCCTGCTCCCGTCTGACACCCAATAATTCATACCAATTTTAACCTCAAAACATTTAAAAGCATAAATAACCAAATGTTAAGTCATACATCAAATCCGAATTAAACGAATGTCAGACAAGGGATATAATCCAAAATTATAAATTTGCGAGCACGACTCTAAAGTAAACCTGCGGGTACACCGCCCAGCAGGGGTTCAGGTACGCAGAAGTAGATCTATGCCTCAGCCTCTGGTTCCTCCTCTACCTCAGTTTCCCGACCTGGAGGGGTTATCAAAACATTAAGGGTGAGTGGACCGAAACTCAAGTTTATGAAATCGTTTGATAAGTAAAACATATATTTTTACCCCTCCGTTTTCCAAACATGCGTGCATCATAATTCAAAACCATAAACCATATAATATGAACCATAAGGCACACAATAAAACTATAAGTATAATTTTAGTTGCTGCACTATACACTCCAAACCCGACATCCCTGATGTCTGACGTCCCTGACGTCCAATAAGGTCACAATCACAAGGCTACGCGTGCCACTCGGGTCTCAATTCCGAGTTCAATCCCCGAACCCCGTTCGGGTACAGCATCCCCGATGCTTAGCGTCATAGACGCTGGACGTTCTAGACGTCCGTGACCTCTCCGGGGTACCTCATCCGGAGGAGACAATATAATATGGAAGGATCTATACAGTGCAGTAACAAATGCATTTTATTGATATCCACATGCAAGGCATATATATATACATAGATAACATCCGAACCAACCATTAAGTTTCATCAGACGGGTCTCAAGCCCAAATACCGTGGAACGTGCCATAACCATATTTTCCATATCATCAAAACCATTATTGTTTTAGCATGTGAATAAGTATAATAAAACCAGAAAACATTTATGCACACAAGGGTTTAAGAAAATGGCCCACTCACAGTACAATTCTGCTAGAAACCGAACGTATACCCTCGTCCTGGTACAAATGTACAATCCCTGTCAAGTCCAAGTATTCGTAAAGGTCAATTTAAACCCCCAACATTCAACCATGAAAACCTAGGTCGAAACGGGCCCGGGAAAGCCGCCCGAACGCGCTTCCCAAGGCATTAAACTTTAATTAGACCAACTTAATGATCTCCGATCGACCCGAAACCACCGCCATTGGATCCGGATCGTCGAAACCTAAAGAATGGTGGTGGTCCCACCAGAAACACTGTTCACATGCGCCCCCACGCGCCGGTCAACGCGGCGGTCAACGCAGGAACAGTTCCTGCTGACGTCATCGCTGACGTCACTGCTGACGTCAGCATGACGTCATGCTGACGTCATCTGACAGCTGTCAGGTCTGACATGTCAGACTCTGACAGGTGCCACGTGTCAACAACTGATTGGTCCACCACACGGATCTGTCAGACCACGTGTCAGATCTGACATGTGCCACGTGTCAGCACGGCACTGGTCCACGTCACTGACATGTCAGTGACACGTGGCAGTCCCTGACTGGTCCACGTCACTGACATGTCAGTGCTGACTGTGCACTGACATGTGACACGTGTCGGCTCACGGTTGGTCCACGTCATCTGACAGGCTGACAGGGTGCCACGTCAGCACCACTGTCATCAGACGGGTTGACCCGAATATCTGCAACTCGGGTCGATCAGACCCGCGATCACGACCCGGTTGCCATTTCTTCATTTCTCAACCATTTCCATTCAGGTTTGTTTCTAACTACTCGTCTTAATCCCAGAAATAGTTCTAGCTAATTAAAATTAATAAACAAGGGCTGAATCGAAGACTCACCTCGATGAACAGACCCGGGTTCCCGTCGCCGTTTGCACTCCGTTTAGGCTACCTCCGGTCACGCAATTGAGTTCTAGAGGTTCCTAACAGTCCATAGAAGTGAATAGAGTCAAAAAGGAATGCCAACAAACGCTGAACAACAAGCTTCCATTTCTGAGTTTTTTGAAGCCGTTTCGGGTTTTGAAGCCGGCTCACCTCGCCGCCGTCTGCCGCCGTCCACCGCCGTGCCTCCGTCCTTCCCCGTGAGTCCAGCAACACACAGACACAGGGACAGGGAGTAGTGCGGGTGTGATGGATGAAATGGGCAGTGTGTGTGGGTTCGGGTGAGAAATATATAGAAATGGAGGGAAAGCTGCTCAAAGAAATGAACGGCCCAGATTGAATCTCAAAATGAGATCAAGGGCTGAGATCAGATCTGGGGTTTTCAATCCAATGGCTGGAATTTAAAGCTGATTCAAATGTTAATTAATCCAATAGTGGATCTGATCCAATCTAGCCAATGGGTGAGTGACACTTGTCACTCACCAGGTGTCCTCCAATCAGATTTCCTGAATATTATATTCGACACGAAAACCGAGACACGAACTTCCCGAATTCACGTTTCTGACCATAACTTCCTCGTACGAAGTCCGATTTCGGCGTGCCGCCTGTCTACGGACTCAGGACGTCGAGACCTACCCAACGGTCCTTGAGTCAACTGAAAATTAGTTGTCAAAAGAAAAGTCAACATTTTCCCCCGAGAGTCCAAATTACGGTAATGCCCCTGAACTTCCGAAAGTCATAACTTTTACTCTGATCGTCCGAATTGGACGTGCCACCTGTCTATGAACTCATGACGTCCCGAACTACGTCACGGTCATAGGTCAAAGTTCATTTAGTTCATCAATCAAAAAGTCAACAATTTGACCATACCATTCACAGGGGTAAAATCGTCAAATCACACATTAAATTACAATATGGAAATCCTCGAATTTCCGGGGTGTTACATATAATAAAACCATAAGTATAATTTTAGTTGCTGCATTATACACTCCAATCCCGACATCCCTGATGTCTGACGTCCCTGACGTCCAATAAGGTCACAATCACAAGGCTACGCGTGCCACTCGGGTCTCAATTTTCCGAGTTAAATCCCCGAACCCCGTTCGGGTACAGCATCACCTGATGCAGCATCACCTGATGCAGCATCACCTGATGCTTAGCGTCATAGACGCTGGACGTACTAGACGCCCGTGACCTCTCCGGGGTACCTCGCCGGAGGAGACAATATAATATGGAAGGATCTATACAGTGCAGTAACAAATGCATTTTGTTGATATCCACATGCAAGGCAAATATATACATAGATAAAATCCGAACCAATCATTAAGTTTCATCAGACGGGTCTCAAGCCCAAATACCGTGAAACATGCCATAACCATATTTTCCATATCCTCAAAACCATTATTGTTTTAGCATGTGAATAAGTATAAATAACCAGAAAACATTTATGCACGCAAGGGTTTAAGAAAATGGTCCACTCACAGTACAATCCTGCTAGAAACCGAACGTATACCCTCGTCCTGGTACAAATGTACAATCCCTGTCAAGTCCAAAGTATTCGTAAAGATCAATACAAACCCCTAACATTCAACCATGAAAGCCTAGGTCGAAACCAGCCCGGGAAAGCCGCCCGAACGCGCTTTCCAAGGCAATAAACCTTATTTTGACCAACTTAATGATCTCCGATCGACCCGAAACCACCGCTATTGGATCCGGATCGTCGAAACCTAAAGGATGGTGGTGGTCCCACCAGAAACACTGTTCACACGCGCCCCCACGCGGCGGTCAACGCGGCGGTCAACGCTGGAACAGTCCTGCTGACGTCATCGCTGACGTCACTGCTGACGTCATCTGACAGCTGTCAGGTCTGACGTGTCAGACTCTGACAGGTGCCACGTGTCAACATCCGATTGGTCCACCTCGCTGATCTGTCAGGCCACGTGTCAGATCTGACATGTGCCACGTGTCAGCACGGCACTGGTCCACGTCACTGACATGTCAGTGACACGTGGCAGTCCCTGACTGGTCCACGTCACTAACATGTCAGTGCTGACTGTGCACTGACATGTGACACGTGTCGGCTCACGATTGGTCCACGTCACCTGGCAGACTGACAGGGTGCCACGTCATCACCGCTGTCCTCAGACGGGTTGACCCGAAAACCTGCAACTCGGGTCGATCAGACCCGCGATCATGACCCGGTTGCCATTTCTTCATTTCTCAACCATTTTAGTCCTAGTTTGTTCCTAGATGCTTGTCTCAATCCCAGAAAGGGTTCTAGCTAATCAAAATTGACAAACACAGACAGGATCGAAGGCTTACCTCGATGAACAGACCCGGTTCCCGTCGCCGTTTATACTCCGTTCAGGTCACCTCCGGTCACACAATTGAGTTCTAGAGGTTCCTAACAGTCCATAGAAGTGAATAGAGTCAAAAAGGAATGCCAACAAACGTTGAACAACAAGCTTCCATTTCTGAGTTTTTGAACCCGTTTCGGGTTTTGAAGCCGGCTCACCTCGCCGCCGTCCACCGCCGTGCCTCCGTCCTTCCCCGTGAGTCCAGCAACACACAGACACAGGGACAGGGAGTAGTGCGGGTGTGATGGATGAAATGGGCAGTGTGTGGGTTCGGGTGAGAAATATATATAGAAATGGAGGGAAAGCTGCACAATGAAATGAACGGTCCAGATTGAATCTCAGAATGAGATCAAGGGCTGAGATCAGATCTGGAGGTTTTCAGATCAAGGGCTGGAATTTAAAGCTGATTCTATTGCTATTTAATCCAATAGTGGATCTGATCCAATCTAGCCAATGGGTGAGTGACACTTGTCACTCACCAGGTGTCCTCCAATCAGATTTCCTGAATTTAATATTCGACACGAAAACCGAGACACGAACTTCCCGAATTCACGTTTCTGACCATAACTTCCTCGTACGAAGTCCGATTTCGGCGTGCCGCCTGTCTACGGACTCAGGACGTCGAGGCCTACCCAACGGTCCTTGAGTCAACTGAAAATTAGTTGTCAAACGAAAAGTCAACATTTTCCCCCCGAGAGTCCAAATTACGGTAATGCCCCTGAACTTCCGATAGTCATAACTTTCACCATGATCGTCCGAATTGGACGTGCCACCTGTCTATGAACTCGTGACGTCCCGAACTACGTCACGGTCATAGGTCAAAGTTCATTTAGTTCACCAATCAAAAAGTTATCAATTGACCATACCATTCACAAGGGTAAAATCGTCAAATCACACATTAAATTACAATATGGGAAACCTCGAATTTTCGGGGTGTTACAGACGTCATGCTGACGTCATCATTACTGTAGCACCGTTGACCAAAGTTTGACCAGGCGCGTGGGGGCGCGTGTGAACAGTATTTTGTGTGGGACCAGTGCCATTTTCAAGGTTTCGACGATACGGATCCAATGGTGGTGGTTTCGTGTCGATCGGAGATCGTTAGGTTGGTCAAATTAGGATACTACCAGAGATTTGTTGAGGGCTTCTCTAGTATCGCTGCACCGTTAACTCGTTTGACCAGGAAAGGAGTAAAATTTGTTTGGGATGAACGGTGTGAGCAGAGTTATCAGGAATTAAAACGTCGATTAACTACCACACCTGTTCTTGCCTTGCCGGATAACAGTGGAGAGTTCGAAGTCTACAGTGACGCATCATTGCAAGGTTTGGGTTGTGTGCTGATGCAGAATGGCAGAGTTATCGCTTATGCATCAAGACAGCTAAAGACACAAGAACTGAACTACCCTACGCATGATCTGGAGTTGGCGGCTGTGGTTCACGCTTTAAAGATCTGGAGACATTATCTGTACGGAGTGACTTGCAGGATCTTCACCGTTCATCAGAGTTTAAAGCATTTGTTCACTCAGAAGAAGCTGAACGTAAGGCAGCGACGGTGGTTGGAATTAATCAAGGACTATGACTGTACAATTGAATATCATCCAGGAAAGGCAAACGTTGTGGCAGACGCACTCAGCTGGAAGTCAGCAGGATCGCTTGAACACTTGAGGCTGGTGTACCTTCCTTTGCTAGTGGAACTCGGAAGAGCTGGAGTTATGCTGGGGATGGATGAGCAGGGAGCTTTGTTGGCCAGTTTTCATGTACGACCTGTGCTAGTTAATCGGATTATAGAGGCACAATTAGAGGATCCGACACTTTGTATTTACAGGATCGAGGTCGAAGCGGATGAGAGGCAGGACTTTACTATCCGACGAGATGGAGCTCTGGTAAAACTGGGCCGTTTGTGTGTTCCTGCAGTGGCAGAGTTACGGGTAGAAATTCTTGAGGAAGCCCACAGTTCGGCTTATGCCATGCATCCGGGAGGTACAAAGATGTACCGTACCCTCCGGAACCACTATTGGTGGGCTTGGATGAAAAAGGATATTGCAGAATTTGTGAGCAGATGTTTGACCTGTCAGCAGGTCAAGGCAGAGCGGTAGAGACCGTATGGAGCTATGCAACCGCTTCCGATTCCCGAGTGGAAGTGGGATCACATTACCATGGATTTTGTCTTCAAGTTGCCTAGAACTCAGAGAGGATTCGATGGAGTTTGGGTGATTGTCGACCGATTGACCAAGTCAGCTCATTCCTTGCCGGTACAGGAGACATTTAAGCCAAACCGACTGGCTCAGCTGTTTGTGAAAGAGATCATTCGACTTCATGGTACGCCGGAGTCGATAGTGTCTGATCGAGATTCGCGTTACACATCTAGGTTCTGGTGAAGTTTGCAGAACGCCTTGGGTACAAACTTACATTTCAGTACAGTGTTCCACCCACAGACCGATGGGCAGTCAGAGAGGACTATCCAGACTCTGGAGGACATGATGAGGTCTTGTGTACTGCAGTTTCAGGATTCGTGGGATACTCATTTTCCTTTGATGGAGTTCGCATACAACAACAGTTATCAGGCAAGTATCGGGATGGCACCCTACGAGGCACTGTATGGCCGACAGTGCAGGACACCTATCTGCTGGATGGAGGTAGGAGAGCGAGCAGCATTAGGACCGGATTTGATGGACATGACTGAGGAAACAGTTCGAATCATCAAGGAAAGATTGAAGGCAGCGCAAGATCGCCAAAAGAGCTTTGCTGATCGACGAATTCGAGACTTGGAATTCGAGGTGGGAGATTTTGTGTTCCTTAAGTTATCTCCCTGGAAAGGAATTATCCGTTTTGGCTGACGCGGGAAGTTGAGTCCACGTTATTTTGGGTCGTTCGAGATCATAGAGAGGATTGGACTAGTGGCATACCGGTTGGCATTACCTCCAGAACTTTCCAAAGTGCACGACGTTTTCCATGTGTCCATGTTACGGAAATACCTACGGGACGATTCACATGCCTTGTCGGAACAACCAGTAGAACTGATGACTGATCTGAGCTTTGAGGAGAAACCAGTGCAGATTCTGGATCAGAAGAACAAGGTTCTGAGAAACAAAACAATTCGGTTGGTGAAAATGCTATGGAGGAACCATGACGTCGAGGAAGTGACGTGGGAACTCGAAGACTTGATGAGGGAGCAGTACCCATTTTTATTTGAGTAAATTTCGAGGACGAAATTTTTGTAAGGTGGGTAGATTGTAACGACCCGAACTTTCGTAATTATTATTTTATTGTAAAATGACCGTTTTACCCCTGAGGGGGGGGGGGGGGAAAGTTGACTTTTATCTCGGGAAGTAATTAGGACTTTGACCCATGACCGTGACGTAGTTTAGGATGTCACGAGTTCATAGGCAGGTGGCACGTTCGATTCCGACGTTCAGGGAAGAAGTTGTGACGTTCGGAAGTCGAGGGGTATTTTGGTAATTTGGTCAATTAGGGGCCAAATATTGACTTTTGACCCAGGACGTCCAATGGACGAGGGCCAAGGACCGTTACATAGGTCCCGTCGATACGAATCCGTAGACAGGCGGCACGCCAAAATCGGGCATATGACGAAAAATTTATGGTCAAGAACGTAAAACGCGATTAACCGAATTAACCGAGAACCGAATTAAAATAATATTAAAATAATGGAATCTGATTACTTTATTCAAACCAATCTGGACCTTTGGATGAGTGACACGTGTCACTCATCCCCACACTCCCTAAAACCAGGATCTATGTCTGCCATTTAATTAATTAATTAATTAATCTCCTTAAATCCTCACCCTCCATCCTTACACTCAGACTCAATCTCAGCCGTTGATTTCATTTTCTCATTTTGTTCTTAAACCATCAGAGACTCACATTCACATTCATTTTCTCATTTCTCTCAATCTCAGCAGTCACTGAGATTATATTATGTTGATATTATTCTACTTATGATTATATGATTTTGTGGTTTATGATACTAATGCATGTCTTTTCGGAAAACGGAGGGGAAAATCTATATGTTTTCGAGATGGTATGAACTATTTTGTAAACCTTGAGTTTCGGCCCACTCACCCTTGTTGTTTTACTACCCCTCCAGGTGGTGCTATTGAGGAGGAGGATCCCGAGGAAGAGGAGGAGGATCCCGAGGAAGAGGCATAGGTTTACGTTGCGCACCTGAACCCTACTGCTGGGTAGGTTGGCACGTAGTGTGTCTAGAGTCGTGCTCAATAAACTATATTCGGGAACTATCCCTTGACTGACACTATTTGTATTCGAGTATTTGTGTGGCGTGCTATGTATGACTTAACTATGGATTTTCTTTATGCATTTTACTTTCAATAAGGGTAATTATGATATTTTAATGTCAACTGTCAGACGGGAGCAGGGCACGTCCCGGGTGGTCCCAGGGGGATCGGGGCGGGTCCTGTCACTAGGGGTGGCGGTGGTGCCACGAGTAGTTCTAGAGGGCGCGGTAGGTCATCAGGACCTCAGGCGCGAGTTTTCGCTATGACCCAGCAGGAGGCCAGATCAGCACCGGGAGTGGTGACAGGTACACTTACCATACTTGGTCACACTATTTTTGCTTTGATAGATCCCGAGGCGAATCATTCATTTATAGCCCGGAGTTGTAGTCTGGTTACGGAGAGGGAGGTGTCTACCTTGGATTGTGCCTTAGGGGTGAGTACACCTACTGGGGAGGTGTTGGTAGTGACACAGGTTCTGAGAGAGTGTCCGGTGATGGTAGGTGAGGTTGAGTTAGTGGCGGACTTGCTACTGTTGGAGTTACGGGATTTCGATGTTATCCTGGGTATGAACTGGTTGACGAGACATCATGCTTCTATCGAGTGCTTCGACAGGAGAGTGACTTTTCGGAGTCCAGGATTACCAGAGACTACGTTTCAAGGTGATCAACGTGCACTTCCTACTGGAGTTATTTCGGCACTTGAGACTAGCAAGATGCTGCGTAAGGGGTGTCAGGGTTACATAGCTCATGTGGTGGATACACGTGCTTCGCCAGTGAGGGCGGAGGATATACCAGTGGTACGGGAGTTTCCCGATGTCTTTCCCTAGGAGTTGCCAGAATTACCACCTCATCGAGAGATCGAGTTCACGATTGATCTTTTACCAGGTACACAGCCTATTTCACAGACTCCTTATCGCATGGCACCTGCAGAATTGAGGGAACTTAAGGCACAATTACAAGAGTTGGTCGATATGGGATTCATTCAACCGAGTATGTCACCTTGGGGAGCGCCTGTACTGTTTGTCAAGAAAAAGGACGGAGGGTTGAGATTGTGTGTAGACTACAGACAATTGAATAAGGTAACTATTCGGAATAAGTATCCCCTACCTCGGATTGACGACTTGTTCGACCAATTGAAGGGAGCACAGTTCTTTTCGAAGATTGATCTTCGCTCTGGCTATCATCAGTTGAGGGTTAAAGAGGAGGATGTACCGAAGACAACCTTTCGGACCAGGTACGGTCATTACGAGTTTGTTGTGATGCCTTTTGGATTGACTAATGCCCCAACAGCTTTTATGGACCTCATGAACCGAGTGTTCCGGTCGTATTTGGATCGTTTTGTGATTGTCTTCATTGACGAAATTTTGGTGTATTCGAAGAGTGCGAAGGCGCACGAGAAGCATCTGAGGATAGTGCTTAAGACCCTAAGAGAGCATCAGTTGTATGTAAAGTTGAGCAAGTGCCAGTTTTGGTTGACCAGTGTTGGATTTCTAGGACATGTGATTTCAGCCGAGGGCATCAGAGTGGATCCTCAGAAAGTTGAGGCGGTAGCAAATTGGGAACAGCCCAAAACGGTGACAGAGATCAGGAGTTTTCTGGATTTAGCAGGTTATTACCGGCGTTTTATAGAGGGTTTTTCTATTCTTGCTGCTCCGTTGACACGGTTGACTCGGAAAGGAGTTCGATTTGATTGGGATGAGAAATGTGAACAGAGTTTCCAGGAGCTTAAAAGGCGGTTGACATCTACTCCTGTGTTGGCCCTTCCAGACGATAGTGGGGAGTTCGAGGTTTATAGTGATGCTTCTTTACAGGGTTTGGGCTGTGTGCTGATGCAACATGGAAAGTGATTGCTTATGCTTCCCGACAGTTGAAACCCCATGAGATGAACTACCCTACACATGACTTGGAACTGGCTGCGGTGGTTCATGCACTGAAGATTTGGCGACATTATTTGTACGGCGATAGGTGCAGGATTTTCACCGATCACAAGAGCTTGAAGTATTTGTTCACTCAGAAGGAACTGAATCTGAGACAACGCTGATGGTTGGAGTTGCTCAAGGACTACGACTGTACTATTGAGTATCACCCAGGGAAGGCAAATGTGGTAGTCGATGCCTTGAGCAGGAAATCAGCTAGTTCCTTGTCGCATTTGAGGGCAGTACGATTACCTTTGTTGGTTGAGCTCCGCAGGCTGGGAGTAGAGTTGACTGTGGATGATCAGGGAGCACTTTTAGCGAGTTTCCACGTGCGGCCTGTTTTGATTGATCAGGTTATTGATGCTCAGTATGAGGACCCCATTTTGGGCATCATACGGATTGAGGTCGAGGCTGGAGAGAGACAGGACTTTGAGATTCTCGAGGATGGAGCTTTGATTAAGGATGGACGGTTGTGTGTACCCGAGAACGAAACCTTGAAGAAGGTGATACTGGATGAGGCTCACTGTTCAGCTTATGCGATGCATCCTGGTGGGACCAAGATGTATCGTACACTTCGAGAGCATTACTGGTGGTCAGGTATGAAACGTGAGATTGCCGAGTATGTCAGTAGATGTTTGATCTGCCAACAGGTAAAAGCTGAGCGGCAGAGACCCTATGGAGCCATGCAACCTTTGCCGATCCCCGAGTGGAAATGGGATCACCTGACGATGGATTTTGTATTCAAGCTTCCCAGAACACCGAAGGGACACGATGGCGTGTGGGTGATCGTGGATAGACTTACGAAGTCTGCTCATTTCTTGCCAGTACGGGAGAACTTCAGGTTGGTGCAGTTTGCACAGTTGTTCATTGACGAGATTATTCGGCTGCATGGGACTCCAAAGTCGATAGTATCGGACAGAGACCCGAGGTTTACTTCCTGGTTTTGGCAAAGCTTACAAGAAGCTTTTGGGACAAAGCTGCATTTCAGTACTGCATTTCATCCTCAGACTGATGGATAGTCTGAGCGGACTATCCAGATTCTCGAGGACATGATGAGAGCGTGTGTCTTACAGTTTCAGGGTACTTGGGAGTCACATTTACCTTTGATGGAGTTCGCCTACAATAACAGTTATCAGGAGAGTATTGGGATGGCTCCTAACGAGGCTTTGTACGGGCGACAGTGTTGGACTCCGTTGTGTTGGACCGAGGTTTGTGAGAGGAGATTGACTACTTCCGAGCTGGTAGATCTTACGCAGGAAAAAGTGGCACTGATTCGAGATCGACTGAAGGCAGCTCAGGACCGACAGAAGAGCTACGCCGACCGTAGGATAAGGGATTTGGAATTTGCAGTAGGAGACTGGGTTTTCTTGAAGCTATCTCCTTGGAAGGGAATCGTACGGTTTGGCAGACGAGGGAAGTTGAGTCCTCGTTACATTGAACCTTATGAGATCATAGAGCGGATTGGTCCTGTTGCTTATCGGTTGGCCTTACCAGCAGACCTGGAAAAGGTACATAATGTCTTCCATGTATATATGCTTCGGAAGTACATACGGGAAGATTCACATGTTCTGGAAGCACAACCTGTTGAATTGAGGGAAGACTTGAGTTTTGAAGAGCAGCCAGTAGCGATTTTGGATCGGAAGGATAAGGTCTTACGGAGGAAGACGGTTCCCTTGGTTAAGGTATTGTGGAGAAATCATCAAGTGGAGGAAGCTACTTGGGAACCTGAGGCCTTAATGCGCGAGCAGTACCCTTACTTGTTTCACTGAATTTCGGGGACGAAATTCTTTTTAGGGGGGGGGGGGGGGGGGTAGTAGATTGTAACAACTCGTACCTTCGGGAAGGGTACAAATGTACTGTTGTAAAAGTTTTGTAAAAGTTTTGTATAAAATGACGATTTTGCCCTTGTGAATAGTGGGTCAAAAGTTGACTTTTTGATTGAGACAGGTGGCATGTCCGATTCGGACAATCGGAGAAAAATTTATGACGTTCGGAAGATTGAGGGCGTTACCGTAATTTTGACTAATTGAGGAAAATGTTGACTTTTTAGTGGACTTGTGATTTTCACGTAGATTGAGGACCGTTAGATAGGTCTCGACTGAGTACAACGACATGCGGCATGCTGTCATCGGACATCGGACGATCTAGTTACGGGTCTGGAAAGTGTGAGGGTAAAAAGGTAATTTTTAATACTAGGGGCATTTTAGTCTTTTTCCCCTTAAGCCTAATCATATAAGGCCACTTGTCTTGAGTGGATTGGGATATTTTGTGCTGGTCCATGGGAATGTGGACACGTGGGAGAGAACCAGAGGGTTCTAGGCACGTCTAAAATGTGCAAGGCCACAAATTGTCCAATTTGATCCCGTGCATTTGGCTTCGACACAGAGAAACAGAGAGGAAGAAATTGAGAGTGGGTGATCGATTTAGGGTGTGTGGAAGAGTTTGGTGGATTGTTAGAGTGACAGAGAGAGGAGAGTGAGTAGGTGATCGTGTTCAGGGATTGAAAATCGTGCACGAAGACACGCCGGTGGACGGTTGATTTTCTGAGAAAACAGAGAGACGGTGGCACTGTGGCGGTGGTTGTGCCGTTTGGTGGCTCAAACCAAGGCAATAGGAGGCTCAGGAGACTGCAGGGGACTCAACGAGCACCGTGACACACGGCGGTGCAGACGGCGGTGGACGACTCGAAGGTAAGCATCGAATCCCCTGTTTTTCCCGTGATTTTGTTTTCAATAATCGTGGACTCTGGGCTAGAGTCGAGGGAATTGGTGAGTGAAGTGAGGTTCAGGGAGGTCCTAGGAGCCGTCTAGGATGGTCGCCGTGATGGGGGAGGACCTGGGTGGCCGGCGGCCAAAACAGGGCTCACAGGCCGTCTGTTTCGAAGACGAAGTCGAGGGGTTTTAGGCCGTGATTCTTCGATGTTAGGACTGGTTAGATTGCTAAGGACTGGACGAGGTTATTGGGATTGAAAGGAACTGAAATGGTGGAGGAATTACAGAGAACCGGTCACGCCGGTTCAACACAGGTGACTCGAGGTTGAAGATGCACTGTAGCAGGCGCGTGAGGTCCACGTGCAGCCACTTTGGGCGGCGCGTGGGGGCGCGTGGGGAGGATTCTGGCCAAACTTCCAACATGGTTTTGGTTCCAAATGTTCTAAGGAATCCATTGGTGAAATTTTTGGGTTAATCGGACGAGGTTACGGGATAGTTCGGGAATCCGGACGGTTTAGGGTTTACGTTTAAATTACGAATAAATTCCCGACAAATTGGGGAAATTAGGGTTAGTATCCTTGATGTATTTGTGACCCTATTTAGTGCATATTGACAGGACGGGAGACGCCTGAGACGGTCGAGGAGCGCACGGAGCGCGATTGACTCGTTCAGATTCGTGAGTGGACTCTTTCTTTCTTTTTCAAGCATGCCTAACTGTTTTTAATTATGTTTTATTGTTTTAAGTGTGTTTTTATGCTTTTTAATGATGTTTATATGTGATTATATGTGATTGATATGCTTGCACGTTTTTCGAGGCATTTTCGAATTTTCGTACGTTTTTCGAGAAAAAGCTGGATTTCGGATTTTGATGCCATACTTAGGGATTTCAATTTATAATTGTTTTCTGATGATGATAAATGGATTATGAAACATGATTTTTGATAATCGAGGGTTTTGTTTTAAAAAGTGAATTTCCGGATTTGGGTTCGGAATGACGGTTCTGAATGCCGGAAGGGCTTCGAACCGGGGGTTTCAAATTCGAGTTTGGCTATGGATTTAGAAATGGTTTTACATTGAATTTGGATTGGATTTGCTGGATCTGGATATGGGTTTAAAGAGCCGGATGTTCTGATGGATGGGGGACGGGCCCGGATTGAGTTTAAAGACTCGCGAGTTTAAAGACTCGGACATTTATGATATTACCCCCATAGGCCTATTGAGTTTAAAGACTCGGGAGTTTAAAGACTCGGATTACATTTGAGGCCTGGTTGAGTTTAAAGACTCGGATAGACCTAGCAGGTTTGATCAAACGTGGTTTTAATATAGTGGTTTATGAAATACATTATATCGCTGATGTTGTGGTTTCAGAATATTCGTTAGGCATGCATGTTTTCAAAACGGAGGGAACAAATTTTAGTATCATTTTTCCTTAACTCTGATTTGATGATAAACTGTTTTTGAAACTTTTAGTTATTCTAGTCCACTCACACTTTTTGGTTTTAAATTTTCCCTCCAGGTCGTGGTGATAGCATTGGGATGAACGTTGAGGCAGGAATCGAGGCATAGAGCTTTTGACGTTCTTCCGTTGTGAGACTAGCATAGTAGGATTTTGTGCCCATTTTGTAGAACTATGCTCTGACTGACAGTTGTATTATATTTACTCATTCGTCTGATAGTTATGCTTATAGTGGTGTCGCAGTTATTTTGGTACTTTGAGTGTGATTGTCAGACGGGAGCAGGGTTCGTCCCGGGTATCGAGGCGATATTTGGGACGGGTCCTGACACTCTAAACTCCCGAGTCTTTAAACTCAATCCGGACCCGCCCCCGTCATATCATATCCGGGTCTTTAAACCCAATAACTAGATCCATCAAATCCATTCCATGACCATTATCTATATCCGAATCCGAATTCGTAATCTCATCAGGATCCCGGATCCAAACCCAGAACTCATATCCATCATCCATTTCCAAATTCGAATCCGAAACCATCATTCCGTACGCCGACATCCGAAATAACCATTCCGAACCCAAACCCGGAATCCACTTTCAAGTCCCAAATCGAATCCCGAACCGTCATCCGGAAATCCGATTCAAAAACCAGAAAACACGATTCTTAAAACCACTTTTTGAATTGGGCCTCTATGCTCGAAGTCATTTTCCGAAATCCATTTTAAATCCTTGATATTAAGTCATATTTCAAATCCCGACATCAAATCATGAAAACCAGGTTCAAATAACAATATCCATCGAAATCTCGTAAAACGTGAAATTCCGAAAATACCTCGAAAAACATGCATAAGTGTAAATCATTAAGATCATAAATCAAATCATTGAATCACGTATAGAAAACATATAAAAACACATATGCATGCATCAAGAGGTAGAAAACAAAGTCCACTCACAAACCATTCCGACGTCACCTCGATACGCGCGCACTTACGTCGTTCCTAGCCATTCCACTATCCTCAGCTTTCCCGAACCTGTCCAAATCCCACAATAAGGTCACTAACTACTTCATAAAGCTTATATCAAAGCCCCGTAATTTTCCCGAATTTTTAACTATTTTTAACCGAGGCCAAAAACCTTCGGACATCCTGAAACCTATCGAGACGATGTCCGGTCAACTCGAAACCAGTGCCAAAATGTTCGTTACGTCGAATACTTTAAAAGTCATGTTGGAACTTTCCTCGAACTATGTGCCATGCGCCCACGCGCGCCACCCAAAGGGGTTGCGCGTGGGCCTCACACGCCAGGCATAGCCATCTTCAACCTCCCGCCGAACCGAGTCCAGACCGGTTCGGTTCAGCCTGGTCCAGCCGAACCGATGATGGCGGTTCAACACTATAATTCGTCCATTTTAATCCCGTTTTCAATCCTTTATCTTCCTAAAGCTTTGTCTCAGTGTTACCTCTCTATTTACATATAAAAACCATAAGATTAAGTCCAGAAATATACCTTCCCAATCCAAGGAATTTCTCGTGTTCTGCAACTAAGTCCCTCCACGGTTTCTGACCTTCTTTAGGCTCAAATGTAGTCCCAATCGACTTTCTTATCCTTAAAAAGCACGTTCCAATTGTTAGCAGTCATCGACGAGGCCTGAAAACCCGTATTCGAAATTTTAGACTGAAACTTACCGCGTGTGTCGCCGGCCACTAGTTCCACGGAAGGCCATCTTCTTCTTCTCCTCATACACGACTCAACTTCCTAAGCACCATCCAATCAAGAAACACTGTTATCTGTGGCCTCTACTAAACTCCAACTTCGAATTCGAAAACAGGTTTCACTCTGTTTCCAAGTTTGTTCCTCACCTTTCACCCACCTTCCACATGGCTCTACCTTTAACACGAGCACACAATCACAGTTAATTTCTGGGCATACACTCAAGCACCCTGAATTCAGACAACTCACACATGCACTGAAATGTACCCTCTGTCTCTGAGTCTCTGTTTCTCCCAGTTGATCGATAAACCCAAGTTGTTTTTAAAACTATGATCGTGTGAGACAGAGTTGGCTAGAAGCCTCTGGAGAGGGGACATGTGTCCTCAATTCTGTGGTTCAGCTTACAAAAAATCCAATTCATTTTGTCCAGGTGTCCTCACCTGATGGTTCAAGATGCCAAAAGACCATTTTGCCCCTCTAATGTCCAAATTACCATTTTACCCTTCGTATTTCTTAAACCGTAACTCTATTTCCCGAACTCCAAATGGCACATGCCGCCTGTCGTTGTAATTAGGGGATCGAGACCTACGGAATGGTCCTTGAAATACGTGAAATTGATTTAGCGTCCAAAAAGTTAACAAATTGCCCCTATTTAACTAACTTACCAACGTGCCCTCGAACTTCCGAACGTCATAACTTTTTCCTCGGATGTCGGAATCGGACGTATCACCTGTCTATGAACTCGTAACGTCCCAAACTACATCACGGTCAGCTGTCAAAATCCATTTGATCTTCCGAACGAAAAGTCTACATTTTTGCCCATTCCAGGGCCAAAATTGTCATTTTGCACCGTCAGTCCGTACACATCCAACTAATCACTGATTAACTTCACTAATCCGTCAATAACAACTAATCTAACCCCGATTTCCGGGACGGGTCGTTATAATCTACCCTCCCTTAAAGAATTTCATCCCCGAAATTCTGAATCTCGTACTTCCGTAATTATCTGGGGGAAATCCAACTAGGCTCACACCTGGGTCTCCTACCCAGTGTCAATCATTTTCCAATTTAAGTTAACCGGACAGTTTCCAAACTGTCACCCCAACTTGGTTAAGCAAACGAGTCCTACGTTTTAGTCCATCTGGTAAAACATTTAGTTCTCATCGGGGTCAACACATTTCCACCTCGTACCCCAGATACCTTAACGTCACACTAGCCGACACTCAAGGTCAACCAACACCGAATACGCCACCATACCACTGTTTCCAGTTCAACACTTCTGATTCCTTCTCGAGTCGAGCATACCTCGCCCAATGTTCCAGTACCTTTTGCTCGTTCGCCATCGACAAACACGAATCCCAAGTACACTCATTCACAAGACGGTATCTACCGGTTTTGGTACTCCTATGCATCAAGAGTCGTATAACGTTCCATATTACTTCCGTCAGCGATCTCCGTCGACCTCACCAGAGTCACAACGTACTTGTCTTATACCCATAACTCAACCGATCCTTCCATCGGTGGTTCCACTAATCCACCAACACTGTCATCATGTGGAACTTCATCCCTATCCTACACACTCCTTAGTGGATCCTACTGAATAGATTTCAGACCTCTACATCCAATCGATCTTATCTACCGCACGTCGAGATTGTGGGTTCTCTTCAATAACCTCATATCGGTAAGTTATAGTCACTCCTTTCCCATTTTCTTCCGTCATCCTCTAACGGAACTCTCAATAGTCCATAACTATGGCATCACAAGTTGTCTTGCCTTAATACAACGTAGCACAATCCGGTGGCACTTGCCACACCGGCCACTCCCGGTGTCACCTAGTGCTCTTCCTACTCTTGAACACATCCACCCATTTTCACGACCAATGGGGGGTCACAATTCCTGAAGTTTCATCAATGAGTCCCCACGTCATCTTCAAAGTATCCATCCCTCATAATTGAAATCTAACCCCAACTCGGAATCAATACACATCTCAACGTCCAAACTACACTTCCTGATTCCGAGATTCTAACCACCACGCTTCCGCTGCGCTACTCTGATCAAACTCAAGGTATCTTAACCGTTCGTCCCAACTATGACCTCACAATTGGCCACATCCTCACTCTATGCTCATGTCGGGGAACTAGCCTCCCTCGTAGTCCAATACCCTGAGCAACCCAACACTGGACTTATCCAGAATCAGCCACCAACCACTCACTACCTCGGCTGCTCCCAGTAGCACCATCTCTAATCCCGTCGTCCATCGGCCTAATCACAAACCCCAACTTCACAGTTTCCAAGCTAAACCAGGTACTCACAAGCCCCAAAAATTATCTCCAATCGTCCTACGGGGTTCCCCAAATCATCCTCGTCTTACGGGTTATCCAAACCCGCAACAGCCACTAGTTCACTATAACCTTAACCCTCGGGTCATCACACCCGACTAAGACCATACTTCGACCAGTATCCCTCACTAGGGGAAATCCCTCGACTCTCAAGGTAGTTCCTAAACCCTGCCACTCAAGGCATTCGACTACTTGTAGCTGCACATGTCCAAGCTTAAACAATCTGACCAAATGGTCACAAGTCCATACTGTCATCATCCAAACACCATCCGACCTAACAGGCCATCGTCAACCGGCCTCCTCGGCCCACGTATCTCACTAGCTCAACGGGCTACTCTCGGGCCCCACAAACTAACCAGCCTACTCAATCGTATCTCACCGGCTACCAACCAGGCTAATCCTGCTGGCAAACATTCGACCTTATGGTCCAACCACCGAGCCTCACTAGTGTCAACCACGTTAACTATTTCGGCCCTAAGCCGACAAACATCAAATCCTGCACCGCGTATCGAGCGACTATCACCCTGACACGAATAACCGCCGCTAGCTAACCCCAAACGAACGCACTACCTCTGTCGAGTCCAGGTTGCTGTCGGGTTGTTCTGCATCAAGACATCACATCCACAGTAGTAGCACAACACCCACGTCGACAAACCAATGACTCTGGGAACCAATCCTCGTGCAGAGCGCACAAAACCTACTCTGATACCAAGTTGGCAGGACCCGCCCCTAATCCCCCGGGATTAATGGCTAAATCCTGCTCCCGTCCAACTTACGCATGACACGGATGACAAGACCCATCCCAATCCACCCGGGATTACTGTGGAATGTGCCATGCTCCCGTCCAACAAGAGGTGTCAGACAAAGGATAACCAAAAGTCACTGCCCAAACGGGGCTTCCAGAGTGCACAAGGATCGATGGAGGAGGCGTGCAATGTCCCAGTCTCTGCTGCAGTCGCATCCGTATCAACCTGAAGGGCATTAAAACCAATAAAAGTTGTGAGTGGACGAAAATCATTAAGTTTATTAAACACATTTATAAGACATTTATGCCCTCCAATAAAAACGTATGCATGCCACGAAAACCAGTAACCAAAACATTTGTTCAACCAAGCCATTAGGGCCTTAGCCCAAAAACCGTTAACTTAAAACCAAGTGTGGGAACTAAGCCCAAAACCGTGGAATACCACTACCAGACATATTAAAACCATGTGGGCCACCGCCCAAAGCCATAAACATAAATCCATAAATCCAAAACCATTTAGGGTCCTCGACCCGAAATTCCATTTCATAACCAATAATCCATTCCTACCACATAAACACAAATCCAACCGAAAAGTCATTTCATAAATTCATTAATCCATATTTACCATTACCATCACCAGCATCCCAGATGCATAGCGTCCCAGACGCTTGATGTCCCAGACGTCATATCTCACGGTATAATAAGCGACACGTGCTGCCCGGGGTCTCTCCGGGTCCATATCTCTGACATCACAGATGTCTGACGTCCCAGACGTCAATCATAGCAATCCTGCTCCTGAGTCATTATACAGTCCGGTAACTCCGTACGATGACCCCTCGCAGGCAATGCACCGTGACTTCCCTAGTGTCCCAGACATCTGGAGGAGACCATCATATATCCTCGTATCCAGATGGTATGTGGAAAACAGTTTTTTTAAATCATTTCACAACATTACAATGGGCCCTGCCCGAAATCTCCATAAAACATTACAATTCCATTTAGGGTCCTTGACCCGAAATCACATTTATTAAACATAGGGTCCCAGACCCGAAATCACAATTATAACCCAACTGGGCCTCATGCTCGATTTTGTAACCACTGGGCCCACGGCCCGATTTTATAAACCACTGGGCCCGCGGCCCTTATTTGTAAATCAACTGGGCCCCTGGCCCGATAATATCACTCAAATGGGTCTTAGCCCGTTTTCATAAACAACTGGGCTCCTGACCTGATTTCATAAAGCAATTGGGCCCCTAGCCCGATTACGTAACTCAATTGGACTCCAAGTCCGAGGTTTCCAAACAAGTGGGCCTCAAGCCCGAGTTTATCTTTCCAATTTTAAAATCATTTCATCAATATCCAAATTCATAAGGACGGAAAATCCGTGTAAAATCGGAAAACCTCGATTTACGTGCAAGCACGTAAATCGCCTCGAAATACATGAAACCGTATAATTTACCAATAACAAAATCAACACCATACAATCACAATCATAATCCATATAAAATAGTTAAGCATGCATAGAATTTATAAAACCAAAGTCCACTCACAGACCGTTTAACAATACGCCTCGATACGCGTGTCATAGGCCTTCCCGGGCCACACCACTAACACCGGGACTCCCAATCCTGCCCAAATCACATTAGAGGGTCACTAACCTCTTCATTAACATCCTATTAAAGTCCCGTAATTTTCCCAAATTTTTAATTATTTTTAAACTCGATTTAAAACCTTCGGACGTCCCGAACAATATCGAGACGGTGTCCGATCGACACGAAACCAATTCCAAAATGTTCGTTACATTAAATAGGACAGAAGACATGTTGACCTCACCTCGAGATTCGTGCCCACGTGCCGCCGTGAGTGGCTGCGCGTGAAACCCACGCGCTTGCTACAGTGCCATCGTCCTCACCCGTTTAACTGATAAACGGGTCCTTTTGCCCGCGAGATGACCCGGTTGGTTTCCTATCAATTCAGCCATAATTAATTCAATTGATCATTCAGTTAGCTTGGTTTTAAGTTCAATTTAAGGTCTGTAACATTGATTACACAAAACCTTGCCTAAAATTCCACGATTCGACGATGATCAACGAAGAACACCTGCTGATTTCTTCCAATTGATGCACCCAGAAGCATCACTGGACCATGAGAAACATTTTCCCTTCATCAATTTCATCGTTTGATCACTCAATGATCACGACTCAACCTCGATTTTCTTCCTCCGTTACCAGGCCCGTTCAGAGTGAATTGGTGGCCAATTCCCTTCGTTCTTTCGATGGTTATGATCGTAGTGATCTCAGAAGGCTCGAATTGAGCTCCATTTCGATCCTCAGGGCCTATCACTCGACATTTGAATTTTCCCCCCAAATCCTTCAATTTCGAATTCCGGCTCCAGCTCTCCCTCACAGTCCCTCGTGTTTTTCTCAGTTGAATTCGATCCTTAAGCCTCTCAATTTTCTTCTCAAAGTTGGTTATGGAAAGGAGCTCAATCCTCCCAATTTCTGCTGCTCAATGCCCACGGTTTGAAGACAAAGAAGGTGATTAATGGAGGATTAAGGGTAATTAAATATAATTAATAATTAATGGAACACAATGATCATGTTTCCCTAAAACATGGATCAGATGTTTGGGCATAAAACAAGGGATGGGTGACACTTTTCACTCATCCAGGTGTGCACTGTCATTGCTCACTATTCATTATTTTATTATTATTTTAATCGGAGTCTCGGTTCATTAATTCGTTCCCGTGACCATAACTTCGTCGTCGGAACTCCGATTTCGGCATGCCGCCTGTCATTGGATTCGTATCGACGAGACCTACGTAACAGTCTTTGGCCCTCGTCCATTGGACCTCCCGATCAAAAAGTCAACATTTGGCCCCTACTATGCCAAATTACCAAAATGCCCTTCGACTTCCGAACATCATAACTTTCTCCTCGAATGCCGGAATTGAACGTGCCACCTGTCTATGAACTCGTGACGTCCCGAACTACGTCACGGTCATTGGTCAAAGTTCGTTTGACCGCCCGATCAAAAAGTCAACATTTTGCCCACGACTAGGGGTAAAACGGTCATTTTGCACATTTTGTCCGATTTCGCCCAACTAACCACGACCAGGGGTAAAACGGTCATTTTGCACATTTTGTCCGATTTCGCCCAACTAACCACCGATCAACCTCACTAATCAAGATTAGTCACTAATCTAATCTCGGAATTCGGGACGGGTCGTTACACAGAAGCTAAACTGACCTCCAACCTCCATGGGACACGTAAGTCGGACAAGGGATTCCCGATTCGACCGTCCAACTGCACCCGAGACTTCTCAGAGTGCACCGAAACTACTGTGGATCATACGTGTGATATCTCCACCACTCTCGACCAACAGCCCAAACTGCGACAACCTAGAGGGTATCGAAAACACGAAGAGACTATGAGTGGACAAAAATAAAGTATAAGTTTAAAAACAGTTCAATAAAACAATTCCATTTATACCCTCCATTTCAAAAGCAATTGCATGCATATCAAATTCATATAAGAAAAACCGAACACAATTTTTTTTCTTTCTCAAATCCCAGGCCTCAGCCCAAAACCATCGAAAAACTTTATTTTCAAAACCATCATCATCAAAACTCAGTGAAAGCCAAACACATTTGAAACCACATGTCCATCCATCGAACCTGCTGGATCTATTCGAGTCATTAAACTCCCGAGTCTTTAAACTCAACAAGCCTACGAGGGAAATATCAATATCCGAGTCTTTAAACTCAATCTAGGTCTGCCCCCGTCATATCATATCCGGGTCTTTAAACCCAATAACCAGATCCAGCAAATCCATTCCATGACCACTATCCATATCCGAATCCGAATCCGTAATCTCATCAGGATCCCAGATCCAAACCCAGAACTCATATCCATCATCAATTTCCAAATTTGAATCTGAAACCATCATTCTGTAAGTCGGCATCCGGAATAACCATTCTCAACCCAAACCCGGAATTCACTTTCAAGTCCCAAATCGAATCCCGAACTGTCATCCGAAAATCCGATTCAAAAACCAGAAAACACGTTTCTTAAACCCACTTTTTGAATTGGGACTCTATGCCCGAAGTCATTTTCTGAAATCCATTTTAAATCCTTGATATTAAGTCATATTTCAAATTTCGACATGAAATCATGAAAACCAGGTTCAAATCACAATATCCATCGAAATTTCGTAAAACGTAAAATTCTATAAATACCTCGAAAAATGTGCAAAAGCGTAAATCATCAAGATCATAAATCAAATCAGTAAATCACGTATAGAAAACATATAAAAACATATATGCATGCATCAAGAGGTAGAAAACAAAGTCCACTCACAAACCATTCCGACGTCGCCTCGATACGCGCGCACTTACGCCGTTCACGGCCATTCTGCTATCCTCGGCTTTCCTGAACCTGTCCAAATCCCACAGTAAGGTCACTAACTACTTCATAAAGCTTATTTCAAAGCCCCGTAATTTTTCTGAATTTTTAACTATTTTTAACCGAGACCAAAAACCTTCGGACATCCCTAAACCTATCGAGACGATGTCTGATCGACTCTAAACCAGTGTCAAAATGTTCGTTACGTTGAATACTTTAAAAGTTGTGTTGGAACTTTCCTAGAACTGTGTGCCACGTGCCCATACGTGCCGCCCAAAGGGGTTGCACGTGGGCCTCACGCGTCAGGCATAGTCATCTTCAACCTCCCGCCGAACCGGGTCCAGACCGGTTCGGTTCAGCTCGGTCCAGCCGAACCGACGAGGGCGGTTCAACACTATAATTCGTCCATTTTAATCCCGTTTTCAATATTTTATCTTCCTAAAGCTTTGTCTCAGTGTTACCTCTCTATCTACATATAAAAACCACAAGATTAAGTCCATAAATATACCTTCCCAATGCAAGGAATTTCTCGTGTTCTGAAACTAAGTCCCTCCACGGTTTCTGACCTTCTTTAGGCTCAAATGTAGTCTCAATCGACTTTCTTATCCTTAAAAAGCACGTTCCAATTGTTAGCAGTCATCGACGAGGCCTGAAAACCCGTATTCAAAATTTTAGACTGAAACTTACCGCGTGTGTCGCCGGCCACCAGTTCCACGGCAGGCCATCTTCTTCTTCTCCTCAGACACGACTCACCATCCTAAGCACCATCCAATCAAGAAACACTGTTTTCCGTGGCCTCTACTAAACTCCAAGTTCGAATTCGACAACAGGGTTCACTCTGTTTCCAAGTTTGTTCCTCACCTTTCACCCACCTTCCACATGGCTTTACCTTTACACGAGCACACAATCACAGTTAACTTCTGGGCATTCACTCAAGCACCCTGAATTCAGACAACTCACACACGCACTGAAATGTACCCTCTGTCTCTGAGTCTCTGTTTCTCCCAATTGATCGATAAACCCAAATTGTTTTTAAAACTATGATCGTGTGAGACAGAGTTGGCTAGAAGCCTCTGGGGAGGGGACAGGAGTCCTCAATTCTGTGGTTCAACTTACAAAAAATCCAATTCATTTTGTCTAGGTGTCCTCACCTGATGGTTCAAGATGCCAAAAGACCATTTTTCCCCTCTAATGTCCAAATTACCATTTTGCCCTTCATATTTCTTAAACCGTAACTCTATTTCCCGAACTCCAAATGGCACATGCCTTCTGTCGTTGTAATCAGGGGATCGAGACCTACGTAACGGTCCTCGAAATACGTGAAATTGACTTAGCGTCCAAAAAGTCAACAAATTGCCCCTATTTAACGAACTTACCAACGTGCCCTCGAACTTCCAAACGTCATAACTTTTTCCTCGAATGTCGGAATCGGACGTATCACTTGTCTATGAACTCGTGACGTCTCAAACTACATCATGGTCAGCTGTCAAAATCCATTTGACCGTCCGAACGAAAAGTCAACATTTTTGCCCATTACAAGGCCAAAATCGTCATTTTGTACCGTCCGTCCGTACGCATCCAACTAATCACTGATTAACTTCACTAATCCGTCAATAACAACTAATCTAATCCCAATTTCCAGGACGGGTCGTTACATCCCAGGCTCCTCGCCTCCTTACGGCCGCCTCTCACCGTCGCCACCAGACAGTGCACAGGAGAAAGCTCTGCCAGCTTCCACACAAATAAGAGAAAGAGATCGATCGATTGATCTCTCAAACCACCCAAACCTGTCGTTTTTAAGAGATGTAACTATGCAAGTGGGCTAATTGAAACGCTGCGTTTTTATTTTAACAACTTTTTTTTTTGGGTCAAATACTTATTTTCCTATTTAACCATTTTTCCTAATTTCAAATAATAAGTAAAATATATTTTAATAATCCTATTTAATCTTTTTTCACAATTTCAAATAATAAGTAAAATATGTTTAGTAATTTATGTTTTATTTTAGAATATATATTTTAATTTAGAACATATGTTTAATTTAGAATACATGTTTAATGTGAAAATATGGCTTAACTCACATATTTAGAATATATGTTTTAATTTAGAATATGTGTTTCAATTTAGCACATATATTTTAATTTAGAATACATGTTTAGTAAAATATATTTTAGTAATCCTATTTAACCTTTTTCACAATTTCAAATAATAAGTAAAATATATTTTGGTAATTTATGTTTTATTTTAGAATATATATTTTAATTTAGAACATATGTTTAATCTAAAATTAGCCATTTTTAATTTAGAATACACGTTTAGTAAAATATATTTTAGTAATCCTATTTAACCTTTTTTCACAATTTCAAATAATAAGTAAAATATATTTTAGTAATTTATGTTTTATTTTGGAATATATATTTTAATTTAGAACATATGTTTAATTTAGATTACATGTTTAATTTAAGTTTATCTTTAAGATTTTATACTGTTAGTTATCGGCAGACCTATATTCTATCATATGATTCATCATATGTTTATTATATCAAAATCATTTTATAGTTTTTATTAGTCTTATATAATCATTATTGGGTACTTAAGTTTTTCTCAAAATTTTATTCCAAATTTCCAATTTTTGGACCGAATTTTCGTCATTTTTATTGATCGTAAACAGTATCGATATTTGGAGCGAGATATCCATAAATTCGATTAACGATATCCGTCGATATCAATAAGACAAAAAAAATAATAATTTAAAGAACAATGGGTGTGACCCAAAGCCAAAAAGAGCGCCCAGAGACAAAGACAGACAAAGACAAAGTCGCCGCCAGCAACTATTTGTGACTTCAATATTCTATTTGTCTGCATGCTGAATTATATTGCTGATACTAAATTACTAATGTCGAGTTGTTCAATGTGTACCTACTAATTTGACTTAATCACAAATAATATTTTATCTGGGTTATCAATATTCACAAACAAACTTGAGGAAAATTATAATGTTCTTAGCTAGGGCGTTACCTTGTTAGACTCGAGACTTTATAGTTGCGTCTCTCAATTTCTTTCAGCTTTGTCGGCGGAAGAATTAGTATTTGAATTTTCATGCTAATCCACCTGCTAATTATTCACTATTTCGCACAGTTTAAGGCAGGTTGTATTCAATCTCTAATTCGAGTAAATATATTCGTTTCTCATATTTTAAATTATAAATAATAAAATATATTAAAAATTAAATAGTGATAAATCCTGAATATACATTGAGAAAATTTACTTTAATGTAGATACGCTCCTTACTCATGTTAATGATCGAAAATTTCATTTGTAATATGTTTAATTCTTTACAGAGACGCATATAAATAACATTCAGTGATTAATCAGGAAGAATGAAGAGTTAGCCATAAAACATGTGAATAATGCACCTACCAACCGTTGAACAAGCAGGTATAATTTTCTCTCTTAAATCTCAGTATCTCACAAATCCGTACGTATCTGGAATCCATTGACATGTAAAGATGTTGACCTGACCAAGTTGTTGTCTTAATTTGGATGGTTGATGAATTGATTGCACACCAGCATCTAATCAACTTGAGAAAACGAAAAAAAAAAAAACAAATTTACATCAGATTTTTCAGCATTAGCCTACACTGCACATTGGAATACAATTTTTTTTAGCACTAGACTGTGATTCTCAAGGTCCAAGAAACCAAGAAAGACAGAGATGATGAACATGATGTCAGCTGGATTCAGCTTCCTCCTCATCCTGCTTCTCTCTGCAAATTCAGTCCGCGCGCAGCGCCGCATAGGTTGGCATGTCGTCGCGTTTGTTAGTTTCTAGTTTCTAGTTTCTAGTCGAAATTAAAAACCGTTTCTTTGTCGGTCAAGAATGTTTTTATTTCGATGCAATAAGAACACCAATCTCATATTTGTTCTGGTGATATTTTTGTTTTAGATTTCATAAGCATCGACTGTGGATCTCCTTCGAAGCTCTACGAGGACTCAGACACCAACATAACATACTCACCAGATGGAGATTTCATCGACACAGGCATAAACCAGAACATCTCCTCTGACTACATGTATCCAATCTATCCAAATTTACCCTTCCCTCTCTCGGACCTCAGAGTTTTTCCTCAAGGCAACAAAAATTGCTACACTCTGAGGCCCGAAGCCGGAAAAGGCAGCTTGAATCTGATCAGAGCTTCATTCTTGTACGGAAACTACAACGGAGAAAACAAGCCACCTGAGTTTGATCTCTATCTCGATGTCAACTTGTGGTCCACGGTCACATTTCGAAACAATTCTGACATGGTCACAAAGGAGATTATAGGCTTTGCACAGTCTGATGTGATGCACATTTGTCTGGTGAATAAAGGGTTGGGGATCCCTTTCATATCAGCTTTGGAATTTCGACCGATGAACAGTTCCACTTACCACACAGAGTTTGGGGCATCTGCTTCATTAGTACTTTTGGAAAGACTTGACATTGGAGTGGGGAATGGGACTGGTCGATATGGAGATGATATCTATGATCGAATTTGGTCATCTTATGTTTCGCCTTCTTGGGAATCTTGGGACACTTCTTTACCAATTGATACCAATCAGAATGGATATAGAGCGCCCTATGAAGTCATCAGAACTCAAGCTAGACCCCGTAATGGAACTGAACCACTGAATCTATCCTGGAACACAACCGATGTGAATGCTCAGTTTTATATTTACATGTACTTTTCTGAGTTTCAGCGTCTCGCAAGAAACCAGTCAAGAAAGTTCAATGTGTCCTGGAATGGATCTCCATTGTTTGGGCCATTCGCGCCCCGTTACTTGCAGGCAGAGGTCATATCAAACTCTAGACCTCTGGTCGGGAAAGATCACCTCATTTCTATCCACAATGCAGAGGGATCCACGCTTCCTCCGATTCTCAATGCTCTTGAGGTTTTTAGAGTCGTGAAGCTGGTTGAGTCACCAACTGATGGCGCAGATGGTATGTCAATTTCTTGTAGTTTTTACTGCATTCATAATTATAATTCTCTCAGAACAAAAAAAAAATGTCCTCTACAGCTGATGCCATAACAAATGTCAAAACCGCGTATCAGATCAAGAAAATATGGGCTGGAGATCCTTGTGGGCCTAAGAACTTCTCTTGGGAAGGTCTTGAATGCAACTACAGCATTTCCCCGCCTCGGATTATTTCCCTGTAAGTCCTTCTGGGAAACTAGTGAACTAGTGTTCAAGCAATTTTATTACTTCTTATTCTTATGATCTACTTCTAAGTAGTTTTTTTTTTCTCTCTCTCTCTTGTGTGTGATTAGTAACTTGAGCTCAAGCACCTTGAGTGGCATGATAGCAGATTCCATTGCCAAGCTCACATCACTCGAATCCTTGTAATTCATACTTCATTTTTTGCTTTTTTCTTTTGGTGTTACTGGATCATCTTGTTGAAGATACATACTAACTTATGTAGTGTGCCAGGGATTTGTCGAACAATAATTTTACTGGACAGGTGCCTCGGTTTCTGGAAGAACTAAAATCTCTCAAGATTCTGTAAGTACAACAGTCTGATGATTGTGAAATCGAGCTTCTTCATAGCATTGCTTATGAACAATTTTCATATATGCAGGAATTTGAAAGGCAACCAATTGTCTGGTGCTGTTCCAAGTGCTCTTCTTGAAAGATCAGAGGCTGGATCACTTGTACTGAGGTACATACATCTTTCCATGGACCCCAGCTCATGAGTCAAAGAGACCACTTGCTTCTTGTTTCACTAATCTGGTTGTGTAAATTCCATTTATTCCATCTGATGCTATTGATTACGTTCTTCATTTTCCAGTGTGGACAACCAAAATCTTTGTGGCTCAGATTCGTGCCAAAACAAGAAAAATATTGTTGTTCCAATAGTTGCGTCGATATTATCAGCATTACTTCTCCTCATGTTGCTTCTCCTAGTATGGAGGCTGAGACGAAAACGAAAATCGGGTACATTTTTATTCCAAGTGTTTTGTTACAATAAAAGGCTAAAAATTGTGAGACTCTGAACTCACTTGTGCCCTTTCAGCTGCCGAAGGGGAAACTTTGAACAAGACACCTATAGCATCACAGAAATGCCAGTTTAGTCACGGCGAGGTTTTAGAGATGACGAAAAACTTTGAGACAGCGATCGGGAAAGGGGGGTATGGGGTTGTGTACCATGGCTACATGAAAGATGGCACACAAGTTGCAGTCAAGATGCTTTCTCAGACATCGTCTCAAGGGCCTAGGGAGTTCCAAACAGAGGTTTATTTCTCACTTTGAAAATATTCCTTTGAATGTATTGATTATGATAGAGATTTGACGGTGAGTTAGTCCTTGTTGGACTACTGCAGGTTGAGCTGCTGATGAGAATCCATCACAGAAACTTGGCTTCATTTATAGGATACTGCAATGATGCTGACAACTTGGCTCTTATATATGAGTTCATGGCTAATGGCAATCTAAGAGACTGTCTCGCAGGTACGTACACATTTCTTCATCAAATAAGGTTTCACGAGGTGAAGTAAATGAGACATGGATGGTTGCAGATGCAGATAGAAGCGCACATATGACTTGGGAAATGAGACTTCGCATCGCAATCGATGCTGCACAAGGTTAGTGTACGTTTTGTTGAAACAACCTGTGTAATATTTACGTACGATTTAGATGTGTAAATTAATATATGGTGAAATTTGTGAGGCAGGGCTGGAGTATTTGCATCATGGATGCAAGCCACCAATTGTACATAGAGATGTGAAGACTGCCAACATTCTCTTGAGTGAAAATTTTGAAGCAAAGATAGCAGATTTTGGTCTTTCCAAGGTTTTCTCAAGTGAAAATGAGACTCATATGGTGACCACAGTCATGGGAACTGCAGGGTATCTCGACCCGGAGTATGTTTCTTTTCATTTTCTCATTCCATCACAATTTATTTTTTCTCATCGGAGAATAATAGGGCTGCAACTCAGGCAGATTAGACGGGTTGGAAAGTGGATACAATTCAAACTCAACATTCACTTCTTTGACAATTGCCTATGATTATCATAACAATTTTTACATAAGAAAATACATACGAACAATAAGTGATTGTTTTTTGTTTTTTTGGCCTGCAGGTACTACAACTGCCATAGATTGAATGAAAAAAGTGATGTATATAGTTTTGGGGTGGTTCTACTAGAGCTAATCACAGGCCAGCCAGCAGTCATAAAGCGCGACGAACGCATTCACATTGTGGAGTGGGTGAATCCAGACCTTGAAAAAGGAGATTTAACAAGCATTGTTGATCAAAGGATGCAACAAGACTATGATGTGAATTCAGTGTGGAAAGCCTTAGAGATTGCCATGGCATGCACAACTTCCACCTCCCAACACAGAGCCACAATGGAGTTTGTGTTGTCTGAGCTCAAACATTGCATGGACATGGAGCTGTCAAGGCATAGAGAAAGAGCCCCAGGATCAACTGAAGAGATTCGGTTTGCATTCGTGCCGTATAGTTCGTCGCCAGAAGCATTTTCCATGTATACAGATTCAACAACAAATGCAGATTCCATGACAGAACCATTTCCTAGATAGTTAAGACTTAACATTGCATAGTTTCTTTGTATACTTTATTTTTGGCTTATTGGCAATGTTTGTAAGTTGCAATATTTTGTTGGCACTTTAAATTCTAGATTAGTTAGTCTTACAATGAGACTTTTATACATAATTGAACTAAAACAAGTCAAGAAGGGTGGATTCATTGTGTTTTTATAATGCGTGTGATGTAATTTCTAGGAATGAGAGAAGAAATTAAATAAAGAGTAATAATGATGGTGTTCAAAAGGGAGACTTACAATTTTTTTTATGTTATTTAAGGGGAAAATTTTGATATAGTAGTCTGATTATGTCATTGATACGATTACTCTTAATAAAATTACTCAATATATAACTTCAATGTAGATAATCTCGCTTTCCTAATAGTCTTACAAATAACATGATTGTATTACGCATTAATAAAAATCCCATAAAAAATTAGCAGACCCATAATGCATTCTTCTTGGCCATAACTATTCAATTAATGTCTAACTGCACCATTTGTCATATAATAGTGACCAAAGAATATACCCATTACAATCTAATTTTTGAATTATGATTCACATTGATTATATTGATCTATAAATAATATTTAGACTTTTAACTATGTACCATATGCTTTGTGATCCTATCCATTGTAAACTCATTCAAAGGAGAGAGAGAGAGAGAGAGAGAGAGAGATGAGCGATGGTCATTGTCAGATAATGCAACTATTGTGATCACTGACTAGTCAGAAGCAAACAAAGCTCCAACAAAACACATCAACACAAGACAAGACATAAACAAATATTCATTTCATGCAATGCATGATAATAATAATTTCATCGTCATCTCAATTTTAGTTTTGCTTAATTAATTAATTTACATAGAAAACCAATGCCCTGCTGGTAAATAAATAGTTTCCCTAATAATGACCAAAGCCACCCAAAAGAACATCAACATCAGGAGGAGGAGGAGGCTGCTCAAATCCAAAGTCACCCTCCATAAGAAACCCACTTTCATTGACACCTCCTTCACTGCCAGAGCCAGACCACACGATGTTGTAATTGTTTTCCAGATTATCCAAAACAGATGATGAAACTTGTTGATGAGATGTTGATGGAGAAATATTGAACCCAAAATCATTAGAAAATTGAGGCCAGGGCTCGAAACATTGCCCCAAATAATTCACATCCATCAGATATGGCAATGCACCATCCACACAATTTGAAGTTATGATGCCCTGGTCAATAGGGTTTTCGATTTTCGAAAATGAACACGAAAATTGAACCATGTTGTTGATACCAGTAATACTCGTAGTAGTAGTAGTGTCTCTATTATCAAAATTCACCATGTCATTTTGTGCCAAGAGTTTTTTCTTCAACTTGGTGTTCCAATGGTTCTTCACATCGTTATCTGTTCTTCCTTGGAGTTTTGAAGCTATCACAGACCACCTAATTAATCCCAAAATTAACATTGTTAAAAGCATAAACAAAAACCTACACCTTCAGTGAAAAGAAGAAGAAAAAAATATTAGATTTAATACATGGATGAAATGAATAAGTTTATAATGACTTGCCTACTTCCGATGGCGTTATATAAAGCACGAATAATATTGTCTTCGGTCTCAGTGAAACGTCCACGCTTAATATCGGGCCTAAGATAATTGAGCCATCTCAAACGACAACTCTTACCACAACGATTGAGTCCTTAAACAGAGAATTCAATTTAGGAAGTTACTAGATAATACTCTAAATTAGTATGAAAGTACACAATTAATTAATTAATTACTAGTAGGCACCTGCTTTGGCGGGGAGGGCAATCCAATTGGCAGGAGTGCCATGTTTGTGGAGGAAGTTGATGAGGATGGTGTCTTCTTCAGGGGACCATGGACCTTTTTTCACTCTGGATTTGTCACAGCATGGAGCTCTTCCCATGGCTACCTTGCTTCCAAATGAAGGCTCTCAGTTGAGAAATTTGAAAGATGGATAAATAAAGAGGCTTGCGGTTGCAGTCTTGCAGATGAGCTTGACTTTGTCTGACTGACACCATATATATTGTTTGAAATTTTTTCATTCTTAAATGAGAAAGAGGTAGAGACTGGTCAATGCTGGTGTTTGAGGAAGCACACACACATCTCGTGCATTTCCTATGACTACAAATACTTATTTTTACTTTTTACTTTTACCTACGTAATGAAAATGTAATGCAAGATTTTATTTATTTATTATTTTTTTTATTTGAAAATCGTCTTTGGGTTAATCGTATAATAAACTCATTTGTAAGAATGGGAATTCGCACGAGATTTATTAGAGTCAATTCGCATGATTAAAATTACTTATATATTAACCCGTTATGACATGTTTAATAAACGGGTGAGTTTCAAGATAACCTGTTAACCCGTATAATAACTTATTAATCCATTTCATGAAAGGGTTGATTTGGATCAACATGTTAACCACATATTTACCTATATATTAATTCGCTTAATAAACGTGTTAAATACTAATCCATTTACCTACCCATTTATCTATGACATCTTATAGTTTAATTAGGTTGAACATATTAAACGGATTATATGGTAACTGAGTTTCGAGTACAACATATTTATTAAATGAGTTACACGGATACACGGGTTGCATGTTTCATTAACAAGTCGGATTCAGGTTGAACATTATTGACACGATTATTAAACAGGTTGGGTTCAAGTTGGACATATTTGGTAAAATAGAGTTCATGACACAATACGAATCCAGTACGACACGACTCATTGCCCAACTTATATATGAGAGTTGAATCTAAGTCTTATTTTTTTAATTATAAACGAAATTGAATATCAATATAGATTATATAGTGTTGTTGGCAAATGTGATATAAACTTGACACGCTTTCAACATTACCTTAGGCTTCAATAGAAAATGAAACAAGATATGGTAAGATTAGGGGCGGGTACAGTGCGGTTTGATATGAATATTGGCAATATCCAAATCCAAACCGTTCAAATCGTAACCATTGGATTTTGTAAAATTAGAAATAAAATCGTTTCGATACAAACTGTTACTAACGGATCGTAACATTTTGGATTTTCTAAAATTAGAAATAAAACTGTTTCGATTCAAACCGTTACTAACGGTTCGGTTTGGATCGAAAGGAATAAAAAAACAACTAGGATATTAAAAAAAAATAATAAGGATATAAAAAATAGCAGAATAATCAAATACTCAAAATTCTGTATATTAAGTTTGCGGAGGATTGGATTGCAAACATTACCACTATATTAAGATTTATCAAACAAACATTACCACTTAATAATCTTTTATTATACTCTTATTTGGATATACATGTATTTATCTGAGTATATCTGTATATCCTTTTATTTTTATTAATTTTTTAAAAAATAATAAAAAATAATAAATTCTTTAATATTCTGGTTTTGGATTTAATGGAGTTAATAAATAGGTGATTCAGATTTTCAAACTATTTGACTTTTATTCAACCAAACTTTTAAGGATTTAAAGCGAATCGTTTAATAGTTATAACGCAATCGTACCCACCTAAGTAAGATGGGATATGTCACGCCAACTCAAACATAGATTTGTAGTGGCATAAAAAATAACTCAATACTTGTGGGCCTCGATATTTGCAAGGGAAGTCCCCACTCATAAAATTTTATAGCCCATCTTATTGTGTTGGGCCCATATTAAACCGAATAGCCGTTAACTTGCTTGACTTCAAAGATACATGAGTCCATCCTTTAGAGCCCAAACTTATCCATTCCTAGAAAGACTAAGGATCCAACATGGACTGCAAACGTAATTAATAACCTCAATAATTTAATAGTATTGTTTTATACTTTCAATAGTCTCTTCTCCTTATTTAATATCCCTCGAATAAATCAATAAATTAAAATCCTAAAATTTCTGTTATTATATAGTCAAGTGGTCAAACGGTTTCACAATAAAATTTCTGATGAAAATACTCTTTAACTTAAAATCAAGTATTAATTTATAGATTAAAAATAATAATAATAATGATTAATGGAAGGAGTGATAGTTATAAAAGGAGTGGATGGTAACGACGGGGGTAAGACTTCAATGCTATGGAGATCTAAGGGCGAAGTAAAGTAGACACCAAAAGAGGAAGGTAAGGCATTGAATGACTTGGATCGCGACTTACCGCATGTATTAATAGGTGTCAACAGTCTAATATTTGACTAAAGAAAACAATACCCTTTGCAAATCCATCGGCACACAGCTATCATAAGATTAGACCAATCTTTTAAATCCGGATTTTCTGCAATCTAAAGGTAACTAAGTAGTTACCACATTTCATGGTATGCATGTGAGTGTCCCTTTTCATCACATCCCATCCATTTTTCAACTCTTTTATTTTTGTTTTTGGTATAGCCATTTAATGTTTGATTGTAGGGGAGTACAACAATGTACAATGTATGAATTATCCAACAAAAAAAAAATCAATGTACAATGTATAGAGCTGTATGAATGTCTCTTGCTTCTTAGAGTCCTTCTAGGGTCGAATTGTAGGGTGCACGGTACTTTTTTTCTTTCGCTGGATTGAAAGTCCGATTAAATTTTCACGAGATTATATTAAGCACCTATTTATATGACTTACTCCATCAATGAATTTTAGATTTAATGAAGAAAAAAATGTATGTTTTAAACTTTAACATAATTTTTAGTTGGCTTAAATAAAAATAGTATGATAAACGAAATATCAAATTCATGTATCTTTGAAAATCACGTCAATAATTACATCAAAAGATTCTCCAAATCACTTAAGCTCATCTTCTAGATAGAAGCCATGATTATGTCTCTCCGATCATACAATAATTCAAAATTTTGGAAAACTCAAATATTCGATTTTTAAAATTAAACAATTTTATTATGATATTCAAATGTCACCTTGTTCAATATTACGGATACAAAAAAAAAATAAAAACAACTAAATAATCCTCCAATTAATTTCGAATCCATATCTCACAATCACACTCATTTGCAAGTAAAAACCACTACACTTAAACACATTAATTGGTTCATCGATCATATAAAAACAAGTAAATAACACTGTAATTTCGAATCCATATATCACAATCACACTCATGTTTAAGTAAAAACTATTACACTTAAACACATATTAATTGGTTCATCATATAAAAACAAGTAAATAATCCTTCAATTTGGAATCCATATATCACAATCACACTCATGTTTAAGTAAAAACTATTACACTTAAACATGTATTAATTGGTTCATCATATAAAAACAACTAAATAATCCTCCAATTTTTTTATCCATATATCACAATCACACTCATGTTTATGAACTATTACACTTAAATAAATATTAACTGGTTCATCCTAATTTTAGGGGTTTTGAATCCATCGGCGCACGATGGCGACGGGCAACAACCCAATTTTAATAGTTACCTGGTTTGACGGTAACCTCAATGTGCTGGGAAATCACACTACAAATTTACACAATTTCATGCTCTTCTTCCTTTTCTTGCTCATTGACAAAAACACTCACAAACAAGGCTTCATTTGTTTTCAACCCCGGAAGTCTTCTTGTCTTTTTTTTTTCCAATTATGGTCCCACATGTTATTTTCTTATCATAATGTAGATTTCAGTGGGACTTCGACTATATATTCTGTACTGTTTTATTTAAAAACAATAAAATAATAAATAAAATAAAACGATATACATCAACGTCGGAGAAATTGACTATTAATAATAGCTTAAAGATATCAACTTAAATAGATTTTCAAAAGAAATAAACGAAGGAATGCGAGTTCAAGAACCAAATTGCGAATAATAATCAGTAATGAGAGTATTATCTACATGAAAAAGAAAGATTTTCAGGTAAAAATAGGAGTGGGTATGGAGCGGCAGGTAAAAATAGGAGTGGGTATGAAGCGGCAGGTAAAAATAGGAGTGGGTATGCTACAATTTGATACCAATATATTGGATATTCAAATTTAAACTGTTAAAATTTTAAAAGTTTGATATATCTTGAATTTTTTAAAATTTGAAATGAAACTGTTTCAAACTAATCGTTATTAACTATCCAGTTTGGATTAATAGTGACGATTTAGGCATGATAAAAAAAATTGTAGTACACTGAGGTTTTGATTCCTAACATCATGCCCAACCAACGCCCAAAGTACATACATATATATATATATATATACACTGCTCAAGTGCTCAATAGTACTACTGAATAATTGTATTTGAACTTGTTTCCAAGTAGAATTATGTTCTAACCTCACGTGCATGTGTGTAAAGATATATGGTAAGTTTAAAAATTAATATATTCTTTCATAATTTACAGTTTGATTTGGATTGAATGAATTTCTAAAGTGAAATTGTTATTAATTAAACTGTTTGCATTCTCAAATTATTTTATTTTTATGCGGTCATAATAAAATCATTAAATAAATAATGATTTATATACAGTCAATCTAAGCATTTGATTATATTATTCTTTTGAGTATCTTTCACTAATAAAAGGGCGCTTGCATTCGAACGAATTTAAGGTTAGATGGGTGAAATAGCATTAGAATAATAAGAACAAAAAGATTAGAATCCAAAAACGTCAATTTGTGTGGGTTCACTTATTGTTGTGGTCCTATTGCATTGCAATCTGCTACATGCAGCGCGCGTTTGATACCCAAAAAGGAATTCAATTTCATGAAAATGGATATTCGATGTAATAAACAATAATCTGGCAGTTCTGGGTGGCATATGCCAGAGTGAGCGAGGAAAATTATGAGAGAGACATGGATCAAATTAAACATTTTCACTTCCCAAGAGCTGCATGCAGCCGGCGAACAGGCAAGCAAGACATGAACATATTTGATGATTCAAGTGACACATGCACTCCACGTGGCGAGCATGCATGTGCGGCCTGACACTTCATTATGTGATGCGTCTCATAGCTTATGAGCCATGAGCCGGACAAAGACACATGTTGTTTCTAAACTCAATTCTATAATAATAATAATAATAATAATAATAATGAGGCTCTCGTTTTTTTTTTCGTTGTTGCTGCCATAAGGTTGAGCATTCACCAAGTAATAAAACCCCGTTCACTCACAATTTAAGACCAATCGTTCATATTTGCCCCAGATCCAAATTTATGCGTCAGGGCCAGTTGATGATTGGCGATCCCAAATTCTGAGTTTTCAAATTCGAAATTCCATGTTCAAACCCCGACGGATAATCCTGAATGGAAAAAAGGTGTCATTATTCCATGTCCAATAATGCATTCATTAATACTTAAAACAAACCGCACTTGGCACATAAAATCATTATCGTAAAGTAATTATCTCCAAGTCCAATAATCCAAATCAACATCAGTACATCACAGATCACCCCCATGAAGACAAAGACCGTACCCCATCACCATTTTTGACAGAACTTGCACCGTCTGATAAATCCCACAATCCAACGGTGGAAGCAAAGCTAAAGAGTGCATCCGTGCATGCAGCATCAGACTACAGAAGCACCCTATTTATTATAATAAAAGGTCAAACAGAAAAGGAATACAAGATATTGCTTGTCTGAGGGGTCATACTGATACATATCACCAAAGTTGAATTAGCCCTACAGCACCATTATTTTCTGTATCTGAGTTTATTTCCTTCCCTCCGAATTCCAATTCTTGTCCCACAATTTCAGAGATGTGAAGTCGGCAGACAAGGCAGCCCTACCGACTTCTACTTCCCGGGGTCAAACATGAAATAAAGGCACCATTTTTCGATCTTCCACTTTAGGGTAGTTCGTACAATTTGACACAATTACTACCAACAATTACAATTAAAATTAAAATCGATGCAGAGTAAATACGATAAAATGATAATTTACATTAATAATTGGAACATTAGCATGAAGATAAGAGGAAGCATGAGATTTTACAATGATAGAGATGAGTAAGTGGGAAGACCATAATGATAATAAACAAAAGATGAAGAGGAATCATCCACTGTTCTGCTTAAACTATACACAATACAAAATAGGGCAATTCTTTTCTGGAATACCAATCTAACCCAAATTTATCTACTTACTTATCATCCACTTCACTTTCAATCCCCCAAAAAAGAGATTCTACTCTTCGCCCCCAAAATTCCCATTTCCACCATAATCTTCGGCAACTTGACTTTGCTTCCAAAATCAGATTCCCACTCTCCCAGATTCAGCCAATATTCACAGAGAGAGCAAAATAAGGTAATTAGAGGTCACCAAAATCAAACCAAAATAGAATCACAGACATCTTAACATCAAATCATCACTGGGCTGAACTGAACCCATAGGAGCCCAACTTGGCCCACTTCACTGTATCAGATCAGATACCCACCCAACATCAGGGGCACCAGAACCGGATCCTAGTTCGACCCGATCCAGAGAATTCTCCTCCCTCAACTTCTCAAACATCCTCGCCCGAAGACCCCTCCCGGACTCCACCCTCTGCATCGCAGGCTCTTCCTCGCAACCCTCCTCGCAGAAATCCAAAAACAGAACTCCCGAACGTGCAGGTACCTGGGTCGGAGTGGAAGGGAGGCTACAGAATCCGGGTCGGAATATCGACCCGCGTGGTGATCCGAACCCGGGGGAACTTGGTGACCCGAATCCAGACGAACAAGAACCCACCTGGACATTCCAAGAGGAGGGCAACGACTTCACCTTGCCCAGCTGCAGGTTCCTCAGCGAGGCCACCATTTCGTTGATAGAGCTCGAACCCAGAGACCGACTCATGGAGCGGGTCATCGGAGACACCGGCGGCGATACCTCAGGGGACTCTGGCGGAGTTGACAAGAAAGGCAGCGATTTGCTACAAGCGGCGGCCTCGATTGCCTGTCTGAGTGGCGAGCCGTCGTACGACTCGGTCGGGTTGAGCGAGTTGGCTCCTCGGGGGCTCTGCTGAGGCAAAACCCTAAGCTGCTCTGGAGTGTGAGCAAAGAAACAAACCCTGCGCTTGCAGCTTGTGCCATCTTTACATGGCTGAGTCCGGTAGCGCGCCGGGTGCAGCCAGCACTCGAAAACACCATGCGCGAACTCGCACGTGTCGCCTTTCTTGCAATGACCCTTGCGGAAATCAGGGCATGCCGTTCCGGAATAGTGATACTTTCTCGGGTCACGGCGTCGGGCCTTTTCTCCCGGGTGGGCGTACGGGCACTCGGTCCAGTCATGTGACCTCCCACGTGCGCACCTCCGGACCTTAAACTCGAACATTCTGAAGTGGTCGCAGGAATAAGCGTCGACCGGAGAATCCGATTCGCGGCCCGAAATGTCAGAGTCGGAATCCAGGTCGTTCTCGTTGGAAGGCAAGTAGCGCTGAAACGTCGTCAGCGCCTCGTGCAGATAGTAAGGGCTGTTGTAATCGGCGCTGCTAGCATTCCCATCAGAGTTAACGGAGACACCGCTTAGGGGGAAGGGAGAGTACATCTCTGCAGTTGGATCGTCGAGCTGAAGCCAGGGAGGGACATGGACCGTTGGATTGGGACGGTGCGGTTCTCCGATCATCATTTTTTTTCGTTTATTGGGGCGGTTTCTTGGTTTGGATGGGTGCTGTTTTGGGGAACATCAGTGTTGGTTTTGGTTTGTTTATAAACTGCTGGAGGAGTGGGTTTTAACCGTGGTTGGGTTACCGTTAACCGTGGTTGGTTAAATTTCTGGGAGCTGCTCCATTTACCACGGCGGTTAAAAGAAAGAAAGTACGGGGCATTCCTCCGCTCACTGCGCTGTTTGAGACAGCTGCCGAATTGTTTTCCACGTGTTTATCGCAATGCGCGGGGTTTATCGAGATTGTCGTTTATGCCAGGTGGAGGTTCCTTATTCGTTGGTGAGCTGAATACGATGAACATCCTGTTTGTTGATCATGGTTCTGTAACTTTTATTACTGCTAGGCCCTTGGTTATCCGTAGGCGGTGGAGCGTGTAATACGTAATAAAAGGGATTAAAAAAAAAAACTATGTGGGTAAAATAAATTAATCTCCCAAAAACAAAATATTTATATAACCAAAAATATATTCCCAACAAAAGAAACTTCTAAATTATTCTAAAGCATATATATTTTATTAATAAAAAAAGAATATATTTTGTTAAAAATTAATTTTTTTCTCATACATTTATACAACCTCCCTAATGCTCAGAAATGCATTTAACTCTTAACTTAAATAAAAAGTTTGAATTTTCAATAAAGAAAGACGCCAATATATGTCTAATTTGCGATTCATTAGTCAATCTTATTTAAACAACATTTTACTAACCTTCTCTTTATTTTTTTCGATTTACTTCTAAAATTAAACCATCAAAGCGGAAAAAATATGCACGACTGATTTCTTTCAAAACAAACTTAATGGAAGCACAATGCCCCTTCGAAGTTAGGGTTATTAGTATCCAAATTATAATAAACTCACTTCATAAATTTGTATATGCTAAATACTATGTGTGAAATTATCATCCTTTTTTCAAGTCCTTGATGATCTTCATAATTAAAAATATAAATTATTTTCTTCCTAAAATTATGCGTCAATCATCAATATTAAGTACTATGTAAAGTCAACTTTAGTGAAGTTAACATCAATGTGTGGAAAAATAGGAAGGACTTTAGGAGTGATGCATCATGCAACCATACGTTATTCCAATTATACTAAGCTTGGACACCCAACACCCAATAGAGATCCAATACTTGTGGCGACCGACTCCAAAATTTTGATTTAAGTGTATTTCCAGAAAAAATTGATTGAGGTAGCTAGGAATTGTTCCCAAATTTATCTAGATTGAAGACATGCAGCAACAGTTTTAAGGATATTCGATTTATCTGGATTTCAAGGTTTACAAACAAGGTAGTTGATACCTTAGTTGATCAAGCTCGAAGAAGAAAGTTGAGAGGTCTGGGTGGATCACCCTCTATCTTTCCTAGTATTTGTACTAAATAATGATGGATTACCTTATTCTCCAGTTTAATTTCTTTTTTTTTAGATTGAAGGCATGAACGTCCATGCCACACGTCATTACCCTTTTTTTTTTACTATTGTGTTTTCGTTTCGAATTGTATGTTTCCTTTTCGGGGCTTCTTGGTCCTCTTATTGTGTGTGAAATTACCATCCTTTTTTTAAGTCCTTGATGATCTTCATAATTAAAAATATAAATTATTTTCTTCCTAAAAATAGACATCAATCGTTAACGTTAAGTACTGTATAAAGTCAACTTTAGTGAAGTTAACGTCAATGTGTGGAAAAATAAGAAGGACTTTAGGATTGATGCATCATGCGACTATACGTTATTCCAATTATACTAAGCTTGGACACCCAACACCCAATAGAGATCCAATACTTTTGGCGACTGACTCCAAAATTTTGATTCAAGTGTATTTCCAGAAAAAAATTGATTTTTACAAACAAGATAGTTGATACCTTAGCTGATTAAGCTCGAAGAAGAAAGTAGGGAGGTCTGGGTGGATCACCCTCTATCTTTCCTAGTATTTGTACTAAATAATGATGGATTATCATATCCTCCAGTTTAATTTCTTTTGTTTTCGGATTGAAGGCATGAACGTCCATGCCACACGTCATTACCCTTTTTTTCTTACTATTGTGTTTTCGCTTCGAAATGTATGTTTTCTTTTCTGGGCTTCTTGGTCCTCTTACTTTGTGTGAAATTACCATCATTTTTTTTAAGTCCTTGATGATCTTCATAATTAAAAATATAAATTATTTTCTTCCTAAAAATAGACGTCAATCGTTAACGTTAAGTACTGTATAATGTCAGCTTTCGTGAAGTTAACATCAATGTGTGGAAAATAGGAAGGACTTTAGGAGGGATGCATCATGCAACTATAGGGTATTCTAATTATACTAAGCTTGGACACACATTAGAGATCCAATTATTTGTTTCTCGCAGACAATATCTATCCTTTTGGTTAGCAATGGAGAAACGAAATCTTCCCAAATATGTATTATTATCTAATTTGTTGTATTATTGTAAATTATAAAAGAATTCCAATGGAAATTCTTTCCTTTTGAGTTGTAATGGTGAATTGAAAATATATATTTTACGCAATTAATTTTACATTTATATTTAAATGGTTTATTTTTTGTTAAGTCTACATCGACGCAATAGAATGGAAAAAGGGTAAAAAGGTTGGGAAATATTTGTAGTTTGTTGCCGTCAATTCCAATGAAGTTTAGTTTGGTCGCTTTACTGTATTGCCCTTATTTGACCAATTGCTTCCCTTTGTCCTTTGACTAGAAGATTTTCTGTATCTTAGCCCGCCCGAGAGGTCAATTTTTTGTTTGTTGGGGTCATACTTGAGAGGTCAAGTTAATCAAAATTTTGCTCAATATAGTGTCGACGTGTACTTACAAATATCAACGAATATATTATTAATTAAATTTACGAATTTATAAATATTTTGCTCGAAATATCGATATTATTTACGGTCAACAAAAATGAGGGAAATTCAGCCGAAACGTTGGAAATTTTTAATGAAATTTTGGGGAAAACTTAATGTAACGACTCATCCCGGAAACCGGAATTAGATTAGTACTTAATGATGGATTAGTAAGATTAATCGATGCTTAGTTGAGTAATTGCGGACGGATAGTGCAAAATGACGGTTTTACCCTTGGAAATGGACAAAATGTTGACTTTTAGTTCGGATGGTCAAATGGACTTTGGCCGATGACTGTGACGTAGTGCGGAACGTCACGAGTTAATAGACAGGCGGCACGTCCGATTCCGATGTTCGAGGAAAAAGTTATGAGGTTTGTAAGTTGAATTATGGTAACTTAGCCTCAAGGGCATTTTGATCTTTTTATCTGCCTTGGGATTTGTGCCAGCATGATTGTTACACTTGGTGCATTGGGATTCGTGCCCAATAGATGTGGGACACTTGTCCCTTGCTGGAAGGCTGTGGAAGGTCCTTCAGCCGCCTTAAAGGGAAAATCGGGCAAATGTTTAGGAAGAAAAACAAAGAGAAAAAACAGAGGGTTTGTGAGTGTGTGATCGTGAACCCATTTCCTTCTAACCCTGAACCATGACATGTGAATGGAAGTGAGAGAGGAGGATGAGACGACGTTGACGGTGGTGTCCACGACGGTGTGTGGAGGTAAAAAAACCGTGATTTCCCTGTTCTGACTTAGATATGGTCGAGTGTGCTTTAGACGTTAATCATCGAATTGGGTGATACGGTGCTGATCTAGAGGTTACAAGGAGTTGATCGAGTCTGGTTTGAGGCCTAAGACGGACGGTAAGGTGGTTTCCCTCGAAAATGCCCTGTTTTCCTTCAAATATGGCAAACTCAGTTTTATGTGGTATTGATCGAATAGGTTGCTTAGGTACGCTTCTAAAGGTTGATGTGAAGATATTGAGCTTGGAGTGGAGAACCACAGTGGCCGGGAATATAGAAATTGGACGGTGGAAGTTGGTTCGATCGTACTTCGATTTGGAAGGTAAATTATAGTGCTTAAGTTAGTGTTTTGATCACGTAGATTCATAGGAGAGGATTGGACGAACCTAATAATGGAAAAAAGAGTGAAAACAGATTGAATTTGGATAGAAAACTGCCCTCGTTGGTTCAGCTGGACCGGGTTGAGCCGAACCAGTCTGGACCCGATTCGGCGAGAGGTTGAAGATGACTGTGCTGAGGCACGTGAGGCCCACGCGCAGCCCCTTTGAGAGGTGCGTGAGGCCCAAGCGCAGCCCCTTTGGGAGGCGCGTGGGGACGCGTGGCACAATGTTTGGAAAATTTGTCAACACGACTTTTTATCGTATCGATGTAACGAACATTTTGGGACTGGTTTCGAGTCAATCGGACATCGTTTCAAAATCTTTCGGGATGTCCAAAGGTTTAAAGGCTAGTTTAAAAATAGTTAAAAATTCGAAAAAATTACGGGGATTTAGTAGAAGCATAATGAAGTAGTTAGTGACCTTAGAATGTGATATGGGCAGGTTCGGGACGTCCGGTGATAGTGGAATAATCAGGAGCAGCGTATTGCACGCGTATCGAGGCGGCATCGGGAATGGTTTGTTAGTGGACTTTGCTTTGTAAATTATGATGCATGCATAAATGTTTTCTATGTTTTCTACATGTGATTTATATAATTATGATTATGATATCTGTGGTTTACGGTTTGGCATGTATTTCAAGATATTTACCACGTTTTACGATATATAGATTGATGTTGTGATTTGATAATAGTTTCGATGCTTTGATTTTGGGATTTGAATTATGATTTGATTTCAAGGATTTGAAATGGATTCTGGAAAAGTAATGCTGGGCATGAGGCCCAGTTTCTAATGATTTCGGATTTCGGTTTCCATGAGATTGGTGGATTTGAAATCGGGATTTCAAATGATGATTTCAGATTTGGTTTTGGAATTTCGATTTCCTATGATTTTCACTTGGTTTTGGGTTTAAAAACCCGTTACTATTGATTTTGGGTTTAAAGATCTCTTGCTATTGGTTTTGGGTTTAATGTGTCAGGACCCGTCCCAATCCCCCTGGGATTAATGAGGGACGCTTCTGATCCCGTCTGAAATGGACTGTTAGACAAGGGAACTTTAAAATCGTTAACCCGACTGGCTTCGAGAGTACGCCAGGATCCGGTGGAGGAGTGTGATGTCTCGGTCTCTAATACAGTCCGCATCCGTAATCAACCTGAAAGGCATTGAAAAACAGAAAAGGATGTGAGTGGACGAAAAGTAATAGTTTGATAAAACACATTTCATAAAAGACCTTTATGCCCTTCACTAGAAAATATGCATGCATAGTAAAACCATTTATCAAACCACATATGTTTAAACAACCATATTTAGGGTCTCAGCCCTAAGTTCCGTAAAATCAAGTCACACGGGCCCCTGCCCAAAACCATTCATAGAAATCCATAACATAGTAAACATATGTGGGAACTCAACCCAAATCCATTTATCCATCTATTCGATGTAACGAACATTTTGGAACTGGTTTCGTGTCAATCGGACATCGTTTCGATATAGTTCGAGACATCCGAAGGTTTAGATTCGGTTTTAAAAATAGTTAGAAATTCCGGAAAATTACGGGGTTTTAGTGAGGGGTTATTTAAGTAGTTAATAACCCTCTAAATGAATTTGGACAGGTTTGGGAATCCCTGAGGCGACGATTGACCCGAGAGGTGATTATGGCACGCGTATCGAGGCGCGGATTCGGACGATCTGTGAGTGGACCCTTCTCTCAAACTTGATGCATGCATAATTGTTTTATAAGTATTTTAATATATGTTTTGTGTTTCCATGAGTGCAATTTGTTTTTGGTAGCTTAGGATCGACATATTTGCACGTTTTTTGAGGTTTTCGGCTTTATGTCGTACCTTTGTGTACCATGTTTTCGACAAGGGTTTAATGAATGGATTTTGGAGTTGGAAATATAAAATCGGGCACGAGACCCATTTGATTTACGAACTCTCGGACTTGAAGTCCATTTGATTTGACGAGGAATCGGACCTACGGTCCATTTGGGCTATACGATCGGACCGAGGGTCCAGTTGGTTTACGATTCGGGTTTGAGGCCCAGTTAGTGGTACTATCGGGCTTGATGCCCCGTTGATTTATGATATCGGGCCTGAGACCCATTTAGTTGAGATATCAAGCTTAAGGCCCCGTTGGTTGTGAAATCGGACGCGAAGTCCTGTTGGTTTATGGTTTCGGGGCTTAGGGCCCAGTTGACTGTAGTAACGGGCTTAAGGCCCTGGTTATTGTGATATCGGGCTTGAGTCCCAGTTCAGTTTGTGAAAAGAGAATTCGGGCATGAGACCCAGTTGAACTGTGGATTTAGGCCGAGGCCTGTGAAAGTGATTTGAATCGGATTCGAGGAATCCCGTTGAGATGAATCGGGTTTGAGACCCAGTTGAAAAGTGTTTTGAGAAAGAAAGAAAGAGATTTGAAAATGAATATGAACCCTCCATATTGATTATATGGTCTCCTCCAGCGTCGACCTGGAGAGTCACGATCCACAGACCAGAGTGGGTATCCCCATAGGGATCCCGTTCCAGGAGTGGTGGTTACTTATATTGTTGTGGTCCTAGACCAGATTCCAGAGAGATGTGTGGACTAGATCCAGAGAGAGAGCTCGGACTAGACCTAGAGATTGAGCCTCCCAGATGTAGATTCCTAGGAGAAGACTCGGAGTGAGACCCCGAGTAGTGTGCACACTAGATAGATATGATGACATCGTGACTATATCAGGGATGTGTTCCCTAGGGGCTGTGTGCCCCGAGTTGGCATCTTCTCTGGAAATGCCTAGGATGGGTTATACGTATACGTACATATGTGGTACAAAAAGTGATTTGAGGGCGGAGGCCCTGTGTTTTATGATTTAGAAAGTGATTTGGGGCAGCGACCCCGTATACGATGTTTTGGAAACGGTTTTTGGGGCGGAGACCCCGTACGGTATGTTTTGGTATTTCACCGAGAACGGATTTGGGCTGAGTTCCCACATGTTATGGTTGATGGTTTTTGAATTGTGATTCGGGTCGAGGACCCAATTGGATTTATGGGTCATGACGGTTTATGGGGCCAGGCATGAACCCTTGAAAGGTTTTGTACATGTTTTACAAAGGATTTTATGAATATTTGATAAATGGTTTTGAATGCATGCATATGCTTTTATGAATGGCATAATTTTCTTTATGAGAAAATGTTTTTATTAAAATATTATTTTGTCCACTCACAACTTCTGTTGTTTTAATGCCCTTCAGGTTGATCGCGGATGCGGGCTGTAGCAGAGACCAGACATCACTCCCCTCCTCCTACGATCCCGACGCACTTTGATAGCCCCGGCGAGGGCTAGAGATGGAATTTTCCCTAGTCTGACACTTCGTGTCAGACGGGATCAGGCGGGTCCCACGTTAATCCCGGCGGATTTGGGACCGGTCCTGACAATTGAATTGCACCAACTTCAACTAGCTTAACTTTGGAGTTCCAACCGAACCCAAAGATACTGATCTCCCAAAAGGCCTCGTACTAGATAGGTGTGTTCCTACACATATAAGGCACGTCATCATTCCCCTCCTAGACCATTCCCCTCGAAGGAATGTGGGAACGTTCACCGTTCCCTCCAGGACACGGGTCTTACAATCCACCCCCTTAGGGCCCAGCGTCCTCGCTGGCACACTTCCCGGTCGGGGTTTGGCTATGATACCATTCTATCAGGACCCGACCCTCCTCGATCAATACCCGACTCATCTAGAAGGATATTGTCCGTTTTGGGCCTCCTCGCCCTCACGGTTTTATTTTCGGGAGCCCACGGTGCAACTTCCCAAGGGGTCGCCCATCATGGAATTGCACCAACCTCAACTCGCTTAACTTTGGAGTTCCAACCGAACCCGAAACCACTGTGCTCCTAAAAGGCCTCGTACTAGATAGGTGTGTGCCTACACATATAAGGCACATCACCATTCCCCTTCTAGACCATTCCCTTCACTAGAATGTGGGATCATTCACCGTTCCCTCCAGGACACGGGTCTTACAGCTCGGACCTCAGCAGTCCGTCACAAGGCTAAAATCAATCCACTATAATCTCTGTTCTCATATCCAACTCAAGTTATTAGCTATTCATCTCTTCTCAATCGATACCCACGTATCGTCCTCATCTCATACTTTTCATATATCCAGCCTCTGTCTTGTATTCTCATACCTCATTATCCTTGCAATCCAAACTCACTTCGGTTTACTCGACTCACGGCCGCCACAATCATCTAAATCATCTCGATCGTCACCACACAACTCGATCCCCCTAGGATCCACTATCCTCACGAGCCTCGACCCTCGTTGGTCTCTACTAGCTCTCTCAGCCAATGTAACATGACCCATAATACCAACATGGGTCCACTACCTCGGATACTCACTCGTCACATCATGTGACGCTAAGTACCATCTGCTCTTCAAGTCATTCAAATTTGACTCACAGCCTAGGTGTTCAATTCTTACACCCTCTTTGAACCCTTTAACTGTTATATCGCTCCTCGTCATCCCACATAGGGAAGAATCAACGAGGATCCAAGACGATGACATCAAAATTCATTCTATGTCATCCTGAGGCACCAAGCACCATCTGCTAAAGAGCAGAAAAGGAGAAGTCTACCTCATCGACTTCAGAATACCCATCACCAATGCGGAAACAAGTACTTTTCTCATTACCTCATTCACAACTTCTCCTGATTCCGAAGTTCCAACCATGTTGGAAGTATACCTATCTTTTCCAACTACTGGACTTAATCCCCAACGAGCATCCTACCACTGGACTTAGTGGTCCCCAACTCACTCGGACATTAACCACATGTCCATACCAAGCTAACTTAGTACCCAAATTGCCTGTCCGTTTTATATCATCTATGCACATCAAAAAGGATGTCATCCATCACTACCTGATTCTTACGTTTCAACCTTTATAGGTACAACCCCTGAGCACACCCTGGTGTCTCAAGTCTCGCATCACTAGGGAACTGGTCCCCAAACCAAGTGTACCTCGTGCCTCGCACTGATCCATTCAGGATCCTCTCTGTCCCGCCCAGTTTCCATCGAATTCACATGTTTACCACTCTAGGACACGTCTACCATCCCGGTCACAATCCAAGCCCACATTAGCATTACATCACTTAGACACACACAGTGTCATTCGGAACCATCTGATCGCTATTGGATTCCATCCAATACGTCTCTGGCAGCTCATACTCATCTCAGTCACCTTCACTGAGGAAATGCGGCACACTCGCCAACACACAAAGCTCAACATCTCCATCTGCGATCGCACTCAGTTGTAACCGAGTTGAATCCAAAATCACTACCCATACTGTGCGTCACTCACACACCTCCTTATCATCGTCACGACTGGCGAATCCTCATCGTCTCAGTCGTCACTGAAACACTAGCCTATCCAACTCGATAAGACTCGTCCTGTCGGGACCTGTCCCAAATCCCCCAAGACTAACGTGGGACGCGCCTGATCCCGTTTGACATAGTGTCAGACCAGGGAAAATTCCATCTCTAGCCCTCACTGGGGCTTCTAGAGTACGCGAGGATCATAGGAGGATGAGTGTGATGTCTCGTCTCTGCTACAACCCACATCCGCGGTCAACCTGAAGAGCATTAAAACATCAAAAGTCGTGAGTGGACAAAATAATATTTTAATAAAAATATTTTCACATAAAGACATTTATGCCTTTCACTAAAAGCATATGCATGCATTCAAAAACCTTTTATCAAAACGTTTATAAAACCATTGAAAACATTCTAGAAACCTTTCAATGGTTCATGCATGGTCCCCATAAAACGGTATGACCCATAAAAACCTTTCAAGGGTTCATGCCGGTCCCCATAAACCATCATGAACCAAAAATCCATTTATGGGTCCCCGGCTCGAAATCACAAAAACCGGTAAATCCATACATGTGGGACTCAACCCAAATCAACATACGTGGGTCTCAGCCCAAAACCATTCTCAGTGAAATACCAAAACATACAATACGGGGTCTCCGCCCCAAACCATTTTCTAAAACATGGAACACAAGGTCTCCGCCCCCAATCAATTTCATAAAACCTCATACATATAAACATACGTATAACCCATTCGCGGCACTTCCGAGAAGTTGCCAACTCGGGGTACACAGCCCCTAGGGAACACATCCCCGATATATGTCACGATTTATCTTTATACTGGTGTGCACATTACTCGGGGTCTCACTCCAAATCTTCCCCCAGGAATTCTCCATCTGGGAGGCTCTATCTCTGGATCTAATCCGAACTCTATCTCTGGATCTAGTCCGAACAGCTCTCCGGAATCTGGTCCGGGACCACATCATAACTTCCACTCTTGGAACGGGATCCATATGGGGATACCCATTCTGGTCTGTGGATTGTGACTCTCCAGTTCGACATCTGGAGGAGACCATATAAATCATATGGAGGGTATAATACATTTTCAAATCATTTCCTTTCTCAAAGAATTTCTCAACTGGGCCTCATACCCGATTCATCTCAATAAAATTCCTCGAAGCTGATTCAAACCCACTTTCACAGGCCTCGGCCTAAATCCACAGTTCAACAAGGTCTCATGCCTGAATTCTCATTTCACAAACCGAACTGGGACTCAAGCCCGATTTGACAATCAACTGGGTCTCTAGTCCAATATCACGACTATATGGCCCTAAGCCAGAAACCATAAAGCAATGGGGCCTCAAGCCTGATTTCACAGCCAATGAGGACTCAAGCCCGATACTATAGTCAAATGGGCCTCAAGCACGAGATTACAAACAAATGGGCCTCAAGCTCGAACTCATAAAACAACGGGGCCCTCGGCCCGATTGTATACACAAATGGACCCTCGGTCCGATTTCTCGTCAATTCAAATGGACTCCAAGTCTGAGAGTTCGTAAATGAAATGGGTCTCATGCCCGATTTCATATTTCCAAATCCAAAACCAATTCATTAAATCCTCATTGAAAACACAGTACGCAAAGGTACGACATAAAGCCGAAAACCTCGAAAAATGTGCAAATATGTCGATCCTAAGCTACCACAAACAAATGCACTCATGAAATCACAAAACATATATTAAAACACTTATAAAACATTTATGCACGCATCGAATTCAAAAAATAAGTCCACTCACAGACCGTCCGAAGCCGCGCCCCGATACACGTGCCATACGCCTGTCCCGGGCCCATCGTCGCCTCCGAGATTCCCAAACCTGTCCAAATCATAATAGAAGGTTATTAACTACTTAAATAACCCCTCACTAAAGTCCCGTAAGTTTTCAAAATTTCTAACTATTTTTAAAGTCAAACCTAAACCTTCGGACAGCCCGAACTATATCGAAACGATGTCTGATTGACACGAAACTAGTCCCAAAATGTTCGTTACATCGAATAGATGAAATTACATGTTGGACACTTCCCCAAAGGAGGGCTCACGCGCCCTCACGCGCCCCAAGAAGGTCCTGCGCGTGGGCCTCACGTGCCAGGACTGTTCAGCTTCCCTGTCCTCCAGCGGCCGGTCCGAACCAGTCGGTCCTGGGCAGCCGGTGTGGCCGGTTCAGCCCATTTCCTCCTTCATTTTTCGTCCAATCTTTACCTTTTTGATTCCATTCTTCCTTTTTTCTTATTCCCTTTCAATTCATATAATTAAAACTAATAAAAACGCCATAAAACCTAATGGTTCAAAACTCCCTCACGGTTCATCTTTTTCCATTTTCTTCCCACGGCTCCTCAGCCATCAAACCACCATCAAAATCGTCTTAAAACCGTCCTAGAAACCTAATAATCACCCTCTAATCATACTAAGCTATCCAACGTCAAAACCACCATCACTGCCATACACGGCGGTCCAGACAGCCCTCCAGCCACCATCTGCCTCCTATGTCTCTCCCTCTCAGGTCCTCTGCGCTCATAGTCGATCAACAAGGTAAAGGGGATAGGTTGTGAGATCGGGTTTGGTTGAAACAAAGAAGATGATCAAATGAAAATGAAGGGAAAGGATATGCATGAATGTAAAATGGTGTCTAGTGGATGTGTGACACTTGTCACTCATCCATTGCGCATTGGGAAAAATATCTGGGCCCACATAATTCCAAAAGGCATCCGTTTCGTAATTCGTGCAATAGTTGCTCGGAACTTCTGTGAACCGTAACTTTTTCGTCGAACATCCGAATTCGACGTGCCACCTGTCTACGGATTCGTATTGTCCCGATATATGGACGGTCCTCGGCCCTCGGCAATCGGACCTCCCGGATCAAAAGTCAACTATTTGCTCCTATTCAACCAAATAACCAAAATGCCCCTGAACTTCCAAAAATCATAACTTCTTCCCCGAACGTCGGAATCGAACATGCCACATGTCTATGAACTCGTGTAATGACCCGGAAATTAGAAAAAGAAAAAATTGGAAACTTTAGGGGAAAATGACGATTTTGCCCCTGGAATTGGGTAAAAAGTTGACTTTTAATTTGAGGGGTCAAACGGACTTTGATCGATGACCGTGACGTAGTTCGGGACGTCACGAGTTCATAGACAGGTGGCACGTCCAATTCCGACATTCGAGGAGAAAGTTATGACGTGCGGAAGTTGGTAAAAGGGGCCGAAAGTTGACTTTTTGATCGGGGCATTGTTTGGACTTTCCGAGAATACCGTTGGGTAGGTCTCGTGACGCTGAATCCGTAGACAGGCGGCATGCATCAATCGGAGTCTGAACGAGAAAGTTTTGGGTCTAGAGCGAAGAGGGGCATTTCGGTAATTTGTTACGATAAGGATAAAACGGTAATTGTCTTTAACGGGTAAACTTAAGCGATAAATTATGTTTTAATTTGGCTGAATCAGCCTATTTGAATTAAGATTAATCCTTAAGTGACATGTGTCACTTGCTTATGCTTATTAGTGGCATTTTGAATGCCTTAAACGGACAAAAATCACCTCCACAATCCTTGCTTAAATTCTAACAATTCTAACACTGATTGATTAAGGGATGACCGTGGAAATACTGGGAGATTAGAGGAAACAATTGAGTGAAAAACAGAAGGAAATTAGGAGAGAAAAACGGGGAGAATACTGTGAATCCGAGAGGTAAAACCCGAAAATACCAACCATAAACACAAACCTTGAATTCGATCTTTCAGACGTTAAAGAGTGAAATTGACAATGGAGTGAGCTTTCTGGGACTGAGACGAGTCGAGCCATATCAAAACGGAAGCCAATTGACGTGAAAATCAATAAGAACAGACCCTGCGACTCCTATGGAATTTGGAGCTTGAGTTCGATAACCTGGAGGTAGTAATCCTTGAAATTGATTTCAATTTCGTGTTTAGAATAACTGTTATATGCTTCGGGTGTAAACAATTGAAGAACACAGGTTGAGTTTGAGTGGAACCCGAGTTGGGACCCGTCGGGTTTCGATGTTGAGTCGTGGGTTTTAGGACATGTTTTCATTAAATTGAGGTCACAGATCGGTTAGAAATTTGGAATAGATGAGAATAAATGAAAGAACTGAAGCAATTGGGTTTAAATTGATAGAAAGAAAACCGGGTTGCACCGCGGGTTGCAGACCCGAATACCAGTAAAACGGGTAGCAGGGACGACTGTAGCAACACTGTAGCACGGCGCGTGGACTCACGCGCAGCCGCTTGCGGCGGCGCGTGAGGGCACGTGGCACGTTTTCTGAGGAAACTTTCAACATGTGTTTTACTCCTTGTAATGTAACGGACATTTTAAAATTGGTTTCAAGTCAATCGGACACCGTCTCGACAATGTTTCGAGGGTCCGAAGGTTTAACTTAATATTAAATTCCTGGAAAATTATGGGAAAATTAGATGATGTAAATTGACTTGTTAGTAACCTTGAATAATGATTGTGAACAGGATTCGAGATTCCGAGCAAGTGTCGGAAATTTCGGAAACGCGTGCAGCGCGGGAAACGAGCAGTTGGACGGTGTGTGAGTGGACGTTTGTTTTATAAATTGATATGCATGCATAGTTAAATGTTTTATATAATTTATGGCATGATTTGAATTGGAATGATTTGATGTGATCATTTTGAGATTTAATGATTATTTTAATCGGTGCTTCAGGCACGTTTTTCGAGAAAATGTGAAATGACTGTTTTGGGCGAAGGCCCAGGATTTGTGATTGGTTTTGGCTTGGATTATGAGTTGAGAAATTGATTTAATGGATTTGTGATGTTTTCGGATATGATTTTACGGATTTACGTGTATTGAATTATTTTATAATTTTACGGATTGACGAGAAATGAGATTTGGGCATGTGAACCCGTGATGATGGTTTTTGACATGGTTTTGATACTTGATTTGAAATAATGCTTTTTGATTGTGTATTGATGTTTGATGACTCCAGATGTGTAATTCCTGGAGGGACTCCAGATGCATAATTCCTGGAGAAACCGGATGTGTAATTCCCGGTGAGGCTGGATGTGTAATTCCCAGCATTGGATGCCGACTCTGGATGTGTAATTCCCAGAGGATCCTCGGATGTGTAATTCCCGAGTTATATGCTTTATTATATGGTGATCTGATTTTATAAAATGATTTAGATAATTCATGTGTTTTATCCTATGCATGCATGATTTGTTAAACTGGAGGGTAACGGATGTGTTTCAAATGTGTTTCACATGACATTATTTTTGTCCACTCACACCTTTGCTTTTGATGACCCTCCAGGCCGTGGCACAACGTTCGGGGCTGATCTCGAGGCGGAGGCATGAGCAGAAATCAGTATAGTTATCCCTGGTTTGACCGGTGCTGAAGGGTACTTTCGGGACTTCAGTTAGCTTGTCAGACGGGAGCAGGACCAGGCACGATTATCGAGGTCCAGTTGGGACGGGTCCTGTCAACTCGTGACGTCCTGAACTACGTCACAGTCATCGGCCAAAATCCATTTGACCACCTGAACAAAAAGTCAACGACTCGCCCATTTTAGGGTCAAAATCACCATTTTGCCCTGCTCGTCCGTTAATCCTCGTCTAATCCCCGATTAGTCTCTCTAATCCATCATTAATCCTTAATTAATCCCGATAATTCGGGATGGGTCGTTACACGTCCACGTCTAACGATAGCAGCGTCTACAACGATCACGTGCAGACTAAACCCAGACGCACTACGCTATCGAGACTTCATACCCATATGGTCAACTCACCGCAGGCACCAACTGCTCAACACACAATATCCACCGATCAGTCCACCTCAGGGTCCGATCCATAAGTACCACACTCTTGCTAACTTGTCCAATCAATCTCAAACTAGGGTTATCCCGAACCTGGCTGCTCACTGCAGTACATCCACCCTGACAGATCCATCGCTCTCGACTCTGAAAATTAGTCATACAGGGTTAACTGGTACACAACCACACAGTAACAACTATCCAAGGATCTCATCCACTCATAACTCTACGGCTTTCAGCCGTTGGGCCCAGAAGAAACATGGAACTACTGAGTGCCTAACACTGTGCAAACACGACATGCCACCATCAAGGCACGTCATACCAAACCATAACTGTACCATGGCATCTTTTGCCAATGAAAATCCCTCCGGGATTCAACACACTGAAACATGGCATCTCACGCCACATATGTTCAAACGTTCCTATTCCCAACAGTCTTAACTAGGGTCGTCCACGACTTCCATTGATACCACTTTGACAAAATCCTCAATCTGACAAGATTGTTCAACAGTCCCGACTCTTAAAGTCGTCATACTAGGACAACTAGTTTACTAGGTCCCATCCACTAGTAACATGGCATCGATCCTACTCGGGATCAAACCTCACCAAAACATGGCATCATATGCCAATCGAACCCTACACTATCGCACCACATGCCAAACATGACCTAATTAGGGTTCGATTCAATTGAATCATCATGCTCTCACCCCAACTATCAGGTTGATGACGGGCTGTTGCCACTGTAGAGGCATCACATCCAGCACTTACGTGTAACTCTAAGAGCAATCACACGCTCTGATACCACCTTGACAAACCAGGGATAAACTCGTCACCCGCTCGGGGTTAGCCAGAGTACGCTAGGATCAGTGGTGGCATGTGATGTCTCGATCTCTGCTACAGCCCGCATCAGCTATCAACCTAAAGGGTATTAAAACTATAAAAGCTGTGAGTGGACAAAACAACTATTTATAAAAATCATTTATTGAAAAGAAATTTATACCCTTTACGTAAAAGCATGCATACATCATAAAACAGTTATTTCAAATACTTTCTCGTAAGCAAGACGTATTGCTTCCCAAATCAAAACACAGTGAAAAATGCTTCTCAATCGAAGCCATTAATGACAGGACCCGTCCCAACTGGACGTCAAAAACCGTACCCGGTCCTGCTCCCTTTTGACAAATCTACTGAAAGTCCGAAACTACACTTCAGCACCTGCCAGACAAGGGATATTTGCGCCTGTGCCCGCTCATACCTCCTCATCTGGAATAGCCTCGATCAACGCGCCACGACCTGAAGGGTTAATAAAACAGAAAAGGTATGAGTGGACAAAAATGATCTCTTATAAAAACATTTGCCAAAATACATTCTTACCCTCCAGTTTTCACAAACTTGCATGCATATCGTAAAACATGAGTAATAGTATGAACAGTGGACCGATAAAATCAAAACATATTTTCTCATGGTCCACAAAACTCATGTTCATCAAATCAGTTCATGTTGTAAAACATCAAATCCCGGCTCTCAGGCCAAAACATGTGAAAGCATAATCACCTAGCCACAAAGACCAAAAACTCGTACTCAATACCAGTACGTCATCACAAATAACATCAATCAGCACTAATCACAAGTGCACAATAAATATATCAATCCAATCAATCCGCACTACTCACAAGTGCATAAAATATCACAAATCACATCTGCACTACTCACAAGTGCATAATCAATCAAACTGCACTACTCACAAGTGCTGCACTACGCGTAGGCCAATATCCAGTCACTCTCTCGGGAACAGACACCTCTGGGCTCAACCCCCTCGGGCTCAGTCACCTCTGGGCGAACACTTCCCCAGGTTCAGACACCTCCGAGTGGTACATCCAGGCTCAGTCTCATCCGAGAAGCTGACTACCATAGGATCAACTCATGATCCTACAATCACATCCCCCAAGCTCCGGTCGTCTAGGTAATCCCCCCAAGCTCCGACCGTCTGGGAATATCATAATCACAATGAAAACCATCTCGGGAATCACATCCCAAAACATTTCAATCAAATCTTGTCTTCATACAAAGTCAAGATCATTCCCAACTGGGTCTCAAGCCCAAAATACCATTTACGCGTACTTCTTTAAAATCACCTTTTAAAACAATAAAATAATTCAGAAATCATCATTGACTTACCAACTAAGTCAAAACATCATTTTAGAAATCATTTAGACTCCGGGCCTAACCCAAAACATCATTTGCACATTCCTCGTAAAACGTGCCCGAAAGATTGATTAAAATAATCATAAAATCCCAATAAATCATTAATTTCACAAATTCACAAGTGACTCCAAATCCGAGTCAAAATCACTATTCACTTGGGTTCTCATGCCCAAAATAACATTATCACGCAAATCTATGCGTTGCACCCTCCGTTGCCATTTTCACGTAAATCCACGAAATTGACCATTTACTCATTCCCGAGTCATCACATCATTTTCCAATCCATGACTCAACAATCCGAGTCCAACCATTATTTTCAATCAATTTTAATCCCGGACTCACAAACCAAGTCCAAACATCATTTTTACCAAATTTCGTAATTTCTCGAAAATCGCCAAAAATAATAATATAATAATCATAAAACCGAGAAATTACCGGATTGAAACATAAATCATGCCCAAGCATATAAAATCATATAATAAGGCATTAAAATCATATATGCATGCATCACGGTTAGAAAACAAAGTCCACTCACACACACCGTTCAAAACGGTCTGTTTCCGAGCTGCATGTTTTTCCGTAAAATCTGGAAATCAGTACTCCTGTCCAAAATCATTATAGAGGGTTACTAACATCTCAAAATATTTCATATAATTTTCCCCAATTTTTTCGGAATTTAAATACGTATTTTAAACGTAAAACAAAACTTCGGATACGCGGAACATTATCGAAACAATATCCGATTTCATCGAAATCAACGTCAAAATGTTCGTTACACTAAGAGGATCAAAAGTCATGTTGACCTCACCTTGAGACTAGGCCGGACGCGCCCTCACGCGCCGCCGTGAGTGGCTGCGCGTGAAACCCACGCGCCAGCTACAGTGCTGTCTCCCTCACCCGTTTGTCTGGTAAACGGGTCGTTTAACCCGCGATCAGACCCGGTTCCAATCCTATCAATTCGACACTGAATTCATCAATTGATCAATCAATTAGCTTCCACTTAAGTCGAATTAGAGTTCTGTAACAATAATTCCAAGAAACATTACCTCAATCCTCACGATCACAGATGATCAATCGAAGGACATCCGGCCACTGTTCATCATCAGAAATCCCTCAATTTCACACGATTTCCTTAAATTGATTCATCAATAAGCTTCAATGAACTCAGGTAAACCTTTTCCCCAACTCAATTGAATCTATTCATGGCTCAAACTCCACGACTCAAACTCGATTCTTCGAAGAACAGCCGTCACTGTGCAACCATGGAGTTCCGTCAATCTCAACCGTTTTCTTCCAATTGATGAACCCAGAAGCATCGTGGGATCCTCAGGAACATAATCCCCAGCTCAATTTTATCAATCGAAGCCTCAAATTCCTCGACTCAACCTCGAAATTTCATAGACCTCCTTCCTTATGTTCTTCCTCAATTCGACCCCAATTCAACTTCGTTCCTTCTACAAAATTGATCGTAGCAATCCCAGAAGACTAAAACTGAACCCAATTTCAATCAACAAGGCTCAATTCATCCAATTCGATTTTCCCTCCCAAAACTCAAAATCTGAAATTCCAGTCTCCTCCTCACAGTCAATCTCTCGTGTTTACCCAGTTGAAACCATCTCTCAAAGCTCTCAAATTCCCCTCGAAACTGGTTGTGAAAGGGAGCTCGGTTCTCCCAATTTCTGCTGCTCAATGTTCACGGGTAAGAAACAAAGAAGAGAAAATAAAGGAGAAAATGGAAGAAATGATGAAGGAGAAATGATGATGTTGTGATGATGGTGTTGGGAGGGAAACATGGATCAGATTTCAGGGGATGGGTAACACTTGTCACTCATCCGGATGTGCACAGTCACAGGGGATGGTTTGGGATGCGTATTAATGCAGAATGGTAAGGTGATCGCTTACGCATCACGGCAGCTAAAAACTCATGAGTTGAATTACCCTACCCATGATTTGGAGTTGGCGGCGGTAGTTTATGCTTTGAAGATTTGGAGACATTACCTTTTCGGTGCAACGTGCAGGATATACACCGACCACCAAAGCCTGAAGTATCTATTTACCCAGAAGGAACTCAACGTGAGGCAACGGAGATGGTTGGAGTTGATTAAGGATTACGACTGTACGATCGAGTACCATCCGGGTAAGGCTAATGTGGTGGCAGATGCGCTCAGCAGGAAATCAGCGGGATCCATTGCACACCTGAGGATGGTGTATCTTCATTTACTGGTGGAACTCCGGAAGGCTGGGGTTATTCTAGATACGGATGAGCATGGAGCTTTATTAGCCAGTTTCCACGTACGGCCAATGTTGGTTGATCGGATCATTGAGGCGCAACTTCAGGACCCGATATTGTGCATCTACAGGATTGAAGTTGAGGCTGGGGAACGGCAGGACTTTACCATCCGAGACGATGGGGCACTGGTGAAATTGGGCCGTTTATGTGTGCCAGCAGAGACAGAGTTACGGGCCGAGATTTTGGAGGAGGCCCACAGTTCAGCGTGTTCTATGCACCCGGGAGGTACAAAGATGTACCGTACCCTCCGGAACTGTTATTGGTGGCCAGGGATGAAGAGAGACATTGCGGAGTTTGTGAGCAGGTGCTTAACCTGTCAGCAGGTTAAGGCGGAGCGGCAGAGACCGTATGGGGCTATGCAACCACTACCGATTCCCGAGTGGAAGTGGGACCACATCACCATGGACTTTGTCTTTAAGTTACCAAGGACCCGGAGTGGATTTGACGGAGTTTGGCTGATTGTAGACCGATTAACGAAGTCAGCACATTTTCTGCCAGTACAAGAGACTTACAAACCGAACCGACTGGCTCAATTGTTTGTGAAGGAGATCATCCGACTTCATGGTACGCCGGAGTCGATCGTGTCCGATCGCGATCCGCGTTTCACTTCCAGGTTCTGGCGGAGTTTGCAGGCTACCTTGGGAACGAAACTGCGTTTCAGTATCGCTTTCCATCCACAGACCGATGGACAGTCTGAGAGGACTATTCAGACCCTGGAGGACATGATGATATCTTGTGTACTGCAATTTCCGGATTCGTGGGATACCCACTTGCCTTTGATGGAATTTGCTTACAACAACAGCTACCAGACGAGTATTGGGATGGCCCCCTACGAGGCACTGTATGGTCGACAGTGCAGGACACCTATCTGCTGGATGGAGATTGGGGAGCGAGCGGCCGTAGGGCCGGAGTTGATGGATATCACCCAGGAAGCAGTCCGCGTTATCAAGGAGAGGTTGAGGGCGGCACAGGATCGCCAAAAGAGTTATGCTGATAGACGGATCCGAGATTTGGAATTCGAGGTTGGAGATTTTGTCTTCCTGAGGTTGTCCCCGTGGAAAGGAATTATTCGCTTTGGCCGACGGGGAAAACTGAGTCCACGTTTCATTGGACCTTATGAGATTGTGGAGAGGATTGGCCGGGTGGCATATAGATTGACTTTACCCCTGGAACTTTCTAAGGTTCACGACGTCTTCCACGTGTCCATGTTGCGGAAGTACGTACGTGACGCCTCTCATGTATTGGAGGAGCAACCTATCGAGCTTCGAGAGGATTTGAGCTTTGAAGAACAACCAGTACAGATATTGGACAGGAAGGACAAGGTACTACGGCAGAAGACGATTCCTCTCGTGAAAGTCCTTTGGAGGAATCAGAACGTGGAAGAAGCCACATGGGAGCCCGAGGCTCAGATGCGGGAACAGTTTCCTTATTTGTTTCCTTAAATTTCGGGACGAAATTCCTTATGGGGGGAAGGTTGTAACACCCCGGAAATTCACAGATTGTAATATTGTAATTTAATGTATGAAGTGACGATTTTACCCCTGTGGATTATGGCCAATTGTTGACTTTTTGGGTTATGGGTCAAATGGACTTCGACCTGTGACCGTGACGTAGTTCGGGACGTCACGAGTTCACAGACAGGTGGCACGCCCAATTCGGACGATCAGGGAAAAAGTTATGACTATCGGAAGTTCAAGGGCATTACCGTAATTTGGACGAGTTGGGGGAAAAAGTTGACTTTTTGATGCACCCGGAATTTTCACACGACCCGAAGACCGTTAGATTCGTCTTGATGCCCTGAGTACAACGACAGGCGGCACGCGTGAAACGGACATCGGATGACCGAGTTACGGGTCACGGAAGTTGGAGGGCATTTTGGTAATTTCTGCCCTGAGGGCATTTTGGTCTTTTTGCACGGTTACTGTAGCAGCAACCGTGAAAAACAGGGGACACGGCCATGCCGTGGTGTTTGTGGGCGTGCAAATAGTTTAAACCTTAGTGGACTGGTTTATGAGTATTGTTTATGTAGTTTAAGGTATTGGGAGTGAAATTTGAGGCTGTGCAGGCCACGGGAAGAATTAAAAACGTTGGTTGAGCTCTGTGTGCGGGAGGCAGTGTCCAGTGCGTGTGTGAGTGTCTCCCACGGGTGTTGGACGCCTTGATCGATTAACCGCGCAAGGGGAGTGAGTGACGGGTTCATTTTGGTGTCTGTTTGAGGCTGAGAGTTGAGAGAGACGGGGAGAAACAGTGAAGAACAATTTCGGGTCTTTGGGGGGAAGTTTTCCGAATTCAATCTCTACGGGTTTTGGCGTCGATCTAAACACTGGGGAAGCTTTCTGGGAGTAGCAGAAACCTAACCGTGCAAGATTCGAAGAGTGTGATCGAGGAATTGCCCAGGAACCCAAGTTCCAGTTCTGAGAAAAACCGATTTGGAGGGAAAATCCGAGTTCAATTTCCACGGCCTTTTGGACGAAACCAATCACTGAGTGAGCTTTCTGGGAACATTTGGAACCTGTCCATATCGAAATCGATGACAACCAGCCACGGAGGAGCTGGGACGGTGACCGCCGTGTGCAGAGGAAATCACAGCGTTTGGACGGCTAATTAATCGGGTCACCCCGCGGGTCGCAGACCCAAATTACAGTAAATCGGGCAAGGTTGGTGACACTGTAGCAGTGACACTGTAGCAGCGCGTGACTTTCACGCGCAGCCACTTTGGGCAGCGCGTAAGGGCGCGTTGAGCACTATCTCGGATCACGGTCAACATGACTTTTAATCCTTTCATTATTTTGGACATTTTCTGTGAAATAACTATGTTGATCTCAGATAGTGAGGAAGGTCAGTCTAGGGCCGGATGTCTCGGGAAGCGTGTTGGCCGGCTTTCCCGAACTGGTTTCTGTTTCGGACTTTTTGAGGGTATTCTAAGGACCTTTAATGACACTTATGTGTAATTGGAAATGACAGGGAACTTACGTTAATTCCGGAGACAAGTTCGTACGCGCGTTATTCGCAGCGGGAACGTACTGTGAGTGGGCCCGTTTTTATTAACTCTTGCATGCATAACCGTTTTCATTTCCGTATATCTATATATGTGCGTGGATCATTAATGGATTTGATTATCTCGATTTACGGCTGTGACACATTTTACGGTGTTGGGCTGAGGCCCGTTTTACGAAAAATGAATATTGTTTTATATTGTATATATATAGTTACATGTACTTGTGGATACGATGACTATCTTGGGTACTGCACTGTATAATCCACCGTATGATACTGTCTCCTCCGGATGTGGTACCCCGGAGCGGTCACGGTGCATTGCCTACGAGGGGTCATGCTACGGAGGTGCCGGACCGTAAAATCCGAACCGATCGTTACATTTTATCAGACGGGCCTCAAGCCCAAATACCGTACCGTAAAACGTGCCATAACCATATTTTCCATATCATCAAAGGCATTATTGTTTTTAGCATGTGAATAAGCATAATAAAACCAGAAAACATTTATGCACGCAAGGGTTTAAGAAAACGGCCCACTCACAGTACAATCCTGCTGAAAACCGAGCGTATACCCTCGATCTGGTACAATTATACAATCCCTGTCAAGTTCAAAGTATTCGTAAAGGTCAATTTAAACCCCTAACATTCAACCATGAAATCCTAGGCTGAAACCGGCCGGGAAAAGTCGTCCGAACGCGTTTCCCAAGGCAATAAACTTTATTTTGACCAACTTAATGATCTCTGATCGACCCGAAACCACCGCCATTGGATCCGGATCGTCGAAACCTAAAGAATGGTGGTGGTCCCACCAAAAACACTGTTCACACGTGCCCCCACGCGCCGGTCAATGCGTCGGTCAACGCAGGAACAGTCCCTGCTGACGTCACTGCTGACGTTAGCATGACGTCATGCTAACGTCATCTGACAACTGTCAGGTCTGACATGTCAAACTCTGACAGGTGCCACGTGTCAACATCCGATTGGTCCACCTCACTGATCTGTCAGGCCACGTGTCAGATCTGACATGTGCCACGTGTCAGCACGGCACTGGTCCACGTCACTGACATGTCAGTGACACGTGGCAGTCCCTGGCTGGTCCACGTCACTGACATGTCAGTGCTGACTGTGCACTGACATGTGACACGTGTCGGCTCACGGTTGGTCCACGTCACCTGACAGTCTGACAGGGTGCCACGTCATCACCTCTGTCCTCAGACGGGTTGACCCGTATTCCTGCAACTTGGGTCGATCAGACCCGCGATCATGACCCGGTCACCATTTCTTCCACACTCAACCATTTCAGTCCTAGTTTGTTCCTAGATGCTCGTCTCAATCCCAGGAAGGGTTTTATGGAATCAAAATCGAGAAAAACAGACAGGATCGAGGGCTTACCTCGAAGAACAGAACCAGTTTCCTGTCGCCGTTTAGTCACCGTCCTGATCACCTCCGATCACGATAACAAGCTCAAAAGGTTCCTGGCAGTCCCTAGAGTCGATTAGGATTCATAGAGAACAAAACTAAACGTGGGAATTCGAGTTACCAAAATCTGAGTTTAAAACCGTTTCGGGTTTCCCTGGTTCCTACCTCGCCGCCGTCCTCCACCGTGGTCACTGCCGTCTGCCGCCACACACGTCCAGCCCAGTGGCTCACAGAGTAAGGATCAGGTGCAGTTGTGGTGAGATGGTATGGAATGGGTAGTACGTGGGTGTCGGGTAAGGAAATATATATAGAGATGGAGGGACATGATGGACGGCCCAGATTGAATCTCAAAATGAAATCAAGGGCTGAGATCAGATCTGGAGGTTTTCAGATCTAAGGGCTGAATTTAAAAGTTGATTTTAATGCTATTTAATCCCATAGTGGATCTGATCCAATCTAGCCAATGGGTGAGTGACACTTGTCACTCACCAGGTGTCCTCCAATCAGAATTTTTAGAATAAAATATTCGACACGAAAACCGAGACACGAACCTCCCGATTTCACGTTTCTGACCATAACTTCCTCGTACGAAGTCCGATTTCGGCGTGCCGCCTGTCTACGGACTCAGGACGTCGAGGCCTTCCTGACGGTCCTTGAGTCAACTGAAAATTAGTTGCCAAAAGAAAAGTCAACATTTCCCCCCCCCCCCCCGCCGGAAGTCCAAATTACGATAATGCCCCTGAACTTCCAATAGTCATAACTTTTTCCCTGATCGTCCGAATTGGACGTGCCACCTGTCTATGAACTCGTGACGTCCCGAACTATGTCACGGTCATAGGTCAAAGTCCGTTTAATTCATTAATCAAAAAGTCAACAATTGGCCATACCCATCACAAGGGTAAAAGCGTCAAATCACACATTAATTTACAATATTGAAATCCTCGAATTTCCGGGGTGTTACACGGGGTTAGCTAGAGTACGCCAGGACCAGTGGTGGCATGTAATGTCTCGATCTCTGCTACAGCCCGCATCCGCTATCAACCTAAAGGGTATTAAAATCATAAAAGTTGTGAGTGGACAAAACAACTGTTTATAAAAATTATTTATTGAAAAGAAATTTATACCCTTCACGTAAAAGCATACATACATCATAAAACAGTTATTTCAAATAATTTCTCGGAAGCAAGACGTATTGTTTCCCAAATCCAAACAAAGTGAAAAATGCTTCTCAATCGAAGCCATTAACTCAATATGGCCTCAGCCCAAAATCGAATCATACAGGGCCACATCCCAAAACCAAATCAAGGAAAACCATAACGGAGCCTCAGCCCAAATCATAGAATACGTGGGAACATATCTCATCCTCATCTCAGAGTTAGTCATGATTCCAATCCTAGCACATGTGCAAATATAAGCTCAGTACCGCTCACAATCGTAGCATGTCGCCGTGAACACATCACCCGCCGCGACCATCTCTAGATCATCGTGAACACATCACCGATTGATCTCAGAGCATAACATCAGCACTCCTTAGTCGAGGCTCCCTCTGGAGTGAGAGCCTCCAGCGGCTGCTCGACAAGAGGCAGTGCATTGTGACCTCTTCGGAAGGAACACATCTGCAGTCCAGAGGTGAGCGCCGTAACATGCCAAACATGACCTAATCAGGGTCCGATTCAACTAAATCATCATGCTCTCACCCCAACTATCAGGTTGATGACGGGCTGTTACCACTGTAGAGACATCACATCCAGCACCTGCACGTCACTCTAAGAGCAATCACACGCTTTAATACTGTTTGATCCTGAAATGACCAACTCGATGAGACCCGCTGGGGGTTCTAGGACCAGCATCGTGGTGTCTCGGGCCCGCTGGGGGCGTTGTGGTTCGGCAGGGATCCTGCAAAGACTAGACACCGGTGTGGTGCCAGCCAAAAGGGCTCTGATGCCTAAGTTAGTATCTGAATGAGGAGGGGCAAGTAAATACAGTGCTCAGGATCGGTTCTGAGTGTCTTACCTTTGTGAAGGGTTTCGGGGTATTTATAGTAGTCATAACTGCGGTAGGTGGGCTATTGTTACGGGAGCAGGTGGTGCTTTGTGGCTAAGAGCCGTCTGACAAGCCCTGGACATCCGGAGGAGGCGCCAGTTGGAGTCCCAACCTGCCTCCGTCATGGAGTTGGTATGGCAGAGTTGGTTAGGTGACTGTCGCAGCCAGCTGTGGTCTGTTCATTGTCAGATGCCAAGTGGCGGGTCTGCAGTTTGGTATCGATCGGCCGACCGTAGGCCGTGAGGGTGCCGAGCAGGCGATCGGTCGGCGACCTTCCTGTCCTAGCGGGCCCTGTGCTAGGGTGGTCGGTCGATATGGTATCAACAAATACTACCTTGACAAACCATGGATAAACTCGTCACCCGCTCAGGGTTAGCTAAAGTACGCCAGGATCAGTGGTGGCATGTGAGGTCTCGATCTCTCCTACAGCCCGCATCCACTATCAACATGAAGGTTATTAAAACCATAAAAGTTATGAGTGGACAAAACAACTGTTTATAAAAATCATTTATTGAAAAGAAATTTATACCTTTCAGGTAAAAGCATGCATACATCATAGAACAGTTATTTCAAATACTTTCTCGAAACTAAGGCGTATTGCTTCCCAAATCAAAACACAGTGAAAAATGTTTCTCAATCGAAGCCATTACCTCAGTAGGGTCTCGGCCCAAAATCGAATCATACAGGGCCACATCCCAAAACCAAATCAAGGAAAACCAGAATGGAGCCTCATCCCAAATCATAGAATACGTGGGAACATATCCCATCCTCATCTAAGTGTCAATCACGATTCCAATCCTAACACATGTGCAAATATAAGCTCAGGACCGCTCACAATCCTAGCATGTCGTCGTGAACACATCACCCACTACGACCATCTCTAGATCATCGAGACTAGATCACCGATCGATCTCAGAGGATAACATCAGCACTCCTAAGTCGAGCCTCCCTCTGGAGTGAGAGCCTCCAGCGGCTACTCAACAACAGACAGTGCATTGTGACCTCTTCGGAAGGAACACATCTGTAGTCCAGATTGCCCGATACTCGAACCTGAATGTCAACATCATCGACTAGAACTCTAATTCGATTGTCCGGGCCTAACCCGTAATATCACACATAGGGTCATCTGCCCGAAATATCATCAAATGGGTCATAGCTCGAAAATATCACCAATTGCGTCATAGCTCGAAAATCCAGTGTCCAACGACACTTCATATCACTGGATTCCTCGAATCCTATAAAATACACAACCGGGTCTCATGCCCGTAATATCTTTTGTAAATCTCATAATTAGGTCACAGCCTGACTTATCTTGCGTTTGACTATAGTCAAACCTCAAATCAACTGGGTCATATGCCCGAAAGATATTTCCAAATCTGAAAACCATTTCTCATTTCCAAAGCACTTTCAAATCATCCCTGACTTCATGTTAAGCCAGGGTCTTTCAAATGGGTCTCGTTCCCGAATTTTGATTTCACGCATCCCCGTGAAATCCTCCAAAATTGTAAATCAGTTCCTTAGTTTCACGCCTCTCCGTGAAACCTTCGGAATCACATAAAATACAAGCACATAGTACACTCGGCCGAAGCCCAAACACCATATAAAATAGAAAACTCGAACTACGTGTAATAACGCATTTTGCCAGAAAAATTCATATTCAAATCACATGCACTCTTGGCATCTAAATTCATGTTCATAAACACAAATAAAACAGTTATGCATGCATCATATTTATAAAACAAAGTCCACTCACAGACCGTCTAAGATGCGCCTCGATACGCGTGTCATAAGCCTCTCTGGGCTAATCCAACCTCTCCGGGTCATCTGGACCTGTCCAAATCATACTCAAATGTTACTAATAACCTATACAAGTCCATATCAAGAACCCCCAACATTCCCAAAAAATTCAATGTGTCCCGGACACATTTTCTTAGGCTTTAAGCTTCAATTTGACCAACCTAACGATCTCTGATCTACTCGAAACCACCACCATTGGATTCGTATCGTCGAAACCTTTAAAATGATCCTAGTCTCACCTCAAAATACGTGCCCATACATCCCCAAGCGCGGGTCAAATATGGCTGGTCAAAAGTCAACGCTGAAGTCAGCAAAGTCAACATTATTCTAACATGTCAGACCTGACATGATGATGTCATCATCCATGTCCTCTATCTGGGTCAATCCGGTTCTCTACAACCGGATCCCGCAGACCCAAGGACCCGATCTGATATGTTCTTCCATCTCCGACCACCATTTTTGAAGCCGTTGCTTCCTACATGATCGTCCAATCATCCTCAATCGATCCATGTCATCAAAACACTGAAAAACAGCCTAGAATTACCTGTTTGAATCGATGAATAGTGGCCCAATTTTTCCTCCGTCGATAGCCTTGGATTTCGGCCACCTCATGCCTTGAAAACCAGCCCATTGAACTCGTCTCAATCCCTACAACCTATTATGGCCAACCAAATCGATCGACACATGCCCAAACCTCCCTTTCCAATTTTGAATCAAAAAGGATTTCTTACCTCGGTCGTGGCTCCGCCGTGCTCAGCCGTTCAGACTCACCGTCTATCTTCGTCCTTCACTCTTAGTCTCTCAAAACCCAGAGTACAAGGGAACATGGTGGGGTGGGTGTTTTGGGTTGCACGGGTTTGGGGGGTTTCGAGTTAAGGAACAAAGAAGATGAAAGTATGCAAGTATCTGTGTTTGGTGAGCAATGGATGGGTGACACTTGTCACTCATCCATTGGGCCTGAAACAAATATATGGGTCCCACAATAGGACAAAAGGCACTCGTTTTGTAAAACATACAATAGTACCTTAAACCTTCCGTGACCCGTAACTTTCCCGTCGAATGTTCGATTTTGACGTGTTGTATGTCTACGGACTCGTATTGACTCGATCTACGTAACAATCCTCGGTTCTCGTGCATTCGATGACAGGACCCATCCCAATCCCCCCGGGATTAGTGCAGGATGACCCTGCTCCCGTCTGACACGAAGTGTCAGACAAGGGATATTTCCGACCTTTGCCCTCCCGGGCTATCAGAGTACGCCAGGATCCGGAGGAGGCATGTGATATCTCGATCTCTGCTACAGTCCACATCCGCTGTCAACCTGAAGGGTATTAAAAACAGAAAGACTGTGAGTGGACAAAAATAAAGAATTTATATAAAACATTTCCATAAAAGACATTTATACCCTCCACTAAAAAGCATGCATGCATAGTAAAACCATTTATCCAATAATATATGTTAAAACATCCATAAATAGGGTCTCCGCCCCAAATTCTGTAAATACAAGTCACACGGGCTCCTGCCCAAAACCAATTTACAGAAAACCAGAACATAGTAAACATGTGTGGGATCTCAGCCCAAATCCATTTATCATCATAAAACACAGTTTTCCCAAACCAATTGAAACCACGTTTATCCAATATATTCATATCCAGAACCTGTCACGGTAAAATAAAGCTACACGTGTGCTAACCGGGGTCTCAAACCCAAGTCTCTCCAGGGTCCACCCAGGTCAATGTCCGTTAGATCAATGACCCTCCCTGGAGGTAACGAACCATGCCCATCCTGAAAGTAAGGAACCCAACTGGGGGGCGACTCCACTCAGTCAGTGCTCCGTGACTACTCCGGGGTCCACCCAGGCCAACGACCCTCCCCGGAGGAGACAATCATATATAAAGGATGGAATATGAAAAACCTTTTGAAACCATTCTTGAAACCTTTCAAGGATTCATGCCCGGCCCCCATAAGCCGTCAGGAACCATAAAATCCTTTCATGGGTTCATGCCGGTTCCCATAAACCGTCATGACCCGTAAATCCATTTCAGGGGTTCATGCCGGTTCCCATAAACCGTCATGACCCGTAAAAATCATTTGTAATACATAACTGGGCACTAGGCCCGAATTCACATAGAAACTGGACTCCCGGTCCGAATCGTAAACCAATTGGGCCTCTGGCCCGATTCCGTAAATCAAATGGACCTCAAGTCCGAGAATTACCTTTTCAAATCCAAAATTATTTCATTAAATTATATCCAAAACCATAAGAATGGAAAATCGGAGTAAAACCGAAAAACCTCGATTTACGTGCAAGCACATAAATCGCCTCGAAATACGTGAAACCATATAATTCACAAATATCCAAATCAACATTATCAAATCATATGCATAATCCATTTGGAAATCCAAAACCATTTCATTTAGACCAATAAAGACATACGGCCCCGTATAGGCACCGTATAGGGCCGAAACCTCGAAATACGTGCCTATACGTAACCGCACAACCAAATTCACTCATGGCATCACAAACAAGTATTTAAAACATATAATAAACATTTATGCATGCACCAATTTAGAAAACAAGGTCCACTCACAGACCGTCCGAAGCCGCGTCTCGATACGCGTGCCATACGGCTCCCCGAGCCGATCACCGTCACCGGGACTTCCAAACCTGTCCAAATTAATTTAGAGGGTTACTAACTACTTATATAACCCCTCACTAAAGCCCCGTAATTTTCCCGTATTTTTAACTATTTTTAATCCCGAACCTAAACCTTCCGATGCCCCGAAACATATCGAGACGGTGTCCGATTGACACGAAACCAGTCCCAAAATGTTCGTTACATCGAATAGATGATTTCGTATGTTGAACACATCCCCAAAAACCCTAGCACGCGCCCACACGCGCCGCCTGAAGTGGCTGCGCGTGGGAGCCACGCGCCTGTGAACAGTGCTCCTTCAACCTCTCGACGGCCGGTTCAGACCGGCCGGTCCGGTTCGTTCCTGCAACTGGACCGGCGTGACCGGTCCAGGGTCCTACAATCCTCATTTTTCATCCGTTTTCTTCCATTTTAATTCCTAAATTCCTATTTTCTCATTTCCTACCCATTTCAATTAACCAACCTAGCTAAAACACCCAAAATCCACCTCCTTCGATTCCTCCCTCACGGCTCAAAATGTCCGATTGCCCCCCCGGGCTTCGTGGTCGTCCACAGCCGTCCAAAAACATCCTAAAACCCTCTTAACCATCTAATAAGCCTAACCTAATCAACCAAAATCGACCATAATAACCAAATCAAAGGGAGAGGAATTTTGGGGCTTACCGGGTACCCGTTCGGGTTGGGCCTCCACCGCGCACGGTGGCGCCGTCCAGACCGGCCACCATCATCAATCTTCACTCCTCTCACTCTCTGGGCCTCCAAATGGTTGAAGGTTTGGATTTGGGGGGGTAGGGAGATCGGTTTGGATTGGGAAAACATGGAAATGGGATGCACGGTTATGGTTGGATGCATGTATGTGAAATGGTGCCCAGTGGATGGGTGACAAGTGTCACTCATCCATTGGGCCTCCATTAAATATCTGGGCCCACTAGAGACAAAACTGCACTTTTTGTCTCGAAAAATGTGTCGTCGTGAATAGTAACCGGGAACTTCCGTGAACCGTAACTTCGCCGTCGAACGTCCGAATTCGACGTGCCGCCTGTCTACGGATTCGTATCGTCCTTATCTACGTAACGGTCTTTGGCCCTCGGCCATCGGACCTCCCGGTCAAAAAGTCAACTTTTGACCCCTTTTATCCAAAATTACCAAAATGCCCCTAAACTTCCGAACGTCATAACTTCCTCCTCGAACGTCGGAATTGAACGTGCCACCTGTCTATGAACTCGTGACGTCACGAACTACGTCACGGTCATCGGTCAAAGTCCATTTGACCGCCCGATTGAAAAGTCAACGTTTTGCCACCACTAGGGGCAAAACGGTCATTTCGCATCGTTCGTCCGATTTCGCTCTACTAATCACGGATTAGCCTCACTAATCGTGATTAGTCACTAATCTAATCATGAAATTCGGGACGGGTCGTTACATTCGACCTCCCGGGTCAAAAGTCAACTTTTTGCCCTCGTCTAAAGGCAAAATCATAATTTCTCCCTGCAACTAAGAAAATTGGGACGATTCGTTACAATTTTGCCCCAGATTCATTAGTTGACTCTTACTCAGACATTTGCAAGTGCAAAAGGAAACTGCAACTAAGAAAAACAACTAGACTAATGCAAATGATGAACAACCCAAAAAAAAATAGAATTTTCCGCAAGTTTTTCTCAATCGGTAGTTGTTGAAGCCCGTAAAGTCAGTTGTTAGGTTGAAACCAAGTCAAAAACAATTGGAAGTCCAAAAATCAATCAGCAACATGTCGGAGCTCTGATGATTTTTTCCGAAAAAGTTCTCAAATAAGAAAATTCATCCTTTTTAATGGCAACAATCGCACCTCGAGATAAGGACCAATCTTTCAGACGATGCCACACGTCAGCCCAGTTGTATCCGTATATGAATACGAATATGTATAATTTTTGTATTTAAAAAATCAATTTTAGGAAAATCCAAATCTAAAAAAATATCGACAAGAAGGCACATGGCGACCGAATGGAAGCATCATCTGAGGTATCCTCTCTAGTTTATGCTCCTTTCGGTAAGCAGGAATATTGTGACCGATCAGGAGCATCATACAAGGTACCTCATCAAATATTTGCTCCTATTGGTAAGCATGCACATTGCGACTAATTGGAAGTATCATTCAAGGTACCCTTTCAGATCTATGATTCGATCGACAAGTAGGCACAATGTGACCGATCGGAAGCATGATTTCAAGTACCATCTCAAACTTATGCTTTGATTGGAAAACATACACATTTCGACCGATCAGAGGCATTATTCGAGGTACCCTATCATATTTATGCACCGATCGGCAAGCATGCACATTGCGACCAATTAGAAGCATCATTCGATGTACCCTTTCAAATTTATGCTTCGATCGGCAAGCTGGCACAATGCAGTTGATCGAAAGCATCCTTCAAGGTACCCTCACAAACTTTTACTCTAATCGGCAAGTAGGCAAATTGTGACCGATCGGAAACATAATTTGTGGTACCTTCTTAGATCTGTGTTCCGATCGGTAAACGCGCACATTGCGACCGATCCACAATATAGGGACAAATACAAATCTATCAGACAAAGGTGTACTTGCCCACTCAAGAACATGGGGGAGTAATTAGTACACCCTTCTGGTCGGTTGACATATATTATCTAGAGTTACAAGTTCTTGACCGAGGAAATCTACCTCAATCAATGATTGGAGGACTTATGTTGTTACCATATCGACCGACCACACTCAAGGAGACCAACAATGTCTTAACAATGGACTAGCCGCCAGGCAATCAGCATTTTCCAACGTCGCTCGGTAATCGGCAAACTTGCCACTCGTCAGCTAGCCTACATTTATAGCACATTCCTGACATGCCAGAAGGTCCACCTCCACCCGCTCTCCATCTCGAATTTTCAGGGCATGTGGAAACATCTCCTGAGGTGGCTTAGTCCCCACACCATTACCGTTCAAGCACCATATTCATTGTAACTATAAATGCATGTTAAAACTCTCCCATAAAGATAATCAAAACTCATAAACTACACCGTCCTTGCCTTTATGATGTTAATCTGCATGTTGATCTCCATCTTATTTACTAACTTAAGTATCCGAGTCTATTAATTTGGCATCCGGTTAATGTCTAATGTTTTTTTCTCTGTCTCGCAGGCTACTCGGCAAGCAAAGAAGAAAGCGAACTAGTAGCTAGCAAGATCACTAATTCATTAAACTTTTTGATGTATAATTTAGCCTTAAAACGAGATTTATTCTAAAAATTAAACCACCCTTTTTCTTTTTGCTGTATTTGGGGGTCTGTTATTTGAACTAATGAACCAAACAGTGTATATGTGTTCCCCGTTGGGATTCAAGCATTCTGGGCCACACATCTTTAGTGATTAAAATGGAGCAACATGATGTGTGGTAGAGTAGTCGCATTGTGTCTATCCACTTCCAGTGGAGCAAAAATCACTCAACTTTACTTAATTCTCCTTTCGGCCTGTAACTAAAGCTGAGCAGCCGTAGCTGGGCCTCACCATCTTTGCATTCTTTTAACCTGCACTCCTCATTTACTGGCTTCTGGTTGTCACCCTAATGTATTAGTGGTCTACTAAATGATCAATATTATTGTAAGTAGACTGGATCGATTTAATTTTTTAAATTAATTTATTATTTATCAATATAATGATTTATTATTTACACGTATTAATCTCTGTGCTGGAGTTTTGGCACTATAATTGGAGAAGTATAGTTGCATGATAATTACATCAATCTTCTTTGAAATTGTGCCCTCATTTCTCTTTCTTTCATTGTTCTTAAACTGTCGAAATTCCTCTACTCCCTTTTGTTTCCTCTACTCCCTTTTGTTCTAAAACTAAAAAAATTGTGCCCGAGTCATCAGTGAGATTCCTAACAATATACTAAAAAAATTAAGAACATCAATCATACATAAAAAAACAGTCATTTTGTAATATATTTTAAAGAAAACGGTGAAATTTTATCAAAAATTTTAGATTTAAAGTCTTAATGACTTTATAAAATAAGTTAAATAACTATATATAATCAAAATAACTCTTATAATCTTTCAAGAATATGAGCCCAAATTTGTAATAAAATATTTCTTCAAATTTAATTTAAATATTTTTCAAAAAATTTGAACATTATTTTATTTATTTATTCATAAAAATAAGTTAAAATTAAAAAACTTGGGTTCTTTTTATGTCTTGGGCGGCCTGAATGTCATATTTGTAGGTCCAATTTTCTAATTCTTATCAATCTTGTCAAAAGAGTATATTGTCACTTTGCCCATTTGCCGCTTAATTTGGATTTTCTTTGTCCTTTTTCGCTTTCAATTTGCGATTTTTAATGGCAAAAATAGGTAAATTAGGTTGATAATATTTGAAAAATAAGACTCGTAGATGTTATGTTACTATTTAACTGAAGTTGGGAAGAAAATGTACATAATGGGGTAAAAGTGTTATGTTTTGGAAAAAATTAGAGAATAATTATATTATTGTTTAAATTTAAATATGTTATAAAGTACAAGCTACAAAGTAATAACATAGAATCTATTACAATTATCAATTTATTTATTTATTTATTTAGAGATGGACAAATGGGGTGGACGTGGAAACGAATGAAGTGGATAAGGATGGATAAGGATGAGGCAGCGCATGTGTAAAGGTTGATGTGGAGGAGTGCGGTAAAGGCCAGGCATGCGCACATATATGTATGTACCCCAAACTCACAAGATAAGAAAGGGAAATTAAAACTTCAGCATAATGTGGAAAATTTCGATTCCATTCCGTTCCATTCTAACAAATACGACATCGTTATCATATTTATATTGCAAATTTCTATAATATTATTGTGTAAAAATAAAACTGAACCAAATTCATTTGTTGATTATATATCGATAGATTAAACCGCAAGGCTAGATTGCAGCAGCTAACGGCTAGGAATTGATGAGACAGAGCGACAGTGGGGTCCTTTCCCGGGCGGGTGTACACTTGGCGGTCGTACACCGCGGTCGTAACTGGCAAGGCTTTAGAGGCCCTTTTGTTGCGGCACGCTAGCTCCTTTTTACACCGCAACAAAACACAGAAAAAAAAAAAAAAAAAAAAGAGATACTCTGCTGCAGTCTGCACTGTGCATCTCATGCGTCTTCCTGCGCATTCGAGACCTTGCCTTTTTTTTTCTTTTCTTTTTTTAAGGACTAGAACCTAGTTGAGTTGGGAATTACGAGATGCCCTTTGCTTTTAGGACTCACAACCATACAAGCAAGGAAGCAAAACCCACATTTCAACTTCTTTCAGATGGTTCGTTTTTAAGTTTTTTTTTTTTCTTTTGTACGGTTTGAATTTTGTTAGGTCGAAACTCGATCAAACCTTCGCGTAATTTAATATAATTTGACACATCTAATAAATTATATTTAATCACATTATCTAACTTAGTCACGCACATTTATTTTTATTTTAGATAAAATATTTATAGTGTTATATATAAAAATATATACGTGTCTTTCACCTCCAATAAGATTTTGAATATAGGAATATTTGAGCTTCAATTAGGTGCCCTACTAAGATAGACAAATCTCTTTGATCAAATATTTATTCCAGTTTAAAGGGATCTTTTATTCTCATTTTTTCTATTTATAATCGTTTAAAATCTCATAATCGTAATTATTTATGTTAAATTATTATTTCATAATATTACATAAAATTAATTAATGAAATTAAAAATATTGATTTCCCTAAAATTTTCTGAATAAGGTTCGTTGAGGATGCCCATGCCAAAACAGTATTCGCGCATATATTCAACAGTGTCACGTGAAATACAAGTTGTGAACATGGGCTTAGGCCAAAGGGGATGGTGGAGTGGGACACATGTCCCTCCCTTAGGGTCTCTAGCACGTCCCGACAAAGCAGAACAAGCTCCCCGTACGAGAAATATACTTGCCTTTCGTACTGAAAGCGGGGGAAAAGTTTCTATGGACATCAAGGGGAATAAGAGGTGAGTTAGGCATCAAAATAAAGGGCATGGACATTGAATAGTTTGGTAGAAGGCGACAGATGTACGGACACCTATCCCCGTTATAACACTCCGCTACCGTCCACGTGTCCACCTCTGTTTCCACTCACTCCGGAAGCGACAAGTCGGGCCCTACACCGGCTGCCACACTAAGGCTTTCGCACCACGTGGCGTGATCTTCTTTGACTCTTAGATCTCGAGATCCCCGTGATTTGGACGCTTTTCCATTTTTATTTTTTAAAATTGACCGCTTCGACATTATCGTGAAGAAGAGAATTTATATGGTGCATGTGCAGACTCGGTGGATATCTACAGGCACCCAATCATACCTCACAAGCTGGAGATCGCGGGTCAATAATTATGATTATCATCATAAAGTGTGGTCAATGAACTCGATTGCATCATCACACTGTTTCTTTATGTTTAGACTAATACCAGAAGATCCTTCATCTCTTTAAGGGTAAAGACGTAAAATCGATGTTCACAACAAAGAGAGTGGAAAAAAGAAGAGGGGCAAAAGAGTCTATTTAGTATTCATTAATAGTAAATTGATGAACCTAGCTTGAGATATATATCATTATCAACAAGAGAAATATATTCAGCTTAGAAGTAATTCATTTATCAGAAATTTAGTGAATCATAAAGAAAAGTGTAGAATTATTATATTAATTTTAAGCCATAATAATAAGACTAATAAATTAATGTGACAATAGAAATACGAATAAAATAGCACTAATAATTAATAAATTCATATTATTAAAATTATATAAAATTACAAACTAAACTTACAAAATTTAAAATTAGAACCATAACAAGCTTATAACCTTGTAAATAAATTGTCGTGGAATTCATCACATATAGTCTTGAAACACTTGTAGAGCCTAATGGATTTGATGACTAATTGATCTCCAGCGATATAATTGTGCATATAAGTGAATAAATGATCAAAAATCTTAATTTAACACTTGTGATTAAAATAAATAGAAAATATTTTGATAAATTCCTTAAACAATAAGGCAAACGAGATCTAAAGAGCAATATAAAATTTGAAACGAAGATTTTGGGTAAAAGAATGCTTGAAAGTTAGCAAAATAATAATAATGGAACACCCAAAATTATTAATATATTATATTATATAATATAATATAATAAATAAATAAAACATGGCAAGAATAACCAATATAAGAATATTAAAGTTTGATGTTGGTTCAAGTTTTTTTAAAAAGTGTTTGGAGTTCTTATTTGATGGCTAACGCATTGAATAACAAAGTTATCGTCTACTAGTATTGAATGTTGATATTTTTATTCATATGCAAATTAGAAATCTAGGATTTTTTTTTTAATTGAATGTAATATTTTGGAAGTGGATCTTTTTTTTTTTTATTATGTGATTAGTTTCAATAAATTTTCCTTAATAATATTTTAACGATGTCTTATAGTATAAAAGTAAAATAATTAATTTATAAAAATTAAAGTTTATAATTTAGAGGAGTGGGAAACAAGATAATATTCTGCATTTGGAGAGAAGGGACAATGGAGATTTGGGGATGTTTTTAAACCTAGCTATATTATTGTAGGAAAATATTATTACTTTTGTTTATTTCTTAATTTTTGAAAGTCTTTATTAAAAAAAAAGATAATATATATTTTTTGTTTGATAATATATGACATTGGTTCGGGTTTCGGTGTGGGTGAATAGTGACCCCATTTGACATGACGTCAACGACAACGATCTTCAATCGAGTATGGATCGCCTAAATTCGGAAATAATTTATTTCCACAATTAGTTAAGAATGTTATATATTAAGTTTATAGGAAAGGGAAAATGCGATTGCATGTGATGTGTTGTAGCTTTATAGAGTAGTCCGTCGTTCCCTCTAAGTTAAGCACAGTTTGCTTTTGACTTTTGACTCTGGCGGATTTTTTTTAGTTTAATAAAAAATGAGTTATATATTAGTCTATTTTTAATGACTAACATTTAAAATAGTTCATCAATCTGATTAAATTAATTTTCTATAAGAAGATAAATGAAGACAGAGAATTGAAGAAAAATCGGAAGAAGAGGGGGTGAGCACTAGCAACAGGCAATATATGTCGACAAGTTAGCTCTAGTATGTGGGTAATATGGTGCCCTTTTTAGGTACTTGTGTTTATGACATAACCTTATGATTTTAATATCGTATCAGGTCCTATTCTTGTCTTATAAATAAATTGGAGTATCGAATTTATCCTCAACGCTATCAGATAAGAGATAATGGTACTAATGTCCCGTTCATGCCTCGATCTCTCTACAACGGTTTGAAAGGTCAACAAAACCTTTAAAAACGTTAATGGACAAAAATAAGCATTAAAAATACATTTCTTAAGAAAACAATCATTTACCCTTAAGTTATAAAATAATGCATGCATACATAAAATTTATATCAACTCAAATAACATCAACTTTCCCAATAAAATAGATCATAATTCGTGGGACTAACAAATCAAAAATGTATCCAAAACTGTGGTCCATATTTTCCTGAAATCCTTGTTTATAAGATCATATCAACTCAAATTATAAACATCAACTTTCCCAATAAAATTGATCATAATTCATGGGACTCACAAATAAAAAATGTATCCAAAACTGTGGTCAATATTTTCCTGAAATCCTTGTTTATAAGATCATACTCAAGTTGATCGTGACCGGAGATAAGGCCTCACGCGCCGCCCAAAGTGGCTGCGTGTGAAAGTCACGTGCCATGCACTGTAGCTACAGTGTCGTCTTCCTCGCCCGTAAGTCTGCTAAACGGATCCCAAACCCGCGACCAAACCCGGTTTAAACTCCATCAATTCTCACTCGAATCCCTTCCTTTTCCACCCAAAACCTTCCTTTACATTTTAATTTAGGTTACCATTCATTAATTAACCTCAACAAGCCCTAAATCGACCATTCGACCCGTGATCAAACAAACGGGTCAGCCGTTGTAACTCACTCGACTCAACTCCATTTCCAAATTAGCTTAAACAGAAGCTTTATAGGACCTAAACGAACACGAAAACACAACCAATTTCACAAATCCTTACCTGGAAGTAGTCGTCCTCAGGTCTGAAATTTCTTCAAAACTAGAACTTGGGTTCCTGGCCAAACCTTGATCGATTCTCTTCAAAATTGATACGCTTGAACTCTAAATGCCCCTAGATGGCTGTTTCAATCCTTGATTTTGTTCCTCTCGACTCACAAATCAAAATTCAATTTTTCCCTCCAATTTCCAATTTTTCTTCCCGTCGGTTTCTCTCAAGCTCTCAGTCCTCTCTTCCTCATAATGACTCTCAACACTACTACCTCTCTGTTAATCGAACCGTGCAGCCAACAACTTGTGGGAATCTCTCAGTCCCACTCTGGATTTTGTTTCCCGCAACAGTCCTAAACCAGTTTTAAAAATGGTACCCGTGCACTGTGATCTGTCCCAGCCATACCAAAACGTTCCCACTACCTCAAAACCATTTAACAAATCCCCTTATCCAGCCACTAACATGGTTAAACAAATGCTTGATCAGAACACTCACGACATTTGTGTCCAGTCCATGTTTCCACAGTTTTTAAATAGTACCCCTCTGTAAAATTACTATTTTGCCCTTCAGCACAAAATTACCAAAATGCCCTTCTCTTTCTTGACCCATAACTCATCCGTCCGATGTCCGTTTTCAGTGTGTCGCCTGTCTACGGACTCGGGGCATCGAGACCTACCTAACGGTCCTCGAATTGTGTGAAAATTAGTGGTCAATCAAAAAGTCAACATTTTCTCCCTTTTCGTCCGAAATACGAAAATGCCCTTGAACTTTCGCACGTCATAACTTCTTTCCTGATCGTCGGAATTGGACGTGCCACCTGTCTATGGACTCGTGACGTCCTGAACTACGTCACGGTCATCGGTCAACGTCCGTTTGACCTACCAATCAAAAAGTCAACAATTTGACCATACTATTCACAAGGGTAAAAACGTCATTTCATTTATTATTTTACAATTTTACATTCCTCGAATTCCCGGGGCGTTACAACCTCCCCCCTTAAGAAATTTAGTCCCAAAATTTTAATGAAATAAGTATGGAAACTGTTCTCGCGACAAAACTTACACACCAATACAGAAGTAGGAAGCTCAGCATCAAACCACAATTGCATTTAGGAATGATCTTCCCCTTAATTAAAAAAATAATAAATCATTTTTTAATCCAATTGTTTCCTTTTGAATTTATTTTTTTCCTTTTGATTCTTCTTCAAAGAGGCTCGAGTTCGAATTCCAACGAAACCTCTTTTTTTTTCCCTTCTTTTCTTCTTTTTTTTTTATTTTTCTTTTCCTTTCCTTTTCTTTGGTTTTTGTCCTTTTATCTTATTAAATGTTTTATTAAATAATAACCTATAATTTTTTCCCCTTTCTTAATTTTTAAAGAAATTGAAGAAAATAATTTTTATTCAAATGAAGATAATATTTAATTATGAAGCTAATTTTGGGAGGTCACATTTATTACCGAATTTCTCACTCGTCAATCTGGTTCAATTTATTTTCACACATGTTCAATTTTTCAAGTTCATTGTTGGTTATTGGATTGTTGTCCTGTTGAATTGTAGGACTCTATACTACATAATACTTGTATTATTTTGGGGACATATGGACAATTTGAGGATTGAAGAATTGTGGGGCACTTATTTGAAGGTTCGTTTTGGGTATCTACTATCTCAAGACCGGTCCTAGCTAAGTCCTAACTAAAATTGAATTGCAGTATCATCTTAACAATATATTAGAATTAGAATAGGCAAATTATTATTTATTAGAATATGGTTTTCACAATCAGTATCAAAAGAGTTTTTAGTGGTGCTCATCTAGCTATATATTTTACTCAAATAACCATTTCGATTTATTTTTAAAATTTTCATTTAGAAGCTTTAAAAGGTATATTTTGGGTCGAACCCGCCCAATTAACCAACTAAGAAGAATCGAATCTGACACACAAATTTTCTTTTAAGAATCCTGAAATCACAAATATATAAAAAATATATGTACATCGCAAAGTGATTTGCGGTGTTTTGGATGAATTAATTATATAAAAACATAGAAATTGAGTAAAACAGTTTTTTTTTTTGTTGGGCAGGTTTATGTATCGTATGCGTTTGGTTTCAATCTTCTTTCCTTCGAGGCTTCATCTATTTTCTTTCACATCATATACTTTGTCTATATCTCTAATGAATTACTAGACGAGTTTTTAATTAGTATTTTAATTAATGATTAGGATTCTAACTGCAACCGAGGTCTCGTGATTAGGGCATTCCTAGGTGGTTCGGTATGTTCCTGACTAGTTTTGGATTCTATTTTCATTCAGTTATATCTTAATTGTGGTCAAGGGTACATTACAATGCGTGTTTAAATCTGAATCTTACCAATTTTTAGCGCAAATTAGTCATTGATTGTAGTTAATTAAAACTATTTTTTAATGCGTCTGTGAGTTTTCGGCTCCCAATTTGAAGATATATAATTTGGAGTCAATATATAATTTGTTAATGGATGGGCGATTTGATTATGTGTTACTTGTGTGATCACGTTAATTAGGGCAAAATTAAGAAACTTGAGATGACTTTGTTGAAAGTGATCCGTTTTGTGGATGCATTTTCTTGACATAACAAGTGTCCCTCTGTTCATCATAAACAATGACACAAAGGAAGGGAATGATTTGTTTTGTTGTTTGTTTATTTGTGGACACAGAATTGCTTGCTCCATTGGGAATAAACAATCGACTCCCTTATCCGTTTATAGAGCATGCACGCACATGATGAACAAAAGAAGGAGGGTCCAACATCTTTGGAATTCAAACTCAAAAAGCTAAATTAGAATATCAACGACAGAAAAAGAATCTTTTCATTTAAGTAGCTTCAATTTTACGTTTTTATTTTTTTAGATATAAAAAAAAAAGGAGAGATCAAAGAAGGACGCAAATATTCTATCGTAAATTAATGAGATGGAGAATACAAATAGAGGATTAGTTAGTCAACTTTTATGGCCAACTTTCCATAATTGGTTACCTTATAGATAATATAATGTGAAATTAATATTTGTTATTATTCGTATTAATTAATTAATATATAAGTTATTATCGTTGGGTAGTTTTATATGGTTCAAACACATTATAATAATAGCCTTAAAATTATCCGTATTAAATTTTTGAATAACTACCAATTTGAAAAATGTAGTAATAATAATAGTAATTAATTTATAGTTTAATAAGTAGTAATAATAATAATATATCAATAATGAATTAAAATAAATAATAATTATCAATAATAATATATATAATTAATATTTATAATATAAATATTTAATATCAGTTACTATAATATAATCCGACCAGAATAATATAATTGATATTTTAATCCAATAAAATACCAAATACCAGACTAAATTATCACAATGTATTAAGCTAGAGCTTATAGTTTTAAAATTTTGATCTATACGACTTTCAGATAGTGCAAAGTACACCTCTTTCCGAGAAACGGACTGATCTCTTGGAGAGAAAAAAAAAATAAAATCGGAGCCTATATATTTAATTAAATTATTGAAATTGTATGAGAAGCTACATTGTTAGTTACGGATGATAATTTCGGTACCATTAAAGTTGACTCAGTACACATAATTAACTCGACTCTATATGGCTTCGGTAATTATTGAAATTACTATTTGAAAAATATGGTGATGAACTCGACACCATACGCAATAACTTCTACAAATTTCATTTATACATTGTCGTATTGGCCTGCAATGGTGATGTGAAAATGGCAGGAAAAGTTGGGATTTGACCCAAGGAGGTGAAAGCACTTTGCAGCCCAATATCTGGTGCAAAACGCTTGTAGAAGACAAAACCTCAAAATATATCCCAAACAATGGCCGGAGAAGGTGTGGGTTTGGGATGGTGAGAGAGATTTTTTTTTAAATTTTTTTTTAAAAAGTTCTTCTATTTTTTTTAGCAATCATTGTTGTTATTTCATTAGTTAATTATTATTTTTGTCATATAGCATTTATTTGTTACTAATTTACACTAAAGGATGGGTTCCATTTATATTAGTTTATATAGGTACTTTAGCAGAAAATAAAACAGAGAATTTAGGTTATAACAGTTTAAAAAATACAAAAAAAAATTAAAGAATGTTTTTACTAAATTTATATTAAATACTACTTTACGAAGATAATTTTCTTTAAATTAACTTATTTTTATTTTCAATTATAAGTTGAGTCTATTTTTATTTTTAATTTTGAGTTCTTATGTGGATGATAGGAGGTCAAACGTCGAGATGGTGAATAATTGACGGTGGAGATGGTTTTAACTCATATGGTGAATATTTGATGAAAGGATAAGGATTGATGCATGCGGATAATAATTGTACGCATTGCTAACTAAAGGTAAATAGGTAATAGGGGTTTAATCAGCTTGTGCTGCCCAATCAAGTATTAGGGTGAGGAACTTAATTGGTTCGATCAGCACCATAGGCAGGGGCCCCATGGCGATGTTACATAAATAGACAATATACTTTGCCTTTATTTCCACTAATGGAGACTTGTCAATGTTCTTTGGGATTTACAAGATCTTGCGCTCTGTTTAATCGAAAGGGAAAGCGCACTGCATGATGCATTGATGCACAACAAAGGGCAAGGTAGGAAAAACTAAAAAGAAAAAAGAATAAGAAACAAACATAAGTTTAAAACACGTGCTATTTTGTAACAACGCATGATTCTGATTTAAGTCAAGTCATATAATACGTTATAGATTAGAGATAAATAAATATCGAATTCAGTTTTACCTCAAAAAAATATAAGAGATCGAGTTTACGTCAACTACTAGCCTAAAAATCAACTATTTACCATATTATCACTCAGTGGATTTGGTTCTGTTTAAGACTGTAGAGATATATTTTGTTTTTGGAACTTTGTAGGGTACTTCATTAATCTAATCATTCTCTTTTATATCTTTGTGGATTAGATAAAATCATAAAACAAGTTCACAAAAATAGTGTAAAGTGAGAGTGGAAATTGGGTGAAATATATGTAATAATTAATCTTATTTTCCTCTCCGTCATGATAATAAGAAATAAAACATGGACCCGCCTTTTGTTTCATATTTTTAACTTGTATTCCAATAATCAACATCATGAAATACAAAAATTAGGAAACTATCGGACTCTACTGAAGCAAGGATCGAGACAATTTATCGAAAATTACAGCTAAGCATTAATATGAAAACGAACATGATTTTTTTTTTTTGGAAAACTCTACATTAATTAATATGGAATATAATTTTCCTCGAAATTATTGTGAATTCCGTAATTTTAAGACTCAAAATGAATATACGTCATTTAATTAGGAAAGAATACAAACCCTAATCACAGAATATATATGGCGATTTCGTAGCTCATGCAACTTATTAGAAACCCAGCTTAGAATTCCTCTCATGAATAATCTTTGCTACGTACTATAATGATGCATACCGAGAAAGAAACTCATGGACGATCGATGTTGGTTTCTGTCGGGTCTACTGCTTATATATACACCATTATCCAACACACGTGTTTGTCTCTCAAGTCTCCTTGTTCAATTTCATTCGTGGATTCATGCCCAACCTTCGATTTTGGCCACAAATGAAATACGTGACACAAAGTTTAATTATTATATGGATTTATAAGGAGTTAAGTTTCTTGATTCCTTCATTGTTAATTGATTTGGAAGGAAATTTTAGTTTTTTTCACTATATAAAAATGGGTAATTCTACATGTGAAGCCAAATAATCAACGTATTCTACGTCATATAATACAAATTATTCATATTAAATTTCAAAAATTCGTGACATATAAAAGTACGCGTAAAAATGTAAAGGGAACACTAACTTCACCTTATAATATTATACGACTTTGTAATGGTATATAAAAACCAAGGCGTCTTTTTCCTTTGCTAATTGATTTTGGCATTAAGGCGATTATTGGCAATTATTTTTTTTCCCGGAGCGATTATTGGCATTAAGTCGACGATTATTTTTTAGTTAGGGATATGGAATTGAATTAAAAGTGAAAGGATAAATTGTCACCGTCAGATGTCATTGATAATATCTGTAACATATTATAATATTATTATCTGTAACATATTATAATATTATATGGATTGAATATGTATATATAATGTTAATTTATGTTCTTGTGGGGTAGGAGATTATGTACTTAGTGCGGGTTGTTTTTTTATCAATGAAAGGGACAATTGATTGATATTTTACCTTCTGTATATATATTTTTAATAATATCATATGTATGACGTTATTCCGGCCAATGTAAGAATATGAAGTGTTGATCAAGAAAATAATTCTTTTAAGAAAGCTAATGTATATAATACATAGTCTTTTGAGTGCAAATTAAGAGAATTTAAAAAAAAAATTAAAATGACAAGAAATTAAAAAAATAGTCGAGTATCCCAAGTCCGATCATCGAATTGCTACGATAATTTATTTTTTCTATCGATGAAAAAATTGATAACCAAACTCAGCCTACGATAAAATGTGCTAACTCTTCTAATATCCACGTTAGTCAAAATTTATTAAGAAAATAAATATAATAAGAGGAATATAAAAATATAAGAATTTATTCAATTATAGGCAATTTAAAAAAATATATAAGAAATCAACATGTAATTAGGTTATTTCATTAGATAAACTACTATGTATGAACACATGAATTAAAATGAGGTATGCTAAATTTTATTTGAGGTAATTTTTTTTATTAAATTTCGATGAGTATTAAGTGAATTTCATTAATTAAAAAAATACATATAAAAAACATATTTTATGCAAAGAAATAAAAAATAATCATGTAAATAAAATACAATATGACCTAAAATTGCAACAAACTCTTCTTTTACTTGAATAAGACATCATATAATTTTTAAAAGTATCATCATCTATCTTATTTAATTGTAAAATTACTTAATAAGTGAGCAGTACAAACTAACATTATATAAAATTTTACGTTGGCTCATCAATTTCGAGTAGGCTAGAGTACATCCCAGCCCAATGCAGAAGCCCATCCCAGCCCAATGCAGCAGCCCATGTCTGTAAACTACTTAGCAGATTATCGAATGAATATGATAATCTAAGTATCGTTGTCGAGTTAGGATATGAACATGATATGATATAATAATTAGTCTATTAATATATTTGCCCAAATGAACAAAATAAAGTATATAAATAGAGGTATATAATACTCAGGGTTTGATTAAACAAGGAAGTGAAAGATGGCTGTGGATATTAGGTAAAATAGTGTGAAGGGTAAGTGAAAAACTTTTAATTAGTTCATACATTAAAAAATAAAAAATAAAAAACAGAAAGAAAAGCAGCCGACAAAATTGAGAAAGAGGATAATTAGGTCATTAGGCATTGATAAGTTTAGGAAGTAGGAGGCAAGTTGTTTATTATTGTATGGAAGTTTTGAGTGCATATAATAATGGTTGAGAAGCATAATGAAGCATAATGAGATTAAATAGATCATCCATCTTCAAAAGAAGAAAAAAAAGTTGTCTTCTTTCTTAAGATTGGACCTGTAAAGTGGACAACAATCTCACCTAAACTAGATTTCATGTTCATCTTTTGACTAACAATATTTTCCAACAAACAAATATGTACTTTTTGGTCCACAAGTGTAAACATGGTGCAAGGTTTCGGACCACCATTTTTTTTAATAAATCAAAATAGATTAAAGAGCAGGCTCTAGAAAAGAAACCCGCAAAAGGAAACAACAACCAAATCATGCGGCTAGACACAAATTCAGGCACAAACCAACCAGGGGCCAAAACAACGACAGCTAACCCAGGCACAATATGCCCAAGAGCCTATAAGTCAGGTACGTTCCACACTCTGGCTAGCAAAGAGTAGGCAAAAATCCAGGCGCAAACCACCCAGGGGCCAAAACAACAACAGCTAACTTAGGCACAATATGCCCAAGAGCCTATAAGTCAGGTACGTTCCACACTCTGGCTAGCATAGAATTTGTTTCGAGCCAACATTGTATTGCATTCTAAATTTTGGTTTTATTATGACTAATATATAGCCTTACGAGATAAATGAGAAATATCAAATTCGATATACACTTATTAAAATATTTTACAAACCAAATATTTTTTATATTAAGAAAATTCAAAATTGTATTGGTCCACTGGGTTTGTAACAAGCAAGTAAGCAACCCAATTTAATTAGTTGGTCTACTGATCCGAAAATATTATTTGGTTGGTCTGAACTGACCCAGGCCTGTTTCAGTTTCAAGAAAAAAAAATGAGCCAGTCTACCAGATTTGGGTCGCACACATTTGTGTTCTGAGCTGGAGGAAGACCAACTGGCAAACAAGTAATGTCAATTCCACTAATAATTCCGACAATGAGGGGGGATTAAGGTTTAAGCCACAATTAAACCACGAAAAAATATGTATAAGATCCAAGTTGGTACGTGGAATTAGTTGTCACATTTTCCATTGTTTAGTATTTTCTCTCATTGTCGAAAAATGCACAAGAAATAAAATACAACGTATTGAATTTTCCAATTTAATGATAAAGAATTATCTTAGAGCAAGTATAGCGGTGAAAATAAATATATGGGGTTAAAGGCAAGATTTTATTCCTCGAATAATATTATTTATGTATTTTACTCAAAACTGTTTTTATTGTTCTCATGGAGAGGGATAAAGGGCAAAAAAAAATTTGAATTATTTTCTTAAATATAATAGTGTAGAAATATTACATAATTTTTCTAAAATACTATTTTATTTTAATTTATCTTATTTGATTTTTTTTTATCCACAATATAAAATGTGATCTTATCTTATACTAGATTTTCATACCACAATTTTGTGTCTATTTGGCATCATATAGACGTCTAAATTTTAATAAATAAACTCATTCTTTATCTTCTTATCACAACAATTTTTTTTTTCATATCAAAATTTAACACTTTGATACTTTTCTTGCAACAATGAAATGTTTGTTGAAAAAAATGAATAAAGATCGTGAGGAAGATGATGAAAGTAGGTGTCAAAGAAACATGCTTATCATTGGCGCTGTAACAGAATATCAAAACTCATCTTCCAATCTACCCACCCAACTGGATTCACAACCTGGTTGGGAAGTCAAGAATCAGCACATGCTTATATTGTTCATAAAGCACTCCTTAATGATCTAGTTGTACACAGGGCCGGCCATGGCCTAGGGCGTCAAGGGCGACCGCCCTGGGCCCTGAACAAGAAGGGGCCAAAAATTTAATTTTTTTAATGGAAAAAATAATAAAATATTTGAATTTAATTTAAAAAATATTTTATTAAAAAATTTGGTTCATATTCTTAAAATATTATAAGAGTTATTCTGATTAATATATAGTTATCTAGTTTGTCTTATAAAGTCATTAAGAGAAACTAATATTGTAAAAATGACCATATTTTGATAAAATACCGTTTCTTAACAATATAATATTGTAAAAATGACCATATTTTCTATGTATGATTGATGTGCTTAAATTCTTGAATTTTGTTGTTACATTGCTAGGAGGATGGAAAAAAAATTAAAATTTGAAAAACTATTAATTTTGTGTATGTAAATATATATTATAGGGACACTTTTATAATGCTCACCTTAGGCCTCCAATTTATTGGACCGGCTCTGGTTGTACATATTTGGGCTAAGGAAGGAAACATATAATGTTATCTTCATACGTGTGGTTATCCTTGTATATGTGTCTTGATTTGATTGTAATGTTATTTTTTTATGCGTGACTTGCTTTATTGCTAAGAATAAATCTGTGTGGTGTGTTTTCTTTGTCTCTTATTCGATATTTTTGTTTGTCATTTATTCTTTATGTAGTACTTAACTTATATGGTTATAAAATAATTAAACATTATGACAATGCCTTAAGGATGATAATCACCTTCATGACTCTTAAGAAAGTTTTCACTGAGATTGCTCCCTTATCCATTTACGATTGTCAATCGCCATTTTCTCCAGTATATTTGTTAGTTTAGACTCATTTTTTTTGGGTCCTTCTACATAATTATATATGTCTTTCTTCCTCTACTCGCAATGCTAATGATTGTTGAAATTTCAATGTTTTTGCATAATCTTCATCTATTTGTTTTAGTGTCGCATATTCCAAGTTTTGCATCTCAATAGCCTCAATGCCAGCATAAAATCAACTATTATCAACCATATGTGACTTTCTCTTCCTACATACGAGCTTGTTTTGATTACTTCTTTCTCGGAGGCCTTACAAAGCAACCTACATTGGCTCCAGGATTTGCCTTTTTCCCATCTACATCCAAATTAATTGAAGATTCAAGTGGTGATGAACCATAAGTTTGACTTACTTCAGGCTCTCTATGAGGTGGATTTTTGAAACACTGCAATATTTGCATATATCCAAACAATGAAGAAAACTAAATTCCGAATTCATTTTTTTCTTTATAGTAGACCTATTTTTGTATCATCTAAATATATATTAAAGAATCAATTAATTAAAAAAAAAATTCATAAGGATAATACATTTATACATTTATAAATTCTCACATGATCCATCTGATTAGTACCACCACAACAATAATCTTCAGTTTTTGTTTTATGTGTTTTGCCACTCTTTGAGCGTAGGTCGTAGATTTTTCTACCTATTTGAAAACCTATTATTCGGATATCCTCCATATGACCCTCCAAATTTTTGGCATAGCGATTTCGAACACGTACCTAAAATGCGCTGTTTGTTTGATCGGTTCATACAATTGCAGATGAAATGAGCTGCCTAAGTTTTGCACAATAACACTTCATCATTTGACCATTTCTTATTTGTTTTCGTTTTTGAGAAAAATAAGTTTTGAGTAAAATGTAAAAGATATAAGTATGAAAGCATTTAGATTTGAATTGGAGAGAATAAATGTCTGACAAATGATGAATATATATAAGGGTAGATACTAATTTTTTTTTAAAAAAAACTAATAAATAAACTTCTAACGGCAACATCCACTTCAATGGCACCCTTTGTTTCTTAAAAGATGCATACAATTGCTACATTTTTTTTAAAATATCATGCCACATGGCAGCTTCCAATTGGTTACTAGCTTTTAGTCATTATGAGTCGGCTCTGACGTGGATTGTGATAATGAATGGCTTGTGAGCCATGAGCCCAGCCCGAATAAGAAGATAGGCAAATCTTGCCTCAAGGCTTGCCAAAGCCTGGTCCATTTTTTATTGGTTAGAATTTAAAAGGCAAGGGCAAGGGGCCAATATGATTCTTCCTTGGTCCATAGTCCATACCTTGCTTCTTTGAGTAAGTCTATTTAGGGATGGATATAATTATCTATAGACATGGATACCCATGGGTATTGTTCGAATAAATAGAAATTAGATGGGTAACCATCATTTAATGGGTAGAGTGAGGGTTTACCCATGGGTATTGAAGGTATTTAATACCCATTAAATTCAAAGTATATTTTTTTATCCATTCTTCAAATTATTTATAAATTTTTAACACTTTATTCCCTTTACTATTTTTTTTCTTTCTATTCTTACTATTATTATTATTTAAAATTACTTTATTTCAATTAAATATCAATTATTTCATCTTTCATCAAAAAAATTATACACAAAAATGTTACGAATTTATATTAACATCAATTTTTTTTAAGAACTTAAATAATTCATTTTAAATGATTTAACAAAAATCAAAGTAAACTATAATTTTTTTAAGATTTCACAACCATGAAATAATTTAAAGGGAGTTTTATAAATTCTTAAAAATTGTTTATAATAAAATTTCTAATGAGTTTTTTTTTTCAAGTTTTGAATTCCATTTCGACATTTACTATTCATTCTTCATTTAATTGGAAAGTTTTCGGAGTCAAATTCTCAAATAACTCATTCACTACTCTTGGTCAACTCTACAAATTTTAATAATTAAGGATATAAGGGTAAATTGGTCATTTACTAATTCTCACTTTAAATTTCAAGATGGATTGTAACAGAAACTCCAATAGAAATTGAGAGGATTTGAAAAAAATGAAAAGCAAACGAAATTCAAAGGAAAAAATATTAGAAGTTAAAAATAAAAAGTTGAAGACAAATGAAAGTAAAAAAAATAAAAAATAAAGTAAAAGAAAAATGAAAAGTAAAAAGAAAAAAGAAAAGTAAAAAGAAAAATGAAAAGAAAAATAAATTGAAAAGTATAAAAAATTAGAAGTTAAAACAAAATGAAACACAAGGAAAAAAAATGAAAAGGAGAAAATAAATGTAAAATGTCATGGGTACCCATTACCCAATGGTAGGGATGGTCAAATGGGTTTTTTTGAGGGTGTGGGTAAACCCTTAGCCTACATGGGTACAAATGAGTTTTATACCCATTCAGACCCATCCTCAATTTTTGAGGGTTTACCCAAACCCTACCCATGATATTTTATATTTATTTTCTCCTTTCAATTTTTTTTTCTTTGTATTTCATTTTGTTTTAACTTCTAATTTTGTTTATACCTTTCAATTTATTTTGCTTTTCTTTTTTCTTCTACTTTTTATTTTTTTTTTTACTTTCATTTGTCTTCAACTTTTTATTTTTAACTTCTAATATTTTTTTTTCTTTTAATTTCGTTTGTTTTTTTTTTTTTTGCTTTTCATTTTCTTCAAATCCTCTCAATTTCTATTAGAGTTTTTGTTACAATCCGTCTTAAAATTTAAAGTGAGAATTAGTAAATGACCAATTTACCCTTATATCCGTAATTATCAAAATTTGTCGAGTTGGAATTCAAAACTTAAAAAAAAAAACTCATTAAAAATTTTATTATAAACAATTTTTAAGAATTTATAAAACTCCCTTTAAATTATTTCATGGTTGTGAAATCTTAAAAAATTTATAGTTTACTTTGATTTTTGTTAAATCATTTAAAATGAATTATTTAAGTTCTTAAAAAAAATTGATGTTAATATAAAGTCGTAACATTTTTGTGTATAATTTTTTTGATGAAAGATGAAATAACTGATATTTAATTGAAATAAAGTAATTTTAAATAATAATACCTAATAAATAAAATAATACTAAGAATATAAAGGAAAAAAATTAGTAAAGGGAAGAAAGTGTTAAAAATTCATAGATAATTTGAAGAATGGATAAAGAATATACTTTAAATTTAATGGGTATTAAATACCCTCAATACCCATGGGTAAACTCTTACCCTACCCATTAAATGATGGGCAAATTTTTACCCATCTAATTTCTACCCATTTCAACAATACCCATGGGTACCCATACTCATGGATAATTATGACCATCCCTACCCAATGGGTAGGATTTGGGTAAATCCTAAAAAATTAAGGATGGGTCTAAATGGGTATAAAACCCATTTGTACCCATATAGGGTAAGAGTTTACCCACATCCTCAAAAAAACTCATTTGACCATCCCTAAGTCTATTGATAAAAACAAGAGTAAGGGGCTAGAGGCCATGTTTTGCCCCTTAAATAACATTATTTATGTATTTTATTCAAAGTTGCTTTTTGTTGTTCTAATGAAGATGAGTAAGGGGCATGAATTTATTTATTTTTTGTGAATTATTTTTAAAAATAATAATGTAAAAATCTCATATAATATCTTAGAAATCTTATATTATTAAATGATGAGTATTAATAGGAGTGAATGCTAATTTTTAATTTTTTTTTTTTTAAAAAAACTTCTACAAGCAACACTCCAACTCCAACATCACTTTTTTGTGTTTTTTTAAGTCACAAAATGACTACAATTTTAAGGATTAGGATTCTCTAGGGATCTAAAAATATCCGTACCATGAGGATCATTGTATTCTCGCTGTTCAATTAGATCTAATGATCAGAATTTGATTTGAATTGTTCTCTCTTTTTCAATGGGTCAATTTATCTGATCAAGAGGCATAGGCTACATGGTTTTATGTTTACGACACATAGGCTACATGGTACATATATTGATCTGGAGGATGGAGATCTTGTTAGATCCTTTGAGGATCTTTACCCCAATATTAAAATGTTGTGCTATGTGGCATCTTCTAATTGACTGCAACAAGTAGCCGTTGCTACTGCACATGGGCCATGAAATTTGCAAGCTTGTGGGCCACGAGTCTAGCCCGAAACACGTGGGAGACAAACCTTGTCTCAAAGCTTACTAAAGTCTGGTCCATTTGTTTTGGGTTAGAAATAAAAAAAACAAGGGCAATGACCCAATTCATGCCTTGCGTGGTCCATTTTGGTTGCGTTAGACTTGTGCTTATGAGTTAATACTTTGAAATAATAATATGGCCTCATCGGACAATTGGTGTCTTTCAACTATAATTAGTATAGTTAATGATTATTTTATTGAGTGATATTCTCTTTCGACGCGTATGTAACATAAATTTTGATTTCAATCTTGTGTATAATTGAGAGAAAAAGAAAAATATTATAGCCGGGATTAGTATTAATCTATACGAAGAATAGAATATTTACATTATAACAAGAAGACAATCAAAATTACGGGTTGATGTTTCTCAATTAAAAGAACATTTGCCATCAAGTTGATGTCGATGTCCGATATTTAATACGAAAAGTCCGATTGTCATTACCAAATACAAGCTTAGTCAACATTTCAATATATATATATATATATATATATATATAAGGCTGTTCATTTATACACAAAGAAATTCTTATGAATGATCTATTATGGTTTTGATTATATTCACTATATTTTAGACGAGAAGAATATTCAATATATATAATCTATATATTATAATCTAAAAAAAATTATGTTAGCAATTTTGTAAATTTTTGATTTCATATATATATATATATGCATAAATTTACGAACTAAATTATTATTCTATATTTATAATTTGGTCCAAGTAAAGTATATAATTGATAATTTGATATCGTATAATTTAATACGACAGTGTAACGAAATATAAGGAAAATAAAATGGCACGGTTCCATAATTAGACATGACAACCCGCTAATTATTAATTAAGCAGCTGATCTCACACCATAGAAAAATTGAGAGGTTTATTAATAGTGTATCTATATTACTTGGCCATGACTAGATTCCATGTAAGTTGATCCAAACGAGAAGTTAGATATGATATCCACGCAGTGGCTGACTCTGACCAACCACTTTTCCTCTAATTTAATTTCCCCAAACGTGCCTTATCGATCATTTTCTTCCCTAACTGTATTTCACCGTTTTGCCTGGTCCGACCAGTCGGATAAAAATAAGTCTAAATAATGGATAGATTTTTCAGTTGAGGACTCCCGCGTTCCCAAAATTTTCATGCAAGAACTTTTTTAGGGGAGTGTTCGTTTTTTCTGTTGAGGACTCGAAGCCTTCCGAATTTTCATGCGAGGACAGTTTCTGTGATTATAAGAACCCGCTTTAACATGCATGTTATGCCACACAGCCATTGATGCAAACATAATAATGTTTTAGGGTTTTTGTTTGCCGAAGAATATTCAAAGATCATGACTATCCTCGTTGAGCAGCCTGATCTTCAGCTTGGTACCCGCTTAGTGACCCTTAATTTTGTTTATTCGGGCAGAAAAAAATTAATAAAAGCGCGTTGGGTTTTTATAATTAATTTTGATTTAGTTTTTGTGTGATTGCATTTCAGGGAGGTCTCAAGTATTGGAGAACAGGAGACTTTCTTCCCAGAGTGAGCTGGTTTTGGATGGTGGGTTTGTTGTGCCGGAAGAGATATCGGAAAACGATGGATGTGTGTCGAATGAGGCCTTCATTGCCCCGGAGATTAATTCATTTGGGCAGTCATTCAGGTTAATTTGTGTATGATACTATAGTTTATAATTTATTCACATTTATATTTTCTGACGATCAAAATAGTGTTTTGTGACATTTTGTTCTTGAAATTCCTCGGTATTATACAGGGATTATAATGCTGAAAGTGAAAGACAGAAATCCGTGGAGGAATTCTACAGATTGAACCACATTCATCATACGTTCGAATTCGTGAAGAAGATGAGGGAGGATTATAAGAAGCTGGATCGAGTCGAAATGAGCATATGGGAATGTTGTGAGTTGCTGAATGAGGTTGTGGATGATAGCGATCCTGACTTGGATGAGCCACAAATTGAGCACTTGCTGCAGACAGCTGAGGCCATTAGAAAAGACTATCCCAACGAAGACTGGTTGCATCTGACTGCCCTTATTCATGGTAAATAAAATTATTAAATAATTAATTAATTGCTTGAATTTTATTGAAATTAATCAGTAAAAAAAATAGAGTTAAATCTTTCATGGGTTTATTTTGATTCAGATCTTGGGAAAGTTTTGCTTCTTCCTAGCTTTGGAGAACTTCCTCAATGGGCTGTTGTCGGTGAGCATTGTATTTTGAACGTTGTTATCTGATTTTTCTTTTTCAATTCTAATTTTGATATGTTAATTTTAACTGAAAAAAATACTCAAAATCTATGTTGCAGGAGACACACATCCTCTCGGGTGCGCTTTCGATGAATCCATTGTTCATCACAAGGTATATTTTCGTTCATATTTTCTCCATTCATGACATTCTTTCTTTACAGTTACACTTTCGTTTTTTTTTTTCTACTTTCACCCAATTGATATAGTTGATCATTTAGGGTATGAAATGGTTCCACAGAGTTCTGATTTCAGGTTTTAAGTATCGAGTGGAACCCTAAGTAATGATCAGGGCCGGTTCAAACATTTGAAAGTTCAGGGCAAAAATAGAAAATATGCCTTTAATGCATACATCAAATCATTAAAAACGTAATTTTTTTATGAACAGATTATTTCATTTTTATACTATAAGGCCTCGTTCAAACCTTGTTAAGAAAAACCTATTGGGACAAAACCCCTAACAAATAAAAAAAAAAAATCTCATGTCCAAAATATTACGCTTAGTTAAAAAAAAATCAAATTATATATTTTTAACTTGTATATAGATGAAAATATCTACATTTAAGACTATTAGACTAACACTTATATTCAATACAATCATTTAATCTTCACATAAGAGTTCCACCATTTAAAGAAATTTGAACTAATATCAAATTTACATATTCATATTGTTTATTTATCTGCATATTTTATTTATTTATTAATAATTTTGGGCCCTATAATATTTTGGGTCTAGAGTTTGTGCCTCTTAAGCCCCCCTTATGGCCAACCCTGAGTACGATACTAAAAATGTAAAATCAAATTTGAAGAAAAATGAAATTTTCTAAATGCGATCATGTTTTTATTAGATATTGTGATTACAATAAACCGATTTGTAACATATAATTTCTTTGCGGTTGCAGTATTTCAAGGAAAATCCAGACTGCGAAAATGCTTCCTTCAACACCAAGTATGGAGTTTACTCGGAAGGATGTGGACTAGACAATGTCATGATTTCATGGGGGCATGATGACTATATGTACTTGGTATATTTATTATGTCTTTCATATATATATATATATATATATTCATATAATTTCGAACGTTAATTTTTGAAATTTCTGAAATATTTGTTTAACTGGTGTACGTGTTCAAATGAATCTGCAGGTGGCCAAGGAAAATGGAACAACTTTGCCACAGGCCGGATTGTTCATCATTCGATATCACTCATTTTATCGTGAGTTCCATCACCAATTTAATTGCTTGATTTTCGATTACATTTTGTTCGATTTCGGCCATTCCCAATTTTTGAACGTTTTGCAGCTTTACATAAGGCAGGGGCATATACACACCTTATGAACAAAGACGATGAAGAAAACCTAAAGTGGCTTAAAATTTTCAAGTATGCTCCATTTCCAATTCACATAATTTAACTTGACGAATTAAATTTTACACTGAAAAATCTTATAAATTAAATAATACAATATATAATAAATAGTTTTACTTTTAATAACATTGAGATCTTCTATAATAAATTTTTATGCAGCAAATACGACCTATACAGCAAAAGTAAAATTCGAATTGATGTCGAAAAGGTTAAGCCATATTATTTATCCCTTATCGAGAAGGTGAGTTTTGTTGTGCATTTTCTCAATAGGTGATTGATTTTGATTGTTTTACTTTTATCTCCAAAATAGTTCGTTTTTCTAAATTCGAACAGAATTTTATTGCAGTATTTCCCAGCAAAGCTCAGATGGTGAGGAATTTTAAGAAGAAATGGCAGCTAGCTTTAAGCTCTTGCTTCAGTACTTTGATTTTGTTCAGTGATGCACAAAATATTGGTTTAAAGAACAGGCTTTGTATCATTCTGTGTGAGGAAATTGTATTCTTCGTTTTAAGGCTGTGTACGTGATTATTCTTGTGCTGCTTAATTTGCACAAGCTCAAGAATAAATAAAGGAAAAAAAGCCCCTAAAATTTCATGTATTGGATGACTGGATGGTCAACATATTTCTTAACCTCATTCGGCAGTCTACCACCGATCCGTGGAACAAATTCCGCTGCTAACTACCGACGGAAAACAAATACGCTCCGCCAACTGACCCGAATTGTGTACGTACGGTCAGTGATAAGCCATTGGGCGTACACACGCAGAGATGCCAATATAAACCGTGGATGCGAGTGCCTGTGGATATCCTACCCGATTGAAGAGGGTATATATGGAGACGAGGAAACAAATATGCGTCGGGTTATATTATCTAATATTAATACATAATCTCATTTTGATTAATCATTAGACTGAAGTTACAAACTTATAAGTTATTATTATGTTGTGTGTAGGGATAGCCATAATTATTCATAGATATTGTTGAAATGGGTAGAAATTAGATGTTTACTCATCATTTCATGGGTAGGGTGAGTATTTACTCATGGGTATTCAATACCCATTTAAATTAAAAGTATATTTATTCATCCTTCATATTATCTATGAATTTTCAACACACATTCTTCCATTTACTAATATGTTTTTCTTATTTTTTCTATTATTATTATTATTATTATTATTATTATTTATTAGGTATTTTTAATTATAATTTGTTTATTTAATTAAATATCAGTTATTCCAGTTTTGATAAAAAAAAATTAAACACAAAAATATTACGAATTTATTTTAACATCAAAATTTTGTTAAGAACTTAAATCATTCATTTTAAACGATTTAACAAAAATCAACGTAAGTTATAGAAATTTTCAGGATTTCACAATCATCGCCTTATATGTGGCTGCTTGTATGGCTCTACTTGTGATCCATCATTAACACTTGAGTATTGTATTAATTGGTTCCTGGATCTGTAGTGAGCGAATTCTATGAAAATATTGAGGTTTTAGGGACAATTTTCATTATTTCTTTCTTTCCCATGTCCCTTTTTATAATTAAGGCAGTAGAGCCGACACTAAAGACGACTCTGATAGTGGCGGTGATTGGCTGAGACAATTACAATGTTTGATTTTTAAAGAAATGGGTTACTTTTGCATGGAGGGGAAATAGGGAGGAATAGGAGATCTAAATTAAAAATATTTTTTTTTTAATTTTCTAAACTGAATTTAATATTTTTAAATTAATATGTTTAAATTTTTAAATTTTATTCTAGAAATGGTGTGTTGTTTAATATAATATAGGAGAAAAAAATTTCAAAGAAAATAAAAAAATTAAAACAAAAAAAAAATTGACAGTGATGAAGGTGGGGATGAGGTCATTTCAATGAGAGGAGGTGATTGGATGCGATGATGAGGTTGGTCATAGTCGGAGATGGGGCACGTCGGTGGTTGGTGGTGTTCATAGTCGTAGAGAAAATATGACGATGAGTTTTAGAGAGAGACAATGTAACAACCCGTACCTTCGGGAAGGGTAAAAATGTAATTTTATAACGTTTTGACGATTTTGCCCTTGTGAATAGTAGACGAAGAGTTGACTTTTTGAATTACCGATTGGATGAGTGTTGACCCTTGACCGTGACGTAGTTTAGGACGTCACGAGTCCGTAGACAGGTGGCAGGTTCGTTTCGGACAACCGGAGGAAAAGTTATGACGTTCGGAAGATTGGGGGCGTTACCGTAATTTTGAATAAACGAGGAAAATGTTGACTTTTTGGAGGACTTGTGATTTTCACATAGACCGAGGACCGTTAGATAGGTCTTGACGTCCTGAGTACAATGACAGGCGGCACGCTGTCATCGGACGTCGGATGAAACATTTACGGGTCTGGAAAGTGTGAGGGTAAAATGGTAATTTGTGCAAGAGGGGTATTTTGGTCATTTCCCTCAGCCCAATCAGATAAGGGCAAGTGGCAGAGATTTTTTGTGCTGGCCTATGGATGATGGACACGTGGGAGTGGCTGGATGGTTCCAGGCCGTTCTCAAGTGTGCACGGCCACACTTTGCACAAAATCAAACCGTGTTTTGGGTTTGAAACACAGAGAAACAGAGGGTGAGATTTTGGGAGACAGTGATCGATTCCAGGGGTGAGTGAGTGAAGAGTGATTAGGGGAAGTGGAAGAGAGACGAGGGTGAGTTATTGATCACGGTTTGGAGCTGCAACCGTGCACGGAGGCTAGACGGTGGACGGCTGAGTTTTTGGGGGAAACAGAGAGTCCGTGAGAGTTTGGTGGTGGCTACGCCGTGTGGTGGCTCAAACCAAGGCAGTGGGAGCCGTAGGAGGTTGCAGGGAGACCAACAAACACAGTGGCACGCGGCGGTGCGCACGGCGGAGACGGAATCGAAGGGTAAGTGTTCTTCCTCTGTTTTTCCCGTGTTTTTCAATTTGAAAGTCGTGTAGGTAGGATGAGAATCGAGGGGATTGGCGAGTGCAGTGATGTTTAGGGAGGTCCTAGGAGTAGGTTGTGACGGTCGCCGCGACGGGGGAGTACACGGCAGAGTTCAGACGACGGCGAGTACTCTATACTCTGTTTTGGCCGTGAGTTCAAACGGGAAGTCGTGGACTTCTGGAGTGAATCGAAGGTTTCTGTGAGTTGGGAGTGACTCAGTGAGGTCCTAGGGAGAGATTGGAATCGCCACCGTGAAGGGGGAAGCACTGGACGGCCGGGAAGGAAAACAGGGGTTGTCTGTGTTTCCTTTCGAGCTTCAGTCGTGAAGCTGAGGGATGAGTCGAACCAGGAGAGTGAGGGGGATGAGTTCGTGGTGACTGGACGAAGCTTTGGGTGAAGGAAGGAAGTGAAATGGTGGCCGGACGACGGAGAATGGCTCTCGCCGGTCTGGGATTGCAGCCCTGGTGCGAACCGGGTTCGATCGAGGTTGGGGATGCACTGTAGCAGGCGCGTGAGGCCCACGCGCAGCCACTTTGGGCGGCGCGTGGAGGCGTGTGGAGAAGAATCCGGCCAAGCTTCCAACATGAGTTTGGTTCTAATTGTCCTAAGGAGTTGATTGGTGCGGTTTTCGGGTGAATCGGACGATGTTACGGAGTTGTTCGGGAATCCAGACGGTTTAGGGTTTAGGATTAAAATATTATTTATTTCCCGAAAAATTGGGAAAATTAGGATTAGGATCCTTGATGTATTTGTGACCCTATTTGGTGTTTTTTGACAGGACGGGAGGCACCCGAGACGGTCGAGGAGCGCACGGAGCGCGACTGACTTGTTCTGATTTGTGAGTGGACTCTTTCTTTCTTTCGAGCATGCCTAACTGTTTTATTGACGTTTTATGATCTTAAATATGTTTTTATGCTTTTGAATGATGATTATATGTGATTGATGAGTTTGTACGTTTTTCGAGACATTTCCGAGATTTTGCACGTTTTTCGAGAGAAGCTGGTTTTCGGATTTTGATGCCATATTTGCGATTTAACCTATAAATGTTTCCTGATGATGATCACTGGGTTATGAAATATGAATTATGCTTATGTGTGATTTCTGGGTATAAGAATGAATTTCCGGATTTGGGTTCGGAATGACGGTTCTGAATGCCGGAAGGGCTTTGAACCGGGGATTTCGAATTCGAGTTTGGCGATAGACTTCGAATTGGTTTTACACTGGATATGGATTGGATTTGCTGGATCTAGATATTGGGTTTAAAGACCCGGATTGATATTGATGGGGGACAGGCCCGGATTGAGTTTAAAGACTCGGGAGTTTAAAGACTCGGATATGTTGATATTACCCTCATAGGCCTATTGAGTTTCAAGACTCGGGAGTTTAAAGACTCGGATTTCATTTAAGGCCTGATTGAGTTTAAAGACTCGGATAGGTCCAGCAGGTTTGATCGGAAATGATGATTTGATGCTGAAGCTATGAATTCTATATCCGTTTTATAGTGTTTCTGTTTCTTATGGTATTTTATAGTGTATCTGTTTCTTATGAGATTTTATAGCGTTTCTGTTTCTTATGATGTTTCATATTATGATTTTCTAGTACTTCGTTGGGCATGCCTGTTTTAAAAACGGAGGGAACACTGATTCTTATTTTTCCTTAACCTTGCATTAGTGATAAACTGATTTTAAAACTTTTGGTTATTCTAGTCCACTCACACTTTTGGTTCTAACTTTTCCCTCCAGGTCGTGGTGATAGCGCTGGGGTGAACGTTGAGGCAGATATCGAGGCATAGAGCTTACGACATTCTTCCGTTGCGGAACTAACTTTGTAGGATTTTTTGTGTGCCCATTTTGTAGAACTATGCTCTGACTGACTGTTGTATATATTTACTCTTTCGTCTGATAGTTATGCTTATAGTAGTAGTGAGTTTTTTTTTGGTACTGTAGGTGTGATTATCAGACGGGAGCAGGGTTCGTCCCGGATATCGTGGCGATATTTGGGACAGGTCCTGACAATTGGTATCAGAGCATAGGTTGTCGATTTGTGTTGGGTCTAGGTTGTTTGACTAACTCTATGCCTCTTTCAGTGTACGATCGATCATGCCTCCGAGACATGAACCCCCTCCACGACCTGAAGATGAAGCGGCGAGAGGGACTGAGAGCGCTTCGATCGAGAGAGCCCAGAAACTTGGGTCTACTACGTTCAGCGGTGGGGGCGATCCAGAGGAAGCTCACTGATGGATCACCCGGCTCGAGCGTATTTTTGGGGTGATGCACTGTCCTCCAGAGGATCGGGTCTTGTTAGCTACTTTTCTGTTGGATGGAGCTGCATATGAGTGGTGGTACACGTTGGAACTGTCCGGCTGGGATGCACATACCGTGACATGGGAGACTTTCCGGGAGCGGTTTCTCGATCAGTACTACCCTCGCTCTTTCCGGGATGCGAAGGAGGCAGAATTTCTACAGTTAAAGCAGGGGAATATGACGGTAGCTGAGTATGAGCAGAGATTCCAGATGCTATCCCGATTTGCTCATGCCTTTGTGGCTACCGAGGCAGAGAAGTGCCGCCGGTTTGAGTTGGGCCTTCGGAGAGAGATCAGGGCCATAGTGACAGCTGGCTCTTTTGCTACATTTCGGGAGTTATCTGATGCTGCTGTCAGAGTTGAGGCCAGTTTGCCTACTAGATCACAGTATTCGGGCAGTGTTCGATGCCGAGAACATTCATTTCCAGGAGCATCAAGTCAGAGGCCCCCGAAGCGGGGTAATTTTGGTGGATCGTCATCGGCTGGTGGAGCCCGGTATGGCCGACCAGGGAGTTTTCAGGGCTCAGGATTTCGGGGAGCCAGAGTACAGCCGACTCCTCAGGCGAGTGCGACTTCAGTTGCTTCTATTGGGAGGCAGACCGGTGGACCCGGTAGAGATGCTTGCTTCTATTGCGGAAAGCGAGGACACTTCCGGAGGGAGTGCCCATTGTTAGCTCCGGAGGGTGGAGCAGGCAGAGGTGTAGCAGAACCCGGGCGGAGTACTGCTTCAGTGTCAGGGGCAGCAGGCCCTAGGGGTGGTGGTGGTGCCACGAGCAGTTCCAGGGGGCGCGGTAGGTCATCGGGGCCTCAGGCGCGAGTTTTTGCTATGTCTCAGCAGGAGGCCAGATCCGCACCGGGAGTGGTGACAGGTACACTCACCATATTTGGTCACATTGTTCTTGCTTTGATAGATCCCGGGGCTACCCATTCATTTATAGCTCGGAGTTGTAGTCTGGTGACAGAGAGGGAGGTGTCTACTTTGGATGGTGCGTTAGGGGTGAGTACACCTACTGGGGAGGTGTTGGTGGTGAATCAGGTGTTGAGAGAGTGTCCGGTGATGGTAGGTGAGGTTGAGTTAATGGCAGATTTGTTACTATTAGATCTACGGGACTTTGATGTTATTTTGGGTATGGACTGGTTGACAAGACATCATGCTTCTATCGAGTGCTTTGATAGGAGAGTGACTTTCCGGAGTCCCGGATTACCAGAGACTACATTTCAGGGGGATCAGCGTACAGTTCCTACTGGAGTTATCTCGGTGCTTGAGGCTAGCAAGTTGTTGCGTAAGGGGTGCCAAGGTTACATAGCTCATGTGGTGGATACACGTACTACGCCAGTGAGGGCGGAGGATATACCAGTGGTACGGGAGTTTCCCGATATTTTTCCCGAGGAGTTGCCAAGGTTACCACCTTATCGCGAGATCGAGTTCACGATTGATCTTCTTCCAGGTACACAGCCTATTTCACAGACTCCTTATCGCATGGCACCTGCAGAATTGAGGGAACTTAAGGCCCAGTTGCAAGAGTTGGTCGATATAGGGTTCATTCGACCGAGTATGTCACCTTGGGGAGCACTTGTATTGTTTGTCAAGAAAAATGACGGAGGATTGAGATTGTGTGTGGATTACAGACAGCTGAATAAGGTAACTATTCGGAATAAGTATCCCTTACCCCAGATTGATGATTTGTTTGACCAGTTAAAGGGGGCGCAGTACTTTTCGAAGATTGATCTTCGCTCCGGTTATCATCAGTTAAGGGTTAAAGAGAAGGATGTACCGAAGACACCCTTCCAGACCAGGTACGGTCATTATGAATTTGTTGTGATGCCTTTTGGTTTGACTAATGCCCCAGCAGCTTTTATGGATCTTATGAACTGAGTGTTTCGGTCATATTTGGATAGTTTTGTGATTGTCTTCATTGATGACATTTTGGTGTATTCGAAGAGTGCGAAGGCACATGAGAAACATCTGAGACTCGTGCTTGAGACATTGAGGGAGCATCAGTTGTTTGCGAAGCTGAGTAAGTGTCAGTTCTGGTTGACCAGTGTTGGATTTCTTGGCCATGTGATTTCGGCCGAGGGTATCAGCGTGGATCCTCAGAAAGTTGAGGTGGTAGCAAAATGGGAACAGCCCAAGACGGTGACAGAGATCAGGAGTTTTCTGGGTTTGGCAGGTTACTACCGGCGCTTTATTGAGGGCTTTTCTATTCTAGCAGCACCGTTGACTCGGTTGACTCGGAAGGGAGTTCGATTTGAGTGGGACGAGAACTGTGAACAGAGTTTCCAGGAGCTTAAAAGACGGTTGACATCTGCTCCTGTGTTAGCCCTTCCAGACGATAGTGGGGAGTTCGAGGTGTACAGTGATGCTTCTTTGCAAGGCTTGGGATGTGTCTTGATGCAGCATGGGAGAGTGATTGCTTATGCTTCCCGGCAATTGAAACCCCATGAGATGAACTACCCTACACATGATTTGGAACTGGCAGCGGTGGTTCATGCACTGAAGATTTGGCGGCATTACTTGTACAGCGAGAGGTGCAGGATCTTCACGGACCACAAGAGCTTGAAGTATTTGTTCACTCAAAAGGAATTGAATCTGAGACAGCGCCGATGGTTGGAGTTGCTTAAGGACTACGACTGCACGATTGAGTATCACCCAGGGAAGGCTAATGTGGTAGCCGATGCTCTGAGTAGGAAGTCAGCTAGTTCTTTGTCACATTTGAGGACAGTACAGTTACCGTTGTTGGTTGAGCTCCGCAGGTTGGGAGTAGAGTTGACCGTGGTTGATCAGGGAGCACTCCTAGCGAGTTTCCATGTGCGACCTGTTTTGATTGATCAGGTTATTGATGCTCAGTTTGAGGACCCTATTCGGGGCATCATTCGGATTGAGGTCGAGGCTGGAGAGAGACAGGACTTTGAGATCCGTGAGGATGGAGCCTTGGTTAAAGGTAGACGGTTGTGCGTACCTGAGGATGAAGCATTGAAGAAAGTGATACTGGATGAGGCTCACTGTTCAGCTTATGCGATGTATCCTGGTGGGACCAAGATGTATCGTACACTTCGAGAGCATTACTGGTGGTCGGGAATGAAACGTGAGATTGCAGAATATGTCAGTAGATGCTTGATTTATCAGCAGGTAAAAGCCGAGCGGCAGAGACCTTATGGAACAATGCAACCCTTGCCGATCCCCGAGTGGAAATGGGATCACCTGACGATGGATTTTGTGTTCAAGCTTCCGAGAACACTGAAGGGACACGATGGCGTATGGGTGATTGTAGATAGACTTACGAAGTCTTCTCATTTCTTGCCAGTACGGGAGAACTTCAGGTTGACGCAGTTTGCACAGTTGTTCATAGATGAGATTATTCGGTTGCATGGGACTCCAGAGTCGATAGTATCTGACAGAGATCCGAGATTCACTTCCCGATTTTGGCAGAGCTTACAGGAAGCTTTTGGGACTAAACTGCATTTCAGTACTGCATTTCATCCTCAGACCGATGGACAGTCTGAGCGGACTATTCAGATTCTCGAGGACATGATGCGAGCTTGTATTTTACAGTTCCAGGGTACGTGGGAGTCTCATTTACCTTTGATGGAGTTTGCCTACAATAACAGTTATCAGGAGAGCATTGGGATGGCTCCTTTGTGCGGTTTGGCAGACGAGGGAAGTTAAGTCCTCGTTACATTGGACCTTATGAGATCTTGGAACGGATTGGTCCTGTTGCTTATCGATTGGCTTTACCAGCAGACCTGGAAAAGGTACATAATGTCTTTCATGTCTCTATGCTTCGGAAGTATATTCGAGATGATTCGCATATTCTGGAAGCACAACCAGTTGAACTGAGGGAAGACTTGAGTTTTGAAGAACAACCTGTCGCAATTTTGGATCGGAAGGATAAGGTCTTAAGACGAAAGACGGTTCCCTTGGTTAAAATATTGTGGAGGAATCATCAAGTGGAAGAAGCTACTTGGGAACCCGAGGCCTTGATGCGCGAGCAGTACCCTTACTTGTTTCACTGAATTTCGGGGACGAAATTCTTTTTAGGGGGGTAGATTGTAACAACCCGTACCTTCGGGAAGGGTAAAAATGTAATTTTATAACGTTTTGACGATTCTGCCCTTGTGAATAGTATACAAAAAGTTGACTTTTTGAATTACCGATTGGATGAGTGTTGACCCTTGACCGTGACGTAGTTTAGGACGTCACGAGTCCGTAGACAGGTGGCAGGTTCGATTCGGACAACCGGAGGAAAAGTTATGACGTTCGGAAGATTGGGGGCGTTACCGTAATTTTGAGTAAACGAGGAAAATGTTGACTTTTTGGAGGACTTGTGATTTTCACATAGACCGAGGACCGTTAGATAGGTCTTGACGTCCTGAGTACAACGACAGGCAACACGCTGTTATCGGACGTCGGATGAAACATTTACGGGTCTGGAAAGTGTGAGGGTAAAATGGTAATTTGTGCAAGAGGGGTATTTTGGTCATTTCCCTCAGCCCAATCAGATAAGGGCAAGTGGCAGAGATTTTTTGTGCTGGCCTATGGATGATGGACACGTGGGAGTGGCTGGATGGTTCCAGGCCGTTCTCAAGTGTGCACGGCCACACTTTGCACAAAATCAAACCGTGTTTTGGGTTTGAAACACAGAGAAACAGAGGGTGAGATTTTGGGAGACAGTGATCGATTCCAGGGGTGAGTGAGTGAAGAATGATTAGGGGAAGTGGAAGAGAGACGAGGGTGAGTTATTGATCACGGTTTGGAGCTGCAACCGTGCACGGAGGCTAGACGGTGGACGGCTGAGTTTTTGGGGGAGACAGAGAGTCCGTGAGAGTTTGGTGGTGGCTACGCCGTGTGGTGGCTCAAACCAAGGCAGTGGGAGCCGTAGGAGGTTGCAGGGAGACCAACAAACACCGTGGCACGCGGCGGTGCGCACGGCGGAGACGAAATCGAAGGGTAAGTGTTCTTCCTCTGTTTTTCCCGTGTTTTTCAATTTGAAAGTCATGAAGGTAGGATGAGAATCGAGGGGATTGGCGAGTGCAGTGATGTTTAGGGAGGTCCTAGGAGTAGGTTGTGACGGTCGCCGCGACGGGGGAGTACACAACGGAGTTCAGACGACGGCGAGTACTCTGTACTCTGTTTTGGCCGTGAGTTCAAACGGGAAGTCGTGGACTTCTGGAGTGAATCGAAGGTTTTTGTGAGTTGGGAGTGACTCAGTGAGGTCCTAGGGAGAGATTGTTATCGCCACCGTGAAGGGGGAAGCACTGGACGGCCGGGAAGGAAAACAGGGGTTGTCTGTGTTTCCTTTCGAGCTTCAGTCGTGAAGCTGAGGGATGAGTCGAACCAGGAGAGTGAGGGGGATGAGTTCGTGGTGACTGGACGAAGCTTTGGGTGAAGGAAGGAAGTGAAATGGTGGCCGGACGACGGAGAATGGCTCTCGCCGGTCTGGGATTGCAGCCCTGGTGCGAACCGGGTTCGATCGAGGTTGGGGATGCACTGTAGCAGGCGCGTGAGGCCCACGCGCAGCCACTTTGGGCGGCGCGTGGAGGCGTGTGGAGAAGAATCCGGCCAAGCTTCCAACATGAGTTTGGTTCTAATTGTCCTAAGGAGTTGATTGGTGCGGTTTTCGGGTGAATCGGACGATGTTACGGAGTTGTTCGGGAATCCAGACGGTTTAGGGTTTAGGATTAAAATATTATTTATTTCCCGAAAAATTGGAAAAATTAGGATTAGGATCCTTGATGTATTTGTGACCCTATTTGGTGTTTTTTGACAGGACGGGAGGCACCCGAGACGGTCGAGGAGCGCACGGAGCGCGACTGACTTGTTTTGATTTGTGAGTGGACTCTTTCTTTCTTTCGAGCATGCCTAACTGTTTTATTGACGTTTTATGATCTTAAATATGTTTTTATGCTTTTGAATGATGATTATATGTGATTGATGAGTTTGCACGTTTTTCGAGACATTTCCGAGATTTTGCACGTTTTTCGAGAGAAGCTGGTTTTCGGATTTTGATGCCATATTTGCGATTTAACCTATAAATGTTTCCTGATGATGATCACTGGGTTATGAAATATGAATTATGCTTATGTGTGATTTCTGGGTATAAGAATGAATTTCCGGATTTGGGTTCGGAATGACGGTTCTGAACGCCGGAAGGGCTTTGAACCGGGGATTTCGAATTCGAGTTTGGCGATAGACTTCGAATTGGTTTTACACTGGATATGGATTGGATTTGCTGGATCTAGATATTGGGTTTAAAGACCCGGATTGATATTGATGGGGGACGGGCCCGGATTGAGTTTAAAGACTAGGGAGTTTAAAGACTCGGATATGTTGATATTACCCCCATAGGCCTATTGAGTTTAAAGACTCGGGAGTTTAAAGACGGAGGGAACACTGATTCTTATTTTTCCTTAACCTTGCATTAGTGATAAACTGATTTTAAAACTTTTGGTTATTCTAGTCCACTCACACTTTTGGTTCTAACTTTTCCCTCCAGGTCGTGGTGATAGCGCTGGGGTGAACGTTGAGGCAGATATCGAGGCATAGAGCTTACGACGTTCTTCCGTTGCGGAACTAGCTTTGTAGGATTTTTTGTGTGCCCATTTTGTAGAACTATGCTCTGACTGACTGTTGTATATATTTACTCCTTCGTCTGATAGTTATGCTTATAGTAGTAGTGAGTTTTTTTTTTGGTACTGTAGGTGTGATTGTCAGACGGGAGCATGGTTCGTCCCGGATATCGTGGCTGAGATTAGTTTTAGAGTTAAAGAAAATAAATGAAATAATTAATTAAAATAAAGGGGAAAATGAAATAATTTAAAGGGAATTTTCTAAAATCTTAAAAACAGTTTATAATAAAAATTCTAACGAGTTTGGTTTTCTAGTTTTGAATTCCATTTCGACACTTTCTACTCATTCCTCATTTAATTGGAAATTTTTAGAGTCAAATTTCAGAAATAACTCCTTCAATAGCCTTGATCAACTCGACAAAGTTTTGATAATTAGGGATATAAGGGTAAACTGATTCCGACTTTAAATTTTAGGATGGATTGTAGTAGAAATTCCAATAGAAATTGAGATGATTCGAAAAAAATGAAAAAAAAAAACCAAACAAAATTGAAATGAAAAAAAAAATCAAAAATCAAAAGTTAAAAATAAAATGTTAATGACAAATGAAAATAAAAAAAATAAAAAAAGTAAAAGAAAAATGAAAATGAAAAGTAAAAAGAAAATGAAAAGCAAAAGGAATTGAAAGAGATAAAAGGTTAGAAGTTAAAACAAAATGAAACGCAAGAAAAAAAAATTGAAAAGAGAAAATAAATATAAAATGTCGTGCATATCTATTACCTAATAGGTAGGGTTTGGGTAAACTCTCAAAATTTGAGGATGGGTCTAGATGGGTATAAAACTCATTTGTACCCCTGTAAGATAAGGATTTATACATACTCTCAAAAAAACTTATTTGACCATCTCTAGTTGTGTGGTATGAGGTATATATAGGAGCAAAAAAAAAAAAACACCTCCCTGGTTGCTTCATAATTTTAATTTATGGGGGTGCTACCACCTGATAGATGTGGATATGGATAATACCCAATTGACATATCTAGGTATGGATGCAAAATATGAAGGTTAGAAGTAGTAGCTAGCTAGTATGAGTAAGGATGTCCTAGTATTCAATGGCGTAGTCGAAAATTTATATGTATGGGGTTTTTTTAAATACTTAATGAAATTAAATTTAATTCAACTCATAATAATATATGTCAAATTAATCAAATTAAAAAAAAAATCATATCATGCTACTAATTCACAAAACTTTATATAGTTTTCTTCGATGAATTCTCAATTTGAAATCGTTGCAAGCGCAAAATAGATTATGATTGAAATGTTAAAATAAAATAGATATGCGTAAAAATTTTCAATTTTTTTAGAAATTAATTATAATATGAATTATATACTTCTATATCAAAATATTTCTAGGACTTTTATATATCATATATCAAAATATTTCTAAAACTTTTATATATCATATATGATAATGATATATGTGTCTATTATAAAACCTAAAATTGTATTTCCGGATTAAATGGGAATCACAAAACTATATTAACTATAATTATATAATAATCCTTATTTATTAATATTTTTAATTAATTATAACATATTGTAATATATATATATATAATATATACGTATACATATACATATATTACATTAAAAATATAAAAATCAATAGGGGCTCATGTAAGACCCGTGTCCTGTAGGGAAGGGTGAATAATCCCACATTCCTGCGAGGGGGAATGGTCTTGGAGAGGATGATGGTGTGCCTTAAAGGTGTAGGCACACACCTATCTAGCACTAGGCCTTTTGGGAGCTCAAGTGACTTTGGGGGGGATTGGAACTCCAAAGTTAAGCGAGTTGAAGCTGGTGCAATTCCATGATGGGTGACCCCCTGGGAAGTTGCACCATGAGCTCCCGAAAACAAAACCGTGATGGCAAGGCCCAAAGCGGACAATATGGTGCTAGATGAGTCGGGTCCTGGCCGAGGAGGGTTGGGTCCTGACAGCCCAAGACCTCCTTGGTTCCAATGTGGCTCCGACATTACTAGTATTAGAACCCTACCCTTGTCAACACCAAATACAAGTATGTACATGGTTTACCAATTCATGTTAATTCCATGTTATTAGAATATTCTCATTAATAAGATGTGTTTTATATGGTACAAAAGACTTTGAACCTTTAGTGAAAGATTGAATAAGTACAGAGAAAAGAGAGATACATGTGTTTACACCCAAAAAAATCCACTACAGGGAGTGAGGATTTACCAAATTAAAGACTCATCCGACTAAAGCCCAAAGTCTAACTAGCATCTACTTGCTGGATCATGGAGAACTACAAAGCATAATTGACTCAATCACATTAACACGACGCTAAAACCATCATAAGGTAAAGGAAAGATGCGACAAAATCGCCGAGAATAAGGAGCACGCGTGGATGCACGTGTCGACTAGCTTCATTCTCATGTTGCATATAAAAAGGTGAAGAAACCTTCTTCTCAAAGCACAACCAACAACTCAATCAAGCAAACAAATTGATCAAACTCAATCAATTTCAGCAATTGCAAACCCTCAAAGGTTTATTTGTTATTCAATAGCTTGGCTTCTTGGAAAAACATATTTCTTTCCATCTAAAATCAAGATTCAGTTCTCCTTTAACCCTTCTCAGTTCTTACTCTAAAAACACCAAGTTTTCATTCATTTCGACTTGCATTCCAAGGTCAATTTTTAAGACTTCCCGACCACCTGACTTCATCTCAACTTACTTTCACAGTTTGATTTGAAGGCTATATAACACCAATCTCTTCCCGACTGCCCCAAACTAGTTTTTGAGATTTTCACACTCCCACTTCCAGACATAATTTGATAGGACCCACCCCGATTATCACCCCGATAACCGAGGTGAACCCTGCTCCCGTTTGACAAACACCAGTAAAAGACCAAAAGAACCTTACAAAAACTCACAATTTACATTGCCAGACCAGGGAGAAAAGTTATATCGTTTACAGAGCATAGTAACAGTACGAAAACAAAACAAGCCCTACTGTAAGCTAAGTGCGCAACAGATGACTTTATGCCTCGACTTCTGCCTCAACGGTAGCCCCAATGCTCGCACCACGACCTGGAGGGTGTTAAAAACTTTAAAAATGTGAGTGGACTTAAAATAAATAAGAGTTATAAAAGCAGTTCCATAAAAAAATCAGGGTTTCACCCTCCGTTTTGAAAACATGCATGCATAAAGAAATCAGGGTTTCACCCTCCGTTTGCGGCCCATATCATCATCACCGAGTCTTTAAACTCAAAGCCATACCGAGTCTTTAAACTCAAAACACATCAATCCAGGGCCCTCCCCCCCGTAAATCAATCCGAGTCTTTAAACTCAAAACCAGATCCAGTGGGTTTTCCGAGTCTTTAAACTCAAATCCATATTTCATGTATAAGAAAATCCATCAAAATTCGAAAACCAAAGCCAAACCGGAAATCTTCGAAAACCGACACTTCGTTTGATAAAAAAGGGAACTTCCTCCCGAATTTCATTTCCAATCTCAAATCAAGTCCACAAATCTTAACAAAACAGAATGCGTATAAACATATTCATTGCGTAAGTTACACGGGAGCAGGGCTTAGCCCTTAATCCCGGGGGATTAGGGGTGGGCCCTGACAATTGGTATCACAGGGGAGACGGGCCCGGATTGACACGACCCATCCCAATCCCCCCGGGATTACCATGGAATGTGACGTGCTCCCGTCTGACAAGAGGCGTCAGACAAGGGATAACCGATTGCCAGTGCCCGAACGGGCTTCCAGAGTGCGTAAGGATCGATGGAGGAGGTGTGCGATGCTCAAGTCTCTGCTGCAGTCGTATCCGGAATCAACCTGAAGGGCATTAAAAACAAAAGCTGTGAGTGGACGAAAATAAACAAGTCTGTTAAAAACATTTATAAGACATTTATGCCCCTCAGTAAAATCATATGCATGCACCAAAAACCAATAATCCCATATTTATTTAGAAATAACCATTAGGGCCTTAGCCCGGAAACCAAAGCATAGTTTCAAATTCCAAAAGTCAATCCAAGAGTTATTTCATCAATCCAGTAGTATTCATTTATTATTTTTCCATCTCCGGCATCCCCGATGCCTAGCGTCCTAGACGCTTGACGTTCATGACGTCATATCTCACGGTATTAAGCAACGCGTGCTGCCCGGGGTCTCACCTGGTCCATATCTCTGACATCCCCGATGTCTGACGTCCATGACGTCTAGCAATCCTGCTCCTGGATCACTATACGGTCCGGTAGCTCCGTACAATGAGCCCTCGCAGGCAATGCACCGTGACTTCTCCAGTGTCCCCGACACTTGGAGGAGACCAGGATATAAATATCCTCATATCGAGATGGTTTTATGGAACACATTTTATTATTCATTTCCAAAATATCACAAGGGCCCTGCCCCGAATTTCCATAAAACCGTCATAAGTCCAAATAGTTGAATCAAATCCGAAATAGTTTATTCAATTCCATTTTAGGGTCCCCGACCCGAAATCACATATATAAGTTAACTGGGCCCCTGGCCCGATTTCATAAGTCAATTGGGCCCCTGGCCCGATTCAACAAATTAACTGGGCCCCTGGCCCGATTTTACTTATCAAATCCGTAACCGTTTCATGAAATCATATCCATCCATATTTATGGAAATCAGTGCAAATCCAGAAAACCTCGATTCATGTGCAAACACGTAAATCGCCTCGAAATGCGTGAAAACATATAAATTCACTGATATCCAAAATAAATCATATAATCCCAATTATAACTATCATGAAACAGTTATGCATGCATCAAATTTATAAAACCAATGTCCACTCACAGACCGTTTAACCGAGCGCCTCGATACGCGTGCCATAGGCCTTCCCGGGCCACATCACTATCACCGGGACTCCCAATCCTGTCCAAATCACATTAGAGGATTACTAACCCCTTCATTAACATCCTATTCAAGTCCCGTAATTTTCCCGAATTTTTACGTATTTTTAAACTGGATTTAAAACCTTCGGACATCCCGAACAATATCGAAACGGTGTCCGATCGACACGAAACCAATCCCAAAATGTTTGTTACATTGTATAGGATAAAATTCATGTTGACCTCACCTCGAGATTCGTGCCCACGCGCCGTCACGCGCCGCCGTGAGTGGCTGCGCGTGAAAGCCACGCGCCTGCTACAGTGACTGCTACAGTCACCATCTTCACCTGTTTGTCTGGTAAACGGGTCTGATTACCCGCGATCTGACCCGACCAGATAACCATCAATTCGACCTTGATTCCATCCGTTTTTGATCCTAAAACAATCAATATCCAATCAATTTCAGTTCTGTGTCAATAATCAATATCGACATGGATTAAATCAACCAATCCAAGCCCGAACAGCCAAACGGGTCGTCGTTAGTAACTCACCCAACTCAAGTCCATTTTCAAATTAACTTCACATGAAGTATAGTAGGACCCAAACGAACCCAAAACCATAACCAATTGAACAAGAGCTCACCTGGAAGTCGTCGTCCACAGCACTGTGTTTTCCCTGAAAACAGTGGCCACCGTCCCAGCTTAGCCGTGGCTGGTTCCCTTCGAAATTGATACGGCTGAGCTCCAGACACTCCCAGAAAGCTAAACCCGTCCATGGTTTGGTCCAACAATGCTCAGAAATCAAATTCTGAGTTTTCCCTCCAAGAACCCGAAATGGTTTCTCACGGTTTTTCTCTCCAATTCGACAGCCAAACAACTCAGAATGGTCCTCACAACTCACTCATCATTCAATTAATCCACTACAGCCGTTAAAAGTGCCCCAGAGCACCACGCAGTCCCACTGTGCAAAGCTTCCCTGCACAGACCCGAAACCATTAAAAATCAGTGTCCATGTGAGTGCAATCAGTTGCTAGCTCCTCACATGTGCAACCACAATCCAAAGCTGCCCCAATAACAGTCCATTAATTGATAAACAAATCGTGGGATCGATCGCACAAAGCATCCACCCTCACGGCTGTTCAATGAAACAGTACCCCCCGTGTGAAATTACAATTCTGCCCTTGTGCAGAAAATTACCAAAATGCCCCTCACGCATCCTGACCCGTAACTCGGTCATACGGACTCCGATTGATGCGTGCCGCCTGTCTACGAACTCAGGGCATCGAGACCTTCCTAACGGTCCTCGGTCCTAGGCCATCGGACCTCCCAATCAAAAAGTCAACATTTCTCCTTATTACGTTCAAATTACGAAAATGCCCCTACACTTCCGTACATCATAACTTTCACCACGTACGTCGGAATCGAACGTGCCACCTGTCTATGAACTCGTGACGTCCCGAACTACGTCACGGTCATCGGTCAAAGTCCATTTGACCGTCCGAATTAAAAGTCAACGTTTTTCCCACGCCTAGGGGCAAAACGGTCATTTTGCACAATTCGTCCGAAATCGCCCAACTAATCCCAGATTAGTGAATCACAATTAAATATTATTAAATCCCGATATTCGGGACGGGTCGTTACAACCTTCCCTCCTTAAAGAATTTCGTCCTCGAAATTACCAACAATCTTATTCCACAACCACCTTGTGGAAAACATTTCGACCTCATATCATGTGTACACCTGTACACCCACTTACTGGGACAACACCAGTCTCGTCTATACCCAAACATCCCATCACAGTCATACGTCACAACAACAACACTCGACCACCTCGAGTGGACATAAGCACCTGATCCGCGATAAGATCGCTTAACCATTTAGCTGACTCATTCAGCCAAACCGTTCCCTTCCATTGCCAATATATCCTTACATTTGCTCCCATTGGGAGTCACCAAATCTCGTTTGTCAGTCCATGCTGACACCATCAGTCAACTGTCATCACAAAACTTACCACCCTGGTAAGACTCCAACCATCAGCCAGTCAGTGACAACACCACGTACTACATCACTCTCGATGCAACGCAAGATCAACCACATGATCTCAATTCGCTGGGCAAGCCCATTCCTGCGACATAAATAAATCTCAATGTCCATATCCGCCGACTCCCACAGCGAACCAAGATGCTGGGAAAATCACGGTGTGATCAAATCACACAAGGCTACTCGTGGTTACTCAGACCACCAATTCACTCATCTTGAGTGTACGTATACCGTCAACTTACACAAACAAGTGGTGTAACTGGAACACATTGAATACCAGCCCAGCAGTGATCACACATATCAATACCAGGGTTCCACTAGCCAACCATGGCCAAGAGCACCTGCTCATATAATCACTGAACCCGACAAAATCAATCTGCACAGCGCACAGTATCCAATGTCCAGTCCACAATCACAACCAAACAAATGATATTGGAACCAAGCCGATTACCAACACGTTTAATAATACACCACCGGTACATCCCATGTACCACCATTAGGCATCACTCAGCCTAACCCGTAACAATCCTCGCACAACGTACCCTGTACGTACATCAATCCATCAATCCGCCTACAACCACCTAGGTCGTAGCCAAACACGTTCCAAAAATGGAGTACTTGGGCTACTCTGATACTGGGGTAGATTTGACAAGTGGGTCAATCAAAGGATACTTGGGCTACTCTGATACTGACATGTGGTGTCAGTTTGGAGCGTCCGACTTTTGCTATTCGACGTGGTCGAATGTAGACGATGCGACATGAGCGTTAGTGGTACGTCTGGCTGCAGACGAGTAAGTATTATTTTGGTTAGTGGGTGTACGAGTGTACACGTGTCGTGAGATCGAATTATTTCCACAGAGTGGATGTGGAATCAGGATAGTTGGAATTTCGAGAGCGAAACTAATTAAGGAGGGAAGAACGGCTAGAATTAGGTCGGTTGGAATTTCGAGGACGAAATTAATTAAGGAGGGAAGGTTGTAACGACCCGTCCCAAATTCCATGATTAGATTAGTGACTAATCACGATTAGTGAGGTTAATTGGTGATTAGTTAGGCTAAATCGGACGAACGATACGAAATGACCGTTTTGCCCCTAATGGTGGCAAAACGTTGACTTTTCATTCGGACGGTCAAATGGACTTTGACCGATGACCGTGACGTAGTTCGTGACGTCATGAGTTCATAGACAGGTGGTACGTTCAATTCCGACATTCGAGGAGGAAGTTATGACGTTCGGAAGTTTAAGGGCATTTTGGTAATTTGGGTGAATAGGAGGTCAAATGTTGACTTTTTGACCGGGAGGTCCAATGGCCGATGGCCAAAGACCGTTACGTAGATAAGGACGATACGAATTCATAGACAGGCGGCACGTCGAATTCGGACGTTCGACGGAGAAGTTACGGTTCACGGAAGTACGAAAGTACTATTGCGCGTTTTACGAGACGACTTGAGTTTTGGACTTTAGTGGGGCCCAGATTTTATCCCAAGGCCCAATGGATGAGTGACAAGTGTCACCCATCCACTGGCCCTTAATTCCCATACATGCATCGATCATCTTCTTGCTTTCCATTCACCCAAACATCCCACCCGATCTCATTTCACCCAAAATCCCAAAACCTTCATCCGTTATGATCTGAGGAACCAGGAGAGTGAGAGAGGAGGACTAAGGACGGCAGCTGGTGGCTGGAACCGCCGTGGGCGGTGGCGGGAGCCCAGAACCCGAGCGGGTACCCGGTAAGCCCATTTCCAATTTTTGTGTGGATTTTGATGTTATGGACTGTTTTGGATGATTAGGATGGGTTATTTAGGTTGCTAGGGAGTTTTTAGGATGTTTTGGAGGGTGGTTCAATGCGGAGGAAGGCTGGAAGGTGGCCGGGAAAACAGAGGCCGTGAGCCTCTATGTACATGGTGAGGTTTTATGATGTTTTAGCTAGTTTGGTTAATTGGAATGGGTAGGAAATGAGAAAATAGGAATTTTAGGATTGAAATGAGATAAAACGGATGAAAAATGAAGAGTGTAGGGGCCTGGACCGGTCACGCCGGTCCAGTTAGACCGGAATTGCAAAGAAAACCGGACCAGACCGGTTCGGACCGGTTTGACCGCGGTAGGAGACGACAATGTTCACTGGCGCGTGGCTCCCACGCACAGCCAATTCAGGCGGCGCGTGCGGGCGCGTGGGGGAGAATTTGACGATGGTTCCAACATGTGAAATTATCTATTCGATGTAACAAACATTTTGGGACTGGTTTCGAGTCGATCGGACACCGTCTCGATATGTTTCGGGGCATCGGAAGGTTTAGGTTCGGTTTTAAAAATAGTTAGAAATTCCAGAAAATTACGGGGCTTTAATGAGAGGTTAATGAGGCTATTAGTAACCCTCTAAATGAATTTGGACAGGTTTGGGAGTCCCGGTGATGACGATTGACCCGGGAGACGATTATGGCACGCGTATCGAGGCGCGGCTTCGGACGGTCTGTGAGTGGACCTTGATTTCTAAACTGTGATGCATGCATAAATGTTTTATATGGATGATGAATATGATTTTATGATTTTGATTTGGATATTTGTGAATTATATGGTTTTACGTATTTCGAGGCGATTTACGTGCTTGCACGTAAATCGAGGTTTTTCGGTTTTACTCCGATTTTTCATTCTTATGATTTGGAAATAATTTAATGAAATGATTTTGGATTTGAAAAGGTAATTCTCGAACTTGAGGTCCATTTGATTTACGGAATCGGGCCGGAGGCCCAATTGGTTTACGATTCGGACTTGAGGTCCAGTTTCTATGTGGATTCGGGCCTAGCGCCCAATTATGTGTTACCAATGGTTTTTATGGTTCATGACGGTTTATGGGAACCTGCATGAACCCTTGAAATGGATTTACGGGTCATGACGGTTTATGGGAACCGGCATGAACCCTTGAAAGGTTTTATGGTTCATGACGGCTTATGGGGGCCGGGCATGAATCCTTGAAAGGTTTCAAGAATGATTTCAAAAGGTTTTTCATATTCCATCCTTTATATATGATTGTCTCCTCCGGGGAGGGTCGTTGGCCTGGGTGGACCCCGGAGTAGTCACGGAGCACTAACTGAGTGGAGTCGCCCCCCAGTTGGGTTCCTTACTCTCAGGATGGGCATGGTTCGTTACCTCCAGGGAGGGTCATTGATCTACGGACATTGACCTGGGTGGACCCTGGAGAGACTTGGGTTTGAGACCCCGGTTAGCACACGTGTAGCTTTATTTTACCGTGACAGGTTCTGGATATGAATATAAGAGATAAACATGATTTCAACTGGTTTGGGAAATTGTGTTTATGATGATAAATGATTTTGGGCTGAGATCCCACATATGTTCACTGTGTTATGGTTTTCTGTAAATGGTTTTGGGTAGGAGCCCGTGTGACTTGTATTTACGGACTTTGGGGCTGAGACCCTAATTATGGTTGTTTAAACTTATGTGTTTGGATAAACGGTTTTACTATGCACGCATGCTTTTTAGTGGAGGGTATAAAGGTCTTTGATGAAATATTTTTATAAATTCTTTATTTTTGTCCACTCACAGTCTTTCTGTTTTTAATACCTTTCAGGTTGGATACGGTGTGGACTGTAGCAGAGATCGAGATATCACATGCCTCCGGATCCTGGCGTACTCTGATAGCCCGGGAGGGCAAAGGTCGAAAATATCCCTTGTCTGACACTTCGTGTTAGACGGGAGCAGGGTCATCCCGCACTAATCCCGGGGGGGATTGGGATGGGTCCTGTCAGCGTGGTATCAGGATGACCCTACTCCCGTCTGACACGAAGTGTCAGACAAGGGATATTTCCGATCTTTGCCCTCCCGGGTTATCAGAGTACGCCAGGATCCGGAGGAGGCATGTGATATCTCGGTCTCTGCTACAGTCCACATCCGATGTCAACCTGAAGGGCAGTCAAAACATTAAAGCTGTGAGTGGACAAAACAAGAGTTTATAAAAACATTTCATAAGGAAGACATTTGTACCCTTCACTAAAAAGCATGCATGCATTAGAAAACCATTTAACCAAAGAAACCATATGTGGGACTAAGCCCAAAACCATAACCATGTTGAAACCAAGTACCCGAGCCACTGCTCGACTCCTGTGCACACTTGTGCATACCACATATCACATATAATATATCATATCATATATCTCATATACCATACATCATATATACATATAATTCACACAACCAATCCTGTCACGGTTTCCAAAGCTACGTGCGTGCTACCCGGGTCTCAATCCGAGTCTTCTCAAAGTCAAGATCAATGTCCGCAGACCACTGACCCTACCCGAGGTAATAGTAATCATAGCCTTCCTGAGAGTAAGGAACCCAACTAGGGGGTGACTCCACTCAGTCGGTGCTCCATGACTACTCCGGGGTCCACCCAGGCCAACGAACCTCCCCGGAGGAGATAGTAGAACATGTAAAGGAAGGTAGATGAACATATATATACATAACATAAACATTCATGTCCGGTTCCCCTGAACCGTCATGATCCATAATATCCATAATCAGGTAACGTGCTGGTTCCCATAAACCGTCATGTACCGTAATAACATAACCGAGGTAACATGCCGGTTCCCATAAACCGTCATGTACCGTAATGACCAACAAGGGTTCATGTCGGTTCCCATAAACCGTCATGAACCACGATACCATAACAAGGGTTCATGCCGGTTCCCATAAACCGTCATGAACCACGATACCATAACAAGGGTTCATGCCGGTTCCCATAAACCGTCATGAACCTGGGAATCCATTTAAGGTTCCCTGACCTGAAATCAAAACCGTAAAGTGACTGGGTCTCGTGCCCGAACATAGGACATCAGCTGGGCACCGTGCCCGAAATCTGAGGTCATATGCCTGAGAAAAAACCAAATGGGTCTCATACCCGAGTTTATCCTTTTAGAAATCCAAAGCCATTTCATTTAGACCAATAAAAGAAATACAGACCCGTATAAGCACCGTATAAGGCCGAAACGTCGAAATACGTGCTTATACGTAACCACATACAAATGCACCCATGGCATCATCAAACATGTATTTAAAACATATAATAAACATTTATGCATGCACTAATTTAGAAAACAAGGTCCACTCACAGACCGTCCGAGCTGCCGCCTCGATTTACGTGCCATACGGCTCTCCCGAGCCAATCCGACCTCTCCGGATAATCCTGACCTGTCCAAACCATATCCAAAGGTTACTACTAACCTATACAAGTCCATATTAAGAACCCTAAACTTTCCCGGAAAAGTCAACGTGCCCCGTACACGTTTCTCGAGGTGAAAAACCTCAATTTGACTAACTTAACGATCTCCGATCGACCCGAAACCACCGCCATTGGATCCGGATCGTCGAAACCTTTAAAATGACCATGGGCCCACTCAAAATACTGTTCACACGCGCCCCTACGCGCCTGTTCAACGCGTGGGTCAACGCTGCTACAGTACCTGCTGATATCAGCAGTGACGTCATGCTGACGGTAGCATGACGTCATCACTGACAATCCTGACAGTGACACGTGTCACACTACTATTGGCCCATTTTCTGACATGTCAGCTGACATTGTCAGACCTGACAATGCTGACGTCATCCCTGACATGATGACGTCAGCAGGATGACGTCACCTGTGATCTCTGTCCTCCCGCGGGTTGACCAGAATACCAATAACCGGGTCACCGTGACCCGCGGCTTGACCCGGCCGGTTCTCCGCCGTCCGGCTACCAAAACCGTTCCCGTTTGTCCCATTCTCCTCGTCTAATCCTAACCTAGGGTTCTATGACATTAAAATGGAAGAAAAACGTCAAAAACCCGTACCTTCAATTCGGCTCTGGCGACCGTGACTTCTCCCGCCGTTCACGGCTGTTCCAGGTCGTCTAATGCCTCGAAACCAATCCCATTCATCTCCTGGGATCCCTAGAAACCTCACCCAATTAATGGAATCGAGTAAAAACCATTAAAATCCAATTTTCAAAATTTGAAATATTTTCACCTCACGGGTTCGAGCCTTTTCCGACGTGAACCGCCGCGTCCTCCGCCGTCCTTCGTCTCACAGTCCTTCATTACTCTCTCATGGTCACACACGGCATATGGGCTCATGGTGGGGAGGTATGGTGGTGCGGTTTCGGGTTTTTGAAGGAAGAAGAAGAAAATGAAGAAAATGGGGTTATGGGTTTCGGGCTTTAGGGAGAACAGAGAAGAGTGATGGCTGATGAGAGAATGGAGATGGGATGGAGGGTGTGGATTTAAGGATGAATTGAAATGGATGGCCAAGATTGAATGGTGGGTGGATTTGATTAAAAAAATTAATTAAATAATATTATTTTATTATATAGATCCACATTTTGGGGGAGTTAGCCAATAGGATGAGTGACACTTGTCACTCATCCATGGGACCCATCAAAATATCTGCCCAAATCAGATTTCACCAAATCGTCCCCGTCTCGAAGTTCGTGCATAGTAAAATCGAACTTCCGTGACCCATAACTCTCCCGTTCGAAGTCCGATTTCAGTGTGCCGCCTGTCTATGGATTCGTATTGTCCTTATCTACGTAATGGTCTTTGGCCCTCGGCCATCGGACATCCCGGTCAAAAAGTCAACTATTTGGCCCTTTTTACCGAAATTACCAAAATGCCCATAAACTTCTGAACGTCATAACTTCCTCCTCGAACGTCGGAATTGAACGTGCCACCTGTCTATGGACTCGTGATGTCCTAAACTACGTTACAGTCATCGGTCAAAGTCTGTTTGACCGCCTGAATGAAAAGTCAACGTTTGCCACCATTAGGGGCAAAACGGTCATTTCGCATCGTTCGTCCGATTTCGCCCAACTAATCACGGATTAACCTCACTAATCGTGATTAGTCACTAATCTAATCTAGGAATTTGGGATGGGTCGTTACATTCTAACCCTGTCTAGTAGAACTCATTCTAACCCTGTCTAGTAGTATTTTTTACCAATGACACGTCTATTTTTGAAGGCAGCTAGAAAACTAAGTCAGCTGGACTAGCCCATTTAGGGCAGTACCATGACAACATGGCCCAAATTTTTTAGTTTTTAGTTCATCTGCTGTAAGACCCGTGTCCTGGGGGGAACGGTGAATAATCCCACATTCTTGCGAGGGGGGGAATGGTCTGGGAAGGGAATGGTGGTGTGCCTTAAAGGTGTAGGCACACACCTATCTAGCATGAGGCCTTTTGGGAGCTCAGTGGCTTTGGGGGGGATTGGAACCCCAAAGTTAAGCGAGTTGAGGCTGGTGCAATTCCATGATGGGTGACCCCTTGGGAAGTTGCACCGTGAGCTCCCGAAAACAAAACCGTGAGGGCAAGGGCAAGGAGGCCCAAAGCGGACAATATCGTGCTAGATGAGTCGGGACCTGACAGAGGAGGGTCGGGTCCTGACAGAATGGTATCAGAGCCAGACCCCAACCGGGAAGTGTGTCAGCGAGGACGCTGGGCCCTAAGGGGGGTGGATTGTAAGACCCGTGTCTTGGGGGGAACGGTGAACAATCCCACATTCCTGCGAGGGGGAAATGGTCTGGGAAGGGAATGGTGGTGTGCCTTAAAGGTGTAGGCACACACCTATCTAGCATGAGGCCTTTTGGGAGCTCAGTGGCTTTGGGGGGGATTGGAACCTCAAAGTTAAGTGAGTTGAGGCTGGTGCAATTCCATGATGGGTGACCCCCTGGGAAGTTGCACCGTGAGCTCCCGAAAACAAAACCGTGAGGGTAAGGGTAAGGAGGCCCAAAGCGGACAATATCGTGCTAGATGAGTCGGGACCTGACAGAGGAGGGTCGGGTCCTGACAGACCGACCCTTCTCGGTCAGGACCTGACTTCTGCACTAGTCACCATTACACTACATCCACTGCACTTGATTACTGCGAAGATACGCCCTAGACATCTGTGAGTCCAATCCTTCGAAAGCGAGCTACCAATCGGCAACCCCAGATTTCGTTACGATAAATTTTGTGCACAAACAAGATGTATGGAGAGATTGTAGAGCACCGAAGAACTCAAGTGTGTACGTGATGTATCAATTCAAGCTATATCCATGTTATCAGGCTATTCAAATAATAATGTGTTTTTACATGATCCAAAATGCTTTGAGCGTTTAGTGAAATTATCCCATAATAATGTAGTTTTTACATGATTCAAAAGGTTTTGAGCATTTAGTGAAAAACATGGGATAAATAGAGAGAATGAGGAGCTCCCAATGTTAAAAAGAGAAATGTATGAAGTGACTGAGAGCCACCAAATGGAGAATATAATTTTCTTTCTATAAGTAAGATTTAACTCATGATGGTGACCCATTATGGGCCGTAGTGACATAAGCCTTGATAACAGGCAAGGATTTGGACCGGCAAATAATTTCCTGAGTGTACATTCATGCAGAGCCTGATCTAATGAGCCTGATGTGAAAAGTTTGTTTGATGAACCTAACATAGTATATTAAAGTCATGCACTGCTGCGCTGCTGAGTAGGGGTGGCAATGGGTCGTGTCGTGTCGGGTTCGTGTCGTGTCATGAATTCTATTTTACCCATTTATGCCCAACCCGAACCCGACCCGTTTAATAATCGTGTCAAGAATGTCCAACCCGAACCCGACCTGTTAATGACCCGTGTAACCCGTTTAACCCGTTTAACCCATTTAATAAACAGGTCATACTCAAAACCCAATTAACCTATGACCCGTTTGACCCGTTTAACCCATTTAACATGTTTAACCTATTTAAATTATAAAATTTAATAGATATTTATGTAGTAAATGGGTAGATATATGAGTTAGTAATGACACATTTATTAAATGGGTCAATATATAAGCCAATATACGGGTTAACCTGTTAACCCGAAATCTACCCATTTATTAAACGGGTTGACAGGTTATTAAACGGGTTAACAGGTTGACCCGAAACCCACCCGTTTAATAAACGGGTCATAACGGGTTGACCCGAAAATGACCCGAAATTTTAATCGTGCGGGTTGACCCGCATAAATTTCGTGCGGGTTTCGAGTCGTGTATCGGGTCGTGTCAAAAATTGCCACCTTTACTGCTGAGTATATATAGCCATATATGTTATGGCAAAGGAACAAAAAAAAAAACCAAAAAAAATAAAGGAAAAAGTGTATAACACTTGATTTGACATAAGATAATATTGTTAAATAACAGAAATCTGTAATTCTATATCAATTTTTGATCCAATTGATAGAGACACGTACCTTTTTTTTGGGAAGGATTTAAATGAACCGGTAAATGGAAGTTGTTCGTACGAATAATATAAGTAAGATTAAATTGACAAATTCATATTTTTTTTTATCATGAAAGATTGAAAGCTGATAAATTCATATAAAAATTGAAAATGAGTATTCAGTTAGGACTATGTTAGTGATTATGCTACGCATTAAAAAAGTACCCAGTAATAATCCACGGTAACTTTATTAATTGTAGTAAAAAGATTATGTCCTGAGTAAGGGTGGCAATTTTTGACACGACCCGATACACGACTCGAAACCCGCACGAAATTTATGCGGGTCAACCCGCACGATTAAAATTTCGGGTCATTTTCGGGTCAACCCGTTATGACCCGTTTATTAAACGGGTGGGTTTCGGGTCAACCTGTTAACCCGTTTAATAACCTGTCAACCCGTTTAATAAATGGGTAGATTTTGGGTTAACAGGTTAACCCGTATATTGGCTTATATATTGACCCATTTAATAAATGTGTCATTACTAACCCATATATCTACCCATTTACTACATAAATATCTATTAAATTTTATAATTTAAATAGGTTAAACATGTTAAATGGGTTAAACGGGTCAAACGGGTCATAGGTTAATTGGGTTTTGAGTATGACCTGTTTATTAAATGGGTTAAACGGGTTAAACGGGTTACACGGGTCATTAACAGGTCGGGTTCGGGTTGGACATTCTTGACACGATTATTAAACGGGTCGGGTTCGGGTTGGGCATAAATGGGTAAAACAGAATTCATGACACGACACGAACCCGACACGACACGACCCATTGCCACCCCTAGTCCTGAGCTTCATCTGCAGCTGGAAAGTAGTGGAATGTTTGATGGTTTGAATTAAAGAAAAAGAGAGTCGGGAAAAAAAAAAATTAAAGAAAAAGAGAGCAGCTTTTTGTAGCAAATTGTTGGTCCTGTTATTAGATAAATTTCTGAAATTGAAACTCCTTCATAAAGAAGGTTCGCACGTGCCATGAACACGTGCGTGCCGTGTCTGTCACTCTCTGTACGGTCCTGTCTCTCCTCCTTCCATCAGGCACCAGCTCTCTTCGTCTTCTTGTCTGTCACAATCACTGAGAGTTAAACAAGGCGGTATATAATTTCTTCATATTGCTTTCCATTTTCATTCAATTCCGTTTCCTTAAAAAAGGCCTAAGCTTTTGTATGTTTACCTAGTATATCCTACATTTTCTCATTCAAATTCCAGTCTTTGATCCCAAATCACACTCAATTCATCACCTCAAGTTCTCAAATTCCAAACCCTTGTGGTCAAAACCCGCAATTCGGGTTTTGCATTGACCCGGTTTGATTCTACAATCAATCTTGGACTAGGGTTTTGTCTCTCTGATGAGTTTCAGCTCTTCAAGATGGCTTCGTTTTTTCTCCACCTTTTCATTCTCAGCCTCTTGACCATTTTCACCACTAGTCTCTGCGCTGTTTTAGACGATGAGTTTTCGATTGTCGGTTTGGAATTTCACGGGGACTACTCGCCTCCTTTGCCACCGCCGAGTCCGCTGCCGCCTCACCCTCCCTCGCTTTCGTGTCAGGGGGGTCTCAATGGAATTGGGTCACTGGACACCATTTGTATGCTCAATTCAAGTTTGGTTCTTGACGATGATGTATACATAGCAGGAAATGGGAGCTTATATATACTCTCCGGTGTTAATTTGAGCTGCCCATTATTGGGTTGCTCAATTGAGGTTAACATTAGTGGAGATTTTAGTTTAGGTAGCAATTCAGTGATTATTGCTGGGAAGGTTTCGGTTAATGCTACAAATGCAAGCTTTTTATCGGGATCAGTGATAAATGTTACGGCATTGGCCGGTGCACCCCCGACGCAGACTAGTGGCACCCCGGAGGGTGTGCAGGGTGCTGGTGGTGGGCATGGCGGGAGAGGTGCTAGCTGTGTGAGCGATAACACGAAGCTTCCAGACGATGTTTGGGGTGGAGATCCATATGCATGGTCAACTTTGGATGAGCCGAGGAGTTATGGGAGTAAGGGTGGCACAACTAGTAAGGATGAGAAATATGGTGGAGAAGGAGGTGGAAGGATTTGGTTGGAGGCGAGCAGTTCAATTGATCTTAGTGGGAGTGTTTTGGCTGATGGTGGTGATGGTGGGCTTAAGGGTGGAGGGGGGTCTGGAGGCAGCATATACATCCAAGCTCCTAGAATGTAAGTACTTTACCTGTTGTTGTTTTACTTGAAACAAGATTCACTTATGAATATGTCTAAGAAGTTTTTCGAGAACTTAGATCAATTTGTCTTGTTGGATTAGTTGTTGCGTACCTCTTCCATTGAATAACTAGGATAATTTTTCTGTGAAGAACAGGACTGGAAGTGCCAGGATAAGTTCTGTGGGGGGTGATGGATTTGCTGGAGGAGGAGGTGGAAGAGTTTCCATCAGAGTTTTCAGCAGGCGTGATGATTCAGATATCTACGTGCATGGTAACTCAAAAGATTATTATTCGTGATATAATTTTTATATCAAAGAACCTGTTTATATTTTCTTTGGTAACGTAGATGAAGATGTTATTTTTGAATGAACCATTGGTAGTAAACTCCTTCATTTTTTAACATGATCCCTGGTATATTTGTGACTTTTTTGCTGCTTCTTCTGGCAGGGGGAAGGAGTTTGGGATGTCCTGAAAATGCAGGTGGTGCAGGGACATCTTATGATGCTGTACCTCGAAGACTTATAGTCAGTAACCACAACTTATCCACACAGACTGACACACTTCTGCTAGAGTTTCCTAAACAGCCACTTTGGACTAATGTTGATATTAAAGATCATGCCAAGGCTTTGGTTCCTTTGTATTGGAGCCGTGTTCAGGTCATTTCTACTGCTCTTTGATTGAAGTATTCAAAACCACAAGCATGCTTTATAAAGTTCATATTAGGCTGAAATTTTAATGCATTGTATAGGTTCGAGGTCAAATTCGTTTATCATGTGGGGCAGTTTTGAGTTTTGGTCTTGCACATTATGCTTCATCAGAGTTTGAGTTAATGGCAGAAGAGCTTCTGATGAGTGATTCTGTTGTCAAGGCAAGTAATTATCATTTTTCTTTCATTCTATTAATACTTTCTTGTAGAATTTCATTTATTTATATTTATTTATTTATGGCATATTTGACCAGCAGGATGCAAATAAATTGGGGGTGGGAGGGAAGGGGGGAATGAAAAAAAAAATATATATAAGGATATTTCTCAATATTTTTAAACTTGTGAATCTACTTTCTTTTCCTACTAAATCAGATATTCGGGGGTCTTCGAATGTCTGTCAAAATGCATTTGATGTGGAATTCTAAAATTCTTATCGATGGTGGTGCTGATTCAATGGTGGCAACTTCCTTGCTAGAGGCAAGCAATTTAGTGGTTCTCAGGGTATATTGAAGCTAAAGCCTTGACTTTACACCTAAATGACACACACACACACGGAACCTTGATTTCTTTTACATTAGTGTAATGTCATGTTGTTTACATTATCAAGTCATCATTCCATCCATGGCTGTCAGGGGTCATCTGTGATACATTCTAATGCAAATTTGGGAGTTCATGGACAAGGTTTCTTGAATTTGTCCGGGCCAGGAGATCTGATTGAAGCACAACACCTGGTTCTGTCTCTGTTTTTTAGTGTCAATGTAAGCTGTAGATATCTCATGTAGTTTTGAAATATTCACCCTTTTCTTTCAAACCATGTTTATGAGTTTTTAAATTATAATGCAAAGCATTCAATTGGTCTCTCTACAATTATGAGGGAAATTATTTTGGCATCAGCTTTCTGTTATTTTAATTTTGGAAACTTGTTTTGGTTTATTGATTTGCTTTTTCTGATTATAAACTTATACAATTGACATATTTATGGAATTAAATTCTCATTTATGGTCTGATGCTGTTTCATGACCTTCTGTGAAATTTGAAACGTGCTATGTGATCTGTGCACTAATTTTACATTATCTTGTGGCATTGCCATGTACGTTCTGAATTTTCTCTTTGTAATATGAAGATTGGACCTGGATCATTGCTGCGTGGGCCTCTGGACAGTGGCAGTAGTAATTATACGTAAGTTTTTTATTTGAAGTTGGTAGTGATGCCATTTTTGTTTTTATGGAACTGATTTTGTTTTTTGGAATGGTAGGAAACCTCAACTCAACTGTGAATTTCAAAACTGCCCCATGGAATTACTTCATCCTCCTGAAGATTGTAACATGAACTCTACCTTAATCTTCACTCTTCAGGTCTCCCATTGATCCAGATTGAGAACTAAGTACTTATCTTGGTCAATTTGTTAAAACTTTTACATTACTTGAATGGGTTCCACCTTGTTTTTCTGATATGTGGCTGCCTTGGCTTGCTGCTCCAGATCTGTCGCGTTGAAGATGTTATTGTTCAAGGCATTGTAACTGGATCTGTTATACATTTTCACTGGGTTAGAGCTGTAGCGGTCCACTCTTCTGGAGTAATTAGTGCATCTGGGCTAGGTTTGTGTTTCAGCTCTTATCTGTTAACAATTTTGATCAACCGAAAACCTTTAGGTTCTTTTGGATTTGAAACTTTAAACGATTACCTTAACCGTGAACTCTAATATCTAAGGAATCACTATTTCAATGTGCAGGTTGTACTGGTGGGATGGGTAGAGGAAAGTTTTTTGTAAATGGGCTTGGTGGTGGAGGTGGCCATGGTGGAAAAGGTGGCGATGGGTTTTATGATGGGAAATTTATTGAAGGCGGTGTCTCCTATGGAGATGCTGAGTTACCTTGTGAGCTTGGTAGTGGTAGTGGAAATGATAGCCTAGCTGGTGCAACCGCAGGTGGTGGAATTATTGGTAAGAAGTATAAGGCAAATGTTTTGAAAATGTAAAAGCAGTTGTGGAGAAATTCTTTAAAAGACATCTACAAGTCAAATGGATTGAACATATCTGAATTATATAAGATTTCATTTCTCTTGATTTTATTTCTGTGATGGACCGTTATTATAAGTTTTTTCCCATACAGCAATGATTATTATTTTTTCTTTTTAACAGTAATGGGTTCATTGGGGCGCTCATTGTCAAGTTTGTCACTTGATGGTTCGCTTAAGGCTGACGGAGAAAGCTTTGGTGAAAATATTTTGAAGCAAAATAGTTGGACCTTTTCAAATATAGGTCCTGGGGGTGGATCTGGTGGAACTATTCTTTTGTTTGTTCAAACATTGGCACTTGGTAATTCTTCCACAATTTCAACTGCTGGTGGACATGGTAGTCCTAGTGGTGGTGGCGGAGGAGGTGGTGGGAGGATTCACTTTCACTGGTCAAATATACCAGTTGGGGATGCATATCTACCCATAGCAAGTGTGAGAGGAAGCATTGTTACTGGGTTCGTATCTGGAAATCGCTACTGCTTTTCACAATTTTTACATATATGCCACAGATTTAGTTTCTATGATATAAATAGATTGCTCATTGTAAATGATCTATTATTTACAACCATTTTCACTTAATGATAGGTGTGTCAGAACATGTGCCACTTGTCCTAATGAGTTCTTATAAATAAGCATTGGTGAAGTAATCAATTTTGTTAATTTGTTATTCCTGCCAATTATGGGATAAAATTTAGTGTCCAGATAGATTAAAAAAAAATGCTTTGTTAGTTGGGTGCCAATGGAATTTTGGCCAAACCAGGTCTGTTTAGAGTGGAGGTTTTAATATTTTAGTTAAATCTGCTCATAACCAATTATTTCTTGTGTTGAGAGATCACTCAGGTTTAATTCTTTTTCCTTTTGCTTGGTGCAGGGGAGGTTTCGGTAGAGGTCAAGGTCTTGCTGGGAAAAATGGAACTATTACTGGAAAGTCCTGTCCTAATGGGCTTTATGGTATCTTTTGTGAGGTAGATTTTCAAATTATATTTGCATGATATTTTGACATACTTTAAGATATAAAATGGCTCTATTCATGCTATTATTTTGAGCTGACAAACATTATGTTGAATAACTTATGTGTGTTCTAACAATCTAGTTAATGTCATTTTTTCACTTCTTATATGGAAATTGAAAATTTTGGTGGCTAATTATATTACCGAGACCATCTTAGTTCTTTATATCATTTCATGTCCAGACTTATTCATATGATAACAAGATATTGGTTCATATCATATCTGTACATATTTGTCTCATTGATTGTTGGGCAGAAGGTGCTATCTATGAGTTGCTTATTTTCTCTAAATCGTTTATGTTACTTCCCATTGTAAGTGATTGTGTTTATATTTACTATTTAAGAAAATTGTACTGCAGGAATGCCCTGTTGGTACGTATAAGAACGTCAGTGGATCTGATAGAGCCCTTTGTCATGCTTGCCCTTTTTTGGAGCTTCCGCATCGTGCCATATATGTCACTGTTCGAGGTATGCCAAAAATACTCTGGCTACTTGTTGCTGCAAAAGTTTTGCTATAAAGACCTGGAAATTGTGATTGACCTGCTAGATGTTCTGGATCGTTGTTATTAAGAGTGTTGTTACATGGATTAGTCTTGGTTATGTTATGGGTAAATCACCGCTTTATCTTCATTCAAATCATATCAGGTGGTGTTACCGAAACTCCATGTCCATACAAGTGCATTTCTGACAGATATCACATGCCAAAGTGTTATACAGCACTTGAAGAATTGGTCTACACTTTTGGTGGACCATGGTTGTTTGGTATTATTCTGTTAGGTCTCCTCATCCTGTTAGCGCTCGTGCTTAGTGTTGCACGAATGAAATATGTTACTGCAGACGAATTACCAACTCCTGTAGCCGCTCGACAGGGCTCTCGTTTAGATCATTCCTTCCCTTTCCTGGAATCGTTAAATGAGGTTCGTCTCCAATTTCTAACTTTGGCTACTTACTACTGTTTCATTACTGGAATAATGGTTTAATAAAAAAATTCAAATTAGAGTGCCCTGCAATTTATGTGACAACCCTGTTGTTGTTTAGGTTTTGGAAACAAATCGAAATGAGGAATCTCAGAGTCATGTTCATAGGATGTATTTCATGGGTCCAAATACATTCAGTGAACCTTGGCATCTATCCCATTCCCCTCCAGAACAAGTAACTGAGATTGTGTAAGCTCTCTTTCTCTCTTGGGTGCATTGTAAAATAATAGACATCTCGCCTTTGGTTTATCTATGCATATATTTCTAGTTGATTATTTGAATTTCATATTTACTTACATACTAACTTAAGTTGTGCAACCTTCTACAAGTATTTTAAGTATTTCATTTCATGGCAGCTATGAAGATGCATTCAATCGATTTGTGGATGAGTTTAATGGTTTTGTTGCATATCAGTGGTGGGAAGGATCAGTCTACAGCATTCTTTCTGTGTTTGCATATCCACTTGCATGGTCATGGCTACTAAGTCGGCGGAAAAAGAAGTTACAACAACTTCGTGAATATGTTCGATCAGAATATGATCATTCTTGCTTGCGTTCTTGTCGTTCACGCGCATTGTATGAAGGGCTTAAGGTATTTCTAAAGAAATCCTAATTTTCTAGTGTTTCTGTTACTTTTCTACATATTTTCCTTTGTACACAATAATTTTTGATATTCTAATGCAGTTATGACGTTCTCTTTTCTAATGTCATTTTCAGCGTACCTGATTTGAGAGTTTTCTTAAAATTATGTTTGACTTAGCAGTTTAGCATCATGGTTACTGTTTTTTCGGTTCTGCAGGTAGCTGCAACTTCTGATCTAATGCTTGGATATGTGGACTTTTTCCTGGGTGGAGACGAGAAAAGAGCTGGTCTTCCTCCCCGCCTTCATCAGAGATTTCCAATGTCTTTAATTTTTGGAGGAGATGGAAGTTACATGTCTCCTTTCTCTCTCCACAGTGATAACATTCTCACTAGCCTCATGAGTCAGGTTAGCTATCTGTGTGAAGTTCAGTTGTTTCCTATTACACTTTATAGTAAACAAAGTTCTGATGGCTATATCTGGTCTACTTACAGTGCATTACACCTACCATCTGGTATCGTCTTGTAGCTGGCCTAAATGCTCAACTGCGTTTGGTGCGGCGTGGACACTTAAAATTAACTTTTGGTCATGTTATTACCTGGCTTGAAACACATGCAAACCCTACGCTTAGTGCATATGGCATACGTGTAGATCTTGCCTGGTTTCAGCCTACAGCATCTGGATATAGCCAGTTTGGTCTTTTGGTATATGCTGTTGACAATGAAAGTATGTCACCGGCACTGGATGTTCAAGATGCAGCATTGCTGCTGGACCATCAAACACAGTAACATCCTGCTCCTATTACTTTTGTAGCTAGTTATAATACCTTGAGGCTTATGTTTGTTCCATCCTATTTGCAGTACATCTAGAAACCATAGGGAAAACTCATTTGACCATTTGAGATTCATTGACCATTGGATGTCTCAAAAAAGGTTTTCCGGAGGAATTTTGCACAGCAAGAGCTTAAGGACATTTAAAGAGAAGAAAGCTATATGTTATCTCTTTTCTTTCATGGTTTATAATGGAAAACCCATTGGTCATCAGGTAGCGTATGAACATGCCTATAATAAACTAACTTCCTCTTTTATTGTTCGTCATTCTGAAATCTCGTTGTTTTTTCCTCATCGCAGGATCTTGTTGGTTTGGTTATCTCGATTCTACTTTTGGGAGATTTTACCTTAGTCTTGCTCAGTTTGTTGCAGCTCTATTCTATTTCACTGTTGGACTTATTCTTAGTCTTGTTTATACTTCCTCTCGGACTTCTATTCCCTTTCCCAGCCGGAATCAGTGCTCTGTTCAGCCATGGACCCAGACGGTCTGCAGGTCTTGCCCGTATATACGCTTTGTGGAATATCACATCCTTGATCAATGTTGTAAGTTTCCGAACCAGCTAGCTATGAGACACCCAATTTCGATATTTCATGTTCATAGTGTGACTCCTGATAATCACTTTTCTAATGATATAGGTGGTTGCTTTCACGTGTGGATTGATTCATTATACAACCCACGCGAGGAAAAGGCATTCCAACTTTCAGTCCTGGAATTTTAGCATGTTAGTTTTAGATTCTAGTCAGCAACTACAAATTCGAATACAATACATATGATAACTGATAACTTTTGTTCTTGTTGTTGTTGTTGTGATGGCAGGGATGAAAGTGAATGGTGGGTGCTTCCTTGTGGTTTGGCAGTGTGCAAAATTATCCAATCGCGACTCATCGATTGCCATGTGGCTAATCAGGAAATTCAGGATCACTCGTTGTACAGCAATGACCCTGATGTATTCTGGCAGTCTTGACGAAGAACAAGCCCAAGTTTTTTTCTTTATTTTTAGTAAATATACACCCTTCTATAGATATTTCTTTCTTTTTTATCCAGGTCCTTTTTTAGATTGTGGCCTCATTTTATTAAAAAAAAAAAAGGAAAAAAGAAAAAAAGAAAATTCCCTTGCCTAGTATTAATGCACAGATAGAGGTCGGCTGGCCATTTGCATTTTGCTTGCTGTGTCTGATTGGAACTGGTCTTTGCTTTGCTTTCTTATGGTCATATCTGTGCCTGCCAATATAGAAAAGATAGAAGCTGAAAACGAATCGAGCCTCGAAAGTCAGGTTTCGTGACGTCTTTGACATCTTTGATTACGAACCAATTCTATAATTGCTGTGGTGTTTTCTGTGGAACAGGGAAGAGCTTCAAGGATAAGGATTAGAAAAGTTTAGACATGGTGGACAAATTGAGAATGCTTCGGCTGATTGAATTTGAAGGCCAGCATAATTACTTTTGACGAGGGGGAGCTAAACACCATTCAAAATTTGGTCTGTGATAACTATTTCGTTTTTTGTTTTATGTTTTTTTTTTACAGTTTATTTTTTAGATATCATATGAGGGAACGAGAGGTGAAAAATAATGGAGAAAAACGAAAGAATGGAGGAAAAATACAAACCAAAAATGAAAAACTGAATGTAAAAAGCGAAATGAATATGAACGGATACTTATATTACGTTGGGATACCGAGCGCAAAGGTTATTTAGTCATAATGAAGGAAATCGAAACAGTTGCCAAAAACTTAATTTGACCCTATTTTGCTATCCTTCTTCACCATTGAGCTAACCCGCTTCTTTTTTCGATAATTCATTTTTGGATAGACACTTGTGTACAATTAAACCCGAAGTAGTAATCTTGCATACCATCATATCTAGAGGTGGGCACGAATTCGTTAAAATCACTAATCAAATTGTTTATGTATTCAACGGTTTATATTTGATCGGATAAAAGTAAAACGGTTTGAGAATTCAAACTGTTCCGTTAATAACCGTTTGGATTTGAATTTTCATTTTAGAAATCCGTTAAATCCAAAACGGACCGTTAAAGAATATATTATTTTTAAAATATTATTAATATAAAGTAAAAAAAAAAAAAACTAGATACACCCATATAAGTATATGTATACTCATATAAGAGTATAATAAAAGAATATTAAATAGTTTATTTATTTTATAAATCTTAGTATAGTGATAATGTTTGCAATTCAATACTTAGCAAATTTAATATATAAAATTTTGAGTATTGAGTATTGGTTAATTTTTTTTTTGTATCCTTATTTTTTATATATATCCTTTTTTTTTATTCTTTAACGGTTTTAAACCGTTTCGATACAAACCAAATCGTTAATAATGGTTTGGATCGAAACGATTTTATTTTTTAATTTTAGAAAATCCAAATCGTATCGAACTGTTAAGATTTTAACGGTTTGAATTTAGATATTATCAATATCCATATAAAATTATATCATCATAAATCTGAATATGGATGGACACTCGGTGTTTTTTTTTAATGTCTCCATGGGACCATGTCTAATCACCATCACAAGCCAATTGGGTGTCAATGTCACCCAAAATCAATAATAGAATACGAATCTTCCATACCAAATGGCTCACGAAACTATCCTCTTTTTTTTTAACTCCCTCCTCATAAATATCGAAATTATTTTCATGCCCAAGATTGAGGAATTTTGTGGAACCAATGCTACTTCAGTCATTAAACGCAGAAACATACGGAGCCAATGTAAGTAAGTGTAGGGGTGGGCACGAATCCGTTAAAACCGCTAATCGATTCGATTCAAACCGTTATTTATCCAACGGTTTAGATTTGACCGGATAAAAATCAAACAGTTTGAGAATCCAAACCGTTCCGTTATTAACGGTTTGGATTTGGATTTTCATTTTGGAAATCCGTTAAATCCAAACCGAACCGTTAAGGAGTATATTAATTTTTATTAATGTGTAAATCTATTATTAATACAAAGTAAAAATAATAAAAATAAAAGAGTATCTAGATATACCTATATAAGTATATATATACTTATCTAAGAGTATAATAAAATATTATTAAATAGTTTGTATGTTTGATAAATCTTAGTATAATGATAATGTTTGCAATTCAATACTTAGCAAGCTTAATATGAAAATTTTTGAATATTGAGTATTGATTTTTTTTGTATTGTTGTTTTTTCTATATCCTTATTTTTTTATTCCTTAACGGTTTTAAACCGTTTCGATCCAAACCGAACCGTTAGTAACGGTTTGGATTGAAACGGTTTTATTTCTAATTTTAGAAAATCCAAACCGTATCGAACCGTTAAGATTTTAACGGTTTGAATTTAGATATTGCCAATATCCGTATCGAACCGTACTGTGCCCACCCTTAAGTAAGTGCAAAAACAAGGGTAAGTATCGGTCATTAAGCGCGAAATAAGAGTGAGTAGTAAATCCATTAATCATGACAAGAAAAAGAAACATTTTGGACCGGCTCAAATTTGCTTTGATACTAAGTCAAGCATAAGGTATAACCCAATCTTATGCTAGGTGATAATCGCTCTTAATACCAAACCAAGAATTCAAAGAGCGGCCAACGGCTCATTACTTCCAACATAAATAATGTTCTTGAGACTCTTGTAACACAAATATTGTCCTTAACTTACGTGCTAGAGTATAATCTGATGGGAGTAGAACCAAGGATGAAAATATCGATATCGACGGATATATCGCTCGCCGAATTTACGGATATCTCGCTCCAAATATCGATATCGATATCGATATCGTTTACGGTCAACAAAAATGACGAAAATTGGATCCAAATGACGGAAATTTGGAATGAAACTTTGGAAAACACTTAAGTACCCAATAATGGTTATATAGGACTAATAAAAACTATAAAATGACTTTGATATGATAAATATATGATGAATCATATGATAGAATATAGATCTGCCGACCACTAACAGTATAAAATCTTAAAGATAAACTTAAATTAAAACATAATTTCATTGATAATATTGCATTAACAATATTGTACACATTGAACTTGATCAAAAACAAGTAGAGTGTCGACCAGCTTGAAAATTAGATTGGTCTTGAATCTCTTGATCTACCAAGACACAAAAGTTTTGCCAACTGATGCTATTTGACCAAAAGGAAATGTATTGTTGGACATAGTATTCGTATATCTCCTTTGAATGGCCTACTTTTCCTCCATAGATAGGGTAGTTCGGATTTACCCAACTAACTTCTCCATAATCTTCATGTGACATTTGAGGGAGATGGTTGTCTAACAGGGGGTGACGATATGGACCATAAGCATATGGATCATTTGAGTTGTTACTAGGATCGGTGCCTAAACTCATTGACTCAAAACTAATTGCCATGGAATCCGAAGAAGATGGGTTTCCATAACCTTCATATATGTTTCGTGTCCGAGTGTAATCTTTTCCGACACCACCGATTCCTACTCCTCCTTCTCTACACCCATGATCATAATCTTGTGTGGCATGAGTGAAATCCGCCTCTTCAGTAAATGGGCTCAAGGGTGCATATGTATCGGTTACATGTTCATTTCCCCCGTCATCATCCCCTCCGTCATCCTTGTCTTCATCGTTTGTCTCAACATCATCTCCTCCATCATCATCATCATCATCATCATCATCATCATCATCTGGAGATTTATTTTGATGAAGTCCCTTACTAGTAGCATCAGCTCGTAAGTCACGTCTACCGGTAGAACCAAGCATTGATCTCTCCCATGAAGACATTGTCCGCTCACTTCCTACGTCCTCACTCCCCACTTCTTCAGATAGCACTCTATCGACATTAACACCGTGTTCACTAGCAAGATGTGCTACTCGAGGGTCAGGCCTTCCACTATCATCATCCAAGTGAGCTGGCATAATCCATGCTTGAAGTGGATCAGCCTCATTACCTTCCACATGTTGATCTGCAATTTCCAACAGGTCAACGTAGTCTTCTTCCACAACTTTACCGGCTTCGGCTTCTTCATCTCTTAACTTGAGTTTCATGTTGTAATAACAGAAAACAAGTTGTTCTAACTTAGAATATGCGAGACGATTTCGTTGCTTTGTATGAATTAAAGCAAATGTACTCCAATTTCTCTCACATGCCGAAGATGATGCCGTTTGTGATAATATACGAACAGCAATTTGTTGCAAGCTGGGAGAAGCTTGGCCATATAGATCCCACCACTCAGCTGTCAATATCAAGTTTAATGTAAGAGGCATTATAAAGTGCTAAGTCATAGAATATCAAGTTAAATGCAAGTAATATACCTGGGGGCATTTTCGTTCGTGATTGTACAGCCATAGGTGAACGAAATGTTTTCCGACCATCTCTAAAGTTGATCAACTACATTAAGGCTGATGTTAATATAATGCCATAGATGTACAGATTCGAAATAACTCATCAAGATTCAAAATAACTCATCAAGATTCATATATGGTAGTGAACTTACGTCTACTCCAAAATTTTGTAAACCCACTTGTCCATTTGGATTCAGTTTGAGGAATACTTGTTGAACTGATTGAACAAGGAAGGAGTCATGCCCAATACCTGCTTGATATTGATATCGGGGATTCAAGTAATAAGCTGCAAATCATGAATGAACTTTGCTTAGTAAACAACAATAAAATAAAATATTAACAAGTTCAATAAGATAGAAATATACCAGCAACATGTAAAGGATGTACTAATGTTTTTTCCCATCGCTCCTGTATGATTTTAAGGACCCACTTCTTCCCTTTAAGACGGGTTATCTTTTCTTTCATTCGATTGAACATATCATACAGGATTGGCATGGTTGGGACTACCTCTGTATCAACAATTCGGAGGATGCAATATAATGGTTCATATATTGATTGCATCATCTCCAAGGACTCCCAGAATCTTTGGTCGAGGATATGAGCCTCAAACCTCTTGCCTTCCACTTTCCTACTCAATGGGCTACCATGCCATTGATCACTGGTAAACAACCTTCTAAGGCCAACTTTATGTTTAACTATACTGTTTATACAAATATAGTTGGTTGCGAACCGAGTTGCACCAGGACGAACCAAGTCTCCTTGACAAAATTCATGCATCTGAGCAAGTAACCATAGATGATTATAGATGTAGTTAGTTACCTGCCTAGCATTTTTTATGATGAGTGCCATTGTCTCATTCTTCCCAATATCTTCAAATATTAGGTCGATACAATGGGCTGCACAAGGAGTCCAATAGAGCGGATACGTCTTCATCAGTTCTTTTCCAGCCTTTTTGAAGTTCGACCCATTATCAGTAACTATCTGTACAACATTTTGTACTCCAACCTCCTGGACAACTTCCTTCAACAAATTTCCTATGTACACATAGTCTTTATGAAATTTGGAAGAATCAACTGACCTGAGAAATACAGTTGAACCCTTACTATATACCATGAAGTTAATTATGGATAACTTCGTTGGACCGGTCCAACCATCGCACATTATGGTACATCCATAAGTTTCCCAGTGTCGCTTTTGTTGCTCCACATACGCCGTCATTTCTTCATACTCCATAGGAAGATATTTATTTTTCACTTCATATGGAGAAGGAGTGGACACGCCTTCACCTGCAAACCAAAACATAAGTTAGCATTCAATGGTATTTCATAAGCTAAATAAAAATGTATTATAAATAAATAAATTTATTAAATACCTGCTCGTTGGGCTTCAATGATCATATTCTTAAAATGATGAGAGTTGGCTTTATTTGGAGCCACGCCTTCATATATAAAAAATTTGCTAATATATCGACCCAACTTCTCTTTCGTCCCTTTCCACATCGATTTTACAGTCTTCTGTTGACTTCGTGCGGTTTTGTAGAGTTTTGGTTCTGGAGGAATTGCAAATGGATCACGCAAACTTTGTGATCGACGCATCTGTTGCGGTGGTTGACGACTGCTAATGCCTCCTTGAGCACCACGCATGGATCCAACTCCATAATTGTCGACACTTCGTCGTGCCTCATCTCTCGATGCATTTACAGCAAAGCGATATGCTGCTCTCTCAGATCTATGCACATCCGGTGGATAAGCGAATCCATCATTGATAGGACGTTAAATAAGCATTCTTTTATATTATTTTATACCCTTTATACTTGACTTTTAATATTAAAATATTAAATAAATTGATAAAATAAATTATTTTGTGATTTTTATGTTTAGAAAAATAAAGGTTGTAATTTGGAGTATTTTTGGCGAAAGGATCGTTTCGATCGGAATTATAACGAATAAATTATGGACGAAATTCGATGAATTAATTAATTTAGTTAAATTAATTAATTTCTGCAGCCCAAATCCCATTTGACAAACCAGCCCGCGAGCCCAAGACCAGCAGCCCAGGCCCGCGTGACCAGCAGCCCAGGCGGCCCGCGTCAGTGCAGCCCGTGCGGCCCGCGTCAGTGCAGCCCGTGCGGCCCGCGTCAGCGCAGCCCAGGCCCAAATCACGCCAGCCTGCCTTTCTGCCGTTCGGAGCGCGCCTGCCGAAGACAGCTTCTGCACTCCAGCTCACGCCTGCCGACCAGCCGCCTCCTTTCCAGCTCACGCCAGCCGACCAGCCGCCTCCTTTCCAGCCTGCACCCACCGAAATCTCTTTTCAGCAGCAATTAAGTGGATTTTCTTGCTGTTTTTCAAGCTTTTTCCTTTGTTTTGTTTAATTTCTCTTCCCCAAAAACCACCCATACTCATCATTTCACTTTTGAATATTTTTATTATAATTTTTGTTTAGTTTTTATTTATTTTTTAGGGTTTAATTTGTGTTTTTCCCCTATAAATAGGAGTTGATTTCACTTGTTGAGATCACTTCCAAGTAGCACAAAATTGAGCTTCTTTTAGGAGAAATCTTGGCAAAATAGTTCCAATACAATTTTGAGAGTTCAAGTCCGAATTTCCTTGTTTAATCTTCTTCCATCTTCATAAGGTTCCAGCCGCTGTTCGGTGTTCCTTGTGAAAAACAATCCATTGTTCTCATCCAATCTGAAAAGTGTAACATTTGCTCTCCATTCTCTTAAACTCTCTTATTTGTTATTGGTTCTAATTATAATGCAATATATGTATTGGTTTCTCCTTCCTATCTTTTGTGAAAATTGAGTATAATCTCCATGTGTTTTACTTTCTAAAAATCATTTACTTCTTACATTTTAGAGCTTAAACTTCATTTCGAAACTAAATGTTGATCCGCTGTTCGGGGCATTTAGAGTAGATTTGGAGAGATTTAATGTATGACCGCTGTTCGGCGCATTAAATCACAAACTTAAGGTAATTATATTATAAGTAAAAATCCGCTGTTCGGTGCATTTATAATATGAATAATGTATGAAGAAATATGAGTTTGTGAAGGTATAATTTCGTGATTAATTCAAATATTTGCAATTGTAGTATGTTGTTGAAGTTTGTGTTTACGGGAAGTCTACTTTGTGCATAAGTTAGAATAGAAATAGAATGAGTTTATCTATGCTTTTACTTATTTACATAATTACAAACCTCTTCAAAACCCCCCTTGTTTATTCTTTATTCTTTTATTCTTTATTCTTTTATTCTTTGATGCTTTTATTCTTTCATTCCTTTATTATTTAATTTATTGATTCTTTGATTAATTAATTCCTTTATTCTTTGATTAACTAAGTCCTTTATTCTTCTATTATTTCATTCTTTAATTCGTTAATTTATTAATTCTTTGTAATTCATTAATTTATTATTATCTTGTTCATCTATTCTTTAATTTATTAATTCTTTGATTGTTTAATTCTTTTATTATTTAATTCTCTAATTCATTATTCTTTTATTCATAATCCACTAACATATTATTAATGTTCCCTAATTTCCCCGGTTAAGAACGATCCCTATTTATCAATACTACATCTACACAAAAAGGGTTTAAATTGCATAACACTCGAATTACATGTTCAATTTAATGCGTAGTTTGAGCGTAGTCAATTTTTGGCGCCGTTGCCGGGGAAATTGAAAATCATTTTAATTTGTTAGTGTATGTATATAAATTGTGCATATTATACTTGTTTATAAATTTTATTTTTGTTAATATTATATTTGTTTATAACATTTACTTACTTGTTTATATTTTATTTATCCATCTTATTATTGTTCTTATTATGTTTGTTTATAATGCTCATACTTTACTTTTTCTTAATTTCTAATTTATACTTGTTCATAAATGTTCATAATTTTTTTTTATATATATTTGTTCATAATAAATTTGATACTTGTTCATAAATGCATATTTTATATGTTCACTTTTCTTTACTTTTACTTTTATTTATTCCATTATACTTTATTCCATTAACTTAATATTCACACTTTTTCTTTATTCCCTTAACTTTAATTATATTGCATTAACTTTATTCCATTAACTTTCTTTTAATTTTATTACATAACCTTTATGTTCCACTAACTTTATGTTTACACTTATTTTATTTTTATGTAATCAATTATTTGTTTATGTCTTGTTAAACTTTAAATTTTAAATGAAAAAAAAAAGAAAATTCGGAATAAATAAAAAAAAAAAAATTAAAAAAATTAAAAATTAAAAAAAAAAAAATTTTTATGAAACCTTATTCATCTTTGAATTTCCTAAAGTGTAAGTATTGTTTCCTATTAATTGTTTTAGAGTTGCATGAATCTCTTAGTCCCTTTTTCTTCAAAATCTTACTTTCGGGAACAGGTAGTGCCCCTCTTATTTACTTTCTCCTTAACCCTTCATGATGTGTGGATTTCATCACCACATACCATAGACTCGAATCTATGGACATGAGGTTGGGGCGGAGTTTGTAAACACTAGGGTTTGGTAATTCTCTACGTCATCATTTGGATTAATTATGGTGTCTAGGAGAGTTATGACTGGTGACAAGTTTTGGATTAAGAAAGGGAACACCAATGGAGTATATGCCAAGCTAGCCTCGGGGTGCTCTTAAAATTATCCTTGCTTCTCGCGTTACATCTATCTCAACTGGCCATGATTAATGTTGAATGGTGGAATGGTGGTTATCAGTACGCGCAGGCCGTACGCCCAGGAAAGTACCATGAGAAGCGGAAGGGGAAAGTTATTCATGACACTCTAAAACTCTACTTATTGCATTATTAGTTTGCATTTGAAACTTGTGTATTTTCTTTCCATTAACGTAACTTTTTGGTAATTCTGGTTTCTATTTATGTGCTATTTTTTGCAAATCTCTACTATCTTACACTTATTATCTTTTCTTGTGTATACTTGCCTTCTAACTTAGAGTTTTGTTTTCATAGAGGTACGAACTTATGAATGCGTGCTCACCAATCTAAGCTTGATCGGCTGAGAAGACAACTTGACATCTCACCAAGCAACGCCACATTCAGAGACGCACTTAAGCAAACCAGTTCGTTCGAACCTCCATCCCCAATATTTGGTGAGTCCAAAAGCGAGAAGAGTAATTCAGAAGAAGAACAGATTTTCGGAACACCGATAACCATGGCACGAAACCTGAGTATCCGGGAGCAGACATGTGCAAACACAAATGGCACTACAGACTTCTGCATCCAGTATCCAGAGCCTCGAACCAACAAGAAAGATATTGAGCTTAAGAGTGGAGTTCTTCATCAACTACCCAAGTTCCGTGGAATCAGAAATGAAGATCCACACAAACACTTAACGGAGTTCCAATTCATCATTAGTAGTATGTGTCCGGATGATGCGGACTTGGAAATCATGAAGCTGAAAGCTTTCCCATTGTCCTTGGAAGAAAGAGCACGGGTATGGCTTTTAAGTCTCCCACCCAATCATATTGACTCTTGGGAGAAGTTGGTTCAGGAGTTTCTTACCAAGTACTTCCCTGCCTCAAAGATTAAGGTCTTAAGAAAGGAGATCACTGGAATCAAGCAGAAAGAACATGATGAGAATTTCAGCCAGTACTATGAGAGGTTTAAGGAACTTTGTGCTTCATGCCCTACTCACGGGATCACAGAAGGCTATCTTTTAACCTACTTTTATGAAGGACTCAAAGGTTGGGATAGAGGACTGCTCGATGCTGCAGCTAATGGAAGTTTCTTAGCTCGGAGCCTAGTAGATGGTCGTGCACTACTTGAAAGCCGTGCACTCAATGATGCACAATACGAAGGTGCCGATCCCATTTCTAGAAAGGTACATGAGGTAAGTTCCCATGCTATAAATGATTCAAAGTTAGATAAAATCACCTCTATGCTTTCGAATATGCTTGAGCTAAAGAAACAGGTAGCTCCAGTTTGTTCCATATGCTCTCAAGGCCATCTTGAGGAACAATGTCCCTACACTGCAAGGGAAGAAGACTCCGGAACTGAAATGGCACACGCCATTGGAGGCTATCAAGGAGGGCCAAGGACCCAAGGTTACAGTTGGAGAGATCCGAACAACGTCCTAAACCCTCAGCACATGTCGACCGGGCCAAACCGTGTCCCAGACCAGTTCCCAAGGCCCACATGGCAACCAAGGCCCACATGGCAACCAAGGCCCCCGGTCCCATTTTCTAACTTTTCTCATAATCATGCAAATAATCATACTTCTTCATCTTCTAATCCTGATTATGATAAAATGCTGGCTGCTCTTTCCCAAGGGCAGCAAACACTAATGGCGTCAACTCAGGCTCTTGTCACAGGTCAGCAAAATCAACAAAAAGACATCGCTGATCTCAAGGACCAAATGGGCAAGGTCGTGGACTTCATGGGTAAGATCCAAGCTAGCGGGGTGCTTCCACCTCAACCTACACCCAACCCAAATGTAAGACCTGAAGCCAATGCAATCACCACTCGAAGTGGTAAAGTGCTCGGAGAAATAGAACCAGATCCAGCCGTTTCTAAGGCTGAAAAGCACAAGGTGGCAACTAAGACCACCATGACACAACCGCCAGTTCAACCTACCCACACACAAGGTAATAACCCAATCCCTTCAAGTTCGGTTGTTACTAATTCCCCGTTTGTGCATGCACCATTTCCAAGTAGGCTTGCCAAATCTAAAAAGAATGAATCCGATGAGGAAATCTTGGAGATCTTCAAAAGGGTGCAAATCAACATGCCCTTGATCGAGTGCATCAAACAAGTGCCGAAATACGCAAAATTTCTGAAAGAGTTATGCACTCCAAGGCGCCAGACGAGGGAGAAGGAGGTTGTGATGGTGAGTGAAACAGTTTCTGCTGTAATCCAGCGTCGGCTACCCCCAAAGTTGAAGGATCCAGGGAGTTTTTCTGTTCCCTGCGTGATTGGTAACAAGTCATTTGATAAAGTCATGCTAGACTTAGGAGCATCCATTAATGTTATGCCATATTCACTATATGTTGCCCTAGGTCTAGGTAATTACAGCATGACGATATTATCATTCAGTTAGCCGATCGCTCTAATGTGTATCCTAAGGGATACGTAGAAGATGTTCTTGTGCAGGTTAACCAGCTCATCTTCCCAGCTGACTTTTATGTCCTAGACATGGAGGATTCCCCTACGAATCAAGCTCCACTAATGCTGTTGGGAAGACCATTCATGAGAACTGCCAAGACAAAGATTGATGTGTTCAATGGAACATTAACTATGGAAGTAGACGGAGAGGAGATTGGCTTCAACATTTTTGATGCCATGAGGTACCCTAGTTCCGCAACTCATACTACTTTTTCTGTTGACGTGTGCACTTCTCTCGCAGAGAAACATTTTGATTCAATTCGAGAAGACACACTCAACATGATAATCCAGAAAGGAGTTGGCCTAACGCAATCAGGGGACGCCTTGGTTGAGGATACGGTTTACGAACTAGAACCTCGAATTTGGGATGAAGTCATGACCCTAAATGAGACCCCCAGAATGGTGAATCATCAGGTACCCTCGTCATTTCCAATTAGTACTAATGCCACTCCTCCTTCAGTGATTCAGGCCCCAGTTCTCGAGCTCAAGGTTTTGCCTGACCACCTGAAGTATGCCTATCTTGGCTCGGACGACACTCTGCCCGTCATAGTGTCTTCTGCACTAACCGAGTCACAGGAAGATAAACTGGTACAGGTCTTGACAAAGTACAAGACAGCCATTGGATGGACTCTGTCAGATATCAAGGGAATCAGCCCTACAACCTGTGTGCATCGAATCTTACTAGAAGATGATGCAAAGCCCTCTCGCGAAGCCCAACGTCGCCTCCATCCTCCGATGATGGAAGTTGTGAAACAAGAGGTCATCAAACTCTTGGACTGTGGTGTCATCTACCCAATTTCAGACAGCAAATGGGTCTCACCAGTCCAAGTAGTCCCAAAGAAAAGTGGAGTCACAGTTGTTGCGAACAGTGAAGGAGAGCTAGTGCCCCAGCGAACAGTGACCGGATACAGAGTCTGCATCGACTATCGACGCCTGAACAAAGCAACTAGGAAGGATCACTTTCCTTTGCCCTTCATTGATCAAATGCTTGAAAGGTTAGCAGGTCACTCCTATTATTGCTTTCTTGATGGTTATTCCGGGTACAATCAAATCTGTATCGCTCAAAATGACCAAGATAAAACGACTTTCACTTGTCCTTTTGGCACTTTTGCCTACCGAAGAATGCCTTTCGGTTTATGTAACGCCCCAGGTACTTTCCAAAGATGCATGCTTTCTATTTTCTCTGAATACGTCGAAAAAATAATTGAAGTATTTATGGACGATTTTAGTGTCTTTGGGGATAGTTTTGATGCATGCTTAGAACACTTAGCACTTATCTTACAAAGGTGTGTCGAAACTAATCTGGTACTTAACTGGGAGAAATGCCATTTCATGGTTAGACAAGGGATAGTCTTGGGCCATATTGTCTCTGAAAGAGGAATTGAAGTCGATAAATCTAAAGTTGATACTGTGCGCCACTTACCCTCTCCCACTTCGGTGAGAGGAATCCGTTCATTTCTTGGTCACGCAGGATTTTACAGAAGATTTATCCAAGACTTCTCCCACATTGCAAGGCCCTTGTGCCGACTGCTTCAGAAGGAGACACCCTTCGTCTTTGATGCAGACTGTCAGGAAGCTTTTGAAAAGCTTAAAAATCTCTTAACCACTGCCCCCACACTTTGTGCCCCTGATTGGTCCTTACCCTTTGAACTAATGTGCGATGCCTCTGATTATGCAGTTGGAGCCGTACTCGGACAAAGGCGGGATAAGAAGCCCTACGCCATCTACTATGCATCCAGAACCTTAAATGATGCCCAGATGAACTACACCACTACAGAAAAGGAGTTGCTTGCTGTTGTATTTGCTTTAGATAAATTTCGTTCTTATCTACTTCGAACTAAAGTCATTATTTACACTGATCATGCAGCACTAAAGTATCTCCTAGCCAAGAAGGAAGCGAAACCAAGACTGATCCGATGGATTCTTCTTCTTCAAGAGTTTGACATCGAGATTAAAGATAAGAAAGGCGTAGAGAACGTGGTGGCGGATCATTTGAGTCGCATTGCACATGAGCGAGATCCTGTGGCGATTCAAGAGATGTTTCCAGACGAACAACTCTTCAGAATCGAGGGAGGTACTCCTTGGTATGCTGATATTGTCAATTATTTAGTCACCAAGCAGTTGCCCACCACCCTCTCCCGTGCACAAAAAGATAAACTTAAGAAGCATGCTAGGCACTATATTTGGGATGAACCTTATTTGTGGAAACACTGTGCAGATTTATTGATTAGGAGATGTGTCCCTGATATTGAACATAGGTCAGTCCTAGAGTTCTGCCATAGCCATGCTTGTGGAGGCCACTTTGGATCTAGAAAAACTGCACTCAAAATCTTAGAATCTGGACTATATTGGCCCACACTTTTTAAAGATGCACATTCATTTTGCTTAGCTTGTGATAAATGTCAGAGATCAGGAAACTTAGGACGCAGGGATGAAATGCCACAACATTATGTTCTTACTGTTGAAATATTTGATGTTTGGGGTATCGATTTTATGGGTCCGTTTCCTCAATCTAATGGCTATCTCTATATCTTACTTGCCGTTGATTATGTATCAAAATGGGTGGAAGCTAAGGCCACCAGGACTAATGACTCGAAAACTGTTGCAGATTTCCTCAGAACTAACATTCTTTCCAGGTTTGGGATCCCGCGGGTCCTAATAAGTGATGGAGGAAGTCATTTCTGCAACAAGACCATTGAAGCTTTACTGAAACGGTATGGTGTCACTCATCGAGTATCTACACCTTACCATCCTCAAACGAGTGGAATGGCGGAAGTCAGTAATAGAGAGATCAAGAAGATACTAGAGCGAACTGTGGGTCCTAATCGAAAGGATTGGAGCCAACGGTTGGATGATGCACTTTGGGCATACAGGACGGCCTACAAAACACCTATAGGAATGTCTCCCTATAGGTTGGTGTACGGAAAAGCATGTCACCTTCCGGTGGAACTAGAGCATAAAGCATGGTGGGCCGTCAAAACGTTCAACATCAAGCTAGATGACGCCGGTCTGCATCGAAAGCTCCAGCTGAGTGAGCTTGAGGAAATAAGAAATGATGCATTTGAAAGCACTCTGATCTACAAGGAAAAGGCAAAGGCATTTCATGACAAACAGATCAGGAGTAAAGCATTTGACATTGGCTAGAAAGTTTTGCTTTTCAACTCTCGGCTCAGACTCTTTCCTGGTAAGTTATGTTCTAGATGGGTAGGACCTTTTGTTATCACTAATATTTTTGCCCATGGAGCCATACAGATAAAACACGTTGGAACTGGAAAAGAGTTCAAGGTCAATGGCCATAGATTGAAGCCTTATATCGAGGCAATTGGCGAGCACGATGTGGAGTCAGAAAGAGTGCTACGACGTCCCATCAGATAAACTAAATTTGGTCTAGGCTGGATGGACGTTAAACTTCAAGCGCTTGTTGGGAGGCAACCCAATGTGTTCGCGAGTGTGAAGGAGTCATCAACACAGATTTGCTTTCTTTCAACCCTTCACTCTCTTTTATGTTTTTCTTTCTTATTTCATTTTCTTAAATCATCTTCCTTACTTTGATTCTATGTTTAAATTACTTCGTACTTTCCTACATTGAGGACAATGTAGAATTTAAGTATGGGGGAATGGTTTACAAATTTATTTGTGCATTTGAAATTGATTTATTAAGTCTTTCTTAATTTGCAATTGTTTTATTTCCATTTGCTTGTTTTATTTCCATTTGCAATTGTTTTATTTCTTTCTCAAAAAAAAAAAAAAACAAAAACTTAAATAAAAAAAAAAAACAAAAACAAAAAAAAAACAAAAAAAAAAACAAAAAAAAAACAAAAAAATTATTATTGCTTTCTTGAGTCTTTTTGTTTTAACGTAGTGTTTTTTGCGAGTCATCAAGTTGCCCTTTAACTTGTCAATGATATAAGTAAATGGAAATGATTATGTTATGGTCATAAAGATAATCACTACAACTTGAATTTGTTTGTTAATATTTTGTGATTAAGTGTTACTACTTGAAGATAATGCATGTAAATTGGTACATAAATAAGCATGATATGATAAGTATGAATCATTTGAACCTTATGTGAGCTTTAGAACTTATATACATCTTTGATGAGTGATTCATAAGTTCTTTGTTTAAATTGATATACATATGCCTCATAACTGCTTGCCATAGCTTATAATGAACTCTAGAGCACTAGAACTTATTCTATGTGATTTTCAAAGCTTTTAAGTCAATAAATTCTCTGATTTTGGAAATGATTAAGGCATTAGGGTTAACACCACAAATTCAAACATCCATGTTCCCTATTTTGTGCGCACAAGTTGCGACCCCCTTAGTTTTACCCCTTTTGAGCCCACATTAAGCCTTTCTTTCCTCACCATGATTATCTAAACACTTGAGCTTAGTATAGACATCTTTTACCTTTGTTCCAAGGACTCGGTTGAAGCCATAATGATTATGTAAAGAGAAAATGATGATATTGAAAGACTTTTATGTGTATTTTGTGGATTTACTTACTCAAACATTGTTGTATTTTTGACACATGTTATTACCTTGATATATGAGAAAAAAAATGAAAAAAAAAGAGAAGAAAAAAAAAAAAAAAGAAAGATATATTTATCAAGGTAATAAGGTTTGATTATGAATGTTTGAGTTGAGTCCTTTACATTTGTAAATCCGGCACAAAGAATGAATTCGAGGCCCAACAAGATGAAATTAGGCCTATGTTCGAAGGGATGGATTACTGACATCATTGCACTAAGGTTGGGAAGTTATGATACGTTTTGGGAGTCTATTGAGTCTTGGAACGAATTTGAGCACCACTTGTCCTATATATTCCTTGCCTCTAAACTTAGCCCCATTACAACCTTCGTAAAGACCTTATGATCCTTAAGATGGTAAATTTTGATTAGTTGAGTCAATCACTTGAGTAAGCTTATGGTTTTGGTTCATTTGCGCAAGTATGTTTTGTTTTTATCTTGAGGTGTTTGTTTGAGATTTTGCAAAAGTACTTCATTTCGATTATGTGAGCATCTCTCACATACTTTGAGTGCAAACACAAACCCTCACAAAATTGAGTGAATTTATGAGTGCATATCCTTGTGAGTTGATTCATACTTGTCTTATTCATGCAGAGATCCATTTCACCATATTTACTCATTATCTTACTTGTCGAAACATTTTGTTACCATGTATTAACTCTTGAATTCCATTTGCTTAAATGTTTTAAGTGAAAATCTTTTATGCCATGATTATAACAATGAAATTTGAGACAAATGGTTAAGGGTCTACTTGTTTTGAATTCGTAGTTTGATTTTAGTATTTGCTAGGGACTAGCAAAGTTTAAGTGTGGGGGTATTTGATAGGACGTTAAATAAGCATTCTTTTATATTATTTTATACCCTTTATACTTGACTTTTAATATTAAAATATTAAATAAATTGATAAAATAAATTATTTTGTGATTTTTATGTTTAGAAAAATAAAGGTTGTAATTTGGAGTATTTTTGGCGAAAGGATCGTTTCGATCGGAATTATAACGAATAAATTATGGACGAAATTCGATGAATTAATTAATTTAGTTAAATTAATTAATTTCTGCAGCCCAAATCCCATTTGACAAACCAGCCCGCGAGCCCAAGACCAGCAGCCCAGGCCCGCGTGACCAGCAGCCCAGGCGGCCCGCGTCAGTGCAGCCCGTGCGGCCCGCGTCAGTGCAGCCCGTGCGGCCCGCGTCAGCGCAGCCCAGGCCCAAATCACGCCAGCCTGCCTTTCTGCCGTTCGGAGCGCGCCTGCCGAAGACAGCTTCTGCACTCCAGCTCACGCCTGCCGACCAGCCGCCTCCTTTCCAGCTCACGCCAGCCGACCAGCCGCCTCCTTTCCAGCCTGCACCCACCGAAATCTCTTTTCAGCAGCAATTAAGTGGATTTTCTTGCTGTTTTTCAAGCTTTTTCCTTTGTTTTGTTTAATTTCTCTTCCCCAAAAACCACCCATACTCATCATTTCACTTTTGAATATTTTTATTATAATTTTTGTTTAGTTTTTATTTATTTTTTAGGGTTTAATTTGTGTTTTTCCCCTATAAATAGGAGTTGATTTCACTTGTTGAGATCACTTCCAAGTAGCACAAAATTGAGCTTCTTTTAGGAGAAATCTTGGCAAAATAGTTCCAATACAATTTTGAGAGTTCAAGTCCGAATTTCCTTGTTTAATCTTCTTCCATCTTCATAAGGTTCCAGCCGCTGTTCGGTGTTCCTTGTGAAAAACAATCCATTGTTCTCATCCAATCTGAAAAGTGTAACATTTGCTCTCCATTCTCTTAAACTCTCTTATTTGTTATTGGTTCTAATTATAATGCAATATATGTATTGGTTTCTCCTTCCTATCTTTTGTGAAAATTGAGTATAATCTCCATGTGTTTTACTTTCTAAAAATCATTTACTTCTTACATTTTAGAGCTTAAACTTCATTTCGAAACTAAATGTTGATCCGCTGTTCGGGGCATTTAGAGTAGATTTGGAGAGATTTAATGTATGACCGCTGTTCGGCGCATTAAATCACAAACTTAAGGTAATTATATTATAAGTAAAAATCCGCTGTTCGGTGCATTTATAATATGAATAATGTATGAAGAAATATGAGTTTGTGAAGGTATAATTTCGTGATTAATTCAAATATTTGCAATTGTAGTATGTTGTTGAAGTTTGTGTTTACGGGAAGTCTACTTTGTGCATAAGTTAGAATAGAAATAGAATGAGTTTATCTATGCTTTTACTTATTTACATAATTACAAACCTCTTCAAAACCCCCCTTGTTTATTCTTTATTCTTTTATTCTTTATTCTTTTATTCTTTGATGCTTTTATTCTTTCATTCCTTTATTATTTAATTTATTGATTCTTTGATTAATTAATTCCTTTATTCTTTGATTAACTAAGTCCTTTATTCTTCTATTATTTCATTCTTTAATTCGTTAATTTATTAATTCTTTGTAATTCATTAATTTATTATTATCTTGTTCATCTATTCTTTAATTTATTAATTCTTTGATTGTTTAATTCTTTTATTATTTAATTCTCTAATTCATTATTCTTTTATTCATAATCCACTAACATATTATTAATGTTCCCTAATTTCCCCGGTTAAGAACGATCCCTATTTATCAATACTACATCTACACAAAAAGGGTTTAAATTGCATAACACTCGAATTACATGTTCAATTTAATGCGTAGTTTGAGCGTAGTCAATCATCATCCTCTTCATCATCGCTATCGTTAATCTGAATGCTCTGTTGAGTGTCCAGTGGATCTCCTCTCAAGCCAGCTCGTATGTTCTCCCCAATCATATTCTTGGTCTGTTTAGCAGTATTTTTACTTTTGATCCATGCTCTGACCTCATCCCTAACAGCTTTAGGTACGTCTTTGCATTTTTGAACATTTTTTTTCGGATCAAAACCTGCTAAATGAAACTTTAATCGCGTTATGCCTCCACTCTGAAACTGATGTTGACAAAACGAACATATGACACCGTTTTTATTTCCAGGAATTGCAATGGCATATTTCCATGCTGGGTCAACTCGTCCAGGTCTTGGGCGGCTTTCACTTGCACTTGCACTTCCACTAGCCATATTTTACCAACTAATTTAAAGGAAAAATAATTAGACTTTGATAATGACAAATAATCATAATAATAAAAAAACGACTAATAATAAAATAATATTAATAATTCTAAATTATAATCACTTTATTGAAATTATTTGAAATAAAACATATATTCCTACATTAAAGTAATATATTCTAAATTATAACATATTTTACCGTCTATTTTAAATGAAAAATAATTAGACTTTGATAATAAGAAATAATCATAATAATAAAATTACGACTAATAATAAAATAATATTAATAATTCTAAATTATAATCACTTTATTGAAATTATTTGAAATAAAACATATATTCCTACATTAAAGTAATATATTCTAAATTATAACATATTTTACCGTCTATTTTAAATGAAAAATAATTAGACTTTGATAATAAGAAATAATCATAATAATAAAATTACGACTAATAATAAAATAATATTAATAATTCTAAATTATAATCACTTTATTGAAATTATTTGAAATAAAACATATATTCCTACATTAAAGTAATATATTCTAAATTATAACATATTTTACCGTCTATTTTAAATGAAAAATAATTAGACTTTGATAATAAGAAATAATCATAATAATAAAATTACAACTAATAATAAAATAATATTAATAATTCTAAATTATAATCACTTTATTGAAATTATTTGAATTAAAACATATATTCCTACATTAAAGTAATATATTCTAAATTATAACATATTTTACCGTCTATTTTAAATGAAAAATAATTAGACTTTGATAATAAGAAATAATCATAATAATAAAATTACGACTAATAATAAAATAATATTAATAATTCTAAATTATAATCACTTTATTGAAATTATTTGAAATAAAACATATATTCCTACATTAAAGTAATATATTCTAAATTATAACATATTTTACCGTCTATTTTAAATGAAAAATAATTAGACTTTGATAATAAGAAATAATCATAATAATAAAATTACGACTAATAATAAAATAATATTAATAATTCTAAATTATAATCACTTTATTGAAATTATTTGAATTAAAACATATATTCCTACATTAAAGTAATATATTCTAAATTATAACATATTTTACCGTCTATTTTAAATGAAAAATAATTAGACTTTGATAATAAGAAATAATCATAATAATAAAATTACGACTAATAATAAAATAATATTAATAATTCTAAATTATAATCACTTTATTGAAATTATTTGAATTAAAACATATATTCCTACATTAAAGTAATATATTCTAAATTCAATATTCTAAATTATAACATTTCAAAAAAGGAGTTAAGGATGAAAGTAATATATTAAAAATAATAATCTAGGTTTAAATTTTTAAATATATAAAAAAAGGTTTTTTAAAAAAAACCCACAAATGAAACGGGGCGCTTCATTTGGAGAGTACGGGCGTATATAATCAAAGGGTACAGTATTAATTCTGTACTCGATTTGTTGTTTGTTTGGGCGACTTTGGAGATGAAGACCGACGAACCGAGGTGATCCGTGAGGGCCAGAAGCGGAGAGGGCGAGGCGGCGAGGCGGCGACTCGACGGAGAAGTGAGACCGTGAGGGCGAGAGGCGGCGCGAGCCACAGAGAGGATGAGTTGGTGGTGGAGCGGCCGTCGAGGGTCGACTCAGGAGTTGGGGTCGACAGAGGTTGCCGGCGACGGTGGTGGAGCCATAGAGCTTGTGCGTTCGACTGGGTGTGTTTCGGAGATCAGGAAATTGGGTGGCTTGTTTCTTCGATGTTGCTGGTTGCCTCCAATTTATGCACATCCCTAATTGGTGAGTCCGTGATCCTTCCTTGGTTTTTTCCTTCAATAATCGCCCGTGAATGAGTCTGTCTGTCAATTATTGCCCACTTGTTCAATGATTGAACTTTGTTTCCCCCAAACTCTGTTTCGTCCGTGATGATAGAAATTTGTTCTTGATTTTCTTTTGTGTGCTTTCGGTTTCTAGCTGCCGAATTAGCTAGGGAAATTTGTAGGGTTGAGTCCGAAATCGGGAATGTCGGTCAATATCGGATTTATCGACGGTTATCGTCGATATCCGCCGATATCCACCGATATCGTCGATTTTGGTGGAAGATTAGCCTTCCCCCTCCGCTTATGTGTCGCCGGCCGGAAAAAGCGATATATCGGACGATATATCGCCGATTCCGGCGACATTTTCATCCGTGAGTAGAACCATTCATTGTATTTAATTGTATAATTTTTTCAGATGTGTGGGTTACTTGTCAAAATCTTGAATTTGAATTACTTATATAAGTCGTTATATATCGTGTTTATTTTTTATATTCTTCTAATATGAAATTATATTCTTCAATAATATTAACTAGCTTTTCACAAAGGCTACCAACAACTTTTATGGCGAAGTGCACTCATTTGCTAGATTACTAATACATAAAGAATTAAAAGTGATTAGATTGTATATCATTTTTCAGAAATCAACACTGAAAATAATAATCATAATTAAGAATTAGATTAATTACGAACGATTAGCTGATTCCATATCTAAGTTCATTGCAAGTAAACCTATTTTTCATGAAATTAAATCAATTTTTTTATGTTACGCACATAGAATTGAACTCGAGATTTAAAATATTAATTCCGAAAATACGCTTACGCAACTAATTGGAGTCCTTTAATATCTCATCGTTCAGCATAAAAAAAAAAATCTCATTGACACCAACCAATACCATACAATTGACGAATGAAGGACGAATCAAAGGACCACTCTGTCTGAATATTCATCGAAGGAGCACATGTGACTCTGTGAGTCCTTTAATATCTCATCATTCTTTGCCAAAGGACCACTGTCTGAATATTCATCAAAAACTATTTCCTTTCCCACCTTTGAGAAGTTAGCTAACCCATTAGCGTCAGAGATTCATAATCATACCCTTCACTTATTTTTTTATTGTTTTTTATTTTTTTTAGATTTAAAAAAGTATTTATAGAATAGAAAAAAATTTCTACCACATACTAAATTATTTGGAATTTGAATTTGATATTATTTGTATGGAATGTCAAACGTTTTACCAAAAGAAATAGCAGTGCCGGTCCAAACATACAGGGGCCTAGAGCAAGAGTAAAAAATGAGCCCTTAATTTATATACTTAATTATTAAAAATAAAAAAATTTATGAGTACATATCAACCAAATTGTTAAACAACTTCTTTTCGACTTAATCATCTTCCTTAAAATGTAGGCATGAATTTGCTTACATGGATCCAGGGTAGCTTGTATTGCAAAAGCACCAAACATGCTGATAAGAATTGCAACAACAAGAATTATTGGTTCTTTTTCCCTTAATTCACGTAAGAGTTCAAATACAGCTTCGTATTTATGTGATTTGATATCCATAAAACAAAGCTACTCATATAACAGTAATCTTTTCAGTCAACGAATCAAAAAGCCTCTGTAGAGACATAAACCATAATCATTGAAGTGACAGAAAAGTAATTTCCTAACTCCACTGCCGCATGGATTGAGTTTGCATACCTTATATTGCCACACTTACAGTAGACATCAACAATTCCACTGCGTATAAATGGATTTGAAGTCATCCCATTCTTCAAAACTCAAGCATGGGCTTCCTTTGCAAGTTCGGAGCTCCTCAAACCAAAGCAAGCAGTCAAAACACTAGTAAAAGTGTGGCCATTCCACCTAAATCCATTATCTGACATACAAACAAGCAGTCAAAACACTAGCAAAAGTGTGGTTATTCCACCTAAATCCATTATCTGACATACAAACAAGCAGTCAAAACACTAGCAAAAGTGTGGTCATTCCGCCTAAATCCATTCTCCGAAATACGAACAAACAAATTCAATGTATCTTCTTCAAAACCATTATGGTCATATACTGCAATCATTTTGTTCCAAGACACATGATCATTTCGCTCCGGTTGTTTCCAAAATAAATTAGCTATCATATCCAATTTTCATTCTCTGCAACAAAACGTCGCCATTGCATTCTTTGAAACCAATTCAACCTCCCCTATATATCCACTAAACACCTGCCACACTTCTTCAAGGGCAAAATCCTCATACTATACCCAGATAACATCGAATTCTAAGTAACCAGATCTTTGTATGAAGCAACGTCGAATAAATGGCAGGCACGACTCAAGTTTTGAGCTTTGGTATGAGCAGAGATTATGGCATTCCAAGAGAAGACACTTTGTTGGGGCATTTGATCGAACATCTTCTAGTCATCTATATTAAGGTCATGTTTGGAGTAGAAGCAAATGAGTTGATTGGAGTTGAAAATGGTGAGTGTAATATCGGCTTTTACGGCTTGAGTGTGATATGTGAGACTGTCCTTCAGAAACTGCATTTATACAGTTTCTTTATTAATATTAAATAATATAAATCAAGATATATTGTTATTAAGAAGGGAATAAAAGTAATTCTGAACGAAATTTTAGTTCCTTCATCCTCTCTTCTGTAGGTGATCGAATGAAGAAGGGAATACCTCAATAAATTAATGGAAATTTGACCAAAAAACTCATAATTTGGAAAGGAAAAAATCAGAAATTCATCGGACCACATATGAAAGATCAAAGGAAATCAAAGGAAGAAAAGGAAAAATGAAACTTACCTGTAGAGTCTGAAGCTTGAAGCGGAGCGAGACACAAGTCAGAACAATAGAGAGAGACTACGAAGTAGAAATCGATTGAAACATTAATGGATTGAAACACAAATTGATTGAAACATTGGACTTTATGCCACCATTATGGAAGAAATCGGATTGAGAGGGCCCTTTATTGAATTGCAATCGATATTCCACATCTCAAATTTGATATATTCTCCTTATTCTTCTCTTTATTTTTTTTTCAATAAAATTTTGAAAAATTAGGACCCTTTATTTTTTTTTCAATATAAGAAAATTTTGGAAAATTTGGATCCTCCATTATTTTGGGCCCAGAGCTTAGGCCCCTCTTGCCCCCTATAATAGCCGACCCTGAGAGATAGACTTATTTGGCCGTATATTTATCTGTAATGAATTACCCTCTTGTATATCATTTTTTTAGAAACTAATAAGAAAAAATTGAAAATTAGATTAATTAACAGCGACTAGTTGATTCCATATCTAAATCTATTGCAAGTAAACCTGTTTTTCATGAAATTAATTAGGAGCCCACTTGGGTGTCAATGGCACCAACCAATACCATACAATTGACCAATGAAGGACGAATCTTAATTTAAACGTTCACTCCCAAGGGACCACTGTCTGAATATTCATCAAAATTATTCCTTCCCCCCACCTTTGAGGAGTTAGCTAACCCATTAGCGTCAGAGATTCAGAATCATCAAGATCCCCTTTACCTATTTTTTCATGTTTTTTATTTTTGAGATCTGAAAGGTATTTACATGAAAAAATTTCTACCACATATTATATTATTAAAATTCGAATTTGAAACCCTTGTAATGTCCGGACTCTTACATCTTATAAGTATAAATAGACTTATTTAACGGTGCATTTATTAACACATACAAAATTATAAAGTACTTGAATTCTACTTTCTATATAAAAAAAAATTGGAATTTAAATCGGTTAGAATTTAGAAACAACAATGAGCTCATTCTATATTCATAATCATTCCTTCTCTTCTATATTTTCCTGACCTTATATATTTCGATGGAAATAAATAAAAATAGGACCGCCAGTTTTACCTTTCTTGGTCTGATAGGCGTCGGAATGGAATTTTGAGTTTTCAATTTATTTGTTACGTTTTGGACTGAGAAACCATTAACATTCAAATTGCTCTGTATTGGGATACAAAATCCTGCCAGGTTAAAAATCTGAAAGGTGAGAAAAAGCAATCCCTCTGCTTTATTTTTAGGGTAAAATAATTTAAACCACTCTCTAAATAAATGCGAGAAAAATGAGTTACTGTTTGTCCCACTTGGTTATTATTTATAGAATCCATCGATACCAATATTTTTCCTACCACTCTTCCGTCAGCGCCACCACCTAACGTTCTCTGTTGTTTTTTCTTTCCTACTTTATCTCTCTCTGTGTGGCTCTTGAGGAAGGGATGGGGCAACAGAGCTTGAAAGCTCCACTCTTGGGCAGCAATGGCTTGACCAATAGGAACAAGAAGAGCTTGACTCTGTGGCTCCTCCTTGGATTCATAGCCATCATCATCTGTCAGTTGCTGTTAATTTCCCTCTCTTCGATCATCACTTTCTCATATGAATTTGCTCATCTTCAATCTCTCTCTCTCTGTCTCATATGGTTTTTTTTTTTCACAATCTTTTTCATATTTTGCTGGAATTGTCTATACAAAAGCTTGGAAGAACAAGTGTTTTTTTTTTTATTTGCTTCTTGGATCTGTTCGACTTTTTATCAGCCATGTGTTGGACTGTTAGTGCCACGTGTACAGTAGCCATGCTTCCTAAATTTACATTTGAGCATGTTGGTCTATGTGGATATTTAGATATTTCCAGGTGTTCTGACACAGACGATGCCAAATCAGTTATCAGATCTGATTCTCCTCCTTTTTCCGACAAATTCGATTTTAAAGTCATAGTTTCCAAGTACAATTAATTTTAAAAGAATAAAATAGCATAAATTTATTCTCTTTTTGGGAAGTGGTAATCTATCACTTTGAATCAAATTCTTGTTTATATAAAATATAATATTGTCACTGGCCATAGTTTGTAAAGATGAATGCTTTTAGCTAGTTGGATGCATGTTTTGGGTGTTTATGTTGGGACGCTGCCAACTGGTGGTAATATTGATGATCGACCCATTTTTCTATTTTTCGTTGGTTTTCTAGTTGTAGGCCTTATATTTGGAGGGGACACAAATGGCTGGTTGCGAATTAAAGGAGCAAGCAGGTACAACTTGAATGTTTCTGATGTTATTGAGTCAAAGGAAGGAGTTGTTGCTGCTGATGATGCAAGGTGTTCTGAAATTGGAGCTTCAATCCTAAGACAAGGTGGCCATGCTGTTGATGCAGCAGTGGCCACAGCATTGTGCGTCGGCGTTGTTAATCCGATGGCAAGTGGGATAGGAGGAGGAGGTTTCATGCTGGTTCGATCTTCAGCAACTGGTCATACCCAAGCTTTTGATCTTAGGGAAACTGCCCCTTCAGCTGCTTCTCAGGTTAAAAGATCTTGACTTTTTAGCTCAACTGCTAGTTTTGATTAAAACCCATGAGCCAAAATCACAAGACCAGTAGTTTTATTGTGTCTTTAATTGTGCTATCTTTTTAGTTCAAATGCCAGTTTTGATTGGAACCCAGAAGTGAAAATCACAATACTAGCAGTTTCATTGTCTTTAATTGTTGGACATCCTGTCTTTTTAGCTAAAATGCTAGTTTTGATTAAAACGCATAAGTCAAAATCACAAGACTAGTCGTGTTATTCTGTCTTTAGTTGTTAAAATCCTTTCTTTTTAGCTCATATATTAGTTTTGATTGGAACCCATAACCCAAAATCACAAGAGTTATAGTTTTATTCCGTCTTTAATTGTTAATTTACAGGACATGTATAAGAGCAATCCCAAAGCCAAGGTTTTAGGTGCACTGTCAATGGGAGTTCCTGGCGAGATAGCTGGTCTCCATGAAGTTTGGTTGCGTTACGGGCGAATGGAGTGGAGGACTTTGTTTCAACCTGCAATCAAATTTGCTAAATATGGATATGCAATTGCTCCTTATCTTGGAAATTATATAAGCAAGCGTAGAGATATGATTCTAAGTGACCCTGGCCTAAGGCAAGTTTTCGCACCAAATGGGAAGTTGTTGCAGACAGGTGACACATGTTACAATGTGGAACTTGGCCGGAGCTTAGAGGCGGTGGCAGAGCTTGGGCCGCAAGTCTTCTATAACGGTACTCTTGGTGAGAAACTAGTCAAGGATGTGAGAGAGGCTGGTGGGATCTTGACAATGGAGGATCTGAAGAATTACAGGGTGAATGTTGTGGAGGCAGTGACTGCTAATATGATGGGCTACACTTTATACGGAATGCCTCCTCCTTCAAGTGGAACCTTGGGGCTTTCTTTGGTGGGTGATTTCTATTCCTTTTCTCTCCTTTTCCATTTTGTTACGGCTTACAAATATCCATTCAACAACTGACTCTGAGGAACACTCACATTTTGACAAACAGGTTATGAACATTTTCAACAGCTATGGTACTAGGGATGCTGCAAACGGAGATCTTGGTCTACATCGCTTAATTGAAGCGTTGAAACACATGTTTGCAGTCAGAATGAACTTGGGTGACCCTGCCTTTGTCGATACAAGTGAATATGCAGTCAATATGCTTTCACCATCTTTTGCAGAGAAAATTCGGCAGAAGATATTGGACAACACGACTTTCCCTTCAGAGTACTATTTGCCAAGGTGGAGTCAGCTGAGGGATCATGGAACAAGCCATTTCTGCATAGTAGATGCAGATAGAAACGCTGTGTCGATGACAACTACTGTAAACTACCCTTTTGGAGCCGGAGTGATTTCTCCTTCAACCGGAATTCTGCTCAACAATGAGATGGATGACTTCTCAATTCCAACAGATGTATCCCCAGATCATCTCCCTCCTGCTCCGGCTAATTTTATTGCACCAAACAAGAGGCCTTTATCTTCCATGACCCCGCTTATTATCACAAAGGTACAAATGGTACTTGCTTACTTGTGCGATAAGATAACTGTTTAGCCAATAATAAGGGATAGTTTTGAAATTTGGCCTTTGCAGGATAATAAGTTGGCTGGAGTTCTTGGTGGCAGTGGTGGTATGAACATAATTCCGGCAGTAACCCAAGTTTTTCTGAATTATTTTGTCTTGGAGATGGATCCTTTATCTGCTGTTCAAAGTCCAAGGATTTACCACAAGGTTGATAACTTGCTTCATTTCGTAGGCATGATGTGTTATAACTCTACTTTTTATTTGATTTTGTGTCTCTTTGTTCCTTGCAGCTGATCCCGAACGTAGTCTGCTACGAGAACATGACTGCGATAGATGGTGAGCATATCGTGCTTTCAGAAGAAAGAAAGCTCTTCTTGCTAGAGCGTGGCCATCACTTGGAGCCTAGGGCAGGGGGAGCAATCACTCAGCTCATTGTTCAAACCCTTGGAAACCTAATTGACATAAGCCGGAAAGGTGGAAAACATTTCAATGAACAAATATTTCACGGTAAACTCACCGCCGTCAGTGACCCTAGAAAGGATGGGAGGCCTGCGGCTGTATGATTGCTAGAATGTTTAGCTGTGTGCAGTTTAAATCATTGTTCAAACCCTTAGAAAGCCTATTGTGATGAGCCGGAATACTTCACGGCCACAGCCATAAGTGACCCTAGAAAGAATGGGAGGCCTAGGGCTGTATGATTGCAAGTTGTGTGCGGACTTCTTGTGCATATGATCGCAAGTTGTAAGTAGTTTACGTATGAATATTGTTGATATTAAGGAACTGTGTACAAAGGGAATGTTATTGGTGGGAAGCTTGACGTTGTGTGTAGTAAAGTGGGTAGTTCAGCAACATTTATCTGCATCTTAAAAGCCCTATAGATGAGTTTCTCTGGTTCATGAATTATTTTTAAGCTATGAGTATCCATTTTGTCTTTTACTATAATCAAACCTAGGAAAATTGGAATACTGTAATGCGATTCTATATCTAACAGACTAACCCCACCAACCATTCAGTAAAACTAACCACAAATTTCAATAAGGAAAAAGTAGTGTATTGATCCTCTTTGCAGTTATTGTACAACAGGCAACATAAATAACAGAAAACCCTCCAAAAGACAACAATACAGACCTTGGGAAACTAGCATCTAAATGAGCATCCATTGATTCAAGACATTTTGTCCATCAGCTGTATGGGCGCAAGAATGCTAGACTTGCTTGTTTCAACAATACACCCATTCATGACCATTTCTTCCAGCATGAAATGCGCTTTCTCCAAATGGAACATAATGTCTAGTTCACACTGCAAATCCAAAAGTATCGAGAAACAAAATCACTTTCTCAAAGCCATAAACACAAGTCGGAAGCAAAAACAATATATGCACTATTTTGGGAAAAGGAGTTTACCACATTGCCAAAATGGCGGTCCATGGTTTCAACTAACAGATGTATGAATTCCAAAATTGCAAGCTCATTCTGCAATGCACATGACAGGAAAAAGGAAACAGCTGTTAAGAAAGACGTGGTTGGAAGCAACAAGGTAACAAGTTAGTTGTCAGTAAACTTACTTCGTCATTGTCAACTCCAACCAGGAAAAACAACGAAGCATAGCGTCTGTACACAATTTTGTAATTCCGGTGCTCGACAAAAGAACACTGGTCCATGTACAATACATATCAGCAACATAAATATGCATAACTTATGTCACGTGATAAATACTAATAACAAAAGAGAAAAAAACTTTTAGATGTAAAAACAAACTTCAGTTTACTGAAAAGAAAGATCGAGTTTTGTATACTTATTTTATTATGATGTTCAAATATAAGTTGTCATGGAACAGCCCAGCTAAATGTCATTGATATGTAGACAAGGAAATATCCATGCTAAAAATGACCAGCATTTAAGAAAAATTTCGCCCAGTAGGCAGCAGTCACCTATAGGAGCAAGGTGCTTACGAACCACTGCAACTTGTTACTAAGACGGTATGACCTCTTACAAAATAGGAAGGCAAGTAGTGAACAATTTGATCTTCTAATTCTAAAAGGGTTAGTGACCGATGAGATTTCCGACTAACACCGACAAACATAAATCCTACTGCAAAACATCGATCACTAGGGTAATGTAGTAATGTGTTTAATATTCAGAAAAACGGAGTAAATGAGAGAAGAAACAATTCCATTGACAGAATCCATCTCTTTTCATTTTGAAGCCATTAAGATTGTTCGGGACTTCCAAGTTCTATCCAAGTGTCTTTACCAGAACATTCTATTTAGCTTGACAACAAAAGTTGAGAAAACAAAATTTGATCACTCAGTAAAACTTAAAAAGCTTTTATTCTGATAATATTATATAGCCAAGCAAAATAACCCATCAAGGTTTTGATCTCAATTCCACTAGTTGCTGGAAAACTAAAATAAAAACTCTAAAACTAACAGCATTGAACAACTGGGGATCGGGAATTTCAAGTTTCATAGATGCATTATTGAAGCCAAATAAAAGAAAGTCCGGAGCTTTGGGATCCGGTTTGGGAATTGGGGTCAAATTCCAATTTTTTTTAAAGAAGAATATATGCAAATACGCCCATCAATCAACGAGACCAAATTGAGATTGCATTGTGAGATAAAAAAAAGACCTGTTGCTCGGTGCGGGCGAGGCACTTGCGGACGATTTCAGCTTCAAGAGCTCGCCTTTCTTCGAGAGTGAGATATTCGTAGTATTGGGCAAGACGGGTCTGTCCCTGCTTGTTCACCATCAATATGAATCTGATCCCCATCCTTCTCTCTCTCTCTCTCCCTCTCTCCCTCTCTCTCGGTTTTTTTTCCCAACACTCCGAACCTCTGAGAGTCGGATAGACGCTTTGTCGGTTCCTCGTGGTTGTCAAGCTCTAGTTTTGTTCAGCTCAAGGATCTGTTTGTCTTCCCCGGTATTAAAAGGCTCCTTTTTCTTTTCCCTCTGATCTACACTTAGTAATTGGTTTTTTATATTTTTACTTTTTAATTTTTTTTTATAGTTAGCCTATAATTAATAAAGTATTTGAAAAATAATCAAAGTTGGTTGATGTTAGTGGTTCAGTATTCTCATCATTTAAGAGAGGTCACATATTCAAACCCCGCTCTGATATGAAGTCACTATTTTGACCAGTACTTTACCCTTTACGAACCGACCAGGTGCGAGCTGTTTTTTGGTTTTGATATAAAAGATTAAGGGAAAATTGTTGCTACAGTTCCTAAATTTTACCCCAATGTTAGCAATGGTCCATGAACTTGACTTTTAGTTCCAAAGGTCCCTGAACTTTACCCCGTCTATACTAAATATCCGTCCGTTACAATTTTCCCAATTTTTCGTTAAAAACAATCATGTGATAGGCACATGTTTTAAATATTAAGGGTGCAAGGGTATTTCCTCAAAATATTCCTTTTTTTCTTTCTACTGAAGGCCGAATTGGAGAGAAGGAGTTCAAAAAAAATTAGTTCGCACCTTTTCTCCCATGGCTGGAACTGAAGGTTTTTATTACATTTGGAAGTGAAGGGTCTGAATTGAGGTTGGGTTTGAAGAAATTGGGTTGTATCTCATTCTCATGGCTTCTCTATTTAGATGATCCAGAGACAAAACTCCTAAATATAGTAAGTCCTCCTCTTTGCAGATATTGAGACGTGTTTTTGTTTCTATTACTATTCATTTATGATGGTGAATAATGGTGAATTAGTATGCATGAATGGTGTTCTATAACTTAAATTTTTTGTTAGCATAACATTGATGTAAGAAAAGGGAATTGTGTAGGGTTTGCTTCCCTCTGTTTGCAATATGTAAAATACTTGAAAGGTTAAAAGGGAATTGTCATAATCAATCCGTTTGCCACCAGTTTAGTTGCAACCAGTTTCTAAGAATCAAACCATGTCATAATCAACCCGTTTGGTGAATAATCAAATCATGTCATCGAAACCATGTCATATGAAGAAAAGTAGGGGGACCAAGAATTTGGGATCCAGTTGAATAAGAAACAAAGTATTAGAAAAGGGAATTGTGTATGGTTTGGTTCCCTCTGTTTGCAATATGTAAAATACTTGAAAGGTTAAAAGTCATAGAAAATCGCGAGATATAATGCGTGACGAAAGTAATTAGAGATACCATTAGTGGGTGTTTGCAATATGTAACATGATGCAATGAAATTTAGTAACTGTCAACTAGTAGATAGTAGATACCACTGGTGGGTGTTGTAAGTTTAATTATTCAGGTATCTTTCCTTGTGTAGATTGTGAAATACTTATTCAATCAGTTAAGTTTTTTGTTAACATAGCATTGATGTAAACACAGGTTGTTATTTTGACATGTTCAATTGTTGAATATTTAGTGTTTTTGACATTTAGTTTTGATTATTTTTTATTTATATGGCAGAAAATAATGAATATTGCACTCTTCAAATGCACCACTTTGGATTGATTAAAAATGGAGTATACTGTGACGACCCATCCCGAATTAATAGGATTAATTAAGGATTAATGACGAATTAGAGAGACTAATCAGAGATTAGGCGAGGATTAGCGGACGTTCGGGCGAAATGACAATTTTGCCCCTAGAATGGGCGAATCCTTGACTTTTCATTCAGGTGGTCAAATGGACTTTGTCCAATGACCGTGATGTAGTTCGTGACGTCACGAGTTCATAGACAGGTGGCACGCTCGATTCCGATATTCGAGGAGGAAGTTATGATGTTCGGAAGTTCGAGGGCAATTTTGGTAATTTGGGCCAAAAGTTGACTTTTGACCCGAGAGGTCCGATGGCCGAGGGCCAAAGACCGTTACGTAGATTGGGACGATATGAATCCGTAGACAGGCGGCACGTCGAATTCGGACGTTCGACGAAAAAGTTACGATTCACGGAAGTTCCATGGAACTATTTACGGCGACACATTTTACGAGACAAAAAGTGAAGTTTTGTCTTTTGTGGGCCTAGATTTTATCCCAAGGCCCAATGGATGAGTGACAAGTGTCACTCATCCACTAGACACCATTTTCATTCATGCATCCACCCTCCTTTGTATCGATCATTTCTTCATCCCAAACAAACCCGATCCATCCTCCCTCCCGAAAACCAAACCCTATTTGATTATGATTGAGAGGACCAAAGAGTGAGGAGAGGACGGTGGATGATGGTGGTTGGCCAGGACGGAGCCACCGTGCACGGCAGAGGCCCAAAACCCGAAAGGTAATCGGTTAGCCCATTTTTCGATCCATTTTTCATTTTTGTTGTTATGGGTCGTTTTGGATGGTTTTAATGAACTAATTAGGTTGTTAGGAGGTCATTAGGAAGGTTTTGAGAAGGAATGGACGTTGAGGAACACTAGGGAAGGTTTGGGAAACTTTGAACCGTGAAGAAGTTTTGGGTCGGTTCGATTTTAGGGGTTTTAGGACCTCTAATTGATTTAGTTGGATTCCTAAGATCAAAACTAGAAGAATAGGATTGATTAGGGACAAAACGGACGAAAAATGAAGATGGGAAGGCCTTGTACCGTTCACGCCGGTCCAGGCGGACCGGATTTGCAGGAAAAATCGGGCAGACCGGTTTGGACCGGCTTGGCCGAATGAGGAAGACGATCTACAGTGTCGGCGCGTGAAGCCCACGCGTAGGCCACTCCTGGGGCGTGTGACGGTACGTGACAGGGTATTTGGGGATTTTTTTCAACACACGAAATCATCTATTCAATGTAACGAACATTCTGGGACTGGTTTCGTGTCAATCGGATATCGTTTCGATATAGTTCGGGACGTCCGAAGATTTAGGTTCGCGTTTAAAAATAGTTATAAATTCCGAAAAATTACGGGACTTTAGTGAGGGGTTATTTAGGTAGTTAATAACCCTCTAAATTAATTTGGACAGGTTCGGGAATCCCGGAGGCGACGTTTGGCCCGGGAGATGCTTATGACACGCGTATCGAGGAGCGGCTTTCGAAGGTCTGTGAGTGGACCTTTCTTTTGAAATTGATGCATGCATAAATGTTTATAAATGCTTTTAATACGTATTTTATGTTGCCATGAGTGCAATTTGTTTGTGGTAGCTTAGGGTCGACATATTTGCACGTTTTTCGAGGTTTTCGGCTTTATGTCGTACCTTTGCGTACCATGTTTTCAACGAGGGTTTAATGAATGGATTTTGGATTTGGAAACATGAAATCGGGCATGGGACCCATTTGATTTATGAACTCTCGGACTCGTAGTCCATTTGATTTGACGAGGAATTGGACCTAGGGTTCATTTGAGCTATACGATCGGACCGAGGGTCCAGTTGGTTTGCGATTCGGGTTTGAGGCCCAGTTAGTGGTACTATCGGGCTTGATGCCCGTTGACTGATGATATCGGGTATGAGACCCATTTAGTTGAGATATCGAGCTTAAAGCCCCGTTAGTTGTGAAATCGGACTGGAGGTCCTGTTGCTTTATGGTTCCAGGCGTAGGGCCCAATTGGTTGTGATATCGGGCTTGAGTCCTAGTTCAGTTTGTGAAATGAGAATTCGGGCATAAAACTCAGTTGAACTGAGGATTTAGGCCGAGGCCTGTGAAATGAATTTGAATCGGATTCGAGGAATCCCGTTGAGATGAATCGAGTTTGAGACCCAGTTGAAATGTATTTCGAGAAAGAAAGAAAGTATTTGAAAATGAATGAACCCTCCATATTGACTATATGGTCTCCTCCAGCGTCGACTTAGAGAGTCACGATCCACAGACCAGAGTGGGTATCCCCATAGGGATCCCGTTAGGAGTGGTGGTTACTTATACTGTTGTGGTCCTGGACCAGATTCCGGAGAGATATGTGGACTAGATCCACAGAGAGAGAGCTCGGACTAGATCCAGAGATTGAGCCTCCCAGATGGAGATTCCTGGGAGAAGACTCGGAGTGAGACCCCGAGTAGTGTGCACACTAGATAGATATGATGTCATCGTGACTATATCAGGGATGTGTTCCCTAGGGGCTGTGTGCCCCGAGTTGGAATCTTCTCTGGAAGTGCCTAGGATGGGTTATAGGTATGTTGATACGTATGTGGTTTTTAAGAAAAGTGATTTGAGGACGGAGGCTCTGTGTGTTATGATTTAGAAAGTGATTTGGGGCAGAGACCCTGTATTCGATGTTTTAGAAATGATTTGGGGGCGGAGACCCCGTACTTGATGTTTTCGTATTTCACTGAGAACAGATTTGGGCTGAGTTCCCACATGCATTGTTTTATGGTTTTGAATTGTGATTTCGGGTCAGGGACCCAAATGGATTTATGGGTCATGACGGTTTATGGGGCCGGGCATGAACCCTTGAAAGGTTTTGAGAAAATGTTTTCAAATGATTTTATGAATGTTGATAAAGAGTTTTTGAATGCATGCATATGCTTTTAGTGAAGGGCATAAAGGTCTTCATGCAAAAAGGTTGTTAAATGAAAATATTATTTTGTCCACTCACGATTTTAATGTTTTAATGCCCTTCAGGTTGATCGCGGATGCGGGCTGTAGTAGAGACGAGACATCACACTCCTCATCCTACTATCCTGACGCACTCTGATAGCCCCGATGAGGGCTAGAGATGGAATTTTCCCTGGTCTGACACTTCGTGTCAGACGGGATCAGGCGGGTCCCACGTTAATCCCAGGGGATTCGGGCCCGGTCCTGACATATACGAAGGCGGGAAGGTATGTTTTGTTGACAACTGCATATTTGACTACTTGTCATTGTTAGATCTTAGGAAGTACGGGGTAGAGCTGGGGTATATTGTGGACATAACTAAGAGGGATAGTAGCTTGAAAATATTTTATATGGTGCATGGTAAGTGACACGACCTTCCCAATCCCCCCCCGGGATTACCATGGAATGTGTCATGCTCCCGTCTGACAAGAGGTGTCAGACAAGGGATAACCTGTTGCCATTGCCCAAACCGGGCTTCCCGAGTGCGTAAGGATCGATGGAGGAGGTGTATGATGTCCCAGTCTCTGCTGCAGCACATCCGGAATCAACCTGAAGGGCATTAAAAACAAAAGCGGTGAGTGGACGAAAATAAACAAGTCTGTTTAAAACATTTATAAGACATTTATGCCCCTCAGTAAAACCATATGCATGCGCCGAAAACCAATGATCACATATTTATTTAGAAATAACCATTAGGGCCTTAGCCCGGAAACCAAAGCATAGTTTCAATTTCCAAAAGTCAATCCAAGAGTTATTTCATAAATCCAGTAATATGAACCATAAGGCTAAAATTACACAATCACAAGGCTACGCGTGCCACTTGGGTCTCAATTTCTGAGTTCAATCCCCGAACCCCGTTCGGGTACAGCATCCCCGATGCTTAGCGTCATAGACGCTGGACGTACTAGACGTCCGTGACCTCTCTGGGGTACCTCATCCGGAGGAGACAAAATAATATGGAAGGATTTAGACAGTGCAGTACTAAATACATTTTATTGATATCCACATGCAAAACATATAGGTATACATAGATAAAATCCGAACTGATCGTTACGTTTCATCAAACGGGTCTCATGCCCAAATACCGTGAAACGTGCCATAACCGAAATATCATCAAAACCATTTATTGATTCCAGCATGTGAACATATATAAAATGTAAACCAGAAAACATTTATTCAATTCCATTTTAGGGTCCCCGACCCGCAATCGTATGTAGAAATCAACTGGGCCCCTGGCCCGATTTCACAAGTTAACTGGGCCCCTGGCCCGATCCACATGTTAACTGGGCCCCTGGCCCGATTTTACATTATTCAAGTTCGTAACCGTTTCATGAAATCATATCCAACCACATTTATGGAAATCGGTGCAAATCCAGAAAATCTCGGTTTACGTGCAAATACGTAATTCACCTCGAAATACGTGAAATCATTTTAAATTCACCGATATCCAAAGTAAATCATTTAATCATAATTATAACAATCATAAAACAGTTATGCATGCATCGAATTTATGAAACCAATGTCCACTCACAGACCGTTTAACCGAGCGCCTCGATACGCGTGCCCTAGGCCTTCCCGGGCCACTCCTCTATCACCGGGACTCCCGATCCTGTTCAAATCACATTAGAGGATTACTAACCTCATCATTAACATCCTATTCAAGTCCCGTAATTTTCCCGAATTTTTAAGTATTTTTAAACTGGATTTAAAACCTTCGGACATCCCGAACAATATCGAAACGGGATCCGATCAACACGAAACCAACGCCAAAATGTTCGTTACATTGTATAGGATAAAAGTCATGTTGACCTTACCTCGAGATTCGTGCCCACGCGCCGTCACGCGCCGCCGTGAGTGGCTGCGCGTGAAAGCCACGCGCCTGCTACAGTGACTGCTACAGTCACCACCTTCACCCGAATGACTGGTAAACGGGTCTGATTACCCGCGATAGGATCCAGTTCAATCACACCCAATTCGACATCAATTCAATCCGTTCTTGATCCTACAACAATCATCAACCAACCAATTTCAGTTCTGTGACATCGATTAAACTCAACCAATCCATAATCGTGCCACCAACCGGTGATCACCCAAAACGGGTCAATCACCAAAACTCCTCCAATCCTCAACCATTGTCAAATTAACTTCATATGAAGCTTATAAGGATTAACACGAACCAATTAGCATGATTAATTGAACACAACGTTACCTCAATCACCACGACTCAAGCTTGAGTTTTTCCGGCCGTCCACCTCATCCGTCCACGGCCCTAGGAGCCCCAAAGCTTGCCCCATTTGATCTGGTTCGACTAGTTGAAGTTCCAGGAAGCTCAATCCATCATCAATTAGGCTTGGGCTGGCCTAAAACTGGAAGTTCGAATTTGAATTTCCCAGAACCCAGTTTCGGGTTTTTTGAGCATTCCTCCACCATTCTCACTCCATTCCTTTCATTCTCAATCTCAGAGTCATCCTCTCGACTCACTCTCCATTCTATCGATCTAAATCAACCATTAAAAGCATCCTAAAGTGCCCCTCAGTCCACTGTGTAAATTCCCTGCACTGACCCGAAACGTGATAAAACAGTGCCCATGTTCATGTGATTGATTGCCAGCACCATACATGTGCAATCCCACCTCACACTGTCCCAATTCAGTCAATTAATTGATAAACAAATCGTGGGATCGATCGCACAAAGCATCCACCTTCCCAGCTGTTCAATAAAACAGTACCCCGTGTGAAATTACAATTCTGCCCTTGTGCAGAAAATTACCAAAATGCCCCTCACGCATCCTGACCCGTAACTCGGTCATACTGACTCCGATTGATGCGTGCCGCCTGTCTACGAACTCAGGGCATCGAGACCTTCCTAACGGTCCTCGGTCCTCGGCCATCGGACCACCCGATCAAAAAGTCAACATTCCCCCTTATTACGTTTAAATTACGAAAACGCCCATGAACTTCTGTACATCATAACTTTCACCACGAACGTCGGAATCGAACGTACCACCTGTCTATGAACTCGTGATGTCCCGAACTACGTCACGGTCATCGGTCAAAGTCCATTTGACCATCCGAATTAAAAGTCAATGTTTTGCCCACGCCCAGGGGCAAAACGGTCATTTTATACAATTCGTCCGAAATCGCCCAACTAATCCCAGATTAGTAAATCATAATTAAATATTATTAAATCCCGATATTCGGGACGGGTCGTTACAGTAAGAGTGGTGAGGAAGCAGTGAAAGAGATTGTAGATGATAGCTGTATTTTTGGGTTGGTGGGCAACATATCTAATGAAAGGATTATTGTAACGACCTGTCCCAAATTCCAGGATTAGATTAGTGACTAATCACGATTAGTGAGGCTAATCCGTGATTAGTTGGGCGAAATCGGACGAACGATGCGAAATGACCGTTTTGCCCCTAGTGGTGGGAAAACGTTGACTTTTCAATCGGGCGGTCAAATGGACTTTGACCAATGACCGTGACGTAGTTCGTGACGTCACGAGTTCATAGACAGGTGGCACGTTCAATTTCGACGTTCGAGGAAGAAGTTATGACGTTCGGAAGTTTAGGGGCATTTTGGTAATTTTGGATAAAAGGGGTCAAATGTTGACTTTTTGACCGGGAGGTCCGATGGCCGAGGGCCGAAGACCGTTACGTAGATAAGGACGATACGAATCCGTAGATAGGAGGCACGTCGAATTCGGACGTTCGACGACGAAGTTACGGTTCACGGAAGTTCCAAGATACTATTCATGATGGCACGTTTTACGAGGCACTTTTGGACTTTAGTGGGCCCAGTTGCTTTTCAGCAACCAATGGATGAGTGACACTTGTCACCCATCCACTGGTTACCATCCCACATACATGCATCTCTCATTCCTTCATCATCGATCATTTTCCATTTTTCCTCCAACCGAACCCGATCCCATTTCTCACCCAAACCCATTCAACCCTTTCCAATGATCATACAGGAGAGACCAGAGAGTGAGGATGGACCAGTGGACGCTGGTGGCCGGCCCAGGACGCACCGCCGTGGACGGCGGAGGAGGAGGAGATCGAGGTAATCGGTTTTACCCGATTTTGTCCATTTTCAATATTAATTGTTATGGGCCGATTTGGATGTTTGCACTGAACTAAATAGGTTGCTAGGATAGTTTTAGGAAGGTTTGAAGGCTGGTTCACGACGGAGGAGGCCGTGGGAACGGCGGGGAAAAACTGGGCCGTGAGGTCCATTTCGAACGAGGGGTTTCAGGTGGGTTTTTCTTAGATTTAGGGATTGGGTTAGATAGTAAATGAAGAAATAGGAATTTAGGAATTGGAATGGAAGAAATCGGATGAAAAATGAGGGAGAAGGAGGCCTGGACCGGTTACGCCGGTCCAGTTGCAGGGGATGGACAGGACCGGTCGGCCCGGACCGGTTCGATCGAAGGAAGAAGATGCACTGTAGCGGCGCGTGGCTCCCACGCGCAGTGACACGACCCATCCCAATCCCCCCCCCGGGATTACCATGGAATGTGACGTGCTCCCGTCTGACAAGAGGCATCAGACAAGGGATAACCGATTGCCATTGCCCAAACGGGCTCCCAGAGTGCGTAAGGATCGATGGAGGAGGTGTGCGATGCTCAAGTCTCTGCTGCAGTCGCATCCGGAATCAACCTGAAGGGCATTGAAAACAAAAGCTGTGAGTGGACGAAAATAAACAAGTCTGTTTAAAACATTTATAAGACATTTATGCCCCTCAGTAAAACCATATGCATGCGCCAAAAACCAATGATCACACATTTATTTAGAAATAACCATTAGGGCCTTAGCCCGGAAACCAAAGCATAGTTTCAATTTCCAAAAGTCAATCCAAGAGTTATTTCATAAATCCAGTAATATGAACCATAAGGCATATAATATAAACCATAACCATAATTTTAGCCACTGCACTATACACTCCAATCCGACATCCCTGATGTCTGACGTCCCTGACGTCAATAAGGTCACAATCACAAGGCTACGCGTGCCACTCGGGTCTCAATTTCCTAGTTCAATCCCCAAACCCTGTTCGGGTACAGCATCCCCGATGCTTAGCGTCATAGACGTTGGACGTACTAGACGTCCGTGACCTCTCCGGGGTACCTCATCCGGAGGAGACAATATAATATGGAAGGATTTATACAGTGCAGTACTAAATACATTTTATTGATATCCACATGCAAAACATATAGGTATACATAGATAAAATCCGAACCGATCGTTACGTTTCATCAAACGTGTCTCATGCCCAAATACCGTGAAACGTGCCATAACCGAAATATCATCAAAACCATTTATTGATTCCAGTATGTGAACATATATAAAATGTAAACCAGAAAACTTTTATTCAATTCCATTTTAGGGTCCCCGACCCGCAATCGTATGTAGAAATCAACTGGGCCCCTGGCCCGATTTCACAAGTTAACTGGGCCCCTGGCCCGATCCATATGTTAACTGGGCCCCTGGCCCGATTTCATAGTTCAACTGGGCCCCTGGCCCGATTTTACATTATTCAAGTTCGTAACCGTTTCATGAAATCATATCCAACCACATTTATGGAAATCGGTGCAAATCCAGAAAACCTCGGTTTACGTGCAAATACATAATTCACCTCGAAATACGTGAAATCATTTTAAATTCACCGATATCCAAAGTAAATCATTTAATCATAATTATAACAATCATAAAACAGTTATGCATGCATCGAATTTATGAAACCAATGTCCACTCACAGACCGTATAACCGAGCGCCTCGATACGCGTGCCAAAGGCCCTCCCGGGCCACACCACTATCACCAGGACTCCCAATCCTGTTCAAATCACATTAGAGGATTACTAACCTCATCATTACCATCCTATTCAAGTCCCATAATTTTCCCGAATTTTTAAGTATTTTTAAACTGGATTTAAAACCTTCGGACATCCCGAACAATAACGAAACGGTGTCCGATCGACACGAAACCAATTCCAAAATGTTCGTTACATTAAATAGGACAGAAGTCATGTTGACCTCACCTCGAGATTCGTGCCCACGCGCCGTCACGTGCCGCCGTGAGTGGCTGCGCGTGAAAGCCACGCGCCCGCTACAGTGACTGCTACAGTCACCATCCTCGCCCGTTTCTCTGGTAAACGGGTTGAAAAACCCGCGATAGGACCCGGTTGAATCTCACCCAATTCAACATCGAATCAATCCGTTCTTTCAACTGATCCCTTGTAATCAATCACCATTTAAGTTCTGTAAATCGAATTACACAAATCATGGTCTAAATCCTCACGACTCTCGATCGATCCTCGACGGGTTTTCAATTCGGGTTTCACGATATCGTCCCTGTTTTCCAAATTAATTCATTCAGTAAGCATCGTGAGAGTGTAAGGGACATTTCTACAAGGTCAATTTGAGAATTACTTACCTCAAACCCACTGAACACAAGCTCGACTTTGAGCTGCCATGGAAGCTCCGTTCTTCCTCAATCCGCCATGGTTTCTCTTCGTTCTTGAAGCAAAGATGTTCGTTTTGATCCCAGAAGTCGAATTGAATCATAAATTTCGATCCTCACGGCTCAAAACATCCATTTCGAATTTCCCTCCCAAAAACCAAATTTTCGATTTCTCTGTCTCCCTCATCCGAACAATCCCCCGTGTAATCCCAGTTGAGTTAGTCTCTGAATTCTCTCCAATTACACACTCTCAGTTTCAGAATTGGAAGAGGAATGAAGGTGGGAAGAAAATGGCATTTGTTTGTACACATCCAAGAAAGCAGAAGAGGTTTAATGGAAATTAAACAATAATTTAGTTAATTAATTAATAAAACATAATCATAATGTTCCCCCAAAACATGGATCCTGGTCTTAAGCCCCAAATTAAGGGATGAGTGACACTTGTCACTCATCCAAGTGTGTTCAGTCACCGGGTACTGTTCATTATTATATTATTATTTTAATCGGAGACTCGGTTCGTTAGTTCGTTTCCTTGACCATAACTTCGTCGTCGAATCTCCGATTTCGGCATGCCGCCTGTCGTTGGATTCGTATCGACGAAACCTACGTAACGGTCCTTGGCCCTCGGCCATCGGACATCCCGGTCAAAAAGTTAACATTTGGCCCATAATATGCCAAATTACGAAAATGCCCTTGCACTTCCGTACATCATAACTTTCACCACGAACGTTGGAATCGAACGTGCCGCCTGTTTATGAACTCGTGACGTCCCGAACTACGTCACGGTCATCGGTCAAAGTCCATTTGACCATCCGAAATAAAAGTCAACGTTTTGCCCACGCCAGGGGCAAAACGGTCATTTTGCACAATTCGTCCGAAATCACCCAACTAATCCCAGATTAGTAAATCATAATTAAATATTATTAAATCCCGATATTCGGGACGGGTCGTTACACGCAGCCACTTCAGGCGGCGCGTGTGGGCGCGTGGGGAGGAATTTGAGGAAGGTTCCATCATACGAAATCATCTATTCGATGTAATGAACATTTTGGGACTGGTTTCGTGGCGATCGAACACCGTCTCGATATGTTTCGGGGCATCGAAAGGTTTAGGTTCGGGATTAAAAATAGTTAAAAATACGGGAAAATTACGGGGCTTTGGTAGGAGGTTAATTAAGTAGTTAGTAACCTTCTATTACGATTTGGACAGGTTTGGGAGTCCCGGTGACGGTGATCGGCTCGGGGAGCCGTATGGCACGCAAATCGAGGCGGCAGCTCGGACGGCCTGTGAGTGGACCTTGTTTTCTAAATTGGTGCATGCATAAATGTTTATTATATGTTTTATTACTTGTTTGATGATGTCATGGGTGCATTTGTATGTGGTTACGTATAAGCACGTATTTCGAGGTTTCGGCCTTATACGGTGCTTATACGGGTCTGTATTTCTTTATTGATTTAAATGATTTGATTTTGGATTTCTAAATGGATAAACTCGGGTATGAGACCCATTTGGTTTTGTCTCGGGCATATGACACTATTTACGACCTTCGGGTCTAAATCGTGGTCGCGACGGGTGCTATGTGCACGGCGATCGACGATACGACGCTCGCCTCCGGATTTGGATGTGTTCCTTCCGGAGAGGTCACGATGCACGATTCGTTGTCGGGCAGCCTGGGGAGGCTCGACTACGGAGTGCTGACGGTTCAGGATAGTGATCGGTGATGAGTGCACCATGATCTTGCGATGGTCGCGTCGGTTGATTCGTTCACAGCGACATACGAGGATTGAGGGCGGTCCTGGATGGATGGTTGCACGCATCACCATGATTGGAGTCGTGACTGACCCTTGGATATCGAGCACGGTGCCCAGTTGAGTCATATGTTCGGGCACGAGACCCAGTTGTTTTACACTGATGATTTTGGGTCAGGGACCCTAGATGGATTTCCAAGTTCATGACGGTTTATGGGAACCGGCATGAACTTTTGTTAGGTCATTCTGGTTCTTGACGGTTTATGGGGACCGGCATGAACCCTGACTATGTTATTACGGTACATGACGGTTTATGGGAACCAGCATGTTACCTGATTATGGATATTATGGATCATGATGGTTCAGGGGAACCGGTCATGAATGTTTATGTTATGTATATATATGTTCATCTACCTTCCTTTACATGTTCTACTATCTCCTCCGGGGAGGGTCATTGGCCTGGGTGGACCCCGGAGTAGTCACGGAGCACCGACTGAGTGGAGTCACCCCCCAGTTGGGTTCCTTACTCTCAGGAGGGCTATGGTTACTATTACCTCGGGTAGGGTCAGTGGTCTGCGGACATTGACCTTGACTTTGAGCTGACTCGGATTGAGACCCGGGTAGCACGCGCGTAGCTTTGGATACCGTGACAGGATTGGTTGTGTGACTTATATGTATATATATAATATGTGGTGTGCACAGGTGTGCACAGGTGTGCACAGGATTTAAGCAGTGGCTCGTATACTTGGTTTCTTTATGGTTTGGGGCCGAGTCCCGTATGGATTTGGGCAGTGGCCCATATGGTCGTTTTCATTGTGGTCCTTTCGACCTTGGTTTATATCTGCTTTGGGCTTAGTCCCACATATGGTTTGTTTTTGGATAAATGGTTTTCGAATGCATGCATGCTTTTTAGTGGAGGGTACAAATGTCTTCTCGTTAAAATGTTTTTATAAACTCTTGTTTTGTCCACTCACAGTTTTTAATGTTTTGATTGCCCTTCAGGTTGACATCGGATGTGGACTGTAGCAGAGACCGAGATATCACATGCCTCCTCCGGATCCTGGCGTACTCTGATAGTCAGGGAGGGCAAAGGTTGGAAATATCCCTTGTCTGACACTTCGTGTCAGACGGGAGCAGGGTCATCCCGTACTAATCCCGGGGGGATTGGGATGGGCCCTGTCAACGTGGTATCAGAGCGGGGTTGTCTCTATTCGGGCAACCGTGCAGCTCTTGGAGTATGTACACAAGTCGAGGATGTGATATCTCAAGGGGCTGCAGTTCGTGGTCAACCTGATTGTTGGGGTGTCGGTACGATAGTTAGTAGGATTGACTCGTGAAATGTCTTGGCTCGGCATTTGATGTCGGGGTTACCATAAATCTGTCAAGGTTGACAGTGTGGGGCCCTATGAAAGGGTTAACGTATTCGTACGTTAGATTTGGATCGTGAGACGGTTCCTTGGGATCGTCTTAACGATGTCGTAGGATCGGTTCCGACGACTAGTTGGGAATTATGACCATCCGATGATCGGATTTGGTCGAGTTAGATGGATTTACTGCAGTCGGCAGTTAGCAATCGGATTCGGGGAATCCTAGTTGGATTGTTGGTAGGATTGGATTGACGTCTTTTCGATGTCAAGACCGCGGGGTCGGTCAGATCGTGGATTTTACTGCCTTATGCAGTTGGGTTCTAGGGAACTCTAGGTGTAATCGTGGAACCCTACTTTGGGTGTATGGTTCGGAAATGTGAGTTGGCGAGTGGTGTGACTTTGACGACTATTCGGATTTGGGGTTCGTTAGTCGGTCTAGTCATGTCAGCTTGTGTTGGGACTGCACTTCGCAGTCAGGGTTGTATGTATCGGTTAGACCGAGTTGGTTGTCGTGCTACTTCAGTTGTGGGTTGGTGCAACTAAGGTCGCGGGTGACCTGGTAGACGGCATTGGCTTAGTCGGGTTACGACTGGTAGAGTTTGATTTGGACAAGTTATCAGGGTTGGTACTTGTCGATGGAATCCCTGAGTGGGATACAGGGTAGTTGGTACGAGCGGTTGATTCCGATGGATGCGAATCTCGATAGCGAGGTCTGGTAGTTAGGTCTGCACGAGGTTGTGGCAGACGCTACTATCGATGGACTTAGTCGAGTCTCATCAGGTCGAGTAGACTCAGGTTGTCGTGACGATGATACGAGGTGCGTGAGTAACGCATATGTACGAGCAGTGATTCTGGATTCGACTCGGTTACGGCTGAGTGCGATCGCAGAATGAGACAGGGACGTTCAGGGGACGTTTCATATTCTCGTATGGGTTGTCAGGGTGACTGTACCCAGAGTTGTCAGGTACGAGGGAGACAGAGTTTCTCCTATTCGAGCAGAAGTACGGGGCCGTCGCTCGGTATGAGCGGAGATCCAGGGTTGTCAATTTTGGACATGGTGTGCCGATACTGATACTGGTGTTGGTATACTGGTACTAGCGCTGGTGCTAGTGCTGGTGATTGTGATTACGGTGAGTCACGAGTCGGGATGTGGCTCTGACGAGATGGGCATATGTTCGGTATCTGTGGTTCCAGAGTGGACCTCAGATAAGGTTAAAGTGGTTAAGGGACACGTGGTTGATGTCCGGGTATGTTGTTTCCAATCTTGTTGGAACTTCGGAATCGCAGGAGTTTGCGATTGAGGTGACGAGAGGAATACGGGTTTTCCACATTGGTATCGGGTATTTCGACGTCATTTTGGGTGACTTCTCAGATTCTACCATGATTGATGATGGTAGATGACGTTGATAATATAGATGTTGTTGGTTGCCACTAGTACACTGATCGTGTATTGGTTGGTGGACCCGGGATCTGTTCTGAATCATCAGGAGGAGATGAGTATATCGAAGTTAGGTGACTGAGATTCCTCATTCTCTACTTGGTGGCAGACGATGTCAGGTTACCTGACGTGGTGAGTGCATCGAGTGTTGTTTGCATTCATGTAGGATGGATTATTCGATCATTCTTGATTTTCCTCGGTGGAATGACAAGGATCGATACGAGGTAATCAGTGAGTACCCACAGTCTCGGCGTGTCTCGTCGTTGACTAATCTGTTTATATGTGGGAATTGGTTTAGGACTTTGGGTATCGTTATGGATCTGGATCGTGGTCCTGATGATCTAGATAGGTGGAGAGTTTATCGCTCATACTTGGATGTTTGAGTGGGGCATGTTGGGACTGAACTTCTTTTCGAGGTAAATCCCATATGGCTTACTACTCGCCTGAGTAGTTGTCCGATGAGTAGTTTTTTGACGTGGTCGGATATGGTCAGCCTTAGGGATGTGCGGATATTGTGATTGGCTTCCCTATGAAGTCAATCGATGGCATTGGAGTAATCGGTTGAGCAGACAACCGATAGGTTCATGATTGATACGTCTCGGTAGACGAGAACGATATTTCAGGTTTTGGAATCAGATCTCTGGATGACGATTCAGGATTTGATTTTGGAACTTGAAAGAGGATTTCTGTATTTGGGTTTTGGAATCGGATTCTGGGTGACGATTCATGATTTGAGTCTAGAGCTTGACTGTAGATTTTCTTTTATGGATTTGGGTTCGGAATGGTTATTCCAAATGCCGGTTTACGGAATGATGATTTCGGATTCGAATTTGGACATGATTATGGATATGATTTTTGGGTTTGGATTCGGGATTCCTTACGAAATTGCGGATTCGGATTCGGATTTGGAAATTCTTAATGGGTCGGAGTTTCGATTTGTCTAATGCTGGATTGGACAAATGAACTCCATAATTGAAACGTGTTTGACTACGACCTAGGTGGTCTGGTTATTGTTGTGGTATGTCGATGGGTAGATGTACGTACTTTGTACATTGTTCAAGGTACGATACTAGGCAGACTTGTCGTGCCTGGTGACGGTACATAGGAGATACCGGTGGTGCGTTGGAGAGCGTATTGGTGGTCGGATTGGTTCCGATACCATCGGATTAATCGAGGTCGTGAACTAGACATTGGATACTGTGCGTTGGGTCATAGTGTTTCTGATGGGTCTAGTTACACACAGGTTGAGTAATTTGGTGGTTAGTATAACCACAGGTAAGTATGGTGTTAGTTTCGACTGACGACTGTCAAGTGGTGACGGTCTGTCGGAGGTGTCGGCGTGGATCGTTGAGTGAGGTCTGATAGCTCCCAGTGGGAGCAGACGTCAGGATAGATTAGTGATAGAGAAGGGAATCGTCTAGTTGTTTTATCAACAAGATGGTAGATTTGACAAGTAGTGTCAATTCGGACCGTGTGGCTACTGTTCTTCGACGTGGTCGAGTGTAGTCGATACGACGAGAGCGTTAGTGGCACGTCGGGCTGTAGACGAGTAAGTATTGTTCTGGTTAGTGGGTGTACTAGCGTACACGTGTTGCGAGGTAGGTCGATTCTACTTTCCACGAGATGGATGTGGAATTAGAATAATTGGAGTTTCGAGAATGAAACTAATTAAGGAGGGAAGAACGGTTAGATTAGGTCGGTTGGAATTTCGAGGACGAATTTAATTAAGGAGGGAAGGTTGTAACGACCTGTCCCAAATTCCAGGATTAGATTAGTGACTAATCACGATTAGTGAGGCTAATCCGTGATTAGTTGGGCGAAATCGGACGAACGATGCGAAATGACCGTTTTGCCCCTGGTGGTGGGAAAACATTGACTTTTCAATTGGGCGGTCAAATGGACTTTGACCGATGACCGTGACGTAGTTCGTGACGTCACGAGTTCATAGACAGGTGGCACGTTCAATTCCGACGTTCGAGGAAGAAGTTATGACGTTCGGAAGTTTAGGGGCATTTTGGTAATTTTGGATAAAAGGGGTCAAATGTTGACTTTTTGACCGGGAGGTCCGATGGCCGAGGGCCGAAGACCGTTACGTAGATAAGGACGATACGAATCCGTAGACAGGCGGCACGTCGAATTCGGACGTTCGACGGCGAAGTTACGGTTCACGGAAGTTCCGGGATACTAATCACGGTGGCACGTTTTACGAGGCACTTTTGGACTTTAGTGGGCCCAGTTGCTTTTCAGTAACCAATGGATGAGTGACACTTGTCACCCATCCACTGGTTACCATCCCACATACATGCATCTCCCATTCCTTCATCATCGATCATTTTCCATTTTTCCTCCAACCGAACCCAAACCCATTCAACCCTTTCCAATGATCATACAGGAGAGACCAGAGAGTGAGGATGGACCGGTGGACGCTGGTGGCCGGCCCAGGACACACCGCCGTGGACGGCGGAGGAGGAGGAGATCGAGGTAATCGGTTTTACCCGATTTTGTCCATTTTCAATATTAATTGTTATGGGCCGATTTGGATGTTTCCACTGAACTAAATAGGTTGCTAGGATAGTTTTAGGAAGGTTTGAAGGCTGGTTCACGACGGAGGAGGCCGTGGGAACGGCGGGGAAAAACTTGGCCGTGAGGTCCATTTCGAACGAGGGGTTTCGGGTGGGTTTTTCTTAGATTTAGGGATTGGGTTAGATAGTAAATGAAGAAATAGGAATTTAGGAATTGGAATGGAAGAAATCGGATGAAAAATGAGGGAGAAGGAGGCCTGGACCGGTTACGCCGGTCCAGTTGTAGGGGATGGACCGGACCGGCCGGCCCGGACCGGTTCGATCGAAGGAAGAAGATGCACTGTAGCGGCGCGTGGCTCCCACGCGCAGCCACTTCAGGTGGCACGTGTGGACACGTGGGGAGGAATTTGAGGAAGGTTCCAACATACGAAATCATCTATTCGATGTAACGAACATTTTGGGACTGGTTTCGTGTCGATCGGACACCGTCTCGATATGTTTCGGGGCATCGAAAGGTTTAGGTTCGGGATTAAAAATAGTTAAAAATACGGGAAAATTACGGGGCTTTGGTAGGAGGTTAATTAAGTAGTTAGTAACCTTCTATCACGATTTGGACAGGTTTGGGAGTCTCGATGACGGTGATCGGCTCGGGGAGCCGTATGGCACGCAAATCAAGGCGGAAGCTCGGACGGTCTGTGACTGGACCTTGTTTTCTAAATTGGTGCATGCATAAATGTTTATTATATGTTTTATTACTTGTTTGATGATGCCATGGGTGCATTTGTATGTGGTTACGTATAAGCACGTATTTCGAGGTTTCGGCCTTATACGGTGCTTATACGGGTCTGTATTTCTTTATTGATTTAAATGATTTGATTTTGGATTTCTAAATGGATAAACTCGGGTATGAGACCCATTTGGTTTTGTCTCGGGCATATGACACTATTTACGACCTTCGGGTCTAAATCGTGGTCGCGACGGGTGCTATGTGCACGGCGATCGACGATACGACGCTCGCCTCCGGATTTGGATGTGTTCCTTCCGGAGAGGTCACGATGCAAGATTCGTTGTCGGGCAGCCTGGGGAGGCTCGACTATGGAGTGCTGACGGTTCAGGATAGCGATCGGTGATGAGTGCACCATGATCTTGCGATGGTCGCGTCGGTTGATTCGTTCACGACGACATACCAGGATTGAGGGTGGTCCTGGATGGATGGTTGCACGCATCACCATGATCGGAGTCGTGACTGACCCTTGGATATCGGGCACGGTGCCCAGTTGAGTCATATGTTCGGGCACGAGACCCAGTTGTTTTACACTGATGATTTTGGGTCAGGGACCCTAGATGGATTTCCAAGTTCATGACGGTTTATGGGAACCGGCATGAACTTTTGTCAGGTCATTCTGGTTCTTGACGGTTTATGGGGACCAGCATGAACCCTGGTTATGTTATTACGGTACATGACGGTTTATGGGAACCGGCATGTTACCTGATTATGGATATTATGGATCATGACGGTTCAGGGGAACCGGTCATGAATGTTTATGTTATGTATATATATGTTCATCTACCTTCCTTTACATGTTCTACTATCTCCTCCGGGGAGGGTCGTTGGCCTGGGTGGACCTCGGAGTAGTCACGGAGCACCGACTGAGTGGAGTCACCCCCCAGTTGGGTTCCTTACTCTCAGGAGGGCTATGGTTACTATTACCTCGGGTAGGGTCAGTGGTCTGCGGACATTGACCTTGACTTTGAGCTGACTCGGATTGAGACCCGGGTAGCACGCGCATAGCTTTGGATACCGTGACAGGATTGGTTGTGTGACTTATATGTATATATATAATATGTGGTGTGCACAGGTGTGCACAGGATTTGAGCAGTGGCTCGTATACTTGGTTTCTTTATGGTTTGGGGCCGAGTCCCGTATGGATTTGGGCAGTGGCCCATATGGTCGTTTTCATTGTGGTCCTTTCGACCTTGGTTTATATCTGCTTTGGGCTTAGTCCCACATATGGTTTGTTTTTTGATAAATGGTTTTCGAATGCATGCATGCTTTTTAGTGGAGGGTACAAATGTCTTCTCGTTAAAATGTTTTTATAAACTCTTGTTTTGTCCACTCACAGTTTTTAATGTTTTGACTGCCCTTCAGGTTGACATCGGATGTGGACTGTAGCAGAGACCGAGATATCACATGCCTCCTTCGGATCTTGGCGTACTCTGATAGTCCGGGAGGGCAAAGGTCGGAAATATCCCTTGTCTGACACTTCATGTCAGACGGGAGCAGGGTCATCCCGCACTAATCCCGGGGGGATTGGGATGGGTCCTGTCAATTATAGTCTTGTATTTCCATGATCCTAATGATCATAACACTAATGATCATAACACAATTGATGTGGAGGATGATGGTTTTGTTGAATAGGAAGAAGAGATAGATGCAAATGAGGGTGTTGTTGAAGAGGAAAAAGAGATATATGCAAATGAGGGTGCTATTGAAGAGGAAGAAGAGATAGATGCAAATGAGGGGTTTGTTGATACTGATTATGATGTGAGTGATGTAACGACCCGGACGTTCAAAAAAGGGAAATTTGGAAAATATGAAGAAAATGATGATTTTGCCCCTAGTTAATGGGCGAACGGTTGACTTTTTGATTGGACAGTCAAACAGACTTTGACCGATGACTGTGACGTAGTTCGGGACGTCACGAGTTCATAGACAAGTGGCACGCCCGATTCCGACATTCGAGGAGGAAGTTATGACGTTCGGAAGTTCAAGGGCATTTTCGTAATTAGGACGAAAAGGGAGAAAATGTTGACTTTTTGATTGACCACTAATTTTCACACAATTCGAGGACCGTTAGGTAGGTCTCGATGCCCTGAGTTCGTAGACAGCCGGCACGCTGAAAACGGACGTCGGACGGATGAGTTACGGGTCTAGAAAGTGGAAGGGCATTTTGGTAATTTTGTGCACAAGGGCAAAACAGTAATTTTCACAGGGGCACTGTTGAAGCCGTGGAAAATAGAGACTGAACCACCGTACTTGGGTGGTCTGATCGACGAATTGTTTATGGTTAGTGGCCTTGGGACAGCCTTGAGTTAGTGGGAAGCTTAAACTAGTGTGTGGGTTGAGTTTTCTACTGTTTGGTGCTGTTGGAACTAGAAAGGAACATAGATGGTTTCCCACGTTTGATCGACTTCCCAAGACCATTTTGAATAGAGGACGGTTATGGTCGAATTGTTTATGCTTTAAGTGATGGAACAGAGACAGAAGACAGAGCACGGTTTGTGTTGGTTGAGGTGGAGTGCGGGGAACAAATGCACATTGAACTGTGCTGATACTTTGAAATGGAAAACAGAGATCATTGAATCATTGCTAATTCGACCTCCCCAATAGCGGTTTGAGAGAAAATGAGAGCTGAAGAGGAATGAGAGGAACATAGAGAGTGAAACAGGAGTGGAAAACGGGGAGGAAGGCCCTAGGAAATACTAAACCGCTCAAAAACTCCAATTTCGAATTTCATTTTCAAATTTTGATTTGGGCGGCCAATTGATGGAATTAGAGGTGAGGTTGAGCTTCTCGACGTCCAAACGAGTCGAACGAGATCGACAGTGAAGGAATTGGTGAAGAGATGAGCCCAGACGACTTGTGAGTTCAGCTTTAGAAATTCCAGTTGAGTTGGAATGTTTCGAGGGATTCTAGCTTGCAATTGAGATCGAAGACAGGTTTCTGGTAGTCCTTCGAAGCTTTTGGTTCGATCAATTGCAGAAAAAACGATGAGGATTGATGAACTCCAAGGAATGAACAATGGTCGGAGGTTAATCGGAAACTGAAGTTGGAATTGACAGTTTAAGGTAAGGTATAATGAAATTAAAGTTACAGACCCGTAATTAGATGCATAATGATGCTTTCAAATGAATCAATTGAAGGAATGGAGTTGGATTTGAGCAGGATTGAAATGAGTCATCGCGTGGGTTGAACGACCCATTTCGCAGGTAGCCGGGTGAGAACGATGAACAGTGTGGCTACTGTAGCAGGCGCGTGAGGGCGCGTGGGCCCGATTCTCAAGGTAAGTTCAACACGACTTTTGTCCTATACAATGTAACGAACATTTTAGCGTTGATTTTGAATTAATCGGACACCGTTTCGATGTTGTTTAGAGGGTCCGAAGGTTTATGTTAAGTTTTTAACTAACGTTTAATTCCCGGAAAATTATGGGAAATTAATATGTTGTTATTTGAGACCTTAGTAACCCTGAAAAGTGATTTTGGACGGGATTCGAGATTTTTGGAAAATGTCAGAAATTACGGAAACGCGTGCAGCGCGAAAACGAGCGATATGGACGGTGTGTGAGTGGACTTTGCTTTCAAAAATTTAATGCATGCATAAATGTTTCTTTGATTGCTATAATTATGATTGTGACTTGTGGTGAGTTCGATTTCCATATTTATACGTATTTTAATATGCCATACGAAACTGCACGTATTTCGAGACTATGGTTTCTCTTATGTTTTGATGATGGTGTGATGAACGATTTTACATGATTTGTGCGTATGATTTTTTAAGGATGTTTGAGTATGATTGTGAGTATGAATTACGGTGTTGGCACGGATTTCGAGATTTTTTGCGAATTTGCGCGTTTTACGAGATTTCGAGTATATTGTGTTTTGATCATGGTTTTGATGCTTTGACCTTGGTAATTGAATTTTGACATGATTTCAAAGATTTAAACGAATTTTGGAAAAGTTGATTTCGGGCTTGATGCTCAGGGCATAAAAATAATTTGAAGAACGAGATTTCCGAGTTTGGATTTGGGATGATGTTTCCGGATGCTAGTTTACAGAATCATTATTGCGAATTCTAATTCGGGAATGGATGACAGATATGATTGGGGAATTGAGTGTGAAATTCGGACATAAGTTCTATTATGACAAAATGTGATTTCGGTTTGGTTTTGGGTTCAAAGACCTAGTATCATTGCTGAATTATGTTTTGGGTTTAAAGACCCGGTGCTATTGCTGGATCATGTTTTGAGTTTAAAGACTCGGTTAATTGATGACGGGAGAGGGCCCTTGATGAGTTTAAAGACTCGGTTACTGTTTTGAGTTTAAAGACTCGGTATGATACCCCTCGAGGCCTATTGATTATGTTCTGAGTTTAAAGACTCGTTGATATCCCGGGAAGGCCTGATTATGCGCATGGTTTTGAGTTTAAAGACTCGGGCGCACTTGAGATCCAGCAGATTGATTGACTTCTGAATTATTGTTGATTTCCGATGTTTTCGGAGGTGTTGGGCAATGGCTCGGTTTATATGATTTGATGGATTTGGATTAGTTTGTGTACTTGGATTTGATTCATGGTTTTGGGCTGAGGCCCTGTGTTTATGATTGCGGGCTAAGACCCGAGGGTTAAGAAAAGGAAAATGATTTGATTTTCGTACACGGTTTTCTTGTATTGGAAATGAAACGGATTGCGAAATGATTTTCGAATGTATGCAATGGTTTTACGTGGAGGGTAGAAATGTCTTTCTGTAACTGTTTTATAAATTGATTTATTTTTGTCTACTCACATTTTTTGTGTTTTTATTGACCCTCCAGGTCGTGGTGCGTTGATCGAGGCTGATCAAGAGGCGGAGGCATGAGTGAGTACGTGTGTGGCTATCCCTAGTGTGGCAAATACTGAGGGTAATTTGGGAATTTCAGTCGACTTGCCAGACGGGAGTAAAATCAGGCATGGTTATCAATGTCCCTTCGGGAGTGGTCCTGTCAATTTGGTATCTGAGCACTAGGTTGCTGATTCTGTTGCCACATCATGCCTCCGGAACGTAAGCCTCGTGCACGACCTGGTAGTGAGATGGGTAGACGAGGGTGTATGAGACCTCGTGATAGATCTCGGACGAGATTGACCCTGGGTTGAGGGTCCGATGTCAACAGAATCATCAACCTAGTGCTCAGATACCAAATTGACAGGACCGCTCCCGAAGGGACATTGATAATCATGCCCGGTCTTGCTCCCGTCTGGCAAGTCGACTGAAATTCCCAAATTACCCTCAGTATTTGCCAAACCAGGGATAGCCACACACGTACTCACTCATGCCTCCGCCTCTTGATCAGCCTCGATCAACGCGCCACGACCTGGAGGGTCAATAAAAACACAAAAAGTGTGAGTGGACAAAAATAAATCAGTTTATAAAACAGTTACAGAAAGAAATTTCTACCCTCCACGTAAAACCAATGCATGCATTCGAAAATCATTTCGCAATCCGTTTCATTTCCAATACAACAAAACCGTGTACGAAAATCAAATCATTTACCTTTTCTTAACCCTCGGGTCTTAGCCCGCAATCATAAACACACAGGGTTGAGGGTACACTGTGAACTACTGTTTGTAGACATAGAATTGTGTGGGTCGCGGAGACGAATGAGCCTAGTGGCTAGAAGGGTTACGTAATCGAGCAAGTTGCACTCGTGATAGGATTATTCACAGTGGATTCCTTAAGTAGATTGTGTGTTTAAAAAAGTCTAAAATGTGATGGGAAACCTCTTAGGCCTTATCGGTCGTATAAGATGTGGTTGAGCATTAGTATTTACTCGGCGACTGGGTATGTCAGTGATGACATGATTGATTGGTAAGAGACTGGACTCGAGAGGAGTCGAGATGTGGATGAGGGACTCAACATGAGTCGGGGGTTTGGTTAGAAATTGAAGATGAGCCATGGTAAGGTATCAAGGCTCGAGAGAAGCCAGAAAGGATGATTGAGGAACGTTTGGCACTTGGGATGCTAAGGACGGGTGTATGGTCAGGTATTGAGGAGATAGGAAATTATGGCTTGATCCTGTTTCGCTGGTTTATTGGACTTATAGGTCAGTGTCCTTAGTGACTGAGGTTTGGGCGGGGACCCTGTAATGACCCGTCCCGAGTGTCGGGATTGAATATTGATTAATTATAGTATAGAATGACTAATCTGGGATTAGTGGAGTGAAATCGGACGAATTGTGCAAAATGACTGTTTTGCCCCTAGCGTGGGCAAAATGTTGACTTTTAGTTCGGGCGGTCAAATGGACTTTGACCGATGACGGTGACGTAGTTCGGGACGTCACGAGTTCATAGACAGGTGGCACGTTCGATTCCGACGTTCGAGGAAAAAGTTATGACGTTCGGAAGTTGTGGGGTATTTTGGTAATTTGGCATATTAGGGGCCAAATGTTGACTTTTTGACCGGGAGGTCCAATAGACGAGGGCCAAAGACCGTTACGTAGGTCTCGTTGATACGAATTCAATGACAGGCCGCACGTCGAAAACGGAGTTCGGGTGACCAAGTTACGGGTCACGGATGTCTAGGGGCAAAATGGTAATTTGTCGTACGAAGGGCAAAATGGTCTTTTCACCATGATCAGACAATAACACCTGTCCTTTGTCATCTTTCTTGCCCCGGATAACATGGAATCGTGTATTAGGGAAAACACAATTATACCACTTTAGACACTAATTCCCTAAATTATGGGTTGTCTTAATGATTATCAATTAGCAGCTAATTAACCTTTTTCTTAGCTTCATTGTGCAATTGGGAGACTGAGGAAGCCGAATTGAGAGAGAAACTCGAGTGACAGTGAGGCCCCTGGGTTAATTTTGAATCGAAAAATCTTGAAAATTGGGGGGACTTTCGAATTCGAGATTGTGAGCTGTGAGGATCACAATTGAGGATTCAATTCGACTTCTGGGAACAAAACGAACATCTCTGGAACAAAAACGAGGAGAAATCGTGTCGAATTAGGGAAGAACAGAAGCTCCCATGGAAGCTTAAAATCGAGCTTAAGTTCAGCGAGTTAGAGGTATGATTGTATGAAATTGATCTTGTAGAAATGTTCCTTACACCCTCACGATACTCACTGTATGAATTAATTTGAAAATCAGGGTTGAAATTAGTGAACCCGAATTGAAAACCCGTCGAGGATCGATCGTGAGTCGTGAGGATTTAGATCCTAATTTGTGTAATTCGATTTACAGAACTTAAATGGAGATGGATTACAAGGGATCAGTTGAAAGATTGGTTTGAATTGATGTCGAATTGGGTGAGTTTGAACCGGGTTCTATCGCGGGTTTTTCAACCCGTTTATCGGACATACGGGTGAAGAAGGAGCACTGTAGCGTTACTGTGCTACGCACGTGGCTTTCATGCGCAGCCGCTTGCGGCGGCGCGTGGGGGCGCGTGAGTGGGAATCCCGAGGTACGTTCAACATGACTTTTGTCCCCTTTAGAGTAACAAACATTTTGACACTGGTTTCGAGGAAATCGGGTATCGTTTCGTTGATGTTCCGCGTATCCGAAGTTTTGTTTTACGTTAAAAATACGTATTTAAATTCTGAAAAAATTGGGGAAAATTATATGAAGTATTTTGAGATGTTAGTAACCCTCTACAATGATTTTGGACAGGAGTTGTGATTTTCAGAATTTACGGAAAAACGTGCAGCTCGGAAACGGACCGTTTTGGACGGTGTGTGTGAGTGGACTTTGTTTTCTAACCGTGATGCATGCATATATGATTTTAAATGCTTATTATATGATTTGTTATGATTTGATATGATTTATGTTTCAATCCGGTGATTTCTCGATTTTATGATTATTATATTATATTTTGGCACGATTTTCGAGAAATGATGAAATTGATGTTTTTGGGCTAGGCTCAGATTGAAAATGATGTTTTGACTCGGGTTATGAGTCAGGGAATTAAAAATGATATTTGGACTTGGATTATGAGTCAGGGATTGATTTCGTGGATTTACGTGATCGTGGTAACTCGGGTTTACGGTTACACGGATTTGCGTGAAAATGATATTTTGGGCTTGAGACCCAATGAAATTGTGATTTTGGTTGGATTTGTATTTCCATGTGATTACATGATGACATTGATGATTTTCGGATTTATAAAGTAAATCGGGACTTGGGGCTGAGACCCTGTATTGAAAATGATTTTGATTTCAAGCGCAACTGTTTTCACTGGTTTTTGTGATGTTGATATGTTGCGGATATTTAGGGCTTTCGGGTGGAAATATGTTTTTCCCCTGAGTGCACCCTCGAGATAACGCTTGCCTTCGGGATGGAAGTGTTTACCCCGAAGAGGTCACGTAGCACGGTCTTTGTCGTGCAGCCGAGGGAGGCTCGACTCAGACCAAAGTGCTGGATTATATATGGATCGGTAAGTGATGTGTTCACGAGATCCGGATCGTCGGCTAGTGAGGTTTTCACAGCGACGGATTGCTGACTAGTGATGTGTTCATAGCAGCGGATGCTCGGATTTTGAGCGGTCCTTGAGCCTATTGATTTGTACGCGTTGCAGGGATAAACGTGACTCTAAGCAACAGGATATGGAAATAAGTCCCGTGGTTTTATAGAAAATGATTTTGAGGAAACCGTGGTTTTATGGAAAATGATTTTGAGGAAACCGTGGTTTTAAATATAAATTGATTTAATGAAAATGAGTTTTAAGGAAAGTGTGGACATGGAATTTAGAAACATGTTGTTTATGATTACGTACCGGTTTTGAGTACGGGTTTTTGGTCTTTGTGGCCAGGTGATGGTGTTCATATGTTTTGGCCTGAGAGCCGGGATTTGCTGTTTTATAATATGAACTGAGTTGGTGAACATGAGTTTTATGGACCATGGGAAAACGTATTTTGATTTTATCGGTCCACTGTTCATACTTGAATGATTTTATACTATTACTCATGTTTTATGATATGCATGCACGTTTGTGAAAACTGGAGGGTAAGAATGTGTTTTGGTAAACGTATTTATAAAAGTTCATTTTTGTCCACTCACACCTTTTCTGTTTTATTGACCCTTCAGGTCGTGGCGCGATGATCGAGGCTATTCGAGAGGTGGAGGTATGAGTGGGCACAGGCGCAAATATCCCTTGTCTGGCAGGTGCTAAAGGGTAGTTTCGGATTTTCAGTTGACTTGTCAGACGGGAGCAGGACCGGGCACGGTTATCTATGTCCTTCAGGGACGGGTCCCGTCAGACCCGAAGTATACAAGGATTTGGACTTAGGAGATAGTCCAGTTTAGTGGGACGCAAGTCGGGTCCACTGGGAGGTAAAGTAACAAGGGTAATTATACAGTAATAGTTATGATTGTGAGTTGTCTTGTCACGTCATAAGGATATGGCGAGGTAGATTGATGGGTATAAGTGAGATGGCACTATTGAGGGTGTGTTAGAGTGAGGATTGGCTCCTGTATTGACTGTGGATATGTCAGGCAAGAGGAGAGTTGGTGGGGCCCTTAATGGGACATAGAGGCGTGGTCAGTTGGGACCACATGCCCGGGGATTTACAATTCCTTCGTAGGAAGCCTAAGTAACCCTGGAGTGATGACCTGGACACCTATTACTCGTGGTAACGACGTGAGTAACCAGGATGTATGTTTTTGGTGGGTCCCGAGCTATCCACTCTTCCATGTCTTGAGATTGGTTATTGGTCGGGTATGGTGTTATTTGTGATTGGTTTTGGTGTGGGAGTTGTTAAACCGACTCGAGTTACCGATGTGGTAACCTTAGTGATTGTATATGGTAGAATTGGTGTGATTTAAGGGGGGTAGACCTATCGAGGTGAGGTTACCCAGGATGACTGGTGTTGTTCCGCCTAGTGGCTGACTTAGATTTGGATGAATTGGATGTGATCCTTGGATTGGATGGGTCGATGACTCGTGAGAACCTGATCGAGTATGTTGATTTGGGAGTGATATGTGGAATCTAGGATTCCAGAGGTTATGTTTTAGGGAGACTCGAGCGTGTTACCCTCTAGGATGATTTTGATCCTCACAACCAATGAATGGTTGGTATGAGTTATTCTAATTTGTTGGTCACATGGGTGGTGTATGAGCTTCGGGTATGAGGCGCTTAGTGAGGGTTGAGGATGCCCAGATTTCTCAACATATTCCTGAGGTTCTGCCAGGATAGGGTTTGCTAGGATAAGGAATTGAGTTACATGTTGGTTATGGACGACTTAATAAGGTAACAGTATGGACTAAAGATTCCGTATCACGAGATAAGGAATTGTGGTTTCGTGGGAAGGTTGTGAGTAGTGACCTTAATAGGAGAGGCCAAAATGGCAGTGATTGTCGATTTTGAGTAAAAGAGAGAAAAGGATAATGGCCGGATTTGGTATGGCTAAGGTTGGTTGATGGTGATACCCTTGGACATCCATTTGGGCTAGCCGTAGATGAGAGACGAGGAGTCGGGTAGTCCGACCACATCTAGGTGATGTAAGGTACCATGATTGATGATTAGTTGGAGTACTTACGTGTACCGATGGGCGTGTGATGTACTGAGTAGATGAAATGGATAGGCCCTCAGAGGAAGAGATAGTGGATTAAGTGTTAGGTCTGTTAAATCAGAGTAGGTTTGGGGAACGTGAGTTGGCCTGAGTTTTGTTGGAGACCACAGAGGATTGTAAGGGGGTTCTCTACCATGTTTCTCCAGTTATGGAGATTGACCCGGAAGGAGATCAGAGTTTTTGGAAATGAGAACTGAGGTGGAATGTTTACGAGTGGAGGAATAGTGACTTACGTTCCATGGTGATCCCTCCTGTGTGTATATAGAGATGTACCACGAGATTTGGGATTCGGTGAGTTAGACGATGATACTAGTTAAACCCTCAGAAGTTGACCTCCCTTGTATGAGTTGAGATCGACCCCGTGTACCCACGGGGTTGAGTATGCAGAGGTCATATACCTTTGGGAAGGAAGGTACGGGTATTGCATCAACCATCAGAACTGGTAATAATGGATAAAAGAAGGGTCTAATATGTGCTGAGGTGATGGTCAGAACATTTTGAGATTACAACCACTTTGGCAGATTAGGTGCTACTAGGGAGAGGATTGTCATGTTTGATTACATAAGGATAGGTGAAATCCTGTTAGTTATAGAACTCCATAGGATTGGAGTAACACCTGATTCTGATGACTTGGACGGTTGACGTCCGACTACAGAACCATACCTGGCGTATGGTGGAGTCGAAGTTAAGAAAGGGATGTACCTTGCGATATAGTACGAGTGTTTGTACTGAGTGCTTATTGGCAATAGGAAGAAATCAGGAGGAAATGTTAAAATCGTTATACGTAGTGACCCTGGGAAGGGATATGGTGTGATTGACCTAGTGAGGGGGATGAGTTTCCGAGTTGTTGAACCTTATGAGCTTATTGGCCTGGTGGCCTGATGACACATGTGCGGATTTAGCCATTGGATCATGTCACGAGTAGATGACATGCAAACGAGAAGAGATGACAGATTTTGTATTTCTTGGATTGCGTGGACTCGAACGTGAGCTAGGCTATGTATTTCGAGTAGGTATGTGTTATGACTGCCCATGGGGCAGGGTCTTATACAGAGGATGAGACTAGTTGTGTGACGTGTATAAGTTAGGTATGACTTATACCCGGGTGAGAGTGATTATGTTCGGGATTATCGTAGATATGGATCCTCGGGAAACTTTTATGGCTCCCACTAATTGGAATTTCAAGGATGAAATTCCATAAGGGGGGGGGGGGGGGGTAGATTGTAACGACCCGGACGTTCAAAAAAAGGAAATTTGGAAAATATGAAGAAAATGACGATTTTGCCCCTAGTTAATGGGCGAACGGTTGACTTTTTGCTCGGGTGGTCAAATGAACTTTGACCAATGACTGTGACGTAGTTCGGGACGTCACGAGTTCATAGACAGGTGGCACACTCGATTCTGACATTCGAGGAGGAAGTTATGACGTTCGGAAGTTTGTTGATACCATATCGACTGACCACCCAAGAACAGGGCCCGCTAGGTTAGGACAGACGCCGACCGATTACCCGATCGGCACCCCCATAAACGTGGCTCGCCGATCGACAATACCCTACAGACCTATCATTCGGCACCTGACAGGATACAGACACCAGCTGGCTGTGACAGTCACCTAACCAACTCTGCATACCCACTCCCTGATGGAGGCAGGTTGGGACTCCAGCTGGCGCCTCCTCCGGATGTCCAGGGCTTGTCAGGCAACTCTCAGCCACAAAGCACAACCTGCTCCGAAATAGTAGCCCAACTACCTCAGTTATAGCTACTATAAATACCTCGAAACCCTTCACAAAGGTAAGCTCTCAGACCCTATTCAGAGCACTGTATTTACTTGCCCTTCGGCACACAGATACTAACTCAAGCATCGGAGCCCCTTTGGCCGACACCACACCGGTGTCAAGTCTTTGTAGGATCCCTGCCGAGCACTTATGCCCCCAGCAGGCCCAAGACACCACACGACTGGTCCTAGATCCCCCAGCGGGTCTCATCAAGTTGGTCACTTCAGGATCAAACAATTGGCGCCGTCTGTGGGAACGACTGTCCGTCCCACTAACTCACATACCTTTGCTCAACCCTCTACCGACGCACAATGTCTGCCGAACGGGACGACGGTGAACTCAATAACACCCCCAAGGAGATCGTAGCCGAGCCCGAGCTAGCCTGCCTTCCGAGGATATGCTCGAGATGCTGAGAACCCTCCAGTCGGAGGTTGTCGAACTCAGGAAAAGCAATGATGCCATCGAGAGCAGGAACCACGTGTGAGGGGAGCAGCATGGAAGCACCCTGGCCATATGCAATCCACACGCGAAGAACTGGAGGAACAGCGGGAGGCAACCAAATGGGCCCTGGCCGCTGCATCTCGTCGGCAGGAGTTCGACGCCTGCCGAGTCGAGATTGGCGACATCTGCCAACTGGAGACGTCCGGTCGCCTTCTCTTCCATCAGACCGACCTGCCCGGTCCCTCGGGAAAGCAGATCTACCGTGACGCCCGTGAACTACTTGGTAAGAGGCAAACGCAGGTCCAGGACAACAGTCTGACCTACCCCATTCATGACCCACGCATCCAGGCACAACCGCCTTTGCCATTGCTATCCCAGGGCACCCGGTCACGGTCCAGATAGGCACGCCGACCAGCGCAGCATCCGCGGCCCTCCACCCAGTGGCCAGGCAGTCCCTCTTCACCGACTGGAGGACACCAGCCCGAGGAAAATGACAGCTCGACCACAGCCTTATATGGGTGGCAGCCATCACGACCAGGGAGGCCCGGGGCGGCGGCGGTATGAACCATCCGCCAATCAAGAACTGGCCGACCGACGACAGGCCGACAGGGTCGAGTCAACCTAACCTATCGGATGAGGTGGTCCAGGAACTCCTAAAACGCGTCCGGGAATTGGAGGCTAATAGACCAAAGACCGGTACACTGCCCAGGCCCCGGACAAACATCGGTCCCTTCACAGATCGTATCATGCGGTACCGTCACGAAACAGAGGTCAAACCCCTAAAGATTGCCCTATATGATGAACAGGGGGACCCAGACACCCATATCAACAATTGCAACTTCGCGCTCGCCTTTAGAAATCTCTCCGACCAAGCGCAGTGCGTAATTTTCAGCTCCACCCTCACCGGGGCCGCGCTCAACTGGTTCTATCATCTGGAACCACAGTCGATCGACTCGTTTGACCGCATACATACGGTCTTTCTGAACTAGTTCATGATCCAGACGGATCGATTGCTCACAACCGAGGATTTGGGAACCCTCCGGCAGGGAGATAGCGAACCCCTGCACCAATACGCAGCTCGATTCAGCTTGGAATACTCCAAGTACCATGAGACGGATGACAAGGCCGCCTACCGGGCTTTCCGCAACGGGCTACGGGAGTCCACCTTCAAGTACCATGCCTTCACCCAGGGTTGGGACGATTACAATGAACTCATGAGGCAAGCGGTAATACACGCCAAGGCGGAGCACTTCAACTCTCCCTAGGTGGCACCCCGACCTGACGTAAACAACGCACGCCCTCCACCTTCACGCAGCCAGCAGGAACAATCGCCTCCACCGGTCAATAACACGCGTACGGATCACCAGTCTAACTCACACTCCGGTAATCGGAAGGGAGCGTACATCAATGATCATCGGGGGAGAGACAAGTACCACAACAAGGGACGGGGATCGAGCCACTACCAGCCAGGAAAACCCCACACGGGGCCCACACCAAAGTACAAAACTTATTCCATCTTGAAAACCTCCCTCGACAATGTGTTGATGATCATCGAGGGCACCATACCCAAGCCGCGAGCGCGACCACCGGGCCCCCGTCCGGGCATCCAATCCAACCTCTATTGCCAGTACCACAAGTTCAATGGCCATACCATCGACAAGTGCGTGGCCTTCCGCGACATCGTAGAGGCACTCGTACGGGAGGGGAAGATCAATAAGTTCCTCCAACATGTGCTGCCCGCGCAAGGTCTGCCACAGATCAACACCATCAGTGAGGGCCCTACCATTTCTTCCTCTTACACCTCCAATCGCGCAAGGAAGAACTTCCTAAGAGCTACGGCGTCCAACCACCAGATCTTCAACATCGATGGTTGACGTGCCGCCAAGGTCGCCAGGGCAGGATGGACGCCCATCACCTTCACTGAGGAAGAAGAACGGGGGGTCATTTTTCCCCACAATGATCCATTGATCATTCGAGCTCAAATAGCCAATTTCGATGTCGGGCGGATCTTGGTGGACACTGGTAGCTCCGTGAACGTCCTCTTTATGGACACTTTCAACCAGTTGGGCATCAACCCCGCAAGGCTCACCCACGCTGGTTCTCCGCTACTCAGCTTCTCGGGTGATTCTGTTATGCCCCTTGGCACCATCTCCCTACCTATCTCCCTGGGAAGTGCGCCCAAGATAGCGACAGCCATCACCACTTTCCTTGTGGTCGATTGCCCCACAGCCTATAACGTCATTTTGGGAAGGGGGATTCTCAACTAGCTCAGTGCCGTTATCTCTACTCGATCCCTCCTCATGAAGTTTCCTACCATCATGGGCACTGGTCAAGTCCGCGGCGATCAACAATCCGCCCGCTCATGCTATCAAACCGCCTTGACGAAGCTCAACCCATGCGACAAACGCTAAACCATGGCCGTCGCTGAGGCCGCTTACGAGGCCGACCCCGTCGACTCTAAGCTCCACGAGCAAATACGAGCAGGTCCCCCCAAGGACCCGCACGATCTCTCCACCGTCTCACAGCCGCAACCCGTGGAGGACACAGAACTGATCACCCTTTGCTCGTGGGTCCGCAACCTGTCGAGGGTTCGAAGGTTTATGTTACGTTTTTAACTAACATTTAATTTCTGAAATATTATGGGAAATTAGTATGCTGTTATTTGAGACCTTAGTAACCCTGAAAAGTGATTTCGGACAGGATTCGAGACTTTTGGAAAATGTCGAAAATTACGGAAACGCGTGCAGTGCGAAAACGAGCGATATGGACGGTGTGTGAGTGAACTTTTCTTTCAAAAATTTAATGCATGCATAAATGTTTCTTTGATTGCTATAATTATGATTGTGACTTGTGGTGAGTTTGATTTCCGTATTTATATGTATTTTAATATGCCATACGAAAATGCACGTATTTCGAGACTATGGTTTCTCTTTTGTTTTGATGATAGTGTGATGAACAATTTTACATGATTTGTGCGTATGTTGTTTTAAGGATGTTTGATTATGATTGCGAGTATGACTTACGGTGTTAGCACGGATTTCGAGATTTTCTGCGAATTTGCGTGTTTTACGAGATTTCGAGTATATTGTGTTTTGATCATGGTTTTGATGCTTTGACCTTGGTAATTGAATTATGACGTGATTTCAAAGATTTAAACGGATTTTGGAAATTTTGATTTCGGGCTTGATGCCCAAGGCATAAAAATAATTTGAAGTACGAGATTTTCGGGTTTGGGTTCAGGATGATGTTTCCGGATGCTAGTTTACGGAATCATTATTGCGAATTCGAATTCGAGAATGGATGACGGATATGATTGGGGAATTGTGTGTGAAATTCGGACATAAGTTCTATTATGACAAAATGTGATTTCGGTTTGATTTTGGGTTCAAAGACCCGATAGCATTGCTGAATTATGTTTTGGGTTTAAAGATCCGGTGCTATTGCTGGATCATGTTTTGAGTTTAAAGACTCGGTTAATTGATGACGGGGGAGGGCCCTTGATGAGTTTAAAGACTCGGTTACTGTTTTGAGTTTAAAGACTCGGTATGATACCCTCCAAGGCCTATTGATTATGTTCTGAGTTTAAAGACTCGTTGATATCCCAGGAAGGCTTGATTATGCGCATGGTTTTGAGTTTAAAGACTCGGGCGCACTTGAGATCCAGCAGATTGATTGACTTCTGAATTATTGTTGATTTCCGATGTTTTCGGAGGTGTTGGGCAATGGCCCGGTTTATATGATTTGATGGATTTAGATTATGTTGTGTACTTGGATTTGATTCATGGTTTTGGGCTGAGGCCCTGTGTTTATGATTGCAGGCTAAGACCCGAGGGTTAAGAAAAGGAAAATGATTTGATTTTTGTACACGGTTTTCTTGTATTGAAAATGAAACGGATTGCGAAATGATTTTCGAATCCATGCATTGGTTTTACGTGGAGGGTAGAAATGTCTTTCTGTAACTGTTTTATAAACTGATTTATTTTTGTCCACTCACAATTTTTGTGTTTTTATTGACCCTCCAGGTCGTGGCGCGTTGATCGAGGCTGATCAAGAGGCGGAGGCATGAGTGAGTACGTGTGTGGCTATCCCTAGTTTGGCAAGTACTGAGGGTAATTTGGGAATTTCAGTCGACTTGCCAGACGGGAGCAGGACCGGGCATGGTTATCAATGTCCCTTCGGGGGGGGGGGGGGGGGGGGGGGGGAGGGGAGAGGGGTCCTGTCAAGTGAGGATGAGGCCGGTTTAAAAAATAATGAGGATGGTGCTAATCACCTAGATTATGTTCCTTCTAACAATCCAACTAGGGAGGTTTTATTAGATGGTGAAGCTAGTGATGATCTCTATTCTGGCAGTGAGGAGGAAGATATTGAGAAAGATAAATTAGGTAACGACCCGTTCTGAGAATCGGGATTAGATTAGTTGTTAGTGACGGATTAATGAAGTTAATCAGTGATTAGTTGGAGGCGTTCAGATAGACGGTGCGAAATGAAGATTTTGCCCTTGGAATTGGGCAAAATGTTGACTTTTCGATCGGGCACGCATATCGAGGCAACAACGAAACGTTCTGTGAGTGGATTTTGCTTTCTAACTTATGATGCGTGCATATATGTTTTTATATGTTTTCTACACGTGATTCTATGATTTGATTTATGATCTTGATGGTTTACGGTTTTGCACAATTTTCGAGATATTTACAGAATTGCGCGTTTTACGAGGTTTTGTCTTATATCGTGATTTGATCATGGTTTTAATGATTTGATTTCGGGATTTGAAATATGATTTGGTTTCAAGGATTTTAAATGGATTTCGGAAAAATGATTTCAGGTTTGGAGCCCTGTTCATGTGATTTCGGAAATGAGGTTTCTGTTTTGAAACTGGATTTCGGAAATGAGATTTCGGATTTGGTTTTGAGACTTGGAAAGGAAATCTGGATTTGGGTTCGGGACAGTGGTTCCGGATGCTAGCTTACAGAATCATTGTTGCGAATTCGGATAAGGATTTTCTATGGTTTTCATTGTTGATTGAAAAATGGTTTTGGGTTTCAAGACCCGGAAAAAGAAAAGAAAAGAAAAGAAAAACCGCTGGATCTAGTTTTGAGTTTAAAGACACGGTTGATTGACGGGGGGAGGGTCCTGGAATGATATGTTTTGAGTTTAAAGACTCGATTATTATGATACCCCCCCCCCCCCCCTCGAGGCCTGTTGATTGTGTTTTGAGTTTAAAGACTCGTTGATATTCCGGGAAGGCCTGATTATGCGCATGGTTTTTGAGTTTAAAGACTCGGGCGCACTTGAGATCCAGCAACTCGCATACTTGATGTTTTCACTGGTTTTCAGATGTTTTAGGCAGTGGCCCGAATAAATTGGTTTTGATGAGTTTTGGGACTGAGTTCCTGTACTGTGCGATTGATTTGTGATTTTGTGCTGAGGCCCTGGATTTGAATAACGGATTTGATTTGGGTTTTCAATAATGGCTTTTCTTAAATGGTTTGAATGACCTTGATGATAGAATGGTTTTATGACATGGCTTCTGATATGCATGCATTTGGTTTTTAAATGGAGGGTATAAATGTAGTTGTTTTATTGAACTGTTTTTGAACTTATACTTTATTTTTGTCCACTCACAGTCTGTTTGTGTTTTCGATACCCTCCAGGTTGTCGTGGTGCGGGCTGTTGTTCGAGAGAGACGGAGACATCACACGTGCGATCCATAGTAGATTCTGCGCGCTCTGGAAGTCCAGAAGCTCTTTGGACGGTCGGCTCGAGAATCCCTTGTCCGACTTACGTGTCACACGGAGGTTGAACGTCGGTTTAGCCTTCGTATCATGCGTAAGTTAGACGGGAGCAGGATTTAGACCTTAATCCCGGGGGATTGGGGGTGGGTCCTGTCAAATTAGGCAATAAAAGATCTAGAAAGAAAAATTGGAAATTACCTAGTATTAAGCAATTTAGGAGAGATACTAATCTAAAAAAAATCCTCAATTTAGGTTGGGAATGAAATTTGCCAATAAAAATGAATTGAAGGAAGTTATTAAAGAGTATGCCGTTGTTGTCAGGACCCGTCCCAAATCCCCCGGGGATTAACGCGAGACGCGCCTGATCCCGTCTGACACGGAGTGTCAGATAAGGGAAATTTTGACTTTAGCCCGTTCGGGGCATTAGAGTACGCAAGGATCCGGAGGAGGAGTGTGATGTCTTGGTCTCTACTACAGCCGCATCCGCGATCAACCTGAAGGGCAGTCAAAATATTTAAAAGTTGTGAGTGGACAAAACAAATAATTTAAAAAACATTTTCACGAAAGAGACATTTATACCCTTCACTAAAAAGCATGCATACATTTGTAAAGCAGTTAACAAACCATTAGAACCTTGGCCCAAAATCTTAAATGAAACCAATCATACGGGCCACTGCCCAAATCCATGTGGAATTCAGCCCAAAACCAGTAATCCGATCATATAACATATAACCAATCCTGTCACGGTTTCTAAAGCTACATGTGTGCTATCCGGAGTCTCAAATCCCAAGTCTCCCTAGGGTCCACCGAGGTCAATGTCATCAGATCAATGACCCTTCGTGGGGGTTACAATCCAATAGCCTTCCTGAGAGTATGGTATCCAACGGGGGCGACTCTACTCAGTTAGTGCTTCATGACTACTTCGGGGTCTACCCAGGCCAACGACCCTCCCCGGAGGAGAAAATCCATAAAATAAGGATGGTATATGAAAATCTATATGAAAGCAACCATAAAAATTTTCGAAGGATTCATGCCCGGTCCCCATAAACCGTCATGAACCAGAAAATCCATTTAGGGTCTCCGACCCGAAATCATAATTGTAAACCAACTGGATTTCAAGCCCGAACTCATGACTCAACTGGGCATCATGCCCAATATCTTAGGGTCAGTCACGATTTCAATCGTAGTGATGCGTGCAACCATCCGTCCAAAACCGCTCACAATCCTGGTACGTCGCCGTGAACAAATTAACCAACGCGAACACTTCTAAATCATGGTGCACCCATCACCGATCGATATCCTGAACTGTTAGCACTCCAAAGTCGAGTCTCCCGTGGCTACTCGACAATGGAACGTGCATCGTGACCTCTCCGGAAGGAACACATCCCAGTCCGGAGTCGAGCGTCGTATCATCCATCATCGTGCACAAAGCACTTACCGCGACCACGACTCAGACTCGTAGGTCATCAATAGGGCCTCATGCCCGAGATAAAACCAAATGGGGCTCAAACCCGAGTTTATCCTTTTTAAATCCAAAACCATTTCATTTAAACCAACAAAGAAAGTACAACCGCGTATGGGCACCGTATAAGGCCGAAACATTGAAATACGTGCAAATACGTAAACACACACAAATGCACTCATGGCATCACAAAACATGTTCATTAAAGCATATAAAGCATTTATGCATGCATTAATTTAGAAAAACAAAGTCCACTCACAGACCGTCCGAGCTGCTACCTTGATACGCGTGTCATACGCTGCTCCTGGGCCAAACGTCATCACCGGGACTCCCGAACCTGTCCAAATTATAATAGAGGGTTACTAACTACTTAATTAACCTCTCACTAAAGCCCCGTAATTTTTCAGAATTTTTAGCTTTTTTTAAAGTCGATCCTAAACGTTCGGACATCCTGAACTATATCGAAACGATGTCCGATCGACACAAAACTAGTCCTAAAATGTTCGTTACATCGAATAGATGATTTCACATGTCAGAACCTTCCCCAAAAATTGGGCCACGTGCCCACACATGTCGACTGAAGCCCCTGCGCGTAGGAGCCACGCGCCCTGCACAGGGTCATCCCTGACCTCGCGATAGCCGGTCCGAACCGGCCGATCTGGTCCCCCCTGCAACCCAGTTTGCCTGAACCGGCGTAACCGGTCCAAGGCTATATCTTCTTCATTTTTTCGTTCTTTTTCATCCATTCCAACTCCTATGTTTTCCTTTCTTCATTTCCTACCCAACCATGTCCTCAAAACCTAGAAACCAAGCCTAAAACCAAATGGTTCTGAAAACCATTTTGAACCAAAACATCCATTCGATGCTCATGTCACTTCTAAGGGTTTAACCTTCAATCTAAGGGTTCCAATAGGTCCTAGGATCACTAGAAAGAGATTGTGAGGATCGATTTGGGCTAACTTGGCCGGAATTGGAATTCGGTGGGTAGCCACCGAAAACTCTCCGGTCGCCGTTCCGGGCTTTCTCAGCCTCCAAAACCTTCTACCAATCCCCTAAACTCATCCTAACCAACATCTAAGCTTCCTAACGTCCAAAACCCAAAATTTGAAATTAAAAAACATACAGGGGGTTCGGGTTTACCTTGGCCGTGCAATCCACTGCCGTCCACGACGGCCCAGCAGCTTGCCGCCTCATTCCTTGGTCCAGTACTTATCCTCAACTCTCTCCTGGCCTCAGACAGATCAGATGGAAAGGGTTTGGATTTGGGTTCACTAGGTTTGGGTTTGGTCGATCGAATGAACACGGAGGGGGAGGGGGTGGATGCATGTGTCTGTGTAAGGGAATCAATGGATGGGTGACACTTGTCACTCATCCATTGGGCCTGGGGAAAAGATCTTGACCCCAGTTAGGACAAAAGTCCACTTTTGCCTCGTAAAATGTACCATTGTGAATAGTACCTTGAAATTTCCTTGAACCGTAACTTTCCCGTCGAAAGTTCGAATTCGACGTGCCGCCTATCTACGGACTCGTATCGACCCGATCTACGTAACGGTCCTAGACCCTCGGCCATCGGACTTCCAGGGTCAAAAGTCAACTTTTCGCCCTCGTTTAGAGGTAAAATCGTAATTTCGCCCTGAACGTCCGTTAATCCTTGGCTAATTCCCGATTAGCCCCACTAATTCATAATTAAGTCTTAATTAATCCTTCAAATTTGGGACGGGTCATTGCAATTGTCCATGGGAAAGCGGTAAAATTTTCAAAAAATGATAACATCCGAGTACAAGCAAAGTGTGGAGGGAACAAGATTTGCCCATTTGTTTTATTTGCATCATAGATTGACAAAAATGAGGAGATTTTTGCTATCAAGACTCTACAATTACACCATGAATGTTCTAATGTTGATAAGTTGAGATATGCTAATGCAAGATGGTTGTCACAAAGGATTACTAGCAAAATTAAGAGGAACCCTAACTTAGGAGTTAGTGCATTTCAATATGAGGTGTTGGAGCAGTATAGAATGAATGTAAGTAGGAATCAGGTATACAGAGCTAAGAGGTTGTGCAAAGTTGTAATTGAAGGGAGCTACAAAGAGGAGCAGTATGCTAGATTAAGGGACTATGCTGAAAATTTAATGAGGACAAACAAGGGCAGCACTATGGTTATTAAAACAAAGTTGGAAGGTGAAGAACCAGTATTTCAAAGGATGTATGTGTGCTTGGAAAGTTGTAAGAAAAGTTTTTTTGAGGGTTGTAGACCAGTGATTGGTTTAGATAAGTGCCATTTGAAAGGGCCATACCCAGGACAAATTCTGACAGTTGTTGGTGTAGATGGGAACAACGGAATGTTCCCTATTGCTTATGCAATAGTGGAGATTGAAAGTAAGAGTTCATGGGTTTGGTTTCTTCATCTTTTAAAGGATGATTTAAAAATTAATAATGGGAAGGCGTGGGTTTTCATAAGTGACAAGCAGAAAGGTTTAATCCCTTCCCTTGAGTTTCTCATCCCAAATGTTGAGAATAGGATGTGTGTGAGGTATCTTTATAACAACTTCAAAGGTCCTTACCCTGGGGTAATGTTGAAGGAGATTTTATGGGCTGCAGCTAGGTCGACTACTTTGCCTTGGTATGAAGCCGAGACGGAGAAAATGAAGAAAATTGATGAGAAGGCTTGGAAGTGGCTTGTACAGAGGCCTGCAAAGAATTGGAGCAAGTCCCATTTTGAGACCTATTTTAAGTGTGACATGCTCCTTAATAATCTGTGTGAGAGTTTTAACTCGTGCATACTTGATGCAAGAGAGAAGGCAATTTTGACATGTCTTGAAAGGATTAGAACTACAATGATGTTGAGGATGGCTAACAGAAGACTTGCAGTGATGAGTTGGAGGCATCCTATTGGTCCTAGGTTATTCAAGATACTCGAAAACAATAAGTTGGGACATAGTCATTGTATTCCAAAGATGGCCGGGGAAGGTATTTACCAAGTTGCTCATATGTATGGTTCTGAGTTTTCTGTGAATTTGAAAGATATAACTTGTTCGTGCAGAAGATGGGATTTGTGTGGAATCCCTTGCGCACATGCAATTTCTTGCATTTTGGATGCAACCCACAATATATATGACTATGTTCATAATTTCTATAAGCAGGAGGCTTATTTGAAGGCTTATACTCCTGTGGTGTACCCTGTCCCTTCCACAAACCAATGTCATAAATCAAGTTCGCCTCCAATACAACCTCCAGCATACAAGCAACAGCCTGGAATGTCAGGACCCAACCTTCCTCGGTTAGAACCCGACTCTAGTACGATATTGTCTGCTTTGGGCCTCCTTGCCCTTGCCCTCCCGGTTTTGTTTTCGGGAGCTCATGGTGTAACTTCCCAGGGGGTCACCCATCATGGAATTGCACCAGCCTCAACTTTAACTTTGGGGTTCCAATCCCCCCCAAAGCCACTTGAGCTCCTAAAAGGCCTCGTTCTAGATAGGTGTGTGCCTACACCTTTAAGGCACACTACCATTCCCCTCCCAAACCATTCCCTCTAGGACACAGGTCTTACAATCCACCCCTTTTAGGGCCCAGCGTCCTCGCTGACACACTTCTGGGTCGGGGTCTGGCTCTGATACCATTCTGTTAGGATCCAACCTTCTTCGGCCAGGACCCAACTCATCTAGCATGATATTGTCCGCTTTGGGCCTCCTTGCCCTTGCCCTCACGATTTTGTTTTCGGGAGCTCATAGTGTAACTTCCCAGGGGGTCACCCATCATGGAATTGTACCAGCCTCAACTTGCTTAACTTTGGGGTTTTAATCCCCCCCAAAGCTACTTGAGCTCCCAAAAGGTTTCGTGCTAGATAGGTGTGTGCCTACACCTTTAAGGCACACCATCATTCCCCTCTCAAATCATTCCCCTCGCAGGAATGTGGGATCGTTCACCGTTCCCTCCAGGATACGAGTCTTACATGGAAGACCGAAGAAAATTAGAAGAAGAGACACATTTGAGATTGAAGTACCAGCTCCAATTCCTCCAAACCCTATGCCATCAAATTACAATCCACCACCGGCCAAGTCAATACATGTAAATCCTATTTATATTAGAAATACGATTTATAATATAATCTATACACATGCATGCATAATATATGTATACAAACACTATATATATATATATATATATGAGTAAATTATACTTAATACCTTGTATTTTACACAAAATTTCAAAGTTATATTCGGCTTTTCAAAATTTGCATTTACATACCTTGAACTCTTAATAATGTAACAACTGAACTCAACTGTTAACTATTACGTTAAATATTTATTAAATATTGATGCATCGCATATAAGACCCGCTATTTAATTTAATTAGCAAAAAATTAGTATTCTAATTTATTGTTTATCTTTTATCCTTTTTTTCCTTTTCTCTTTTTTTTTTCTTTGTGGGTTTCTCATAATTCTTCTTCTTCTTTCTTCTCTCTTTATCTTCTCCGTTGCTTCTTCTTTTGATTTTTTTTCTTCTGGAATCTCATAATTCTTCTTCTTTTTTCTTCTCAGTGTCCAAAATCATGTTTCATCATGAATTTCGTCACTAGAGGTGCTTAAGTCTTTATTGACAAAAAACTCATCATTCTAATTAGAAATTTCCCAAAAAAAAAAAAGGAAATCAAAGAAGAAGAAGAAAAAAAAAGTAGTAAAAAATGAAAAAAGAAGAAGAAGGAGAAAAGAAAAAAAAGGAGGGAAAAGAAAAGAAAAAAAAAGTTCGTTTAAATTAAATGGTAGGTTGCATATGTGACATTTCAGCATTTAATAGATTATTTAACGGATTAATAGACGGTTGAGCAAATTGTTATATTTTAAGAGTTCAAGATACGTAAAAATATACCATTTAAAAAAATTAGATATAATTTTGAATTTTGGTATAAAATATACTCTATATATATTTTAGCACCCTCAAACTAATTTAAACTGGAGAGTATGGGGAAATACACACTTACACGTACACCATAAGCAATGAGTCAACCATAAAAGTAATTACAAAATATGATCGCAAGAAATGAGAGGGTGTAGATGAAGCTTGGATTGCATTTGAACTAGGGAGGGAAGGCAAGTGTAACAGATATAAAGAAGAGTGTGACACAATAGAAGATCCCAAATCGCTGGAGCAGCTAATCACAAAAGTGGCCCGAGCCAATTCTCTCGAGTAGTTCAAGGATGAATTTCTATTCAGAGCCGCCATGTGGCACCTGAGTTTCAATTCAGGCTTAAGAATAGTAAAGAACTAACAAGAAAGCCCGCGCGTTGATGCGGGATTCATTAATTATGAATGTAAAATTAATGCCGAACAATATATGTAAACAGATCTAAAATATGCATATGCATTTTGAAGACGATTAACTTTACACACATCAATTTAGAAATATAATGAAGATTAATGATTATCAATTTGAAATCTTCGTAGGAATGTGTGAAAATTCTATTTGTGGGGTACTCATGGGACGATGTGGCTGTAGTGTATAAAAAGCCCTAAACAAATTGAAAAGAAAATTTATTTAACACCGAAAAATAAAAACTTACCTAAAAAATCACTGAAAACCAAATCCAACTTTTCCACATGTCCAATCCTTCCAAAAAAACAACATCCAAATGAATAAACCTAAGGGTGGGCACGGTTCGGTTCGATACGGATATTGATAATATCCAAATCCAAACCGTTAAAATCTTAACGGTTCGATACAGTTTGGTTTTCTAAAATTAGAAATAAAACTGTTAAGAAATAAAAAAATAAGAATATAGAAAAAATAAGGATACCAATAAAAACATCAATACTCAATATTCAAAATTTTATATATTTAGCTTGCTAAGTATTGAATTGCAAATATTATCACTATACTAAAATTTATCAAACACACCAACTATTTAATAATTTTTTATCATACTCTTATATGAGTATACATATACTTATATGGGTATATCTAGGTATCTTTTTATTTTTATTATTTTTACTTTGTATTAATAATAGATTTTAACATTAATAAAAATTAATATATTTCTTAATGGTTCGGTTTGGATTTAACGGATTTCCAAAATAAAAATCCAAATCCAAACCGTTACTGTCAAGACTGACAGGACCGCCCCCGAAAGGGGCATCGATAACCGTGCCCGGTCCTGCTCCCGTCTGGCAAGATGACTGAAAATCCCAAGTTACCCTCAGTACTTGCCAAACCAGGGATAGCCACTCGTACTTACTCATGCCTCCGCCCCTCGTACAACCTCGAACAACGCGCCACGACCTGGAGGGTCAATAAAAACCAAAAGGTGTGAGTGGACAAAAATAAATCAGTTTAGCAAAACAGTTACAACAAACGTTTTTACCCTCCGCGTAAAAACGAATGCATGCATACAAAAATCATTTCGCAATCGGTTAAGATTTTCCACATAAGAAAAACTGTGTATCAAATTTCAACATAAGGAAAAACTCGTATGAACCTCAAAATCATTTTCCTTTCTCAACCATCGGGTCTTAGCCCGCAATCATAAACACCGAGCCTCAGCCCAAAACCACGAATCAAGACAAATGCACAACATGATCCAAAACCAACACCCATATACCGGGCCACTGCCCAACTCAACTGAAACATCAGAAATCATCAATAAATCACAAGTCAACCATTTGCTGGATATCAAGTGCGCCCGAGTCTTTAAACTCAAAACCATGCGCATAAACAGGTCTTCCCGGGATATCAACGAGTCTTTAAACTCAGAACATAATTAATAGGCCTCGGGGGTATCACAGTAACCGAGTCTTTAAACTCACGAGTCTTTAAACTCATTAAGGGCCCTCCCCCGTCATCAATTAACCGAGTCTTTAAACTCAAAACGTGCTCCAGCAATAGCACCCGAGTCCTTAAACCCAAAATAGTTTTCAACGGGTCTTTAAACCCCAAAACATTTATCAATCACGACAACGTGGGATCCAACCCAAAATCACATTTTTCACAACAGGACCCATGGTCCGAGTTTCCACATTCAAATTCCCAAGCCTTACTTCACAAAACATGTTCAAATCATCCTTAAACACGGGGCATGCACAATCATAGTAAATCACTTTATTAAATCCTTTTTCATTCCCGAATTCGAATTCGCAATAATGATTCCGTAAGCCGGCATCCGGAAGCATCATCCCGAACCCAAACCAAGAATCCACTTAAAATTTCCGAAAACCGAATCTCGTTAATCAAGTTACTTTAATGCCCCGAGCATCAAGCCCGAAATCACCTTTTTCAAATCCATTTTAATTCTTAGAAATCACTTCTTTCTCAAATCTCATTTTCAACACATCAAACCACAATCATAATCACCAAAATCACGATCCAATCAAACATACTCAATACCCATTTTTAAAATCCTCAAAATCACAAGTCTCATTTCAATTCCAGATTCAAACATCAACAGTGATCAAATCACAATAACTCGAAATCTCGTAAAACGTACAAATCTGGAACGTTCTCGAAAAACGTGTCAAAATCGTAAGTCACACTCGCAAATCATAAACAACCTTCTTAAATCACTTTACACCCATTTCATATAACTTCTTTCATTAAACCATCATTAAGCACACCAGTGACCATGGTCTCGAAATACGTGTAATTTCACATGTATAGTAAAAATACGTATAAATACGGAAATTGAATACATATAAATACGGAAATCAAAATCAATCACAACTTATAATCATAATCATAAAATCATAGAAATAATTTATGCATGCATTAAATTTGAAAGCAACGTCCACTCACACACCGTCCAATAGGGCTCGGTTTTGCACCGCACGCGGTTTCGTAATTTTCGATATTTTCCAGAAATTCCAAATCCTGTTCGAAAACATACTTTAGTGTCACTAAGGGCTTAGATAACAACATACTAATTTCCCATAATTTTCCGGGAATTAATCATTAATTACAAACGTAACGAAAATCTTCGGACCCTCAGAACCATATTGAAACGGTGTCCGATAAACTCGAAATCAACGCTAAAATGTTCGTCACATCATTTAGGACAGAAGTCGTTTTGAACTCACCTTGAGAAACCGTCCCACGCTCCCTCACGCGCCGCCGCAAGCGGCTGCGCGTGAAAGCCACGCGCCTGCTACAGTGCGGTGTACAGTCATCGTTCCAACCCGGATTACTGGTAAACAGGCCATTTCACCCGCGACTCGACCCGATCAAATTCCTGCGAGAAACCATCCAATTTCTTCAATTGATCCCACATCTAGACTCGCAATACACTCAATTAGGGGTCTGTAATACTCATTCAAATCGACACGGTCTAAAACCAACTCAACTGAACTCAAATCGTACTTGAAGTTCATCATCCCAGTTCAACACGATGTCACTGATTCCTTCAATTGATTAGTGGGGAAGCATCGTAGACTCACCCTCACGATGGTTTTGAACTCAATTTCACAAGAGCTTACCTCCATGACCGCGACTCCAAGCTCGGTTTTTCTGCAACTCAGTCGTGACTGTCCATGGCTCTCCAGGCTTCGAGCTTCGGTCCCCTTGGTCTGGATCGACTAAATGATGTCCCATAAGACTGAATTGAGCCTTGAATTGGCTTGGGCTGGCCAATAATTCGAAATTGGATTTTCCCTCCGTTTTCCCAGTTTTTCCCATTCTGTCCTCCCCTCCTGTTCTTCGGTTCTTTCCTCACCAAAATGATCCTCAGAGACTCGCCAATGTCCACTAATCTCTTAGTTTTCAAACCGGACAGCGAACAAGTCGTGGGAATCATCCTGGCTCCTCTGAAATTTTGTTTCCCACAGAGGACCCAAACCCATTACCCGTGCTCTGTTCGTTCCATTCAACACCACCACCACTCAGTTCCAAGTCCCAATTCCTCCCAGCTCTTGTCTGCCCGCTCAGGTCACGCCACACACTGCATAAACAATTCGACCCGTGCACACAACTATGGCCACACTCTGATTTTCTCACCTCAAAATTCCAGCCCGCACAGCACCCCCCACACGCACAACTCCACAATGCGTAAACAATTCCCTAACGCATTAAACAACTCCTCAGCCCATCAATTTCATAAACAAATCACCCCGTGCTCTGATCAAGATGTAATCCATACACAGCTGTCCCTGTTCAAACAATACCTGACAGGACCCGTCCCAACTGGACGTCAAAAACCGTACCCGGTCCTGCTCCCGTCTGACAAGTCAACTGAAAGTCCGAAACTACCCTTCAGTACCTGCCAGACAAGGGAATTTTTGCGCCTGTGCCCGCACATACCTCCACCTCTGGAATAGCCTCGATCAACGCGCCACGACCTGAAGGGTTAACAAAACAGAAAAGGTGTGAGTGGACAAAATGACCTCTTATAAAAACATTTACCAAAAGACATTCTTACCCTCCAGTTTTCACAAACTTGCATGCATATCGTAAAACATGAGTAATAGTATGAAATCATTCAAGTATGAACAGTGGACCGATAAAATCAAAACATATTTTCTCATGGTCCACAAAAGCTCATGTTCACCAAATCAGTTTAACATCTCAAAAAGTTCACAGTTTCTTTAAATCATTTTAACCGCTAAACCACGGTTTCCTCAAAATCATTTTCCATAATCCACGGGACTTATTTCCATATCATGTTGCTTAGAGTCACGTTTATCCCTGCAACGCGTGCAAATCAATAAGCTCAAGGACCGCTCAAAATCCGAGCATCCGCTGCTGTGAACACATCATCAGTCAGCAATCCGTCGCTGTGAAAACCTCACCAGTCGACGATCCGGATCTCGTGAACACATCACTTACCGATCCATATAATCCAGCACATCTGATCTGAGTCAAGCCTCCCCTGGGCTGCAAGAAAAAGATCGTGCTACGTGACCTCTTCGGGGTAAACACTTCCATCCCGAAGTCGAGCGTTATCTCCAGGGTGCACTCCGGGGAAAAACATATTTTCTCCCGAAAGCCCTAATTATCCGCAACATATCATTATCACAAAAACCAGTGAAAACAGTTGCATTGAAAACCAAATCATTTACAATACAGGGTCTCAGCCCCAAGTCCCGATTTACTTTATAAATCCGAAAATCATCAATATCATCATGTCACCACATGGAAATACAAATCCAATCAAAATCACAATTCCATTGGGTCTCAAGCCCAAAATATCAATTTCACGTAAATCCGTGCAACCGTAAACCCGAGTTGCCACGATCACGTAAATCCATAAAATCAATTACTGACTCATAATCCGAGTCCAAATATCATTTTCAATTTCCTGACTCATAACCCGAGTCAAAACATCATTTTCAATCCAGGCCTAGCCCAAAACATCATTTGCACGTTCCTTGTAAAACGTGCCCGAAAGACTGATTAAAATAATCACAAAATCACGAGAATACCAAAAATCATCAAATTCACATGTAACTCCAAATCCGAGTCAAAATCATTATTTACTTGGGTTCTCACGCCCACAATACCATTTTTAACCAATTTCATGATTTCTCGAAAATCGTGCCAAAATATAATAATATAATAATCATAAAACCGAGAAATCACCGAATCAAAGCATCAATCATGTCAAATCATAGAAATTCATATAAATAAGCATTTTAAACCATATATGCATGCATCACAGTTAGAAAACCAAAAGTCCACTCACACACACCGTTCAAAACGGTTCGTTTCCGAGCTGCACGTTTTTCCGTAAAATCTGGAAATCACAACTCCTGCCCAAAATCATTATAGAGGGTTACTAACATCTCAAAATACATCATATAATTTTCCCCAATTTTTCCGGAATTTAAATACGTATTTTTAACGTAAAACAAAACTTCGGATATGCGGAACATTATCGAAACAATATCCGATTTTATCGAAATCAACGTCAAAATGTTCGTTACACTGAGAGGATCAAAAGTCATGTTGACCTCACCTTGAGACTAGGCCGGACGCGCCCTCACGCGCCGCCGTGAGTGGCTGCGCGTGAAATCCACGCGCCTGCTACAGTGTCACCAGCCTAACCCGTATCTCTGGTAAACGGGTCCAAATTGCCCGCGATACGACCTGGTTCCAATCCTATCAATTCAGCCTTAATTACATCAATTGATCATTCAATTAGCTTCGTTATTAGTTTAATTTAAGTTCTGTAACATTGATCACACAAGACCTTACCTACAATCCCACGATTCGATGATGAACACCAAGAACACCCGTCCATTGTTCATCCCTCGAACCCCATCAATTTCGATCGATATCCCTAAATTGATTCAACCAGAAGCTTCCATGGACTTAGTTAAACCTTTCCCCCAACTCAATTGCATCAATCCACTGCTCAAACTTCACGACTCAAACTCGATAGCCGTCACTGTGCAACCATGGAAGTCTGCCAATCACAACCGTTTTCTTTCAATTGATCCTTCCAGAAGCATCGTGGGATCCTCAGGAACGTAATCCCCAGCTCAATTTCATCCATCGAAGCCTCCAATTCCTCGACTCAATCTCGAATTTCCTCCTCTGTCACCAAGTGTGTTCAGAGCCAAAACGTTGCCAATTCTTCATGTTTTTGATGTGGATCGACTCGTACTGATCTCAGAAAGCTAACTCGAGCTTCAATTCCACTCCTCACGGCTCAATTCGCAACAATTGAATTTTCCCCCCAAAATTTCTAAAATTCGAAACCCAGAATTCCTCACACTCACAACCCCTCGTGTTTCCCTTGTTATTCCCGTCATTCCATCTCTCATTTTTCTCACAAGAACGGCAGACAAAGGGAGCCAATTCTCCTAGTTCAATCCCTCCCCAAATTGTGCACGGTTTGAAGAAATTTCAAAGAAAATAAAGGAAAATGGTGGAGAACATGATGATTAGGGGTGATGATGGTGTTGGGAGGGAAACATGGAGCTGGAAACAAGGGATGGGTGACACTTGTCACTCATCCGGATGTGCACAGTCACTGGGTACTGTTCACATTAAAATATTATTTTAATCCCGGTTCGTTCGGTTAATCGAGCTCGATTCCGTGACCATAACTTCGTCGTCGAATCTCCAATTTCGGCATGCCGCCTGTCGTTGGATTCGTATCGACGAGACCTACGTAACGGTCCTTGGCCCTCGTCCATCGGACCTCCCGATCAAAAAGTCAACATTTGGCCCCTAATATGCCAAATTACCAAAATACCCCTCAACTTCCGAACATCATAACTTTCTCTACGAATGTCGGAATCGAACGTGCCACCTGTCTATGAACTCGTGACGTCCCGAACTACGTCACAGTCATCGGCCAAAGTCCATTTGACCGCCCGAACTAAAAGTTAACATTTTGCCCACGCTAGGGGCAAAACGGTCATTTTGCACGTTTCGTCCGATTTCACTCAACTAATCCCCGATTAGTCATTCTAATTCATAATTAATTAATATTCAATCCCGATATTCGAGACGGGTTATTGCCAATGAAAATTACTATTTTGCCCTCCTTTGACAATTTACCAAAATGCCCCTCACCATCCGTGACCCGTAGCTTGGTCACCCGATGTCCGTTTTCGGCGTGCCGCTTGTCGTTGTACTCGGGGCGTCGAGACGAACATAACGGTCTTCAAGTCATATGAATATCAATTGTCAAACAAAAAGTCAACTTTTTCCCCTATAACGTCCAATTTACGATAATGCCCCTGGACTTCCGCACGTCATAACTTCCACCCTGTTCGTCCGAATCGGACGTGCCACCTGTCTATGAACTCGTGACGTCCCAAACTACGTCACGGTCATCGGGCAAGGTCCATTTGACCGCCCGAATAAAAAGTCAATGTTTTACCCACAACCAGGGGTAAAACGGTCATTTTGCATCGTTCGTCCGATTCCACCCAACTAACCACCGATTAACCCTCATTAATCATGATTAGTTACTAACCTAATCCCGAATTCCGGGATGGATCTTTACAAAGACCCACCCCGGTTTCACCCCGAAAACCGAGGTAAATTCTGCTCCCGTCTGACAACCCAACACTAAACCGAAATAGACTCGCGAAAAAAACCACCAAAATACACAGTCAGACGCAAGAGAAACTTTAAACATCCCGAAGTCAAAGTTTACAGAGCATAGTACCAATACAAAAGAAAGAAAAACCGATGAACTAGATACACGCACAACGGAAAATTTAAAACACTCCGGGGTCACTCTATGCCTCTGACAATGCCTCGACGTCAGAACCCAGCGCTAGCTCCACAACCTGGAGGGCAAGTTAAAAACAAAAGGTGTGAGTGGACCATAAATAATAAAATCATTTCCGAAAACCATTTCATAATAAAACCAGGGTTTTAGCCCTCCGTTTTAAAAACACACATGCATAACCCATTTGCTAAAAACAGTTATAAATCACATAAAGATCGTCATAAAAACAGAATTGAAAGCAGTTACAGAAATCACGTCATAAACATCATAAAACCATATCATAAAACATAAGTCTCAAACAATCATTATCCGATCAAACCTGCTGGACCTATCCGAGTCTTTAAACTCCCGAGTCTTTAAACTCAATCCAGGCCTCAATAATATCCGAGTCTTTAAACCCCCGAGTCTTTAAACTCACAGGCCTACGGGGGAAATATCAATATATCCGAGTCTTTAAACTCCCGAGTCTTTAAACTCAATCCGGGTCTTTAAACCCAATCTGGGCCCGTCCCCCGTCAATCATAATATCCGGGTCTTTAAACCCAATAACCAGATCCAGCAAATCCAATCCAAAACCAGTTGAAAACCATTTCTAAATCCGTATCCAAACCCGAATCCGAAATCACTGGTCTGATGCCCTTCCGGCATTCAAAACCGTCATTCCGAACCCAAATCCGGAATTCCACTTTTCAACTTTAAAACCAAATTCCGCTTTCCTAAATCCGATTCTAAAACCGAAAACCTTGATCATCGAAATCATATTCCAAAATCCCTTTAGAATCATTAGAAATCATTTATCATTTGAAATCCCGAACTATAACATCAAAATCCAGAATCAAAGCTTTTCTCGTAAAACGTGCCAAAAACCGTATTTCCTCGAAAAACGTGTAATTAAGTAAAACAGTTATAGCTATTCAAATAACCATGAAATCACATATAAAACCATAAAACAAGTAATCAAAAGCAGTCATGCATGCTCAGTTATAGAGAAGGGGTCCACTCACAGTACCGAGCCCTCAATCGCGTCCCGAACGTCTCGTACGTTCCTCAGCTTCCTCAGGAAATCTCGATCCTGTCAACAATCACCGAAGTACGTTACTAACACATCTACGAAGGTCCACCTAATTTTCCCCAAAAATCCCCGGGTCCAAAACGTAACGAACCGGAACCCTAAACCTTCACCTTCGCGGAACTAACTCCAAACGACGTCCGATTAACCCGAAACCTATTCCAATGGACTTGTCACAACACCTAGACCAAAAACCATGTTGACCGTTTCCCCAAAAGCTGCCGTACGTGCCCCCACGCGCCGCCCAAAGTGGCTGCACGTGGGCCTCACGTGCCTGCTACAGTACCATCGTCTACCTCGAGTCGACTGGTTCGACTGTACTGAACCGGCGTTCCCGGTTCTCCGCCGTCCCGTCTCTGTTTCCTCTCCTTTCTTCACCATCCTCACCGTCCAGTCCTAAGAAATCCAGTCCCCTTCTCCAACACCTCGACACAGCCCTTATGTCGTCGACTTAAGCTCGAACAAAACCTGAACCAGTCCCCTGTTTTCCCCTCCGGCTAACCAGGTCTTCCCCCGTCACGGTGGCTATCTTAAACTCTTCCTAGGACCTTCCTAAGTCTCACCCAACTCACCAAAACCGTCCCCTCCGGCTAACCAGCACCTCTCAATTTTCTCTCGAGCTTCCTCTCTGTTTTCTCTTCTTCGAACACACACACACGGCACACACGAACACTCAGCCCCAAATAATTGGACCGTGCTCCCTAGAACCCTCTAGCTCTCTTACACGTGTCACCATCCTAAAACCCCTATCACAAATGGCTCAATCTCAGCCATCCATTTGTCCCTCTCTGTTGTACAAATCCCCAGACAACCAAAAGACCAAAATGCCCTTCTTTGAACCCAAAATTACCATTTTGCCACTACCTTTCTAGACCCGTAACTTGCCCGTCCAAGTCTGACGAATACGTGCCGCATGTCGTTGAATTCAGGACGACGAGATCTACCTAACTGTCCTACGTCAACATGTTCAAACCCGATCGTCCAAAAAGTCAACTTTTCCCCCTAGTTTCACCAAATTACGGTAATGCCCTCAACCTTCCGAACATCATAACTTCCTCCTCGGATGTCGGAATCGGGTGTACCACCTGTCTATGGATTCGTGACGTCCCGAACTACGTCACAGTCATCGGTCAAAGTCCATTTGACCGCCCGAACTCAAAGTCTACATTTTGCCCAACCTAGGGGCAAAATCGTCATTCTACCTTAACGAACCTATCGTCACCAACTAACCACCGATTAGCCTCACTAACCCTTCACTAATCACCGTCTTGACCTAAATTTCCGGGACGGGTCGTTACAGTTACTAACGGAATGGTTTGGATTATCAAATCGTTTGATTTTTATCCGGTCAAACTTAAACCGTTGGATAAATAAAGGTTTGAAGCGGATTGGTTAGCGGTTTTAATGAATTTATGCCCACCCTAAATAAACTTATTAAACAAAAATCAACATGCTGGTGAAGACAAATAAAAAACGAAATTGAATATTTATATGCAATTTAATAACAAAAATCAACATGATGGTCAATTCCATGTAAGAATTTAATAAAGTCAATAAAATCAGAATTTAAAATAAATTACAGCTACTTGTAGTAAGAATGAAAAATAGAAACAACACTCTAACAAAGAAACTACATTAGAAACTGTTTGATCCTGAAATGACCAACTCGATGAAACCCGCTGGGGGATCTAGGACCAGCCGTGTGGTTTCTTGGGCCCGTTGGTTGAGTGGCGGTTTGGCAGGGGTCCTGCAAAGTCTTGACACCAGTGTGGTGTCGGCCGAAGAGGCTCCGATGCCTAAGTTAGTATCTGCGTGCCGAAGGGCAAGTAAATACAGTGCTCTGAATAGGGTCTGAGAGGCTTACCTTTGTGAAGGGTTTCGAGGTATTTATAGTAGCCATAACTGCGGTAGGTAGGCTACTGTGATGGGAACAGGTTGTGCTTTGTGGCTGAGAGTTGCCTGACAGGCCCTGGACATCCGGAGGAGGCGCCAGCTGGAGTCCTAACCTGCTCCCGTCAGGGAGTGGGTATGACAGGGTTGGTTAGGTGACTGTCACAGCTAGCAGGTGTCTGTGCCCTGTCAGGTGCCGAATGACAGTTCTGTGGGCAAGTGTCGGTCGGCAGGCCACGGTTGTGGGGTGCCGATCGGGTAATCGATCGGCGTCCGTCCTGTCCTAGAGGGCCCTGTGCTTGGGTGGTCGGTTGATATGGTATCAACATAAGTCCCCTAATTTTTTGACTGAGGTGGATTTCCTCGGTCGAGAACTTGTGATGACGACCGATACCTGTCGATCGACCGGGGCGGTGCGCCCCGTTCCCAAGTAGCCCCCCAAGTCGTGGATCGAGGAGGTGCACCGTATGTCCGATGGGAAAGAAGTCCCCGGTGCCGAGTCCTGTAAGCTGCCCACCGTGATGACCGGAAGATCGTGGAGAGGCGGCCAAGAGGAAGCATGCGACCGAGGGGATGGCGTGGACACGTCGGTCGCAGTGCGCTTGCCGACGGAGAGAGGAAGCATGTCGTCGAGGGAGATGTCGAGAGACGCCGGTCGGCATGCGGTTGTGATGTATACTGGTGGAAATGCACGTATGTACGTAGGGGGGAATGTATGATACAGATGGGTATACAGTACAAGGTCGTATCCATATCTGAAAGGTGGCCGTATCAGCCTGGTGGCCGTCAGATCGGAAGCGCGCATCCCGAGGCGTGCCAGGAGCCTATAAAAGGGGGTGGAAGCTTTTGACTTTTTCACTTTTTACTCAGTGCATTTTTGAAGAAAATTCTCGTGCCGACCAAATTTGTAGTTGCCGACAGGAAAGGAGACGTACGTTGACCGATCCAGTCGAGATTTTCAAGTCACAGGTAAAACCTTGCCGTTCGGCATTCCTTCGCAATATTTGTTCGGGAGCATAGGTTCTTAGTCGTAGCTTCTCGTCTTTGGTAATTTGTAGATGTTAGAGTCAGAGTCGACTAGTGGATCAGGGGTTAGGTTTCCTCGAACTTTTGGCGGGGAAACACCATCTCGCTCGGCAAGCAATGTGTCGAGTGAGCGTAGTGGTTCAACGTCCACTAGTGGGTCCACTTCTGAGAGTTCATCGTCCAGTGGCAGTGATAGCCTAGACAGGGCCCTTAGGTTGCCGAGGAAAGAGGTGCGGCAGCAGGGAGAGTGCAGTATGTCCAGGCCCGATCAATCTGCCTAGAGAAGGGCACGGCCGCGAACCCCGCTGGTCGTCGTGGTAGACTCGGACGACGAAGAAAGCGGGATGGAAACGAGCTCACCGATGGAGCTGGATGCCGACGGCGTGGTGAAGACGAAGTACGCCGTGGATTACGAGGCGAATACCGTCTGGCAGGCCGACCTGGAGAGGTTTCGGGAGCTATACAATGTCCCGGAGGATATAGTGATGACCCGGCTGCCCGGTAGCAATAGACCGAGTGACCCGCTGGAAGGGTCGACGTTATTTTACGTCGACTGCTTCGAACATGGAGTGAAGCTGCTGTTGCACCCATGGCTCCAGGAGATGATGGCGAGGGCCAACTTAGCCATGGGCCAGCTCAACGCGAACGGCTGGATCATCCTGGTCAGCTTGTATACGGCCTTCCGATTGGAGGGGCTGCCGGAGCCGACCTGGGGGCAGTTGTGCCCGTTGTACCGGTTCAAGCGGCATACCTACGGGCCAGGCTGGTACCAGATGGAGTGCCTGCACAAGACTGCCCGTGGTGCATTTATCAACGACGTGCCGACGTAGCAGAAGAGCTGGAGGTACCGATTTTGCTGGGTGTCAGGGTCGTGGGAGAGGGATATGAGCGCAGTCTGGGCGAGGATTCCCAGCCATTTCCAGTCAGGAGGTTGTCCGCCTTCCGTTCGGCCGGTGGCCATTGCATGTTAGTTGGGTCTGCCGAGACGGGGTCTGGTGGTGTTTGTTGTGTATGTGTAGGTCCGTCCAAGGCAATGGTGACATCGAAGGACTGAGAGGCGTGTAACCTGGTCTGGGAGAAGCTATCCGAGCTAGAGCGTAGCCACTGCGTCTTGAAGCTACCGGCCAACCTAGTTGCCGTGGGTCTTATCTCGCCGCCTGGTAAGTAATAGTTGTCTAAGTGATGTTGCGTAGGGGTGCCGAGTCACTAACAGGTTGATTTGCAATGCATCCCAAGTTGAGCAAGTCGCGCAAAAGAAAATGAGTGAGGAAGTGGCGAAGCATGCTCCCACGGCTGACGGCAAGGGCAAGGAGCTGCAAGTAACCCCCCAGCTAGCACGGAGGCAGAAGACCGTGGCCCTGAAGCCAAGGGGTGTCGGTCGAGAGGAGCCCCAGCAAGGGCCAAGTACGGGTGGCTGGCCTTACGGTGTCCAGAAGCCGAAGCAGGGGAGCGAGGTGAAGAGCCCGCTTGTCGGCATGAAGCGGCCCGTCATCGGAGGGCTGGAACAAGCCCGGGAGCGCCGCAGGAAGCTGATGGAGGCGCGGCAAAGGTAGTCTCCCCCGGCGGCAGGGGTATCTGAAAATGAGAGTGCCGACCGGCGACGGAAGAGGGAGGCGGGACTGAAGGCCCCCGAGTTGCCGATGGAAAGGGCCAAGGAGGTCAGGCCGGAGAAGCCGCCGCCGACGAATGAGTGGATGCCGGCTAATGGCCCCGGTATTGCTTCTGTGTTTGCCGAGCCCCTGGAGACGGGCGAGGTCGTGCGGTCCGCCAAGGCTGGTGAGGGCTGGGTGCCGGTTACGTACCACGTGCACAAGTCATTGGCGCCAATTGCCAATGCCTTTGTGCTGGGGTCGCAGGTGACGCCAGCAGAGATAGAGGAGATCGGCACCGGGTCGCATCCTGGCCGATTCGCTGCTGTGATGGCCGAGCAAGCTCACGTAAGAACGACCGTCCATATTGTGATTTTGTTTGTATTAGTTTATTCTGTTTATGGTCTTAACAAGTGTTATTGTCTCGGCAGTGCTTTGGGCAAACATATGTGGCTCTGCAGAAGGCCGCTCGGCACATGCAGAGGATGGAGGCAGAGCAGAGCGCCGCGCGGCAGCGGGAGAAGAGGCTGCGTGCCTGGGAGAAGGAAGGTCATGCCGCCCGGAGGTTGGTGGCAGAGCTCGAAAAGGAGCTGCAGCTACAGACGGCTAGGGCGGAGGCGGCCGAGAGGGGTATTGCTGAGCGGGAAGAAACGGCGCACTCGTTTTCCCTAAAGCTGAACGAGCAAGAAAAGACCATGGGTGAGTTGCAAGGGGAAGTGGACAGGCTTAGAGTCCTGCTATCTGCCGATCGGCAGAAGACCCTGGAAGATTTCATGGCCGATCCGGTGTACGCCAATCATCTCGACTTGGCGCTTGCCGAAGTGGAGGATGATTGCGTACAACGTGTGTTGTACTTCAATCCAGGCGTCACCCTCAACTTCCATGGCTGGATGAGCCCCCGGCCCTAACCAAGACCTTCACCATGGAGGGTCAAGACCCTGATGCCGTTCCGTAGCCAAATGCCCTGGTGGGTGAAGGTGAGATGCCGATCATGGGGGCGAAGGATGTCGTTGCCTCGTCGTCCGGGAAGGAGAGAGTGGAGGAGGAATATGTGGATGTGTTGGCCGGATAGGGAAAGAGGTGCCGTTAACGGGCCCTGCTCTGTGTACTTTTTTTTTTGTAATCTGGGGAATGCCCCGTGTAGCATGTAATTTTATTGAGAAGAAATGAAATGAAATGCTGATTACAACATTCACCGATTGTCTGACGTGCGAAGTCGTGTTTTTTTTTTTGTGTTTGTTTTTTACTGCCGTTTGGCGAGTACTTGCCGTTTGTTCGTCACTGTTGGCTGTTGGGCAAAGTTGTTGTGGGCGTGCCGACCCACAGGGTTTAAGCTAGTATGTATCTAACGGACGTTAGAATAAATCTTAATACTAATGGACAACAGATCATGACCTAAGAACAAAGTTTAAGATTCACGACTAACAGAACTTGGACAACCCAAGTCGGAGGTGTCCTCTTGTCGGCAAGCCAGGTAGATTCCGATCGGTGGGGGCGAAGGAGCTACCCAAGTGCGAGTACAAAAACTAACATTGAGATAAAGAACAGAACTCTTAGCCGGAAAGGCATAGGCAACTGGGGATGGCCCGAATATTCTCGGGGTTAGCCTCGATTCCTCGCTGGCTGATCATGTAGCCGAGGAATTTTCCAGAACGGACGCTGAAAACGCATTTGGCCGGGTTGAGCTGCATTTTGTACTGTTTCAGGACCTGGAACATTTTGTGGAGATTTGACACATGGTCGTTGGCCGTCCTGCTTTTGACAAGCATATCATCCACGTACACCTCCATGGTCTTGCCAATCTGATCCGCGAACATGAAGTTGACGAGCCGTTGGTAGGTGGCACCGGCGTTCTTGAGTCCGAAGGGCATAACATTGTAGCAGTAGACCCCCAAATTGGTGCGGAAACTAGTGTGGATTTGGTCGTTGGGGTGCATCCTGATTTGGTTGCAGCCAGAGTACACATCCATGAAGCTGAGGAGTTCGTGGCCAGCCGTGGCGTCGACCAAGAGATCGATCTTTGGAAGAGGGAAGCTATCCTTCAGATAGGCCTTGTTGAGATATGTGAAGTCGATACACATCCACCAGGATCTGGAAGGTTTTTTGACGAGTACGATGTTCGCGACCTAGGTTGCGTAAATGGCCTTGCGTACGAAATGGACGGTGTTGAGTCTGACGATCTCTTCCTGCATGGAGAGTTGTCGCTCTGCGTCGTAAGTCCGCTGCTTTTGCGTGACCAGTTTGAAGGATGTGTTGATGTTAAGCCTGTGGCAGATGACGTCAGTGGAGATGTCGGGCATGTCGGCATAGGACCAAGCAAAGACCTCGCTGTTGTCCTGGAAGAACTGGATGAGCTGTGTCCAGATTTCCGGGGTGATTAACTCCGTGTCCTCCACGGGCTGTGGCTGTAAGACGGCAGAGAGGTCTCTTGGGTCCTCGGGGGGACATGCTCGGATTCGCTCGAGGAGGTCAGAGTCGACGGGGTCGGCCTCGTAAGCAGCCTCAACGACGGTCATGGTTTCTCGTTTATCGCATGGGTTGAGCTTCGTCAGGGCGGTTTGATAGCATGAGCGGGCGGATTGTTGGTTATCGCGGACCTAACCAGTGCCCATGATGGTCAGAAACTTCATGAGAAAGGACCGAGTGGAGATAACGGCGCTAAGTTGATTGAGAAGTCCCCTGCCCAGAATGACGTTATAGGTCGTGGGGCAATCGACCACAAGGAAAGTGGTGATAGCTATCGCGATCTTGGGCGCATTTCCCAGGGAGCTAGGCAAGGAGATGGTGCCAAGGGGCATAACAGAATCGCCCGAGAAGCTAAGTAGCGGAGAACCAACGTGGGTGAGGCTTGGGAATGTTGATGCCCAACTGGTTGAAAGTGTCCATGAAGATGACGTTCACAGAGCTGCCAGTGTCCACCAGGATCCGTCAACGTCGAAATTGGCTATTTGAGCTCGAATGATCAAGGGATCATCGTGGGGAAAAATGACCCCCCGTTCTTCTTCCTCAGAGAAGGTGATGGGCGTCCATCCCGCCCGTGCGATCTTAGCAGCACGCCCATCCTCGATGTTGAAGATTTGGTGGTTGGATTTCGTGGCTCGTAGGAAGCTTTTCTTTGCCCGGTTGGAGGTGTAGAAGGAAGAAATGGTAGGGCCCCCACTGATTGTGTTGATTTGTGGCAGACCCTGCGCGGGGCGCGCGTTGCGAGAGGAACTGGTTGATCTTCCCTTCTCTTACGAGTGCCTCCACGATGTCGCGGAAGGCCACGCATTCGTCGATGGTATAGCCGTTGAACTTGTGGTACTGGCAATACAGGTTGGATTGGATGCCCGGGCGGGGGCCAGGCGGTAGCGCCCGTGGCTTGGGGATTGTGCCTTCGATGCTCATCAAGACATTCTCAAGGGAGGTATTCAGGATGGAATAAGTTTCATATTTTGAGGTGGGTCCCACGTGGGGTTTGACTGGCTGGTGGTGGCCCGATCCCTGCTCCGTGTTGTGGTACTTGTCCCTTCCGCGATGATTACTGTTGTACGCCCCCTTCCGCTTTCCGGAGTGTGAGTCAGATTGGTGATCCGTACGTGCGTTATTGATTGGTGGAGGCGACTGTGCCAGCCGGTTGTTTGGAGGTGGAGGGTGTGTGCTGTTCATGTCAGGTCGGGGCGCCACCTGGGAGGAGTTGAAGTGCTCCGCCTTGGCATGTATTTCCGATTACCTCATGAGTTCATTGTAATCGTCCCAACCCTGGGTGAAGGCATGATACTTGAAGGTGGACTCCCGCAGCCCGTTGCGGAAAGCCCGGTAGGCGGCCTTGTCATCCGTCTCATGGCACTTGGAGTATTCCAAGCTGAACCGAGCAACGTATTGGTGCAGGGACTCACTATCTCCCTGTCGGAGGGTTCCCAAGTCCTCGGTTGTGAGCAATCGATCCGTCTGGATCATGAACTGGTTCAGGAACACCGTATGTAGGCGGTCAAACGAGTCGATCTACTGCAGTTCCAGACGATAAAACCAGTTGAGCGCGGCCCCAGTGAGGGTGGAGCTGAAAATCAGGCACTGCGCTTCGTCGGAGAGATTTCTGAAGGCGAGCGCGGAGTTCTAATTGTTGATATGGGTGTCTGGGTCTCCCTGTCCATCATATAGGGCGATCTTCAGGGGTTTGACCTCCGTTTCATGGCGGTACCATATGATGCGGTCCGTGAAGGGACCGATGTTGGTCCGAGGTCTGGGCAGTGTCCCGGATTTGGGTCTGGCGGCCTCCAGCTCCCGCACGCGCTGGAAGAGTTCCTGAACCACCTCGTTTGATCGGTCAGGTTGATCTGTCCCTGTCGTCCAGCCATCGGTTGGCCGATCCCTGGCCGACAGATGATCTGCACTGCCGCCCCTGGGCTTCCCGGGTTGTGTTTGTCGTCGCCCGGACGAGGCCGTGGTCGAGCTGGCATTGTCCTCCGGCTGGTGCCTGCTGACCGGCGAGGAGGGACTGCCTGGAGGCTGGGTGGAGGGTCGCGGGTGATGCGCTGGTCGGCGTGCCGATCCGGACCGTGACCGGGCACCCTGGGATAACACTGGCAGGGGCGGTTGTGCCTGGATGCAGGAGTCGTGAGTAGGGTAAGTCAGACAGTTGGCAGGGAAATGCGTCTATCTCTTGTCGAGTAGTTCGCGGGCGTCACGGTAGATCTGTGTTCCCGAGGGGCCAGGCAGGTCAGTCTGGTGGAAGAGCAGGCGACCGGACGCTTCTGGTCGGCAGGTGTTACCAATCTCGACTCGGCAGGTGTCGAACTCCTGGCGACGAGATGCAATGGCCAAGGCCCGTTTGGTTGCCTCCCGCTGCTCCTCCAGTTCCTCGCGTGTGGATTGCAAGATGGCTAGGGTGCTTCCATGCTGCTCCCCCCACACGTGGTTCATGCTCTCGATGGCAGCATTGCTTTTCCTGAGTTTGGCAACCTCCGACCGGAGAGTTCTCAGCATCTTGAGCATGTCCTCGGTAGGAAGGCTAGCTCGAGGTCGGTTGCGATCTCCTTGAGGGGTGTTATTGAGCTCACCGTCATCCCGTTCTGCAGACATGGTACGTCGGCAGGGGGTTGAGCGAAGGTATGTGAGTTAGTGGGATGTACAGTCTTTCCCACAGACGGCGCCAATTGTTTGATCCTGAAATGACCAACTCGATGAAGCCCGCTGGGGGATCTAGGACCAGCCGTGTGGTGACTTGGGCTCGCGTTCTGCAGGGGTCCTGCAAAGTCTTGACACCGGTGTGGTGTCGGCCGAAAAGGCTCCGATGCCTAAGTTAGTATCTGCGTGCCGAAGTGTAACACCCCGGAAATCGAGGATTGTAATATTGTAAAATATTGAATGAAATGATATTTTTACCCCTGTGAATGGTAAGGTGAAATTGTTGACTTTTTGATTGGTGGGTCAAACAGACTTTGACCGATGACCGTAACGTAGTTCGGGACGTCACGAGTCCATAGACAGGTGGCACGTCCAATTCGGACGATCAGAGAAAACGTTATGACGTTCGGAAGTTCAAGGGCACTTCCGTAATTTGGACAATTATGGGGAAAATGTTGACTTTTTGATTGACAATCGATTTTCACAAGACTCGAAGACCGTTAGGTAGGTCTCGAGGCCCCGAGTACAACGACAGGCGGCACGCATGAAACGGACATCGGGTGACCAAGTTACGGGTCACAGATGATGAAGGGCATTTTGGTAATTTGTCAACTGGGGGCATTTTGGTCATTTTGCACGGCGGTTACTGTTCACCACCATGGAATATAGTCTGCACGGCCATACCGTGAGTACCCTGAACTATGCAATTGTTTAATTGAGTAGTGGCTGTGTGGAGTGAATTGTTTAAGTGTTTTGAGGTGTTGGACGCACTCAATCATGGCCTGGACAGAAGCAGAGCACGGGGAGAGTTTTTAAATTGGCTATGGTTTCTGTGTTGCGGGAAACAGTTTCCAGAGAGGAATCAGATGGTTTCCCACGAGTTTCAGCCCATTTGATCAATTAACTGAGTTAGGGGAAGTGAGAGGGTTGATTTCGAACCAAAGTGAGGACTGAGAGTTGAGAGAAACTGCCGGGGAAGAAAAACCAGAAAATGGAGGGAAATTCGAAGATCAATTTGTGAGCCCTTTCAAACGAAACCAAGGATCGTGTTAGTCTTCTGGGTTCACTACGAACTCAACCACGAAAGAATTGAAGGATTTTGATCACGGGTTGTCCAGGAACTCAAGTTCCAATTTCTGGAAAATCGCAGTGATGAGGACGACTACTTCCAGGTAACGGTTCATTCAATTGGTTAGATGTGTTGGTTCGTTTGGATCCCTTTATGCTACCTGTGAAGTTAATTCGAGTTTGGTTTAACAACCAGAGAGTTGTGGTGATCGACCCGTTTGGGTGATCACGGGTCGTAGGTCATATTATAGGACTGTTGAGGTTAATTAAGGACATGGAACTCTAATTAGATGGTTAATGAACATGTTAGGATAAAAAACGAAGGGAATCGAATTAGAATTGAGGGTTAATTAATCGGGTCAAGCCGCGGGTGGCAGACCCGTATTGCGGAGAGACAGGTGAAGGGGATGACACTGTAGCAGCTACAGTGTCAGGCGCGTGACTTTCACGCGCAGCCACTTTGGGTGGCGAGTGAGGGCGCGTTGAGGCTTATCTCTGATCACAGTCAACATGACTTTTTATCCTCTCATTATTCTGAACATTTTTAGTGAAATAACCATGTTGATCTGAGATAGTTAAGTGGGTCAGATTAGGGCCGGTTGTCTCGGGAAGCGTATTCGGACGGCTTCCCCGAGCCGGTTTCTGTTTCGGACTTTTTGGATGAATGTTAATGACCTATAGTGACCCTTGCATGTGATTTGGACTGACAGGAATCATACGTTAATCCCGGAACAAGTTCGTACGCGCAGTTTCGCAGCGGGAACGTACTGTGAGTGGGCCCAATTTCATTAACCCTTGCATGCATAACTGTTTCCATTTCCGTATATATATTTATATATGTGTGTGTGAATCAAATGAAGGATTTTTATTACCTCGATTTAAGGTTATGACACGTTTTACGATGTTGGGCTTGAAACCCGTTTTGAGGAAATTGAACACTGTTTTTGGATTATATATCTATATGCATGTGGATGTCGATGATTATATTAGGTACTGCACTATATAGATCCACCATGTGATACTGTCTCCTCCGGATGTGGTACCCTGGAGCGATCACGGCGCATTGCTTGCGAGGGGTCATTCTACGGAGGTGTCGGACCGTAGGATGACTCAGGAGCAGGATTGCTATGATTGGACGTCTGGGACGTCGAGCGTCTGGGATGCTAGGCATCTGGGATGCCGTACCCGAACTGCGTTCGGGGGTTGGACTTGGGATTTGAGACCCCGGGTGGCACACGTAGCCTTGGGACTGTGACCATATTGGACGTCAGAGACGTCAGACATCTGGAATGTCGAGATCGGAGTGTATAGTGCAGTAGCTGTGATTACTTTATATTTATGGTTGTTATATTGCTTGTGATATCTTATATAATTTTATGGTTTTAAAAACTATGCATGCATGTTTGGAAAACGGAGGGGTAAAATTATATGTTTTACTTATTAAACTGTTTTATAAACTTGAGTTTTGGTCCACTCACCCTTAATGTTTTGGTAACCCCTCCAAGTCGTGCTACTGAGGTTGGTGAGGACCCCGAGGCTGAGGCATAGATTCGTACTGCGCTCCTGAACCCCTATTGGGTCGGATTACCCGCAGGATTTTCTTGAGTCGTGCTCGGATTTTGTATTTTGGACTGTATCCCTTGTCTGACATCTTTTGAATTCGGATTGTATGTGTAACTTTATTTTCGGATATTCATGCATTTAAGTTTTTAAGGTTAAAATTGGAAATTTGGTTCGGGTGTCAGACGGGAGCAGGGCACGTCCCCTTGTGGTCCCCGGGGGATCAGGGCGGGTCCCTGTCACGAAGGGCAAGTAAATACAGTGCTCTGAATAGGGTCTGAGAAGCTTACCTTTGTGAAGCGTTTCGAGGTATTTATAGTAGCCATAACTGCGGTAAGTAGCATACTGTGACGGGAGCAGGTTGTGCTTTGTGGCTGAGAGTTGTCTGATAGGCCCTGGACATCTGGAGGAAGCGCCAGCTGGAGTCCCAACCTGCTCCCGTCAAGGAATGGATATGGTAGGGTTGGTTAGGTGACTGTCACAGCCAGCAGGTGTCTGTGCTCTGTCAGGTGCCGAATGACAGTTCTGTGGGCAAGTGCCAGTACGCGGGCCACGGTTGTGAGGGTGCCGATCGGGTAATCGGCCGACGTCCGTCCTGTCCTAGAGGGCCCTGTGCTTGGGTGGTCAGTTGATATGGTATTAACAGAAACAAAATGGCTCAATTCCAAAGAGATCTTCCAAGGGCAAGTTGTAGTTTTGGGCTCCTATAGTCCTATTGTCTCATATACAACTTAGATTACCCTATGATCCCTCATAAAATAGCTTTGTAAATATATGACAATATACCAATTTCCATTGGTATTCCGTATATACCCTTTTCGATAAACAAACTTTACATAGTTTAATAACACTGAAGATTGAAAATTTGTTAAGTTGATTACCAAATGGAAAACCCAATTGTCATATCAACCATAGTCACATTCAACCACAAATGGCCATTTCTTATTACCAGTTATAATCACCAAAGAATAAAGAATTGTTATCCGAAACACGAATTATGAACCACCAAAGATCGTTACTTTGCTATTCAAAGTCATCATACAAAGCAAATTCAATATCAATTTCACAACCCACCAAAAAATCAGAAAACCCAACCCGAATTTATTTACATCGAGATTGAGCTAAAACCCCAGCTCAATTCCAATTCAAACGCTCAAAACAATGTGTCTCCTAACCCTTCGACCTCCCAAGGACCCATTAAGTCAAATAACAATAACTATAAGAAAAACCCAGAAAACCTCTATAAACATGGGAAATCAATCAGAATACATAAAATCATTCATTTCAATAACAAATGGATAATCAACTGTAGGCATATAAAGAAACATAACTCTTCATTGAAAAAATATACCACACAATCCTTTTACGATCCAATAGTACTTTCTCAACCTTGAGATCTCAAACTCAATCTCCCGAGCTTCAGTACTCAGAAAGTAGTCAATTAACTCCTCCGACTATCTGGCGCAACCAAGACTAAAAATAACAATCACAAAGTATTTATTCAAAAAAAAAAAAAACCTAGCAATTTGATGGAAACCCATCAATTTCCCCCATACATGAAAGAAGGGCTGATATAAAGAAATATACTGAATAAGTACATAAAAATGAGAAGTATATCTATAGCTTCATAACAATGGCAATGGAGCAACTCTTTTTTTTTTTTCCATTCAAATCTTAGTTAGAGAGTTGCTACCTTGCTATGGAGGATAGGGGGATGGAGTAACTTACATTATGATAAGTTGCATCTTCACCTATTTGAGACATGAGGGCAACAAATAGGCATTTGTTGTTTTTGCTAAGTCAGAGAAAAAATATCAACGAACTTTTTCTTATCGAGAGAAAAAGGCATGAATTGAGTGGTAATGCAATCCAACAAAGCATACACTTGAAGCGCATATTCAACCAACACATCAAAGGAGAAAAGAAAAAGGATCAAACTATGACTAACATAATCTTCAAAGATACGGAAAACATATAATTTCCATGACCTCAATTAACGTGCAAGCATCCAAAGAAGAAATGGAAAATCTCGCGCTCGACGACCCCATCGCAGTGCCATGTCGTCGCTCGTCTTCTCAGGCTGTCTCCACAATCATTGCCCCCGTCGACGCTGATCCACTTATCGCGGACGTCATCTTCAGCCAGTTAGATGTTGACACCGTCGCTGAAATCAACAACATCGATAGCCCTCAGAACAACTCCGATACCTCGAGTTCGTATTCCCTCTCGAGATCTCCCTTTTCCACCTCAGACTACATCAAAATTTATGAGGAAATTTCCCAATTCTATACTCCGTTTGTGCGAAAAGTAAGAAAATTAATCTAATCTCAATCTAAATTAGGGTGTAGGAAACTCAATACCCCATATCGAAGAAGGTTGAAGAAGAAAATTTTTGGATTACCTTTGGTCTAAATGGCTTGCTGTTGATGCGGTGGAGCGGCTTAGCTATAAAGGGTGACGCGGTCAGTTCGATGGCGACAACAATGACATCAAGTGAAGAAGAGACATTCGACGCCCATAAAAAATGATGAGCAATGAGACGAAGAAAGTTGAGAGACGAAAATGGAGCCGGGTGAGCGAAGCCTCGCGAAGAAGGATGCAGAAAAAGGAACAAAAAATATGAGGAACAGTCCGAGGACAACCACCCAAAATTGAGCCATCTGTCCAATAAGGGCGAACTCGTCATATTTCTATTCACAACAAAGAAATTGAGAAACAAATAGGGGCAGAATGGTCAAGTAGGAATTAGGCCCATCTTTTAACCTATGAGCACTTTGTGATATTTATTGGAAAAAAATGGGTATGTATCTATATGTTAGAGGGGCATTTGATAGATTATATGTTATAAGCTTTTATTATAGGAGGAGAGGACATCACGGTCATCACCGTCAGGGTGGAGCTCCAGTGGGACTAGGAGGGTTCTCGGTCCCCACTCATTTTGACACATTTAAATATAATGTATGTTAGTTAATTAAAAATTTCTTAATAAGTGGGGAATATTATATAATTGTAGTTAATTATATATTTTGAGATTCCCAATCAATTTATATAAATCTTAGAGATATTTTGATATAAAATTATATAGTTTGTATTATTATTTCTTAATTATTTTTTTTATTCTTATAATTTTACGCATGTCTATTTTGTTTTAATAGTTCAATCATAGTTTATTTTGAGCATGCAACAATTTCAAGTTGAAAATCTGTTGAGAATAACTATGATTGGGATGAATTAGTCGCATTATATGATATTTTTATAATTTGATTAATTTGACATATATTATGATGAGTTGAATTACATTTACTTTTTGTAAAGTATTTAGAAAAAAAAAAACCCCTCACATGGATGAATTTCTAATTACGCTACTAATTATTTCACAATTTATAATAATTTTATATAGCTTAACCATAATATTAAATAGCAAATAACAAATAAAGAAAAATATCACTTAACCATAATATTAAATAGCAAATAACAAATTAATCAATCAGTAGGTGAACCTATAAATAATACATCAAATTCCCATCCATCAATGAAAAAGAAAAACTTAACCTAATATATTGCGAAAAATAATTAAAGGGACACGTCATCTCCTCCCAACATAAAATTGACATAGATGTGGTTATAAAGACAAGTTATGAGGAGACTCAGGAGAGACATGCATAGAAATTAAAGAAGAAGGTTCGGGAAAGAAATTAAAGACATGCATAGAAATTAAAGTCTCCAACCTAGTGCTTGCAATATGTTGGAGACCCAATAAATTAATAAAAGATAGAAAATTCTATGTTCTCTGAAAATTCAGGATTCAAACTACAGAACAACTAAATTTTAAGGCAGTCGTTATTTATCCTTCCGAGTGTTTTCTTGAATAGAAAAAACTAAAAATAATTTTTAAAACAAAAAATATTAAATGCATACGCTATGTTTACCTGTAATAATATGGAAACATAGGAAGTGTGTTTTCTTTTTTCAAACTCAACTCAACAGCCAAAACTTTATAAGGCCACTAGTCTCAAAAACAAAATTACAAATTTGCAAGGCCTTGTACCTTGAGGCTTAATGCGAACAACATTTTATCCCTATATGCATCTACAACAAGGCTTCGACTCTCGGCTCCCGTATTTAATCTCTCCCCTTCAACTAAAGAGAGAGTTTTATAAATAGGCCATATATTGCAGCACTGATCTCAATTACAGGCGTAACTGATTTCCTTGTTCACCAAGTTTCCGTCCAAGGTTCCATTTTCCCTATCCAACGACTGGGTTGGAGGTTCTTCCTCTTTCTTGTCCTCAATGACATCCTTGACACTCAAAAAACTTGGCTGGTTTGTGGAAGACAAGAGCCTAGCCCACATTCTGTCTGTTATAACCACCTTGTTCTGCTGCTCAATAATTCTCTGCAAAATCCAACCTTGTTACATTTCAAGAATCAGAAGATCCATTCGTTTTATGCATAATATGATCTAAGGCACTCACATGAAAGGGTATATAAGAATGTCTCCCATTGACCGGCCCGACTGTGAATCCTGTGTAGCCTGCCATTGCTCCATGGACAGCACTTTGAGCGAGCAGTGTGGAGTACACATTATCCGAGGCATTGCTTGGAACAGCCCGGATCATATACGTTGGATCTGCAAACAACGAATTAGAAGGCCTGATTTCTGAGTCATTCCCACTTTTCTAGACAAAAAAAAGCAATTGCATATTCAATTACCAACCTATATATTTGAGGTTGATAGCCATTTTGTTCAGGGTCATTCTGTTCCTGTTTGCAAAATGATCCTGCAGAACCAGAAGTTATATCAATTGGTGGAAAGAAGGCTCGTAATGGGTGAGGAATGTGTATCAGAAACCAGACCTTGATCTTCTGGGAAATCCATAGCCCAACATCTTGGAGAAGCTTGTTTCCGGAAGCATCCTGCTTTGTCATAGATTGGATGCTCTCAGAAAGAAGCTCCTGCCCAGCACCTTCGGCGATGACAATGACCATGTGTCCATTTTCTTTGAGTCGTTTCTCTATGTACTCAAAAAGTCCACCGGGACCTTCGAGATAGAATGGTGATTCTGGTATTAAGCAGCAGTCTACATCTCGGCTTGCAAGAGTTGCATACATAGCAATAAACCCTGCATCAGAGCATCCAGAGTAAGTCTGGAAGAATTCTTAAGGCTTGCTCAAATAAGTAAAGCAAGGAAGATGTTATAAGCATACCACTGTAACGACCCATCAGCTTCACGAGACCAATACAATTCTCAAAGCTCTCGGATTCAACATGTGCTGCATTAATTGCACGCTGAGCCTCCTCAACAGCAGTGTCAAATCCAAAGGACTTGTCAATAACCTGTATCAACAAGAGACCGCACCACTTAGCAGAAGATTATTTTCATTTGTTGTGGCAAATTATGCACAACTCAGCAATAGGTAGGTTAGAGTCTTTAAAAAATAAATGTTACCGGAATGTCATTATCGATGGTTTTGGGGATTCCAGCAACTGCTACTTTGAGACCACGCCTTTTAACTTCCTGCAAGATTAATAACTATAATGGCACAGAACATAATTTGCAGAAGCAAAGGCATCTACTCCCTATAAGATATCAAAGAAGGGTTTTCGACGAACAAAAATTCATCATCATAGTTGCAGTTATTCTAATCATATTGATTATGTTACCTCATATATCACAGACGCTCCCTTTTGGGTTCCATCTCCTCCAATTATGTAAACCTGCATCACATAAACCTATAAAGCTATAGTCCATTCGATTTGGAAGGAGATCTAGAAAACAAGAAATGCATACAACAAAATAGCCATCCATGAATAGAACTGATTATGATCGAAAACCTGATTGATTCCTCGGTCTTGAATGCTGTCAACTATCTTTGAGGTATCATGACCACCTCTTGATGTTCCAAGGATGGTTCCACCGCGTTTATGGATATCGTTTACTCTCTTAGGAGTCAGAGGACTTGTGTTGCGAGAATAGAAACCGCTGTAACCTCCCTGAATTTATGCAATACAAAAACAACTGATAGTTAATTCTGTTCTTATAATCTATGCTTTCAAACCAATTGAGAAAATGAAAGGTCTGAAACAGTCACTCACATCAATTCCCGAAACTTTCTTTACGCCATACATATGGTGCAAGCCACATACTATTTCCCTAATCACAGTGTTGAGTCCCGGGCACAGACCCCCACATGTCACAATACAAGCATGAACATCATCGGCCTCAAAATACACCTGAAGAGCAAGAAGCAACATAGTCAATGACAGAAACAGGGTAATCAGTTATGTCAAAATCATGCATAAAATACACAAACTATTCGTACTTTTTGACGTGGTCCAGCACGCCGAAAATGTATGCCCCTTGGACTATTCTTGTGAACAACAATCTACACATAAAAACAAAGTGGAAAAAGAAATAACTGAGCATAAATAATGACCTTAAAGTAGAAAAGGAAATACATAGAGATCTAGTTTGCAATCTATGAAATTTATCTTATCATGTATTTGGATCAAGCGGAAACCAATCTGAGGCCTTGGAGATGCAGAGCACCAAGTTATTTGTGAAAGCAAAGTAATTTTATCCCTGGGCACCACCTCTCCAGACCTTCAAATTAGAAGCCAAAAAAATCCAGCCAGGCCCTTTAAATCATTGGAAAAAATCAATAACAAATAGCAAAAGGATAATCTGATTTTGGTCAATATCAAGTAGCGATGGAATACGAATAATTTCTTCAGTTGAAACATGAGAAAGCTATTATCTTTGGGCAGAAAACTCACCTTTTGGGCGACAGTGTCATCGACATTAACAAAGTACTGCCTGAAAATAAATTAAAAAGCAAACAATTTTTTTTTTTAAATTAAATAGACAATTTCTGCAACAGATGTCACAAACTGAGGACTTTATCCACAGAAAGAAGCATGCACATAAGAAAGCTGAAGATAAACTTACTTGACAACTGAGTATGCAGGATTGTCCTGCAATGGATTTGGGTAGGTCTACAAGGCCATCAAAACATAAGCCATCACCACCAGATTCACAGAAAACTCAGAAAGTATGAACAATAATATAATTCATGACCACCAAACACATATCCACAACCCAAAAAAAGTTTGTCTTTTTTGGCGGGCAAAAGAGAAAGATAAAGCAAGAAACGACGCCGTACCGGAAGATGAGGAATGTAATCGGACAAATGAGGAACATCCTCGAGCACATAACCAGCGTCGCCGACCACCACCTTGTTAGCCTTGTTTTCCATCTGGGCACGCGAAGATAGAGACCCGACTTTGTGACCCGAACCCCAAAAACTGGTAAAGCAACTGTTCCTCGAACACGGGTTTGAATCCGAATTTCTTGTAGACTTCAGTGAATGATTGCAGAGGAAGAGTCAACTGAGTTCATCGGAAAGCAGAGAGCAACGGTAAGTAATTTGAACTGGGATTCGACACTGACAACACCATATTCATAATCAGATGATCTTTTTATCTAGAAGAAAAAAAAGTATAGGCAAAGAGAAAACAGCCGGTGGCGGTGACTCTGTCGGTGGCGGTGGCTGGAATTTGTTTGAACTTTAGAAGCCGACTAAAAAGCTTGAAGCTTGAATACTTGGAGGAGAAACTAGTGACAAATTTTGGAAATTTATAAGATTCTAGAACTTTGAACGGGCAATAAATATACTTTTCTCTATGGGGGATGGAATTAAACGCCGTGGGAGATAAGTAATTTTAATTTTTGTTATTTACATCAAATTGGAGCGACAAAACATCTCTTTAAAAAAAAATGTAAATTGGAATTAAGCGTGGGGCGAAAAGGGAAGGTTGACGGTTGAAGCCTATAAGATAAGGCGCCAATCCACGCCCGTGCATGCCGGAAACGACCAGTCGTTTTGAAGAAAATGAAGTTCTAGAGAAGTTCACAAGAACTGACATGGAAAATGGAAAGTGAATAATTTGGTTGGAAGTTGTCATTGTCTCATGCACAAGTTGGCGTCTTTGGTAGATGCATGTGCCATCTGTGCACCTCCAGAACCACCTAACATGATATACCGATAAGAGATTGATGAGATTGTTCATCACCACAGTAAATTATTAGTATTTTTAATTTTTAATCAACTTTTTTTTTTCTATTTTAATGGATGTGTTTTAAATTATATTAAAATAAAATATTATTCATATTGATAAAATTATATTTCTTTTTTTTTTATCTTCGAACTTGGAATATGATATGACCAATTTGGCATCTCTGCTTAGTCAATGGAATATTAAGTCATGATACGTTTCATCTCTTGAAGGATGGGGCCATGGGGGGATGGATTCTTGGTTTTTCATTTTATGAAAGGGGTCGAAATTTTTACTTTTAAAATTTTCTTTTATAGAATTAAGAATGAGCATAAATGAGGAGAGCATGATTCAATAGGTCATGCTTGATTAGCAAGGTTATACTAAACAATGATCATCCTCCAAATTTCAGGGGGTTTGTAGCATTATGTTGACTTTCTTTTAATAAGATAATGTTTGAAGCATGCCATATGTTGGAAATAAGAGAATATTAAGGGTGACAATTTTGTACGCGATTTTCATATAAAATTTATTCGGGTCAATTTATTTGATTAAAATTAAGGGACATTTTTTGGCCAGCATGTTATGCCACATTTAATTAACATGTGAGTTTTAGATCAACATTTAAACCATCTACTAGTATATTAAGCTGTTTAATAAACAGATGGATTTCAAGTTGACATGTTAACTTATATAATGACATGTATATTAATCTGTTTAATATATAAGATAATTAGGTTTCGAACATTAACCTGTTTAAATATTATAGTTTAAATAGATTAAACAGATCATAGGTTAATTAGGTTTTGAACATTACCTATTTATTAAATGGATTACACGGGTTCCCTAGTTCGTTAACATGTCAAGGTTAGGTTTGACATATTTGACATGATTATTAAATTAGTCGGATTTGGTTTGGAGTATCTGGATAAATATGACACGATACGAACTCAACACGATATGAATCATTGTCAATCCTAAGTAAATAGAGGATATTGTCATATAATATTATTAATTCACGTGTTATATTATAAATGAATATTGATATTGATGTGTCGTACAATTTAATTTCTTAATTAGTTGATATTGAAAGAAAAACTTGATAACATCATCATCCAATTAATATCATATATATTAGATTATTTCAGTAGCTAGGTTTGTTCCTTGGAACAATAGGAAGATAAAATTTTAATTGACTTTTTCATCATCATTCATCATAATACAAGTAGGATAATCTGCCATCAATCTTTGAGTGGAGCTCGTGACCAATGAATCCACTGCAATGATCTCCTGCAGCAGCAATGCATATGTCATTGACTTTCTTTGATAAGTGGTCTTCAATTTGGCTGGGCAGTAAACTCATGAAGACCCATCCACTGAAATTTAAACATGATCAATTAGAAATTGGAGGAGAAAAAGAAGCTAACTTTCCCAATCAGGAAATTACTGTGAGTCTGTGAGTAAATTTTGATTTACCTTTGCAGCTTGGATTTCCTTCTCATCTATTGTCCTCTCATATGACGATGGCTTGAGCATGCAGACAAAGAGCAAGTCTGACTGCTCAAATGCAACCTTGTGTACATGCCTTCCAATAGTAAATACAAATTTAAGCATGCAAAATGAAAATGGATCAAGTTAAGCAATACCATAATGAAAAAAATTGATGTAATTTGAGAGCGGTGATGATTAAGGATGGGCAAAAGAACCGCGGGAGTTAAATATTTGAGGCTATTTGTAGTAAAAAACCATTAACAAAAATTCTCTCACCTTAAGGCTACCATTTTGAGGAAAGTTGTGTCAATCTATGAGGGATATATAAGAAATGGGTGATTAGTAAAAAAGTAAAAATCGGGATTAAATGTCCTAGATAATTTGCCAGAAGGCCAGAAGGGTGAACATATTCATACACCAGTTTCTTCTTTCACTTCTCTGATAGCTCCAGAGAGTGTATCTTCGGACTGATGAGAGACGAAGATCATCAAATTATTGTTTCTTGGACATGAAGGAAACTAAAGTCTCGAAAAAATAGTGAAATGAGAAATTATCTAGCTACCTTGTTGATATAACCAGTGGACAACTTGCACACACCAAAACAGCTACAAGGGCACTTCTCTCTTACCACAAGAACCTTGTGATATTTAAATTTCATATCAGCACGAAGATCTTTTATATATCTCAATATATCAATATTTCGTATCAGATCGAAGAAATTATAAATTTTTTAAGCTTTCATACATTAAGACACAAAAAAATTAATTGTACTCGATTGCATAGATTTATACCTCTCTTTTGTCATTGATGACGAATGCACCAATACCAATTTGGTGTGAGGGGCTAGCAGGAAGCATGCAAGGTTCATTTGGAATCCAGAATGTTAACATGAGATAGCCTGGTTCAGCATGGTGGTAGTTGAAACCTTTCTATTTAATCAAAATAGGATTGTCGTCAGATGTACAATGCAGTTAAACTAAAAAAAAAAAACTGGTTAATCACGTATGATTTACCGTTTATTAGTTCTCAAATTTTGAATTCCGTCTAAAATTCAAGGACTAAACTTAAGTCATAAGCTTTCCATGTTGGGATGTGAGGATAAGAGTCCCACATTGGAAAAGAAGAAATAGAATGTGTGCCTTATATAGCCTTGGGCAACTCCCCTTATCACCAATTGGTTTTAGGGCCGAACTCCCGAGTCTATATAATGGCCGGAATCCCGATCTCCAATATGGTATCAGAGCAGTTTGATTCATGCTCCCAAAAACCTGGTACCTTGACAATGGCTGTAGCAATCATATGACTTCAAATGAGTCATCTCTGATAAATCTGTTCAAAACCTTCTGTTCAAAACCTTGAAGTGCAGGGTGAAAATGGGCCCAAGAGAGCTAGTAGAGGCCAAAGGGAAAGGAACTCTAGTCATTAACCAAGGACAAAAGATTGCATGTGTTGCCATGACAGGGAACAGGTGTTTCTCATTGTCCTTTCAAGAAATCCTTCCTGTGGCAAAGGTGGCAATTGAATCCTTCCTGTGGCAAAGGTGGCAATTGAAGAAGGCAGTACCTGGCTATGGCACAGACGTTTTGGTCATCTAAACCAGCCAAGCTTAATCTCCTTAGCCAATGAAGACATGGTAATTGGGAGTATGTGAAGGTTGTGTTATGGGAAAGCAACATGTTGAAACATTTGGCAGAGACAAAGGAAGGCAAAGGTGGCAATTGAAGAAGGCAGTACATGGCTATGGCACAGACGTTTTGGTCATCTAAACCAGCCAAGCTTAATCTCCTTAGCCAATGAAGACATGGTAATTGGGAGTATGTGAAGGTTGTGTTATGGGAAAGCAACATGTTGAAACATTTGGCAGAGACAAAGGCTGAAGGTCAACTAAGTTGCTAGAACTAATTCACACTGATGTGTGTGGTCCTATGTAAACAGAAACTTTCAGTGAAAACAAGTACTTCCTAACCTTCATAGATGACTACTCTAGAATGTGCTGGGTTTATTTTCTCAGACACAAGTCTGGTGTGTTCAATGCTTTTAAGAAATTCAAGGCAATGGTTGAACTTCAAATAGGCTGCAAGATTGTCAAAGTTAGAAGTGACAGAGGTGGAGAGTACACCTCACATGAGTTTCTAAACTACGGTGAAAACCTGGGAATTCAGAGGCAGCTTATAGTTGCTTACTCTCCACAACAGAATGGAGTTGCAGAGAGGAAAAATAGGACAATTGTGGAGATGTCTAAAGCATAAGAGGATGCCCTATGTTTTCTGGGCAAAAACTGTAAACACTGCAGTTTATCTGCTTAATAGGTGTCCTACTCAGGCTGTCAAAAGGAAAACACCTTTTGAGGTGTACAGTGGAAGGAAACCAGGTGTGAAGCATTTGAGGATCTTTGGTTCAATCTGCTACTTTCATGTTCCTAATCAAATTAGACAAAAATTGAATGCATCAGCTGAAAAGGGGTTCTTGTTGGATATGGGAGTTGTGAAAAAGGGTACAGGATCTATTGTCTTAAAACTAAGAAAATTGTTGTGTCAAGGTCTGTGACATTCAATGAGAATTCCATGTGGAACTAGGAAGCAAAAAAAGAGTGAAAGTGTTATGTTTCCCTCTGAAGTTACTACTGAAGTTGACTGATAGGACTCATCCCAATCCCCCGAGATTAACGCGGGATGACCCTACTCCCGTCTGACACGGAGTGTCAGACAAGGGATATTTTCGACCTTTACCCTTCTGGGCTATCAGAGTACGACAGGATCTGGAGGAGGCATGTGATATCTCGGTCTCTGCTACAGTCTGCATCGTATCCAACCTGAAGGGTATTAAAAACAGAAAGACTGTGAGTGGACAAAAATAAAGAGTTTATAAAACATATTTCATAAAAGACTTTATACTCTTCACTAAAAAGCATGCATGCATAGTAAAACTATTTATCCAATCACATATGTTTAAACAACCATATTTAGGGTCACAACCCCAAGTTCCGTAAATACAAGTCACACGGGCTCCTGCCCAAAACCATTTACAGAAAACCATAACATCATAAACATATGTGGGATCTCAGCCCAAATCCATTTATCATCATAAAACACAATTTCCTAAACCAATTGAAATCATCTTTATCCATTATATTTCATATCCAAGAACCTGTCAAAGTAAAATAAAGCTACGTGCGTGCTAACCGGGGTCTCAAACCCAAGTCTCTCCAGGGTCCACCCAGGTCAATGTCCGTAGATCAATGACCCTCCCTGGAGGTAACGAACCATGCCCATCCTGAGAGTAAGGAACCCAACTGGGGGCGACTCCACTCAGTCAGTGCTCTGTGACTACTCCGGGGTCCACCCAGGCCAACGACCCTCCCCGGAGGAGACAATCATATATAAAGGATGACATATGAAAAACCTTTTGAAATCATTTTTTAAACCTTTCAAGGATTCATGCCCGGCCCCCATAAGCCGTCATGAACCATAAAATCCTTTCCAAGGGTTCATGTCGGTTCCCATAAACCGTCATGACCCGTAAATCCATTTCTAGGGTCCCTGACCCGAAATCACCATCATAACACATAACTGGGCCTTAGGCCCGAATCCACATACAAACTGGACCTCAAGTCCGATTCGTAAACCAATTGGGCCTCGTGCCCGATTTCGTAAATCAAATGGGTCTCATGCCCAATTCCATATTTCCAAATCCGAAATCAATTTAAGAACTAATTGGGCCTCCGGCCCGAGAACGTAACAAAAAGGGACATCGAGTCCGAGAGTTTCCGAAACAAAGGGGTCTCGAACCCGAGTTTACCTTTTCAATTCCAAAACCATTTCATGAAATCATATCCAAAACTATAAGTACGGAAAATCAGTGTAAAACCGAAAAAACCTCGATTTACGTGCAAGCACGTAAATCGCCTCGTAATGCGTGAAACCATATAATTCACTAATATCCAAATCAACATCATAGAATCACAATCATAATCCATATAAAACATTTATGCATGCATCACAGTTTAGAAATCAAGGTCCACTCACAGACCGTCCTATGTTGCCGCTTCGGTTTGCGTGCCGTAAGCCTCACCGGAAAATTCATCGTCACCGGAACTCCCAAATCTGTCCAAATAGTAATAGAAGGTTACTAACTATTTTTAATCCCGATCTGAAACCTTCCGATGCCCCGAACATTATCGAAACGGTGTCTGATCGACACGAAACCAGTCCCAAAATGTTCATTACATCGACTAAAAGATTTCATGTGTTGAAGACATCCTCGAAATTTGGTCCACGCGCCCTCACGCACCCCAAGAAGCCAATATGGGTGGGCCTCACGCGCCCTGCACAGTGTCTTCTTCAAGTTGCCGCAAACCGGGTTCCTGCAACTCGAACCAGTCTGGACCGGCGTGACCGGTCCGGTTCGTTTTGGTCCGATTAAAGCCCTAATTAATCCTATAATTCCTATTTCTTCATTCCCCATCATTTCTAATCATTAAAAAGAAGCAAAACCATATAAAACCTATAGTCCCATTTTGAACCTCACGGTCCTTTTTTCTCGATTAACCCCCACGGCGTCTCAGCCGTTAAACCCACTAAAAACCTTCATATTAAGTCCCTAGCAACCTATTGAACACCTCCTAATCACCCACAAGAAACCATAATGGAAAATCAAATTAAAAATGGAAAAATGGGTAACCGGGTACCTCTCGGGTTATTGGCTTCAGCCGTGCACGGTGGCGTCACCTGGCCGGCCACCATCATCCAACATCCTCCTCTCACTCTCCTGGTTCCTCAGATGGTCGTGGGTGAAGGTTTGGATTGGATGGGTTTAGGTTGCACAGAGGATGAGATCGGGTTGTTTGAAATGAAGAAAGAATGATCAATGCATGTATTAGTTTGGGTGGCCTGTGGATGGGTGACAAGTGTCACTTATCCATTGGGCCTCCATAAAATATATGGGGCCCACAAAAGACAAAACTTAAGTCATCTCGTAATTCGTGCAATAGTGCCCCAAAACTTCCGTGAACCGTAACTTCGTCGTCGAACGTCCGAATTCGACGTGCCGCATGTCTACGGATTCGTATCGTCCCGATCTACGTAACGGTCCTCGACCCTCGGCCATCGGACCTCCCGGTCAAAAAGTCAACATTTGCCCCGTTTAAACCAAAATTACCAAAATGCCCCTTATCTTCCGAACGTCATAACTTCTTCCTCAAACGTCGGAATTGAACGTGTCACCTGTCTATGAACTCGTGACGTCCCAAACTACGTCACGGTCATCGGTCAAAGTCCGTTTGACAGCAAGAATGAAAAGTCAACATTTTGCCCACGCCCAAGGGCAAAACGGTCATTTTGCATCGTTCGTTCGATTTCGCTCAACTAATCACCGATTAGCCTCACTAATCCTGATTAGTCACTAATCTAATCCTGAAATTCGGGACGGGTCGTTACATTGACACTGAAGTCACTGCAGCAGATTATGATCACTCAGAAATAGATCAAGGAATGTAAGAAAATCAGGTGAATTCTGAAAGTGAGGCTGATTCTGAACCTAGCAACACTCCTATCAAGCTAAGAAGGTTGAGTGATATATATATGCTAGATGTAGTGTGGCCATTGTGGAACCTGAAAACTATGTGGAAGCAGCCAAAGATAAAGCATGGCAGAAAGTCATGGAAAATGAGTTAGAGATGATAGAAAAGAATGGCACATGGAGTCTTGTTCCAAGACCATCTGAGAAACCTATTGTTAGTGTTAAATGGATCTACAAGACTAAACTGAACTTAGATGAGTCAGTTCAGAAGTTGAAAGCTAGATTGGTGGCTAAAGGGTACACACAAAAACCAGGAGTCGATTTCAATGAAACCTTTGCACCTGTTGCAAGGTTAGATACCATCGGAACTCTAATTGCTCTAGCAGCACAAAGAGAGTGGAAGTTATTTCAGCTGGATGTCAAATCAGCTTTCTTAAATGGTGTCTTGGGGGAAGAGGTTTATGTGGATCAACCTGATGGGTATGAGTTAAAAGGTCAAGAAGGGAAGGTCTACAAACTGAACAAGGCCCTCTAAGGTCAAGGTCAAGAAGGGAAGGTCTACAAACTGAACAAGGCCCTCTATGGTCTAAAACAGGCACCAAGGGCCTGGTATGGTGAAATTAACTCATACCTGCTCAACTGTGGTTTCCAGAGAAGCCTAAGTGAGGCTATATTCTATTTGAAGGTCAAGAAAGATGAGGGGACTTTGATAGTATCAATTTATGTTGATGATATCATTTACACAGGAGATAGCGAGAGTATGATGAAGGAATTTAAGCAGGAAATGATGGAAAAGTATGAAATGACTGATCTTGGTTTACTGCACCATTTCCTAGGCATGGGAATCCTGTAAACTACCTCTGGTATCTACCTACATCAAAGAAAATATGCATCTACACTGTTGGACAAATTTGGGCTTAAGGGGTGCAAACCAGTGGGCATTCCCTTAGCTGCAAATGAGAAATTGCAGAAGGAGGACAATAGTGAACCCGCAGATGAACAAGTCTATAGGAAAATTGTTGGAAGTTTACTGTATTTAACAGCCACAAGACCTGACATCATGTATGCTTCTAGTCTTCTATCAAGGTTCATGCACAGGCCTACCAAGAAGCATTTTGGAGCAGCTAAGAGGGTGTTAAGGTACATTCAAGGGACCCTAGATTATGGCCTTGAATACAAGAAAGGGCAATCAGCTACCCTAATTGGATTCTGTGATAGTGATTGGGGAGGCCCTGAAGAAGACAGTAAAAGCACATCAGGATATGCTTTCACGTGTGGAAGTGGGGTATTTTCTTGGGCCTCAGTTAAGCAATCAAGTGTTGCTTTGTCAACTGCTGAAGCAGAATATGTCAGTGCTTCATGATAGGTCCTCAAATAAGCATTATTTTATATTATTTTATACCCTTTATACTTGACTTTTAATATTAAAATATTAAATAAATAGATAAAATAATTTATTTTGTGTTATTTGTGTTTAAATAAATAAAGTTTGTAATTTGGAGTATTTTGGTGAAAGAATCGTCTCGATCGGAATTATAACGAAAAAATTATGGACGAATTTCGGTGAAATATTACTAAATTAATTAAATTAATTAATTTATGCAGCCCAGCCCAACAAAAAAAAAGAAAAAGAAAAAATCCGGCAGCCCAGGCCCAGTTCGCAAGCCCTGGCCCGCTTCCGTGCGGCCCAACCCAGACAACCAAGCCGGCCCAACTCGCTTCAGCCTGCTTCTGCCTTGCCCCAGCGCGTTCGGCGCGCGCTTGCCGAATCCTTCTGCACCGCCTCAGCGCACGCCAGCCGAACTTCCAGCCTTCCATTCAGCAGCAGTCAACCGATTTTTCTGCTCTCTTTTCAGCAGCTCTCTGCTGAATTTATTTCCAGCAGCTTCCACCCAATTTCCACCCAACTTCCACCCAAATTCCTTCCACTTTCCAACCCAATTTTGCAACTTTACAACTCAAACCACTTCTAAACATCATCACTAATCTTTATTACTCATCATTCCATTATTTAACATTTTTTATTGTATTTGTTTATGTATTTTTGATAGCTTTTTCCACCTATAAATAGGGCTTCAATTCTTGTATTTTGGAGAGTCCCCAATTAGTTTCATTCTTCCATTTCTTTCATTTTTCTTAGTTCTAGTTCTTAGTTAGTTCTTTTGTTTCTCTCTTTTGAGAGACATTTTTGGGGACCATTTTAACTTCTTGTAGATTTTCTTATTAATTAGCTTTCTTTTAATTATTGTTCTTAATTTATGTTATTTTTATTTTTCTTAATTTCATTTCCTCTTTACTTTGTTCTTGTGATATTTCTTTGAGATCTCTTAAACACATTTTTATGCTTTCCTTAAGAAATACCTAGGCCAAGTAATTCTAAGGCAATTCAAGAGTTTTAAGACCGAATTCCTCGTATTTCTTCTTCCATCTTCACAAGTTTCCTGCCGCTGTTCGGTGAATCTTGTGAAAATCCATACTTCTCTACTTAAATTCTTGTTATTGTTATTGGTTTTACTTATAATTCAATATATGTGTTGGTATTTTCTTTCTAACATTTGTAAGTAAGAATGCAATCTCCATATGTTTTACTTTTTGAGTTTCTTTTACTTCATATGTTTTAGTACTTAAACTTCAATTCGAAACTAAATGTTGATCCGCTGTTCGGGGCATTTAGGATAGAGTTGAAGAGATTTAATGTTTGATCGCTGTTCGGCGCATTAAATCACTTACTTAAGGTGAATCATATTGTAAGTAATAATCCGCTGTTCGGTGCATTTATAATATGAAAAATGTATGCATGTATTTGAGATGATTAAGGTATGATTTCGTGATTGGTTCAATATGAGCATGATGTTAGAGTGTTGGTAAAAATATGTGTTTGAAGAAAATTCACTAGTACAAAGGTTAAAGTAGAAGTAAAATTAAGTATTTAATTATTTTTACTTGTTTTATTTATTTTATATTTACAACTCTTTTCAAACCCCCCTTTTCAATTCTTTATTCTTTATTCTTTTATTCTTTTATTCTTTTATTCTTTTATTCTTTTTTAATTCTTTATTCTTTTATTTCTTTATTCTCTTATTCATCTATTCTTTAATTTATTAGTTCTTTGATGATTTAATTCTTTTATTATTTAATTCTTTTATTCATTATTCTTTTATTCATTTCTCACTAACACATTATTAATGTTCCCTAATTTCCCCGGTTAAGAACGATCCCTATTTACCAATACTACATCTACACAAAAAGGGTTTAAATTGCATAACACTCAGATTACATGTTTAATTTAATGCGTAGTTTGGGCGTAGTCAATTTTTGGCGCCGTTGCCGGGGAAATTGAAAATCATTTTTAATTTGTTAGTGTATGTATATAAATTGTGCATATTATACTTGTTTATAAATTTTACTTTTGTTAATATTATATTTGTTTATAACCCTTACTTACTTGTTTATATTTTATTTATCCATCTTATTTTTGTTCTTATTATTTTTGTTTATAATGTTCATACTTTACTTATTCATAGTTTCTAATTTATACTTGTTCATAAATGTTCATAATTTTTTTTTTTTTATATATTTGTTCATATTCAAATTGTTTATGTAAATTTAAAATTCTATCATACTTGTTCATAATTTAATTTAATTTGTACTTGTTATAAATGCATATTGTACATATTCATTTTTCCTTACTTTTAATTTATTTTATTCTTTAATTTTATTCCATAAACTTTTTCTTTATTCCTTTAACTTTAAATTTATTTCATTAACTTTTTATTTCACTAACTTTTTATTCCACTAACTTTTTATTCCATTAACTTTTATTCCATTAATTTTATTCCATTAACTTTTTATTCCACTAACTTTTTATTCCATTAACTTTATTTCATTAACTTTTTATTCCATTAACTTTTTGATTACACTTATTTTATTCTTATGTAATTATTTATTTGGTTATGTCTTGATAAAATTTAAATTTAAATTTAAAAAAAAAAATCGAAATAAATAAAAAATTTAAAAATAATAATAAAAAAATCTTATCTTAGCTTTATGTTAGTGTTAATTCATACTTGTAAATAAATGTTGTATATATGTTACTTGTTACCTTTTATACTTGTTCATAAATTGTTCATAACTTTTATATTTTATAATATACATACATACATACTTGTTCATAATAGACTTTCATTTATGTTTGTTTATAATTCTCTTACTTGTTATATTATTCTTGTTCATACTTGTACATAATGTTCATTCTTTTTAAATGTTCATAAATGCTTATGGTAATTATTCACTTTTCCTTATTTTTATTTTTATATTGTTTTTGTAAATTAAAAAAAAAGCATAAAATTCGTTAAAAAAAAAATTCTTCATTTATTTTTTTTTTAAATTCCGAAAAAAACATAAATTTTAAAAAATAATAAATTTAAATTTCTTATCTTCACTTTGTGTTAGTGTAAATATCAATGGTTAAATAAATCTTATACATATGTTAGTTTGTTAATGAGAAATTATTTTGTAAATATCATTACTTGTGAATAAAACTATACTTGTAAATAAATTGTTCATACTTGTATAAATTGTTCATACGTAAATTGTCATGTTATATTTGTAAATTGTGCATAAAAAAAAAACATACTTGTAAATAGTTATTGCATTCATGCATTAGTCTCAGCTATATGTAGATCACTTGTGCTTCGAAGTTTAGATTTTGATCTTTATCGGCGAAGACTCTTTTGTTAACTCTCACCCACGGTGATTGTTAACACTTGAGTCATCTTAATTCCTCTGGAGTAAGAAATTTTCGAGGGTGATGTCTAGGACAAGAGACGGTACTCATAACGGGTTTTGGGTCTAAGAAAATAGCCCTGCCTCTTATGTGTATTCTTTCTAACCTGGTCACTTTTGAAGTTGCCCAAACAGTTGAATTAATCCAAGATATTTACTTGGGCCGCACGGACGTATAAGTCTCCATTTAAACTTTGAGGCTATGTGAACCATATATATCTTTGACTTCCCCCGACATGTAAATATTGTTTATATCTTAATTTACATTATTTGTCATGACAAAGTTAACTTGCATCTTTCGTTTAACTAACTTGCATCTTTCATTCTAACTTGCATTTCATCTTTCATTTAACTTGCATTTTTAACTTCACTTGCATATTTAGTTTAACTTGCATTGCACTCTTCCTCTAACTTACATCTTTAACTCACATTGCATCATTAACTTTAATTTTCATATCTAACTTGCATTCTTAATTAACGTACATCTCTGACTAACTAACTTGCATCTCTATCTAGGCTGGATGGACGTTAAACTTCAAGCGCTTGTTGGGAGGCAACCCAATGTGTTCCCGGGATGTGAAGGAGTCATCAATACAGATTTGCTATCCTCTACCCTTCACTCTCTTTTATTTTGTTTATTTAATGTTTTCCTATTATTTTCGTAAATCATCTTCCTTACTTTGATTCTATGTTTAATTACTTCGTATTTTCCTACATTGAGGACAATGTAGAATTTAAGTGTGGGGGAATGGTTTACAATTTTAATTGTTCAAAAAAAAAAAATTGAAAAAATTATAAAAAAAAGGGTGAAAAAAAAATGAAAAAAAATATTATTGTTTTTTTTTGAATCTTTTTGTTTTAACTTAGTGTTTTTATGAGTCTTAAGTTGCCATTTAACTTGTCAATGACATAAATGAACAGAAAGGAATATGTTATGGCCATAAAGATAATCACTACAACTTGAATTTGTTTGTTAATATTTTGTGATTAAGTGTTATAACTTGAAGATAATGCATGTAAATTGGCACATAAACGAGCATGATAAGATAAGTATGAATCATATGAACCTTATGTGAGCTTTAGAACTTTATATACATCTTTGATGAGTGATTCATAAGTTTTTTGTTTAAATTGATATACATATGCCTCATAACTGCTTGCCATAGTTTTTAATGAACTCTAGAGTACTAGAACTTATTCTATGTGATTTTCAAAGCTTTTGAGTCAATAAACTCTCTGATTTTGGATATGATTAAGGCATTAGGGTTAACACCACAAATTCAAACATCCATGTTCCCTATTTTGTGCGCACAAGTTGCGACCCCCTTAGTTTTAACCCTTTCGAGCCCACATTAAGCCTTTCTTTCATCACCATGATTATCTAAACACTTGAGCTTAGTATAGACGTCATTTACCCTTGTTCCAAGAACTCGGTTGAAGACATAATGATTGTGTAAAGAGAAAATAATGATGTTGGAAAGACTTTTATGTGAATTATTTGGATTTATCGACTCAAGTTTTGTTGTATTGTTGACACATGTTATTACCTTGGTATAAAAAAAAAAATCAAAAAAAAAATTTCAAAAAAAAAAAAATCAAAAAAAAAAAAAGAAAAAAAAAGTTGAGTCTCGATCAAGGTAATAAGGTTTGGTTATGTAATGTTTGAGTTAAATCCCTTACATTGGTAAATCCAACACAAAGAATGACTATGAGGCCCAACATGATGAAATTAGGCCTATGTTCGAAAGGATGGATTACTGACATCATTGCACTAAGGTTGGGAAGCTATGATACGTTTTGGGAGTCTTTTGAGTCTTGGAACGAATTTGAGCACCACTTGTCCTATATATTCCTTGCCTCTAAACTTAGCCCCATTACAACCTTCGTAAAGACCTTATGATCCTTAAGATGGTAAATTTTGATTAGTGGAGTCAATCACTTGAGTAAGCTTATGGTTTTGGTTCATTTGTGCAAGTATGTTTTGTTTTTATATTGAGGTGTTTGTTTGAGATTTTGCAAAAGTACTTCATTTCGATTATGTGAGTATTTCTCACATACTTTGAGTGCAAACACAAACCCTTACAAAATTGAGTGAATTTATGAGTGCATATCCTTGTGAGTTGATTCATACTTGTTTTATTCATGTTGAGATCTATTTCACCATATTTACTCATTATCTTACTTGTTAAAACATTTTGTTACCATATATTAACTCTTGAATTCCATATGCTTAAGTGATTTAAGTGAAAATCTTTTATGCCATGATTGTAATAATGAAATATTGAGACAAATGGTTAAAGGTTACTTGTTTTGATTTTGTAGTTTAATTTTAGTATTTGCTAGGGACTAGCAAAGTTTAAGTGTGGGGGTATTTGATAGGTCCTCAAATAAGCATTATTTTATATTATTTTATACCCTTTATACTTGACTTTTAATATTAAAATATTAAATAAATAGATAAAATAATTTATTTTGTGTTATTTGTGTTTAAATAAATAAAGTTTGTAATTTGGAGTATTTTGGTGAAAGAATCGTCTCGATCGGAATTATAACGAAAAAATTATGGACGAATTTCGGTGAAATATTACTAAATTAATTAAATTAATTAATTTATGCAGCCCAGCCCAACAAAAAAAAAGAAAAAGAAAAAATCCGGCAGCCCAGGCCCAGTTCGCAAGCCCTGGCCCGCTTCCGTGCGGCCCAACCTAGACAACCAAGCCGGCCCAACTCGCTTCAGCCTGCTTCTGCCTTGCCCCAGCGCGTTCGGCGCGCGCTTGCCGAATCCTTCTGCACCGCCTCAGCGCACGCCAGCCGAACTTCCAGCCTTCCATTCAGCAGCAGTCAACCGATTTTTCTGCTCTCTTTTCAGCAGCTCTCTGCTGAATTTATTTCCAGCAGCTTCCACCCAATTTCCACCCAACTTCCACCCAAATTCCTTCCACTTTCCAACCCAATTTTGCAACTTTACAACTCAAACCACTTCTAAACATCATCACTAATCTTTATTACTCATCATTCCATTATTTAACATTTTTTATTGTATTTGTTTATGTATTTTTGATAGCTTTTTCCACCTATAAATAGGGCTTCAATTCTTGTATTTTGGAGAGTCCCCAATTAGTTTCATTCTTCCATTTCTTTCATTTTTCTTAGTTCTAGTTCTTAGTTAGTTCTTTTGTTTCTCTCTTTTGAGAGACATTTTTGGGGACCATTTTAACTTCTTGTAGATTTTCTTATTAATTAGCTTTCTTTTAATTATTGTTCTTAATTTATGTTATTTTTATTTTTCTTAATTTCATTTCCTCTTTACTTTGTTCTTGTGATATTTCTTTGAGATCTCTTAAACACATTTTTATGCTTTCCTTAAGAAATACCTAGGCCAAGTAATTCTAAGGCAATTCAAGAGTTTTAAGACCGAATTCCTCGTATTTCTTCTTCCATCTTCACAAGTTTCCTGCCGCTGTTCGGTGAATCTTGTGAAAATCCATACTTCTCTACTTAAATTCTTGTTATTGTTATTGGTTTTACTTATAATTCAATATATGTGTTGGTATTTTCTTTCTAACATTTGTAAGTAAGAATGCAATCTCCATATGTTTTACTTTTTGAGTTTCTTTTACTTCATATGTTTTAGTACTTAAACTTCAATTCGAAACTAAATGTTGATCCGCTGTTCGGGGCATTTAGGATAGAGTTGAAGAGATTTAATGTTTGATCGCTGTTCGGCGCATTAAATCACTTACTTAAGGTGAATCATATTGTAAGTAATAATCCGCTGTTCGGTGCATTTATAATATGAAAAATGTATGCATGTATTTGAGATGATTAAGGTATGATTTCGTGATTGGTTCAATATGAGCATGATGTTAGAGTGTTGGTAAAAATATGTGTTTGAAGAAAATTCACTAGTACAAAGGTTAAAGTAGAAGTAAAATTAAGTATTTAATTATTTTTACTTGTTTTATTTATTTTATATTTACAACTCTTTTCAAACCCCCCTTTTCAATTCTTTATTCTTTATTCTTTTATTCTTTTATTCTTTTATTCTTTTATTCTTTTTTAATTCTTTATTCTTTTATTTCTTTATTCTCTTATTCATCTATTCTTTAATTTATTAGTTCTTTGATGATTTAATTCTTTTATTATTTAATTCTTTTATTCATTATTCTTTTATTCATTTCCCACTAACACATTATTAATGTTCCCTAATTTCCCCGGTTAAGAACGATCCCTATTTACCAATACTACATCTACACAAAAAGGGTTTAAATTGCATAACACTCAGATTACATGTTTAATTTAATGCGTAGTTTGGGCGTAGTCACTTCAGAGACCACAACTCAAGCAGTTTGGCTCAGATTTGTCCTACAAGATTTTGGTGAAGAACAGATGGAACCAACTGTCCTAATGTGTGACAACATGTCAGCAATAGCTATGGCAAAGAATCCAGTTTTTCATCAGAGAACTAAGCATATTAACAGGAAGTTTCACTACATAAGGGATGCAATTCAAAATGGTGAAATCCAATTGCATTTCTGTAAATCTGAAGATCAGTTAGCTGATATCTTCACTAAACCTTTCCCTAAGATCAGGTTCAACTACCTAAGGTCCCTACTTGGAGTTAAATTAGTAAGCAGCTTAGGAGGGAGTATTGAAGAATAAGCTGCTACTGCACTGTGTGTGATCATGTTGTAGGGCAGCTGATCTAAACACCTTATAAAAGGTTTTGACACATGTAAAGTGACTAGAAGAATCAGAATATGACAGCTGTGAGTTAATTATAGTTGTGAGGGTGTGTGTGAGTGTCTTAAGGTGCAAGTAAAAATCATGCAGTGTGTGTGATGTGTGTGGCAATCAATTCCAGCCGTGTGATGTGGAAGAGTGGGTGTATGTAAGGGGAAATCATCACAAGAATCATTTGAACAAATTTGTGTGAATCTCTTAAAAATAAAAATTAGAGAAAGCACTAAAGAATTACTGAGAATCTCTCTTGAACATTTTGACAAACACTTGGTGTTCATCAGCATTTTTCTTCTTCATTGTAATCAATTCAAATTGCAATTCAATCCAAATTCAAACACAATCATATACAATCCTAAACTAGCCTAATCCAATCGTTTTCAGCTAAGAGTGAAGGTTTGAAGATTACCTTATTGCATTCTCTTCATCTTCAAGTTTCTGAAACCAATTCGATCATCCCTCTGCCAATCTTCTGAAACCAATATGGTATCAGAGCGGGTTAACCCACGTGGATGGTTTAACCGCCACACGTGCCACACGTCGCCCATTCACTCGCCGCCACACGGATGGAAGGCGTGGTGATGATGAAAGAAAAAAAAAGTTGAGTTGAGAGAGGATGTGGGACAATGGGCTCACATCATCACGTGTTGGCTACAAGAGCCGCCACACGTGAGGGGGCGTGTTGGGATGTGAGGATAAAAGTCCCACATTGGAAAAGAGGAAATAGAATGTGTGCTTTATATAGCCTTGGGCAACTCCCCTTATCACCAATTGGTTTTAGGGCCGAACTCCCGAGTCTATATAATGGCCGGAATCCCGATCTCTAACATTCCATGCACCACACCACTCCTACCCAAATACCCCTCACTAACATTTTCTAAAACCCTAAATCTTAAACAGTTGAATCGTAGGTCACCACCATTCTATCGAGGGTAACTAAGTAAAACAAAAAATTGATTGTCTTTCGATCTCTTTGATTAAAGGGTTCATCAAATTTTACCTAAATTGCAATTGGGAGAAGATCAAGATCTCAAAGGGTTCATCAATTTTTACCTGAATTGCAATTGGGACATGCTGATTAGCTTAAGCCATGCCCTTTTTTTCCCCTGCAACATCGCACATAGTAACATAAGTTAGCAATTTGCAGATAGTTCACAGAAAAAGAATTAAACCTTCAAATAGGCAACACCTATACCTATGTTTGAGATGGTGAATTATTAGACCTGCATTTTCCAGTTGGAGAGAGAAGCCTGAATGGCAGATGAAAAAGCATTTGCACTCATGGGTAAGCTCTTTGAATCAATTATAATCCCGCCGTATTCATCGTTCCATGCATCAAGCAAGTCCGGTGCCATGCTTGGTGATGAAGAAATGTTGGGAGATGCCACATGAGGAGTTTCTGTTTTCTTCATAAAACTGAGCTTGGCAGGTAAGGGCTTTGTGAAAATTGGTTTTTGCAGAAAGACTGAATAATAAGATAATATAAATTGGTTAATTCACATTCATTTGTGTCAAGAAATATATATGATGACTTGGAGATCAAGTAAAGATTTAACCATTTGAGGAGGGTTGAAAGGTGCAATCTCTAGTCCATAAAGATGCAAACTTTGGGCATTGTAAGCCCCCCCTTGGTGTTTTCATGGCTCTAGGCTCTGCTAAAAATTAAGACAAAGGCATGGAACTATTTGTATATAGCCATTGCAATTGGGTGGAAATTGATCTGCAGGAAAAAGAAGGAAGGTGAACATTGCAGAGAATAATAGCATCTGCATAACAAGTTGAAGTAAAGAGATGGCACTTAATCTAACAATGCATGTGTTATCTTTTATTTCAGCGATACAACGAGGGAGATGAGATATAAACATTGAATATCTATGTCGTTCTTTATAAATGTCAAACTCCATACTTGAGAATTCTTTTTATTTTATTCAGTGTCTATTTGATTCAAAAGTAATTAATTATTTTTAGTGATTTATTGGGTGATTAAAAGTTAGATTATGAGCAAAAAGGTGACCCTAGTTACGGGATAGAAGCAACAAAGACTTCCACTAGTGCTGCTTATGTATCCATTTGGCCCTGTTAAAACTTGTGAAGCCATAAATTACCGGAATATTCAGGAGCCGCCACGTGGCCAACAATTCTCATAATACCAATATTACCCTCAGTGAAATTGACATCGACATGTAACGGTCTCCGCATTAATTTAATATATTTACCAGCAAAATATATTAATTAATCAGATCAATGTCAATAATAAATTATTTCCCAGCGAATTATTTATCCATTAATAAATAAGTGATTACACTCGGTACAATCACTTATTTAATATTTTCCGCTTCAACCAATCAGACGCTCCGGTGACTTTCAAAGTTTCACTATAAATAGAATACCTCATTTCACTTCTAAAGGTAATCAAAAACTCCTGCAAACACTCTGTCAGTTTATTCTCTCAGAAAACTGACTTAAGCATAGGAGCGTTTTCGGTTGAACCACCACATGGGATTCAACCTTAACCCTGTTTGATTTTCGTTCTTGTGTGTAGGGATCGAGAAGGAACTTCACAAAGCCGGACGATTTCTACATCAACAACTGGTACTTTCATTGAGAGCCGATTTGAGAAATACTCAAAGCGTACTCTTTAGTTTTTCCTTGAAAAAACTTCATCATCACATTTTCGACACTTACTGTAACGACCCGAATCGGGTTTATTAATATTTTAATATAAAATGACTATTTTGCCTCTGAAGGGGGAAAACTTTGACTTTTGACCCGAGAAATAATTTGAACTTTGACCCAATGATTATGACGTAGATCGGGACGTAACGAATCCGTAGACAGGCGGCACACCGAAATCGGAGTTCGTATGAAAGAGCTATGGTCACGGAAGCGTATTAGCGGAATTTACGAACCGAGAATAAACGATTAAAATAATAATTAATTATGGGAATCCGTGCAAACCCTAGATCTAAATCAAACCAGCAGATGAGTGACAAGTGTCATTCATCCAAGTGACAACTATTCCCATAAAGTTCGGTCTATACCCATAGGTCCAATATTTAATACTTTATTTCCTCTCAACCAACCCTAGCCCTTGATCTCTCTGCCTAAGCTGATCCTAACCCTCAATTCCCTCCTGTTTTTCTCTATCCTTGCACGATCATTTCTCTCTGGGAAACACAAAACACACACATACATTCCTTAACAGTGCAAACACTTCCCTCCCATTTTCTCTCAACCCAATCGATCGAACCAGCAACCCTCACACCACCAGACGACCACCCTCATCACCACCATCATCCCCAGAACCCCACCGTGCACCACCAACAGCCACAACCCATTCCCCTGGCCTGAACAGACCTGAACAGCCCCGAGATCCGAAACACAGAGGAATCGAATCCAGGAAGCAAAACCCCACCTCCTCACCATCTCGACTTGAACGGAGCTCCAGATGACGCCTTGAGGACCCCAGGAACATGACTGAAAGGACGACGAAGGCCACGGCGGCGACACGGCGGAGGTAAAGCCCAAAACCCGAGAGACCCGTTTGTTTTCCCTGTTTCGAACCAACCCATTTTAACGTTTAGGGTTCGACTCTTTGGTTAGGCACATGCTCTAGGGTCAGAGACGAACTCATAGGGATCGATTTGGACGACTGAGACGGAGTGGATAGTCTAAAAAAATGACCGGACTTTGGCCGTGATCTTCATCGAAGCCCAGGTAAGTTTCTACCGGTTTTCTTCTAGTTTTAAGGCTATAGAACCATAGAACAGACCTAGACAACTCTGTAGGATTGAACCCCGTCAAAAATGGTGTCCGAAAACGGACTGTGGAAACGGGTCAAGCCGTGGGTCAACGGCGACCCGGTTCCAGTAAACGGGTTGACCCGATACTGTAGCAGTGATGACGTTATCATGCTGACGTCACCTCTGACATCATGATGACGTCATCCTATCAGAGATTGTCAGATCAGGGGCCAACCAGAGCGTGCCACGTGTCACCTGACAAGTGTCAGTGATTACGTCATGCTGATGTCAGCAGCACTGTAGCAGCGTTGACCAGGCGCGTGGGGGGCGCATGTGAATAATAATTTTGGTTGGACCGATACCATTTTTAAGGTTTCGACGATACGGATGTCAGGACCCACCCCGGTTTCCCCCGAAACCCGAGGTAAATCCCGCTCCCGTCTGACTCCCCGACACAAAACTCAAGTAAAACTCATGCAAACCCAGTCAGACGCAGGAGTCCTTAACTGAATATCCCAACGTTATCGTTTACAGAGCATAGTACGAAAATACAAGGAACTAAAAAAAAAAACGATAAATTACACGCACTCGGAAGTCTGTACAACTATTCCGGGATCCCTCACGTCCCTTCTATGCCTCTGACACTGCCTCGACGTCAAGACCCCGCGCTCGCTCCACAACCTGGAGGGCAAGTTAAAACAAAAGTGTGAGTGGACCATAATAAAAGAAAAGTTTTAAAACAGTTATCAGAAAACCGATTTTAACCCTCCGTTTGAAAACCACATGCACAACCAATAGTTATGAACACAGTTATAAATCAATGCTCATCAAACATCATAAGAAACAGAAACTCTATAAAACAGTTAGAAAAACCACAGCATAAGAATCATAAAACCGTATCAGAAACCATAAACATCAATCATCATTTTCCGATCAAACCTGCTGGACCTATCCGAGTCTTTAAACTCCCGAGTCTTTAAACTCAATCCAGGCCTTAATCATATCCGAGTCTTTAAACTCCCGAGTCTTTAAACTCAATCCGGGTCTTTAAACCCAATCCGGCCGGTCCCCCGACACATATATCCGGGTCTTTAAACCCAATAACCAGATCCAGAAAATCCAATCCCAAAACCATTTTAAAACCACTGGAAATCCATATCCAAACTCGAATCCGAAATCCCCGGTCTGAAGCCCTTCCGGCTTCCAGAACCGCCATTCCGAACCCAAATCTGGAAATCTACTTTCCAACTTTAAAACCAAATCTCGCTTTCCGAAATCCGATTCTAAAATCGAAAACCTTGATTATCAAAATCATGTCCCAAAAACCCCTTAAAATCATGGAAATCATTTATCTTTCCAAAATCACCCTTTCCTCGTAAAACGTGCTAAAACTGTACTTCCTCGTAAAACATGCAAACATGTAAAGCCAACAAAACATATTCGAGAAACATGAAACCATAAACAAAACCATAAAACAATTATAGAAAACAGTTATGCATGTTCGAGTTTAAAGAAGGGGTCCACTCACAGTACTGAGCCCTACTCGCGTCTCGCACGTCCAGCCCGTTCCTCGGCTTCCTCGGGAACTCCCGATCCTGTCAAACACCGTCAAATTATGTCACTAAGACGTCTACAAACACTCACCTAAATCCCTCAAAAATCCCCGAACCGAAGACCTAGAACCCCGGGACCCTAAACATTCACCCTCGCGGAACTACACTCAAACGACTTCCGATTGACTCGAACCCAACTCCATTGAACTCACCACAACTCCTGGACCAAAAACCATGTTGACCGTTTCTCCCAGAACCGCCGCACGCGCCTCCACGCGCTGCCCAAAGTGGCTGCGCGTGGCCCTCACGCGCCAGCTACAGTGCACCTTCAACCTCACATCGACCCGGTTCAACACAGTAGGCTGCAGCTTGAACCGGCGTCAACGGTTCTCTGCCGTGCCTGCACCAAAACACCTCCTTCCTTCTCCTATAGCTTCGTCCAACCTTACTCTAAGCATCCCCATCCTCCAATCACCTCGACACATCCCCTACACCGTCAACTCAGACTCGAAACCAGACGGCCCAATTCCTCTGTTTTCCTCTCCGGCCGCCCAGGTAACCTCCCTTCACGGTGGTAACACCAGACGGTTCCTAGGACCTCACGGAACCTAACCCGACTCTCCTAGACCTTCGACTCAGTCTCTAGGATCACGACTCTTGGTTTGAACCAAAACGGGAAAACAGGGCACACAGAGTCCCTCCGTCGTGCCAACCTCCACCGTGCACCTCCCGTCACGGCAGCTCAACCAAATGACGCCCTGGACTCAACTGAACTCCCTAAACTCCCCTAGACTCTTCGATTCAACCTCTCAGGCCACAACTTCCGATTTGAAGTTCACGGCCAAAACAGAGCATAGACACGGGGAAATAGAAATTACCTGCAACCTGTCGCCGTCGTGAGCTCCGCTGGTAGTGGTTGACTCCTCGCAACCCGCACGACACCACCACGGTCTCAGTTGCCCCATACACGGCCGCCACCGCCACGATTCTCACGACCTCCCTGCTATTTACCCCTGGTTTTCCCGCAGTTCCCAGCTGCCCAACCACACGACTTCCTCACCTCCCAACCTTCTTACCGTCTCCCTTTCCTTCTCTGGACACCCACACACACTCACAACTCACCAGCTCCCTCAATCAACCCTTCACTGCTCTCAATTTCCTCTCACAATCTCCCTCTGTTTCTGTTTCCTTCTGCGTACAAACACGAACACGGGCACGGGTACACCCCAATAATAGAACCGTGCACACACCTTAGAATCCCCCAGAACCCACTACACACTTGCCACATGTCACCATCCCCCACTCTCTCTCACCCATGTGGCCCAATCTCAACCCTTCATCTACTTCTCTCTGCACAAATCCCCAGGTGCAAAAAGACCAAAATACCCTCCAGTTTTACACATTTTTACGGTTTTACCAAAACTTCCTAGACCCGTAACTCTCGCCTCGTAAGTCCGATGAATACGTACCGCCTGTCATCGAACTCAGGACGACGAAATCTATCTAACCATCCTAGGTCAACCTACCAAAACTCGATTATTCAAAAAGTCAACTTTTCCCCCTAATTGACCCAAATTACGGTTATGCCCTCGACCTTCCGAACATCACAACTTCCTCCTCGGATGTCGGAATCGAACGTACCACATGTCTACGGGTTCATGACGTCCTAATTTACGTCCTGGTCACTGGTCAATACCCAATTGACCACCCGACATAAAAGTCAACATTTTTGCCCGGACCAGGGGCAAAATTATCATTCTAGGCTCCCGGACCTTTCAGGACCACCTAACCACTGATTAACCTCACAAATCACACCTTAATCACTCTACTAAGTCCGGTTCTCGGGACGGGTTGTTACAATCTACCCCCCTAAAAAGAATTTCGTCCCCGAAATTCCACAGATAGTTCCCGACACCTAGGGTCTCCTACCCGGTGATCAACAGCCTCTCCTGGGTTCCGTGTCTATCACCTCCACCTTGGGTATCTCACTCCATCCCCAACTACGGTTACTACGGCCAACCCTAGCTATGTAACAGCTACCTGGTGTACGCAAGGGAAACTCTATGAACAACAAACAAAGGTATTTTACAATACCTCATGTGGAGTACCCGATAGAATTCACAGAGCACATCCTCGTGTACGACCACAGATACTTTCCTACTGGCTGGCTCCTCTCTCGGTTGTTACTTCGGCCACTATCGGAATAAATCTACAAAGTCCTAAAGGCAAACTCTAGCTTGTGGGTTCTCTCCTTCAATAACCTCATATCGATCAGTTATAGTCACTCCAAGTCCTCTAGGAAAACTCCTAGACTCTACCCTGAGATCCAACCACCAAACCGACAGCACAACCAAAAGTAAAACAAGTACCTGTCCCCGTAGCTGGTGTCGACTGATCCTCCTGCTGAGTCATCTAGAACACCCGGGCCTGAGATCCCGACGCTCTACCACGTCCCCTCGAACTACTCGTGGCAGTGCCACCACCTCCTTTAGTGCCTGCTGTCCCTGACGCTATACTCTGCCCAGGCTCCGCTGCTCCTCTGCTTACACCACCTTCCTGTGGCAACAGTGGACACTCACGTCGGAAATGACCTCGCTCCCCGCAGTAGAAACACACATTCCAACCTGGTCCACTGCTCGGTCTCCCCGTAGACGCTACAGATGTCGCACTCGCTTGCGGAGTCGGCGGTGCTCGGTAACCCCAAAATCCTGAACTCTGGAAACTGCCAGGCCTACCAAAACGATCATCGCCCGACGATGACGCTCCACCGAAGTTACCTCTTTTCGGTGTCCGCTGGCTCGAAGCTCCAGGAATAGATGGTTCCCGGCGTCGCACCGGCAAACTGGCCTCAACCCTCACCGCAGCATCCGACAAGTCTCGGAGGGTAGCAAAAGATCCAGTCGTCACGATGGCGCGAATCTCACCTCGCAGGCCCAGCTCAAATCTACGACACTTCTCGGCTTCAGTGGCCACAAAAGCAGGAGCAAACCGAGACAACATCTGGAACTTCCATTCATACTCTGCCACTGTCATATTCCCTTGCTGGAGCTGCAGAAACTCCGCCTCCTTGGCATCTCGGAAAGAACGAGGATAATACTGCTCCAGAAACCGTTCCCTGAACGTCTCCCAAGTTACACTATGGGCATCCCAACCGGACAACTCGAGGGTATACCACCACTCATACGCCGCACCATCTAGTAAAAAGGTAGCCAACAATACTCGCTCCTCCGGCGGACAATGCATCACCGCAAAAATCCGCTCAAGTCTGGTAATCCACCTCTGGGCTTCCTCAGGATCAGCCCCACCACTAAATGTAGTAGCCCCGAGCCGCTGGGCTCGCTCTATCGTGGCACTCTCCGTCTCTCTTGCTACTTCTTCAGGTTGTGGAGAGGGTCTACGTCTCGGAGGCATCGTCAACCGCACGCTGAAAGAGGCATAGAAGCAGTCAAACAACTAAAACACAACCTCACAAACCAACAGACCCAACAAACTCGAAAAACCTATGCTCTGATACCAATTGACAGGACCCACCCCGGTTTCCCCCGAAACCCGAGGTAAATCCCGCTCCCGTCTGACTCCCCGACACAAAACTCAAGTAAAACTCATGCAAACCCAGTCAGACGCAGGAGTCCTTAACTGAATATCCCAACGTTATCGTTTACAGAGCATAGTACGAAAATACAAGGAACTAAAAAAAAAACGATAAATTACACGCACTCGGAAGTTTGTACAACTATTCCGGGATCCCTCACGTCCCTTCTATGCCTCTGACACTGCCTCGACGTCAAGACCCCGCGCTCGCTCCACAACCTGGAGGGCAAGTTAAAACAAAAGTGTGAGTGGACCATAATAAAAGAAAAGTTTTAAAACAGTTATCAGAAAACCGATTTTAACCCTCCGTTTGAAAACCACATGCACAACCAATAGTTATGAACACAGTTATAAATCAATGCTCATCAAACATCATAAGAAACAGAAACTCTATAAAACAGTTAGAAAAACCACAGCATATGAATCATAAAACCGTATCAGAAACCATAAACATCAATCATCATTTTCCAATCAAACCTGCTGGACCTATCCGAGTCTTTAAACTCCCGAGTCTTTAAACTCAATCCAGGCCTTAATCATATCCGAGTCTTTAAACTCCAGGCCTACGGGGGAAAATCAATATATCCGAGTCTTTAAACTCCCGAGTCTTTAAACTCAATCCGGGTCTTTAAACCCAATCCGGCCGGTCCCCCGACACATATATCCGGGTCTTTAAACCCAATAACCAGATCCAGCAAATCCAATCCCAAAACCATTTTAAAACCACTGGAAATCCATATCCAAACTCGAATCCGAAATCCCCAGTCTGAAGCCCTTCCGGCTTCCAGAACCGCCATTCCGAACCCAAATCCGGAAATCTACTTTCCAACTTTAAAACCAAATCTCGCTTTCCGAAATCCGATTCTAAAATCGAAAACCTTGATTATCAAAATCATGTCCCAAAAACCCCTTAAAATCATGGAAATCATTTATCTTTCCAAAATCACCCTTTCCTCGTAAAACGTGCTAAAACTGTACTTCCTCGTAAAACATGCAAACATGTAAAGCCAACAAAACATATTCGAGAAACATGAAACCATAAACAAAACCATAAAACAATTATAGAAAACAGTTATGCATGTTCGAGTTTAAAGAAGGGGTCCACTCACAGTACTGAGCCCTACTCGCGTCTAGCACGTCCAGCCCGTTCCTCGGCTTCCTCGGGAACTCCCGATCCTGTCAAACACCGTCAAATTATGTCACTAAGACGTCTACAAACACTCACCTAAAGTCCCTCAAAAATCCCCGAACCGAAGACCTAGAACCCCGGGACCCTAAACATTCACCCTCGCGGAACTACACTCAAACGACTTCCGATTGACTCGAACCCAACTCCATTGAACTCACCACAACTCCTGGACCAAAAACCATGTTGACCGTTTCTCCCAGAACCGCCGCACGCGCCTCCACGCGCCGCCCAAAGTGGCTGCGCGTGGCCCTCACGCGCCAGCTACAGTGCACCTTCAACCTCACGTCGACCTGGTTCAACACAGTAGGCTGCAGCTTGAACCGGCGTCAACGGTTCTCCGCCGTGCCTGCACCAAAACACCTCCTTCCTTCTCCTATAGCTTCGTCCAACCTTACTCTAAGCATCCCCATCCTCCAATCACCTCGACACATCCCCTACACCGTCAACTCAGACTCGAAACCAGACGGCCCAATTCCTCTGTTTTCCTCTCCGGCCGCCCAGGTAACCTCCCTTCACGGTGGTAACACCAGACGGTTCCTAGGACCTCACGGAACCTAACCCGACTCTCCTAGACCTTCGACTCAGTCTCTAGGATCACGACTCTTGGTTTGAACCAAAACGGGAAAACAGGGCACACAGAGTCCCTCCGTCGTGCCAACCTCCACCGTGCACCTCCCGTCACGGCAGCTCAACCAAATGACGCCCTGGACTCAACTGAACTCCCTAAACTCCCCTAGACTCTTCAATTCAACCTCTCAGGCCACAACTTCCGATTTGAAGTTCACGGCCAAAACAGAGCATAGACACGGGGAAATAGAAATTACCTGCAACCTGTCGCCGTCGTGAGCTCCGTTGGTAGTGGTTGACTCCTCGCAACCCGCACGACACCACCACGGTCTCAGTTTCCCTGTACACGGCCGCCACCGCCACGATTCTCACGACCTCCTTGCTATTTACCCCTGGTTTTCCCGCAGTTCCCAGCTGCCCAACCACACGACTTCCTCACCTCCCAACCTTCTTACCGTCTCCCTTTCCTTCTCTGGACACCCACACACACTCACAACTCACCAGCTCCCTCAATCAACCCTTCACTGCTCTCAATTTCCTCTCACAATCTCCCTCTGTTTCTGTTTCCTTCTGCGTACAAACACGAACACGGGCACGGGTACACCCCAATAATAGAACCGTGCACACACCTTAGAATCCCCCAGAACCCACTACACACTTGCCACATGTCACCATCCCCCACTCTCTCTCACCCATGTGGCCCAATCTCAACCCTTCATCTACTTCCCTCTGCACAAATCCCCAGGTGCAAAAAGACCAAAATACCCTCCAGTTTTACATATTTTTACGGTTTTACCAAAACTTCCTAGACCCGTAACTCTCGCCTCGTAAGTCCGATGAATACGGCCGCCTGTCATCGAACTCAGGACGACGAAATCTATCTAACCATCCTAGGTCAACCTACCAAAACTCGATTATTCAAAAAGTCAACTTTTCCCCCTAATTGACCCAAATTACGGTTATGCCCTCGACCTTCCGAGCATCACAACTTCCTCCTCGGATGTCGGAATCGAACGTACCACATGTCTACGGGTTCATGACGTCCTAATTTACGTCCTGGTCACTGGTCAATACCCAATTGACCACCCGACATAAAAGTCAACATTTTTGCCCGGACCAGGGGCAAAATTATCATTCTAGTCTCCCGGACCTTTCAGGACCACCTAACCACTGATTAACCTCACAAATCACACCTTAATCACTCTACTAAGTCCGGTTCTCGGGACGGGTTGTTACAACGGATCCAATGGTGGTGGTTTCATGTCGATCGGAGATTGGTAAGATAGTCAAAATGGGGTTTGAAGCCTCGGGAATAGTGCCCGGGTTACGTATTCGAGACGGATCTGTTCTAGGGTCTTGGTATTGGAGTTATAGGGTTCTTTAGTGACTCTCAGATATGTTAATACAGGTTTTAGCGGTCGTTGAGCAGCGAGGACCGAGTGTGAGTGGGCTGTTTGATTTATAAAAGGCTTGCATGCATAAACTGTTTTACTATTTCCACTTATGATTTTGATGAGTCTTATATGAACTGTTTATATCTTTTATTACAATGTTTTGGGCATGAGACCCGGCTGGATTATATGTGGATTTTGTTCTGGGATGTTCCTGGGGGACATAGGGTAAACTATACTGTTATTGTACTGTAATTTTCTACCTGTCTATCTTGTCTTCTCCAGGGAGGGTCGTTGGCCCGGGTGGACCCTGGAGTAGTCACGGGGCCCTGACTGAGTGGAGTTGAACCCCGTTGAGCTGCTTACTCTCAGGAAGGCATGTTCGTATACCTCGGGTAGTGACTGGGATACCGGGCACTAATGTACCTAGAGAGTCTTGGGTGTGGGACCCTGAGTGGCAACACGTAGCCTTAGAAACGTGTCATCATTTGGGTTGGGTTTTATAGTGCACTAATATGTAGTTTCTCCTTTCGATTATTATTATGATTCTGTGGTTACGATTTCATTATAATACTATGTTTTCACTGCATGCAAGATTTGGAAAACGGAGGGGTAAAACCTTATGATTTACTTTATTATGAAATTGATTTATAAACTGTTATTTTTGGCCCACTCACTCTTTGCTTGTTTTATTGACCCCTCCAGACCGTGACACGAAACTAGAGGAGGACCCGAAGGAGGAGGAGGAAGAGGCTTAGTTTGTTAACTGTGCACCTGTACACCCCTTGTGGGTAGGTTGAGCACCAAATAATGTACTCTGACTATTGTGCTCACGTTTTGTTATTTTACTATCCCTTGTCTGACAGCTATCGCTCTGAAAAATGTTGTTGCATTTTATTTATCTATTTGAGTATTTCATTTAAATTAAGGGTAATGTTGGTATGTTTGGAGTGGTTGTCAGACGGAAGCTGGGCACGTCCCCGGGTGGTCCCAGTGGGATTGGGACGGGTCCTGTCACTTACCGTTCTTCACATGGCCAGAACATGCCGATCCGCGTGAGCCTCCGAGGCTGCCACATCTGCCAATGCGATCGCTACCGTGAGCGAACCACTGCCTGAGATTTCGGAGGAACCATTTTCATGTCTCCTGCACGGCCCGCGCCACGCATCAATTCACCTACCGTTCAGAATGCCGGATTGGACACCTACGTTCAGTTTTGGGAAGTTCCCCATGACCATTGCTACTGTGAACCCCCCACCTGTAACGGAGGCAGGCGCGAAATTTTTTCAACAAACAGATGGGCTACTGGCGGGAGAATCATCTCTAAGAGTCCTGAATCAGCCCTCTTCCAGCTGGGACCTAAGGAGGCACTTGGACGTCCTGCGCAACTCGCAGGCTGACACCCAGGTACCAGGGAGACATGGTTCGTCGCGTCTGTCTGAAGGCGCGCGACGTGCGCCCCGACATGCTACTCATCACGAACAAGTACCTAGGGGATCACCTCGGTGACTTGGACTGACACAACAGGTCGAGCAACTGAGCAACCAAGTTCGGGCCCAATCGGAGCTTTTGCAACAGCTGTTAGGGGGCATCGGGACACCTAGAACCTCCGAATGAGGCAATGAACCTCGTAGGACACCAGGGGACGTCCCGAAGCGCGCTGGAAAAGTGCATATCCACTACCAGACAATGTCTCGAGACACGTCGCTGAACGACTCAGGGGAAGAAAGATGCACCCCCGGAGCAAGAGGACAAGATCAACCGAGGATATCGGCCTGAGAACGACTTGGAGGACGCACCGGAGCATTTTCACGCATTGAATATCCCCGCGATAGCCGACGACAGCGAGCAGTCTCCCGTGCCTCACGCACCCACTCAGATGATCATGGCAAGGAAGACAAGACTTACTCGCCAGCACGCTCGAAAGCCAGGCCCGCTGCAACTCGAGGGAGTCGAAGCCATTTGACTAGGCGTGGGAACCCCCGATACGAAGGACCATTGCACGCTGAAGATGTCCGAAGGATGCTAGATCGACGCCTCCAGGGAGTTCAACACGACGGAGACTTAGAGGATGACCTTTGGTGCCAAATTCAGACGTCATCATCTTCGCCGTTCGTGAGGAACATTGAGAAGGAGCCATTCCCGCAGCAATTTTCAACACCAAACTTCAATCAGTACAAAGGAACCTCTGATCCAGTAAAGCACATCAATTACTATCGGGGGGTCATGGTACCTCACATGTACAACGACGCGCTCATGTGCAAAGTTTTCCAAGCCTCGCTACAAGGTCAGGCGACGACATGGTTCAACCATCTCCCCCGGAGATCAATCACTTCCTTCGAAGAGTTGGCCCTTACTTTCGTGAAGGAGTACTCGCAGCTTCGCACCGTCGAATTCAAGGACGACCACCTCTTCACCATCCGAAAGAGGTCTAAGGAAATCTTGTGGCAATACATCCAAACGTTTTATGAAGAGAAGTCCCGTATCGTTGGTTGCAGCGATCTCGTCGCAGCCATGACATTTAAGCAAGGCCTACCGCGGGAGAGCCAACTCTACGGAGACATCGTCATGAGCAATGGCCGAAGTCTCACCAAGATACTGTTCCTGGCGGAGCGACAAGCATACTGGGAGGACGAGAAAAATGCCACACATGCCGCCAACCACGTCGAGGAAGATGAACATCCCACAAAGACGTTTGTGCAGCCAAAAGATGATGCCCACCGCGGGAACTCAGTCGAGAAAGCCAAAAAGAAAAGGGAACCCGTCATCCAACACGTTTGTGGGTACGAAGCCAAACACACAGTTTTCGGTACCTTTACTCCAAATATATAATCAGATAAAGGAAAAACCGTGGTTCGAAAGACCAACTCCCGTCAAAGGTGACCAGGAGAGGGCCGACAAGACAAAATGGTGTGCTTATCACAATTGCTATGGGCACGACATAAGCTCTTGCCAGACTTTCGAAAGATACCTCCGGGATCTCTTGAAGGAAGGACACTACACCGAGTACGTCATAAAAAAGGCAACGGATCGTCTCAGAAACAAAGTTCCCCAGGAACCCGCCCAAAAGATGATCCTCGTGGACACCATCATTTCCGAGTCCGAGTTATAGGGAACAACCAAGAAACTAAATCAGTAAGCAAGTCATCATCAAAGGCACAAAGTCTGAGATTAAAATTCGGCTCAATGCCTACTTTACTCATGTAGTATCTTCCAATAAGATTCAAGATGTGTCGCTCTAACGTCTAATGAAGTTGTCTTATCGCCTACACCTTTGTTTAGAAAGCATACCAAGCCTTTTCCACGCAAAGCACCCGAGCCTTCGTCACGCGAAGCACTCTAAGCCTTTGCCACGAAAAGCACTCTAAGTCTTCGTCACGCGAAGCACTCCAAGCCTTTTCTAAGCAAAGCACCCAAGTCTTTGTCACGCGAAGCACTCTAAGCCTTTGCCACGCAAAACACTCTAAGCCTTCGTCACGCAAAGCACTCTAAGCCTTCGTCACGCAAAGCACTCTAAGCCTTCGTCACGCAAAGCACTCCAAGCCTTTGCCACGCAAAGCACCCGAGTCTTCATCATGCGAAGCACTCTAAGCCTTTGTCATGCGAAGCACTCCAAGTCTTTGCCACACAAAGCACCCGAGTCTTCGTCACGCGAAGCACTCTAAGCCTTTGCCACGCAAAGCACTCTAAGCCTTCGTCACGCGAAGCACTCCAAGAATTTGCCACGCAAAGCACCCGAGTCTTCGCCACGCGAAGCACTCTAAGCCTTCGTTATGCGAAGCACTCCAAGCCTTTTCCACGCAAAGCACCCGAGCCTTCGCCATGCGAAGCACTCCAAGCCTTCGCCATGCGAAGCACACCAAGCCTTCGCCTAGCGAAGCACTCCAAGCCTTCGCCCAGCGAAGCACTCCAAGCCTTCGCCCAGCGAAGCACTCTAAAACTTCACCATGCAAAGCACTCCAAGCCTTCACCATATGAAGAACTCGAAGACTTCACCATGCTAAGAACTCAAAGTTTTTTCCACTCAAAGCACAACAAGTCTTCACCATGCGGACCACGCTACGACTTCGCCACGTGAAGCGCTCAAGGCTCGTCCCAGCGAGGCACATGAAACTATCCAAGAACTTGCCTTGTTAGATTCGGAAAGCTACTAAAAAAAGCTTCCAACCCCACCAAGAGGGGCAACCACCAGGCCATGACAAATAGTGGGCAAATGTTTTAACATGTGAAGTCCAATTCTGCATTTCAGTGCACGAGATCAAGATTCATTCGATCATATCTCACTCCACTTTGCTCACCCTGACATGAACTTGATGGCCCTAAAAAGATACGGAAGTCAGCTTTCCAACGCCATTGACCTCACTCAATTCCGAGTTGTGACGAGTTCCCAGCAAACGTTTTTGTACACGAAGGTCAACTGCATGTACCAGCACACGAGTAAGAGATTCATTCAGTCACAAACCACTGAATTTTGATCACCCTAACAAGAGGTCGACGGATTTAGAAATCCATGGAAGTCAGATTTCCAACGCCATTGATCTCACTCAATTCCGAGTTGTGACGAGTTTCCAGCGAACGTTTTTGTACACGAAGGTCAACTGCATGAACCAGCGAACGAGCACAAGATTCGACCAATTCTACAAGGCTCAATTCAAATCTTCTTGGAACACGCTTGATGGCAGTAGAAGGGTATGGAACTCAGCTTTCCAACTCCACCAACGGCACTCAATTCGAAGATAAAACGAAGTCAAAATACCAAAATTACTACAGAAAGGTCAAATCTGCCGAAAATCACAAAACACTCAAAAAAAAAAAGTGGAAGGCTTCTATTAATGAAAATTAAAGAATTTGGAAATTCAAAAGTTGAATGCTCAAACATGTATTCAATGCTAAGATCAAGCCACGAGCCAAGAAGGATCATGAAGCTCATCACCAGGAACGGCACGACCTCAGAGTCTCTCCGTCAACACATGAGCAAGCCTTGGAGGCCTTCAATCATCTCATCGTGGACTTCCAGTGATGCATCGTCCATGACCTTTTTCAAACAATGGGGGCAACCTCCTCAACATCGCCTACTTGACATTGATGGCATCTCCAAGCTCTCTTCCTTCAATTAGGTGATGAGGTGCAACGTCTCGAGCTTTGCAGGGGGCATGATCGATCCTCAATGCTCCACCTTGTTACCACTACATTTTGAGCTCAACAAAGCCTTAAAAATCGAGTCTCTAGAAGGTCATCTGTCATCCAAAGAAACTCCTTGGAAGGCTTCAGTTACTTCGTGACACTACATACACTTCACCTCTCGTCATGGGAAGCCTTGTTTCGAAGATGAAGCACATCTCGCCTTGTAGCTGCAACACACATTGCCTCGCATCTGGAACAAGCCTCATGCTCGATTGTGACACATCGCACTCCAAGTGATGGGATTCCTCGCCTCGCACTTGCACATCTTGCCTTGTAGTTGCACCATGCAAAGCCTCGTACTTGCAGCATTCCTCGCACCGCACTCTGCTGCACCTCGAACCGCACACTGCTGCACCTCGCGCCTTGCACACTGTTGCACCTCGCGCCTTGCACTCTGCTGCACCTCGCGTCGCACTCTGCTGCACCTCAAACCGCACACTGCTGCACCTCACGCCTTGCACACTGCTGCACCTCGCGCCTTGCACTCTACTGCACCTCGCACCGCACTCTGCTGCACCTCGAACCGCACACTGCTGCACCTCGCGCCTTGCACACTGCTGCACCTCGCGCCTTGCACTCTGCTGCACCTCGCGTCACAATCTGCTGCACCTCACCTTACACTCTGCTGCACCTCCCCATTGAAGGCCTTGATGTTGGCTCTGCCCGCACTTGAAGATGATGTGTCTGTCAGCGCTCCAAGCTCTTCTTTTCACAAAGCATCATAAGCATGTCAACTGGAGGAGCGTCTTGGTGTCAAGTCCATCCTCTCTTGAAGTCGGAAGCTCCAACAAGTCCCAGACATGCCATCAGATGGTACTCCACAAAATGAAGTCTTCAAGAATTCACCAGAAGTATTGACTATGCCCAAACTACGCATTAAATTAAATACGTAATTTGAGTATTGTGCAATTTAAACCCTTTTTGTGTAGATGTAGTATTGGTAAATAGGGATCGTTCTTAACCGGGGAAATTAGGGAATATTAATAATGTGTTAGTGGGAGATGAATAAAAGAATAATGAATTAAAGAATTAAAGAATAAAGAATTAAAGGAATAAAAGAATAAAAGAATTAAAAGAATAAAAGAATAAAAGAATAAAAGAATAAAGAAGGGGGGTTTTGAAAAGATTTATAACTAAATTAAAGAAAATACTAATTAAGAATTAAAATGCATATGCTCATGCTAATTGGAATTTACAAACCATAGAGTAGTTTCATAAACAAAACTCACACTTTTACGTAAGTAATTTCGAATTAACAATCACATTATTTAAACTACTCCTAAAAATAGACTTCTTTCTAACATTTTGCTCATAATAAACCAATCACGAAATCCTACCTTCATCATCTCAAATACTTACATATATCTTTCAATATTATAAATGTATCAACCATTAATATGCGTCAAACATCAATATGCTTCAAACATTTACAACATGATTTACCTTAAGTTTATAATTAAATGCGCCGACAGCGATCAACATTTAATCTCTTCAATTCCACTCTAAGTGCACCGACAGCGGATAAAACACTTAACATCAAATTGAAGTTTAAGCACTAAAACATATGAAGTAAAAGAAATTCAAAAAGTAAAACACATGGAGATTGCATTCTTACTTACAAATGTTAGAAAGAAGATACCAAGAACAATAGTAAAGAAGAAATGAAAATAACATAAAAATAACATAAATTACGAATAAGAATTAAAAGAAAACTAATTAATAAGAAAATCTACAAGAAGTAAAAATGGTCCCAAAAAATGTCTCTCAAAAGAGAGAAACAAAAGAACTAACTAAGAACTAAGAACTAAGAAAGAAATGGAAGAATGAAACTAATTGGGGACTCCCAAAATACAAGAATTGAATCCCTATTTATAGGTGGAAAAAGCTATAAAAAATAATATAAAAATACAATAAAAAATGTGGAATAATGGAATGATGAGTAATAAAGATTTGTGATGATGTTTAGAAGTGGTTTGAATTGTAAAGTTGCAAAATTGGGTTGGAAAGTGGAAGATGGGGACTTCCCCCATATTGCTATCAATGTGGAATTTGGGTGGAAATTGGGTGGAAGCTGCTGGAAAAGAATTCAGCAGAGAGCAGCTGAAAATCAAGTACAGAATTCGGCGGTGTGCTGCTGAATTGGAGAGCTGGAATTCGACGGACGCTGGTCGAGCGGGAGGGAGAGCTTTCGGCGCGCGCGTGCCGAAGGGAAGAGAGGGCTTTCGGCCAGCGCCTGCAGTGGACTAGAAAGGCTGCTGCGCAGGATTGGGCCGCGCGGTTTGGGCTGCGAGACGCGGGCCTGGGCCGGAGCTGGGCTTTTTTTCTTTTTCTTTTTTCTGTTGGGCTGCAACACTTGAATGGAAAAATGGTTTGGGCTGCAAAATCAATTAATTAATTAACTTAGTAATATTTCACCGAAATTTGTCCATAATATTTTCGTTAAAATTCCGATCGAGACGATTCTTTTGCCAAAATACTCCAAATTACAAACTTTATTTATTTAAACAAAAATAACACAAAATAAATTATTTTATCTATTTATTTAATATTTTAATATTAAAAGCTAAGTATAAAGGGTATAAAATAATATAAAATAATGCTTATTTGAGGACCTATCAAATACCCCCATACTTAAACTTTGCTAGTCCCTAGCAAATACTAAAATTAAACTACGAAATCAAAACAAGTAACCTTTAACCATTTGTCTCAATATTTCATTATTACAATCATGGCATAAAAGATTTTCACTTAAAGCGTTTAAGCATATGGAATTCAAGAGTTAATACTTTGTAACAAAATGTTGCAACAAGTAAGATAATGAGTAAATATGGTGAATTGGATCTCAACATGAGTAAAACGAGTATGAATCAACTCACAAGGATATGCACTCATAAATTCACTCAATTTGTGAGGGTTTGTGTTTGCACTCAAAATATGTGAGAAAAATGCTCACATAATAGAAATGAAGTACTTTTGCAAAATTTCAAACAAACACCTCAAGATAAAAACAACACATACTTGCGCAAATGAACCAAAACCATAAGCTTACTCAAGTGATTAACTCAACTAATCAAAATTTACCATCTTAAGGATCATAAGGTCTTTACGAAGGTTGTAATGGGGCTAAGATTTAGAGGCAAGGAAAATATAGGACAAGTGGTGCTCAATTCGTTCCAAGACTCAATAGACTCCCAAAACGTATCATAGCTTCCCAACCTTAGTGCAATGATGAGTAATCTATCCCTTCGAACATAGGCCTAATTTCATCATGTTGGGCCTCATAATCATTCTTTATGTCGGATTTACAAATGTAAGGGACTTAACTCAAACATTACATAACCAAACCTTATTACCTTGATCGAGACTCACTTTTTTTTTCTTTCTTTTTTTTTCTTTTTTTTTTATATATCAAGGTAATAACATGTGTCAACAATACAACAAAACTTGAGTCGGTAAATCCAAATAATTCACATAAAAGTCTTTTCAACATCATCATTTTCTCCTTACACAATCTTTATATCTTCAACCGAGTTCTTGGAACAAGGGCAAAGGATGTCTATACTAAGCTCAAGTGTTTAGATAATCATGATGATGAAAGAAAAGCTTAATGTGGGCTCAAAAGGGTTAAAACTAAGGGGGTCGCAACTTGTGCGCACAAAATAGGGAACATGGATGTTTGAATTTGTGGTGTTAACCCTAATGCCTTAATCATTTCCAAAATCAGAGAGTTTATTGACTGAAAAGCTTTGAAAATCACATAGAATAAGTTCTAGTACTCTAGAGTTCATTAAAAGTTATGTCAAGCAGTTATGAGGCATATGTATATCAATTTAAACAAAGAACTTATGAATCACTCATCAAAGATGTATATAAAGTTCTAAAGCTCACATAAGGTTCATATGATTCATACTTATCTTATTATGCTCGATTATGTACCAATTTACATGCATTATCTTCAAGTTATAACACTTAATCACAAAATATTAACAAACAAATTCAAGTTGTAGTGATCACCTTTATAGCCATAACATATTCATTTCCGTTCATTTATATCATTGACAAGTTAAATGGCAACTTAAGACTCATAAAAACACTAAGTTAAAAGATTCAAGAAAACAAAAAAAAAAATTTCTTCGTTTTTTTTTATCTCTTTTATATATATATATATATATATATTTTATTTCTTTTAATTAATTTTTTTTTTCATTTTTTTTGAACTCAAAATTGTAAACCATTCCCCCACACTTAAATTCTACATTGTTCTCAATGTAGGAAAATACGAAGTAATTAAACATAGAATCAAAGTAAGGAAGATGATTTACGAAAATAATAGGAAAACATTAAATAAACAAAATAAAAGAGAGTGAAGGGTAGAAGGATAACAAATCTGTATTGATGACTCCTTCACATCTCGGGAACACATTGGGTTGCCTCCCAACAAGCGCTTGAAGTTTAACGTTCATCCAGCCTAGACAGAGATGCAAGTTAGTTTGTCAGAGATGTACGTTAATTAAGAATGCAAGTTAGATATGCAAATTAAAGTTAAGGATGCAATGTGAGTTAAAGATGTAAGTTAGAGGAAGAGTGCAATGCAAGTTAAACTAAATATGCAAGTGAAGTTAAAAATGTAAGTTAAATGAAATATGAAATGCAAGTTAGAATGAAAGATGCAAGTGAAAATGCAAGTTAAATGAAAGATGAAATGCAAGTTAAGAATTAAATAAATGAAGAAAAAGAAAATAATTTATTTACGTATGAACAAATTTTTTTTATAATTATTTTTTTTTATTTTTTCGGAATTTAAAAATTAAATAAATGAAGAATTTTTTTATTTTTTTTATGAATTTTATGCTCTTTTTTTAAAAAAAAAATTACCAAAAACAAAATAAAAATAAAAATAAGGAAAAGTGAATATTTACTATAAGCATTTATGAACTATTAAAAAGAATGAACATTATGTACAAGTATGAACAAGAATAAAATAACAAGTAAGAGAATTATAAACAAACATAAATGAAAGACTATTTTTATGAACAAGTATGTATGTATACTAAGAAATATAAAAGTTATGAACATGTATAAAAGGTAACAAGTAACATATATACACATTTACTTACAAGTATGAATCAATACTAACATAAAGCTAAAATAAGAATTATTATTTTTTAATATATTTTTTTTATTTCGATTTTTTTAAAATTTATTATTATTATTATTATTAATATTTTTTTTTATTCCGAATTTTTTTTAATTCATTTATTTTCATTTAAAAATTTAAAGTTTAAAAAGACATAAATAAACAATTAATTACATAAGAATAAAATAAGTGTAAACATAAAGTTAGTGGAACATAAAGTTGATAAAATTAATGGAAAAGAAAGTTAATGGAATAAAGTTAATGTAATATAATTAAAGTTAAGGGAATAAAGAAAAAGTGTGAATATTAAGTTAATGGAATAAAGTATAATGGAATAAATAAAAGTAAAAGTAAAGAAAAGTGAACATATAAAATATGCATTTATGACAAGTATCAATTTTAATATGAACAAGTAAAAGTAAACAAATGAAATTAAATTATGAACAAGTATCAATTTTAATATGAACAAATAAAAAAAAATTATGAACATTTATGAACAAGTATAAATTAGAAATTAAGAATAAGTAAAGTATGAGCATTATAAACAAAAATAATAAGAACAATAATAAGATGGATAAATAAAATATAAACAAGTAAGTAAATGTTATAAACAAATATAATATTAACAAAAGTAGAATTTATAAACAAGTATAATATGCACAATTTATATACATACACTAACAAATTAAAAATGATTTTCAATTTCCCCGGCAACGGCGCCAAAAATTGACTATGCCCAAACTACGCATTAAATTAAATACGTAATTTGAGTATTGTGCAATTTAAACCCTTTTTGTGTAGATGTAGTATTGGTAAATAGGGATCGTTCTTAACCGGGGAAATTAGGGAACATTAATAATGTGTTAGTGGGAGATGAATAAAAGAATAATGAATTAAAGAATTAAAGAATAAAGAATAAAAGGAATAAAAGAATAAAAGAATTAAAAGAATAAAAGAATGAAAGAATAAAAGAATAAAGAATGGGGGTTTTGAAAAGATTTATAACTAAATTAAAGAAAACACTAATTAAGAATTAAAATGCAAATGCTCATGCTAATTGGAATTTACAAACCATAGAGTAGTTTTATAGACAAAACCCACACTTTTACGTAAGTAATTTCGAATTAACAATCACATTATTTAAACTACTCCTAAAAATAGACTTCTTTCTAACATTTTACTCATAATAAACCAATCACGAAATCCTACATTCATCATCTCAAATACTTACATATATCTTTCAATATTATAAATGCATCAACCATTAATGTGCGTCAAACATCAATATGCTTCAAACATTTACAACATGATTTACCTTAAGTTTATAATTAAATGCGCCGACAACGATCAACATTTAATCTCTTCAATTCCACTCTAAGTGCACCGACAGCGGATAAAACATTTAACATCAAATTGAAGTTTAAGCACTAAAACATATGAAGTAAAAGAAATTCAAAAAGTAGAACACATGGAGATTGCATTCTTACTTACAAATGTTAGAAAGAAGATACCAAGAACAATAGTAAAGAAGAAATGAAAATAACATAAAAATAACATAAATTACGAATAAGAATTAAAAGAAAACTAATTAATAAGAAAATCTACAAGAAGTAAAAATGGTCCCAAAAAATGTCTCTCAAAAGAGAGAAACAAAAGAACTAACTAAGAACTAAGAACTAAGAACTAAGAAAGAAATGGAAGAATGAAACTAATTGGGGACTCCCAAAATACAAGAATTGAATCTCTATTTATAGGTGGAAAAAGCTATAAAAAATAATATAAAAATACAATAAAAAATGTGTAATAATGGAATGATGAGTAATAAAGATTTGTGATGATGTTTAGAAGTGGTTTGAGTTATAAAGTTGCAAAATTGGGTTGGAAAGTGGAAGGAATTTGGGTGGAAATTGGGTGGAAGCTGCTGGAAAAGAATTCAGCAGAGAGCAGCTGAAAATCAAGTATAGAATTCGGCGGTGTGCTGCTGAATTGGAGAGCTGGAATTCGGCGGACGCTGGTCGAGCGGGAGGGAGAGCTTTCGGCGCGCGCGTGCCGAAGGGAAGAGAGGGCTTTCGGCCAACGCCTGCAGTGGACTAGAAAGGCTGCTGCGCAAGATTGGGCCGCGCGGTTTGGGCTGCGAGACGCGGGCCTGGGCCGGAGCTGGGCTTTTTTTCTTTTTCTTTTTTCTGTTGGGCTGCAACACTTGAATGGAAAAATGGTTTGGGCTGCAAAATCAATTAATTAATTAACTTAGTAATATTTCACCGAAATTTGTCCATAATATTTTCGTTAAAATTCTGATCGAGACGATTCTTTCGCCAAAATACTCCAAATTACAAACTTTATTTATTTAAACAAAAATAACACAAAATAAATTATTTTATCTATTTATTTAATATTTTAATATTAAAAGCTAAGTATAAAGGGTATAAAATAATATAAAATAATACTTATTTGAGGACCTATCAAGTATGCCTTCATACATCTTGAAATGACCGTCTCGATGAGCAGAGCGCACCACCGCTTGAATCGTTGCAATCGGACAACTACAGCTTCTGAAATCTTCAAAAGAGCGAAAATAACAAAAAAAATATATATTTATATATATTATTATATAAGTAAATATATATATATATATATATAAGATACATATTACATTTGGAGGCGTAATATGGGGCGGAAAAAAGTATAAAAAAAAACAAAAAATAAGTCCGTGACTTGCATGAAACATACATTGAAAAAGCAAAGCTGTCTTCTGACAGCACCAAAAAAAAAAAAAACAACTGTGAAAAGAAAACAGCCCCAGCCGATGCTGTCCGCAGGAGGCCACATTAAGCATCTGACATGCCTACCCATGCGGGTCCCGCTGTCTCCCTTTCCAGCCAGCCACCTCGCGCATCGGCGCCATCCCACCGACTCCATCTCAAACGCTCGGCGCCAAGTCCATGCGCGCCTCCCTCTACAGTTTGCCTCCGCCGACGTCCTCCAGATGGGCCCCTGCACCAGATTTTTGCGCCATTTTCTTCTTACTTGTTTCCACTGCACGCCAGTGTTTTCCTCTTGCTTTTTTCAATCTGCAAAACACACTCACTCCCACCTTGACCAACATAGAGTGAGTAAAGAGAAGATGAAGAGATTTTGACTTGCTAGATGGATGAGCCGACCTTCTTCACCACAACAACCACTAAAGCAATATTAGGGTTTAATTTTCTTTATAAAATAAGAGTCACATACTCTCATTTAAATAAAGAAAATTAAGCAAACCCTAATAGTTAATTGGGCTCGCAAAACCAACTCAAAGCAGAACTACAAGCCCAGAGAATTTCTTTTTGGGACAAGATCAAAGTTAATCTCCAACTACATCTGGGAAAGAGGAGTCCTACTCCTATACTAAATATTAAGACGTGATTTACTGGAACCACAAGGAGATTACATCCCTTAGAATTCCTCAAATTCCTAAATGATGTGGGGGCATTTGTGAAGCCATAAATTACCGGAATATTCAGGAGCCCCCACGTGGCCAACAATTCTCATAATGTCGATATTACCCTCGGTGAAATTAACATCGACATGTAACGGTCTCCGCATTAATTTAATATATTTACCAGCAAAATATATTAATTAATCAGATCAATGTCAATAATAAATAATTTCACAGCGAATTATTTATCCATTAATAAATAAGTGATTACACTTGGTACAATCACTTATTTAATATTTTCCCCTTCAACCAATCAGACGCTCCGGTGACTTTCAAGATTTCACTATAAATAGAAGACCTCATCTCACTTCTAAAGGTAATCAAAAACTCTTGCAAATACTCTGTCGGTTTATTCTCTCAGAAAACTGACTTAAGCATCGGAGCGTTTAAGGTTGAACACACCCCCCCCCCCCCCCTCCTCTCCCCCTCTTCTGGGATTCAACCTTAACCCCGTTTGATTTTCATTCTTGTGTGTAGGGATCGAGAAGGAACTTTACAGAGCCGGACGATTTCTGCATCAACAAAACTAAAAAGAATGATAATATTCTCGTTCTACTTTGAAATGAGCATTTTGGACTTCAAATATTTGTCATACGTACATTTGATGAATTTGAGATAAGATGAAGCTTCTAGAGATGGGATTAATCTGAATTTGGTTCTAAATTGGTAGGATGCCAAAGAATTTAAATAGTAGGGAAAGATATACAGCAAAAAGCAATTGGGAAAGACAGATGAATAATATAAGAGTAATGTTATTTTGACACACAAAATTGACCACATTTAGCTGCGCGCTTAGTGTGACAATCAATGAATGATGTTATCTTAATAAAATAAATTACTTGGTGTACCTACTTCACCATTCATTGATTGTCACATCAAATTTGTCGCTAAATATGATCAATTTAGTATATCCAAATAACATTACTCATAATATAATATAACTAAATAGAAGCATTTGTATAAGGATCAATATGTTCCCATTAGCATCAGCAGGAGTTACAAGTTAGAAGGAATATATTTTCATTCTTTCATGCTCATATTTCATTAGGTTAATGATAATAAAATTACAATTTATTGATATTTTGTTTTTGTATGTATAATGAAAGATTTCGAATTCAGAGCGAATAAATATCAAATATATATAATTTTCGCTACAATCATATTTCATTGTATATAGCTAGATACCTGTGAAAGGTTGTGACCTTTGAGTGGCCCTTGCAATCTTGCATTTTAATTTAAAATATGTGGCGCTACTACACCAAATATGTTTAGATATTTCGGTGTTGGGCCACCGAATGTAGCTATTAAATTTTGTTATTGACAAAATAAGTGGTGGGATTTTTATTATAAATTTTTGGGCTGATTGAGGATTTTCTTGCAATACAAGAAAAAGATGATAAACTTCTCAAGAGGGGATGCAATTTCTAGATTAGAGAGTCTCTAGTGCCATTGAACTCTCTCTATCGTATCAGAACCGCCCAAAAGCGCCACTAAAACCGTCTACAACCATCCCAAAACCGTCCACAACCGCCTGTTTTTTAGAAAGTTTCTACAGCTTTTCGTGACTATCCTCCGGCTTCCAAATAGTTTCTACTACATTTCAATTTCATTTTTCATGCATTTTTGTTTTAGTAATCTCCTTTACTTTCAGTTTTTTTTCTTTTCTTTTCAATATCTTGGAAGTTGTCAACAAGTTTGCAACATCTAATCTTAGTAATTTTAATGAGCTTGATTGTTTTGATGTACCCATTTTCTCATCAGTTTCAATATTTCTTTGCTTGCTCTCTTCATTACATCTAAAACTTCATCATAAATATTGTTTTCGAGTTCTACCGTCTCTTGTCAAACTTCATCATATTTGTTGTGATCTCCACTTTCGCGGACGTTGTCATTGTTCTCTGTTGAAAGGTTTGGCTTTGACCTTGTGTTGAATGGTTAGATTTGCACTCTCTTGTAGTTAGTTATATATATATATATATATATATATCAACACATCTTGTTCATATTAAGAAGACAAGATAAACTCTTTGGTTATGATCAACGTGAAATAATGGTTTTTGCTGATTATTTATCGTCACCCAGATAAGTCTTTTCTTACTTCTCGTTTTGACAATTGTTAAATTTTTCTTAATACTTGTTTATTTCTTTTGAATTTTTACTAGTTTTTGAATCATGCATCATATTTTCCAGCCATAGTTTTTTAGCGGTCACATGTATTCCTCTTTTTCTCGTCACCAGGGTCCTAATGTTTGTTCTCTCTTTTCTCCTTTCTGCAAATTCACCTAATTCGAGTTGGATTGTTTCTGAGAACATTCATACATTTTAATATTATAGTAAGAGATTCTTGATTTTAAAGAACGGAATGCCACTGTTTCTTTTATCTACTCCCAATGGCCTTATATTGCTGCACTCTTTTTCCTATGTCATAGTTTTTCCCAATGAGTTTTTCCGGGCAAGGTTTTTAATGAGACAACACTGCGGATATTTATAGATTTTCAGCTGAAATTCAACATTTAACCTTGTTATCAAGACTTTACATTGTACTTTTATTTGTATTTTTGTAGGTTCTGCTTCCCAGTAAATATGTCCAAGCTTCAAATCTTTTTTAAATTTTTGTTATTATTCCGACTATTTACAATTAAGATTTATTAGAAACTTTCTGTCTATCGTTGTATCTATTTCACGATATTTTAATACATTTTTTTTAAAATGATACAAGTCATGCACACGAGTGTTGAGCTGGCACCACTATCACCGTTGATGTAACGATTCAATCAGAATCTTGTCGTCAAATTCTACGGGCCAGACTTTTTCCTCTAGAACATTCCACGCGAGTCGACCTCCAGAAACTGTAAATGGTTGCACCAACACGCGCCAAACCAGTGAGTCCATCGCCGTGAGTTTCCGCCAGAAAGAGATCAGCCCCGTCGCCATGTTCAAGACCGCAGCATCGCGCCTTAGGGCTTTTAAGGTCAGTATTTCCCTCCGTCCCCGAAAAATTCTTGATTTGAAACTCCTGTTTCATTCTTTCTGATTAAATCAAAATCTGTTTTGACCGATGCGTAATGGTTGCTTGAACGCTGAGAGAGTGTCGGAATGAAAATTGAATTCATTCTAGTAGTAAAGTTCAATTTTTTAGACTGAGTATCATTCAATTCGTAAGAATAGTGAAGTGAAGTTCTAGGAAAGTTAGTGTTTATGCGCATTCTTAAAAGTAAAATTCAATTGAACTGAACAGTAAAGTTCAAATTTACAGGATTAGCAAGTTTTGGTGAAGTCGAAGTTCAGTAATTTAGCAGAACATAAAAGTTCGGTCTTTTAGTTTCTTTAAAAAATCTATGGAATTCATATAAGCATAATACAAATACATAATTGTCTCTCTGTGTTGGTAATCTGTTAGAACGTAAATTAACTATCTTCTGATTTCGAATGGGGAGATCAGTGTCGTACAAGTACATTCAATAGGGGAGTGGCCAGATTTTCAAGTTTGAATGATGTTGCCACGAAGCCTACTTCCTCTCCTTTTTTAGGTTTGTTTGGCTGGCTGATTGGGGACAAGTCCAAGTCTATGCCTCCTCTTGACTTCCCACTGTCAGGCATCAAACTGCCACCTACATTGCCTGACTATGTTCAACCAGGGGATACTACGATTACAGCTCTCCCTAATGGTGTCAAAATAGCTTCTCTAAAATCGGAGGTATGCATGGTCCTTCATGGAATTTCTTATTTATCGATTTGTTGTTTCCATATAATGGGGGATTGAGAGTTTAACTCGACTGCTGTTGGATTTGGTGGCGAACCAGAATCCAGCAGCTTCAGTAGGTTTATATATTAATTGTGGTTCAATCTATGAGACACCCGAGTCATCTGGGGCCTCACACCTGCTAGAGCGCATGGCCTTTAAGAGTACAAGAAACCGGAGCCATTTTCGTATTGTGCGGGAAGTGGAGGCAATTGGTGGCAATGTGCAAGCCTCAGCTTCTCGAGAGCAAATGGCTTACACCTTCAATGCTCTGAAAACTTATGTTCCTGAAATGGTAGAGCTGCTCATTGACTGCATTAGGAACCCTGCTTTCCTGGATTGGGAGCTTAATGATGAGGTATTTCCAGAATCTTCTGCTTTATCTGCTGAAAACTACAAGCCATTCCAAATTATGGCTAATATGGATATTTTAAACCATTTTCTACAGCTTCATAAGGTGATCTCCGACATAAATGAAGCCTCCAAAAACCCCGAGGCCCTGGTTTTAGAAGCAGTTCATCTTGTTGGTTACAAGGGTGGCTTGGGAAATCCACTTCTAGCCCAGGAATCTTCAATTAGTAGACTGAACAGTAAAGTTTTGGAGGAATTTGTTGCTGTAAGTTTAGTAACCATTTAAATGCATGTTGTTCCTTGTGTTCTTTTATGTTTGGTACTTATTGTTTGCCTAGTCAATCATTCCTAATAAACTGAGGTTTTCAATGAGAATTTCAGGAAAACTATACTGCTCCTCGAATAGTACTAGCCGCTTATGGTGTTGAACATGAAGAACTTCTAAAAATTGCAGAACCACTTTTGTCTGATCTCCCGAGTGTCCCTCTTTCCAAGGAGCCAAAATCCGTGTATACAGGAGGTGATTACCGTCGTCAAAGTGATTCAGAGGTATGTATTTTCTATGTTTCATCTAGTTTTTCTATCCTCTCTTTCTCATTCATCCAATAACATATTTGGTTTGCTTGCATGACAGGAAACTCATTTTGCTCTTGCATTTGAACTTCCTGGTGGCTGGCTCAAGGAGAAGGATGCAATGATTGTGAACGTTCTCCAGGTCTGTATCATCTTCCTCTCACCTCCTCCGATGAGGCTATAACACTTCTCTTTAATGTGCTTTCAAGTATTCCTCTTATTTTAGTTATCAGAAATGCTTTTGCAATTTTCATTCTGTTCTCAATAATAGGATAAAATTTGGAAACCAGTAACACATCCAGTTTGTTGTAGGTTCTAATGGGAGGAGGTGGCTCTTTTTCAGCTGGTGGACCTGGAAAAGGGATGCACTCACGCCTATGTAAGTTGTTCAAAAGACAAATAAATAGTGCAAAAATAAAAATAAGAAAGTTACAATATGGACATTAATAGTGTAACTACTTCAAGAGGTATTGCACAGGCTGATCTATTCACTAGGAAGTAGGATCACGTAGTTTTATTTTCAGCTTTAACATTCTTTTAGAACTGAGCTGTTCATCTTTTCTTTTTCGGGGTTTAAAGAACCTTGTCATCTGACTATATGTGCTGTTGTTTGTTGAGCAGACTCTCGCGTGTTAAATCAATATTCACAATTGTATTCAATTTCCTCATTCAGTAGCATTTACAACAATAGTGGACTATTTGGCATTGAAGCTGCCACTGTGAGCAACTATCATATATCATGTGAAAATGTTATTTGGGAATTTAGTTTCTAAATGTGTGAATAATACTGGAAGCTGTTTCTGGGTTTCAGGGTTCAGATTTTGTCGCAAAAGCCATTGATATAGCAGCTAGTGAGCTTATTTCTATTGCAACACCTGGAGAAGGTTGCCTTGGCTTGATTTGATTCGTTAAACGCCATTTTTTGCTTAAAATTGGAAACATTTGCTAACAGGTTATTTTCTCTTATGCACAGTTGACCAGGTAGAGCTAGATCGCGCAAAAAAGTCAACGAAGTCTTCCATTCTTATGAATTTGGAATCCAGAGTACGTAGACAACCATTATTTTTGTGACAATAAATTCATCTTTTGATTATGTTGGCATCAAGATTTTTTTTTAAATGATTTATATGCTAACCTTTGATATGCATTCTGTAGACGATTGTTACAGAGGATATTGGGAGACAAGTTCTGACCTACAATGACTGGTATGGCCTTTCTCTTGTTATATTTGGGATTTCAGATGAGCCTAACTTATTTTCGATTACTAATGCGGACCTTGCTTGTTAGTTGTTTTCTATGATGAGAATGACTTGTCAGTCAGATAATGCTTGCTTGTTAATAAACTCAAATTTATGTTCTAACCACTGGTGGCATTTCTACTTGAAAGAACTCTGATTTTGGTTTACTCTTCACGGAAATTATTATTATTCTTGATAGGAAACTGAAGCAGCTCTTGAAGGCTGTAGATGAGGTTTCTCTGGAGGATATTGTTTCAGTAGGCCAAAAGCTTTTATCTTCCCCTCTTACAATGGCATCATACGGAGACGGTATGTTCCCAGCTCAGAGCGAGCTCTCTACATGTTAATGATTCGTAAGTTTCCTTCACTTAAACCTTTTTCTTTTCTCAATCTTGTTTTGCAGTCATCAAGGTCCCAAGCTATGATTCAGTCAGCCAAAAATTCCACTTAAAATGAAATGGTCCCCATTTGCCAAACAGGACAGTACCCTGAGCCTTCGTAGTGTTTGAAGTAAGTATGCATATATTAGAGATCCTATCAGAAAAAATTTCAGATAAATGAGGCAACTTCATACATACTGCTGTCCACCTCCATAATTTATAATTTGTTATTATGATTAACGATTGATTTGCTATTATTAATTTGTGGTCCGGAATATATGCAAATCGATCTTCATGGAAAGTCTATGCAGAATCGTGAATAATAAATGGAAGCAATGTTAGATGGTAGATAAACCTAACACATCAGCATCCGTACACTCTATCATTCTTCTCATCTGTGCATAAATGTCACGTATTCTTCGATTTTCTGCCAACCTGGAAAAAAATAAACAAAAACAAAGAGCAAAATCAAATCAATATTCTCATGTCTCTCTTTTGTCTCCTCTACTTCACTTCTCACTTTGTGCTTTCAGAAATCATTATCCATCTGCCGACGGATTCACTCGCCATTTGTGTTCATCATCCATTGACCATTCGCATCCATTCACAATGAAAATTAAAATAAGCAAACATGCATGCAGAAACACCATTATGATATCAAAACTCATATTCATCATCAACATTTTTTTTTCTTCCTTCTAATTAAAGTACGTTGAATTGCTTTCTACCACATTATTTTCATCACAACGTGGTCCTTCCCCTTCCACCCCCCGAAGAACAAAAAAAAAAAAGTAGAGGTATTTAATAAAAAGACGAGCATGCATTTGTGCGCTCAAATACAATATACGATATGAAGCAATTTCTTAGGTCTCAAGACATCTTGAGTCACTAGCTTTTGTATATCGGATTATTGCTTAGAGTAAATATGTTCCTTTCGTTCTCTTACAGAATATTATTTTTACGTATAAAATAATATGAAAATTTCAAGGTTATGGTGATTCTAGGAGTCATTTGCTGCCGGGGGTGAATCTTAATAAATATTTGTTGAATGAAAGCTACCAAGTATTATATATTCTACCTACTTGTAACAAATATTCTCATACATGTCTTCACTTAAAAAAATTCATTGTGCCCAAATAATGCACTATTTATACTTTGAAAGTTCTTGGAATATTTCATATGCAATGTTGAATTTGAATTGACCTTCAATATATATAGATATAGTTAATATTCTTTTCAGCGTTTTTTGCTGATCAGTACTGAGAAAAGACATGAGCATTTCTAATTTCACAATAAATAAGTAAATTTAGTTTGGAGATGCACATCCCGGCCACATGCATAGTATCAAAGAAAGAATAAAAATGGTGAGATAATCTGAATTTTCTGAATAATACAGTCGGGACAATCCGATTCTTTAATTTCATTCCTTCGGGACAAAAAGAACAACTAATCCAAGGTTTTCTACAACATGAATGGTTTTGGCCTCTCTATTGATCTCATATATTCCCTTAGAACCAATTATTATTATTTTTTGCCTATCGAGGATACATAGTTTTCTCGGGTAATTTTTAAATTCGCATACGTACACTAGATTTTTGGATTGACAAAAATTTGATCGACTTATATGGCAATAATTCTTTCTTGTTAATTCGTTTAATAAATTAGTGAATTTTGGATAAACATATTAATTCGTATAATGACGTAGATATTTTAATCTTTTAATACACGTGTCAATTATTAACTCATTATTTGCCTATTTATCTATATATATATACTTATTAAATCTTTCATTTTTAAATAGGTTAAACAGGTTAAATGTGATTGATGAATTAGGTTTCGAACACGAACTATTTTTTAAATAGGTTATGCAGGTTACACGGATTACTTGGCTAATTAATATGTCGAATTCGAGTTGGACATTATTAACACGATTATTAAATGGATTGGATTGGGTTGGACATATTTAGATAAAAAAAAGTTTTATGATACGATATAAATTTGACACACGATCCGTTGGTAATATATATATATATATATATATATATATATATATATGAATTTAGTATATAATCGTTATACCAACTAAATACCATCGGTGTTAATGATATTGACTTTTTTAGATTTGTTGGGGATTAAGTTGTCAATCCTACTAATCAAAATTAGGGTTAATCAATAATCTATTTTGTTATTATCATAAATACTTATAGTAATTTTAAGTGGTGAAGAATATTTATTCGTATATCGATGAATTTTAATAGACAAATTACGATTGAAGACATCAAAAAGGAGAACAAAAACAATTGAACGTAGGCAGTTATTCTTTAGAATTACCAAAAAAGAAGGAAAAGGTGGGATATCAGACAAATGAGCAATGATGGACGTCCATCTGTTGTGTAAACAGCATGTTGGACCATCCATCATTTTATTTTTGACTGCTTGAATCACTGAATGAATGAATGTTATAAACGTGAGGGCTCACCATCATCTTCTTTGTATATATAATCAACACACTTTTGAGATACATTGAGCACAAGATTTTCCAGAACAAAGCCAAAGGATGCTGCCTTCATTAAGGCCCCACTCAAGGATTCACAGCCCTACAATATTTTATTTTTTTTTTCTGATCGAATAAGAAATTTTTCAAGACAGAATTGTATTAGACTCAACGGTTCATATTAGATAAAAGTTTGAGAAAATTAATATAGAAATCAAATTAAATTTTTATCGGACAAGAAAAATCGAGCGGATAATCTAAAATATGCATATTTTAGTTTGCTCTTATAGCTTACCCAAAAGTGTGTATGAGCCCTATAATTGTTTCACACAGAAGGGGATAGCATAATTTGTACAAGTGAATTGTACTTTTGATGTCCTACCCCTAAATATATAGAAATGACACAAACCCAGAAACAAGATCATATATAAAATTATAGGGGAAAATAAATAATATATATAATTGTAGATGTAAAATATAAAAATAATAAAAGGGGAAAAAATGATTTCTTTTTGGATGAGGTAATTTATTTATTTATTGGGGGGTGCTTGTGCTTGAAGTATTGTAGATTTTTATAATATGATTTTGCACAAATACTAATTAGAAGGGGTGGTGGTGGTCCATCAAGTACACAGCTCATTTGCCTTGCTTATCAAGCAACCTTCTAATACATCTCTCTCTCTTTCTCTCTGCAACAATATTCATGGCAAAAGCATCATCATCACCGCTCCAGCTCAAAACCATGTGATCTACTATCATCTTTTTTTTCTTCTCTACTATTTTTTCTTTCATTTTCTCCCCCATGCCAAGAAGAAACATTGGCTTTATTCATTTTGCCTCAAATTACTAACGAAAATGATACTGCCTGCGATCTTAATGTCGATATAATGAATTTTTCAACAATTAAACTTTTCACCATTAATTACTTGATTTTTTTAAAAAAAAATCAGGTTAGAAATCTTTAGTGTTATACATTAACTAAAATTAGTTATTTTATAATAAATAAAGAAAAAATATTGTGCGTGGGAGTGTAAAATTCTTGATTTAGTCTTTATCACTCAAAGGGTAGGCTGCCACATAGAAGTTCGAGTATATCTTTGTTTTTCTTGGGGTTTTCAGAATTTAAATATGACATCCCCCTTTTACCATGAAAATACCAACCATTATTTTATGAATAATACGCGTAGATATAAAATTATACACATAAATATGTTTTATTATATAACAATAAATAAATAAATATATTAGATTTCACAAAGATGGGTTCTTCCCTTCTGCTTTAGTAACAGCTGTGAAGGCCGTTTCTTGCCTTTTGCTTTTGTAGTCAAGGCTCAAACAAAGGATGAGAGAGAGAGAGAGAAAAAACCAACTTGGTTTTCTCTTTCTTTCTTTCTATCTTCTACCTTCTTATTGTGTGTGTTTGTGTGTCAATATCTCTAAATCTCTCTCTCTCTTCTCTCTCTCTCTCTGAGGTAGAGAGATAATTATTAAATCGCCTGGTAGCAGCAGGAGTTAGGGGCTTTAAGGTTTAAAGGTGGTAAGTAGAATAGGAGGAGTTTAAGGGCAACTTTTCCTTTTTTTTCTCACTGCCCTCTTCAGTTAAAGTAGATATAGAGAGATAGAGATAGGGAGAGTAGCTTTCCGCTCTCAAACTCATCTGGGGTTTTCTAGCTTTCCATGGTTAAACTTAAACCGAGCAGCTGCAGGTTCATTTATATATATACACGCCTCAATCTCACTCCCACAGTTTCCTCTTTTAATTTTCTCTCCCATATATGCTCACCTAATTAATAACCTAGCTACCTCCTTCTTTTTCTTCTTCTTCTTCTCCACTCGCCGATTTTATTAGTAGCTCAATATATTTGTAGTTATTGCCTTCTTTCTCGTATCTCCAGGTTTCCAAAACTTATTCTTTTTTAATTTCACATATTGAATTCATAACTTTTCAATCCCCTACAAACTTGTACTGTATATTCATCATGTGAACCAATTTCTTTAATTTCGTGTCCAAAGATTTTGTTTTGATCATGTTTTGTTTATTTCTTCATTACCTAGCTCGATGAAACCATGTTCTTATTAATTCTGACCTTTGATCAACTCCCCAAAAACAAAATCCAACATATATACATATTTTAAATACATACACATCCAATTTATTTGTGTATTTTTTTCCTCTCTATTTTTTTTTGGGCTGATTCCTCTCTCTTTTTAAGAGTACCCTTTTGTGCAAGCAGTTGGTCAGAATCAAAGTTGTGAATAGAGAGAGGATCGAAGAGGGCGGGATATGAGTTGCAGAGTGTTTTACAAGGACGATGACAATTTCAAAGACGATATTCGTGAGTTGATGATCAGTTTATTGAGAGAAAGAAGAAGATAGCGAGCTGCATCATCAATATTCAATATCAATAATCATCGTCGACACATACATAGAGAGAGAGGCCGGCGATGAATAAGACTAACTTGGCGGGATCCATAAGAAGCTCTGATCTCATTGATGCCAAGCTTGAAGAGCATCAGATGTGTGGATCCAAGCACTGCCCCGGTTGCGGCCACAAAATCGAAGGAAAGCCGGTATGAACAAATTTTTAATCCAATAATTAACAAAAGAAATTATTAAGAATCAAGGTTCTTGTATGTTATTTGATAATTAATTGAGTTATTATTTTGAGCTCTGAAGTCAAATTTTGAAATTAAAAAAAAAAGTTTCATCTTTATTATCTTTTACTGCTTTAATTTGTTTCTTCTAGCTTGCTTTCTTTTTCTTAGGTTTAAATTCAATATAATTAATATATATATTTAGTTGAAATGAAGTAATTAAATGATGAAATGGAGTTTTCTGCAGGACTGGTTAGGTCTACCAGCAGGAGTGAAATTCGACCCGACGGACCAAGAACTGATTGAACACCTTGAAGCAAAGGTTGAAGCCAAAGACACCAAGTCTCATCCTTTGATTGATGAGTTCATCCCTACCATTGAAGGAGAAGATGGCATTTGTTACACCCATCCTGAAAAACTCCCAGGTAATTACATTAATACATTTAACGAAACGAAATTTGTAAATTTTTTCTTAAATGAAAAATTACAAGATCAATAAAGGAATAGAACCGTATGTCTTTGCGATCTCTGTATTTTTCTTATACCATACACTACACTGTATTTTTCTTACCATACACTACAAATAGTTGGTTATGACTTAATAATTTTGTCATACCTAAGTCAACCTAACTTTGAATTTTGGCAATGATATTGCTTAATAATCCACAATTATTATTGATTTGTTGTACTAATTAATAATAATATAGGAGTGACAAGAGATGGGTTGAGCAGGCACTTCTTCCACAGGCCATCCAAAGCCTACACAACTGGGACAAGAAAGAGAAGAAAAATCCAAACTGAATGTGACTTGCAAGGAGGGGAAACAAGGTGGCACAAGACAGGCAAGACCAGGCCAGTCATGGTGAATGGGAAACAAAAAGGGTGCAAGAAAATCCTTGTCCTCTACACCAACTTTGGGAAAAACCGAAAACCCGAAAAGACCAACTGGGTCATGCACCAATACCACCTTGGCCAGCATGAGGAGGAGAAAGAAGGGGAGCTTGTGGTGTCCAAGATCTTCTACCAGACACAGCCAAGGCAATGCAACTGGTCCGATAGGGCAAGTGCCACCACCGGTGACACCAACAGCGATATTCTCCCCACCAGTAGCAGAAGAGATAGTGGAAGTGGGAGTTGTTCTTCTAAGGAAATAATACCAACACATTCTCAACATGATCAATTGTCAGCAGCAGCCGCGGCAACTGGAGTTGCGGCTGTTGCTGCTGGTGCTCCCCTTACAAGTTACAATCCCATGGACAATATTCATCAGTTGAAATCCGACCATTTCAGCTTTGCCCCATTCAGAAAAACCTTTGATGAGGTAAATTTTCTATTGAATCAAACAGTGTATTTTTTTCTTTTTTCTTTTTTTAAACCATTGCTTGCATTTGGGGCATTGAAATGAGAAAATGGACATGGGAGCGAATTGGTTCATCGGGTGTGTCGGTTTTTTTTTTTTTTTTTTTTTTTTTACAGGTGGGGTTAGGCGGGGAGGCTTCGACAGCAAGGGAAGGCCCGGCAACCGGCACGTGTGAAGACCAGAGATCGGTGTTGACGCAACAGGCTCATCATACACATCATCATCATCATCAACATCAGATGGGCCATGAAATAGTAAGCGATCATCATCAACATGATCAACAGCAAGTATTACATCATCATCGTCATCATCATGCACAGCAACAACAACAACAACAAATTGCAACAGCGGCAGCGGCAGCGGCGGCTTTCCACATCAGCCGCCCTACGCATCCCATTTCCGCCATTATCTCTCCTCCTCCTCCGTCCTCTCTCCACCACACCTCCATCATTCTTGATCACGACTCCTACTCCCGATTAATGCTCCAAAATGATAATTTCCAGGTAACTTTTTTTATCAAACCCCAAAAGTATAGCTACTATATACTTGCAACTCCCTCAATTCAGCCACCTTTCTTCAACTTCAGAATCATATATAGTATAACTTTTTTAATCATCTATATATATGCTCTCTATTTGTTTGTTTATGATTAGACTGTTCGATCTCCTTCCCACGTACCGTAATGCCGCTGGTTAAAATTTCCCTATCTAATTCTTAGAGTAAAATATGGTGGTATATAATAATAATAAAATTAAAAAATCAAGATATACATTTAAATAATACTGTATATTTATATGCTATTTTGTAAGCCAAAAAAAAATTACTATATATATATGCTATTTTTTGTTTGTAGTTTGTTTAAGCACTCGTTGATCTCCTAGCTTCCACGTACCCTAAGGACGTTCATTAAAATATTTCATCCTATTCCTGGACTAAAAAATTATCGTATATATTAAATAAATAAAAACTAAAATGTATACGTCTAATTATGTAAAAATTACTTTTACACACAATACGATTTCATCACTTTCTCAACGAATCTCCATCCAATATATTTGAATATATATATATATATATATATATATATGTGTAATTGTCAAGTCATAAAAAAATTGAAAAACAAAATATGCAGGGACGAATCCAATTCACCTTAATTAGGGCTAAATTTGATATGGTAAAAAAAAGAGGGATATTAATGTCATTATCTACATAAATTTGATAATTAACGAATTTAGTATATCGACGAAGACTTGTATTATAAATTGAAGAAGTTTTACAATATTTGTGATTTTTAATAGAGTTTGTATATATAAATATGCATTTTAAGAGTAATTAATATAAGTCCCGATTTCGAATTTTGATGATATTTAACACTAAAATTTAACTTACCTTATTTTCAAATTAAAAATTTGCACCTGTATACGTACATGTACTTTAAATAAAGACAATATGATTATTGATAATTAAGATGAAAGCATGGGACTACTCGAAATTGTTAGCATGAAAGCATGGAACTATCTTTTCACTTTTGAATCCTTAATAAAGACAATATGATTATTGATAATTAAGATGGGTATTATACTAATTAGTTTGGTTTGCATGATTTGTCTTTTGATCAATGCATTTTTAGGCGCAGCAACAACAGCAACAGCAACAGCAACAGCAACAGCAACAACAACAACATCATAAGATGGGAGGAAGCAGGTCATCGTCTGGCTTGGAGGAACTCATAATGGGTTGCACTTCCAGCAGTAACAACATCAAAGAAGTGAGTAAATGTTCCAACTTTTTGACTCTGAATTTCATCATCTTTGTTTTTCTCATAATACCTACTAATAATTAATAAAAGAAAAGAAAAGGTAGCAAAAACAGATCATTAATTAAAAAGGACCAAAAGCAACATATAACCAATTTCTTTAATACTATTAATTTAAGGGTAAATTAAAGACACATATATAGAAGCCAAACCCTTTTTTTTCCCTTTAATTTGCTTTTTATCTTCTTTTTTTTAAAAAAAAAAAATTATATAAATATGTAATATGTTTTGATGGTTTCATATAATCCTCACCAAAAAGAGGAAAAAAGGAAGCAGACACTTAGAATATGTAGACTCTAAGGCTATGGAATATAATCTTTCTTTCGACCCGACTGTAAAAGCCCTCATTATGTTGAATAATTTCAAACCAAAGTTCAAAATTAACACAAAGTTAATTACTGTGCATGTGACCATCAAAAACGAAAATTTAAATTCATTTTGTAGAAACCTAATTATGAATAACTAATCATAATTAATTGATCTAAAACCGGCACGCTTGCGATTCATTTTGTTGCAGGAATCCTCCATGCCAAACCCTCAAGAGGCTGAGTGGATGAAGTACTCTCCCTTCTGGCCCGACCCTGACAACCCAGATCATCATGGGTAGAAGAGCAACCCAGCCCCCAAAAAAAAATTGAGTAGAGACAATTGGGAAAATAATAAATTACACCCTAGCTCCTCGATCGTCACAGACACAAACTCAAATATACAAATGGACACCACCATCATCATCATCATCATCAAGATGCCAAGAAGTTAGCCATCCATAATGATTCATGGTTCGGTTCAGTTTGGTGGTTCGGTTTGGTTTGGTCTGGTGGTCAACTTTTTGGCTATTTTAGTTAGGGTGTCAAGTGAAGCAACTGAAGAGGAAAACACAGTCCATGTTGGAAAGAAAGAGATAGAGAGAAAGAAGAAAAGGAGGAAAAAGAAAAAGAAAAGGAAAACGAACGAAAGAAAGGCTGCTGCTCTCTTATTCTGACAAAATTAGAGGGAGAGCCAGACCCAAAGCATGCAAAGCAAATCCATTAATATTCTCTTCATGCATGAAAATCATCACCATTATCATTACACATTATATATGTATATCTATATAAATATATAGATATTTTCTTTATGGGTTATTATTCTTATTATTATTTTATTATTTGGAAAATGCATGTTTGTATAATGTTTCTTTCTTATTTCCTTTTTCTTTTACAGATAAATACCAAAAAATTGCGCAAATTAATGCAAGATATTTATACACTTTGTTAATTAACTGTGCTAAATTTGGTTAGTGACTTTGTTAACTAATTAATAAATTATATATCAATAGGGCTAGTGTTCATATACGTACAATAATATTGTTCCCCTTCATAGAACGAAAATGTGTTATTATATTAAGCTAATATCGGGTTTCATAGTGCTTTTGCTTTTGCTTTCAAGTTTCAACGTACATTTTTAATGGAACAAAATATTCATTTTTGTTTACAAGCATGGGAATATATATATATATATATATATATATAGAACAAAGAGAGAAAAAGGAGGAGGAATTGATTCTCCATAATGTGTCATTCTGAGTAATTATAATATTTGGTCTAATTTATGTTTATAATCAAATTCACGACATGTGGAACATAATATAATTAAATTTGTACGTCTTAACTACTGTTAAATTACCTAAAAATAAACGATTAATTATGATAAAAGGAATTAATAATATATGTAATAATTGATGCCACTTCATGAAAAGTGACAAATGAAACATCTCCACATCGAATAAGTATAGAAGTTAGATGCATAGCCTTAATGGGCTATCTTTATGAAAAACAAGATATCTTTGTTGGTGGTTTTCCAAATTAAGGTGAGGTGATGCATGGCTTTTATATGCTCTTAATCAAAAAAAGATTAAGTAGCTAATTCATCAGCTAAAAATTGTTGAATATCATAAAAGGAAATGAATATTGAATTGAGTGAGTTCATATATATATATATATATATATAGGTTTTGTGAGCAGTACCGGTTCCTTAATATGTTACTGATGATATGAGGGTTTACTTTAATCTTTATTGCTTTGTTCTATTCCAGATTCGAGCTTTTTCATCAGTAACATTTATATAATTAGAGAGAGAGAGAGAGAGAGTAACGTGCATGGCATCTTTATTTGTTTTAATTTCATGGGACGTGCATGAAACTTGAAATAAAGCAGGCTGCCAATTGAAACAAACATGAGGGTTAGGCAGCAACTTCATCGTAGTTTCTGAAAGCTATGGAGAATAATATATAAAGATCGATATGGAGGGAATCAAGAATGATAAAGGACAAGAATAAACTTTATTAGGTTTCAAAGCATGAAATATCTCAACGTACGTCTCTCTCGCATTCTCATATATGTATGTATATACATATCTCAATGAGCTGAACTGATGAGCTGATCGAGCTATATATCTCCCTCCCCTTTCAGAATAATCCTATAGTATTAATTATTAGGGTTCCTCGTCAAATTAAACTGATATATACGTGCAGTACATGAGAATAAATATATAAATTAATTTGTCCCAGCTTTTATATGAATTTTTAAGGTGGCGTATATCCTCTAGCACACTACATAAATTAACCGGACTGTGCGCGCGATCGAGTACATAAATCTATATATACACACGTATACCGTCTAGTTGTAGGAATATTCGAATTAATCTATATGTACTACTATATTCTTGTTTTAATTACCATTATTGAGTAATTTTATCAGATGATATTTCAGAAAAAGTTGATCAATCGAAACTTAGTACTAATTTATATTATGGCACTTATGCTGTACTGCCATTAACTATTATAACTATATAACATCATATATATATATATATATATATATATAGAATTACAGAATTACAGATGCTTGATTTAATTTATTTAATTAGTTGTTTAATTAATATAAAAGACATAAAAAAGGAAGTCTGAAGATTGGGACCGACAGTTTGTGTGGGAAGATGAGGAAATGTCTCTTTCCGCATGCAAATACATACAAATTAGCTGATAATTAAACAGAAAATTATATATATATATAGGTGATATTCAATTATTTCTCTTTATGGAAGATTTTGGATTCTTTTATGTATCTTTATAGAGATATACGGAGGAGGGGATTGAAGAGAGAAGAGGATTATTCATATTTATTTTTAATATTTATTACAACGGCTAAAAGCCTAGAACTGGAGATTTCTTTTGTCGATATATGATGAATGCATGTATTATGTATATGTAGAGATCGAGTTGGTCCCATAAAGAAGTTGCAGAAAGAATTGCGGGTGGTAGCCTGGTTAGGTAGTGCAGCCACAAATATCACAACATGGCCAAACTCCCCCTTTTCCTTATTCTTCCACAACCACCGCCTTTTCTTTATATATATATTCAATCACGGACGTCATTTCAACATAATAAATATAAACAAACTTCACATATATATTAACTTCAATTCAACAGGTCCATTCTTGCAATCAACAATTCTCCAATGCAACTAGAACGTCCGTATACTCATAAAGATTACGTAGTTGTTGTGTTCCAATGGGACAAGCAAGCTAGGTATTCACAATATGTTTTGGAGGTAGATGTATAATTCATGACCAGGCAGTTTTGGTTTGGAGGGTTTTGGTGAGCATATGTGGTGCATGAGTCATGAGCGGAGACTAAACCAACATCTTCATATTGATATGCCAACCAAAGTTGCAAAGGAGATTTCTTTGAAGAGCCAATGGGCCATCACCATGTCCACATCAGTTTAAAGAATTAGTCGTAAACAAATTTCCTCTATGTGAATGAATCATGTACGGACTTCGTTGGGGAGATAGCGACCCAATTGACAATTAAAATATGCATAATTATAAAAATGTTGGGAAAACAATGTTGTAATGATAATAATATTATCCTAATTAAGATAGGGTTGGATAAGGATTAGAACGAAAAATACACCGTGAAGTGCCAACCTCTATTCAAAATTATTAATATCTGGTACCAACCATTCGTGGAGGCCATCGTGCACAATCAAAATGGCTTCTCTCTACTTGCAACTTTGACACTTAGAACCCCATTTGGGCTTTGCTTCATCTTTACAACACTCGCGCCCACCATCGGCCCGAACGCATGAACAACGTAAAAGCAAACAAACGACGATTTAAGTTGTGTTTAAAATGCAGCAAGAGATAGAGTGGCATTGGTAGATACAGAATAAGAAACTAGGAAACCAAAACGAGAATAAAAGGAGAAAATTGACGTGCTGTAATGTACAAGTACAACTCCAAATACATTCCTCAATCCTCAGCCATTGCCAGAGAGTGTTGTGTTATGCACAAACTTGAAGAAAGCCGCCGAAACTTCTTTTTTTGTTTTTTCTTTTTTTTCCCCTTCTAATTTCTTCATTTACCTTGTCGTAAACAGGAAGCTGCCAGAAACATTGGTGCGCTTCATAAACCTTCTAAAATTATTTCCATTCTGCTCTTCTGTACAGGGAAAACAAACTCCTTGATGTGGAAGAGCTCTCAGCACGCACGTGGCTCCGGCACAGGCAACCGCCTTGTCACTGTTCCACAGCTGCCGGAAACTTTTAGGGATGCAAAAAGGCAGGACAACCTGGCTATCATGGGGTTCACTTTCACCATTTTAGGAACAATTGCCAACTGCTTACGAGCTTTATTGTCACATGTGCCATGGTAACCTTCAAGATCGGCTTTTGTGATAAGAACTGCATCTCCTGAGGGAGAACATGTGCCGGGAGCTGGCCGACAACTGCTGTATTCTTCAACAGCCTGCTTCATTTTGAAATGCAAGCAACAGCAGAAACCGGTGATCAGTGAGGGGTCGTAAGGGAATGGAGAATAATGCAACAAAATGCATAAATATAAAAAATGTGCAACATATACCTTCCACTGTGAGGGGGCTAGCAACACACGAGGCCTTCTGGACCGCACATAATCCAGGGCAGCAGATGGTGTCATGTTCTTGTGTTTCACCTGCAGAAAGAAACTCACTTCAATCCTATGATTTCTAAGATGTTTAAAAAGGGTTAACGAGCAGCATCCCTTTAGTTAATGCAACAAGAAAACTTTGGAAGGAAGGAGACGGTTACCAAATAGCAAAGCACAATAGTTGTGCTCCTTCCTCGACCAGCTTTACAATGAACATAAGTTGTTTTCCCACAAGATGCATTAACTGTATTAAGACGAAAGAGAGGGTAACAAAATTAAAACAAAAATCCAGCAAATGATAGATTTACGAATTAGGAAAAATAGGTGAATAAGATCACTCACTGTGAATGAAATCCACAGCCCTGCTGATATCGTCAAATGAAGGAGCAAAGAGATAATCACGTGTAGGGATTACAAGATGCTCAATTCCATGGGCCTGAAACCATCAAACATATAACCCAATGAGTTAAGTCTAAACAGACAGGACTTACATGCACTTCACCCTTCTTATTCTGTCAATAAAGAAACTTCAGAAAAGGAATGGAAAGAATCAAATTTATTTTGAATCTCAAGATGGGATTCTGTTCCTCATTTATTAGAACAAGAAGAAGGTAAATTCAGACACCATTTTCCAGAGAATTTACACATTATTGTTAAGAGGAAACCAAAAGCTTGGAAAATTGGATTAGTTGCTCCGTATCATACAAAAACAGGGAAGCAAGAAAAAGAAAATGCAACATAATAGTAGCAATTGGCAACCATATAGTGCAGAGAAGTCACGCACACGATACAAGGACGTTGGAACCAAAGTTTCATAAGGTTCATTGAGAGTGATTACACCGCCAACACCTAGTCGCTTCAACTGGGGAACATCTTTTGGGAATGGAACTGCACCGAGCAGAACAAACTGAAAGAACAACACCTCTTATACATTAAACACAATCAATTGAGCAAAGGCATACTTTAAACCCAAGTACAACACAAACTAGCAGAACAACGCTGATTCTAAGACCTACTTGATAAGCATCAAATCACCAGCACATATATCTTTCTACATATACTGGAACTATTCCAACAATAACATAAGAAAAAAAATTTAACCAGGGGTGTTCAAATGAATTAGCAATATGCAAATATCCATTTTTTTCCTGAATTCAAGATAAAATTATTACACCAAATTTATAAATTCGTGCTAAGATTGTGTGAAGAAAGATTGAAACCGTAAAGAACTCTACATATTAGTCTTTAAAGAGCACAAAATTTTCCCTCTATTAAGACCCTCCAATCCCAAACCAAATTTTTTGCACAAGTAAATAAATTTCAAAAACTTGTTTCTGGTTTCGAAATTAGCTAGCCCCAGCACCCAAACAAGTATAGCTTGATTACCCAGAATATGCTTTGTCAAAACAAAAAAAAAAAATTCAAAAAAAATTAAAAAACATACCACAAAAAATTCCGTTTTCTCTACGGTTTCTCGGGAAACAAACACAAGATTAACAAACCAAACACCCAAAAAAATAGCAGAATAGAAAGAGAAAAACCTGGTCAACTTCGTCCCACCATCTGAACTCGGCTTCCATTTTGTTCCGGAGCACATTATACAACAGGGTCGGGTAGAAAAGGATCCGCGCCCCGGCTCCGACCAGCGCTCTCTTGGCATCATCAACCATAACTATCTGCCTCCCGGAGACGGCGTCGTTCCGATCGCACTCCGCCTCGTCCAACTCCTCGATCTTCATTTCGGACCGAAAAAAACCAGATCCAATTTTTTAAAAGATGAACACAGAAGGTAATAAACGCTGAAAGATTCCGAACCCCTAATTTCCCAAAATTGCAGAACTTTCCCAAAAATAAAAATGCAAAGGACACAAACTTGGGGATCAAGGAGCGGATTTGAAACAAATCAAGAAATTGGGGACGGATCAAGAAGGATGAAGAACGGTCCTTGCTGGGTCTAAAGTCGAAAATAGGATACTTTGAGGGGTGGGATTCTAAATTTGGTGACTGAGGCAGAGAGTGTGCACTGTTAGCTTAGATGCCAAGGAATTTGATTTAGCATGCGAATAACTTTTGGCAACTGATCGGAATCGCTATGGTCAATCCACGAAAAGAAGTAGATGCTTTATTACGCAAATGCCCAAAGGCCAAAGATCATGTGCCTGGCGGTGACTGGTGGATCATCATCTACCTATCTATTCCTAATTGTGAGTCAAAAGTCTTCAAAGCGGTTCTTAATAAAGGAAAAGCCTACCATGTCCTGAAATATATACCAACTCTTAGCGGTAAAATTTATGTAATATTCACGTATGGTTTAAAGTCCGATTTTATTTACCATTAAGAATAAATAGTGATATCTACCGTCATTTTCATAACTTAATAATTAATATATAAATTACTAAACTAAAAAGAGAAAATATTGTTCTTTTCCTATTGATATTTAGCAAATTTTTCCATATTTAATTTTATATCTAATTAATTGTACATCAAATCAAGTTTGGATTATACCTTACAAATTTATAACAAATATAAAATACTTACAAAAATAATAAACTTTAAAAAGAGTACATCCAAAAAGATCGGTTATAACCCAAATTCGAGATTTCAAGTTTGTTTTGTATCGACCTTTTAGGGCCCTTGGTGTAATTCGTTTGGGTCCTTCAATCCCAGTTTATTAGGAACAAAAAAAAACATATATATATATTTATGTCTTTTTTTTTTAGTTTTTAATTTTTTTTTCTTTTTGTATGTACTCATTCTTAGATTTAGTATTTTGGTAAGTACTTTATATCTTTTTATAAATATGTAAGCTATATTCTGAAATTGATTTGATGTACAAATAATTAGATATAAAATTAATTATGGGAAGAATTGCACAATACCGATATGGAAAGAATAAAATTTTCTCTTCTGATATGAAGTAACTTATATATTAATTTAATTTGTTAACAATGGTTAACTTCCAAGCAAGACAGCGAGCAATGTGAATTGTGGTAAAAGTCATCATTAATTCTTTGTGGTGAGCAAAATCAGACTCTATAATTTAGCCAAACTTATTATCTAAAACAAAACAAAACAAAATTGAGTACTTATTTAAAGAAAATACTTGACATTTCTCCAATAATTTTAATTAAATAATATTTTCTATATACGTGATAATTGAAATTATAAAGTTTATTAAAATTTTATAAAAAAATTATTTCGACTAAAGATAAATTAAATTAAAGATTATTTTGTTAATAGATATATAAATACCATAAATAAAATCTTTTTTTTTTTCAGAAGATAGTTTAAAATATCAAAAATTCCATTTCATAATTGTACATTTGTATAGGAAAAAATAGGTAGTAAAATATGGAAAATGAGTACATTTCTTTTGTTACTGTGGAATCTAGAATCGTCTAAAAATTGCAGAGCTGCTGCGTAGCCCATAATTCTCAAAATGCCCGAATTACCCCTGGTAATGGCATTAATGACTTACAGACACTCTCACAGTAATTAATGTATTTTCAGCCAATTACATTATTAAAATAGGTTAACGCCTCGATAATATTGACATTCTCCGAGAAATAATTGATATTCATAATAATAAACAATTATTATTAATATTAATTATCATTATTATCATAATTACTATTTGTTTATGCACGAAATGTGCCAACTTAGGGAGCGAATGCTGCCCTACCACGTGCCCTCGAATAGACCTGAAAGAGTGAGAGTTGGTTGGTCGGTTAGAGTATAGGCACCGGTGTGGTACCAACCTAAAGGTACTCTGACGCCCAAGTCAGTAGTCGGTCTGAGGTGTAAGGGGTGTGTTAATAAGTGTACTGTAAAAGTAGTTGTCAATAGTAAATGTTTTGTTACCCTTATATGACAAATGAACCCCTTTTATATGGGTGTGGTAAGTATAATAATTTCTTTCTCCCGATGTGGGACAAATGTCGGTTGTCGTGGGGTCGACACGTGGCAGATGGGGCTATCCACGTGTCGGCGTTGGTCAGACCCTACTAGGGTTTGCTCATCTGAGTGGGCCTGGACCCCTTGGGCTTATGGAGATGTGTTAGGCGAAAGTACCGGGCCTTCGGGTCGGTCTGGGTCGCTGTTCCGATCGACAGAGGACTGGGCCTCCAGAGTCGGCATATGGCATGGTGCTAGACATAGGACTGGACCTCCCGGTTGGTCTGATCCGACGCGCCGACCGACAGAGAGCTGGGCCTCCAAAGTTGGTCTAGGCCTTCAGGTCGGTCTGGGCCGATATGGTATGAACACTATTAATGTTGATTATCATAATTATTATTAACATTAATTATCATTTTTATCATAATGATCAATTATTATGATTATTAAATCATATTTAAATATATTATTTAATTACACATTCAACCGACCAATTAGAACGCTCTAAGACTCTCAAAGTTTCCCTATAAATAGCGGAGCTCATTTCATTTTCAAGGTAATTCAATTCAACGCTACCTAAACTCTTAAGATTTTATCTTTCAAAGCTGACTTAAGCAATAAAGCGTTCTTGGTCGAACAACCCTCGGGGTCTCGATCTCAAACGAACGATTACTTATTGTTTGCTGTTTGCAGGGATCTATGAGACTTTTTAGTGTAAATGACGAATTATACTTCAACAACTGATACTTTCATTGAGAGCCGATTGAGAAATACTCAAGGGGAACTCTTACGATCGTTCATCGTTCTTCAACGTTGATCATCGTTCTTCAGACTTTGTTCATCATTCATCTTACTTCACTCATCGTTCATCGACGTTGTTCGAAGATCTTGAACGTTGTTCATCATTCAACAAATTTTTTTTTGTTCAATTCTCGCAATTCAACATGCTTAGGGTTCTTTGATCCATTCAATCAACCAGAGATGGTGTTTCAGCCTAAAAAACTCAGATGAGGAATGAAGCTCATATAGAGACTCTAGAGGAGAGCCCAAGTCGTCCTCGATGTGTGTTCATCGAGGCGCCCATGGAGACGCAAGGTCAGATTCCAAATTTCAGTTTCAGAACTTTCCCCTCTCCAACAACTCAAGTGTCTGCGCTAGGAGAATGAACTTCAGCCTTACAAAAAACTAACGGGCAGCTGATGGGAGGAGCATCAAGGCAGAGTCAGCCATATGCAAACATGGATCTACGGGATTTCCTAGATGGATTCCATGACATCTTTAGGAGTAATTTCCACCAACCCCCTCATGACAACTTGACATAGCAAGTCAAAAGGTTGAGCATCCAAGTTCAAGTGTAGTTAGAGCTTTTGCAATGACTTTTGGCGGAGAGAACAACTCAAGAACATCAGAGACACTCCACATCGCGTAGAAGGCAAGAAGATGTTCCAAGGCGCCTAAGAAAGGAAACGGTCTGATGCCAAACGATGTCTCGGGACACCTCGCTAAGTGATTTCAGAGAAGAAAGTCACGCCCACAGAGCAAAGAGCCCACATCGCCCAAGGCCATCAGTGCATGAGCGACTTGGAAAGCGGGTAGAGGCATCGTCTCGAGTAGAACACTCACATGAGAGCAAAAGGCAACATAAGGCTTCCCAAAATACTCCAAGATGAACTACCCGTCATAGTGAAGAAGAGGACGAGGATTACTCACCTGCACGTTCTCAGAAATCAAAAGCTGAGACTCGAGTAGGATTCTGATGGTTAGCAAGTAATGACTCTCCACATCAGCAAGACGCATTGCAAACAATGATGAAAATTTTGGTGCTATCGCCGATATATCAGAATATATATCGGAAATGCCAACCACCGACACCTAAGAAGAGGGGGGAAGGAAAATCTTCTCCCAAAATCGAAGATTTCTGTCAATATCGGCGGATATCAGCGATAATCGCCGATATTGGCCGAAATCTTCAATTTTGGACTGAAATCCCCAACCCATTAAACAATTGATGGAAGTTTGAAACCAAGGAACCGAAATCGGGAAAGCATAAACATAGGGCAAACGAAAAACACTCAAGCGATCGATCGAGAGAGAAAGAGAGAGATCTGGTTGCTTCAACCTCGTCGCCATTCTTGGGGGTATCCCAGTCGTCTACTTCCTTATGGAGCTTCTTCTTCAAGCCTTGCTGGCCGATCTCCTTCTCCTCGCCGACTTTGAGAATGAGACTGTCTTCAAAGTCCTCAGCCATATCCTCAGGCACCATCGACATGTCAAAATCCTCATCCATTTCTCGAGAGCGCGATAGGGCGAGTCGACAATTCTAGAATGCGAGTCTCCGAGATTCTGAGAACGAAGAAAAATTGGGAAAATGTGAAATCGAGTGTGAGAAAGACGAGGCTTTTTATGGGTGTGAATAAATAACCCGAATGAAACGCGCCGTTTCATTTCAAGGGTTTTTTTATTATTATTATTTTTTACCTTTTTAACCCGTTTTTTAAGTCTTAAATCTAGATTATTATTTTTACCATTTATGCTTAAACATATATTAATAAATTTAAAAGATTTTTTATGTTTACTTAACCGTTAATCCTTAACCTTTTTTTTACTATATGTTTGATCCTGATTTGACCAACTCGATGAGACCCGCTGGGGGTTCTAGGACCAGCCGCGTGGTGTTTCGGGCCCGCTGGGGGCGTTGGGGTTCAGCAGGGATCCTGCAAAAACTAGACACCGGTGTGGTGCTGGCCAAAAAGGGCTCCGATGCTTAAGTTAGTATCTGAGTGCCGAGAGGCAGGTAAATACAGTGCTCTGGATCGGTTCTGAATGTCTTACCTTTGTGAAGGGTTCTGGGGTATTTATAGTAGTCATAACTGTGGCAGTTGGACTACTGTTCCGGTAGGTGAGCCACTATTCCGGAGCAGGTTGTGCCTTGTGGCTGTGAGTCGTCTGACAAGCCCTGGTTACCCGGGGGAGACGCCAGCTGGAGTCCCAACCTGCCTCCGTCAGGGAGTTGGTAGGGCAGAACTGGTTAGGTGACTGTCGCAGCCAGCTGTCGTCTGTTCAATGTCAGATGCCGAGTGGCGGGCCTGCAGTCTGGTACCGATCGGGGGGCCGTAGGCCATGCGGGTGCCGATCGGGGGGGGCCGTAGGCGATGCGGGTGCCGATCTGGCGATCGGTCGGTGGCCCTCCTGTCCTGGTGGGTCCTGTGCTAGAGTGGCCGGTCGATATGGTATCAACATTATATATTACCAAATATCAAAAAAATCAAACATATATTATTTGATAAAATATGTTTTAGTATTTGGTAAGTATCAAATATCAAACATATATTTCCAATTTACCATATATTACCAAATATAAAAAAAAGGTTAAGCCTTAAATATCTTTTTGTTTCAAAATTCAAAATTTATTATTTGGTAAAATATATTTTAGTAATATATTTTTACTCATATATTTGGTAATATATGTTTTAATTTAGAATATATGTTTTATTTTAGAATATATGTTTTATTTTAGAACACATGTTTTAATTTAGAATACATGTTTAAGTTTAATATAGAAAATGGCTTTACTCACATATTTGGTAATATATGCTTCAATTTAGAATATATGTTTTAATTTAGGAATATATGTTGTAATTGAAATAATTTAAATAATGTGATTATAATTTAGAATTATTATTATTATTTATTAATTTATTATTATTTGTATGTTTATTATTATTATTATTTGTCAATGTGTAAAGTATTCTTAGTGCAACATTATCAATAAAATTATGTTTTAATTTAAGTTTATCTTTAAGGTTTTATACTGTTAGTTATCGTCATACCTATATTCTATCATATGATTCATCATATATTTATTATATCAAAGTCATTTTATAGTTTTTATTAGTCTTATATAACCATCATTGGGTACTTAAGTTTTTTCCAAAGTTTCATTCCAAATTTCCAACTTTTAGACCGAATTTCCGTCATTTTTATTGACCGTAAACGATACCGATATTTGGGGTGAGATATCTGTAAATTTGACTAGCGATATATTCGTCGATATCGATATTTCAATCCTTGGTTGCAAGCTAATGATTTCTAAAGGATGTTGGATCGATACCTCTGTGCTCAACGTGTAACGACCCGAACCGAGAATAATAATATTTTAATGTAAAAAGACTATTTTGCCCCTGAAGGGGGGAAACTTTGATTTTGACCCGGGAAACAATTTGGACTTTGACTCATGACTATGACGTAGGTCGGGACGTCACGAATCTGTAGACAGGCGGCACGCCGAAATCGGAGTTCGTATGAAGAAGTTATGGTCAAGGAAGCGTTTTAGCGGAATTTACGAACCGAGAACAACGGAATAAAATATTAATTTATTACGGGAATCCATGCCAACTAATATTTAAATCAAACCAGTGGATTGGTGACAAGTGTCACCCATCCAAGCCCACACTATTCCAATAAAGCACATTACACTATTTAACCCATTTTATATTATTTATTTTTCCCTCCATTTGTTTCCAGCCCTTGGATTTACTACCCAAATGCATCCCAGCCCTTCATTTTCATCTGCTTTCCTTATTCATGCACGATCATCCTCTGTCTGTTTCACTCAAACACACAAACACACATTCACCCCCTCTAACCCGTGCACTTCTTCTCATTTTCTCTCCATCCAAACACACGAACCAGTCATCCTCATCACACCAGACAACCACCCACAGCACCACCATCATCTGATCACCATCACCCTGCATCACCGGCGACAACCGACCCATTTTCCTGCCTGAAAATCCGGTCCAAAAACACGACCTGAAACGCTAAGGAAACGGGTCCAAGAAGCAAACCTCGACAGCCACACCACCTCGACGCAGGGGAAGCTCCAGTCTGCACCGTGAGGACCCCAGGAGCTTAACTGGACGACGGCGCGGCCTGCGACGGCGACACGGCGGGGGTAAGGTCGAAAACCCGAAAGCTCCGTTTTACTCCTCTGTTTCGAACCAACCTGTTTTAGTGCTAGGAAATCAGTTGTTTGGTGTTGGAAATGTCCTAGGGTGAGAGACGAGTTGATCAGGACCGGTTTGGACGACGGAGACGGCGTGGATCGACGGAGACGACGATTGGACGTTGGCCGTGAGTTTCAGTGACGAACTGGTGAGTTTTCTCCCGTTTTCTTTCTAGTTTGAGGTTGTAGAACCATAGAACAGGCCTAGACGACCCTATAGGGATGAACCCCGTCGAAAATGGTGGTCGGAATTGTACGGTTGAATCGGGTCAAGCCGTGGGTCGACGGCGACCCGGTTCCAGTCAAACGGGTCTGACCCGGTACTGTAGCATGATGACGTCATCATGCTGACGTCACTTCTGACGTCATGATGACGTCATCCTGTCAGATGTTGTCAGACCAGGGACCAATCAGAACATGCCACGTGTCACCTGACAAGTGTCAGTGATGACGTCAGCAGTACTGTAGCAGCGTTGACCCACGCGTTGACCAGGCGCGTGGGGGCGCGTGTGAACAGTGATTTTGGTGGGGCCGGTACCATTTTCAAGGTTTCGACGATACGGATCCAATGGAGGTGGTTTCGTGTCGATCGGAGATCGTTATATTAGTTAAAATGGGGTTTGAAGCACCGGGAATAGTGCCCGGGATGCGATTTTGAGGCGGATCTATTCTAGGGTCTTGGTATTGATGTTATAGGGTCCTTAAGTAACCCTCATGAATAATAATACAGGTTTATAGAGATCGTTGAGCAGCAAGGACTGAGTGTGAGTGGGCTGTTTGATTTATAAAAGGCTTGCATGCATAAACTGTTTTACTATTTCCACTGATGAGTCTTATGAACTGTTTATATATGCTATTACAATGTTTTGGGCATGAGACCCGTCTGGATTATATGTGGATTTTGTTTGGGATGTCCGGGGGACATAGGGTAAACTATACTGTTATTGTACTGTACTTTCCTACCTGTGTATATTGTCTCCTCCAGGGAGGGTCGTTGGCTTGGGTGGACCCTGGAGTAGTCACGGGGCTCTGACTGAGTGGAGTTGACCCCCGTTGGGCTGCTTACTCTCAGGAAGGCATGTTTATATACCTCGGGCAGTGACTGGGATACCGGGAGCTGATGTACCTAGAGAGTCTCGGGTGTGAGACCCTGAGTGGCAACGCGTAGCCTTAGAACCGTGACATCATTTGGGTTGGGTTTTACAGTGCACTGATATGTTAGTTTCACCTTTCGATTATTATTATGGTTTATCTGTTATGATTTCATTATAATATTATATTTTCACTGCATGCAAGATTTGGAAAACGGAGGGGTAAAACCTTATGATTATTTTATTATTAAATTGATTTCTAAACTGTTATTTTTGGCCCACTCACCCTTGTTTTACTGACCCCTCCAGACCCTGACACGGAAATAGAGGAGGAGGACCCGGAGGAGGAGGCAGAGGTTTAGTTTGCCTAGCTGTGCACCTGTACACCCACTTGTGGGTAGGTTGAGCACCGAATAAATGTACTCTGACTAGTGTGCTCACATGTTGTATTTTTACTTTCCCTTGTCTGACAGTATCGCTTTAAACACTGTGGTTGTACGTTATCTATCTATTTAAGTCTTCGGTTTTTATTTAAGGGTAATTTTGGCATGTTTAGAGTCATTGTCAGACGGGAGCGGGTCACGTCCCCGGGTGGTCCCAGTGGGATTGGGACGGGTCCTGTCACAACGCGATGGCGATCTAGAAGACAATCTATGTCGCCAAATTCAGTCATCTTCACTTTTTGTGAGAGACATTGAGGAGGAGACATTCCCTCGAAGGTTCGCGACTTCGAACTTCAATCAGTTCAAAGGAAATACTAACCCGGTAAAGTATATAGATTATTACTGAGGAGTCATGGTTCCCCATAGACACAATGAGGCACTCATGTGCAAGGTGTTTCAAGCATCTCTGCAGGGTCAAGCGATGACGTGGTTAAATCATCTCCCCCGAATATCGATCGCTTCTTTTGAAGAGTTGGCTATGACATTTGTGAAAGAATACTCACAACTTCGTACAGTCGAAATGAAAGATGATCATCTCTTCACTATATGGAAGAAAGCAAAAGAGACTCTTCGACAATACATCAGGAGATACTGCGAGGAAAAGTCACGAATTGTTGGTTGCAGCGACCTTGTTACTGCAATGACATTCAAACAGGGGCTTCCCCAGGACAGCCAGCTTTACGGGGACATAGTAATGAACAATGCTCGTAGTCTCACCAAGATACTCTCCTTAGCAGAGCGACATGCATGCTGGGAGGATGAAAAGAATGTTGCACATGCACCAGATCATGCCGGGACGAGCGAGAAAGCCTCCAAATCATCACCACCACTCAAAGAGGATGTCGGCAGTAAATTTTCATATGGGGGGTTCAAAAATGCAAGGTGAGCCAAACTCTCAATGACTCAACCATCGGGAAGCCTAATTTGCAATTCTCAATATCAGTCCAACAGATTCATAATGAGATAAAGGACAATACTTGGTTCAAAAAAATTGGGACCCATCAAAGGCGATCATGAGAAAACTAATAAAACCAAATGGTATGCCTATCATGAATGTTACGAGCACAATACCAGCACATGCATATCTTTCAAAAAATATGTAACGACCCGTCCCGAATATCGGGATTTAATAATATTTAATTGTGATTTACTAAGCTGGGATTAGTTGGGCGATTTCGGACGAATTGTGCAAAATGACCGTTTTGCCCCTGGGCGTGGGTAAAACGTTGACTTTTAATTCGGATGGTCAAATGGACTTTGACCGATGACCGTGACGTAGTTCGGGACGTCACGAGTTCATAGACAGGTGGCACGTTCGATTCCGACGTTCGTGGTGGAAGTTATGATGTACGGAAGTGTAAGGGCATTTTCGTAATTTGGACGAAAGAAGGGGGAATGTTGACTTTTTGATCGGGGGGTCCGATGGCCAAGGACCGAGGACCGTTAGGAAGGTCTCGATGCCCTGAGTTCGTAGACAGGCGGCACGCATCAATCGGAGTCTGTATGACCGAGTTACGGGTCAGGATGCGTGAGGGGCATTTTGGTAATTTCCTGCACAAGGGCAGAAATGTAATTTCACACGGGACACTGTTCCATTGAACTGGCCGTGTAGTGGATGCTTTGTGCGATCGATCCCTTGATTGTTTATCAATTAAATGGCTGGATTGGGACGGTTTGAGGTGGAATTGCACATGGGGATTGAGTTGGCATCGATTGCACGATATGGGCACTGGGTTTTCTACTGTTTTCGGGACAGTGCATGGGAACATTACACAGTGGAAATTGGACACTTTTGGATGCCTTTAACGGCTGATTGGGATTAAAGAAATGGTGTGTAAGTCGAGTGGGTTCCCCTGTGATTGAGAATGGAATGATTGAGTGAGTTTGGAGTTGGATTTCTCTGGAAAAACCCGAAACCGGTTACTGGGAAATTCAAATTCGAACTTCGGTTTTTAGGCCAGCCCAAGCCTAATTGATGGTGGATTGAGCTTCCTGGAACTTCAACGCGTCGAACCAGATCAAATGGGGCAAGCTTTGGGGCTCCTAGGGCCGTGAACGGACGAGGTGGACGGCCGGAAAACTCAAGCTTGAGTTGTGACGATTGAGGTATTTTCGAGTTCAATTAATCATGCTAATTGGTTCATATTAGTCCTTATTAGCTTCCTGTGAAGTTAATTTGATAATGGTTGAGGATTGGAGGAGTTTTGGTGATCGACCCGTTTTGGGTGATCACGGGTTGTTGACACGATTGATCGATGGTTGATGTTGATCATTGACACAGAACTAAAATTGGTGGATTGATGATTGTTGTAGGATCAAGAACGGATTGAATTGATGTCGAATTGAGTGAGATTAAACCGGATCCTATCGCGGGCTTTTCGACCCGTTTACCAGACAAACGGGTGAAGGTGGTGACTGTAGCAGTCACTGTAGCAGGCGCGTGGCTTTCACGCGCAGCCACTCACGGCGGCGCGTGACGGCGCGTGGGCACGAATCTCGAGGTGAGGTCAACATGACTTTTAATCTATTCAATGTAACGAACATTTTGGCGTTGGTTTCGTGTCGATCGAATTCCGTTTCGATATTGTTCGGGATGTCCGAAGGTTTTAAATCCAGTTTAAAAATACTTAAAAATTCGGGAAAATTACGGGACTTGAATAGGATGTTAATGATGAGGTTAGTGATCCTCTAATGTGATTTGAACAGGATTGGGAGTCCCGATGATTGTGGTGTGGCCCGGGAAGGCCTATGGCACGCGTATCGAGGCGCTCGGTTAAACGGTCTGTGAGTGGACATTGGTTTTATAAATTTGATGCATGCATAACTGTTTCATGATTGTTATAATTGTGATTATGTGATTATTTTGGATATCAGTGAATTTATATGTTTTCACGCATTTCAAGGCGATTTACGTGTTTGCACGTGAATCGAGGTTTTCTGGATTTGCACTGATTTCCATAAATATGGATGGATATGATTTCATGAAATGGTTACGGATTTGTTAAAATGAATCGGGCCAGGGGCCCAGTTAATTTGTTAATCGGGTCAGGGGCCCCATTTGAATTATGAAATCGGGCCAGGGGCCCAGTTAACTTATGAATCGGGCCAGTAACCCAGTTAACTTATGAATCGGGCCAGTAGCCCAGTTGACTTGTATATGTGATTTCGTGTCGGGGACCCTAAAATGGAATTGAATAAACTATTTCGGATTTGATTCAACTATTTGGACTTATGACGGTTTTATGGAAATTCGGGGCAGGGCCCTTGTGATATTTTGGAAATGAATAATTGAATGTGTTCCATAAAACCATCTCGATATGAGGATATTTATATCCTGGTCTCCTCCAAGTGTCGGGGACACTGGAGAAGTCACGGTGCATTGCCTGCGAGGGCTCATTGTACGGAGCTACCGGACCGTATAGTGATCCAGGAGCAGGATTGCTGGACGTCATGGACGTCAGACATCGGGGATGTCAGAGATATGGACCCGGTGAGACCCCGGGCAGCACGCGTTGCTTAATACCGTGAGATATGACGTCTGGAACGTCAAGCGTCTAGGACGCTAGGCATCGGGGATGCCGGAGATGGAAAAATAATAAATGAATATTACTGGATTGATGAAATAACTGTTGGATTGACTTTTGGAATTTGAAACTATGCTTTGGTTTCCGGGCTAAGGCCCTAATGGTTATTTTTAAATAAATATGGGATTATTGGTTTTTGGTGCATGCATATGATTTTACTGAGGGGCATAAATGTCTTATAAATGTTTTTTAACAGACTTATTTATTTTCGTCCACTCACAGCTTTTGTTTTTAATGCCCTTCAGGTTGATTCCGGATACGACTGCAGCAGAGACTTGAGCATCGCACACCTCCTCCATCGATCCTTACGCACTCTGGAAGCCCGTTTGGGCAATAGCAATCGGTTATCCCTTGTCTGACGCCTCTTGTCAGACGGGAGCACGTCACATTCCATGGTAATCCCGGGGGGATTGGGATGGGTCGTGTCAAGATATCTCCAGAATCTCGTGAAAGAATGACATTGTACGGACTACATCAAAAAGAAGGTTGCATGTCATATGGAGAACAAAGAACCCAAGGAGCTTGCATCAAAGGTGATCCGCAACAACTAGTTGCATGTCAATGGAATTGATGTTGTCATCATTTGCCACAAGCCGCATGTCAGAGTTCAAGAGACATAGAAATCTATGAAATTCCAATTTTGCTTTTTTATGTTGTCTTCTAAATTCAAGTACCATGAATTTGAGTTATCAATAAGATTGAATTTTTTTTTAATTCATATAAACATATTTGTACATCATATGCAATCTTTAAAACTTCTTCCAAGAAGTGCAAAAAACAAATCCAAGCCTTCTTCTGGGAAGCATCATGACCTCTGGGAAGCACTAAAGCATCTCACTAGGCAACACTTCGAACCTCTCTCGAAAGTATTCAAGTCTTCATTTAGTGAGCAACTAAGTATTCCTTTTATAAATAAAGCCTTCACCATGCGAGAGCTCGAAGCCTTCGCCTTACGAAGCATTCAAGCCTTCGTCCTGTGAAGCATCCAAGCCTCGCCATGTGAAGCACCCAAGTCTTCACCATGCGAAGCATCCAAGTCTTCACCATGCAAAACATCCAAGTCTTCACCATGCGAAGCATCCAAGTCTTCACCATGTGAAGCATCCAAGCATTCGACATGCGAAGCATCAAAGCCTTCGCCATGCGAAGCATCAAAACTTTCGCCATATGAAGCATTCAAGCCTTCGTCATGCGAAGCATCTAAGACTTCGCCATGTGAAGTATCCAAGTCTTCTCCATGCAAAGCATCGAAGTCCAAAGCCTTCATACTAGAAGGGCCTAAAAGCATTCCTTTCGGAATCAAAGCCTTCGTCATGCGGATCATCCAAGTCTTCATCATACGAAACATCTAAGCATTCGCCATGCGAAGCATCAAAGCCTTCACCATGCAAAGCTTCAATGCTTTCACCATGTGAAGCATCCAAGCCTTCGTCATAAGTGTAACGACCCGGACGTTCAAAAAGGGAAAATTTGGAAAATTTGAAGAAAATGACGATTTTGCCCCTAGGTAATTGGCGAATGTTGACTGATAGGTCCTCAAATAAGCATTATTTTATATTATTTTATACCCTTTATACTTGTCTTTTAATATTAAAATAATAAATAATTAGATAAATTAATTTATTTTGTGTTTTTTAATTTAAATAAATAAAACTTGTATTTTGGAGCGTTTTGGCGAAAGAATAGGCCCGATCGGAATTATAACGAAGAAATTATGAACGATTTTCGGTGAAAATATATACTAATTATTTTTTTTATTTTGCAAACCCAAATTAATAATAAATCCAGCCCATTCTTTTCTTATTTGCAGCCCAGGAAAAGGCCCAGCCCGTGAACCCTTCTAGCCCAGCTGCAGAAGCCAGACTCGCGCAGCCGTGGCCCAGTTCACCTGTCCAGGCCCGCGTCGTTCAGTCCAATCCATTCACTGCAAAAGCACAGCCCAGAAGGCTCGCGATCCGGCCCGCTAGCCACCGACCCGCCTGGCCCGCCTGCGCCCTCACCAACCCAATCGTACCCACCTTCATTTTCTTCAGCCCATCATCTCGGTCCAGTCCCATCTTCACCAGCAACCCACCATCCACCTAACCGCTGCACAACTACTCCAGCCCATACAAGATACCAGGCCCGCGTCCATCCACTGCGTGCAGCCCAACTCCTCACCAACCCGCCTGCACAGCACCTACTCTGCAGCCCAGCTACCGCCTGGCCCGCCTGCGCCCTTACCAGCCCATCACGCCGAATCCTGCAGCTCAGCCACAGTGGCCCAGTCGTCCAACTGCCCCACCTTCTCCTATTTCTCTAAATTTCCAGCCACAAACAATTCAAAATCAAACCTAACATCATCATTCATCATCATTTTTCATCATTTATTTTTGTACTATTTTTATATTTTTTTTGTATTTTTTTTAGTTCTTTTTTGCCTCCCTCTATAAATAGGGAGACAAATTTATTTGTAAAGGGTCCCCATTTTGAGTAGTTTTTCATCTTAGTTTAGTTCATGTTTCTCTCTTCTCTTAAATCTTTTTTTTTTATTTTTTAGATTTATTTTGGGGACCATTTTAACTTCTTGTAGTTTATTTATTTAATTAGCTTTCTTTTAATTATTGTTCTTAATTTATATTCATTCTTAATTTCATTTCTTCTTTACTTTGTTCTTGTGATTTTTCTTTGAGATCTCTTGAATACATTTTTATACTTTCCTTAAGAAATACCTAGGCCAAGTATTTCCTAAATAATTCTAGAATTTAAGTCCGTATTCTTATATTTTATCCTCCATCTTCATAAGGTTCTTGCCGCTGTTCGGTGTTCCTTATGAATAACATTCCATTGTTTCCATCCACTTTCGGAATCACAAGCTGTTCTTGGGTTTCGAAAGTGTAACTTTTCTCCATTTACTTAAATTCTTGTTATTGTTTTGGTTTTACTTATAATTCAATATATTTGTTGGTATTTTCTTTCTAACATTTGTAAATGTGAATACAATCTCCATGTGTTTTACTTTTTGAATTTCATATACTTCATATGTTTTAGTGCTTAACCTTCAATTTAACGCTAAGTGTTTATGACCGCTGTTCGGTGCACTTAGAATAGGATTGAAGAGATTTAGATGTTTGACACACATTGAAATCACAAACTTAAGGTGAATCGTATTATAAGTGTTTATGACCGCTGTTCGGTGCATTTATAATATTGAAAAATGTATGCATGTATTTGAGATGATTAAGGTAGAATTTCGTGATTGGTTCAATATAAGCATGATGTTAGAGTGTTGGTAAAAATATGTGTTTGAAGAAAGTTCACTTGCATAAAAGTTAAAGTAGAAGTAGAATTAAGTTCTTAATTGTTTTTACTTATTTACTTTATTATATGATTACAATCTTTCAAACCCCTCATTTAATTCTTTATTCTTTAATTCTTTATTTCATTAATTATTTTATTATTTTATTCTTTAATTCTTTATTCTTTGATTATTCATTATTCTTTTTTAACTAACATATTATTAATGTTCCCTAATTTCCCCGGTTAAGAACGATCCCTATTTACCAATACTACAATTACACAAAAAGGGTTTAAATTACATAACACCTGAATTACGTGTTTAATTTAATGAGTAGTTTGGACGTTATCATTGACTTTTTGTTCGGGCGGTCAAACGGACTTTGACCGATGAATGTGACGTAGTTCGGGGCCTCACGAGTTCATAGACAAGTGGCACACTCGATTCCGACATCCGAGGAGGAAGTTATGACGTTCGGAAGTTCAAGGGCATTTTTGTTGACAAGACCCATCCCGATTATCCCTTGATAACCGCGACAGATCCTGCTCCCTTCTGACAAGTCAACTGAAGTACCACAATTGCCCTCAGCACTTGCCAAACAAGGGATTATTGTACCTGTGCGCATTCATGCCTCCACCTCCCGATCAGCCTCGATCGTCGTGCCACGACCTTGAGGGCCAATAAAACATTAAAGAGTGTGAGTGGACAAAAATTAAAGGTTTAGAAATACATTTATTAAAATCGTCTTACCCTCCAGTTTTCACAAACATGCATGCATATCATATAAAACATAGGTTATATAAATCAAAGTAAAAGAAAACAGTTAATATAAATCAAAATCAATCATGATACCATCATCCTCAATATCCAATCTCAATATCCAATAACCCGTCACGATATCAATGCAACGCGTGCAAACTCGGATGTCTCAAGTCCGAGTACCTCCCCAAGATCAACGACGTCTGGGGTGATATCATCTCCAGGATCAACGACGTCTGGAGGATATCAATATAAACTCACACTCCTGAGATTGAGCCTCCCCTCGGAGCTACTCATCTCCAGGCAGTGGATCGTGACTACTCCAGGATCTACGACGTCTGGAGGAGACCATCAAATCACCGAGGATGATACCACAAATCAAGAATCTCATTTCAAAACTATTTAAATCTCAAAATCAAATCAATAGTTCAACAGGCTCTCTTCCCGAAATATAGCATTTCCACAGCACAAGTAAATTCCATAAATTCATATCTAACAGATCATTTATAATTCAATTTCTTCAATTAAATCATGTAATTTAATTTCAAAGTTAAAAATCATCTCAATTCTCAGATCATTACCCAAAATCACACTTTTATAATTTTCTCGAAATTCGTGCCCAAAAATAATATAATAATAATATAATATTCCCAAAATTCGGAATTTATCATATCACATTATTAATCATGGAAAATCAATTTAAATCATATTATAAGCATTTAAAAGCAGTTAAAACATATATGCATGCATTTAGGGTAGAAAACAAAAGCCCACTCACACACCGTCCAAAGCTCTCGTTTTCCGAGCTGCACGCGTTTCCGTAATTTTCGCTATTTTCCAGAAATCCCGAATCCTGTCCAAAATCATTACTCAGGGTCACTAAGGACTCAATTTGCATCATATTAATTTCTCATAATTTTCCGGGAATTTAATATTAATTTAATACGTAACGTAAACCTTCGGACCCTCGAAACATTATCGAGACGGCGTCCGATCTACTCGCAACCAAAACCAAAAATGTTTGTTACATTAAGTAGGACAAGTTTCATGTTGACCTTACCTCGAAATTCCCACGCACGCGCCCCCACGCGCCGCCGTGAGTGGCTGCGCGTGGGTGCCACGCGCCTGCTACAGTAACCATCACTGTTGTTTTCTCGACCCGATTGCCTGGTAAACGGGTCCTGCGACCCGCGAGGTGACCCGGTCCAATCCTGCATATTTCTAGTCCATTTCTTAAATTGATTACACTAATAGGATCGTATTAATGTTTATTGAAGATATGTAATGTTAATTTCGTCATTGATTACCTCAATATACTCGATCAATCCTCACAGGTTCGAAGCCTGTTCATCGTCAAGTTCTTCAAACCAGCAGCCCAACCCTTCAATTAATGAGTCGTATAGCATCGTAGGTTCATGATAAAGATGATTTCGAAGTCAATTGCACACGAATTAGCCCCCAATTACACAACCCAAGCTCGAAATCTCCGAAGTCCGCCATGTCTGTTCATCATCGAATTGAACCAATTCCCATCAAATTCGTGTAATTGATTCATTGGGAAGCATCGTGGGACACTAGGAAACATGTTTACGAGATCAATTTCATCATTCTCGACCTCCAATCCATTCGACTCAAGCTCACAAATCCGAAGCTTCCCCCCTCTCTGTCCGAAGCCAAAATAACCCTAATTTCCTTCGTTCTTGATCCAGTTCGATCCGTAGCAATCCCAGAAGGCTAATTACAACCTCAATTTCATTCAAAAACACGCACAGCATCAAATTCGATCCAAGCTTTCTCAAAGCTATTTTCGGGTTTTGTTCTCGGGTTTCTGGTTCGATTTCCATCAATTACCCCTTCAATTCTACTCTTTTTTCTCTCTGGTTTCCTCTTCCCATCTCAGGTGTCATCTATTTGTCTCCCTTACCGATCAATTTGATCAAAACAATCTCAAAGGAAAATTGGCGGTTTTGGTTTGTTCGTATTAGGCTTACAAGCCACTAAGCCTTCCCACATGGTGACAAGTGTCACCCCAGGATGCCTTGAGTCATCAATCACATTGACTCATCAGAATTGTTGAATTATCACATTTAGCTGAATCAAAATTACCATTTTACCCTTGTTCTCACCAATTACCAAAATACCCCTCGTCGTTCTAGACCCATAACTTTCTCGTTCGGACTCTGATTGGCGCATGCCGCCTGTCTATGGATTCAGCGTCTCGAGACCTACCCAACGGTATTCTCGGAAAGTCCAAATAATGTCCCGATCAAAAAGTCAACTTTCGGTCCATGTGGCCAATTTACCGAATTACCCTCAAACTTCCGCACGTCATAACTTTGTCCTCGAATGTCGGAATCGGGCGTGCCACCTGTCTATGAACTCGTGACGTCCAGACCTACGTCACGGTCATCGGTCAAAGTCCGTTTGACCGCTCGAATAAAAAGTCAACCGTTTGCCCAATTCCAAGGGCAAAATCGTCATTTTCCCCAAAATTTCCAAATTTTCCCCTTTTTAAATATTCGGGTCGTTACATTTGTAATTCGGACGAAGAGGGGGAGAATGTTGAATTTTTGTTTAACCGCTAATTTTTACGCAATTCGAGGACCGTTAGGTAGGTCTCGATGCCCTGAGTCCGTAGACAGGCGGCACGCTAAAAACAGCCGTCAGACGGGCGAGTTAGGGGTCTAGAACAAGGAAGGGCATTTTGGTAATTTGTGAATGAGGGGTAAAATGGTCATTTTGAGGGTGCAGGTGGAAACAACCGTGAGTGGGTGTTTTTGAATTGAAAAACAGAGTATGGGCTGAAGGAATTGTTTAACTAAGGAGGGATTAGTGGCTGGTTAGGCAGAGCACTACTGTTTTGTTTATGCAATTGAGTGGAACTGTGCTGTTGGAATGTGAAGAACACAGAGCACGGGCACCCATTTTTTTTAAGTTTTGGGTCAGTTGCGAGGAACACTTACACAGTGGGTCTGAGGGATTCCATAGTTAATTGTGTAGGCCAGTTTGATTAACAGAGAGGATAGAAGTGCTTCATGATCATTGGGAGAGGAATGGATTGAGAATTTGAGAGAAAACTGAGTCGGGAAAAATTTGGGAAAATTGGAGGGAAATTGGAATTCAATTTGTGAGTCGAGAGGAGCTAAAAAAAGGTTAGACACAGTCTTCTGGGTTCATTTCGACTTCAACCATACAAAAATTGAAGGGAATCGATCACGAGTTGGCATAGAACCGAAGTCCCAGTTTTTGGACATTTTCGAGCTTGAGGACGACCACCTACGGGAAAGGATTTGGAATTGAGAGGAACTCAGCCGGGTCAAGTCACGGGTAACCGGACCCGTTTACCAGTCATTCGGGCGAAGACGATGATTGTAGTATCACTGTAGCAGGCGCGTGATTACAGGACCCACCCCGATTATCGCCTCGATAATCGGGAAGCATCCTGCTCTCGTCTGAAAGTCGAACACAAAATACTAGAAAACCAAATTAAATTACATCACACCCACTGTCAGACCAGGGAGATTAAATAATACAACCGACTGGACACTAAGTCCATAGTTTCACAGAGCCATAATATTACAAAACAAGATAAGTTCAGCTCCTACTCTATGAACTAACTACTACACAACGGAAAACTTTATGCCTCTGCCTCTGCCTCGGCGCTGGCCCCCGAACTTGTACCACGACCTGGAGGGTATTTAAAACAGCAAAGTCTGAGTGGACTAAAACAAAAGTTTACAAAAAACAGTTTAAGGAAATCGGGGTTCGCCCTCCAGTTTTATAATACGCATGCATAACCGGATATTCAAAAACCGCATACTAAACATTCGAAATCCCTTTTTCCGTATCATATGGAAGACATTACAGAAAACAGTCATAAATTCGTATAAAGTAATATAATATCATCAAAAACAGAAATCGTCTTTTCAAAACATTAATCAAACCAAGTCAGGTAAAACTGAAATAATAATCACGATCAAGCTGTTGGATCCATCCGAGTCTTTAAACTCAATATCAGGCCTTCCCGGGATATCAACGAGTCTTTAAACTCAAAACATAATTAATAGGCATCGGGGGTATCACATTAACCGAGTCTTTAAACTCAATCTGGGTCTTTAAACCCAAAATCAGATCCAACAATCATACCAGGTCTTTAAACCCAAAACCCAAAACCATTTTATAAAGCACAATAAAAGGATCCCTCGTGATCCGTTTTCCAAAAATCATTCTGAAAGCATATATCGTCATAATAGGACTTATGTCCGGATTTCACATGCAATTTCCAAAAATTACTTCACAATATAATCAAAGCATCATAAATACGTAACATGCATAATCATCTCAAATTACTTCATCAAACCATCATTCATGCATAGGAGAAAACTGTAATCTCGAAATGCGTAAAATACGATAATTACCTCGAAAAGCGTGAAATTATGTAAAACCGAAATATCATGATTATCAACATAAAATCATATATGAAAACATAAACAAAGGAGTAAAAATAGTCATGCATGCACAGTTGAAAATCAAAAGTCCACTCACGGTTTTCGGACGCGTCAGTCGCGCCCCATGTGTTCCTCGGTAGCTTCGGAAACGTCCGAGCCCGTAAAAAGATGCAAGAAGGGTTACTAACATTCCCAAAAAGATCGTATTAATTTCCCTAATTTTTCCGGATTTTTCAACGTAATTAAACTTAAAGCCTAAACCTTCCGAACCCTCGAAACTATCCCGAACGACACCCGATCAACTTGAACTTTAAATAAAAAATGCTCAGAATGAGGAGAGGATAAAAAGTCATGTTGATCGTGATCGGAGATGAGGTCACACACGCCGTCACATACTGCCCAAAGTGGCTGTGCGTGAAGGCCACGCGCCTGCTACAATGTCGTCTCCTTCACCCGACTGGCCTGCTAAACGGGCCTTCAACCCGCGACTCGACCCGGCTAATTACCCTTCAATTCTAACTCGATTCCTTTCGTTTTTGATCCTAGACGAACACTCTAACACAACCAATTGAACAAGAACTCACCTGGAAGTCGTCGACCTCAGCACTGCGATTTTCCAGAAACTAGAACTTGAGTTCCTGGACAAAACGTGATCAAACTCCTTCAATTCATTCGTGGTTGAGTTCGTAGTGAACCCAGAAGACTAACACGATCCTTGGTTTCGATCAACTGGCCTCACAAATTGAAAACCAAGTTTTCCCTCCAATTCCCAGAAACTCAGTTTTTCTGATTTCTCTCAGACTCTCCGCTCTCACTTTGGTTCCAAAATGAAACTCTCACTATCCACTACTCAGCTAATCGATCAAGGCAGACGGCAACCCGTGGGAGACACTCAGAAGTGCTCTGGAGATTGTTTCCCGCAACACAGAACCCATAACCAATTTTAAAAACTCTCCCCGTGCTCTGCTTCTGTCCAAGCCACCAGCCTTGTTTCCCACTGCCTCAAAAGGCTTAAACTATTCACCCCACACAGCCACTATCAGGATTAAACAATGGAATCGTTCAGGGCACTCACGGCATGGCCGTGCACACTCTATTCCACAGTTGTGAACAGTAACCTCCGTACAAAATTACCATTTTGCCCTCAGTTGACAAATTACCAAAAAGCCCCTCATCTTCCGTGACCCGTAACTTGGTCATCCGATGTCCGTTTGACGCGTGCCGCCTGTCGTTGTACTCCGGGCATCGAGACCTACCTAACGGTCTTCGAGTCGTGTGAAAATCCAATGTATTTCAAAAATTCAACTTTTGCCCCCTTTTTCGTCCAAATTACGAAAATGCCCTTGGACTTTCGAACGTCATAACTTTCACCTCGAGCGTCCGAATCAAACGTGCCACCTGTCTATGAACTCGTGACGTCCCGAACTACGTCACGGTCATCGGTCAACGTCCGTTCGACCTTCCAATCAAAAAGTCAATAAATTGACCACACTATTCGTAGGGGTAAAAATGTCATTTTATTTATTATTTTACAAAATTACATTTTTCGAATTTCCGGGGCGTTACACGTGAGTTTCACGCGCAGCCACTCACGGCAGTGCGTGAGGGCGAGTGGGCCCGATTCTCAAGGTAAGTTCAACATGACTTTTGTCCTATACAATGTAACGAACATTTTAGCGTTGATTTCGAATTAATCGGACACCGTTTCGATGTTGTTTCGAGGGTCCGAAGGTTTATGTTATGTATTTAACTAACGTTTAATTCCCGGAAAATTATGGGAAATTAGTATGACGTTATTTGGGTCCTTAGTAACACTAAAGAATAATTTCGGACAGGATTCGAGATTTCTGGAAAATGCCGGAAATTACGGAAACGCGTGCGGCGCGAAAACGAGCGTTATGGACGGTGTGTGAGTGGACTTTTCTTTCAAAATTTAATGCATCCATAAATGTTTCTATGATTGCTATGATTATTATTGTGACTTGTGGTGATTTCGATTTCCGTATTTATAGGTATATGCAATACGAAACTGCACCTATTTCAAGACTATGGTTTCTCTTGTGTTTTGATGATGGTGTGATGAACGATTTTACATGATTTATGCGTATGATGTTTTAAGGATGTTTCGATTATGATTGTGAGTATGATTTACGGTTTTGACACGTATTTCGAGAATGACACGGATTTGCACGTTTTACGAGATTTCGAGTATGTTGTGGCTTGACCGTGATTTTGGTGATTTGATTATGGTTTTGATGTTTTGACCTCGGGATTTGAAATATGATGCGATTTCAAGGATTTAAAACGGATTTTGAAAAAGGTGATTTCGGGCTTGATGCCCAGGGCATAAAAGTAATTTTGATGAACGAGAGTTCGATTTTCGGAAGTTTGAAAGTGAATTTCTGGTTTGGGTTCGGAATGACGGTTCTGGATGCCGGCTTACGGAATCGTTATTGCGAATTCGAATTCGGGAATGGAAGACGGATATGATTGGGGATTTGAATGTGAAATTCGGACTTGAGTCCCATTTTGATAAAATGTGTTTTCGTATTGGTTTTGGAATTTGGATCACGATGAATCCCGAGTTTGTTGTGATTTACAAATCGGTGGGGTTTAAAGACCCGTTGGAAACTAGTTTTGGGCTCAAGGACCCGGTATTATGGCTGGATTATGTTTTGGGTTTAAAGACCCGGTGCTATTGCTGGATCATGTTTTGAGTTTAAAGACTCGGTTAATTGATGACGGGGGAGGGCCCTTGATGAGTTTAAAGACTCAGTTACTGTTTTGAGTTTAAAGACTTGGTATGATACCCCTGATGTAAGACCCATGTCCTAGAGGGAACGGTGAACAATCCCATATTCCTGCGAGGGGGAATGGTCTGGGAGAGGACGGTGGTGTGCCTTAAAGGTGTATGCACACACCTATCTAGCACTAGGTGTAACGACCCGAACCGAGAATAATAATATTTTAATGTAAAAAGACTATTTTGCCCGTGGAGGGGGGAAACTTTGACTTTTGACCCGGGAAACAATTTGGACTTTGACCCATGACTATGACGTAGGTCGGGACGTCACGAATCCGTAGACAGGCGGCACGCCGAAATCGGAGTTCGTATGAAGAAGTTATGGTCAAGGAAGCGTTTTAGCGGAATTTACAAACCGAGAACAACGAAATAAAATATTAATTTATTACGGGAATCCGTGCCAACCTAATATTTAAATCAAACCAGTGGATTGGTGACAAGTGTCACCCATCCAAGCCCTTACTATTCCAATAAAGCACATTACACTATTTAACTCATTTTTATATTAATTATTTTCCCTCCAATTGTTTCTAGCCCTTGGATCTACTGCTCAAATGCATCTTGACCCTTCCTTTCTTCTGATTTTTCCTTGTTCATGCACGATCTCTGTCTTTCTCCCAAACACACACAAACACACATACAGCCCCCCCACAACCCGTGCTTCTTCTTCCATTTTCTCTCGACCAAGGCGATCACACCAGCCACCCTTATCACACCAGACGACCACCCACAGCACCACCATTATCTGGTCTTCACCACCGTGCAACGCCGGCAACCACCAGCCCGTTTTTCCCGTCCGAAATCTCGTCCAAAAACTCAGACCCGAAACACGACGGAAACGGGTCCAAGAAGAAAACCGTGACAGCCACACCACCTCGATGCAAGGGAAGCTCCAGTCTGCACCGTGAGGACCCCAGGAGCACAACTGGACGACGGCGAGGGCTACGGCGGCGTGACGGCGGCGGTAAGACCCAAAACCCGAGAACCCGTTTTGATCCTCTGTTTCGAACCAACGTGTTTTAGTGCTAGGAAATTGATTGTGTGATGTTAGAAATGTTCTAGGGTGAGAGACGAGTTGATCAGGACCGGTTTGGACGACGGAGACGGCGTGGATCACCGGAGAAGACGATCGGACGTTGGCCGTTAGTTTCAACGACGAACTGGTGAGTTTTCTCCTGTTTTCTTTCCATTTTGAGGTTGTAGAACCATAGAACAGACCTAGACGACCCTATAGGGATGAACCCCGTCGAGAATGGTGGCCGGAATTGTACGGTTGAATCGGGTCAAGCCGTGGGTCGACGGCGACCCGGTTCCAGTCAAACGGGTCTGACCCGATACTGTAGCATGATGACGTCATCATGCTGACGTCTCTTTCTGACGTCATGATGACGTCATCCTGTCAGATATTGTCAGACCAGGGACCAATCAGAACATGCCACGTGTCACCTGACAAGTGTCAGTGATGACGTCATGCTGACGTCAGCAGTACTGTAGCAGCGTTGACCCACGCGTTGACCAGGCGCGTGGGGGCGCATGTGAATAGTGATTTTGGTGGGGCCGGTACCATTTTCAAGGTTTCGACGATACGGATCCAATGGAGGTGGTTTCGTGTCGATCGGAGATCGTTATGTTAGTCAAAATGGGGTTTGAAGCACCGGGAATAGTGCCCGGGATGCGATTTTGAGGCGGATCTGTTCTAGGGTCTTGGTATTGATATTATAGGGTCCTTAAGTAACCCTCAGTAATAATAATACAGGTTTATAGAGATCGTTGAGCAGCAAGGACCGAGTGTGAGTGGGCTGTTTGATTTATAAAAGGCTTGCATGCATAAACTGTTTTACTATTTCCACTGATGAGTCTTATGAACTGTTTATATATGCTATTACAATGTTTTGGGCATGAGACCCGTCTGGATTATATGTGGATTTTGTTTGGGATGTCCGGGGGACATAGGGTAAACTATACTGTTATTGTACTGTACTTTCCTACCTGTGTATATTGTCTCCTCCAGGGAGGGTCGTTGGCTTGGGTGGACCCTGGAGTAGTCACGGGGCTCTGACTGAGTGGAGTTGACCCCCATTGGGCTGCTTACTCTCAGGAAGGCATGTTTATATACCTCGGGCAGTGACCGGGATATCGGGAGCTGATGTACCTAGAGAGTCTCGGGTGTGAGACCCTGAGTGGCAACGCGTAGCCTTAGAACCGTGACATCATTTGGGTTGGGTTTTACAGTGCACTGATATGTTAGTTTCACCTTTCGATTATTATTGTGGTTCATTCACTGCATGCAAGATTTGGAAAACGGAGGGGTAAAACCTTATGATTATTTTATTATTAAATTGATTTCTAAACTGTTATTTTTGGCCCACTCACCCTTGTTTTACTGACCCCTCCAGACCCTGACACGGAAATAGAGGAGGAGGACCCGGAGGAGGAGGCAGAGGTTTAGTTTGCCTAGCTGTGCACCTGTACACCCACTTGTGGGTAGGTTGAGCACCGAATAAATGTACTCTGACTAGTGTGCTCACATGTTGTATTTTACTTTCCCTTGTCTGACAGTATCACTTTAAACACTGTGTTTTGTACGTTATCTATCTATTTGAGTCTTCGGTTTTTATTTAAGGGTAATTTTGGTATGTTTAGAGTCATTGTCAGACGGGAGCGGGGCACGTCCCCGAGTGGTCCCAGTGGGATTGGGACGGGTCCTGTCAGCTTGGTATCAGAGCATTAGGATTAGTAGTCAGAGTACTAGGTTAGCGGTTTGTACTTTGTACATGGTCGCTTTCGATGTCTTTTAACCTGTTTGCCTCTTAACAGTTGGATATGCCTCCCCGACGTGAACCCCGTGCACGTGTTGACGAGGGCAATGGAGGAAATGGACACACTGCGAGCATTGAGCGGGCTCAGCGCCTGGGTGCTACGCACTTCAGTGAGGGAACCGACCCCGAGGAAGCGCACCAGTGGATTGACCGCTGGGAGAGGATTTTCGAGGTCATGCACTGTCCTCCGGAGGAGCATGTCGTACTGGCGACTTTCCTACTGGATGGGAGCGCCTATCGATGGTGGCATAACCTTGTTTTGGCCGGCTGGACCGTTCACACCATTCCATGGGAGACCTTCCGAGAGCGGTTTCTCAACCAGTTCTACCCACGGTCGTTTCGCAACGCCCGTGAGGCGGAGTTTCTGCAACTCCGGCAGGGAGATCAGACTGTAGCAGAGTACGAGGGGACCTTCATGATGTTGTCTCGCTTTGCTGAGAACTTCGTGATCACCGAGGCAGGCCGATGTCGCAGATTTGAGTGGGGCCTGCGACCTGAGATTCAGGCGATGGTGACTGCAACACCCTTTGCTTCCATGAGGGATCTGACTGATGCGGCGACCAGGGTTGAGAACAGTATCCTGGCTCGTCAGCGAGCTGAGGGGGAGACTCGGCGACGTGATCGCCCACACTTGGGATTCTCGGGCCGTCGTGGCTCGAAGGGAGGACATTCTGGTGGATCTTCGTCTTCTGGCAGCCGAGGACGTTCTGGTCAGTTCAGGAGTCCTCAGCGGTCTGGACAACGTTCTGGAGCTTGGCAGCGGTCGTACTTACCGATGAGCATCTCACCGGGAGGATACTCGGGTCGACCTAGGGAGGTCACATGCTTCGCTTGTGGTGAGCCGGGGCACTATGCTTATGAGTGTCCACTGATTCGCGGCAGTACTACGCCAGCACAGAGCACAGCATCTCAGACTGACAGCAGCTGGACACGCGGTGTTGTGCGTGGCTGTGATCGAGGAGCTAGAGGACGGGGACGACCTGCAGAGTCTATGGCTCGTGTTTATGCTGTTACCCAGCAGCAGGCCAGATCCATTTCGGGAGTGTTGACAGGTACTGTACATATTTATGGCATGGTTGTTCGTGCATTGATGGATTCGGGGGCAACTCATTCTTTTATTTCACCGCGTTGTGCGAGTCTGTTGGGCCGTGAGGTGACCGCATTTGAGCACGAGATGGGAGTGGGGACACCGATGGGTGTGACCTACCAAGTGAACCAGGAGATACGAGCTTGTCCTGTGGAGATTGAGGGAGTCGAATTTCCGGCCGACTTAATTCTGATGAATGTTCACGATTTCGATGTGATACTTGGAGTTGATTGGTTGTCGGAGTACAATTCACTCATCGACTGTAGTAACATGCGGTTGACTTTGAGAGGTCCAAGATTACCGGAAGTGATATTTCAGGGGGAGTGTGGAGACGCATCACCCAAGGTAATATCCGCACTCACAACTACTAAACTTTTACAGAAGGGGTGTCAGGGTTATCTTGCTTATGTGGTAGAGTTTACGGATGAATCTTTGAGTATTGAGGATATTCCGATTGTGCGGGAATTTCCTGATGTCTTTCCAGGAGATTTACCTGGATTACCACCACCCAGGGAGATCGACTTTACGATCGAGTTACTCCCCGGGACTCGACCGATTTCACAAGCACCGTATCGTATGGCACCGGCGGAGCTACGGGAATTGAAAATCCAATTACAGGAACTGGTGGATCTAGGGTTTATCCGACCCAGTACATCACCATGGGGAGCGCCGGTCTTATTTGTGAAAAAGAAGGAGGGTAGTTTGCGGTTGTGTGTGGATTATCGGCAGTTGAATAAAGCTACGGTAAGGAACCAGTATCCCTTACCCAGGATCGATGATTTGTTCGATCAGTTACGTGGAGCCCGATATTTCTCCAAGATAGATCTGAGGTCGGGATACCATCAACTGAGAATAGCCGAGGGGGATGTTCAGAAAACAGCTTTTCGAACAAGGTATGGGCATTATGAGTTCTTGGTGATGCCCTTCGGACTGACGAATGCACCAGCTGCATTCATGGACTTGATGAATCGAGTTTTTTGAGCATACCTGGATAAATTTGTGATCGTGTTTATCGACGACATCTTGGTGTATTCCAAGAGTGTCAGGGCTCATGAGGAGCACTTACGAATGGTATTGGGTAAACTACGACAGGAGCAGCCGTATGCTAAGTTAAGCAAGTGTCAGTTTTGGCTAAATAGTATTGGATTCTTGGGTCACATTATATCACCCGAGGGGATAAGTGTGGATCCTCAGAAAACGGAGGCTGTGACAAATTGGCCAAGACCGACCACGGTGACGGAAGTGCGAAGTTTTGTGGGCTTAGCAGGCTACTATCGGAGATTCGTAGAGGGTTTCTCCCAGATTGCCGCACCATTGACTCGGTTAACCTGGAAAGGGGTGAAGTTTGTGTGGGACGAGCAGTGTGAACAGAGTTTTCAGGAATTAAAGTTCCGATTAACCACTGCACCTGTCCTTGCATTACCTGACAGCAGTGGAGAGTTCGTGGTATATAGTGATGCATCGCTGCAGGGCTTGGGTTGTGTATTGATGCAGAATGGAAAAGTGATTGCTTACGCATCCCGGTAGATGAAGACGCACGAGTTGAACTACCCTACTCATGATTTGGAATTGGCGGCGGTGGTTCATGCTCTAAAGATCTGGAGACATCATTTGTTCGGTGTGACATGCCGAATATTCACCGATCACCAGAGTCTTAAACATTTGTTCACTCAGAAGGAACTCAACATGAGACAGCGGAGATGGTTGGAATTGTTGAAGGATTATGATTGTACCATCGAGTACCATCCTGGAAAAGCAAATGTCGTAGCTGATGCACTTAGTAGGAAGTCGGCGGGATCAGTTGCGCATTTGAGATTGGTGTATCTTCCTTTGCTAGTGGAACTTCGGAAGAGCGGAGTTATGTTAGGGATGGACGATCAGGGAGCCTTGTTGGCTAGCTTTCATGTACGACCCGTGTTGGTCGACAGGATCATCGAGGCTCAACTACAGGACCAGATACTCTGTGACTACAGAGACGAGGTTGAATCCGGACAGAGACAAGATTTCTCCGTCAGGGGCGATGGAGCATTAGTAAAGCTTGGGAGATTGTGTGTACCTGCGGTACCAGAGTTGAGGAGAGAGATTTTAGACGAGGCCCACAGTTCGGCCTATGCTATGCATCCAGGAGGGACAAAGATGTATCGTACCCTCCGGGACTATTATTGGTGGCCAGGGATGAAGAGGGAGATAGCTGAGTTTGTCAGCAAATGCTTGATCTGTCAGCAGGTCAAGGCAGAACGGCAGCGTCCGTATGGGGCTATGCAGCCACTTCCAATTCCACAATGGAAGTGGGATCATATTACAATGGACTTTGTCTTCAAGTTACCGAAGACAAGGAGTGGAGTTGATGGAGTCTGGGTAATAGTGGACCGGTTGACTAAATCAGCGCATTTTCTGCCTGTACGTGAGACGTACAAGCTCAACCGTTTGGCCCAGCTATTCATTAATGAGATCATCCGACTACACGGTACCCCAGAGTCGATCGTGTCGGATCGGGATCCGCGTTTCACATCCAGGTTTTGGAGGAGTCTACAGACTACTATGGGTACGAAATTGCACTTCAGTACGGCATTCCACCCACAGACCGACGGACAGTCTGAAAGGACAATACAAACTCTCGAGGACATGATGAGAGCCTGTGTGTTGCAATTCCAGGATTCGTGGGCTGATCGATTGCCATTGATGGAGTTTGCCTACAATAACAGCTACCATGTGAGTATAGGGATGGCACCCTATGAGGCACTGTATGGTCGACAGTACTGAACACCGGTATGCTGGATGGAGATCGGAGAGAGAACCGCAATGGGGCCGGATCTGATGGATATGACCCAGGAGACAGTTCGGGTTATTCGGGAAAGATTGAAGGCGGCCCAGGATCGTCAAAAGAGCTATGCGGACCGACGGATTCGAGATTTAGAGTTCGAGGTTGGTGACTTTGTCTTTTTAAAGTTATCGCCGTGGAAAGGGATTCTCCGATTTGGACGACGTGGGAGATTGAGTCCTCGTTATATCGGACCATATGAGATTGTCGAGAGGATTGGTCCGGTGGCTTACCGTTTAGCACTACCTTCGGAGCTTTCCCGAGTACATGATGTATTTCATGTATCTATGCTACGGAAGTATCTTCGGGATGACTCTCATGCACTACCAGAGCAACCACTGGAACTGATGACAGATTTGAGTTTCGAGGAACGACCAGTGCAGATTCTGGATAGGAAGGAAAAGGTTTTAAGGAACAAGACGATTTCTTTGGTTAAAGTACTATGGCGGAACCACGAGGTGGAGGAAGCGACATGGGAACCCGAGGAATTGATGAGAGGGCAGTACCCACACTTGTTTGAGTAAATTTCGAGGACGAAATTTCTGTAAGGTGGGTAGGTTGTAACGACCCAAACCAAGAATAATAATATTTTAATGTAAAAAGACTATTTTACCCCTGAAGGGGGGGAACTTTGACTTTTGACCCGGGAAACAATTTGGACTTTGACCCATGACTATGACGTAGGTCGGGACGTCACGAATCCGTAGACAGGCGGCACGCCGAAATCGGAGTTCGTATGAAGAAGTTATGGTCAAGGAAGCGTTTTAGCGGAATTTACGAACCAAGAACAACGGAATAAAATATTAATTTATTACGGGAATCCGTGCCAACCTAATATTTAATATCAAACCAGTGGATTGGTGACAAGTGTCACCCATCCAAGCCCTTACTATTCCAATAAAGCACATTACACTATTTAACTCATTTTTATATTAATTATTTTCCCTCCAATTGTTTCTAGCCCTTGGATCTACTGCTCAAATGCATCTTGACCCTTCCTTTCTTCTGATTTTTCCTTATTCATGCACGATCTCTGTCTTTCTCCCAAACACACACAAACACACATACAGCCCCCCCCACAACCCGTGCTTCTTCTTCCATTTTCTCTCGACCAAGGCGATCACACCAGCCACCCTTATCACACCAGACGACCACCCACAGCACCACCATTATCTGGTCTTCACCACCGTGCAACGCCGGCAACCACCAGCCCGTTTTTCCCGTCCGAAATCCCGTCCAAAAACTCAGACCCGAAACACGACGGAAACGGGTCCAAGAAGCAAACCGTGACAGCCACACCACCTCGATGCATGGGAAGCTCCAGTCTGCACCGTGAGGACCCCAGGAGCACAACTGGACGATGGCGAGGGCTACGGCGGCGTGACGGCGGCGGTAAGACCCAAAACCCGAGAACCCGTTTTGATCCTCTGTTTCGAACCAACGTGTTTTAGTGCTAGGAAATTGATTGTGTGATGTTAGAAATGTTCTAGGGTGAGAGACGAGTTGATCAGGACCGGTTTGGACGACGGAGACGGCGTGGATCACCGGAGAAGACGATCGGACGTTGGCCGTGAGTTTCAATGACGAACTGGTGAGTTTTCTCCTGTTTTCTTTCCATTTTGAGGTTGTAGAACCATAGAATAGACCTAGACGACCCTATAGGGATGAACCCCGTCGAGAATGGTGGCCGGAATTGTACGGTTGAATCGGGTCAAGCCGTGGGTCGACGGCGACCCGGTTCCAGTCAAACGGGTCTGACCCGATACTGTAGCATGATGACGTCATCATGCTGACGTCACTTCTGACGTCATGATGGCGTCATCCTGTCAGATATTGTCAGACCAGGGACCAATCAGAACATGCCACGTGTCACCTGACAAGTGTCAGCGATGACGTCATGCTGACGTCAGCATGACGTCACTGCTGACGTCAGCAGTACTGTAGCAGCGTTGACCCACGCGTTGACCAGGTGCGTGGGGGCGCGTGTGAACAGTGATTTTGGTGGGGCCGGTACCATTTTCAAGGTTTCGACGATACGGATCCAATGGAGGTGGTTTCGTGTCGATCGGAGATCGTTATGTTAGTCAAAATGGGGTTTGAAGCACCGGGAATAGTGTCCGGGATGCGATTTTGAGGCGGATCTGTTCTAGGGTCTTGGTATTGATATTATAGGGTCCTTAAGTAACCCTCAGGAATAATAATACAGGTTTATAGAGATCGTTGAGCAGCAAGGACCGAGTGTGAGTGGGCTGTTTGATTTATAAAAGGCTTGCATGCATAAACTGTTTTACTATTTCCACTGATGAGTCTTACGAACTGTTTATATATGCTATTACAATGTTTTGGGCATGAGACCCGTCTGGATTATATGTGGATTTTTTTTGGGATGTCCGGGGGACATAGGGTAAACTATACTGTTATTGTACTGTACTTTCCTACCTGTGTATATTGTCTCCTCCAGGGAGGGTCGTTGGCCTGGGTGGACCCTGGAGTAGTCACGGGGCTCTGACTGAGTGGAGTTGACCCCCGTTGGGCTGCTTACTCTCAGGAAGGCATGTTTATATACCTCGGGCAGTGACCGGGATACCGGGAGCTGATGAACCTAGAGAGTCTCGGGTGTGAGACCCTGAGTGGCAACGCGTAGCCTTAGAACCGTGACATCATTTGGGTTGGGTTTTACAGTGCACTGATATGTTAGTTTCACCTTTCGATTATTATTGTGGTTCATTCACTGCATGCAAGATTTGGAAAACGGAGGGGTAAAACCTTATGATTATTTTATTATTAAATTGATTTCTAAACTGTTATTTTTGGCCCACTCACCCTTGTTTTACTGACCCCTCCAGACCCTGACACGGAAATAGAGGAGGAGGACCCGGAGGGGGAGGCAGAGGTTTAGTTTGCCTAGCTGTGCACCTGTACACCCACTTGTGGGTAGGTTGAGCACCGAATAAATGTACTCTGACTAGTGTGCTCACATGTTGTATTTTACTTTCCCTTGTCTGACAGTATCACTTTAAACACTGTGTTTGTACGTTATCTATCTATTTGAGTCTTCGGTTTTTATTTAAGGGTAATTTTGGTATGTTTAGAGTCATTGTTAGACGGGAGCGGGGCACGTCCCCGGGTGGTCCCAGTGGGATTGGGACGGGTCCTGTCACTAGGCCTTTTGGGAGCTCAAGTGGATTTGGGGGGGATTGGAACCCCAAAGTTAATCGAGGTGAGGGTGGTGCAATTCCATGATGGGTGACCCCCTAGGAAGTTGCACCATGAGCTCCCGAAAACAAAACCGTGAGGGCGAGGCCCAAAGCGGACAATATGGTGCTAGATGAGTCGGGTCCTGACCAAGGAGGGTCGAGTCTTGACACCTGAGGCCTATTAAGTATGTTCTGAGTTTAAAGACTCGTTGATATCCCCGGGAAGGCCTGATTATGCGCATGATTTTGAGTTTAAAGACTAGAGCGCACTTGAGATCCAGCAGATTGATTTGACTTGTGAATAACTTTTGATTGCTGATGTTTTCGGATGTGTTGGGCAGTGGCCCGGTTTATGTGGTTGATGGATTTTGGATTATACTGTGTCCTTAGAGTTGTTTCATGATTTTGGGCTGAGGCCCTGTGTTTGTGATTGCGGGCTAAGACCCAAAGGTTAAGAAAAGGAAAAGGATTTTGATTTTCGTACACAGTTTCTTATGATGGAAATGTAACGGATTGCGAAATGATTTTCGAATGTATGCATTGGTTTTACGTGGAGGGTAGAAATGTCTTTATGTAACTGATTTATTTTTTTTCCACTCACACCTTTTGTGTTTTTATTGACCCTCCAGGTCGTGGCGCGTTAATCGAGGCTGATCGAGAAGCGGAGGCATGAATGAGTACTTGTGTGGCTATCCCTAGTTTGGCAAGTACTGAGGGTAATTTGGGAACTTCAGACGACTTGCCAGATGGGAGCAGGACCGGGCACGGTTATCAATGTCCCTTCGGGGGCGGTCCTGTCAATAAGAAGCATCCAAACCATTGCTATGCAAAGCATCCAAGTCTTTTCCATGCAAAGCATCAAAACCTTCGCCACGTGGAGCATCAAAGCCTTCCGGAATCAAAGCATTCATCATATACTAAGCGTCCAAGCCTTCATCATACAAAACATCCAAGCATTCACCATGCGAAGCATCAAAGCCTTCGCCATGCAAAGCATCAATGCCTTCGTCATGTGAATTATCCAAGCCTTCATCATAAGGAGCATCCAAGCCTTCGTCATGCGAAGAATCCAAGTTTTTGCCATGCAAAGCATCAAAAACTTCACCACGCGGAGTATCAAAGCCTTCTTCATACGAAGCATCCAAGCCTTCGCCATGCAAAGCATCCAAGTCTTTGCCATGCGAAACATTCAAGCCTTCGTCATGCGAAACATCAAAGCTTTCGCCATGCAAAACATCAAAGTCTTCGTCATGCAAAGCATCCAATTTTTCATTATGTGAAGCACCAAAGTCTTCCTTCAAAAAGCACCTCAAGTCTTCCTCTTATAAGCAATCCAAGGCTCTATTTGGAAGACACTCTAAGACCTTCTCTAAAAGGCAATTTGAGTAAAAAAGCTCTCAATGGATGCTCATGGCGGCAATGGGGGCATTTGATAAACCTATAAGATCAGAAGTTAATAAAAAGTTTGAAGAATAAACTTCATACATGAATTCAAAATTCTGTATGAACAAACTTTTTATTCCTTTATTCGAAAAACGATTGGAAAATCACATATCGATTACTCAAATCAAGTATTCAATACTAGAATGAAAATACAATCATCAACAAATTCCTACGGCACAGGAGTGAAGCAAAACAAAAAATACCGATAGACATGGAAACGGTAAATCCAAGAAAATGTACATCCCTTAAGATTCTCTGAATTCCTAAGCGATGTAAGGACATTTGTAGAACCCTAAATCGCTTGAAAATTGTGGAGCTGCCACGTGACCCATAATTCTCAAAATGCCTAAATTACCCCTAGTAATGACATTAATGACTTACAGACACCCCGCACAGTAAATAATGTATTTCTTGACAGGACCTGCCCCCAAAGGACATAGATAACTGTGCCCGATCCTGCTCCCGTCTGACAAGTCAACTGAAGTTCCGAAATTACCTTCAGCACTTGCCAAACAAGGGATAACCGTACCTGTGCCCACTCATGCCTCCACCTCCCGATCAGCCTCGATCAACGCGCCACGACCTGGAGGGTCAACAAAACAGAAAAGGTGTGAATGGACAAAAACAAAGTTTTAGAAATACATTTATCAAAAGACATTCCTACCCTCCAGTTTCGCAAACATGCATGCATATCATAAATCATGAGTAAAATAGTTCTGGGCATAAACGTTCATAAAGCACAAATCATGAACAATAAAAACCACGGGACTCCATATCCAGTCTCATATCAAACCTCATATAGTCACGTTATCACTGCAACACGTGCAAATCAATAGGCTCAATGACCGCTCAAAATCTGAGCATCCGCCGCTGTGAACACATCACCAGCTCGCAATCCAGATCGTCGTGAACACATCACCGAACGATCTCCACATAATCCAGCACATCTGATCTGAGTCGAGCCTCCCTCGACTGCACGACAACAGACCGTGCTACGTGACCTCTCCGGGGTAAACACTTCCATCCCGGAGGCGAGCGTTATCTCCAGGGTTCATTCCGGAAAAACACATTCCCAACCGAAAGCCCTAATATCCACAATCCAGGGTGCACTCCGGTGGAAATATATTCCACCCCGAAAGCCCTGATACCCACAATATATCATCATCATGAAAATCAGTGAAAAACAGTTGCATTTGAAATCAAAACCATTTTCAACACAGGTCTCAGCCCAAAGCATAATTTCTGTAAAATCCATAAAACCAGAGTCCCGATTATTTCACAAATCTGAAAATCATCATGTAATCACATGGAAATATCAATCCAATCAAAATCACATTTTCATTGGGTCTCACACTCAAAATATCAATTTCACGCAAATCCGCGTAACCGCAACCTCAGTTGCCATTTTCGCAAAAATCCATAAGATATATCCAAAAAACATTACAAATCCATCAAAATCGATTTCCCGACTCATAATGCGAGTCAAAACCAATCAAAAATCTCGGGCCTTCGCCCAAAACAACAATATCTGGGTTTTCTCGAAAATCATGCCCAAAAGCATATAAAATAATATAATATTCCCAAAATCCGGAAATCATCACATCGAAACATCAATCATACCAAATCATTTCAAATAATATCATAAAGCATTTAAAATATATATGCATGCATTCAGAGTAGAAAACAAAAGTCCACTCACACACCGTCTTTATCGCTCGCTTTCCGAGCTTCCCGTTTTTCCGTAAATTCCGAAAGTCACCATTCCTGTCCAAAATAATTATCGAGGGTCACTAACATCTCAATATACCTCATATAATTTTTCCCAATTTTTTTGGGATTTAAATACGTATTTTAAACGTAACATAAACCTTCAGACCCTCGAAACAATGTTGAAACGGTATCCGATTTCCTCGAAATCAATGCCAAAATGTTCGTTATATGAAATAGGACAAAAGTCATGCTGACCTTACCTCGAAATTCGGGCTCACGCGTCGCCGTGAGTGGCTGCGCGTGGGAGCCACGCGCCTGCACAGTAAAGTGCTACAGTCGTCATCTTCGCCCGGATGCCTGGTAAACGGGTCCGGTTGGCCCGCGAGATGACCTGGCTGGATTCTTGCCAATTTGTCATCGATTCCTTCAATTAAACCATCAAATAGCATCGGTAGGAGTCTAATTAGGGTTCTGTAACCTTAATTTCAATGGGACTTACCTTAATCCAGCCGACTTCGAGTTCGAAATATCGAAGAACCTATAACCACTGTTCATCGTCGAACTTCTTCAATTTCAATTAAATTCGTACAATTGATCCACTCAAAAGCTTCGCAGGGACCATATAAACGTCATTCTAAGCTCAATTTCATCCTTCTAACCCCTCAATTGCACAACTCAATCCTCGAATTCCTTCTTTGTTACTAAGTCCGTTTAGTGTCAAATGCTCACGAATTTCCTTCGTTCTTGAGGTGGTTCTGATCCTGGCAATCCCAGGAAGCTCAAATCATGTTCAATTTTCAGTTTCAAGGCCTAGAAATTCAAGTTCGATTTTTGGAGAATTTGAACTCCTACGGGTTTGGGTTTCGGGTTTGTTTCCATAATCTCAGCATCTTATCCTTCTCTCCTTCTCTATTCTTCATTTCGAATTCTCTCTCTAATCCCCTCACCAATCGATCAAACAAAGAGATTGAGGTTGATCAAGCTCAATTAGCATTTTCTCTGTTTTTCGTTTGTTTGAGGCAAACATATACTCAATTTTATCATTTAATCCATCAGATAAGAATCAAGCCACTAATCCTCATCTAATTGTGACAGATGTCACTCAAGAAATTAACCAACCCACCAAATTGGCTGAATCAGCCATCACAGCCGTACAACTCATCAAAACCCAGTCAAATTACCATTTTACCCCTCATTGCCAAATTACCAAATTGCCCTTCACTTTCCCAAGCCCATCTTTCTCATCCGAACTCCGATTGACGCATGCCGCCTATCTACGGATTCAGCGTCTCGAGGCCTATCCAACGGTACTTATGAGAAGTCCAAACATGGTCCCGACCAAAAAGTCAACAAATGGCCCATTTTTAACCAATTTACCAAAGTACCCTTAAACTTCCGAGCATCATAACTTTCTCCTTGAATGTCGAAATTGGGCGTGCCACCTGTCTATGAACTCGTGACGTCCCGAACTATGTCACAGTCCTCGGTCAAAGTTCGATTGACCGCTCGAACCAAAAGTCAACCGTTCGCCCAATTCCAGGGGCAAAATCGTCATTTCCTTCAAAGTTTCCAAATTTTCCTTTTTTGAATATCCGGGTCGTTACATTTCTAGCCAAGTATATTATTAAAACGGGTTAACACTTTGATATTCTCCGAGAAATAATTGATATTCATAATAATAAATAATTTTTATTAATATTAATTATCTTTATTATAATAATTACTATTAATGTTAATTATCATTATTATCATAATTATTGTTAGGGTAATTAAAATTTAAGGAATTAAACCCTATGTCGTACGATTTTCCACCACCATCTCAACCCTAACACCCCAACCCCCCCCCCCCCCCCCCCCCTTCCCCAAAAAAAATATTATATACCTACCGTTGAACCCCAGACAATACAGAATTTATTTTTTTATTTTATAGAAAAAATTCAATTGTAACTATGTACATTATATATTGTAAGTATATATAATATTTATGATATGCATAATATAATAAAGGGTCCAAGAGGCCAAAGAAATCAAACACTAAGGGGCACATGGGGTAAAAAGAACAAAAAAGACAATATTATATTTAATTGATTAAAGAAATTCTCAATAACTCATTTATCTTCTGGACTTTTGAATAAAAAAAATTGAGATAAGGTCTTATTTTATTTAATATACAAACATTAAAGATTTTAAATAAAAGTAGAAATTGTTGAGGGTCTAACAATGATTTACTTTTATTATTAACATTAATTATCATTATTACTATTAATCTTGATTATCATTATTGTCAAAATTATTATTAACATTAATTATCATTATTATCATAATGATCAATTATTATGATTATTAAATAATATTTAAATATATTATTTAATTATAAATTGAACCGACCAATCAGAATGCTTCGAGATTATCAAGGTTTTTCTATAAATAATGGAGCTCATTTTATTTTTAAGGTAATTCAGTTCAACGTAACTTAAATTCTTAAGATTTCTCTTTTAAAGCTGACTTAAGCATTGAAGCGTTTTTGGTCGAATAACCTCCGCGGTCTCAATCTCAAACGAATGATAGGATTGATAGCTTACTGTTTACTGTTTGCAAAAATTTATGAGACTTTTAAAGTGTAAATGCCGAATTCTGCTTCAACATGCATGAAGGGTGGCTGGTTAGGATTTCATGAATCTTGTAACTTGAGCCGAGCAGTGAGACCTAGTTCCTCAAGAGGATCCAAACAGTTTGCCTCCGGAGAAAATGACAGTTTTGTGGATGCAAAAGAGGTGTCTTAAGTGCAAGAAGAAGATTAAAAAAACAAAGTAAAATGGATCATCAATGTGAACTTGTGTGAGGCAGCATTTTGGTTTGTCTGGAATGAAAGTGACAAATATATGAATAATCCTTTTGGATTGAATTTGATTAGGGTATGAATATTATTTTAAGTGGGCAACAGCTGCCGTGTGTTTGTGACTTTGTTCCCTATCTTCAAAACTAGGGCTTTCCCTAAACCACTAGCATATTCTGGCGGAATCATTGGAGTTTTATTTTGACTGGTTGTTGGTCAAGACTTGTGATTACTTGAAAAACAAAACAAAAAAAAAGAAGAAGCTAATTCTAGATTGTTTTGTGATTGTATAGGCCTACCCATGATGTTGCATAGGCCCAGTCCAGTTGTATTGGATCACCCTTTTGCGCTTTGGGCTCATTCCAGAGCCCAGTGTTTTATTTCCTTTGTTCATTTTCTTGTTTTTCATCTCAAAGTTGTTCCCCGTGTCTTTTTATAACATTATTTTTAATAATTATAATTTAATTCAATTTTTAAGTATAACATATAAAATAATAAATTTACTGTATTTTTAAGATTTTTATTGTGTTTTTTTATTGTATTCTTTTTTAAAAAAAAAATCTAATACCGTTTATACAATTTTCAGATATGGCTAAAGTAATTTTCAAAATTTAGATATTAATTTTTTATATTAATTTTTTAAAATTATTTGATATGATGATTTTAATTAAATTTCATATTTTCAATTTAATTTTAGTAATGAAAATCATTTTAATCCAGCATACTTCTCATATATGGTGTAAATAATAAAAGAATCCGCTTAAAGTTTGATTCCTTGATATAAAAATGTGAATGTACACAGTAAATAATAATAAGAATGTAACTTATTTTTATTAATCATCACTTTATTACTGTATATTTTTATTTATTTCTTTTTGTATTAAATGTTTAGTCGCACTGTCTACAAGAATTAAATTATATGACTCAGAAGACCTTAACAATTGTAACTCTTATGGACTCAAAATTTTCAATTCAACACGAAATTTTTATTTTTATTATAGGTATCAAACTCAGAATTCGCGAGTACCCAACACATAATAGTTGATGTAACATTACTGCTCTCCTAGTTTGTTTCCTCTCTCATAAATGTGATAAATCAAGTGTAAAAAGATGGATTCAGGTCAAAAAAAGAGTTGACATAAATTCACACACCAACTGAGCACTTGGACATGAAATGCAGGTAATTTGTTGGGTTTACCAAATTGGTGTGTCCACCTTGACCTTATTACTTCCTTCCCACAAATAGTATTGAATTCCCCACACCCTTTTTATCTTGGTCATAATAACAAAATAGATAGGGAGCTTAAATGAAATTATTTATAGTCAACAAAAACCTTGAATTCTTACCCAATATCCACATGTTGCCTTGGATCCTGCATTTCTTTTCTCATTTTCTATTATTGGATTTGGGTAATTGGGGAATTGGGTTTCAGAAATGAATAGAGAAGATATTGGATATTGAAGTGGCTTGGCCACTTAGTAGTGTGGGTGTGTGGGTGTGGAATTTGGGCATAAGAATGTGTTGTGGATAGCTGCCATCCAATAGAGACTACAACTAGTAGCCATCCAATAGAGACTACAACTAGTACCATGCGCTTTACTTTTTCATTCAATCTCAAATGACATGCCTGGGAAAGAAGAATCGAACTGAAGTAAATGAGTTGGATACACTATTATATATAACTGAAGCATATTTACATTTCTGTGCACAGTTGTCAGTAGGCAGAGTAGAGTAGAGGTACACAAAATTTAATGTTTCAGATGTTATTGCAGATAGGTAAAATTTGGGCAATTGGGTATTCAAATGTATCCACTTAAATTTGAGGTAAAGTATGAAAAGAAAATTGTACAGTTGGGAAGAATTATAGTATTGTAAAGATTTGGACATGAGGTACAAAGATTAGGAACCAATCCATATGACTAAGCAGGTTCCTATCCACTAATTCACCCTTTTCATTTACTCTAGTCTCTAGTGAATTTACTAATTGACCAACCACACTGACCTATCACCAAACCAGCCTGTTGGGTTCTATCTATCACCATGAAGTCATGAACAACACCTCATCACTCATAAGTCAACATTACTACAGGGGAAAAGGTAATAACCAAAACAAAATCATAAATAAAGAATTGCAAATAAAACCAGAGAGGCACCACCAATACTCAAGCACCAAAAAAACCCCACAAGTAATTACTATTCGGTTCATTCTTCAATGCTTCAACCACATTTGGACAAGTTCACAAGTTAACCCAACAGATAATCAATTTGAGTGTTTTTCACTGAAAATGGAGAACAAGTGTTGGCTGCTTCTTCTAGCTCTTCTCTTACTCGCTGCAATTCCAATAGAAGCTGGTTTTGGTGTGGGAGGTGGTGTTGGGGTTAGCATTGGCCCTGTTGGTGGTGGTGGAGGAGGAGGCGGGGTTTGGATTGGTGGAGGAATCACTAATGGGAATTCCCCAGATGCCCCTTCTGGGTCTTCTTCTTCAGGGCTTGACAGAGCCTACACTGCTCTCCAGGCATGGAAGTCTGCTATCACTGAGGACCCACTGAAGATTTTAGCCACTTGGGTTGGCTCTGATGTCTGTTCTTACAAAGGGGTTTTTTGTGCAGAGGCTCAAGATGAAATTTCTTCATCTCCTGCCACTATTGTTGCAGGCATAGATCTCAACCATGGCAATCTCAAGGGCATTCTTGTAAAAGAGCTATCTTTACTATCTGAAATGTCTCTTCTCCATCTCAACAGCAACAGATTTTCAGGCACAGTCCCTGAAACTTTTAAAGACCTAATTTCGCTCCAAGAGCTGGACCTCAGCAACAACCATTTCTCAGGCTCCTTCCCTTCAGTCACATTATACCTTCCCAACCTCATTTACTTAGACCTCAGATTCAACAATTTCTCAGGCTCAATCCCTGAAGATCTCTTCAACAGAAAACTAGATGCCATCTTTCTCAACGACAACCAATTCGAAGGTGGGCTTCCTGAGAGTTTGGGCAATTCCCAGGCTTCTGTCATCAATTTAGCCAACAACAAGCTCACTGGCAATTTCCCAACAAGCTTTGGCTTCATGAGCACCAAATTGAGGGAGATTTTGTTTCTCAACAACCAGCTAACTGGGTGCATCCCTGAGGGCATTGGTCTGTTCACAGACATTGAAGTTCTTGATGTGAGCTTTAATTCACTCATGGGTCATCTTCCAGACACAATCTCCTGCCTCCAAGACATTGAAGTTCTCAACTTGGGGCACAACAAGCTCTCTGGGGTCCTTCCAGATATGGTGTGCAATTTGAAGGGCCTGGTGAATTTGACAGTGGCTTACAATTTCTTTTCTGGGTTTAGTCAGGAATGTGCCAAGCTCTTTTACAGGAATGTGGGGTTTGATTTCTCATTGAATTGCATTCCTGGAAGGAACATGCAGAGGCCTCAACCTGAATGCTCTATGATTCCAGGTGGTGGCTTGAATTGCTTGAGAATTCCTGGCTCAAAGCCTCTTTGTGGCTCTCTCTACCCAACTAAATCCTCATCATCATCACCACCACCTTCTCCATGAAATGGAGCTCTCATCGTTTGTACAACAAAGTTTGGTGAAAATGGCTGTCTTATTTATTAATATTAATAGCAATTATGATTCAGATTTCAGACCTTTCTGAATCACTGATTTTATTTTTTTATTAACTCTTTGCATCTGAAATATAATATCAGTCTCAAAGACTCCAATGCCTAAGAAATGTTCTTTTCTTTTTCTTCTTGTATCTAAGTAGTAGGGAGATGCTGTCAATAAACGCGATTAAAGTTGAAAAAGCTTAAATAAGCTACACCATAGTCGACTAAAAGATGTAGCAATTTGCATGTATTTCTGTTCTAAGCAATTTGGCTACGCGGATAAAATAAACTGTAATCGACTAAAAAAACGTAGCAATTTGCATTTATTTTTGTTCTAATTAGTCTGATTAAGTGGATAAAATCAAATGTAATGCATGTACTTCTGTTCTAATCAGTTCTGTAGGGGATACTGCATGTTGGGAATTGTTTGTTGTTAGCATTCATTTCAGCAATAGAAGAATCATAACCAAAATTACTGGATTCAAAGCTTGTCATGTGACACTCTTATCGAATATATGTGATCTTGTTTATCAGTTTCTGTCACGTGACACCTCTAAACCTAAAATTCTTGTTTTGGAATTTCCAATTCATAGACAAGAGAGCCCAAATTTAATACCTTTCATCGTCATATTGCAGCCAAAAATAAATGATTACGTTAATCAACGGATTTTCTACAGTGCATCGGTTAAATGATTACTCAAATCAACGAATTTTCTATAGTGCCTTGGATGTTAAATAGTGTGTCGGATTTTTTAACAGTTCAAATTTTAATCTCATAACTCATGTAACTAAAACGATCAAAATTCAGCCGTTTAAAACGTTGGCCGCACCCCAGTTCAAATCAACACGCGTGTAAGTCTAACTCATGCTGATTTTGACACAACTAGAGAAAAGAGGAAGACAAATACAAAGCTTTCTGCAGGTGACTTGCACTTGAAGAATAGCAAAGGCACCCCCGCCTGAAAAAATACAACACGATTATCTTACAGAAAATTTCCGAATGTTCGGTAATTTGCTAGGAAATGTAATACATTGGATTTGGGAGTTTGAAAGATCGTTGAGCTATTGCAAAACTCAAGAGATCGCTCCATTGATCTCCGGAACTTCCATGAATTCGATAACCTTTGTTTATCAAGTCCGATCTCTTCTCAGATTTGTACACAGTGGCCGGCTTTCCTTGATCAGAAGGTCCTCTGTGTCATTAACCAAACATCAGCAATCCTAATTATGATGTTCTTAAACTAGTTTTCAACAAGTGCCGCTGCCATAAAGGGAAAGAAATGAGAATGAAGAGAGGAAGAAGGGAACTTTGACCATGTACCTCAGTATCAGTCTCTCCCATTTTTTGTAACCTGCATATAAAAGGTTTTTAGATGTGGAATTTCTCTGATATTCACTCCGCCCGGTTAAGAGAAAGATCTTGAAACCCAACTGCTCAAGCTCCTTGTATAAATTCGAACTTGCTGGGAGAGCAGGGGCCGCAGCCAACTCCACCCACTCATCAAATGCGGCCTCCTCGAACGTCTCTGATCTGCATCCAAAAGAATATAGACGTATTTAACTTCATTGTATATAAAAACTCAATCAATAGTTCAATACTAAAATATGAATACAGAAATCGAACAAAGTGAACTAAATCCACAACTTTAACAAGTGGAACTCTCATGAGATTGAGGCTTTGAAGGCAATGGAGTGTGATACTATGTTCAACCCAAGTTTTTTCACGAACATGGTAAGTTCAGCATAAATGCAACCAGAATTTATTTTCCAGTGATCGGGACACCTAACGCCTAAGTTGTTGCAAATCTAGATCTAAACCTCTGAAAGGGCCTGTCATAGATCAAGAAGTCCAGCACAAAACGTAGCCCGATTTCACGATACCTTTTGGGTGAAGGGATCTTATGACTTGCTTCTCAACAACAATGGCACATGAAATTAGCTGAATTCCAACACCATATTGCTACTAAGTTTTCCAGGAACTTATCTCATTCTCATTCTCATTCTCAGATGCAAACGGTTTCTTTCTACTTAAGCTTCTTAATGCATTATCATATATGCTACCTCAGAAAGATAAATAGTTATTGTTCTGAATATGCCACAAATGCTCGTTTGGTGAGTGGAACTAGATTGGATTGGATTGCATCACTCTTCAAATTCAGTCCATTTCAAACATAAAGTGTTTCATTCTAAGGGGATTAGAGGAGCATACAAAGAAGAAACCTTATCCGATTTAATCCCCTCAAAACAACAGGCTTAAAAAAATTATACATCCTTCTATGTCCAATCCTCCTGCAATGAAAGTATAAAACTACATTCCTTTTTTAACTTAAAAATAATAAATTTGAAGAGTTATTCAATACAATCCAATTTTATTCACCAAATTAAATACGATCAAATTAAAGGATACTTGCACCATCATCTTTTGCAAGCATGGGTCATAAAGTAAGAAACCAAATGACCAACAAACAAACAAACCCATACAAAGAGTGTCACTTTAATCACAAGCTGTCGCATGCTTGTTTTACATAATTAAGTAGATAATTATAAGGATCAATTACGCCAAGAAAATCGAGTTCAGTATGCTCTATGCATAAACTAGTTTTACCAAGGCACCTATTTTCAATGGATGTGGAAGCAAATGAAAAAGTCTACTTGTTTTAGATTTCCTAGTTTCTCTTATGATTGAATGGGCTGAAAATTTAAGCAGGGGCCTCCTTGCCCAAAAGAACGTAAAAATTAGAAGCACTTTCTGCTTTTGGGCTTTTTGGTGGGGCCTGCACCCTACCATACCTACATGATCATTATATTACACCCTTTACTGCCTTCCGTGGCAAATTTTGATTGGCTATACCAAATGCCAATGACGAAACAGGCACATGTAGATATATATAGTGGCACCTACCACAACAAGGCAGCCGTCCTTAACCCCACGGGCATTTATTTTGCAGAAAATAATAAAATTTAAAAAAAAAATCAAATCGCAGAAATAATTCAACAAATCTTACGGCTGAGACCAATTCAAGCTTACCCGAATCCATGGACCTCGTAGTATGGCAAATTGGATAGCAGAGTCTCATCGATGTCGAACACCCAAGCGTCCTTACCATCACCGCCGATCTTGACCCCCTGAGCGAAACTCATCGAGTAGTTCGCGACAAACGCCGAGTCGGACGCGTACCGGTCGCCGGTCATGTAGTCCTGGACGAATTGAATACAGCTGGACGGAATGTTGGTCCAGGTTCCGGCGTCGTTGGTCTCGACGGAAAATCTCCAGCTGTCGCAATAGAGGTTGTTGTTGTCCGAGACTCGTTTCGGCGGCATTTGGATGAGCGATTTGGATAATAAGGTGGTTGGGGTTATTAGGAGGTTGATGAGGAGGAGGAGAAGGCGGTGGACGGAGGCCATTGGTTAGATAGACGGAAAACCCAGAAAGGTCTTTGCGGGAATCGGAAAGAGCTTTCTGGTTTCGACCTATCAGAGAAAGATGGGAGGGAGGGAGGGGGCCATTAATTTCCCTTTTAGTTTCTTTGTTTGCTATTATATGAATTTTAGAAAATAAATCATATCCACTGATTTCTGATTTTCACTTTACTATCGGTTTGTGCGATGGATAATACTTTTACTTTACTATCTTTACTTTTAGAAGTGAAAAATTATCTCTTAAAACAAAAAAGGAAAAATTATCCATAATCAGATAATAAGATTTTGACAATCTTATGATATATAGATATTCACTTCTCTAAAAAGAAAAATGATTCTTGAGTCTCTGCATTTAATTTTTGCGTATTTGATTCAATTTTAATCACTATTATAATCATAGTAATTTAAAATATAACATATCAATCATCTTTGACATTAATTTTTTCGTATATTATTTTCGAATTCAATTTTGTCTTTAATTTTTTTAAATAAAATCTCACATAAATATAAAAGTAAAAACTTCAACACGAACTCCACCCCCATGAGCACCCTCGATGTAGCTTCCCTCAACCACTTTCACCCTGATCTTCATCCATAAAAAGAGCCTATCACTTTCCATAGTAATAATATTGGATCCAATCAAGATTGCTTCCATCCTGTCGATCTATAAAACCATCACCCGCATATGTCCCCCCTTATCCGATATTATGCCCAAAATCCAACTAATAAATGCCCAAGTCTCTTTCGGATCCCAATTACAATCTCAATTCCAAGTAATAATCATGTCTATCTATGAAACCATCACACAGGTCTAGAAAGAATACATATGGTTAAAAGGATGAACCCTAGACTAATAATACGATAACTCAAACAATTTAATTCTTGAATCAATTGAAATCTATAATAATTTTGATACGAAATTTAGCCTTAGCCAAAAAAAGATCGAAAAAAATAGGTAGAAAGAAAAGGTTAATAACTTAATGGTGGCAAGGGCCAACCACCCGATGTGGAGGCTTGGGAAAAAGAGTTGTGCGCACTAAGGTGGGGTGTCAATTTTTTTTTTTAATTTAATTTTATTTAGTTAGATATTTTCTTTATTTTATAAAGGAAGTTTATTTTATCAGTTAATATTTTCAATTTAGGGGTAAAGTTGAATTTAAAAGTGATCAAAATATTTTACTAGAAAATAGTAAAGGAAACAAAAAAATTGAATCAAATTGTTGAAGGGTCTTATTTTAAAATTTAAACGGTTAGATTAAAATAATAATTGGGATTTAATGAAATGTGCGTAAATTCTCAAAAATTAAATGCGCAGACTTACTCTTCAAAATTTTATTAATTTAGTGATATTTCTTTGAATAAAATTGAAAGAGAACTTGCACATACACACACAAGAATCTGTAGTAAGAGAAATTCCGATTACATTGCGTCTACCAAACCCAACCACTGGCAGAATCAACGCCAGGAAAAGGTTGTCACTCTTGAAGAACAAAAAAATTAGAGACAGTAATTAAACAAGAACAGAGGCTACACTCCCAAACAGGGGAGTTTTCCAGATTTGTAAGGAAAAAGAATGAGAATAAAAGAATTTGAGAAATAAAAAGGAAATTATATCAATAAAAAAATATACATATTCAGTGCTCAAACCAACAATGCCTCAAATACACTGAGCAAAAACAAATTGGTTGTCACAGCAGCATAGACGACGACGAAATTAGAACCAAAAATTAAATCTTTATCGAACCGGTTTTCGATTAAGTGAAGCAATTTTGTTCATCATGGCAAAGCTCCTTTCTGAGTTTATGCGAGAAGAGGCGGCACGCGTCCATGCTAAGATCAATGGCGGCGGAGAGAGCAACAAAAAGAGCAGCATCAGCCATGCAAGTTACATGTTGCGCGCCAACTTGAACACTCGGCTTGCTAATCTTCCCTTCGCCTTCCACCGTGGATCCCGTCACAAACCCTTTCACTGGCGACCGTGAATTCAAACTCGAATCTCTCATTAACCTACTGTCGATGCAAAATTGGCCGCCCTTTTTCACGCTCATTGTGCCCTCGGCGATTGTGATGCTGGTATTGGGCCCGTTGTCGGTGACAAGCTCAAACTTGTAGCCCAAGCCATCTATTGGGCCTCTTTCGCGCCATGCCTCGAGACGACCCCATGGCTTCCAGCTGCTCATTGAGAAACCGTGGGGTCGGAGGATGAGCCATGCGCCTGGGTTTGATCTTGAGACGCGGTCAGTGCCCGGGGAGGGTACAAAGGGAGTGATCATGGAAGCGGCTGCCACCGGCGAGCCAGATAGATCGTGGATTGTTATCATCCACCCCTTTCTTTCTCTTCCTGGCTTTTCTCTGTCGCCTGAGAAAGTTCTCATCCATCCTCTGTTGTTCATGCTGGTGCTAAAATCTGATTGGAGAGATCTGCAAGATTTTGCACAAGATTAAAACCCGATTAATTATTATGATCGTATTAACTCTTAGTTAATTTATTACTGGGGATTAGGAGAATATAATCCAAACAGAACATGTAGAAATTGAGACCAAATATATTTGCACATGGGAGGGAATCCAATCATCAAACTATCCAAAGGTACAGTTTTGAGGAGCTGACATTGTCTGTTTGACCAAGATGGATATATATTAAGCAACCACCACCCTACCAGAATACCAGGACACCTAATTGTACAAATATATATGATTCCGAAACCCAGTTTCAACCGATTGAAACTCATACATTTCCCACTAGCTTATGTACCCGAGTTTGAAATCTCATGCCAAATTAAAACGGATTGATCACCATGAAAGGAAAATGTGATTCAGTATAAAAAATGTCACTTATCTACTTGTTTAGTAATTTTCTTATTTATTGTCTAATAAAAGTTCTTGCATATGTTACATTCATGAAACACGATATCCAAAAAAAAAAAAAAACCAACTTGGCATATGGAATTTGGGCACCAGCTAGCTAGAGCCAAAGATGCTGATTGCTGACACATCAAATTGGTGAACCAAAACCCAGATCATGAAAAACGACACAGAAAAAAGCAATTCATAAGAAAAGAAACGTACTAATTGTACAGTTATTTTAACCAACACCACTCACTGCTCGCTCACGATAGTCAAAGTAAATTATTCAGGACTACAGTGCGCGAGAAAGCAAAAGAAAAATAACTCGGTAACTCACCGAAATCTCGAGTTACGGTCGGCACTGAACTTGCAGCTGAAAACGGGCTGTCGTATGTCCCGCCCCTGAATCTGAAAAACCACCGGGCTGCACTCCGGTTCACCTCCGAACTGAAAAACGAACCGGGGGTCCGGTTCAGCACGGACCGTCATGTGCAGCCTGGCGGAGGGCTTGTCCCGGTCTTTCCCAAGCTTCATCCACCCGTTGTGGATCACGGTAGGGTGGGCCTGCGCCGCCTCAAGGTCAATGCTGAGCTGGACTCGGCCCAGCAACTTCCCGCTGGTGACCCCGCAGGTCCGACCCATCCGACCAGTGTAAATAGACACCCGGAGCATGACCGGCTTCCCTGAGAGTCTTCTGAGCAAGGTGGGGTCCACGTGGAAGCCGGGAGCTGACGTGGACAAGTCAGGGGGAGAGTCGCTGGTGGAATTAGAGAGAGGGACTAGGGCAGTTTGGGAAGGGAAGTTTTTTATCTTGAGTTCGCAGAAGCAAGGAGTGGTGGAGGGGTGGACGCCGGTACCGGCGGGGCGGGTGGCGTGGGGGAGCTTGATAGCCAGAGAATCGACATTGAGGCGGAGAAAGGGACATGGATCCATTAATATTTTGGTGGAGACTAATTCCAATTGTGAGAATTGAGAATTATGAAATATGAATGAATGTTTGTCTGTGTGACGTCTCTGTGTATATGTATTTGGGTGGGGGTGGGTTTTGAGTGGAGACAGCTTTTCTGTTTTTTGGAGTGAAGGAGTAAAAATGGAGGTTGGGCCATCTATATTGGTTGCCTGCATGTTACCAGTTTTAACGTTTCACTTTTTTCCATATTTTTATTGGGATGTTCTCTGTATTCTATTATTGTCGCCAGGTGACAGATGTAAACTTGCTTGGCTCGTATGAAAATAAAAAAATAATTGAATTTTAAATAATTTAATAATTTATATATATTAACTAAATTAGTAGTATACAATTAATTAAAATTTTAATATATATTATATATTCTTCCGTTTTAGTATGGTTTCTTAGGATGAATCTAAATTGATGATTTTTTATAGGAAATATTGTTATATGATATTTTAAGAAATCAACCGGTTATAACACTTTGAATAAGAAACCTTCAATTAGGGGTGGGCACGGTTCGGTATGGTACAAAATTGATCGATACCAGAACCATACCATTTAATTTTAATCGGTACGGTACGATTCGGTATTCAATATTTTAAAAGTGAAACCAGATCGTACCGTACCAATTAAGTTCGGTACGGTTTCGGTATGGTTTCGGTTTTGAGCCAAAATTTTGTTTGTGATTATAAAGCAAGGAAAAGACTAAAGAAAAAGGAAAACTACATTTATGAAGGACTTAGTTTTCAAATATCTATTGAAGAAGTTGTACTAAGTTGAAGATATAAACTCTTAGAAGCTAAATTAAGACATGTATGGTCATATCAACTCTTGAAGAATGTCTAATAAACCAATAAGAAATAAATTTAATTATTTAAAAAAAAATTCTAATTCGGTACGGTATCGGTACGGGACGGTTTTTTAAAATATCGATACCGAAACCGTACCGAATTATATCGGTACGGTTTCGGTACCGTACCAATCATACAACGGTTTTACTATTCGGTTTTTTTTCGGTATGGTTTGATCTGAAACGGTACGGTTTCGGTATTTTGGTTCCATGTGCCCAGCCCTGCCTTCAATAATTAAGTAGGAGGAATGAGCACATCCACCCTAGCGCGGATTTAAGTATTTACTACCATGCAATGGTATTTTTCTTCCCTTGTAAATAGTAAATTGAAAGTTTCAAGTTCAACTCCCAAAAACAAAAAATAACATAGTTATACATATAATCTATATTGAGTTATAAAATATGGTATTTATCTCATTTTCAATCTCATCGTAATAAATAAAGTTAATCTAGACGTCGACATTTCATCATAAAATTGACACGTAAAATATTCTTAATATTTGTAGGTAAAAACTCTATGACTAGTAGTAATAGATTAGAGAGTAATACTAATTTGATATACTAAATTGACCATATTTTGTGACTATATTGATGTGGCAATTAATGAATTGTATTATCTTAACAAATAAAATTATTATATATTTATATTAGACCATTCGATTGCCATATCAATATGATTATTAAATATGATCAATTTAGTGTGTCCAAATAATATTATTCTTAATTAAAAAACTTCTCTTTTTTTTTTGCATCTATTTTAGTTAGCACCCTCTTAACATTTGTTTTTATTTTATTTCTTGTGTTTCATTTTCATTGAAGTGATTTGTTGTATCCAAAAAAGGACTAGTAAATTTGTTTTACTACAATAAATCACCTCAGTTAAAATTTACTAGTTTCCTCACCCATATGTGAAAGGTTTGGTTAAATAGTTCATTTGCCATTTTCTTTGACTCCAAGAGCCATATTCGTATCAACTATTCAAGTCAAGACAAGGCTCATTCATGCATGTGTTACAACTTTTACCAAAAAATTAATTTAAAAACCTTCATTTAACTTATAAAAAAATAATTTAAAAAAAGAGTGTAACTTTATAAAACATTGTGGATTTAACTGGCTTTTGATGGCATATCTAAAGGCCAAATGTCCTTATGGCTTTGTGTTTGTGTTTGTTAAATTGGTAAGAGACGAGCTAGTAATCTTCCTATGCTATATAAGGCACGAGCTTTGAAAATTACCAATATTTGATGCAACTATAATAACATAATTGGTTTAACTAATATATTCTACTGGTTTAAATATTAGTCCAATTTTCATGCTAAAATTTTATTGATAATCTCTTGTGGTTATTAAAAATCGTAAGCATGTTCTTGATATGATATTGATCTTGTGTATGTAGAAGCAAGGATGAACCTTTGAAGGGAGCAACCTAGGCTACAATCCAAATGATTTTTTCTGATACTTGTGGTTTGTATAGGTGGTTTGTATAGTTTCTAATAATCTTCAAATAATATTTCTTATATTCATTGTGGCCGCTATAATATTTTCTAGCCAATTTTATTTTAAATTTCTGGATCCGTCTTTATATAGAAGTCCCGATCCCCTAGGGTTGGGAATTAGTCGCACCGCTATGTATGAGGGGTCTTGGTGACAATGCCAAAACAAATATACTAATTAATATATAATGATTAAACAAAACATTATGTAACTTAATTATTACAAAAAAAAAAAACACGACATTATGTATCAATTATCCATTTAATTATATATCAAATGAGTGCATGCACATAAAGATCATAAAAAAAATTCAAAACAATAATATTTTGTATATATTTATATATTATATATCAATTAAATTGACAATTTATTATAATTATTTTTTATTGCTATATTATATATTATTTTGATATATACATATTAGTTAACCATATCAAATTGATTGTTTTTGTATATATAATTTTTCATAATGTTATCAAAAATTTGATCGTCTCAATTATTACTTAATTACGTATGGAAAATTTCAGTAATCTATTAGAGACTGAACGTAACTATACTATCCACCTGGACAGTGAAAAAGATACTGGAATTTTGGTGAGGATAAATTGCAAATAGGATCGTGGAGCCCACAGTAGGAGTGGGGTCAGTGTACAGCTAGGTGAAGGCTGTCACCACGTTGTCATTCAAAGGCTCGAAGCCCAACTGGATGGATTTGATTGTGTGACCATGTTTCGATCGATCAGGAAAAAAAGAGCAGCAGAGAGTGTCGACGTGGCATGTGATTTGGTTGGCGCCGCTTCGGACAGTTGTATCCGGCGGCGTTCACAATTAATCTTTTTCTTCTTGTTTTTATTTGTTTGGTGAGCTATCATTTATTTTTAGTAATTGTGATGATGGATATTCTTGGTTCTTCTCATATTTTCAACTCATATTAATTTCATTTGTCTTTCAGCTTATATTGGTTATTGGAGAACATGGTGTGATCGATTAATTCGACAAGTATTCTTTTTATAGTGAGGAATTCTCTAAAATGAAGTTCTTTATACTTGTCTTTTTGTAATAAATTAGAGTTTAATTTTCTGAATTTAAGCTCGGCTTTGATAGTAAATTGAGAATTCGCTTGTAAATCTTATAACTCGAGCACAATATTTCAATTATAACTAGACGAATATAATTAGAATTTAAACTTATGACCAAATAATACATATTATACATAATTTAGCTTGTTCTTCTACCAATTCGCTAAGCTCGATAAGTAATTCGACAACTATTTGAAGAAAGTGACAACTACTTTGTTAAGAATAAAATCCCCATAATTTAAGAGATTGTATATAGCATAATTGTTGTAATCCCATCATATATGGGTCAACCTTAATTCTAGCATAGCAGTAACTTCTTTTCTAGAATAGCATTTTGCTGTAGCCATATATACATATGTATCTGTAAGACAGAGAAGAATAACAATTGATTCTCCAATTTTATTATGGTATCAGAGCACCTTCGTGGTGGCTCTTCAATTTCCACTGCAACCTTTGTTTTCTTTCACTCTGATTGAAACATATAGGTTTCTTCTCTATCTTCTTTCATCATGGGAAATAGCAATGAGTCTTCTCAAAGCTCTGTCATGGAGACCTCTAATCCTTTTTTTATACACTATTCGGATCACCCAGGGCTCTTGCTTGTTAACAAGCGCCTCAATGGTGATAACTATCCCACATGGAAAAGATCCATGATCATCGCTCTTATAGCTAAGAACAAGATTGGCTTTGTCGACGGCTCCATCGAAACACCTTCGCGAGCAAAGAAACCGGCTGACTTCGCTCTCTGGGAAAGGTGTGACAAAATGGTGCTTTCTTGGCTACTCAATTCAGTTGAACCCGATTTGGCAGAAGGGGTGGTTTATGCAGACACAGCACACGAAATCTGGAAAGACTTTGAAGATCGATTTTCTCAGGGCAATGCCCCACGGATCTACCAAATCCAAAAGGCAATTGCCTTCCACACCCAAGGTTCGATGCCTGTATCCAATTATTATACAAAACTTAAAGGCTATTGGGATGAACTAACCTCTTATAGGGGAACACCATCTTGCTCTTGTGATGGAATGAAAAGCTACAACAAGTTTAAAGAAAAGGACCAAATTATGCAATTTTTGATGGGGTTAAATGATTCGTACAATGCCGTACGCGGCCAAATTCTACTCATGAAGGAACTCCCGAGTGTTCGGGAGGCATATTCACTAATCATTCAGGAGGAGAAACAACGGGAAATTGGATCACCTGTCACCGAAGGAGTCTTCATCCCCGCTGCTGTGAAAACCCAAAAAGGAGCCGGATCTTCACACCATCGTTCTGGAAATCAGACCAGTTTCAGAGGCACACCGACCTCCAATGAATCCACACTGCACTGTACCTATTGTAATCGGGATCATCACACAGTCGATCGTTGTTACAAGCTTCATGGCTATCCTCCTGGACATAAACTTTATCGTGGTGGTTCCAACCCGCCTGGGCATGCTAACACGGGGAGTGCATCGCGCAATGGAGGCCGCAGCAAGTGGCACGCTTCATCTTCTTATGCCCATCAGGTTCAAGTAAGCTCACCAGCAGCTGCTGCCCAAACAGAACAGACCAGCATAGCCAGTTCTCATGTGGATCAATCCACGCAAAATTTGAAAAACATTTTGGGTGGACTTTCTAAGGATCAATGCAAACAATTGGCAGCAGCAATGGTACAATTGTCTAAACCCACATCCGAAAATACAGATGTTTTTGCCAACACTGTAGGTCTGCCCACTTCCCCATCTGTTAATTCGATTTTGTCTCACTCTTGGATACTTGATAGTGGTGCCTCAGGCTCCCATGTGGCTTCTTCCACATTCTGGTTTCTCCAGAGAATCTTCACGAGAGGGATCGTCTTCTGACGTAGTACCTTGTCCTTCCGATCCAAGATCTGTACTAGTTGTTCCTCAAAGCTCAAATCCCCCCGTAGTTCGACAGGTTGTTCCCCAAGTACAAGAGAAGCATCACGTACGTACTTCCGCAGCATTGATAGGTGGAAAACATTGTGAACTCTAGATAGTTCTGGAGGTAGTGCCAATTTGTAAGCAACTGTGCCGATTCTCTCCACGATCTCATATGGTCCGATAAAACGCGGACTCAGTTTCCCTCGTCGGCCGAATCGGATAATCCCCTTCCACGGTGATAACTTCAGGAAGACGAAATCTCCCACTTCAAATTCCAAGTCTCGAATCCGTCGATCGGCATAACTCTTCTGGCGATCCTGTGCCGCCTTCAATCTCTCCTTGATAACACGAACAGTTTCCATGGTTAAGTCCATCAATTCCGGCCCTACTGCCGCTCGCTCTCCTATCTCCGTCCAGCAGATAGGTGTCCTGCACTGTCGACCATACATTGCCTCATAAGGTGCCATCCCGATGCTTGCCTGATAGCTGTTGTTGTAGGCGAATTCCATCAATGGCAAATGAGTATCCCAAGAGTCCTGAAACTGTAGTACACATGACCTCATCATGTCCTCCAGGGTCTGAATGGTTCTTTCAGACTGTCCATCGGTCTGTGGATGGAAAGCAGTACTGAAACGTAGGGTTGTTCCCAGAGTAGCTTGCAAACTCCGCCAGAACCTGGAAGTGAAACGCGGATCACGATCGGACACGATCGATTCCGGCGTACCATGCAATCGTATGATTTCCTTCACAAACAACTGAGCCAGTCGATTAGGTTTATAGGTCTCCTGAACTGGCAGAAAATGGGCTGATTTGGTTAACCGATCCACGATCACCCATACTCCGTCCACTCTGCTCTGAGTTCTCGGTAACTTAAAGACGAAGTCCATGGTGATGTGATCCCACTTCCACTCGGGAATCGGAAGTGGCTGCATAGCCCCATAAGGTCTCTGCCGTTCCGCCTTAACCTGCTGACAGGTTAAGCATTTGCTTACGAACTCGGCAATATCCTTCTTCATTCTTGGCCACCAATAATGGTTCCGGAGGGTACGGTACATCTTTGTACCTCCCGGATGCATAGCATAGGCCGAACTATGGGCCTTCTCAAGAATCTCGGCCCGTAACTCTGCCACTGCAGGTACACACAAACGGCCCAACTTCACAAGCGCTCCATCGTCCCGGATGGTAAAATCCTGTCTCCCATCCGCATCGACCTCAATTCTGTAAATACAGAGTATCGGATCCTGAAGTTGTGCTTCGATAATCCGATCAATCAGTACGGGTCGTACATGGAAGCTGGCCAACAAAGCTCCATGCGCATCCGTACCCAAAATAACTCTCGCCTTCCGGAGTTCCACTAGCAAAGGAAGATACACCATCCCTAGGTGTGCAACGGATCCTGCTGACTTCCTGCTGAGTGCATCAGCCACCACATTGGCCTTACCCGGATGGTACTCGATCGTACAGTCATAGTCCTTCAGCAGCTCCAACCATCTCCGTTGCCTCATGTTAAGCTCCTTCTGAGTGAATAAGTATTTAAGACTCTGGTGGTCGGTGTATATCCGACACGTTGCGCCGAATAGATAATGTCTCCAGATTTTCAGGGCATGAACCACCGCTGCCAACTCCAAATCATGGGTAGGGTAGTTCAACTCGTGGGTCTTCAGCTGCCGGGATGCATAGGTGATAACCTTGCCAGTTTGCATCAACACGCAGCCCAGACCTTGCAGCGATGCATCACTGAAGTCCACAAACTCTCCACTGTCATCCGGCAATGCAAGGACAGGTGCAGTGGTCAATCGATCTTTCAACTCTTGAAAGCTCCGATCGCACTGCTCGTCCCAGAGGAACTTCACTCCCTTCCGAGTCAAACGAGTCAATGGTGCAGCAATTTTGGAGAAACCCTCCACGAATCTCCGGTAGTAACCTGCTAATCCGACGAAACTCCGCACCTCGGTCACCGTTGTCGGTCTAGCCCAGTTGGTCACCGCTTCTGTTTTCTGGGGATCCACGCAAATCCCATCCGTCGATATCACGTGTCCCAGAAAACCAATAATGCTCAGCCAAAACTGACACTTGCTCAGCTTGGCGTACAATTGTTCTTGTCTCAGCCTCTCCAAGACCAACCGTAGATGTTCCTCATGTGCACGAGCACTCCTCGAGTACACCAAAATATCATCGATGAACACAATCACGAACTTATCCAGGTAGGGTCGGAAGACCCGGTTCATCAGATCCATGAATGCTGCTGGAGCATTCGTCAAGCCAAAAGGCATAACCAGGAACTCGTAGTGTCCATAACGGGTTCGAAAAGCAGTTTTCGGAATATCCTCCTCCGAAATCCTCAGTTGGTGATACCCAGACCGTAAATCAATTTTCGAGAAGTACTGAGCTCCCCGCAACTGGTCAAAAAGGTCATCGATCCTGGGTAGAGGATACTGGTTCCTCAGCGTCACCTTGTTGAGTTGTCGATAGTCAATACACAAACGGAGACTTCCCTCCTTCTTCTTTACGAACAACACCGGTGCTCCCCACGGTGAAGTACTTGGTCGGACATATCCCAAATCCACTAACTCCTGCAATTGAGTCTTGAGTTCTCGTAACTCGGCCGGCGCCATCCGGTATGGTGCTTGGGATATAGGTCGGGTACCCGGGAGTAGTTCAATAGTAAACTCGATCTCCCGCGATGGTGGAAATCCAGGTAAGTCTTCCGGGAACACATCCGGAAACTCACGCACCACCGGTATCTCGTCGATACCCGGAGTATCAACCTGATCCGACACGACATGCGCCAGATAACACTGGCATCCCTTCCGTAGAAGTTTGGTAGCAGTAAGTGAAAAGATAACTTCAGGAGGCGAACCGTCACGTTCCCCCTGGAAGATAACCTCCGGCAAACCCGGGCTTCGCAGAATCACTTGCTTGCTACAGCAATCGATGAGCGATCCGTGCTCCGATAGCCAATCCATCCCTAGGATTATATCGAAGTCGTGGATATCCAGAATAATTAAGTCTGCTGGTAAATCCACATCCTCAATTCTTACCGGGCACCTCCGAATCACCTGATTCACAAGGTACACGATGCCCATCGGGGTGCCAACACCCATTTCGCAATCTAAAGCTGATACCACACAATCAAGCATACCAGCACAACTCTTCGAAATAAAAGAATGTGTAGCCCCCGCATCCATCAATACACGTACAAGAAGGTTTAAGATATGTAGTGTACCTGTGACCACGCCTGGGGCAGTCCTCGCCTGCTGCTGGGTCATTGCAAATACTTGGACCCTTGGCCCTCCGTTCCGTCCGCACCCGCGCGCGCCACGCCCAGCACCACGGTCACCTCCCTGACCGCGACCTCCATTAGTGTGGGAAGCCGTGCTCTGCACCACACTAGAGCCCCCAGCGTCGTTGTTCTTGGACAACTGCGGGCAATCACTGGCATAGTGGCCCTCCTCTCCGCAAGCAAAACAAGTTACTGGCCTCGGCCTGTCCGAATGCCCGCCAGAAGCACCGCTCCAAGATGAGCGCTGCCCAGAGTGGTATCCAGATCCTCTGCCCTGAGAGCCTCCACGTCGACCTGACCAGCCACGACCCTTGAAGGATGAGGGTGCTCCCCTGTATCCCTCTCCCTTATTGTTCTTATGGACCGATGGCCCACGATGTGGGCGATCCTGACGTCGCCCCTCGCCCGAAGGTTGTCGTGTCTGGTGTCCCGCCAGACTGGCCTCGACACGCACCGCAGCGTCGACCATATCTCTCAGAGAAGCATGAGTAGTAGCAGTCACACTTGCCCGGATCTCCCCTCGGAGTCCAAGCTCGAACCTTTGGCATTTGTCCTCCTCCGTGCTCACGAATGATGCAGCGAACCGGGATAGTTTTCCGAAAGTTTGCTCGTAGTCTGCAACGGACATGTCACCCTGCTCCAGCCGCAGGAATTCCGCCTCCCGCGCCGCGCGAAAGGATCGCGGATAGTACTGGTCCAGAAATCTAGAACGGAAAGCTTCCCAAGTAGTGGTATGGACAGACCACCCAGACATTTCGAGTCCGTGCCACCACTGGTAGGCTCCTCCTTCCAGCAAGAAGGCCGCCAAGGTTACCCGTTCGCCCGGAGGGAAGTGCATCACCGAGAAGATCCTCTCCCACTTGGTGATCCAATCATGAGCATCCTCGGGGTTTGATCCACCGCAGAAAGGAGTGGCTCCCAAACGTTGAGCCCTTTCAATGCTCGCGCATTCCATCTCCCTTTCCAGATCCTCGTCAGTTCGTGTATGAGGAATTCTCCTAGGAGGCATAACCAACTGTCAAGAGGCGTAGATCAGATAACAATATTCTTAAAAGTCGAAAAGTAACTAGTACCAATCGCTAGTCTAGCATGCTGACCATACCCTAGTACTGACCATAACGTAGTGCTCTGATACCAAGCTGACAAGACCCGCCCCGATCCCACAGGGACCACAAGGGGACGTGCCCTGCTCCCGTCTGACACCCAATAATTCATGCCAATTTTAACCTCAAAACATCAAATGCATAAATAACCAAGTTAAAGTCATACATCAAATCCGAATTAAACGAATGTCAGACAAGGGATGAAATCCAAAATTACAAGTTGCGAGCACGACTCTATAGTAAACCTGCGGGTACACCACCCAACAGGGGTTCAGGTACGCAGAAGTAGATCTATGCCTCAGCCTCAGGTTCCTCCTCTACCTCAGTATCACGACCTGGAGGGGTTACCAAAAACATTAAGGGTGAGTGGACCGAACTCAAGTTTATAAAATCATTTGAAAAGTAAAACATATAATTTACCCCTCCGTTTTCCAAACATGCATGCAGCATCATTTAAAATCATAAATAATATAATATGAATCATAAGGCATGTAATAAAACCATAACCATAATTTTAGCCACTGCACTATACACTCCAATCCGACATCCCTGATGTCTGACGTCCCTGACGTCCAATAAGGTCACAATCACAAGGCTACGCGTGCCACTCGGGTCTCAATTCCGAGTTAAATCCCCGAACCCTGTTCGGTTACTGCATCCCCGATGCTTAGCGTCGTAGACGCTGGACGTTCTAGACGTCCGTGACCTCTCCGGGGTACCTCATCTGGAGGAGACAATATAATATGGAAGGATCTATACAGTGCAGTACCAAATACATTTTATTGATATCCACATGCAACATATATGTATACATAGGTAAAATCTGAACCGATTGTTACGTTTCATCAAACGGGTCTCATGCCCAAATACCGTGAAACGTGCCATAACCGAAATCTCAATATCATCAAACCATTTATAGATTCCAGCATGTGAACATATAAGTAAATCAGAAAACATTTAAGCATGCAAGGGTTTAATGAAAACGGGCCCACTCACTGTACGATTCCGCTGCGAATCTGCGCGTACGGACCTGTACCGAGATTATCGTACAATTCCTGTCAGTTCAAATCACATGTAAGGGTCACTACAAGTCTTAAACGTTTAACCACAAAGTCCGAAATAGAAACCGGCCAGGGGAAACCGTACAACACGTTTCCCGAGGCAACCGGCCCTAAACTGACCCATCAAAGCTTATCTCAGATCAACATGGTTAAATCACCAAAAATGTTCAGAATGATGAGAGGAACAAAAGTCATGTTGATCGTGATCGGAGATAAGGTCCAACGCGCCCTCACGCGCCGCCCAAAGTGGCTGCGCGTGAAAGTCACGCGCCTGACACTGTAGCTACAGTGTCACCTCCTTCACCCGTTTGTCTGTAATACGGGTCTGCCACCCGCGGCTTGACCCGGTTGAATACCCATCAATTCCTACTCGATTTCAATCCAATTTGATCCTAACATGTTCATTAACTATCCAATTTAGGTTCTGTGACAAAAATCAACCTCGACACATCCCCAAACGACCCATCGACCCGCGATCAACTAATCGGGTCAATCACCAGAACTTCCTGGTTTCAAACCCATTGTCCAATTAACTTCACAGGAAGCATAACAGGATCAAAACGAACCAAAATGAACAATCAATTGTGTCTGAAAGTACCTGTAGGTTGTCGTCCCAAGCTCTGCAACTTCCCTGAAAACAGCAGCCTCCGTCCTAGCTCAACCGTGACTGTTAGCCTTCAATTTCGATGTGGTTGAGTTCCAAATACTCCCAGAAGACTAAACCAGGCCTTGGTTTGGTCCAACAAGCACCATAAATTAAACTCCGAAATTCCCTCCAATTTTCCAGAAACTGAATTCTCTGGTTTTCCTCTCCAATTCTCAGCCCTCACAGCAACAGAGTGAAGCACACTTAAATCCCACTCAGTTTAAACAATCCTTGCCAGCCAACAGCTCGTGGAAGCCTCACTGTCCACTGAGAAATGTTTCCCGCAAAAGTTCGAATCTTGAATTAACAAATGGTGTCCATGATCAGCCACGTTCTGATGTTTATAAGGCTTTAAACAATCCCAACTTTCCAACTCACACACTGATTTAACAATTGAGACTCAGAACCACCGTACACGGTGGTGCAGCAATTGCTCCCCCGCGGTTGCTACAGTGACCATGGGTGAAATGACCAAAATGCCCCTAGTTCAGAAATTACCAAAATGCCCTTCACTTCCTAGGCCCGTAACTCAGCCATACGAAGTCCGATTTTTGCGTGCCGCCTGTCTACGGACTCAGGACGTCGAGACCTACCCAACGGTCCTAGAGTCGTGTGAAACTTAATTGTTAAACGAAAAGTCAACATTTTCGCCCGTGAAGTCCAACTTACGGTAATGCCCCTGAACTTCCGATAGTCATAACTTTTTCCCTGATCGTCCGAAATGGACGTGCCACCTGTCTATGAACTCGTGACGTCCCGTACTACGTCACAGTCATAGGTCAAAGTCCATTTAACTCACCAATCAAAAAGTCAACAATTTGGCCATACAAATCACAAGGGTAAAAGCGTCAATTCACACATTAAATTGAAATATTAAAATCCCCGAATGTCCGGGGTGTTACATTACCTACCCCATTACTTAACCAAAAATCCCCTTTTGAACTGCTTTACAATAAACCACCTACTTTCTCCCATCTCCGAGTTTTTGGTTGCCTTTGTTATGCTACCATTGTTCATCCTCACCATAAATTTGATTCCCTTGCCCATCGTTGCGTCTTTCTTGGTTACCCTACAGGTCAAAAAGGTTACAAACTGTACGACCTTGACTCTCATCACTTTCTTGTTAGTCGGGATGTCACCTTTCATGAAACCTTTTTTCCTTATGTTGAACAAGAGTCACTACCTTCAACACATCCAGTCATACCTTTACCATTGGACCCACCTCACCCAGATCCATTTCCCATTAGCCCACCCTCCTATCCACCGCCCTCATCTGAACCCAATATCCGAACTGACACCCATCATCCACACGAGTCCTCTTCCTTTGACTTTACTCCTTCATCACCTTCTTCTCCAGCGTGTTCCCTCCATTCACCTACCCATGGGCCATCTCCTCCAGTCGCTCCTAGTGAACCTGCTTCTTCTACCGGGCTTGAGTCCCCTCCTCGACCTCCTCTCCCTGCACCATCCTTTCCACCTGCTCCTATTCCTACCCGACAGTCCGCCCGACCAAAACATCCCCCATCTTGGCATCAGTATTATCACCTCTCCAATGCTGCTGTCTCCCCACGCTCTTCATCCCCCCCGACGCCTTCTACTTCAGGTACTCATCACCCTTTATCTCATTTTTTGTCTCTTTCTTGTTTTTCTCCTTCCCATAGAGTTTTTCTAGCTAACATTTCAGGCACAACTGAGCCCACTTCCTATACCCAAGCTGTCAAAGATCCTCACTGGCGAGCCGTTATGCACGATGAACTCGATGCTTTGGCACAACAAAACACTTGGACTCTCATGCCCTTACCTTCTGGCCACAAACCCATTGGTTGTAAATGGGTTTACAAGATTAAATATAAATCTGATGGCACGATTGACCGCTACAAAGCCCGCCTTGTTGCCAAGGGCTATACTCAGATTGAAGGCCTCGATTATCAAGAAACCTTTTCTCCAACTGCCAAGCTCACCACTCTTCGTTGCCTTCTCACAGTGGCGGCTGCTCGTAGTTGGTTCATCCACCAACTTGATGTAAATAATGCATTCCTTCATGGTGACTTATCTGAAGTCGTGTACATGGACCCTCCTCCTGATCTTCGCCGACAGGGGGAGAATCTTGTATGTCGTCTCAACAAGTCATTATATGGTCTGAAACAAGCTTCCCGTAACTGGTTCTCTAAGTTTTCCACAGCCATTCAAGCAGCTGGTTTCCAACAGTCCAAGGCAGATTACTCACTTTTTACCCGAGTTAATGGTAATTCTCTCACTGCCGTTCTTATATATGTTGATGACATACTTGTTACTGGCAATAATTTGGATGAAATCAACACTCTCAAATCATTCTTGCTTCGACACTTCCGCATTAAAGACCTTGGTGATCTAAAATACTTTTTGGGGCTTGAATTCTCTCGATCAAAACAAGGGATTTTTATGTGTCAACGAAAGTATGCCTTAGAGATTTTACAAGATGCATGTAACGCCCCGGACGTTCTGGAAATGTAATATTATAAAATATTGAATAAAATAACGTTTTTACCCCTGTGATTTGTGTGGTCAATTTGTTGACTTTTTGATTGGGAGGTCGAACGGACGTTGAGCGATGACCGTGACGTAGTTCGGGACGTCACGAGTTCATAGACAGGTGGCACGTTCGATTCGGTCGAACAGGGTGAAAGTTATGATGTTCGGAAGTTCAGGGGCATTATCGTAATTGGACGTTATTAAGGGGAAAAGTTGACTTTTTGTTTAACAATTGATATTCATTTGACTCGAAGACCGTTATGTTCGTCTCGACGCCCTGAGTACAACGACAGGCGGCACGCGCGAAACGGACATCGGATGACCGAGTTACGGGTCACGGAAGTTGGAGGGCATTTTGGTAATTTTTACCCTGGGGGCATTTTGGTAATTTCCGCATGGGGTACTGTTCACCACCGTGGAAAACAGAGCAGCGGCCGTGGGTCTTGTGCGTTCAATTGTTTAAGATTTAGTGGAAGGCTCAGGGCTTTGTTTAAGTTGTTTGAGATAGTGGAAGCAGGGTGGAGTGGCTCAGGTGCACGGCTGAACTGAGTGCAGGGCACGGGTGAGCTCGAATTGGCCATGGTTTCTGCGTGCGTGGGAAACATTTTCAGAAAAATCTCAGACGGTTTCCCACGGGTTGCTGGCTGCTTTGATCGATTACCTGGTCGCCTTTGAGTCTGGGAACTCATTTGGGATCATGCTGCTGAGGAGTGACTGAGAGAGATTGAGAGAAACAGTGAGAAATCAGTTTCGGGTTTTTGGGGGGAAATCTCAGAATTCAGTTTCTACTGGTTTAGGGATCACACTAGACACACTGAGAGTTTTCTGGGAGCAGCAGCAGCATAACCGTGCACGAAATCAAGTAAATTGAGCAAGGATTGCTCAGGAACCCAGGTACCAGTTTAGAGAAGAACCAGTTGGAGGGAAAAATTTGAATTCGATTTCTGAGGCTTGTTGATCGAAACCAAGGGCCATTCTAGTCTTCTGGGAGCAAGAGGGAACCAACCACGTCGAATTCGAAGGACGACACTCACGAATTGGCCAAGAACGGAGCTCCCTGGTTCTGAGAATTTTCGAGCTTGAGGACGACGACTTCCAGGTAACGACGAGTTCAATTGTTTGTGCTATTGTGTTCGTATGGGTCCCTTTATGCTACTGGTGAAAACAATTTGGAAATGGAACCGTGTAGGGTGAGTTCCAGAAGTCGACTTGTTCGACTGTTCGAGCTTGAGTTGGGTCGATTTGGTGTCAGTCGAGGTTAGTCATCGACACAGACCTGAAATTAATAGGTTAGAGAAGATAATAGGATTGAAAATGGGAGGAATTGTTTGAGAATTGAGCTTGAACTGGTCGGGTTGTGTCACGGGTGACAGACCCGTTTATCAGGCTATCCGGGTAGGGACGATGACACTGTAGCTTGGCGCGTGGCCTTCACGCGCAGCCACTTTGGGTGGCGCATGACGGCGCGTGCGATGTCATCTCCGATCACGGTCAACTTGGATATTATCCCTTTCAGTCTAATTAACATTTTCCCTTTAGGATTCGAGTTGTTCGGGAGTCATTCGGGATAATCTCGGGAGCCCGGAAGTTTAGGTCCTTAAGGTTTATTTCGCCGAAAAATCCGGGAAATTAGGGAAAAATCATACGAGCTATTTGAGGATGTTTGTAACCCTTCTTGTACATTTTTACAGGCCCGGACACTTCCGAAGCTACGGAGGAGCGCGCGGGACGCGATTGACCGCGTCCTAAAACCGTGAGTGGACCTTTTGATTTCTAAATTGGGCATGCATGACTATTTTGCTTATTTATCTCATGGTTTTACCTATGATTTTATGATGGTGATATGACATATCGGTTTTACATGTTTCCACGTTTTTCGAGATATTTATCGTATTTCACGCATTTCGAGATTACGGTTTTTGCTTATGCATGCGTGATGATTTTGGATGAAGTACCTGGATATGAATATGCATGTTTCGGATTTATGATGTTTGATCACATTGTGAAGTAATTTTTGGAAATTGCATGTGTTGGAATTTGCATGTGAATTCGGACGTGAGTCCTATTATGATGTGATATGATTTCGGAATGATATTGGAAAACGGTTTGTGATGAATCCTGATTCATTGTGTTTTAAAAACGGTTTGGGTTTAAAGACCTGGTTGATTGTTGGATCCGGTTTTGGGTTTAAAGACCCGGTATGTTGATGACGGGGCGGGCCCGAAAATTGGGTTTAAAGACCCGAATTGAGTTTAAAGACTCGTGAGTTTAAAGACTCGATTATTGTGATACCCCCGAGGCCTATTAATCATGTTTTGAGTTTAAAGACTCGTTGATATCCCGGGAAGGCCTAATGTTGAGTTTAAAGACTCGGATGGATCCAACGGCATAATCGTGATTATTGATTTACGTTTTACTTGATTTGTGAAATTAACGTTTCAAAATGACGGTTTCTGGAATCTGGTATTATTAAATGGTTTTACATGAGTTATGACGATCCTCGTAACATTTTTCATGCGGATTACAAAACTGGAGGGCGAACCCGATTTCGGAAAAACTGTTTTTCCTGCAAAACTTATGTTTCGGTCCACTCACACTTTGTTGTTTTAAATTCCCTCCAGGTCGTGGTACAAGTGCGGGGGCAAGCGCCGAGGCAGAGGCGGAGGCATAAAGTTTTCCGTTGCGGAGTAGTTAGTTCACAGAGTAGGACTTGTTTCTTTAACATGTTTTGTAATATCGCTCTGTGAAACTGTGGACTTGACGTCCAGTCGGATGTATTTGTTTAATCTCCCTGGTCTGACAATGGGTGTGTTGTAATAGTAATTAGTTTTTCCGGTCTTTTGGATTCGATTGTCAGACGGGAGCAGGATGCTTTCCGATTATCGAGGCGATAATCGGGGTGGGTGCTGTCAATGCAGGCCTACTAGGTGGACGACCAGACTCTTTCCCCATGGAACAACATCTGAAGCTTACTCCCACAGATGGTGTTCCATTGGATGATCCAACCCGTTATCGACGATTAGTAGGGAGATTAATCTACCTCACAGTTACTCGGCCAGACATCGTGTATCCTGTTCAGATATTGAGCCAGTTTATGCAACAACCCAGGAAACCACACTTAGATGCGGCACTTCGGGTCTTGAGGTTTATCAAAGGCACACCTGGTCAAGGTTTGTTCTTTCCAGCGGCTAACAACCTTGCCTTAACAGCTTATTGTGATTCTGACCACGCAGGATGCCCTACAACGAAAAGGTCAACCACAGGTTATTGCATTTTTCTCGGGGGTTCTCTTGTTTCTTGGAAATCCAAGAAACAATCAAATGTTGCAAAATCAACAGCAGAAGCAGAATATCGGGCCATGGCAACCACGTGCCTAGAGATAATATGGCTACGCTACATTTTGGATGATTTAAAAGTCATTCAAGATAAGCCCACTATGTTACATTGTGACAATGAAGCTGCTTTGCACATTGCAGCCAATCCTGTGTTCCATGAGCGTACTAAACATATAGAGATAGACTGCCACATAGTAAGGGAGAAGCTACAAGCAGGAATCATCTCTACTTCTCATGTTCGCTCACATGTACAGCTTGCCGACATGTTCACAAAAGCATTGGGACGAGATCAGCTAAAATTCTTAAGTGGCAAGTTGGGACTTCAAAACATTCACTCTCCAACTTGAGGGGGAGTGTTGAGAATAAAATCCCTATAATTTAGGAGATTGTATATAGCATAATTGTTGTAATCCCATCATATATGGGTCAACCTTAATTCTAGCATAGCAGTAACTTCTTTTCTAGAATAGCATTTTGCTGTAGCCATAGATACATATGTATCTGTAAGACAGAGAAGAATAACAATTGATTCTCCAATTTTATTATACTTGAAGAAAGTAAATCCCAATTTACCAAAATGTGAGGGGACATAACTAAAGCTAATCTAGACGGCCTAGTGGAAGATGCATGCATGGCCAAAAAACAATTAATCTCTCCATTTGTCAATGAATTGAATGCCATATGCAATGTTCACTTTTTTAGAGATTGTCTTTGTTCTCTAAATTTTTCAACCACTAGGGCAAACTCCTTTGTTTTCTTGAATTGAAATATTTCCATATAGTTAGTACCTGTTTGGCTCCTGGGTTGCTAGCCCTTTCAGCTTGTCTTCTAACTTTTGGCTTTTTCTTTAATACACTTTGATTTATCAAAAAAAAAAAGTCCACTTTTTTATTTACATTTTTATATATTGGAGAATTAAAATAACCAATTTACTAATGGATTAAATGCCGAACAATGTATCTTGTTCTTTATCATCTTATGGTCAAATACGCGCAACATAACTTTGGCACTCTGAATGAAGCTTATGATGAGGATGTTCAACATCGAGAGCCGGAAGGGAACAAGCATGTTGGTCTACCATATTTCATTGTTTGGCAATTTCAGATTCAAGCCATGATGTTTGTTGCATTCTTACGCTACTCAATATGTTCCCACTCTTATTCTGGAGATAATAAAGTAAATCTTTATATACCTCCATCATCACTCCTTTTTATTCTACATTTAATCATTTCCCAAAAATAATAGCAACAATAATGTTGATTGAAAAAACAATCATGCTAGAATGCCACCATCTCTTGGGTCTGCTCTGTGTTGCGAGGACCAAATGAAGATGCATCATCATGATTATCACTTCACGAACTTAATTTCATGCACTGTTGCCGTAACAATCGGTCCAAAAAGCAAAAGTCTTCTACTATGATCAAAGAAAGTGTAATTAGCTAGGCTTAACTATATTTTTATATAACGGTTTGATTTTAATCAGATAAAAATTAAACACTTTGACAATTCAAAATGGTCGTTAGTAACGATTTAATTTTAATTTGTTATTTTATAAATCCGTTAAATCTAAATCAGACGGTTAATGAATATGTTAATTTTTAAATTTACCATATATCTTTACATTGGTTGTGGTAGACTTTTTTATGCTTAATTTTTTATATTTTGGTTGGAATGTATGGATAAAAGAACATTAAGATTGTGAATGTATAAATAAAAGAAACTTGTTTGAAAGTATAACGTCTGTTATTACAAATTGTGAATGTATGGATGAAAGAATAATAAGATGTTTTGATTCGGAATTTGATTATTTGAGTCTATATAATCTACATATTACAATTTTTTTTATATTCCTAAACCGTCTGTATCGATCCAAACCAGATTATTAGTAACGACCTGATTTGATACGATTTATTTTCTAATTTTACAAAACCCAAACAGTATCGAACTTTTAAGATTTTAACGATTTGGATTTGAAAATTGCAAATATCCAAATCGAATAGCACCATACCCACCCTTACCTTTCTGTAAATGTTAAAGGTGTAAACTTATCATTAAAATTTTTAAATTCAAGGCCTGCAAATTTGATATGAAGTTAGATTTTTCATTGTAAAGCATATAAGTTTTAATTTTGTTGATGCAATAAATGGACCACCGAGTCCATGACGACCATACATATCCAAGTAACACGAGATGTATGTGGTTCACCCAAATTAGGCTATGTCCACGATGTTATGCTCTGTTCTTATTAATAATATAGGTGTTTGCACATGATACAAAAGACTTTAAGCCTTTAAAGAGAGAGAACGGATGTAAAGAGAATGGAGAGCTTGTGTTAGGAGGAAGGATGACTCTCTATTTACAAGAAAATACCTAGGTTTAGGTCATGTGTCAGGACCCACCCCGGTTTCCCCCCGAAACTCTAGGCAAATCTTGCTCCCGTCTGACTCCCCGACACAACACCAAAATAAAACTCACACGTAACCACCAACAAACTCAGTCAGACGCAGGAGAAACTATACAATACATCCCGAAGTTAACAGTTTGCAGAGCATAGTATTAATACAGAAGAAAGAAAACCGAAAAGCTAAGTACACGCACAACGGAAAATTTAAAACACTCCGGGATCCCTCACGTGACTTCTATGCCTCAGACGCTGCCTCGACGCCGGAACCCCGCGCTAGCTCCACAACCTGGAGGGCAGTTAAAAAAACAGAAGGTGTGAGTGGACCATAAATAAAAGAAAAGTTTCCAAAACCATTTATAAGAAAACCGGGTTTAGCCCTCCGTTTTGAAACCACATGCCTAACCCAGTTCATAAAACAGTTATAAACCAAAACACCATAAACCACATCATAAGAAACAGAAACACTATAAAACAGTTATAGAAATCATACCACAAGCATCATAAAACCATAGCGTAAAACATCATTTTCCGATCAAACCTGCTGGACCTATCCGAGTCTTTAAACTCAATCCAGGCCTCAATAATATCCGAGTCTTTAAACTCCCGAGTCTTTAAACTCAATAGGCCTACGGGGGAAATATCAATATATCCGAGTCTTTAAACTCCCGAGTCTTTAAACTCAATCCGGGTCTTTAAACCCAATCCGGGCCCGTCACCCGTCAATCACTATATCCGGGTCTTTAAACCCAATATCCAGATCCAGCAAATCCAATCCAAAACCTTTTGAAAACCATTTCAAAATCCATATCCAAACTCGAATTCGAAATCACCGGTCTGATGCCCTTCCGGCGTCCAGAACCGTCATTCCGAACCCAAATCCGGAAATTCACTTTTCAACTTTTAAAACCAAATCTCAATTCTCGAAATCCGATTCTAAAACCGAAAACCTCGATTATCAAATCATGTCTTAAATCCATTTCTTATCATTAAAATCACTTATCGTTTGAAAACCCCAAATCATGGCATCATAATCAGAAATTAAGCATTTCTCGTAAAACGTGCCAAATACGTAATTTCCTCGGAAAACGTGCAATTAAGTAAAAAAGTTATAGCATATTCAAATAACCATGAAATCACAAGGAAAACCATAAAACAAGTAATTAAAAGCAGTTATGCATGCTCAAGTTTAGAGAAGGGGTCCACTCACAGTACCAAGCCCTCAATCGCGTCCCGAACGTCCTACACGTTCCTCAGCTTCCTCGGGAAATCCCGGTCCTGTCAACAACCGCCAAAGTACGTTACTAACACATCCACGAGGATCCACCCTAATTCCCTCAAAAATCCCCGGGTCCTAAACGTAACGAATCGGAACCCTAAACCTTCACCCTCGCGAACCTACTTCGATTCGACGTCCGATTAACCCGAAACCAATTCCAATGGACTCAACACAACTCCTAGACCAAAAACCATGTTGACCATTTTCCCCAGAACCGCCGCACGCGCCCCCATGCGCCGCCCAAAGTGGCTGCGTGTGGCCCTCACACGCCTGCTACAGTGCACCTTCAACCTCACGTCGACCCGGTTCGCACCAGTTCTGCAACCTGAACCGGCGAGAGCGGTTCTTTGCCGTCCGACCATCCTTTTCCTCCCTTTCTTCACCATTCTCATCGTCCAGACCTAGGCTATCTTTTCCCCAACTCCACAGACCTCGACTCGACCCACAACGCGTCGACTGAAGCTCGAAAGAAAACCCGTACACGGCTCTGTTTCCTTCTCCGACCACCCAGGTCTTCCCCCGTCACGGTGGCTATCCCAAACGCTTCATAGGACCTCTCTGAACTTCACACCACTCACCATAACCGTCGTCTCTACCCCAAACTTCATGACTTCCAGTTCGAGCATCGACGGCAAAATAGAGCACACAGAGTACTCTCCGTCGCTCCAACCTCCACCGTGCACCTCCCGTCACGGCAGCACAACCAGAAGACTCCTAGGCCTCAACTGAGTCCCCTAGACCTTCCTAAACTCTTCGATTCAACCCCTAAACTCACAACTTGCACTTTGAAACTTGGCGGCAAAACAGAGCAAAGATATAGGGATGAGGGATTACCTGTCCTTCTGTCGCTGTCGCAAGCTCCGCTGGGGCTGGTCGACTCCTTTCACCCCTCACGACACCACCACGAGCCCAAGTGCACCGTACACGGCCACCACTGCCACGATTTCTCACAACCTCCCTGCTTCCTCCCTGTTTTTCTCTGAAAACCGACTGCCCCGACCACCGTGTTCTTGTACGATTTCACTCCCCCAACCGCTCACCAGTTCACTCTTCCACCCTCTGATCTCTCTCACACACTCACAACCTCACCAACACTCTCAGCCACCATCAATTTTCCCTGATATCCCTCTCTGTTTCACTCTAGTTTGAAGAACACAAACGTCCCAAATTATTGGACCCGTGCACAATTGTGTAGAACCCACTACACACTTGCCACATGTCACCAATCCTCTCCATTCTCTCACAAATGGCCCAATCCCAGCCATCCATCTGTCCCTCTCTGTGCACAAATCCCCAGACAACTAAAAGACCAAAATACCCCTCATTTTAAGTCAACATTACGATTTTACCCTTACCGTTTTAGACCCGTAACTCACACCTCGTAAGTCCGATGAATACGTGTCGCCTGTCATCAAACTCAGGACGATGAGATCTATCTAACGGTCCTAGGTCAACATACCAAAACCCGTTCGTACAAAAAGTCAACTTTTCCCCCTATTTTACCCAAATTACGGTTATGCCCCCAACCTTCCGAACATCATAACTTCCTCCTCGGATGTCGGAATCGGGCGTGCCACCTGCCTATAGATTCGTGACGTCCTAAACTACGTCCTGGTCACCGGTCAAAGTCCATTTGACCATCCGAACTAAAAGTCAACTTTTTGCCCAAACTAGGGGCAAAATCTTCATTTACCCACTAGTCACCGATTACACGCACGAAGCTCATCTTAATCACTATCTAAACTGTAATTTCTGAGACGGGTCGTTACATCATGGGCCATAAAAGTGGGCTTGCTACATGGACCTGGATGGGCCTTTTTCATAGACCTTGATGATGGCCTTGGTCTTGGTCTTGGTCTTGGTCTTAGTCTTACTCCAAGCGGTCTTCCATGCTGTGATAGGCCTTGATGGTAGGTCGAGTTTAGTCCGAGTGATCTTCCAGATTTGGCCTTGTTAGTCAACATGGTATCAACATAATGCAATAAATGAACCAATAAGTTCGTGCAGACCGCACACACACAAGGAACACGAGATGTACGTGGTTCACCCGAATTGGGTTACGTCCACGGTGTTATAAACTATACTCATTAATAATATAGGTGTTTGTACATGATACAATAAGCTTTGATCCTTTGGGGAGAGAGTAAGAATGTAGAGATAATGAGAGTTTTAGCCTAGAGAGAGAATTGAGAGCTTGTGTTATGAGTGAGGATGACTCCCTATTTATAAGAAAATACCTAGGGTTAGCTTATAGGTCACAAAGTTAGGCTTGATACATGGGCCTTGATGGGCCTTCTTTATGGACCTTGATGATGGTCTTAGTCTTACTCCAAATGGCATTCCATGTCGTGATGGGTCTTGACAATGGGTTGGGCTCGGTCCGAGCGATCTTCCGGGTCTTGGTCTGGTCAGTTGATATGGTATCAACATAAGTGCCCTCAACATAAGCCCCATAAGTTGTTGTCTGAGGTGGATTTCCTCAGTCGAGGACTTGTAAGTCAGGCTAAAACGTGCCTACCGATCAGAGGGTTATTGTACCGCCCTGAATATTTGAGAAAATAAAAATGACAATTTTGCCTCTGGAAATCAAAAATTGACTTTTAACCAGGACATCTCTTAGGAATTTCAAAAAGACAGTTATAAAAGTCTCGAACTCTCGAGTGTGTAGGTAGACGGCATGTCAAAATTAGAGTTCTGATGGATTTGTTATGGGTCTAAAATCCTAAGGGCATAATGGTAATTTTGGCACAAGGGGTAAATTGGTAATTTCACATTTTTGGCATGTGAAGGTGACAAGAGTCTAGAATTATTGGGATTTTCCCTCCCAATATTCCCACCTACCTATTTTATAAGACCCATGTCTTGAGAAGAACGATGAGTAATCCCACATTGCTCAGGGAGGAAAATGTGCGATGGCTTATATGTGTGAGCACATATCTGTAACGACCCATCCCGGAATTCGGGACTAGATTACGGGCTAATCATGATTAGCAGGGTTAATCGGTGATTAGTTGGGCGAACTCGGACGAACGGTGCAAAATGACCGTTTTGCCCCTGGTCGTGGGCAAAACGTTGACTTTTTATTCGGACGGTCAAATGGACTTTGACCAATGCCCGTGACGTAGTTTGGGACGTCACGAGTTCATAGACAGGCGGCACGTTCGATTCCGACGTTCGTGGTGAAAGTTATGACGTTCGGAAGTCCAAGGACATTTTCGTAAATTGGATGAAATAAGGGGAAAATGTTGACTTTTTGATCGGGAGGTCCGATGGCCGAGGGCCAAGGACCGTTAGGAAGGTCTCGATGCCCTGAGTTCGTAGACAGGCGGCACGCATCAATCGGAGTCCGAATGACCGAGTTACGGGCATGGATGCGTGAGGGGCATTTTGGTAATTTTCTGCACGGGGCAGAATTGTAATTTCACAGGGGCTGCTTGCTCGGTCACTGTAGCATCTGTGATTGGGAAACACGATCAGTGCACGGGTGATTTGTTTATGCTTGAAATTGGAACTGATTATGGGCTAAATGGTTATTTAATTGCTAATTGGACTGTGTGTGGGAGACATGGCCGTGTGGGACGGTGAGGAGGCGTTTAAACCATGGCTGGAGGTCTGTTCACGGGAAACATTTCCCAGTGGGACTGAGGGTGTCTCCCACGGGTTGCTGTCGATTGTGAGCCGTTAGTTGGGTGCCTGGTGAGAGTTAGGATCATTCTAGGTCGAGTTCGAAGTGAGGGCAGAGTGGTGTTGAGAGGAAATCGAGTTTGGAGGAAAAGTGGAAAATGGAGGGAAAATACTCAGTTTAATTTCTGAGGTGAATTGGACCAAACCAAGGACGACTTGAGGCTTCTGGGAGGAATTGGAACTGAACCCCATCAACTTCGAAGGAAAACTGACGCTGGTTGGACTAGAATTGAGGTTCGTGTTTCAGAGTTGTGCAGGGACTGTGGACGATCACTTCCAGGTAATGTCGTGTCCAATTGATCTTGTATTTCAGTTCCTTTTAGGCCTAGAATCCTTACTGTGAAGTTAATTTGAGTTTGATTGAGAAAACACAGAGTTTGGGTGATCGACCCGTTTGGGTGATCACGGGTTGTGGGTCTGATTTCGGGACGGTTACGTTGAATCGAGGACATGGAACTCTAATTGGATGGTTAATGATATTTTTAGGATCAAAATCAGATGAAATCGAGGTCGAATTGATAGCTATTTAACCGGGTTGTCACGTGGGTTGCAGGACCCGTTTGCAGAGGAAACGGGCGAGGAAGACGACTGTTCACCGTTACTGTAGCTGGCGCGTGGGTTTCACGCGCAGCCACTCACGGCGGTGCGTGACGGCGCGTGGGCACGAATTCCGAGGTACGGTCAACACGAATTTTATCCTATACATTATAACGAACATTTTAGCGTTGGTTCCGTGTCAATCGGATCCCGTTCGGATGTTGTTCGGGATGTCCGAAGGTTTTAAGTCGGGTTTAAAAATACTTAAAAATTCGGGAAAATTACTGGACTTGAATAGGATGTTATTGGGGAGGTTAGTAACCCTCTAATGTGTTATGAACAGGTTCGGGAGTCCCGGTGTTAGTGACGAGGCCCGGGAAGGCCGGTGGCACGCGTATGGAGGCGCTCGGTTAAATGGTCTGTGAGTGGACATTGGTTTTGATAAATTCTATGCATGCATAACTGTTTCATGATTGTTATAATTGTTTTTATATGCTTTGATTTGGATATCGGTGAATTTATGTGATTTCACGCATTTCGAGGCGATTTACAGGTTTGCGCGTAAATCGAGATTTTCTGGTTTTGCACTGATTTCCATAATTGTGGTTCGAATATGATTTTATGAAACAGTTACGGATTTGATAAAGTACATTCGGGCCAGGGGCCCAGTTGATTTAAGGAATCGGGTCAGGGGCCCAGTTAATTTATGACAGGACCCATCCCAATCCCCCCGGGATTAACGAGGGATGACCCTGCTCCCGTCTGACACGAAGTGTCAGACAAGGGATATTTCCGACCTTTGCCCTCCCGGGCTAGCAGAGTACGCCAGGATCCGGAGGAGGCATGTGATATCTCGATCTCTGCTACAGTCCACATCCGCTGTCAACCTGAAGGGTATTAAAAACAGAAAGGTTGTGAGTGGACAAAAATAAAGATTTATATAAACATTTCCATAAGAAGACCTTTATACCCTCCACTAAAAAGCATGCATGCATAGTAAAACCATTTATCTAATAATATATGTTAAAACATCCATAAATAGGGTCACAACCCCAAGTTCCATAAATACAAGTCACACGGGCTCCTGCCCAAAACCAATTTACAGAAAACCCGAACATAGTAAGCATATGTGGGATCTCAGCCCAAATCCATTTATCATCATAAAACACAGTTTTCCCAAACCAATTGAAACCATGTTTATCCAATATATTCATATCCAGAACCAGTCACGGTAAAATAAAGCTACACGTGTGCTAACTGGGGTCTCAAACCCAAGTCTCTCCAGGGTCCACCCAGGTCAATGTCCGTAGATCAATGACCCTCCCTGAAGGTAACGAACCATGCCCATCCTGAGAGTAAGGAACCCAACTGGGGGGCGACTCCACTCAGTCAGTGCTCCGTGACTACTCCGGGGTCCACCCAGGCCAACGACCCTCCCCGGAGGAGACAATCATATATATAGGATGGAATATGAAAAACCTTTTGAAACCATTCTTGAAACCTTTCAAGGATTCATGCCCGGCCCCCATAAGCCGTCATGAACCATAAAATCCTTTCATGGGTTCATGCCGGTTCCCATAAACCGTCATGACCTGTAAATCCATTTCAGGGGTTCATGCCGGTTCCCATAAACCGTCATGACCCGTAAAAACCATTTGTAACACATAGCTGGGCACTAGGCCCGAATTCACATAGAAACTGGACCCCCGGTCCGAATCGTAAACCAATTGGGCCTCTGGCCCGATTCCGTAAATCAAATGGACCTCAAGTCCGAGAATTACCTTTTCAAATCCAAAATTATTTCATTAAATTATTTCCAAGACCATAAGAATGGAAAATCGGAGTAAAACCGAAAAACCTCGATTTACGTGCAAGCACGTAAATCGCCTCGAAATACGTGAAACCATATAATTCACAAATATCCAAATCAACATTATCAAATCAAATTCATTATCCTTTTGGAAATCCAAAACCATTTCATTTAGACCAATAAAGACCTACAGCCCCGTATAGGCACCGTATAGGGCCGAAACCTCGAAATACGTGCCCATACGTAACCACACATCCAAATGCACTCATGGCAACACAAACAAGTATTTAAAACATATAATAAACATTTATGCATGCACCAATTTAGAAAACAAGGTCCACTCACAGACCGTCTGAAGTCGTGTCTCGATACGCGTGCCATACGGCTCCCCGAGCCGATCACCGTCACCGGGACTTCCAAACCTGTCCAAATTAATTTAGAGGGTTACTAACTACTTATATAACCCCTCACTAAAGCCCCGTAATTTTCCCGTATTTTTAATTATTTTTAATCCCGAACCTAAACCTTCCGATGCCCCGAAACATATCGAGACGGTGTCCGATCGACTCGAAACCAGTCCCAAAATGTTCGTTACATCGAATAGATGATTTCGTATGTTGAACACATCCCCAAAACCCTAGCACGTGCCCACACGCGCCGCCTGAAGTGGCTGCGCGTGGGCTTCACGCGCCGCTACAGTGCATCTTCTTCCTTCGATCGAACTGGTCCGAACCGACCGGTCCGGTCCGACCCCTGCAACTGGACCGGCGTAACCGGTCCAGGCCTCCGACTCCCTCATTTTCGGTTCGATCTCTTCCATTCCAATTTCTAAATTTCTATTTTCAAGTTTCCTATCTAACCCATTTAACAAAACAAGCTAAAACCCCCTAAATCGATCCCTAAAAATTAACCCCCCACGGCCCTGTTTTCCGATTTCGTCCCCAGGCGTCACAGCCGTCAACCCCCGTTCAAAACCATCTCTATACACCCTAAACAATCTAACAAACATTCCCTAATCAACCAAAACGATCCATAATGTAAAAATCGACAAAATGGGAGATTTGGGCCTAACCGGGTAACCGTTCGGGTTTGGGTCTCCACCGCGCACGGTGGCTTCGTCCTGGCCGGCCACCACGCTTCACCGGTCCTCCTCTCCCCCTCTAGTCTCTCTGTCATGATCATAGGGTGAGGGTTGGATGTTTGGGTCGCACAGATGAGAGGAATGGGATCGGGAAAATAGTTTGAAAATGAAGAATGATCGATGAGAGGCAGGTGAGATGCATGAAGGAGAAATGATGTCCATTGGATGGGTGACACTTGTCACTCATCCATTGGGCCTCCAGCAAATATCTGGGCCCACTAGAGACAAAACTGCACTTTTTGTCTCGTAAAACGTGCCGTCGTGAATAGTAACTGGGAACTTCCGTGAACCGTAACTTCGCCGTCGAACGTCCGAATTCGACGTGCCGCCTGTCTACGGATTCGTATCGTCCTTATCTACGTAACGGTCTTCGGCCCTCGGCCATCGGACCTCCTGGTCAAAAAGTCAACTTTTGACCTCCTATTCACCCAAATTACCAAAATGCCCCTAAACTTCCGAACGTCATAACTTCCTCCTCGAATGTCGGAATTGAACGTGCCACCTGTCTATGAATTCGTGACGTCACGAACTACGTCACGGTCATCAGTCAAAGTCCATTTGACTGCCCGATTAAAAAGTCAACGTTTTGCCACCATCAGGGGCAAAACGGTCATTTCGCATCGTTCGTCCGATTTCGCTCTACTAATCACGGATTAGCCTCACTAATCGTGATTAGTCACTAATCTAATCATGGAATTTGGGACGGGTCGTTACAATTTATATATGTGATTTCGGGTCAGGGACCCTAAAATGGAATTGAATAAATGATTTCGGATTTAATAATCAACTAATTGGACTTATGACGGTTTTATAGAAATTCGGGGCAGGGCCCTTGTGATATTTTGGAAATGAATAATAAAATGTGTTCCATAAAACCATCTCGATACGAGGATATATATTAGTCTCCTCCAGGTGTCTGGGACACTGGGGAAGTCACGGTGCATTGCCTGCGAGGGGTCATTGTACGGAGCGGCCGGACCGTATAGTGACTCAGGAGCAGGATTGCTATGATTAGACGTCTGGGACGTCAGACATCTGGGATGTCAGAGATATGGACCCGGTGAGACCCCGGGTAGCACGCGTCGCTTAATACCGTGAGATATGACGTCTGGGACGCTAGGCATCTGGGATGCCGGAGATGGTAAAGTAATAAACATGTGCCACTGGATTTATGAAATAACTTTTGGATTGATTTTTGGATTGAAACTATGTTTGCGGTTTCCGGGCTAAGGCCCTAAGGGTTATTTCAAATAAATATTTGATTATTGGTTTTTGATGCATGCATATGTTTTTACTGAGGGGCATAAATGTCTTATAAAATGTATTTTACGAACTTGTTTATTTTCGTCCACTCACAGCTTTTGGTTTTTAATGCCCTTCAGGTTGAGCGCGGATGCGACTGCAGCAGGGGACCGGGACATTGCATGCCTCCTCCATCGATCCTGGCGCACTCTGGATGCCCGTAGGGGCAGTGGCGTTAGGTTATCCCTTGTCTGACACTTCGTGTCAAACGGGAGCACGTCACATCCCGTGGTAATCCCAGGGGGATTGAGATGGGTCGTGTCAATATCTATCTAGCACGATGCCATTTGGGAGCTCACTAACATAAAGAGAGAGAATATGAGAGCTTGTGTTATGAGGGAGGATGACTCCCTATTTATAGGAAAATACTTAGGGTGAGGTCATGGGCCACAAATATGGGCTTGGTACATGGGTCTTGATGGGCCTTCTTCATGGACCTTGATGATGATCTTGATTTTACTCAAATAGGTCTTTTATACCGTGATGGATCTTGACGGTGGGCCGGACTTAGTCTGGATAATCTTCCATGCTTTAACCTCATCAGTCGATATAGTATCAACAAATTTCATCGTACAACTAGTTTGGATAAATTTTAACTTTCATTGTTAAGTGTGAAATTAAACAATAACGAGATTCTCTCATCAACGGTGTACGCTAATTAATAGCTAGTATGCCTATTTATCATACGTATTTACTCTTGACTAATTAGTTTTGTTAATATATGACAAGAATTAAGAAGATCTGTAGTTTACTGGGTTGACTGGAGCATCAAAATCATACAAACACCCAAAAAAATCTGACATGTAAATCAATGTTCGCTAACTATATAATAAAAAGAACAAAGGGACAATCCATTTGGTTGTAGTTTTTCCCATAAACAAAGTTTGGTGGACCAAAAAAGGCCCAGAAATATCATATATTGATTGAGAGAGGTCAGAGATTAGTATTTGATTGTAATTAAGGTTTCCAGGCAAGCATCTAAGCAAATGGCTGGAGACTGATGTATGTTGGCAGCAGACAGCTCATTTAGGTTTTCATTCCTCTGTGTGATTGGATAGGTTATGCGAACACTATCTTCTAATATCAATTAGATCACATATTATCTTCAAAATTTATGAAATGTTTATTTTGTAAAATCCGAAAATGATGAAATTTTGTATGCTCGCAATATTCAGAACTTAAAAATAACATGATTTGTATTTTTTGAAGGCAGGAAAGCCTTGTGAGGTAAGTAATCTTAAATTTGATCTTAAATTTGATTATTAAATTTATTCTTCAAAAAAGGCCAGCTAGCGGTAAAACACGATATATTTCCCCTTTTTTGAAAATAGGAAAGACTTACACTTGCGTTTTAGCACATCTCTAATAGCAAACAAAAAATTCACCATTTGTTAGCGGGCATTATACTCAAAATGAGCCGGGCGTATATTAATTTGAAAATGCTTCAACCATTGAGCCAATTTATTAAACTTGAAAATACTTCAACCACATAACCAATCTCTTGTGATTAAAAGCATCCGCACTTGGAGTTGCGGCTTTTTTCTAACATTACTCTTTATTCAACTATAGTTCAGTCCAATCCCAAATTCAAATTTGTTGTTGCGACTGACTGTCTATACCTAAAAAGATTAATTAACCTGCAACCAGGGTTCAGTAGGTAAGACCCATTTTCCCATCTGACCTAAGACTTTTGAGTTAGATTGTAAATTGACCCAAAAAAGGACTTTTTAGTTAGTAGCCCATTCTCAAATCTAACATCTTAAGTTAATGGCCCGTTATCCTAATTATTCACCGGAAAGCTTGGCCCATTTTGACCCAAGACTCAACCCAATTGTAAGAGGTGCACACGTGCGAGATGAGCAGAACTTGTGCCAGGAAACGTGTGCGAAAGCGACCTCCTTACAGAAGCTTCTGGTTTCTAGGTCGTTCTTGTATGAGGAACGTGCCCATTCATTTTCTTCGTTTAGAAGTTATTTTAGGAGCGAGAAACAGAGATCTCAGCTGGTTCACCACTCAATTTAGCTATCAATTCGGGGTCTGCAATGTCGTCTCCTGCTGAGTAATAATTTACCCTTTTTTCTTTCTCAGATTCATTATATTTTACAGATGCCATTACTGCCCTTAATTTCTATTGGGTTCTGGTTTTTTTGTTGTTACATAGTACTAGTATTTACAGCAATTTGTAATATAGACATGAAAATTTAATTACGTCCATCGGTACATGTGATGCTTGACTAATCCAATTCCCATTACAGAATTCTCGTGGTTTATTGACTTTTCATTTTAAGGATTGAGAATAGGTGTTTAGTTTGATTAAGCCAAACTTAATTCTTATTGGGGTTTCATGAGATGTTAGATGCCGGTTATATCGAAAATTTAAGCATGTTTATTTTGGCAGTGGTTTCATGATCTTCAAGGTTTTGGGCTGCTACTGGAATGACTTGGTTTTGTGTGATTCTTCATGGGCACACTGATAGAATTTTCTGCTGCACTTTTTATTCTGTGTAGATGCTGAATTTTCTGGAAATAGTAGAACTAGAGTCGAGGATAAAATCCCAGTTTCTTTTTAGTTTCTTTTTCAGCTTGGCAGCATATTAAGCAAATGTCACCAGTACTCTTATCCATATATTCTTCCTTGGTGAATGAGTTAGGTGTTTGTATTGGTCAATGGGTGCATGATTAACATATGATGGTAGCTAAGCAACAAGGGCTTTTAGTTGTTTCGTGAAAATGTATTGTATGATAGTTAATGATGTTATCTTCAGATTAATGGCTCCAATCCTGTTCACAATGGTTAATTATGATTATCCAGCTATCTTGTGCATCGTTTATTATTTTCCTTCAATGTACATTGCTTTAATTACTCTATTTAACCATTACAATGATATTTTATTTGCTTCTTTCAGGTTCTATCAGTCACTTCCACCCATAAGCAAGGCTTATGGTACACTCTGTGTATTGGCAACTACAGCATATCATTTGGGGATTTATGATCCCCACAGTATTGCATTAGAATATAAACTAGTCTTCTCACATTTCCAGGTACGGATTGCTTCAAACAATTTACGATTTGTATTGACTTGTTAAATAGAACTCCTTTTTAACTTCACCTTCCTTTGTAGGTGTGGAGGCTGTTTACAAACTTCTTTTTCCTTGGAAAATTCTCCATCAACTTTGGAATCCGTCTCTTGATGATGTAAGTAATAGTTCTGTAAGATACCTGGTCAGATGAAATGATTATGGATCTTCTTCACAATCTGGTGTTATCCCTTTTTTTGCAACACAATTATCATTGGGTTGTTTCATTCACTAATACATGAATTTTAATGACTGTGCAGAGCAAGATATGGAGTTCAACTTGAAAAGGGACCATTTGAGCGACGAACAGCAGATTTCTTGTGGATGATGATATTTGGAGCCTCAACATTATTGGTGCGTGAGTTATCTTCATTAAACTTTGCAGTCTAACATCTTCTGAAAGGGAGGGGAAAACTGTTTCAATGTACTTTGTAGGTGAACTCTTTAACATCTTCTGGGGTTGATTTAAAACTCAAAAGGTCAATTTTACTTAGATCATACTCATACCCCTTTATTTTTTTTTTCCTTTTTTCTTAAATCTTCCTGTTGATTGTCAAATCTACTACTGAAACTTTTATGTATCATATGGTGTATCTTGTTAGAATCTTATTAGCTTTGAATTATACTAATATCATGTGCCCTGTTTTCATGTATCATCTTTTTCCTTTAAATTTTAGGTTCTATCTGCCATCCCTATATTTTCGTCCCCTTTATTGGGGATATCTCTGGTATTCATGCTTGTTTATCTCTGGAGCAGAGAATTTCCAACCGCTAACGTCAACATATATGGTCTTGTGCAACTTAAGGTATACATATTGTTACACATACAACCTTTTCTATTGGGTGCTTCGATTTTGTAAGGTATCTGCAGCTGCTCATTCTTAATATCTGGTGCTTGCAATTACTTTACATTTTGATTGCAGGCATTTTATCTACCCTGGGCAATGCTTGCTTTGGACGTCATTTTTGGCTCCCAAATTATGCCAGATCTGCTCGGAATCATTGCTGGACATCTGTATTACTTCTTGACTGTGTTGCATCCTTTGGCTGGTGGAAATAACATATTACAGACTCCGAGATGGGTGTATCCTTACCTCTTGTTTTTTTCCCCGAAGGAGTAAATGCAAGCTATCATAAGTCATAGACACACACATTATCTGCTCCCGTGCATGTCTACTGCATTCTACCTCTAGCTCATTGCAGTCAAGTTTTGCATTTGGATCACCATGCTAGGCATAGGCTGTTTAGCTCCCCCAAGTAAATCTAACTCATCCAGGGTCTATCTATCATCATCATCTCCCTTTTGTAACTTGAGTTTTCAATATGTTTTCCATTCTTTTGACATGCATTTGTTTCAATGCACGTCTTCTGAAAACCTATCGCCGTTCCAAGTTTACCACATAGTACTCGACTTCTCACCCTTGTCTGTTAATCTATTTCACTTGAAGTTGGTTTGTTTGTCCATATGGATTTTCTTGACTGTTACTTTACAGACATAAAATAGTGGCAAGATGGAGGATAGGAGCTCCTCCGCGAAGCAGCCGAACCCAACAACAACAACAACAACAACAACCTGCCCCGGATACTGGCGTGGCCTTCAGAGGAAGGGCTTATCGGCTTAGCGACTAAATCATATGATCTGTCAAGTCAAAACTGTCAAAGGGCTGAGATTTTTCCCATCATTTTCAACTTGCGTTTTTGTGGAGATTTTGAGACTAACGAAGCAGAAAGGAAGCCATTTAAATTTATGACAGGGGCCCTCACTGTTGCAAATGTAGTAAAATCCCCCTTTGAGGATTCATTTTCGAAATTTGCCGAACAAATGTAGTGTAATCCCTTTAAGTTATACTATGAATGTCAATGCTGTAGAGAAATTTTAATATCCTTTCATTCTTTCTTGGTGCATAATCAAATGTCATCGCAAAATTTGTTTACCAATTTGATATAGCAGATGTACGACAACGATAATCATGTAATCAACATTAATATGCACAAACTAACTACAAATCCATGTCAAGTTCAGTCAAGTTTTTTTGGGGTCTTGAGTTGGATTCTTGGGTTTTCTCTTGGCATTTTCAGGCGGAGTATGGTTCGGGTTTTGGGGTTTAATTTTCCGGTTTTCTCTTGGCATTCTCAGGCAGAGTATGGAGGATGGATTTGGAGGTGAAAATTAGTTGAGATAAATAGCAAATATTTACCAACAGAAAGAGAGTAAAAATCGTGAAATGAAGCAAAGACCAAGGGTAAACTGACAGGTGACAGAGTGAAAAATGAACGAGAGAGAGAGAATGGAGGTGAGCCATCAGATGAGATCCAAGTTTGTGAGCCTCCCTTTCTCTCCTTCAAACTTCTCCTCACATTATTAATAACTCCATCAAACAAGCCAAGTCACTTCTTCCATCACACACCATAATCATCATCATCCTCAAGCTCTCTCTCTAGGCCTTTAACCTACACCAACAAACAAGAAAGAAAGAAAAAGAAAAAGAAAAAAAAAGGAACAAAAAGAAACCACTGCTTCTGCAACACACTAACACAAGCACGAAAAAATGTCGTGGCAGACCTATGTGGATGACCACTTGATGTGTGACATTGACCAAGGCCAGCATCTCACTGCCGCTGCCATCGTCGGTCTCGACGGTAGTGTTTGGGCCAAGAGCACTTCCTTTCCTCAGGTCCAACCTCACATTTTACATACAACGTAACAATTTTTTTTTATAGATATCAGAATGTAAATCTGAACGCACAAACAGATTAATTATAATATAGTAAATGTGGTTACATTGCTTGCAGCCTTAGCATTGTGGATTTCATTGGGGTTCATTATATTAATATGTTGCTTGCAGTTTAAGCCAGAGGAGATTTCTGGGATCAACAAGGATTTTGAAGAACCAGGACATCTTGCTCCAACTGGGTTGTACCTTGGGGGCACAAAGTACATGGTAATCCAGGGAGAGCCCGGGGCTGTCATTCGCGGAAAAAAGGTAAAACAAATCTTTGTATAACAGTCAGAGACGTCAATCTTATGTTCATAATTAAATTTTACAGGGCTCAGGAGGTATCACTATAAAGAAAACTGGACAAGCCCTAGTATTTGGAGTATATGAAGAGCCTGTGACTCCAGGACAGTGTAACATGGTTGTTGAGAGGTTGGGGGACTACCTCATTGATCAGGGCCTCTAGGAGTCTTAAGATCCCCATCATGATCCACTAGTATTTTAATTTTCGATTTTCAAATTTCGATTTTTTGATTTTATTTTGGGGTTTTGGTTCCCAGTTTGCATCTTCTTCATCCAAAACAATCAAATTGGTGGTGAAGTTGTTGCAGGCAATAACCATGTGAAAAGGACTAAAAAGCAGTTCGGTGTTTGGTTTGTTTGAATTGCATGAACTTAATTTCATATTTCATCATATATTTGTATCCTTTGTTTTCTTATTTGGCTTCTTCTCTTGTACTCCAATTAATTTTCTGATCTGTTTTTTATATGTATGAATATGATTAGAGCAATCTCAAAGCTAGAATCTTTGCCTGGAAAAATTAGGCTGGCCAGCACATATCTGAATAGCTAGCTGATTATGATTTTTCAAAGAATAAATCTTCCCATTTTTGGTGCATCAATTGTTTTAGCTGGCAAATGAATATTTCGTCAATTTATAAAAATTGGTCCTACTCTCTGCACAAAGGAAGGGCTAAAATGAGATCCGAAAATGAATTTGAAATAATTCAAAACCGATGGTGGGGAAAATGAATCCCAAAAGCATGAAGATTTTTGTAGAAAGAAGAGGACCCGAGGCAGTCCAAGTGGGTGTCCTCACAGATCATAACCTCATAAGGGAATATCTTCCTAATAAGAAATTCTTCTTTGGGAAAGTGATGGGGCACAAAATCTACTTACTAACAAAATTGCCCTCATATTGAATCAACGAGGAATGACTCGGAAAGAAAAATATCCAAGAGTTCAATAAGATTTAAAATGAATTTTAGGAAGCATTTATTGTGATAAATCTTTATTTGACCACGAAGAAACAAGTGTAGAAATCACTAAAGATGAGGTGGCCACGACACAAGTTTAGAATGTTTCTAATCTCAAGTTCGATTTTTCTTAAGTTATTCTTGTGTGATTTACTTTAAGGAGCTAGTTTGAAAGAAAGATGGGGACAAGTGGCTATAAATGCAGGCATGCTCAATTGTCCGATTTCTTAGCTTTTTCGCGAATTCCTGATTAACCTCCTTTTACCTGATGAGACCAAAGTATGAGATGAGATTTTCATGCTCAAAACACGAATGTGAAATTTTCGTACTTGAGATACATACAATATCGAGCGTTGAAGTACATTTTTTATAATTAAAAAAAAAATTAAGTGTAGACTAGGATGGATTCTCCAAGCCTTGGCTACTTCTCAAAGTTTTATTTTCTATGTTTTGGAACTTTGAGATTTGTTATTGGAAAAGAACAAAGATGAGGATTTTATATTGGAGGATGCAAATTATTTACAGCAACCATGAGCTTGTGACTTGTGCGACAGGGATTTGAAAACTTGCACTCATTTGCTTCTGTGGGTGGTGGGCCTGGAAGATAAGATGCTTATTTATTTGCCCTTTAATTCATTTTGTTTTCGCCAAACACAAAAATAAAATAAAATAAAATAAAATAAAAATGGTGTACTGAATTTTTGAGAAATTTAAATTTTATAATTTTAAATGGAGTTTCATCAACAAAACACTATTGTTATATGAGAAAATATTTCAATAAATAAAGAATTGGGGAGGGTTTGAGAGCAAACAGGCATATTCTTATACCAATTGGATCAATTTTCTCTGTGCTATTTTTGCATTTTGTAAAAATCAAAGAAGAAAAAAAAATCAGAATATGTTGTGTTACATCCAATTGATGCATTTATTTGTGCACGTGGGTTCATTGAAACATCGAGCATACAACACATACAAGATGAAGGACGATTGCAAGATAAATGCTTTAATTATTAAAATTAAAACTAAAATTTAAAAAATACAAAAATTTTATTCATAAAATAAATGTGCAAAACAAAAATAAATTAAAAAATAAGTTAGACTGCAATAACTTTACGATAAATATCTCCAATAATCAGGCTCAACATCTGTCAAAAAAATTTAGAGAGAATAATGCATAAAATAATAAAATTTATATCTCCTAAGTATCATCACGGTCAATAGACTAAACAACTACTCTTTACAATCCCAACAAAGGGAGACTTAACACAACCAACCTATATATATATATATATATATATATATATATATATATATATGGTGGATTTAATTACACAAAACAAACCATAAAGAAAAAAATAAATAACCGAATAAAATGCACAAATTGGCTACTTCTATTGTTGTCCCTATCTATCACTATTAGTATTGCATCATCAATTAGGGGTGGCAATGGGTCGTGTCGTGTCATGAATTCTGTTTTACCCATTTATGCCCAACCCGAATCCGACCCATTTAATAATTGTGTCAAAAATGTCCAACCCGAACCCGACCTGTTAATGACCTGTGTTGTAACGACCCGTCCCGAATTCCGGGATTAGATTAGTCACTAATCTTGATTAGCGAGGTTGAACGGTGGTTAGTAGGGCGGAATCGGACAAAATGTGCAAAATGACCGTTTTGCCCCTGGTCGTGGGCAAAATGTTGACTTTTTGTTCGGGCGGTCAAATGGACTTTGACCGATGACCGTGACGTAGTTCGGGACGTCACGAGTTCATAGACAGGTGGCACGTTCGATTCCGACATTCGTAGAGGAAGTTATGGTGTTCGGAAGTTGAGGGGTATTTTGGTAATTTGGCTTATTAGGGGCCAAATTTTGACTTTTTGACCGGGAGGTCCGATGGACGAGGGCCAAGGACCGTTACGTAGGTCTCGTCGATACGAATCCAACGACAGGCGGCATGCCGAAATCGGAGATTCGACGACGAAGTTATGGTCACGGACGTAATTGCGATTAACCGAGACTCGGAATAAAATAATAATATAATAATAATATCTGATTACTTTAATCAAAACGAATCTGGACCCTTGGATATATGCCACGTGTCACCATCCCTTACATTCCCTAAATCAGGGGTTCTTGTTGGCCATTGGTGTAGGTAATCATTTCCTCTCATGGAATCCTCACCCTTCATTTTAAACTGAGATTGAATCTGGGCCGTTGATTCATTTCCTTCCCTTGTATTTGATCAGACAACTCACACACCCATTTTCATTCTCCCTCAAAACCGTGAGCACGGTTTCCTTCCTTGATCATGCACATCATCACCTCACAGCCCAGCCTCACACACCAGACGGCACCAGGTACTCACCAGCCACCCCCAGACGCCGGCAACAACCACCACGGGCGGCGGCGCAGCCCACAAACCCCCCAGACCCGAGAGGAACCAAATCGGCCCAAAACATCCAAACGTCCAAACTACCTCACCAATCTCCTCTGTGTTGGTGTGGGTGACAGTTAGCTGCACGGTGAGGCTTGAGAGATGACGGGAGATGACAGGAGACGACGGTAGACGGCGAGGCTGGCGGCGGAGAGGAAAAACAGGGGAGGTCCGAAACTCAGAAATTGGAAATCGTTGTGGGATGGTGTTTGATCGTTTTGGAGAGGTGAATGATGTTCCTGGAGTCGAACTGGGCGTGTTGGTGGCCACGGCGGGAGCCACGGCGGCGAGGTAAGCCTCGAACCCGTGAGTTCGTTTCGGGTATAAAAATGGCAGCCTGAGTTTTACGGTGTGTTAATCAATTTAGTGGCCAGGATGTTGATCTTGGGGATGAAACGAGTTGGTAGGGACCGTTTTCGAGGAGAATGGTGGTCGGAACTGGGAGCAGTCGACGGTGGAGTTTTGGCCGTGAGCTTCTCGATCGAGGAGGTACAATCTAGACGTGTTTTCTAGTTTTTAATTCCACAAAACCCTTAGTTTAACTTAGACGATCTTGTAGGAACAAACAGAACTGAAAATGGTCGAGGAATGGCGGAGAACCAGTCGGGTTGGGCCGCGGGTCACGGTGACCCGTTTATCAGAGAAACGGGTCAGAACGGTGACACTGTTCACGGCGCGTGAGTTTCACGCGCAGCCACTCACGGCGGCGCGTGGCGGCGCGTGGGCACGAATCTCGAGGTGAGGTCAACATGACTTTTAATCCATTCGATGTAACGGACATTTTGGAATTGGTTTCGTGTCGATCGGACACCGTCTCGATAGTGTTCGGGATGTCCGAAGGTTTTAAATTAAGTTTAAAAATAAGTGAAAATTCGGGAAAATTACGGGACTTTGATAGGATGTTAATGATGAGGTTAGTAACCCTCTAATGTGATTTGGACAGGATTGGGAGTCCCGGTGTTAGTGGTGTGGCCCGGGAGGGCCGGTGGCACGCATATCGAGGCACACGGTTAAAACGGTCTGTGAGTGGACTTTGGTTTTATAAATTCTATGCATGCTTAAATGTTTTATATGGATTATGGTTGTGATTGTGTGATGTTGATTTGGTTGTTGGTAAATTGTACGGTTTCACGTATTTCGAGGCGATTTACGTGCTTGCACGTAAATCGAGGTTTTCCTGTTTTACATGGATTTTCCATATTTATGACTTGGATATAATGTGATGAAATGGTTTTGAAATTGGAAATATGAACTCGGGCTTGAGGCCCAATTATGTTGGAAATTTCGAACTTGGAGTCCATTTGAATATCGGGCCGGGGGCCCAGTTGGTTAATGAAATCGGGCCAGGGGCCCAGTTGGTATGAAATCGGGCTGAGACCCATTTGAGTTATGTTATCGGGCCAGGGGCCCAGTTGATTTACGAATTTGGGCCGTGGGCCCAGTGGGTTTATAAGTCGGGCTGCGGGCCCAGTTGGTTTACAAATCGGGCCGTGGGCCCAGTGGTTCATAAAAATCGGGCATGAGGCCCAATTGGATCATAATGGTGATTTCGGGTCAGGGACCCTATATTTAATAATTGTGATTTTGGGTCAGGGACCCTAAATGGAATTATGTGGTTTTATGGAAATTTCGGGCAGGGCCCAATGGTAATGAAGTGATAAAAGGATTTAATAAAACTGTTTTTCCATATACCATCTGGATACAAGGATATATGATGGTCTCCTCCAGATGTCTGGGACACTGGGGAAGTCACGGTGCATTGCCTGCGAGGGGTCATTATACGGAGCAGCCGGACCGTATGATGACTCAGGAGCAGGATTGCTATGATTGACGTCAGGGACGTCAGACATCAGGGATGTCAGATATATGGACCCGGAGAGACCCCGGGCAGCACGCGTAGCTTATGAAACCGTGAGATATGACGTCAGGGACGTCTAGCGTCTGGGATGCTGGTGATGGTAATGGTAAAATATGGATTAATGAATAAAATGGCTTATTGGTTGGATATGTGTTATGTGGTAAAAATGGATTATTGGTTATGAAATGGTATGTCGGGTCAGGGACCCTAAATGGTTTTGGATTTATGGATTGATGTTCAATTATGGTAGTGGGTGGTGACCCACATGGTTTTAATATGTATGGTGGTGGTATTCCACGGTTTTGGGCTGAGTTCCCACACTTGGTTTTTGGTTAATGGTTTTTGGGCTAAGGCCCTAAGGGCTCGGTTGAGCAAAAGTTTTGGTTACTGGTTTTGGTGGCATGCATACGTTTTTATTGGAGGGCATAAATGTCTTATAAATGTATTTGGTAAATTTATTGATTTTTGTCCACTCACAGCTTTTGGTTTTAATGCCCTTCAGGTTGATTACGGATGCGATTGCAGCAGAGACTGGGACATTGCACACCTCCTCCATCGATCCTTGCGCACTCTGGATGCCCTGTTTGGGCAGTGGCTCTTGGTCATCCTTTGTCTAACACCCCTTGTTGGACGGGAGCAGGGCACATTCCATGGTAATCCCGGGGGGATTGGGATGGGTCCTGTCATGTGTAACCCGTTTAACCCATTTAATAAACAGGTCATACTCAAAACCTAATTAACCTATAACTCGTTTGACTCGTTTAACCCGTTTAACATGTTTAACCTATTTAAATTATAAGATTCAATAGATATTTAGGTAGGTAAATGGGTAGATATATGAGTTAGTAATGACACGTTTATTAAATGGGTCAATATATAAGCCAATATAAGGGTTAACTTGTTAACCAGAAATCTACCTATTTATTAAACGGGTTAACATGTCATTATACAGGTTAACATGTTGACACGAAACCCACCTGTTTAATAAACGGGTCATAACGGGTTGACCCGAAAATGACCCGAAATTTTAATCGTGCGGGTTGATTCGGATAAATTTTGTGTGGATTTCGAATTGTGTATCGAGTTGTATCAAAAATTGTCACCCTTAATCATCATCGGAACTCTAAAGAAGACAAGGAACATCGTTTACTACTATATTACAATATGACAATACTTCAATTCATTGTAATTGACACAAACTCTATGAAAAAAAGTTAAATTCTTGAAGACAAGAATATCACTAATAATCTAATTTATTGAGATGTTAAAATCTGTGATCATGATCGATATCATAATGTTATTAGGCTTGCATCTTCCATCTGGCACTAATTTGTAAAATGGATAAGACTTTCAATCACAAATAATAATATTTTTCACAATATCATAGAGAAGGTCGGAATACATTCCTAAATGAAAGCAACCATCATCCAATCCTGGCGTCATGCTTAAGTGCATAAATAATGAATTAACCTTTGACTATAACACTTTAAACAGTGAATTGAATAATTCTACATTATCTAATTATGATGACATAATACGGTAATCTCATACGAATTTTTTTCTCCGAAAGAAAGGGTTTTATGTGGGGCGAAGCAATTGGGTAGGACTGAGTTCAGAGATTGTTTTAATAATTATTGAAGAAAGTTATTTGCTTTACAGGTGCAAATTAAAATTGAATTATTTTTTGTTTAAAAAGAAAAGAAAATAGTGGTTAATTGGTATAAAAAAAGAATTATTTGATTTCTAAATACACACCCTATATACGTGCTTTGTTTCAACGCTGCTGTTAGCTACAAAGACTAGAGGCTGAACGAAAGCTGATCTTCCTCCCTCCGCAGGAACTCAAAAAATCCGATAACAAAAAAACTAAAACACAGAAACCTCAAAACACCACCACCACCCAAAGATGTCGTGGCAGGCGTATGTAGACGACCACCTGATGTGCGAAATTGAAGGGAACCACCTCTCCGCCGCGGCTATCATCGGCCACGACGGCAGCGTTTGGGCCCAGAGCGCCACTTTCCCTCAGGTACCATTTTTCCTCTTCTGAAAATATAGTTTCGATCGTTTACTGTACCCATCTTGCTCAAATCTTTGATTTTGATGGGCAAGTCAAAGCTTTGAACTTTGATTCACTGAAGAACTCAATTTGCGTGTGATTGATTTGGGTTGATCTAATCACATTTTTTGGATCTTATCACTGATCTGTATGCTGCTTCTGCTTGATTATTGAATATTGTTGTTTGGCATGATTTAGTTGAAGCCTGAAGAAGTGGCAGGGATTCTGAAGGACTTTGATGAACCCGGTTCCCTTGCTCCAACTGGGTTGTATCTTGGAGGCACCAAATACATGGTTATCCAAGGAGAGCCAGGAGCTGTCATTAGAGGAAAGAAGGTACCTTTAATAACTTAAATCTCATTCATGGCTTCTGTGCATTTCAATTTTTGATTTGTTTTCATGGTTTTTGATCTGATTGTGGTGGATTTGATCTCAGGGTCCTGGGGGTGTTACTGTGAAAAAGAGCACCCTGGCTTTGCTGATTGGCATTTATGATGAGCCAATGACTCCTGGGCAGTGCAACATGATTGTTGAGAGGCTTGGTGATTACCTCATTGAGCAGGGTCTCTAAGTCATCACCTTGGTATGCATGTGTTGTTTTGTTTAGTTGGATCTTCGTATTCGTCCCTTGCTTTTAAATTTTGCATTTTCTCACCCTGGGAATGGTTTGGTTGCAGTGAAATTTGAAAATCCCTACCACATTACTACATGTATTACTAGTGGTGGGAACCTCCTCTTGTGGAAACAAAATTTGGTGCTTGAGAATGTTGATTATTATGGTCTTTGTCTTGCTGTCTTTGTACTATTTTGATGAATTGTATTGTATGGTTTTCAAGTGAGGTACTTGTTCACAAGATTTCAGCAAATGGATGTGGCAAATTGACTTGCATAAATTTATAAATACCTTTGATTATCCTGGCTTTTCTTTTGATGCTTCCATATGATCCCCGATTTGTAATCTTGCATAAAGGTTGGATCTTTCATGCTTGTTTTGCACCCCAGTTAGTATCCAAGCTGTGAAATCTGCAAATGTGAATGAAAGTTTTACCTTTTATGGAATCGTTTCTTGGTGATGTTAGGTGTTAGTTCAGCTGAGGTAAAGGTCAGTTTCATTATTGATTGTTGGAAGTGTTGGCTAATTCGCGTCCAACTTTAAGCCTGCCAAAAAATAAATTGGGGTTTTTTTTTCAATGTTCCTCGTCTAATATTTCATATTTATGTATTCATTCATCCTCTCCGACTGGAGGATCTGAGGTTTAATCATCAGAGGTTGTTAGCTTCATTGTGCAAGAATATATCATCCCTACTTTCGGAAAACCAATCACTATCATACAAAACTTGGGGAGCAGATTGATATTTAGATTACATTTTTCCTCTTGAAATGAGGTGAAAACTTCTAAACCAACAACTCCCGACATTGCTTACACTAATCACCGCCAATACAAGAATCACCATTATCGTGTCCATGGCACAATATACAATGATTTTAACATCAAACTTCTCAGCCATGGTCAGCTTTTGGACAGAATTAAGATGAAAGTCACAAGAAGGCAACTAGAAATCCATGCTGGAGCTCCATTCATAACGGCAAAGGAAGAAGTAGATGATTTCGCAGTCGTGTTACTTGCCACAGTATTGTTGCTCCTGTAAGAAAGTTTCGAAACAAGAAAATGAGTAAACATGGAGTCATAAGACTTACCCAGAGTTTTTAAGGTTGTCGTGTACAGAAAACTTACCCAGCAGTCATATAGAGGCAATTGTCATAGCCTGCACAAATGAAATTAGATCAGTTAGTTTTTGGCGAGATACATTGGTTACGTTTGTATATAAACAAGTTATGAAATGTGGATTGGATTCGTGAATACATACTTGGGTTCTTGTCGACTTTAATCCCTGCTCCTCCAAAGCTGCAAGCAACATCAGTAACCCCATTTTGCTGGTAATAACTGTTGAAAGCAAAGGAGGCATGAGCCACTGTATTATCTGGCTCGAAACAGGGTTGGCTAGGCTGAATCGCAGTACAGTCCACATTCCCAGGACCACAAGCCCAATCCAAGGCGTTCTGCAAGTCAAGTTCCGAAGCCTTACTTGACGCAATGCACCATGTTGTCACATTTGAATCGGTGACATTAGAATCCGGAGTCATGACCACTGAACTCTTTCCAGTGAAATCAAGGCTGTATACGCTTGTCTGGTCGGGGTAAAATAACCCCCAGTTCCTCTCAGATTCCAACCCCGGCTTCCTATTTTCATTGAACAAAGAAAAGATATAGACATCCAGCCTCTCTCCGGGCTTTGCAGGAGTACCAGTATCATTAATGACATGGCGAATCAGATTGGTATTGTAAGTTTGGGCATTATCAGGAGTTGCAGCTGTCTCTTTAGGTGATCCGTTTGAAGGCCAGCCTGTCTCAGTGACCATGATTTTGATTGTTTTGAAATTCAGAGCCATCAGCGCATAATATATAGCATCAATCTGAGCATCAAGCATGTTTGTGTATAGCAAACCAGTGTTTGGATCAATAACTTCAGAAGAGGCCTCAAATAGAGCATAGTCTAGAGTGACATTGCTCGGAGAATCTCTGTAGGCATAGTATGGATAAATATCAACCATGAAGGGTGACTGGTTTTCGGCAAGAAATTCCAAAAGGGGCTTTAGGAAAGAAGCATGGCTGCTGTTAAAGGCTCCTGCAGACGGAGGGAATGATCGGGACACAACGCCAAGGGAATGTGTAGTTGATACTTTAATCTTCTTAGACAGACCAACCCTTTTTAGGGCAGTGAGGACATTTCTCATGGCCGGCACTACTAGGGCAGAGAAATTAGTGGAGCTCTCAGTAACTTCAGCTCCAATCGTAATGTATGTGATCTTCGTGGCTGGATAGTAAGGCAGGATGTTGTTCTTAAGCCAGGTATCTGCATTGGATTGGAACTGGGAAAATGGCAACAAATCTGAATTTGGAACTCCAATCATAAGTTCAACACCGGTGTTTGCAAAGGCCTTGAGGACTTGTATGTTAGAGTCGTAAATCCTAACATACTTGATGTTACGAAGCTGCACAAGCTGAGCCGCTTTGTCTGGCGTAGGAAGATCATCAGCATTTCTTCCGTAACAAATTCCAATGTTACTTCCCCTGCAAATATCTGTCACAAGATCAATAAGGCACACAACTGAATATTCATCAAATTTCACATAGCAGTCAAACAAATGACAGATTGGGGAGGATTAATTCAAATATGCAGTCACCAACTGACAAGATTGTAGGACCATATATATATTTACCAAGTCCCTTAAAATTCACAATCATAATTAACCAGCAATTTAAAACAGCAAGCTTGGTACCTCAGCAATGAACCCTTCCACGTTCCAGAAGCTCAATAACTTAGTTTGTAGAGGTACTAAACCACAGTAAACAAATACATGTGCGCCTACTCATACTTTAAATTTTGAACATTAGTCCCACACCATAGCATTTTATACTAATGTTGTTCGCATATTATATTGTTCTAGAGCAAACCAGATGGGGTCCTCAGACTCAATTATTGTATTGCATTCTAGCTGTCCAGCAAATCGAAATCCGAAATCCACCGACTTGACAAAAATTCAAATGCATGCATAGCATAGCAACCAGAAAAAGTAAATCATTGATTTAACATTGCACCTTTAGGATCGATATTCAATATAAGTAAGGTTCCCACTTCCAGATAAGCATATTAGGCTAACAGCATAAATATTTAACTTGATACACCGGTCTGACTTCAAAAAAAAAAAATATATATATTAATATACCCAGAAAGTCTAAGTTAGCTAAGACAATAGGTAACGTAGCTCCTTCACATTATTCCTTAAGAAAAAAGGCGACTTGCAAGAAAGCCCACACCTTTTTTTTTTTTCCTTTGTGAATGTGAGTTTGAATTTGGTCACAAAACGTAGTTTCAGTGTTTCTAATCAGAATGAGATAAATTCTTCAGAAAATAAAGATCCAACCAAATAAGGAAAACAAGAAATATAACATATTTTTCAGAAATCTGAGCTGAAAAACTCCATACACCATAAACATCAAACCCACATTACACAATACGTTAAACAGAAAGAACAGAAACAAAAAGACCGAGATTAAGAAGAACAAGCAGAACCCAGAAAGAGAAACAAACCCAAAAGTGTAAGCAGCAGTGAAGTGGCAAAAATAAGCATGAAACCCCTCGCCATTGCTCTCTTCCTTTTCTCAAAGACCTTCAATTCCTTCCTCTCTGGGTTGCAAACAAAATTTCAACTTTCTTCTTGTAAACAGCAACGGCTCTATATTTCTTTCACTTTCCAAAAAGCCTCTCTCTTTCTGCGTCGGTGTTTTTGCCCAGTGCTCGAGAGTGAAAGCACTAACAGCTTACTGGAGGGAGGGCCTATTATTTTTGTAGAGCTGATTAGAGGCGGTGTTTGTACGATAAAAATGTTTAGTGCTTGTGTCAGCGACACGCCGACACAGGTGATTTGTCACAATGCTCAAGGACCGGACTTGGTGTTGATTATGAAATCTAGTTTATTCATAAGCATCGGTTCCGGAATTTTGCATGTCTGATTGGTTCTGTTCCCCACTATTTGTCATATATCAAAATTATGAAATATATTGCGTACGACTGCTTACAGTTTTACTACACGCCACATAAAATGCTTCATTCCAAGGGCTGCTTGCAATAGTCTTATTACGCATTTCAGAATATTGCATCTATACATCTCTTTGTCTCCTACCCTTTAGATTTTGTTCTGCTATTGCGCCTACTTTTCCATCAAAAAGGGAAAACTTAAGGTAATATTAGGCTTCACCGTTTGGCCCAAAAATTCATGAGTTGATAGGGGTCCGATAAGCCCGATGGATAAAAGTCCAGCCCGACCCGCTATGGGCCGTGAGCCAACCCGGCCCGAGAGTTAGCGGGCGGGGCTTGGGCTTATGGTGTTCAAACCCGATAGGCCCGAGCCCGATAAAGTCCAATAAGCCAAACCCGACCCGCCCGTAATAAACCCGGATCATAAGCCCGAAAATATAAAATATTTATTATTTAAAAATTAATAATCAACTCATTCTTAATACTAATATTTCAACCCAAACTCAAATCTCAGCCCCAAATTCACCTAATTTATTTTAAAAAACCCAATACTCAATACCCAATACAAGCCCTAACCACTCCTCCACCTACTTAATAAGCCCAACGTTTTTGGACCCTTGAGTATTTTATTTTAACCAGACCACATTTTTGCACCCTTGTGTATTTTTTTTCATTATTAATATTTTTTTGTAATTTTAAAATTTGAGACATAATTTATTGCAAAAACTCACGTAAGCCCGATCCAAGTGTGCTTAATAGGCCCGACCCGAAAAATCCCGATATAAACCCAGCCCGATAAAAGCTCGTGGGCTCTTTTTTATGTCATTAAGCTCGCCCGGCCCAGCCCAAAAAATTTGAAAATTATTTAATAAACCCGGCCCGGCTCAATGCCGAAGCCTAGGTAAAATCTAAGAGAGCAAATTATAACAACTAGCTTTTAATAATAAGAATTTAAATAGTTAAAAATATTCAGGTTGTATATTTTGGTTAGGTTTGGGCCGGCCATTTTCAATGTTTCAATTTTCAAGCCATGATCTGATTCAATAGGCCTAGAAGTTTTTGCATGACCATGATACATTTACATCTACTTGCAGGCCCATTTGTCTTTCCCCCTCCCTCAAAACAGAAACAGAAACATTCCTCTTACCAAATGATTCTGACATACTGCAAGCTGTCTTCTTCAAAATGGGCAAAAGCTTTCCCCAAAAAAAAAAAACAAAAAAACAGAATCAACACATGAAATGGAACTAATTTTTTCAGAAGTTTGGAAGGTAATTACCATTTTAGATGCTTGGAAGTAGGACTGTTGGTCTGTTAAACAGTTCGAAAAAACCGACACATTACTGAACTATATCAAGCCATTTTGAAATATAACTTAACATAAAGAAAACTGTAACCGAAGCAACCAAACCGAACTGGACCAATGATTGAACCGATTTGGTTTTTGTTTTTGTTTTTGGTCCAACATTACCAAAAAATAATTGAACCAAACCAAAAATGAATAAATAAAAAGGGGACGAAAAAGGACCGAACTGGACTATTTACCCTATTTTATTATGACAGCGTCGTTTTGGCCAATATATATAATTACCCCTTTTTCAAATTCGACTCACGCCTCCACCCTCCCAGACTCAGTTTATCTTCTTCATTTTTCATTTTCTTCATTCTTCATCTTCTCATCTTCCTTGACTCACGTCTCCTCCCTCGCAGCGAACCCTTACATCACGGCCGCAACCCTCACGCATCGGAGTCCTCTCGTCTTCATTCATCATTGCCCGCACCGCTGTACCTCCTCACCGTCTCACGCCTCTCCACTGCAACCAAAGTCTCCGGCCCCGTCGATCCATCCAAATATGTAGTTCAATAGAACTACGTTTTGAAATTGAATAAGGTTATGAAAACTCAAACACTTGCATACATGTTAGATTCTACTACTCAATTATAATAATTTCAATTTTGAGCAAGTATACTATTGGACTACTTAATTATAATAATATCAATTTGTGAGTTCAAGCCATTCTCATGGAGTCAAATTAGAGGATATGATCTGCTTGTACCATTGTACCTGAACAATGAGGATATGAAATATGAATGTTGCTGTCCAGGGCCGGCCAGGGCGACTGCCCTGGGTACACGAATAAGGAGGTTCAAAATTTTTAAATTTGTCCTATTTTTATAAAAATAAAAATAAAAGAATATTTAAATTTTAGAAAAAAAATCAAATTGAATTTGAAGAAATCTTTTATTAAAAAGTTGGTCTCATATTCTTAAAAATATTATAAGATTTATTCTAATTAATATATAGTTATTTACATTATCTTATAAAGTCGTTAAAATTATAACTCTAATTTTTTTGATAAATTTCACCGTTTCTTAAAAATATAATATTGCAAAAATGACTATATTTTCTATATATGATTGATGTGCTTAAATTCTTGAATTTTTTTGGTATATTTCTAGGAGGATGAAAAAAATATTGAAATTTGAAAAAATTATTAATTTTGTATATGTAAATATATATTACAGGGCCATTTTATAATTTTTGCCCTAAGCCTCCAATTTATTGGATCGGCCCTGTTGCTGTCCCTGTAGTCAAATTAGCGGAAAACAGCAGCTGTAATTTTGTATTTAAGGATATTACTTCATTTTTCAAAGTGCCACCACTTAAAAATAGAATTCTAGTACTTAGCATTTTATTATCTTTCCATAATTTGTGTTTATTTTAAAATAAAATATGACTCGGAACAATCTATTTTATGTTGTTTTATATATTTAAGGATGATAGGTTTTCATTTTTCTATATTCTGTTTTAGTTAAGAATCCCAACAAGCAGTTTATGTTTTCTTTTGTAGGTGGACAACCTTAGTGGGTCACAATTAAAACAATTTGATCAAGAGTTGGATGAGGATAGCAAATCTTTTATCAGTGCCGAGCATAATGCACATTTTCTGGAAGATAAGAAAAACAGCGAGCAAATATATTAGATCGCTTTGAAAGGTACAAAACTCCTACGGGAGCCACTAGGACTAGGTGCATTTACTACATTGATTATATATGTGCCGTTAATTTTTCCAAAAATGGAACTAAGGCCTTAATTAGTCACATTGAAAAATGTGTTAAATATCTTCTTAATATGGCGGCAAAAAAAATCAAGATATTCAGAGAGGTTGCTATTGGATTTAATCAAAAGGATATTAAAAGTGCATTTGTTGAGATAGTCATTGTAGATGAGTTGTTTTTTTTTTGTCCAGGGAAAATAAAGCTGTTTCGTAATTTCATATTGAAAGCTTGTCCTAGATGAAAAGTTCCATGTCGTAATTTTAACTATGGATTAACTTTGGAACTTTGTACGAGTTGCAGAATGGATTTATTGATTTTTATTTGTATATTTTGCTATAAATTGTAATTGTATTATATATGTCGTTAAATTTTGAATAAAAATTGAAATTGCAAATTTTACTCATTTTAGAATACCATAAGTTGCCAAAAGTTAGGCAACAACAGCCTAAATTTTGAAAAATAAAACCAATTTAATCAAAACCGAACGCGTCGAACCGATCGAATCAAAACCGAATTGGATCCAATTTAACTAGAATCAAACTAAATTGAATTATGTTGTTTTCAATTTAAATTGGTTTTTAGAAAAAAAAAAATCAAATCGAATTGAAATCGAATCCTCGTAAGATACTAATATGTGCATGTTATTGTTTCAAGTTTTTTTATAAGATGAACCTAAACGACACGATGTAGCATAAACGACAAGGCAAGCATAAATAATATTAAAGAAATAATACCCTCACAAAATTGTAGAAGCCTCCATACCGACCAAAGGGATCATTATTTACAACGGAAAAAATAATAAAAACAATAATAACTTTTAATATTATTTTCGCGGTCTCGATCGTTTGAATTTCTCTTTAGCTTTCACTCAGTCAAACACTCAAACCCATCTTCATAAAACTGAAATAACAATCTCCGCCTTTCTCTTTCTCTCTGCCTGGAACCCTAGTGAGTAGCGACTAGTTCACAATCCAATTACGAAGATGAAGACGAAGGTGCCATCGAATTTGATGCAACTCAAGCTCTCAGTTCCAGCTCAAGAAGCCAACATCAAGTCTTTTCTGTGAGTAACTCCATCTCTCCCTCCTTGTATGTAAAGACTCAATCTTTCATTTTGCTTGCCTTAAATTTCCATTCTTGATCGCATATACGTGTGTTTCTGCTTGAGTTGTGACAGAAGTGCCAAGAAAGTTGCTTTTCAAGAAGGAAAAATATTGTAGATTGCTTTTACTTTAGATCGTTCATTTCCAATTGGGAATACATGTAATTTAGCTTCTGGGTTCATATGGAAAATTCATAATTGGGGATTTAATAAATTTGACTACCTAATACTATTAATTAGCTTTCTTAAATTGTCAGTGGCAAGTCTCTCATTTTATGTAAGTTTGTTCTGAAAAAGTCGCAGCTTTAGCATATTATATTTTCTTGAATTTCAGAACTGCCAGCGGCACATTTCATGATGGTGATCTGCGCCTAAATCAGAATGGGTTGCGGCTTATTTCCGAAGAAAAGGAGCCTCAAGTAAGTTTACATTTTGTAGCAGGAGATTTGGCTTCATTGTCAATTTTTTATTACGTTCCTGTTGGAAAGTTCTTTTGTCAATTACCGATGACCATTTGCTTGCATCTCTTCCCAAATGGGGTAGTTAGGAGTGATGGAATTGGAAACCTTAGTAGTCTCCACCTGGAAATTGTCCTTAATTTTGTTAAGCTTCCCATTGCAGAAGCATGACAAGTTAACTTCTAGGCAGACGATTGAAAAGAGTTTCTATTGAAGTCCAATTTATTCTACATCGAATTGTTGTTGGGTGGAATTTTTTATGTCGGTGATAACATGTCTAGAATATGTCTATCCAACTTACAAGTATCAGAAGCAGCAAGTCCTTTTTGCTAATAATTCTGATGATTGATTTCACACCTTAAGTTCTCAGGGCTGAATTTTCGTTCTTGTGTGTCTTTGCATGCTTTCATGAACACATGCTTGGCTCTTTTGCGTTATCTGTGCAGGAATATCCTTGTTAATGTTTGCGTAATTGTTTCCGGTTTGCCATATTGTCTATAGAGTCCATATGATTCAGCGCCTTTTTGGTTTATTCAATCAGCCTTCTGACAGTAAGGAGCTCAATTTTGAAATTTCATTGGAAGACCTTGAGACTATCAAAGTCATTGGGAAGGGAAGTGGTGGTGTAGTTCAACTTGTTCGCCATAAATGGGTCGGAACACTATTTGCCTTGAAGGTCAGTACACCGTCATTAGCTGTTTTTCTATCCTTTTTGTACTTGCCTTTTTTCGTCTTCTGGCACTCTTTTCTGTTATGCAATTTGATATGGCCTCACTTACATGAGTGCATGAGAAGCAGGTTCACTTTAAACCATAAGGCCTATGTCCAGGTTGATCGTTGTAATAGATATAGGTGCGGGTCTATATTCTGTGTTCATTTTAACGGTTCTGGATGGCCTGAAGCTTTTGATTGAGTGAGGAGTCATAAGGAAAGTGATGTTATAGTAATCTTGTGCCGAAAGAGGGAGGGGAAAACACTCTTTATTTCCATTTGCTTGTTTTGGCAACTCTTTTTGAAAATCAAAATGTTCTGCTGGAGGTCATGAAAGTCGTTTATCAAAGGTTTGGGCTGACTTGCAACCAACAGGTTTTCCTAATCCTAACTTCGCAATAAGAAGTGTGGAACTCTTCTTTAGCACATGGTGCACTTATCCACCTCTTAGAGGGTGGTTACAATAGTATTAATTCTGAATTCGTAGTTTACTTTGAACTTCTTATACAGTTGAGATATGGCTGCTCATGGTTCTTGGAGTTAGATAAATGTATTACAAGGATTTCATTTCTGTTATGTTTTACAGGTGATCCAGATGAACATACAAGAAGAAATTCGGAAGCAGATTGTGCAGGAGCTAAAAATAAACCAAGCAGCTCAATGTCCACATGTGGTGGTTTGTCACCACTCATTCTATCACAATGGGGCAATTTCCCTCGTGTTAGAATACATGGATCGCGGGTCTCTTGCAGATGTGATCAGACAAGTTAAAACAATTCTTGAACCATATCTTGCAGTCGTTTGTAAACAGGTATAAAATCACTTGTGGCAGTTTGAACAAGCTCATTTTACCCTTAGCTAAAATCTATAAATATGCATCAGGTTTTACAAGGTCTTGTCTACTTACATAATGAAAGGCATGTAATACATAGAGACATAAAGCCATCCAATCTGCTAGTAAACCATGAAGGGGAAGTGAAGATTACTGATTTTGGTGTGAGTGCTTCACTAGCTAGCTCAATGGGTCAAAGGGACACATTTGTTGGTACTTACAACTACATGTCGGTAAGTGAATTAAAGTTCTTTTCCCTCTCCTTTTCACATGTAAGCTCACTTCAGGATTTGATCGATGAAACTATGGAAATTACCATGTGTTTCAGCCGGAGAGGATTAGCGGGAGTACTTATGACTATAGCAGTGACATTTGGAGTTTAGGGTTGGTGGTACTGGAATGCGCTATTGGGAGGTTTCCTTACTTGCAATCTGAAGATCAACAAAGCTGGCCAAGCTTTTATGAGCTTTTGGAGGCAATTGTGGATAGTCCACCACCTTCTGCTCCAGCAGACCAGTTCTCCCCGGAGTTCTGTTCTTTCGTGTCTGCCTGGTAATGAGATATTTATAAACAACTTCACCTTTTACATGCATCTGAATGTGACTGCTTACATTTACCCATTACATTTTGCAGCATACAGAAGAACCCTAAAGACAGATCATCATCTTTGGACCTTTTGGTTAGAAAGCTAGTGTCTTTCCTTTTGGTGGATTTTGTTTTTTTTTAACTCATAGTTCTGATTGCAAATTTACATCATCTTTTCAGGGTCACCCCTTCATCAAAAAGTTTGAAGACAAAGATATTGATCTTGGGATTCTGGTTGGTACCTTAGAACCTCCTGTAAGTTTTCCTAGATAGTTTGTCATGCAAGGTAGTTTTGAGGAGACAATGTTTTCCCGTATGTATCTCATGTATCTGAGTGTTTTTTTTTCATCAAACATTGTATGAAATCTCTTGTAGCAACCAAGGCATGGCATTCATAATTTTGTTTGAGAATTTGCAAATACAATACATATCCTGTTACTAGTCAAGATCCAAGAAAGTGTGACAAACGCAATATCTCAGAGAAAATGTTCTATAGGGCAGTCGGTTCATGTGTATGTTTGACTGCTCTTACACTCAGGCCCCAAACTAATCCCTCCCATACATATGTGCACCATAAGGAGACGGATGTCACAAACAATGACATTGGTTTCTATTTTCATATTTAAATACCCTTTTTTTGGGAGTTTGGCAGAAGTCTGGATGAGGTAGCAGAAAGGGAGGAATAAGTCCGACAAGGGGTGGTGGTTCGGGATGGGTCAAACCGACAAAGCCATCAAAGTAGGGTTTCTGTAGGCTTTTTACATGAAAACCATTAAATTATACCAAGGTTCTTGAGGTCCAATAGATTTGCCCAAATTTTGGCCACAAATCAAATCAACATGGATAAGATTTTGCTAGAATCAGCAACATGCGAGTGAAATGGTAGCAGAAGCAGAAGAAGAATTATGTGGTGGTGGCAGGTTGAGTCTCAGCCTATCAAGAAAATAAGAGTCCAATCACAATGAGCTGTTCCTTCGTCAACCTTCTTGATCCTTATCCTTATTCTCCCCATCTTACCCACTCTGCTCTCTCCAAACCAAATCGATTTTCAACAAATAGTCAAATACCAACTAATCTTACAAATTTTGATTAACTGGTTTTAAATCTATTATTTATTTGATGACCAAAATCATGATGTCCATGAAATTTGAAGCTGCAATGGTCTATGGGGCTTATGTTACTTGACTGCTAAACCTTCCATTTATAGGAAGGTTAGAGTGTTTAGAGTTCTTAATTTTGATTATGCAAGGAGTTTTCTGAGAGCGAAACTTCCCAGGTCAAAGGACAAAACAAGTATTTTTTCCGATTTAAGAGGAGATATTAGGATTCTCATTAGAGTTGGTTATAGTTCGGTATGATACGATATTTGGTGATATTAAAATCATATCATTTAATTTTAATCGGTTCGGTATTCTATTTGATACTGTATCGATTATACTCGGTATGGTTTAGGTACGGTTTCGATTTTGAGGCAAAATTTTATGAATTTAGGATTTAGGTGAATGCTAATGAAGAATTATGGTTTCTAATGTAATACTCGATTAACAAGTTTTTTTTTTTTGTTTCCACTATTAATGAGGAATTATGATGCCAACTCCTTAGGTGACTACTAGTGTTGTTAGTATTTAGGTTAAGAAAAATGGCTTCTTATGTTATCCAACAAGACTATTTTCAAGTATGGTAGACAAAATAATTTTAATTAGATAAATTTATTATCATTAGGTCACAAAAAAACTCATAATAGTTTTTAGTATATGATTGTTATATCAACCAATAGGAAAATAGTTTTAGTTATTTAAAAAAAAATAGAAATGCTAATTCGTTTCGGTATGGTACGGGACGGTTTTTCAAACCTCAAAATCGAAACCGCACCGACTTGAATCATTACTGGTTCAGTATCATACCGATCATCACATCGATTTTACTATTCGGTATTTTTTCAGTTTGATCCGATCCAGAATGGTATAATTTCAATTTTTCGATTCTTCGGTTCGATATGCTCTCGCCTAATTTTCATGGTAAAAGGGAGTCAAGGACAGAGAAATTTTGTACCCTTGCATGTCAACTGTGAAAATACTAAAATAAGGACAATGACAAGTTTTGAACTATTGGTCTTTACCCCATTAAAATCAAGGCAACACAAATTCTAGTTCAAACATTCCCATACAAATAAAAAACCGAAATAATTTTCACATTCTTATTTGACTATTTTACTTTCGTTTCTGGTTTATAAGTTTTGATTCTCTTTAATTTTTATTAGTAAAACGTAAAATCAATGGAAATACGTAGAAATAAAATAAAAGTATGAAAATTATGGCTTATTTAAAAATAATAAAAAACACATAAATAAAATAAGTGTTAAAATAATCATGGTTCCTTTGAAAACCCTTTTATTCTTTTTTCTTGTCTCTTATCTTTTATAATTTGAATTTTAAATTTTAAATTTTGGTGATTTAACATGGTAATAGCCTAATAGGAAAATCTGTCATGGCTTTAAGGGGCAAAAGTTGCCTAAGAGTTTCAATCCCAAAATAAACAAGAAGATAAAGAGCGAGATTGTGACAGAGACTCAGATATGGATGTCCTCAAAACTTAGAGCTTATCCTAACATTCTTGTAGTATGGGAAAGCAAATAAATTTAGACCATAAGGATGCGATAATGACAAATTCTTGGATAAAGTCCTATATAAATATATGCTTAATTATTATTTATAAAAATGTAACAGAACCCAGTCAGTGTTATCTAATCTCCCCATTAATAAATCAGACACCCACCACACTACCAAGTATTTTTATGCTCCCTCACAAAGAAAACCCTACTGCCAAAAAATTTCGATCTTTGAGCTACAAAGAAATGGGTCATCATGAAGAAGAAAAGAGAAGTTTTGGGGGTCAAAACGAAAAAGAAAATCATGGGTTTCAAGTTGGGCAAGAATTTTGGGTTATCAAAGAAGACCATGATGGTGAAGATAATATTTGCGAGTCTTCACAAGAGAATTCTATGAACTCCATGGAATCTTCATCCTCTTCAGACTTGGTAGAGGATGCATGTTCGTCTCCATCATCATCTTCTTCAAATGGTCCTCTGTATGAACTATCTGAGCTCCTGATCCATCTTCCCATGAGGTAAACAAATATTCTCCGATAAATGTTCTTAATCACGAGAGCTACAAATATTGATTTGAAGAGGGATTTTGATTATTATTGTGTTGTTAAATTATTGATTTGATTTTGCAGGAGGGGTTTGTCAAAATATTATGAAGGAAAGGCTCAATCTTTCACGTCTCTAGCAAGTGTGAAGAGCTTAGAAGACCTAGCAAAAAAGGTGGCACCTTTCAAGAGGCGGAAGAATATGAAGGCATGCAGCAAGAGCTTTGGTGGGAGTTTGGATAGAGATGGTGGTCATAAATCATCATATACAACTACTCCTACGCCCATCATCTCAAAGAAACAACCTTCAAGAGGATCATCTTTCTTATATTCCATAACAAAAGAGGAAATTTTTTGAGCAATTAGCTCTGGAGTCTGAGTTTAGGCCTATAGCCATCCCAGTATATAGAACTTCTAATTAATCATCATCATGCCAAATTAATTATCTGAGTTTTTTATCTGGGTTTTTTGTTTTGTATTCCTCAACATTGTAACCTTATAATTGGTTAAATCACAGAAATCTCAACATGAAATGAACTGTTACTTCTATATTTAGGAGGAGGTAAAGAAAATTATATAAATTAGGTATGAATATCGATAATTGAATTTAAGATCACACTATAAAAGTATAAACATTTTTTGATCGATTTGCTAGACAATAAATCAAGTTGTATGTCGATAAAGGGTAGCTCACAGATTTCTACAAAAACTGAAGGGCACGTATCATAATTTTCTGTGTCCAAAGAAAGGATTGTCTAAATTTTGTTGACAGTATATAGAATTGGATTTCTATTTTATATTTATCATTTCTCATACATTTATTTTCTCATTTATACGCATTTATTAGAATGTCGGTGGAGAAGGTAATTATATTCCCCTTTTTTTTTTGGTTAGTCAAAAAATCCGCAGTAATCTTCTACTATGTGCTTAGATTTTGAAAAGTTATAACAAAATTTTAGGTTATTTATTTGACAATTCGAAATTCATGTAAAATTTATGTTGTTATTAAACAAAATTTTATAATAAAAAAGACAAACCATATTGAGCTATTTGGATTTTAGAAGTTTGAATTTGAGTTCGAAATTTCAAATGATATCATATCTATCTAAACCTGTGAACTCTTGAAAGACAATCTAGGCGTGCCTATTTTTTACTAGATAGGCTGGTTTTTTTAAAAAAAAATTTTGGCTCCTCCCAAAATCAGCTTGCTTTTAGCCAATTGAAGTAATCAACATACATGGCTGGCCCAAAAAAGGAATTAATAATTGCAGGGGAAATCGTTTTTCACCAAAAACACAATTTTGATTGAGATTTTACTATAATTGCAGATGGAAGATGAGCAGTTAACCACCCTAAAAAAATTGAAAATGGTTATAAATAACACTATCTTGTAACCCCTTCATATCTTGTAAACAGGTTCAATTCCGAGCAGATGGAAGCTGTTCATACCCAAACTGGTCGGCCTGGTTAAAGGTCCAAAACTGATCAGACCTGTCCCCGCTCTACCAACCCCGGGCAAGCCTCAGCTCACGCCAATAAAGCCCAGAATCACCTAAGACGAACAAATCTGGTCGGCCAGGCTTACCAACAAGTCACAACTGCTACCCGGGACCACCATAGACACCTGTCAGCTCCCAGGGGCAGCAACATTTATCCCACATTGACAAACACCAACAAACACATTCAATGCTACTATAAATACAAGGGCATCCCCCTCCAAAAGGTATTGACAATCTTGCCCTCATGCTGTCTAAATTACAACAGTACCCTTCTACCTAACTGACTTAGGCATCGGAGACTGTTCGGCCGGCATCACACCGGTGTCCCTTTGCATTTACCCTCTTCCTGTGCAGGCCACAATATTTCGAGGGGGATCGCGAAGGAAGCTCAGCGAGGCAGGAGTAGGTTGATCCATTTCTTGCATCAACAGATTGGCGCCGTCTGTGGGAATCTGAAACAACAACCCACGCTCTCTCACCAGATCAGTCGTCCCGAGTCATACCAAGGGTCATGTCGGACGAACGAGACGAAGGAGAGCTCAATCACACCCCCTTCACTAGGGGAAACACAACCGGGAGCGTCCCGGATGCCTACCGGCAGACTCTGGACGACCTAATGCGCGAGGTGGCCGCGCTGAAGGCACACAATGCCAAAATCGACGCGAAGAACCAACTCCTAACGGAGCAGTACGCAAGCACGGTTGCCCTCGTGAGGATGTCCCAGCGCGAGGGGCAACCGGGAGGGGAACTGGCCGACCGCTTACGGGTCGAGGAGAGACAGACAGACAGGCCACATGCTGCGTACACTGTGGTTGAGAGGTCAACGGATCAGCCGCGGAGACAGCAGAGGCCGAACCCTGCTTCCTCTGGTCGCCTCCTCATCCAACCAACGGGGGCAGGACCTTCAGGAACCAGGATCTACCGCGATGCCCGACAGCTGCTGGAAGAACGCCAAGTCGTGCCAGCTAGGCTCTCCTACGAAACGTCGGATGAACGAACCTCGTCAGTACGGCATCACGGCTCAACCGACCGCCAGGTCGCCACGGAACACCCGGACCACGGGCCGAGGGACAGAGGTTGCCAGACAACCAAGAAGAGTGAAACCCAATCACGAGAGCGTCCGGACGAGACCGACTCAACGGCCGGTAGTTACTCCCAGGGCAGAGAAGCGAGGGTCCGCCAGGACAAAGGCCGACGGCCGAATGAGACTCCCACCCAACTGCCCAGCGGTCAGAACGCAGAGATTGAAGCCCTCCTGAAAAGAGTACGTGCCTTGGAAGCAAAGGAAGATAGGATCAAGGCGCCAGCCTTGAAGAAGGCCAACCCCGGTCCTTTCTCGGAAAGACTCCTCCGCTCCCGTCACAAAACTGGGGTCAAGCCCCTCAAGATTGCCCTATACACCGGGAAAGGGGACCCCAACACCCACTGGAACAACTACACTTCTGCCTTGGCATACCGCGATGCCTCGGAAGACGAACAGTGCCTCATTTTCAGCTCCACCCTCACCGACGCGGCCCTGAACTGGTTCTATCGTCTGCCGCCAGGCACAATCGATTCCCTTGAGGATCTACACTCTACATTCTTAAGTCAGTTCATGATCCAAACCGTCAGGCTCGTGTCCACGGACGATCTGTTCTCCATCAGGCAGAGGGAGGACGAGACCCTCCAAAAATATGCCGCAAGGTTTAGCTTGGAGTACTCCCGCTGCCAGGATACAGACGACAAGGCCGCATTTAATGCCTTTCGGAGCGGTCTCAAGGAGTCTCCTTTCAAATACGCGGCCCATACGGAAGAGTGGGGGAGCTATGCCGAACTTATGAGAAGGGCCAGCATCCATGCGAAGGCCGAGTTCTTCCACACTCCTCCGAAGGAGAGCAGAGTCACTCAGCCCAACCCCCCAACCACAAGCTCGGGAAGGGCTCAACAAAACTCCCATGGTCACAACGACAGTCGATCCGAGACCGGGAAGAGGAAGCTTCACTTTGATTCTCGCAATCAGGAGAAGCGGGGACGTTCGGGTCGCAACGACCGCGACTTTCACCGCGGGAACCCCCAGGAAGGCAGAGGATTGGTAGCAGAGGGCGCAGGCCCCAGACGCCGGTTCGAAACATACACGATCCTAAACACGACGCTCGACAACGTCCTACTAAGTGTGGAGGAGATGATCCCGAAGCCCAAACCTAGAAACCCAAACTACCGACCCGTCACCAACAAGGAGGCATTTTGCCAGTACCACAAGTACAATGGGCACACCATTGAGGAATGCATCGCCTTCAAGGACATAGTCGAACAGCTAGTCCGCGATGGCCGACTCGATCAATTCGTGACCCGAGCACAGGCCGCCCCGGCGCGCCTTCAGATCAACACCATCAGTGGAGGCCCGACCTTATCTTCCCCCATCACCTCAAACCGGGCCAGGAAGAGTTTCAACAGGGCTTCGCAATCTAGCCAGGTACTCAGCATCGGCGCCAGCCGACCCGGCAAGATCGCAAAGACCGGATGGAAACCTATCAGCTTCTCGGAGGAGGAGGAGCGGGGCATCGTTTTTCCCCATGACGATCCCCTGATCGTCCGGGCGCTAATATCAAACTGCGACGTAGGTCGCATTCTCGTCGACACCGGCAGTTCAGTCAACGTACTTTTTTGGGATGCTTTTCAGAGAATGGGTTTGAACGAGAAAGAGTTAGACCGCAAGGTCACGCCTCTTCTTGGTTTTTCGGGAGATTCAGTCCTCCCCCGGGGAATTGTCACTTTACCAATCACCATGGGCTCCGAGCCCCTCACCACCACCACACTGACTACATTCCTTGTGGTCGATTGTCCAACAGCTTACAACGCGATCCTCGGTCGGGGCCTGCTCAACCAGATACGAGCCATCGTATCCACTCACCTCCTGCTTATGAAATTCCCAACACCTTTGGGATCGGGCCAGGTACAAGGAGACCAGCTCTCAGCCCGGACGTGCTATGCCACTTCTCTCACTAAAACAAGCCCGCGACTGCCCGAGGCGACGGAGACACTTTCAGTCACAGAATCGGCACTAGGTGACGACCCCGTGGAGCCGGAATACATGGAAGTACTCAGGGGCAGCCCTCCGGAAGACCCCCGCGATTTATCTCACACGCCCCATGCCGAACCAGTGGAGGAGACAGAGGCAATTCCTCTTTCCGAGGAGCATAAGGACCGCCAGGTTCGCATAGGCTCGAAACTCAGTCCCACCATCCGCTCCGCCCTCATCAAGTTTCTTCAGGACAACGCTGAGGTGTTCGCATGGTCCTACGCGGATATGCCCGGCATTTCTACCGATGTAATTTGCCACCGGCTCACCATCGACCCCTCCTTCAGACCGGTCGCGCAGAAACAACGAAGCTATGATGCAGAGAGACAACTGGCCATGCAGGCTGAGATCACGAAACTCAGCACGATCCACTTTGTCCGGAAGGCCATATATGCTGCATGGGTCGCTAATGTCGTCCTAGTCAAGAAACCTACGGGGCTATGGCGAATGTGTATTGACTTCACGGATTTGAACAAGGCATGCCCAAAGGACAACTTTCCGCTTCCCAAAATCGACATGCTGGTGGATGCGACGGCGGGACACGAGCTGCTCAGTTTCATGGACGCCTATTCTGGCTATAATCAGATAATGATGAATCCAGAAGACCAGATCCACACGAGCTTCCGGACCAATTTGGGGGTCTACTGTTACAATGTCATGCCCTTCGGTCTGAAGAATGCGGGGGCAACCTATCAACGATTGGTCAATTTCATGTTTGCCGACCAGATTGGCAAAACCATGGAGGTATATGTGGATGACATGCTTGTCAAAAGCAGGACGGCAGACGAGCACGTCCCCAACCTGGCCAGAATGTTCAAGGTCCTCAAACACTACAGGATGCGCCTCAACCCCGCCAAGTGCGTCTTTGGCGTGGGCTCGGGCAAGTTTCTAGGGTACATGATTAGCCAGCGCGGCATCGAGGCCAACCCGGAAAAAATCAAGGCTATCATGGACATGCAACCCCCTCAAACACACAAGGACATCCAGAGCCTCACGGGGCGAGTAGCAGCCCTCACCAGATTCATATCCAAGGCGACGGATAGGTGTACCCCCTTCTTCAAGGCGCTGAAAGGCAAGGGGAAGAAGGTCAACTGGACGGAGGAATGCGCCAAGGCATTCGCGGAGCTCAAACAATACATGAGCAGCGCGCCACTCCTAACCAGGCCAGAGGCGGGGGAACACCTTTTCCTTTACCTATCCGTGTCCACCTCGGCCGTTAGCTCGGTCCTGGTCACCCGGAGGGCTGGGGCCGAGAATCCTGTCTATTACGTCAGCAAGGCTTTGCAAGACGCAGAAACCCGATACCCCGACTTGGAGAAATTGACACTTGCACTGGTGGTAACAGCACGGCGACTGCGCCCATACTTTCAAGCACACGAAATCAAAGTCGTCACTAATAAACCCCTCCGGCAGGTCCTCCAGAAACCCGACACCTCGGGTAGGCTAATTAAATGGGCAATCGAGCTCAGCGAGTTCGACGTCAACTATGTGGCAAGGACCGCAGAGAAAGGACAAGCGGTGGCCGACTTCGTCGCTGACTACTCCTATCAACCCACCCAGTACATGCCACCCGGGGGTACTACTGAGCAGGATCTTCCCGCCAGGGAAGAAGCAGGGAAGTCTACCTCTACCATCGACCCCACCCGGCCGTGTTGGACACTGTACGTCGACGGTTCTGCCTGCCACAGCGGATCGGGGGCGGGCTTAGTCCTTACATCCCCCGACCAGGTCAAGCTAGAGTACGCTCTAAGATTTAGCTTCCGAGCGTCCAACAATGAGGCAGAGTACGAGGCTCTGCTGGCTGGCCTACGCCTCGCCAGAGATATGGAGGCCCAACAACTACGCATTTTCAGCGACTCCCAACTGGTCGTCAGCCAGATCAACGACAATTTCGAGGCCAAGGACGCGTCCATGGCTCTATACTTGGCCCTTGCCAGACAACTCCTGACGTCGTTCACAAACTTTGAGGTTGCTAAGATACCGCGATCGGAAAACAGCCACGCCGATGCCCTGGCTCGCCTGGCATCCTCGCTGGATGACAAGGAAGGGAGACGAGTTTTAGTCGAGGTCCAACACCGACCTAGTACCAGACCGAACCCTGTGTACACCATCAACACTAGCCCGACATGGATGGACCCCATCAAAGCCTACCTGCAAGATGGCTCTCTCCCGGACAACAAGTTGGAAGCCAAGAGAATCAGAAGGCAGGCAACTCGCTACACAATTCAGCGAGACCACCTGTATAAGCGCGGATTCACCACCCCGCTACTAAAGTGCCTCACACCCCAACTAGGAGACTACGTGTTGCGGGAAATGCACGAGGGCATATGCGGGGACCATTCGGGCGCAAGAACTTTGGCACACAAGGCATTCCGCCAGGGATACTTTTGGCCAACGATGCTCGCAGATGCCACTGCTCTCACACAGCAATGCGACAAATGTCAGCGGCACGCCCAAACCCCTCACCTGCCAGCTGAACCCCTCACTTCCATGATGAGCCCCTGGCCCTTCTCACAGTGGGGACTCGATCTTATCGGGCCAATGCCTTTGGGCAAGGGCAAGGTAGCCTACGCGGTGGTGGCAGTAGACTATTTTACCAAATGGGCCGAGGCAAAGCCCCTTGCGTCCATCACGGCTCCTCAGATCGAATCGTTCGTATACCAGAGTATCATCTGCCGTTTTGGGATCCCGCACACCATCGTAACCGATAACGGGAAACAGTTCGACTGCAATCGCTTCAAAGCATTCTGCCAGACATACGGCATACAGCTCCTCTTCGCCTCCCCTGCACACCCTCAGTCCAACGGCCAAGTGGAGGCCGTGAACAAAAATATCAAGTACAACCTGAAAAAACGGTTGGATGAGGACAAGGGCAAATGGGCAGCCATAATCAATGACGTCCTTTGGTCGCATCGTACGTCGTACAAAACTGCTACCAACGAGACCCCCTTCGCTCTGGCATTTGGGACAGAGGCCGTGGTACCCGTGGAGGTCGGAGAAACATCATACCGTGTCCTCAACTATGACCCGGGCACCAACGATCAGCAGGTTGCCCTCAACCTCGATCTCCTGGAGGAAAGGCGGGATCAGGCCAACTTGAAAAACTTGGCTTACAAGCAGAGGGTGGCTAGATACTATGACTCGAGGGTTCGACACAGAAGCTTCCGAGTGGGGGACTTGGTCCTCCGCAAAGTTAACAATGGCACCAGGGATAAGGCATCCGGCACCTTTGCCCCAAATTGGGAAGGACCATACACCGTGGCAAGAGTCTGCCGAGAGGGGACTTACGAGCTGCAAAATTCCGAAGGGAAGACACTTCCACATCCCTGGAACGTGGACCATCTCAAGTATTACTACAGATAGGTTGTTGTAAACCGCCGCAAGGCGAACGGCCCACGGCCATTTTTTGTAAACATGTTCTGGCATACCCAGACTGATCTATGAATAACTTTCATCAAGTGATCGATTCAAATTTTGTTACAACCCTTCCCAAGGCGTGCTTTCCCGGTCTATGTTCTAAAACTGACGGGTACCATCGGCCATTAGTGGCCGACTTACCAAGCCTACAATCCCCAATTATGGTCTTAGTCTGACACACTTGGTGCTTATTTCAAACCCTAACACATCGGTTGCCAAAAATGTCTGTTTATTAAAATTAAGGTCACATTACACAGGCCTAAGCCAAATTACAATGAGATTGCGAATGCGCCCTATACTACTGGCCGTCGCCACCCAGCTCGGTCGTTTCTTCATCTTCGGCATGCGGACTGCCTATCTTCTCAGCCTCGGCTTGGTCGGCCTCATCGGACTCCAGATCCTCCTCTTCATCGGGCAGAGGATTCCCGTCATCGTCCAGGTAATCCTCAACCCTCGGCGGGGACTTGAGCCAGGGGAAGGCAATGGAGACCCCCGGGTTAGACAGCAACAACTTCTTGTAGAAGCCATCCTCCAAGGCAGCCCCGAACTTCATGAAGGTCTTCTCGCATTCCTGAGAAGCCTTATATTCCTCTATCCCCACCTTTTTGGCCGAGATCAGCTGCTCGGCTAGTCTCGCATTGGCCGCCTCCTGCTCAGCCAACCTTGCCCTGGACTCTTCCAACTCGGCTTGGACCCGCCTCGCCTCTTCGGCCCTCGCAGCTGCTTCCACCTCCAGGGCCTTTACCTTCAGCTCAAGCTCCGCCTTGGCCTCGAGCGCCTGGTTGAACAGTCTTTGGTTGCCGGCCAAGGCGTGCTCCCTCCCTTCCACTTCTCGTTTCATGTCCAAGGCTTGCTGCCTGAGGTTGCTGGCATGGCGGAAGGTCGAGAACACTTCTCCAAGAAACTGCACAAATCACAGGCCGCATTAGTCCCAAAAACAAAGATAATAACAACAAAAAGGTGAAACAGAAACTTACATGAGAGCCAAGCCGCATGGTCTTGTCACAACGGTCGGCAAAGTCCCTCGGCTGCACTTCGGCTATTTCACCCAACTCATATTGGGACCCCCGAACCACCGTGTTCATAAAGTCCAGCTGCGAGGGATGGAAGGCCGTGCTCAGGTGCCGCCAACTATCATCCACCGCAGTCGTCCTGACCAAGTCCGGCTCCCCTTCCGCATTGACGAAGTATGACTTGATCGACGAGTCCAGCGTCGGCCTTTTTAGCTTCTTCGGCACCTGTCGGCCAGCCAACAGGGAGGTCTGCGACGGCACGACCATGTTCCTCACCTGTTCCAGGGTCTCCACCTCGGCCTGCCTCTTCTGCCGCTTTTTCTCGGCCGGCTCCTCGTCATCCTTGTTTTCCTTCCTCTCGGCCAGTTTCTTCTTCTTCTTTAGTCGAGCCTCGGCCACAAACTTTCTCCTCTGCTCGGCCGCATCATCAATTTCGATGACGACCGGAGAACTGCCGAGCACCGCCTTCCTCTTCTCACCGGCCGACGCAGGGGGACTTGAGAATAAGGGCTCAAGGGGCTCCAGCGTTGCTTCATCCACATCAGTTGCCGGCTGCTCCCCGGCTTGACTGGACCCCCCGGCTATCCGCAGCCTCGGGTTCACTCGGGCCGAAGACTTTGTCTTCAGCGGCTGCCTGAAGTCCACTCGGGATGACGCCCCAGCTTTCTGAGCCTCGGCCTTCGCATCCTCGGCCTGCTTCATTATTTCTTGGATCTTAGCCATTCGGTTCGAGCACTGGGTGGCCGCAGCAAGCACGTAGTCCGGAGGAGCTGCATAAGAAAAAATAAACAAAAGATCGGTCACTTATCCAGGCCAGCCAACACTTACACACGGCCTGGTGAGTCGATACTTACGAAGTTCTGATATCAGGCCGACCTTGAGCAAATTCTGAGGCAATCTCAAGAAATCCCTACTTCTTTCTGTTCGGTCGAGCTTCTCGAACAGTTCACTGCAATCTGCTTTCTCCTGGTCGGTCACGCTTGGACACTTGAACACTTCTGCAAAACAAAGAACATTAGCCACTACATACATACAAACACACGCAAGCCCTAAACCGACCCACCCGATCTAACACTCGCCACACCTTTTGACTGATAGTTTCTAGGAATTCTCCTATCATGGTCGGTTAAATACGCCCCTTCCCAGTCTCCGCATACCAATACGAACCGATGCTTCCATGCCTTTTGCGAGGTCGGCATGTCCCATATAAACGGCCCTCGGGTTTTCCTATCCCTCGCCTCCACGTAAATCCACCCTGTTTTATCCCTTCGAAACTGATACAGGTGGTTTATATGGCCCCAGGACGGCTCTCCTTTCCCGGCCAATTTGAAGGCCGTATACACACCCGTCAGGGCAATCCAGGTGTTGGGGTTGATCTGACCGATGGCAACGCCAACCTGGGCAACCATCCGTTGCACCCAAGGATGGAGGGGCAGGACGACTCCGTGTGTGAAGACGTCTGGGTGGAATGTCGTCCAGGGTTCCGGTGGATCACTCGGCATGTCCGTATCCCCGACTAGCCTCATCACCACCGAATCGGGCACGTGAAACGCCTCTCGGTAGGCCTGAATATCATCCCATTTGATCGTGCTCAGCTGACGATCTATTTGATAGACGGACGCCGCAACGGTCACCTGCTTCATGGCACCATCCACGTCGATCTCAATCAACATCGGCCTGGATGTCACATCTTGATCGCTTGTCCCCACGGCTTCTTTCCCTCTCGACCGACCTGAAATCAGTGGTATGCCTTCAAAGACATCGGTCTGCCCCACTGAATCTACATCAACGATCAACCGTTCGGCCTCACCACTGGCCGAAACAGCCTCGTCTGGAATCTGGGCAAAAGCTTTTTCAAGCTCCTCCTCCAGATCCTTATCTTCCTCGGCCTGCGACCTCAGATTCACCTCTGGCCGAGATGTCCCTGAAGTTGAAGCCGATCCACTCGTCCTCAACCGTGTGTCAGAAGCGGCCGAAGCCGTTGAATCATCCTCGAAGGCATTTCCAGACCGGGCGTCCGTGCCTTGAGAATCTTCAGACACCATCTACAAATATATAAAAAACCTTCCTAAGAATGGGAAACAGCGCGACTCTCCTTACTGGCCGACCTATCGGATCTAGAAACCACGGGACAAACATGCATATGTGTTCATCCCATGTTCTTGCAAAAGACAAACTTTGAATCCAAAATCACAAGGTCAAAGGTTTACGTACCGTGTTTTGCTTGGAAGTCGCCGTGCGCACCGCCGTGAAGCTTGTTCGGAAATCGCCTTGCCTTGCCGGAAATCGCTTTTGTACTTCTCTAAAGGAACACTCAAATTCACTTGGACACACAAAGTAAAAAGTGAACTTGGCTCCACTCATTTTATACTAGCCAATTCTAACCATGGTTAAAAAACTAGCCGTTATTACCATGGTCGGCCAGCCCAACCGTCACCTCAACCTCGATAAGCGGAAGGGTCACCTCGATGTGCACGCGCATTCAAACCGCACTACAAGGTGATGTAAGGTCCTGCGCCAGCTGACCGACCAAGGTGACATCCTTCACCTTGGCACCAGGTGACATGTGATCGGCCTTCAGGGTACCCCCTAGGCCGATCGGTCACCTCATCGTGCAAGGTCCTGCGCCAGCTGACCGACCAAGGTGACATCCTTCACCTTGGCACCAAGTGCCATGTGATCGGCCTTCCGGGTACCCCCTAGGCCGATCGGTCATCTCATCGTGCAAGGTCCTGCGCCAGCTGACCGACCAAGGTGACATCCTTCACCTTGGCACCAGGTGACATGTGATCGGCCTTCAGGGTACCCCCTAGGCCGATCGGTCACCTCATCGTGCAAGGTCCTGCGCCAGCTGACCGACCAAGGTGACATCCTTCACCTTGGCACCAAGTGCCATGTGATCGGCCTTCCGGGTACCCCCTAGGCCGATCGGTCACCTCATCGTGCAAGGTCCTGCGCCAGCTGACCGACCAAGGTGACATCCTTCACCTTGGCACCAGGTGACATGTGATCGGCCTTCAGGGTACCCCCTAGGCCGATCGGTCACCTCATCGTGCAAGGTCCTGCGCCAGCTGACCGACCAAGGTGACATCCTTCACCTTGGCACCAAGTGCCATGTGATCGGCCTTCCGGGTACCCCCTAAGCCGATCGGTCACCTCATCGTGCAAGGTCCCGCGCCAGCTGACCGACCAAGGTGACATCCTTCACCTTGGCAACAAGTGACATGTGATCGTCCTTCAGGGTACCCCCTAGGCCGATCGGTCACCTCATCGTGCAAGGTCCTGCGCCAGCTGACCGACCAAGGTGACATCCTTCACCTTGGCACCAAGTGATATGTGATCGGCCTTCAGGGCAACCCCTAGGCCGATCGGTCACCTCATCGTGCAAGGTCCTGCGCCAGCTGACCGACCAAGGTGACATCCTTCACCTTGGCACCAAGTGACATGTGATCGGCCTTCAGGGTACCCCCTAGGCCGATCGGTCACCTCATCATGCAAGGTCCTGCGCAGGCTGGTCGATCAAGGTGGTCGGCCTGCAGGGCACCCCTAGGCCGATCGGCCACCCACGTCCACCCGTCCAGCGCCAGTTTTAAACTCCCATCCTTCGTTTTTCTCCTCTGTCAAGGGCTTGGGGGACTGGGGACTAGCATACTACGCACCAGAACAGGCCGACAAGCATAATACAAGCCCTCAACCGAGGCAATCCACCTCAGTCAACGACTTGGGGGACTTCTGTTCATACCCAAACTGGTCGGCCTGGTTAAAGGTCCAAAACTGATCAGACCTGTCCCCGCTCTACCAACCCCGGGCAAGCCTCAGCTCACGCCAATAAAGCCCAGAATCACCTAAGACGAACAAATCTGGTCGGCCAGGCTTACCAACAAGTCACAACTGCTACCCGGGACCACCATAGACACCTGTCAGCTCCCAGGGGCAGCAACATTTATCCCACATTGACAAACACCAACAAACACATTCAATGCTACTATAAATACAAGGGCATCCCCCTCCAAAAGGTATTGACAATCTTGCCCTCATGCTGTCTAAATTACAACAGTACCCTTCTACCTAACTGACTTAGGCATCGGAGACTGTTCGGCCGGCATCACACCGGTGTCCCTTTGCATTTACCCTCTTCCTGTGCAGGCCACAATATTTCGAGGGGGATCGCGAAGGAAGCTCAGCGAGGCAGGAGTAGGTTGATCCATTTCTTGCATCAACAGAAGCATTTTCTTATCACAATGGCTGTTGCTTCACAAAGCAAGAGTCTGCTTGTTTCCTCCGGTGACCCGACAACCTGCCCAATTACACAATGCAACCCAGATGAATAAGATTTTTGTGATCCAACGCGATTGAATCTCGCGTACATTTCCCAAATTTCGCTATCTGGTAACAAATTTTCGGATTTTGAGTTGATAGAAGATGTACCTGGCAATTGGAATAGAACTTTTTCGTGAAGACTTCTGTTAAATTGTACAAGTACTCGCACAAAACACTAGGTAACAGATTGGTGCAGGCCTCCTCTACGTGCTGAAAAGTAGAGTAAAAAATGTCAACTGTTAGCAAAGACTCAAGCAAAGGCGAGGATGGCTGCAAACAGTTAGCTTATTGCATGTACTTACCTCCGAAAACTGTAGCAAATGAAGCCCCAATTCACGCTCACCCTCGTGGTCCAGCACAATTTCTCCCGTCTGTCTCAAACAAAGAAATGACATCGGAAAATCTAGATGGGGTAGGAGGTTTCAAATACGTCTATTGAAATGTCGTAGAGAAGTGATGGTACTGAGAATACATGGAAAAATAAGTAGAAGTATATAGACCGCATGTATTGATACACATGTGGGTAGGTCTAATAAGAATAAAGAAGAATATCGACAAGCAATCCTAACAATGTGAAATAAAGCTGCTGAACTTACCTTTTTCAGTTCCTCAATTTCTCTGCCAGATTTCCTAATTATTGAAGCGATCCTAGCATGAGCGTAGAGCAAGTAAACAGCGGTATTTCCCTGCTCAAGTAGGAGAGACATGAAATTGGCACATAGTTAATGCATATATAGGATAATTCATTAGAACAAAGTCTCGAACGAGTCTGCCAACATAATCTTCAAACTATCTAGCATTCAATTGAGTAGGAAAGTTAGAATTCCACTGCATTAGCACCCAATAAATCATCCCCTAAGGAGCCATAAAATCAACTTTATACTGGGATTGATTCATTCGAGCATTTCACATACCATGTAATGATATCTCTACTCTTCAACACCAAATTAACTATTTTTACCAAGGAATAGAATTTTCATTTGAAATACTACAGGCAACCATTATACCACCTTTGGTTATGAATTATGTGCAACCTATATAAAACTTGAGAGAGAGAGAGAGAGATTTTATGCAAAGCCTTAGCCAAATGACGCACCTTATCACTGAGCATCTGATCAAAATCAAAGGTGTAATTGGTCAATCTATTGTTCTTCAGATCAGCATACCTGTCAAAACATTACAAACTTAAAAAATGATACCAAAAGAATATAACAATAGCGTGCCATACCTGTCAAAACATTAAGAACTTAAAAAACAGTACTAAAAGCATATAACAATAGCATGCCATGACTTTAAGGGTATGTTTGGATGAGGAACTTCAAATTATCAAGGATTAGGCTATATTAGCAAGAAATGGATTACGAACAATTGAATAGAATGCCTGTAAGTAACTAGCAACTAACAAGGGAACACATGTACTGCATGAGCATAAACAAGGGGTTTCCCTCAAAATGAATTGCATCTAATCATTTGCAAATTCCTTGGTACTTTGAAGTTCCTCCTCCCTAACTAATTTTGCCTAACTTCTTGGTACTTTGAAGTTCCTCATCAAAACATACCCCAAGTGAACTAAAATAGGGTAGACCCAAACGTTAAGAAATTCTCCAACCCACAGATGATGCTATAGTGAGAAAAATTGAGGAAACAAGAGAAAATGAAAAAGAACCAATAAAAGGAGTGGGCAAATGTGTTTATCTATTAGTCATTTACAGTATCCTATTCATAATATTGTACAAAATGATCGGAATGAGGAGATAAATCCGCAATGAAAAGACTCCTAGTATCTTATTAAACTAATAAATTAACTCCCAACCTTTTTCAATCCCAATTTTAAAATTAATGGCAAAGTTTCAAGAGCATGTCAACTGCAATTATGAAGCAAGATGCTTAGGATGGATATAAAGATGCATTCTAAATCATAGTCGCATTTTAAGAACAAACCACAGGTTCAGTTAGCTATGCAAAATCGTATAAATTCCCTTAGGGTATGTTTGGATGAGCAACTTCAAAGTAACAAAGGAATTTAGGCTAAATTCGTTAAAAATGAGGAACTTCAAAGTAACATAAACAAAGGATTTCCAAAGTAACACCTACCAAGTTGTTACTTAAAAATCCCATATAAATGCTTTGCATGATCTAATCACTTAAAATCCCTTGGTACTTTAAAGTTACTCATTTTTAACTGATTTAGCCTAAACTCCTTCGAACTCTGAAGTTTCTCATCCAAACATACCCTTAAGTTGTTTTTTATAATCTGGAAATCATGAGTTTTTTCAAAAATCCGAAGATTCTCCAGGAAACATACATTAATATATCCATTCAAGCAGGAGAAACTTTTAAAAGTTCAGGCAGCTTACTTAACAGCACCGTAACCAACTGCCTCAGCAGTTTGATCAAGCTCCTTTTCAGTCCACTCTTCAGCCTTGCCTGATTATAATTAACACAAACATTGCACACTTGAGAAGCTTAAAATGGTCGATTTTATGTAATAAGATGAGGAAAAGAACTTCTGCTTGGAATATGTTAGACATCTATGCAAATAAGAGGAAGAAACAGAGTCATAGATGGTTGAACATATGTCATTCATTATCATACCACGCTCAATAAGGGCATTTTTTGCTACGATCCTTGGCTTCATCAAGTAAATCAACCAACCGGACAACCTCAGTAGCACGAGTCCGAAAGCGTTTGCCATCTGCTCCAAGAACAAGACCAAAACCAACATGGGTAACTTTAGGTTTCAAGGCATCATCAGCTGGGAGCCAACCTGCACGCTTAGCCGCCTGAAAAAATAAAGGAAAAAAAGAAAGAAAACAAAAGGTAATGTCCACCATATAAATGATTCGTATACCCTAAGACTTAAAAGCGGGAACATGAACTTAATAGCAGTTCAACTGGACGATACGGCCCTAAGCCCAGTTTTAGCTATACCTTGAAAACATATCAAAATGCTGCTGTTGTCCAACATCAGTAACATATATGATCCAATCAGCTTTCTCCCTCATTGAGGCGATACCTATACATTGCAATTAGCCGTCAGGAAGAATGACAACATCGTTCAAAAGGCACAAAACAAATATCAAGCAGAATTATAGTAAATGAACTTGAGCACTTTGAATCATCAATTTTTTTTTTTAAAAAAATTAATTAAATTAAATTAACAAATAGCATACCAAAGAGCTGCTAAATCAGTTGAAGCATAATTGTAACCACCATCGCTCTTGACAACAATAAGGGGGATGTTAACCCCTTGAACAACAATTACACGAGCACCCAGGCTTTCCTCAATTAACCCTTGATCACTCAACTCTTTTAAAACTCCAGGAATATATGGGTTATAAAAGCTTTCTCCCTGTCATAAATGGAAAATAACAAAGAACGCATGACTTCACTGACCAGCTTTCAACAACTAATAATGCTAAATGAAATCCAACAAAATAAAATACCATGTATAAATCCAATCTCAATACAATATACATGATTCCATCATTCCATTACTTTCAATCTTTTCAGGACACATAAGTAAATGTTAAGATCCCAAGAAGATTATATACAAGAGTACAAGCAATGAAAAGTTCATAATTAAAACTGCATATGTACGGCTATAAACCAACTTGAAAAGACTACTCTCATCGCGCATACGGTTAAATCGATGGGCCAATCAAAATACTAAAACTAAACTGTATCCTTATTGGCTAGCAATAATAATGTATCAACATGGCCATCTTGTTGTAATCACATAGTACAACTGCCAACAAAACCGAGCTTACTCCTATTTTCAATGAAAATTTTGTATCTAACTAAAACGAGGTAAATGAAAATCAACAGGCACCCATAAGAGGAAGCCTGTGAAGCTAGAATTCTAGAACATACCTTTTCCTCTAAATGGACGCCAAGGCGTTTATAGACAGCGTGAAATTCTCTACGGCTGATTTCACAGATTTTCAGCCATGCATTTCGGTACCTGGATTCGCCACCCTGAAAATTGATTTGGATCATACAACCAAGAAAAAAAGAGAAACTCAAAATACGATCTCCCAAAATTTAAATTCTTACTAGCATCATGGACAAAGAGATCAACCATATGTGCTTCATACAACTAAGCATGCCTAACTCACCTGAAGTCGAACCACTGCCTGTTGTGCTCTCTCCTTAAAAGCAGGATCACTATCGAATCTCCCCTTTGACTCTTTATAGAATGCCTACCAAATACAGCTCAACTAAAGTCACGATTGATCATTTTAATTAGTGAGCAAATTGTGCCCAAGGAAAAACCAAACAGAATTGGCAAATAAAACAATACAATAAGAGAACAGCATAATCAGAAAGTGCTAAGAAATAGTGCTAGCTTTGAACATGCATTTATCCAATCAAACATATATTGCCAGTAAACAACCAAAGACGGTAAAAAATACCCCCCTGCTCATTGAACAAGGACTTGCTCCATATATCACTCAAATTACATTTTGAGAGCCACCCCCGCATCAAAAAAATGATAAATTAGCATATACATATGGCATTAAAATGCTCAAATTAAATAAAGCAGACGATTGAGCCACTAATTAGTACCAATGAAAACAACAGATGCAGAATTCAAATGACTAGAGGACAAGCTGAATTCTTTCACTCACCTGCAGATCACCAATGGCCGTTTCACTAACATCTTCTGCATCTGGGAACTTTTCAAAGAGGAATTCAATCAACATGCCAAACTGCAATACACACAGAACTTCTTTGAGCCACATATTAATGATGGAAAAATGGACAGTTTCTCTGTAAGCATATGAGGATATAATACGATCTGCCTAATGGCTTCCCCTATTAAAATAAACCTGTATTCCCAGCATCAAAATATTGTATTGTTTACACAAATGAATGATGGGTATAAGAGAGAACTGCATGCAGACACTGTCTTCACCAAACCACACACTTAAGAGCAGTCATGTATTTGAACATAACTGACGCAGGACAGATCTGAAGCCTACGATTTAGCAAACTAGCAGAAGCAAACTCTAGGAAAACAAACATAAAACTTAAAAAGATAGGTCTGGAATCACTTCAGGGGCTTCACACCCGAAATTGGCTTCACACCAAAACTTGGTTTCACACCAAAATAGTCTGGAATCGCTCCAGGGGCTTCGCACCCAAAATAATCCTTTCGCAGGAAAATATTCTCAAACTTTATTCTTAAACTCCTCTCCCTTCCATTGAATTACAATGGGGTATTTATAGGAAATTAAACAACTAGAAACCCTAATTAAACTGAAATTAGAAATAATATCTTATTCCTAGTAGAACATGGGAACATGCCTACTCCTAATTAAAACAGAAAACAAATAAACTAATCCTAATAGAACATGGAAACATGTCTATTCCTTATTAAAACCTAAAACAGAAAATACTAAAACCCTAAAGACTAAATTGTCCTTGACCATTCCGCATCATTCTCCCCTGGTTGAAAAACTTGACTTCGGCAAGTTTAAGCGAGGAGCTTGGACATCAGCGGCTAACCAACATCAAAAGGATAATTCTTGTCATTAGCGGATGCTCGCAAAGTCAGATTTCTCCCCCGTTTTTTCCCAATTTGTTCATGCTCTTGCAGCACATGTCCTCCACTTTTTATAGGTACACTTTGCCCAGCTCTTTGTAGAGACTTAGATCTCCTCATGAATGCCTCTGTTCCTGAAAGTTGCACGTCCTTTTCTTGAATTTAAGTTGATGGGTCATAAGAGGAATCTGAAGAATGATATTGCTTCGTTCCTGAATAGAAGGAACAGCAACGACTGGCAGAATTGGTGTCCAAATAGGCATTGATTTTATCACCGGCAACGTTGGCTCTTGCTTATCCAATTGAATGGATATTTCCTCTATTATTGGTTGAACAAGGGCTGGCATTGATTCTTGTTCAGTTGTACTTGGCCTCATAACCTTTTCAATAACAGCTAGTTGACATAAAGTCTTGCATTCTCTTTCTCTGTCATAGTCTCTGCCCTGACGAATTCCCAAGGCGGTGGAGTGCTCTCGCAATAGGGTGGTGTGTTCTTGCAGTGTGGTCCGAATTGCAGCAACATCCTTGGATAGTTTCTCTAGGAGTTGTATTATCCGTTTAGTGGCCATATTTGATGGGTAAATGCCCGATCACTACGAATTGTGGACATATAACTGTGCCCAGTGGAGAAAGAATCTGCTTTGATATCAAATTTGACGTAGGACATATCTGAAGCCTATGATTTAGCAAACTAGCAGAAGCAAACTCTAGGAAAACAAACATAAAACTTAAAAGATAGGTCTGGAATCACTACAGGGGCTTCACACCCGAAATTGGCTTCACACCAAAACTTGGTTTCACACCAAAATAGTCTAGAATCGCTCCAGGGGTTTCGCACCCAAAATAATCCTTTCGCAGGAAAATATTCTCAAACTTTATTCATAAACTCTCCTCCCTTCCATTGAATTGCAATGGGGTATTTATAGGGAATTAAACAACTAGAAACCCTAATTAAACTGAAATTAGAAAGAATATCCTATTCCTAGTAGAACAAGGGAACATGCCTACTCCTAATTAAAACAGAAAAAAAATAAACTAATCCTAATAGAACATGGAAACATGTCTATTCCTTATTAAAACATAAAACAGAAAATACTAAGACCCTAAAGACTAAATTGTCCTTGACCATTGCGCATCAATAACGTATGCATGCCAATTCATATATATATAAGGCAACAACAAAATGTAAAAGGTGGAGAAACCTGAAGAGTTATAGTTACTAATATTTGCTTGAATTAGTCAAATCTGGTATAAAACTACATTAACTAAAAAACCAAAAGCTACATTAACTAAAAACGCAGACACTACATCACCTGTGTTCCCCAGTCACCAACATGATTCCGTCGAAGAACTTCAACATTTGAAAACTCAAGAAGACGGGCTAGCGTGTCCCCAATGATAGTGGACCTTAAGTGGCCAACATGCATTTCTTTAGCTATATTAGGCGAGGAAAAATCAACCACAGCCCTTTCGATCTGAAGTTGTGGCGCCCATTTCTCGATACCATTAATAAGCATCTTTTGTATGCTCTGCAACAACAATTATTCAAAGTTACAATCACAATCAAGTAAAAATTACTATTCACAGTTTCAACTACAATAGTGTAAACACTTTATTGCTGTAAATAATTGAGTCCACACCAAAAGAAAATTACAATAATAAATGAATAAATAAGTAACCTTGTATAATTTCAGCGACATATAAGAAGTTAAAAATACCTTAGCCATCCATTTCTTTGACAAGACAACATTCACAAATCCAGGTCCAGCTTTAGAGCATGATTCTATGATCTCCGATTGAGGAAGATTTCTCATGATGGCCTGTAAAGATGAGGCACTAGTCATTACTCAATGCTAGAAATTCATGGTTTAAATAGAAGCCATAACAATCTAAGACACTATCATAGAAATAAATTACAAATTAAACGTGTCCATTATACAAGAAGTTAGGAAAGGTGAACATCAATACCTCTCCAACAGATGGAGGACCCTTAAACGCAGTGCCCTTTCCTTTTATTTTAGACCAAAGACCCATGGCATTGTTACTGCAGCAAACAAAGACTTCCTCATGTAATATTTCAAAAAGAAACCATACAAAGCATGAATTAAAGGTTGAAATATATTTCAGGTGACAGAAACACAAAAGAAGATCCTATTACAAGTTCAAAAATAAATCTAATATATTGAATAAAAGCCAATTAGGTACCATTGATAATCTCCAAACTTCCCGGAGCAAGCAACTACCACTGGCTCCACATCTGGCTCATCCGGAACTATTGTTCTCAGCGAAACTTCAAACAATTTTGCTAACTGTCGCTTTGCATTCCCCGCATTTTCTTCTTCCTGAGCCAAACAATAGTTACAAATCAGATACAACTCAGTTGGCAAAAAAGAATAGCAGAGCACGACATGCTACACAATCCAGGAATAGTCTCTCAAAACACAAGAAATCTAATTCAAATTTGAAAAAAAAAATTATGAGTTAAAAAAAAAACTTACAGCAGCCATTGCTGATAAGGATACTGAATGTGTCTTTGCTGCAAAAATAACCTTTCTAGATGCTGCCTTCAATAAGTCTGTCTAATTTGACAATGACTACATTAAATCAAAACAATAGCTATGAACTTTGTAAACCAAATTAATATAAACCCAGAGAGCAAAAAAAAATGAAAAATGAAACTAAACATAATTGGGATAATTAGGAAAAATAACTATAAAACTGAAATGTATCCATGAAATTATGCAAATTTTCTGAGAATATTACAAAAATAAAGATAGCAGAGCCAGAACTACCCATTTCGATAACGTGCATTAGCGGCAAAAAGCAGCAACCTTTACATATAGATACACATTTATAGCCTGTCCACGCATGTATAGAGGGAGGAAGAAAAAAAGGAGAGAGAGTGGAGAGCTCACCAGCGGCGGAGAGAGAGGGTGAGGGGCGGAGGACAGAGAGTCGACTGAGGGAGCTCAGGGAAGGAGAAAGCGGCGCAATGAGGTTTAAGTGGGATCCAAGCATACTACCCTCCTTTCCTTCCTTTTCCTCTTTTTCTCTTTTTGATTTTCTCTCGAATATCTTTTCTTATTTCTTCCACTCAGAATCCAAGTCGTTTCTTGGTTGAGTTTGGCCAATCCAACGTCGCCACATCAGCGAAGATAGATAGGGGTCCCACACGTTGAACGGGCTTGACAAGTCAAATGACTTCAAATAGGTGCACGGCAATCCTAGAAAAGCCCAAGTTCACAAGAGGATAGTTTGTAGCCCAAGTTCACATTTTGTTTGTTTGGTCTTGTTTGTTTTCCTAAAGTAGAAAGCCTAACATTTGTCATTGTTCATCTTTTTAATGGTAGGTTAATGATGATTTTGCTTCATATATCATATTATCATGTTTAATTTTGTGATAAACTTAATTTAATTGGTAATAAAAAAATTAATTTAAAACTTCTTATTAACGAGATTAAAAATAACATTAAATCAATAATATTATGAAAATTAAATTCCTAAGAGCATCAAATTAAATAAATGTGATTTTTAAATAAATTTAATTAAAAATTTATATAAAAACTTTAAATTGGATCTGCAGCCAACTCAGCCAATTTATCCAAAAATTTAATATTTTTTTGATGGCTCCCTACATCTGTTCAGTTTAGATGAGTCTTGAGCTCAAAGAGATTTTTATAAGAAATAATAAATAATTGTATGTGTATTAAAAAATAAATTTAATATTTAAAGTTGATTAAAAATAGAGAGTGATTTTTATAATTATAAAAATTTGCTAGCTATTTTTAATTTTTTGATCATTTTAAATTAAATTTATCTAAAAAATTAAAACAGCAGTCTAGGCAGCGCCGACGAGCTCAGCGGTGAAGAGCCGCCCCGATTATAGGCAACTCCGTAGAGCCAGGCCGATTGGCAGTAAGCGAGTCCTAGGCGGCGCCTAGGCAATTGGGCGGGCGAGGAAGGCTGGGCGGCTAGGCGATGGAGGTAGGCTGGGCGGCCAATTCAAATATTTTCGCGAGTTGATTTCCGGCTAGATTGGAAGAGAGGAAGGGAAGAGATATAAGGAAGAAGGAGAAAGAAAGCGAATAGGGATGACGGAGAGAGAGTCGATTTCCTCACTTCCTCGCCTCTTCGATCTCTTCGGTTGCGCGCGGTTGGGATTTGGGTGGGATGGCAGGATTTAATGGGACTGGCCTATTGGATGGGGACGTGGGGTACCAGATGTTTTAGGATTAACTATTATTATTATTATAAAATTAAGAAGTTGAAAAAAAAAATGTTTACTAAAAATTTTAACGATTTTTTTTAATATTTAATAATTAAAAATATAATAATATTATTAAATTTATAATTAATTAATTAAAAAATTGAAAAAAAGGATAATAACTTAGATAATTAATATTCTTATTTTAATTTTAAAAAATTAAATTTAACTTTATTTTAATTTTCGCAGGTGTCAAGAGTCTAGTTTATAAAGCTGTGTTTTTATGGATAAACAAACACAAGTATTAGTCTATAATACATTACTTAATAGCCTTTATATGTGACTAAAATATAATCTATATTTTAAGTTAATATAAAATTAATATATAATACCTATTTATAAAAGAAGAATTTATTTATGACATATTAAAATTATAATAAATATAAAACCTCCTAGCTTTGGTCTCGTCGCCTTGGTGGTAGGTCCCTCCCACTTGGGCCATTTTTAAATTAATACGGAGGGATGACTTTCTTGATACTTTAAGTACTAAAATGAAAAATGAAATTTGGTTGGTCCTATCCGAATGCCTCTACCCAATCAGAAACCTAGAGGCAGCCACTTCCCAATTAATAATTGCCTAAACAAAATAAACCTTCACTTTCCCCTCCTCTATATAAATAGGGTGAGCCACTCTTCCATTTTCACGGATCTGCGGTCTTTGAGTTGGAACTTGGAAGAGAAAGATGAAAAACACTGGGAGTGGGAGTGGGAGTGGGAGTGGGAGTGAGAATGGGAATAAGGGATACAAAGGGAATGGGAAACGTGGGGAGGTGAGGAAGGAGAGGAAGTCAGGGACAGGCATGAGTGGATCTCCCAAGAAGAGAGGCCATGGAGGCAAGTTCACGTGGGCTGGTGGTCTTGGCTACTCTCTAGCTGAGATGGGCTTCAAGAAGGATGCTCTTGATGCCAAAGATCCTAACTTTGAAGACCCAGAAGAGATCCCAACCGTCTGATCATCATCACAATCATTTAGCATGATGATGTTGATTATGATGTTTCATCTTGATGTACTAGTGTTCATTTTCATGAAAATGAAATGTATATAGATAAGGCCATCATAGGCGATGCTTACATTATGTACCACTTTTAAATTAAGCAATGGTGTCTTGGTGTTATTCAGAATAAGATGAATCAATTTGCACTTGTACATAAATCTAAATTTTGTAAGCAATTTAGCACTCATAGGTTTAAGCATGTAGAAAGGGCCAAAAAAAGGATTTACAAATTCGTCCAACTTTGTTAATAGCTGTTTGGTTCTTGGTCTTAAAAGAACCATGTCTCAATGATGCACCCACTATTGTTGATTTCAACCTGAATTTTAACGAGTACATGTACTTTACATCAGTCTTCCGACTATAAACTTCATGTTGCACAAATTTCCATGACTCTTCTATCTTCAAACTCTTTGCCTTTTCAATGGCTTCGTCGATCCCAGGTAAGGTTTTAGATCCATAATCATCATGCTTTGAGGGGCCATAAATCTACACAAGTTGTAGTAATTAGTCCAATAATCACAATCAGGGATCAAGAAAAAAGATACCCACGTCCTGGATTAGGAACATACCAAATGCTTATACCATGACCTTCCAAAGAGTCCATCTTGATCCGTAAATGCACGCTCTGCCATCATTAGTCTGTCTTTCAACTCTCTCACCTTAAAATCATATTTCTTCCATGTCACCTGCCAGCCCATCAATCGAATAATTAGACTCACGTTATTGGACGGCCATGATTCAAACATCAAAGTGGGCCAGATTATAACTCACAGTTCACACAAACAGAAAAAAAGTGACTGACTATATCATCATTAATTAAGATTTGCTATCACAAATAAACAAACTTTTTCCTTCCTTCCTTCAAGCTCAAGAATATACTCACAATGAAACACAAACAGAAAGGGAGTCACTCGCGGGCACCATCAAACAACAAAACCACAAAACAGCTATATAATACAAAATTATATGTTCTTGTCCTCCATTTCTCAATTTTTGAATGAGGAGAAAAACCATGAACGAACACTTAGACCACCCACAATGGGGGGCTAGATTCTTCCTAAATTGTCTATAATATAATCTCTAAGGGAAACAAACATCTTCAATGGGTAAAATTTAGGACTAATCCGCCAAGCCTCCGATGAGGCTTTCCTCAAAGGCTTTCAAAATTCAACCCCAAATACAGCCCCATCATAACCTACAAAAACTTAAAATTTGATTAAAAATTCAAAATTCAGCCCCATCATGGCCTACAAAACTTAAAATTTGATTAAAAATTATGTGGGACTAACTTGATTTTTTTCTTCTTTGTCTAATGTTGATATCAAATTATATTGGACTCAAGTTAAATATCAAACAATGATTTTGATTATTCTCATTCCTATCGTTGGTAATATATATATATATATATAATTTCATTTTTTCCTATAAATACCACTCTAAATTTTACAACACCCACAATATTCTCAATATTTTCTTTATTTTTTTAAACATGTGCTTACAATTTTTTTTAATTGCACATTCCTTCCATCAATTATCAACAAATTCTCACAAAAAATGAATTTTATTATCGAATAAGATATAATTCTATGTCGAGTTTATATGGTAATTAGTGAAGATGTCGCAATTGGCAATTCACAATCCAATAAAACCATGTGGGGGCGTATATAACCATGGATGAAAATATCGAATTTTATCGGCGAAATTTCATTTTTTTGGTCGATGACATATAAGAGGGAAAAATATTGAGCGAAATTTCGACATTTTTTTTTATTTTAAGCCCATATATCTCATTATTTGATTAAAACGATCGAAATTGCATGAAAAATCGGGCGTAAAACCATCGATTTCCAGTCGGGTCATGCCGTCGGGTCCGAAACCCGAATCGCAGACCTGGCTCGAGGTAGGGGACGACCACTGTGCAGGCGCGTGGCCACCACACGCAGAGGCCGTCACCGGGGCGTGGCGGTGAGTGCCGCGTCCGTTGGCCCTATGTCCAACATGGATTTTTTTTTTAGTTTAATGGTACAACTTTGAAGTTAATTGGATACCATATTGATACATTTCTGAAAATCTAATATAATATGTTTTATATTTAAATTAGTATTTGATATAAAAAAAATTGGGAATACAAATATAAGGTTACTTTGAATATTAATGAATTTTTGAAGCAAATTATATTGAATGAAATGATTCGTAGAGTAGAGATGGTTAATTTGAATATTAATGGATTTTATAAAAATATGAGATGAGCATACGATTAATAAGAATTCGTTTAAAGTCCAATTTTCACTAATTAATGCCAAAATTTCTAAATTATTATGTAAATACAAATTCCCTGATTTTCTAAATTATTATGTAAATGTAAACTCCATTATTATGCTTATTTTTATGTTTTAACTATATTAACATTCAATTATAGTAATTCACTTCAATTTATATTCATGTTTAAAATTTTATATTATTAGTCATCGACAGAACCCTATTGTATCATTGTGGAACCATAAATTACCGGAATATTTTGGAGTTGCCACGTGGCCGACAATTCCCATTATGCCGATATTACCCTTGGTAAAATTAACATCGACATGTAACGGTCTCCGCATTAATTCAATATATTTACCAGCTAAATATATTAATTAATCAGATCAATGTCGATGATAAATAACTTCCCAGCAAATTATTTATTCATTAATAAATAAGTGATTACACTCGGTACAATCACTTATTTAATATTTTCTCCTTCAACCAATCAGATGCTCCGGTGACCCTCAAGGCTTCACTATAAATAGAAGACATCATTTCACTTCTAAAGGTAATAAAAAACTTCTGCAAACACTTTATCGGTTTATTCTCTCAGAAAACTGACTTAAGTATTGGAGCGTTTACGGTTGAACCACCCCCCCCCCCCCCCCCCCCCCCCGGGATTCAACCTTAACCCCGTTTGATTTTCATTCTTGTGTGTAGGGATCGAGAAGGAAATTCACAGAGCCGAACGATTTCTGCATCAACAACTGGTACTTTCATTGAGAGCCGATTTGAGAAATACTCAAAGCGTGCTCTTTAGTTTTTCCTTGAAAAAGCTCCATCATCACACTTTCGACACTTACCGTTCTTCACAGGGCCAGAACACGCCGATCCGCGCGAGCCTCCGAGGCTGCCACATCTGCCGCTGCGATCGCTGCCGTGAGCGAACCACTGCCTGAGATTCCGGAGGAACCATTTTCATGTCTCCTGCATGGCCCGTGCCACGCATCAATTCACCTACCTTTCGGAATGCCGGAATGGACACCTACGTTCCGTTTTGGAACGTTCCCTATGACCTCTGCTACTGTGAATCCTTCACCTGTAACGGAGGCAGGCGCGACATTTTTTCAACAAACAGACGGGCTGCTAGCGGGAGAATCGTCTCTAAGAGTTCCGAATCAGCCCCCTTCGGGCTGGGACCTAAGGAGGCACTTGGACGTCTTGCGCAACTCGCATGCTGACACCCAGGTACCAGGGAGACATGGTTCGTCGCATCTGTCTGAAGGCGTGCGACGTGCGCCCCGACATGCTACTCATCACGAGCAAGCACCTAGGGGAACACCTCCGCGGCTTGGACTGACACAACAGGTCGAACAACTAAGCAACCAAGTTCGGGCCCAATCGGAGCTTTTGCAACAGCTGTTGGGGGACATCGGGACATCTAGAACCTCTGAAGGAGGAAATGAACCTCGCAAGACACCAGGGGACGTCCCGAAGCGCACTGTCAAATAGCATGTCCGCTGCCAGACAATGTCCCGAGACACGTCGCTAAACGACTCAGGGGAAGAAAGCTGCACCCCCAGAGCAAGAGGATAAGATCAACCGAGGATATCGGCCCGAGAACGACTCGGAGGATGCACCAGAGCACTTTCACGCATTGAATACCCACGCGATAGCCGACGACAGCCAGCAGTCTCCCATGCATCACGCACCTACTCAGATGATCATGGCAAGGAAGACAAGACTTACTCGCCAGCACGCTCGAAAGCCAGGCCCGCTGCAACTCGAGGGAGTCGATGCCATTTGACTAAGTGTGGGAACCCCCGATACGAAGGACCATTGCACGCTGAAGACGTCCGAAGGATGCTCGATCGACGCCTCCAGGGAGTTCAACACGACGGAGACTTGGAGGATGGCCTTTAGCGCCAATTCAGACGTCATCATCTTTGCCGTTCGTGAGGGACATTGAGGAGGAGTCATTCCCGCAGCAATTTTCAACACCAAACTTCACAAAGGAACCTCCGATCCAGTAAAACACATCAATTACTATCGGGGGGGTCATGGTACCTCACATGCACAACGACGCGCTCATGTTCAAAGTTTTCCAAGTCTCGCCGCAAGGTCAGGCGACGACATGTTTCAACCATCTCCCCCGGAGATCAATCACTTCCTTCGAAGAGTTAGCTCTTGCTTTTGTGAAGGAGTACTCGCAGTTTCGCATTGTCGAAATCAAGGATGACCACCTCTTCACCATCCGAAAGAGGTTTAAGGAAACCTTGCGGCAATATATCCAGAGGTATTGCGAAGAGAAGTCTCGCATCGTTGGTTGCAGCGATCTCGTCGCAGCCATGCCATTTAAGTAAGGCCTACCACGGGAGAGCCAGCTCTACGGAGACATTATCATGAGCAACGCCCAAAGTCTCACCAAGATGTTGTCCCTGGCGAAGCGATATGCATGCTGGGAGGACGAGAAAAATGCCACACATGCCGCCAACCACGTCGAGGAAGATGGACATCCTGCAAAGGCGTTTGCGCAGCCACATGATGATGCCCACCGCGGGAGCTCAGTCGAGAAAGCCAACAAACGCAAAGGGAACCCGTCATCCAACACGTAAGCGGGTGCAAAGCCAAACACACAGTTTTCGATAGCTTTCCTTCAAATATACAATCAGCTAAAGGAAAAACCGTTGTTTGAAAGACCAACTCCCGTCAAAGGCAACCATGAGAGGGCCAAAAAGACAAAATGGTGCGTCTATCACAATTGTTATGGACACGACATAAGCTCTTGCCAGACTTTCGAAAGATACCTCCAAGATTTCTTGAAGGAAGGACACTGCATCGAGTACGTCAGAAAAAAGGCAACGGATCGTCTCGGAAACAAAGACCCCCAGGAACCCGCACAAAAGATGATCCGCGTGGACACCATCATTGCCGAGTCCGTGTTGTAGGGAACGACCAAAAAACTGAATCAGTGACCAAGTCATCATCGAAGACATAAATTTTGTGGTTAAAATTTGGTTCAGTGCCTACTTTTCTCACATAGCATCTTTCAATAAGATTAAAGATGTTTCGTTTCAACGTCTAATGAAATTGTCTTATCGCCTACGCTTTTGTTTAGAAAGCACTAAGCCTTCACCACGCGCAGCATTCCAAGCCTTCGCCACGCGAAGCACTCCAAACCTTCACCACGCGAAGCACTCTAAGCATTCGTCCCGCGAAGCACTCTAAGTCTTCGCCCCACGAAGCACTTCAAGCCATCGCCATGCGAAGCACTCCAAGCCTTCGCCATGTGAAGCACTCTAAGCCTTTTCCATGTGAAGCACTCCAAGCCTTCGCCCCGCGAAGCACTTCAAGCCTTCGTCATGCGAAGCACTCCGAGCCTTCGCCACGCGAAGCACTCCAAGCTTTCGCCACGCGAAGCACTCCAAGCCTTCGTCACACGAAGCACTCTAAGATTTCGCCCCGCGAAGCACTCTAAGTCTTCGCCCCGCAAAGCACTTCAAGCGTTCGCCATGGGCAGCACTCCAAGCCTTCGCTATGCGAAGAACTCCAAGCCTTCGTCCCGCGAAGCACCCCAAGTCTTTGCCATATGTAGCACTCCAAGCCTTTGCCATGCGAAGCACTCCAAGCCTTCGCCGTGCGAAGCACTCCAAGCCTTCGCCACGCGAAGCACTCCAAGCCTTCGCCACGCGAAGCACTCCAAGCATTCGCCACGCGAAGCACTCCAAGCATTCGCCACTCGAAGCACTCCAAGCCTTCGCCACGCGAAGCACTCCAAGCCTTCGCCACATGAAGCACTCTAAGATTTCGCCCCGCGAAGCACTCTAAGTCTTCGCTCCGCGAAGCACTTCAAGCATTCGCCATGCGAAGCACTCCAAGCCTTCGCTTTGCGAAGCATTCCAAGCCTTCGTCCCGCGAAGCACCCTAAGTCTTTGCCACATGTAGCACTCCAAGCCTTTGCCATGCAAAACACCCGAGTCTTCGCCATGTGAAGCACTCCAAGCCTTCGCCACGCGAAGTACTCTAAGCCTTCGCCCCGCGAAGCACTCTAAGTCTTCACCCCACAAAACACTTCAAGCCTTCGCCATGCGAAGCACTCCAAGCCTTTGCCATGCAAAAAAATCCAAGTCTTCGCCATACGAAGCACTCCAAGCCTTCACCATGCGAAGAACTCAAAGTTTTTTCCACACAAAGCACAACAAGTCTTCACCATACAGACCACTCCACGACTTCGCCACGCGAAGCGCTCAAGACTCGTCTCAGTAAGGCACATGAAACCATCCAAGAACTTGACTTGTTGGAGTCAGAAAGTTACTAAAAAATGCTTCCAATCCCACTAAGAGGGGCAATCACCAGGCCATGAAAAACAGTGGGCAAATGTTTTAACATGCGAAGTCCAATTCTGCATTTCAGTGCACGGGATCGAGATTCATTCGATCATAGATCGCTCAATTTTGCTCCCCCTGAAGTTAGCTTGATGGCCCTAAAACGATACGGAAGTCAGCTTTCCAACGTCGTTGACCTCACTCAATTCCGAGGTGTGATGAGTTCTCAACGAACGTTTTTGTACACGAAGGTCAACTGCACGTACCAGCGCACGAGTACGAGATTCATTCAGTCATAGACCACTGAATTTTGATCAACCTGATATGAGGTTGATGGATTTAGAAAGCTATGGAAGTCAGCTTTCCAACACCATTGATCTCACTCAATTCCAAGTTGTGACGAGTTCTCCGTAAACATTTTTACACACAAAGGTCAACTGCATGAACCAGCGCACGAGCACAAGATTTGACCAATCATACAAGGCTTAATCCAGATCGTCTTGGAACGCGCTTGGTGGCAGTAGAAAGGTATGGAACGCAGCTTTCCAACCCCACCAACGGCACTCAATTCGGAGCTAAAACGAAGTCAGAAGATGAAATTTACTAAACAAAGGTCAAATCTGCCGAAAATCACAAAACACTCAAAAAAAAAAGTGGAAGGCTTCTATTAATGAAAATGAAAGAAGTTGGCAATTCACAAGTTGAATGCTCAAACATGTATTCAATGTTAAGATCAAGCCACGGGCCAAGAAAGATTATGAAGCTCATCACCAAGAACGGCACTACCTCAGAGTCTCTCCATCAACCCATGAGCAAGCCTTGGAGGCCTTCAATCATCTCATCGTGGACTTCTAGTGACACATCGTCCATGACCTTCTTCAAACAATGGGGGCAACCTCCTCAACATCGCCTACTTGGCATTGATGGCATCTCCAAGCTCTCTTCCTTCAATTAGGTGATGATGTGCAACGTCTCGAGCTTTGCAGAGGGCATGATCGATCCTCCATGCTCCACCTTGTTACCACTACATTTTGAGCTCAACAAAGCCTTGAAGATCGTGTCTCTAGAAGGTCATTTGTCATTCAAAGCAACTCCTTGGAAGGCTTCAGTTACTTCGTGACACTACATGCACTTCGCCTCGCGTCATGGGAAGTCTTGCTTCGACCTTGTAGCTGCAGCACACATTGCCTCGCATCTGGAACAAGCCTCATGTTGGGTTGTGACACGTCGCACTCCAAGTGATGAGACTCCTCGCCTCGCACTTGCACATCTTGCCTTGTAGTTGCACCATGCAAAGCCTCGCACTTGCAGCATTCCTCGCCTCTCACTTGCAACATTCCTCGCCTCGCACTCGCAGCATGTCTCGCCTTGTAGTTGCACTCTGCTGCACCTCGCGTCGCACTCTGCTGCATCTCGCGTTGCACTCTGCTGCACCTTGCGCCTTGCACTCTGCTGCACCTCGCGCCTTGCACTCTGCTGCACCTCACTTCGCACTCTGCTGCACCTCGCCTTGCACTCTGATGCACCTCGCATTGGATTCTGTTTCATGCCTCACCCGTTGAAGGTCTTGATGTTGACTCCACCCGCACTTGGAGATGACAAGTCCACAAATGCGTCAAACTAGTTTACCCACAAAGCACCACAAATGAGTTAAATAGAGGAACGTCTTGATGTTAAGTCCATCATCTCTTGAAGACAGAAGCTACAATAAGTTTCGGATACACCACCAGATGGTATCGCGATGGTTACTCCATAAAAATGAGTACTTCGAGACCCCATAAAAAGTATGCCTTCATGCATCTTGAAATGATCGTCTCGGAGAGTAGAGCACACCACCTCTTGAATCGTTGCAATCGGATATGCACAATTCCTAAAATCTATAAAAGAGTGGAACAATGATATATAATATTATATTAAAATATGTTATATTTTACTATACACATTTTCTAAGAGTTACAAATCTTAACTCCAACAAAATATATATATATATATATATATGTAACATCAACTTATGTTACATTTGATACAAAAAGTCAAAGTTGTTTTAATAATAGCAGACAAAGAAAAAGAAAAAGCTATGGTGGACTTCAAACCCTGCCTTGAGCCGTCAATTATGCATAGTGGAAAACAACAATTCAGTCATACTATCCACTACACGCCTGCCACTCCCTTACCCAACAACAACCACGCAGCTTCTGCACTTGCTTCATCTTTTGCTCCTCTCCATCAATATCCAAGTTGCTGGTTATCTCATTCTCTCTCCCGCACAGACATTTAAACTGCAAAAATCAGAAGAAGCAGAGACAAAAAGAACAGAAAAAAAAAGTTGGCAGCGGATAAAAAAAGAAGAAGCAAGAAGTCTAACCGGAGCCAGAAGACAAGCCCAGAGCCTGCAACAATTGAAAAAGCTAGACAATAACTCCATAAGGCGTGAAGCATTCCAAGCCCATGAACGAAAACTCCAAGAGAAGGCTGGAACACAATCACAAAGTCTCTGTAAAAATCTAGTGAGCAAAAAAAAAGGGGGCTAAAGTAATTACCTCCCAAACAGAAGCAAGAGTTTCTTCCACTGTTGGCAAACTCACTCAGGACGGCGTACTTTCGCCAATGAACAAATTCAACTAGGGTTTGATATTTTCTTTATAAAAATAAGGGGCAATATGCTTTCATTTAAATAAAGAAAATGAAGTAAAACCTAGTGGTTAATTGGACTCGCAAAGTCAACTCAAAGCAGGATTACAAGCCCAAAGTTCCTTTTGGGACAAGATCGAGGTCAATCTCCAACTACATCCAGGAAAGAGGAGTCATACTCCCACATAAAAATATTAAGACGTAGTTTATTGGAACCACAAAAAAATTACATCTCTTAGGATTCCTCGAATTCCTAAGCGATGTGGGGCATTTGTGGAACCATAAATTACCGGAATATTTTGGAGTTGCCACGTGGCCGACAATTCTCATGATGCCGATATTACCCTTGGTAAAATTAACATGGTTATGTAACGGTCTCCGCATTAATTCAATATATTTACCAGCTAAATATATTAATTAATCAGATCAATGTCGATGATAAATAACTTCCCAGCGAATTATTTATTCATTAATAAATAAGTGATTACATTCGGTACAATCACTTATTTAATATTTCTCTATTCAACCAATCAGACGCTCTGGTGACCCTCAAGGCTTCACTATAAATAGAAGACCTCATTTCACTTCTAAAGGTAATCAAAAATTTTTGCAAACACTCTGTCGGTTTATTCTCTCAGAAAACTGACTTAAGCATCAAAGCGTTTACGGTTGAACCACCCCCCCGGGATTCAACCTTAACCCCGTTTGATTTTCATTCTTGTGTGTAGGGATCGAGAAGAAACTTCACAGAGCCGAACGATTTCTGCATCAACAATCATATTATTCATAATATATTTATTATATCAAAGTCATTTTATAGTTTTTATTAGTCCTATATAACCCTCATTGGGTACTTAAGTTTTTCCCAAAATTTCATTCCAAATTTTCAACTTTTAGACCGAGTTTCCGTCATTTTTGTTGACTATAAACGATATCGATGTTAATATCGATATCAAGATTTGGGGCGAGATATCTATAAATTTAACTAACGAGATATCTGTCGATATCGATATTTCAATCCTTGTATATAACAACAATTATTTCCAACATTATCCGACACATCACCAAGAAAACCGAAGAGACTAAAACATCGGTGATCTAACTGATGAGATTAAGATAAGAAAATATGATATAACGAATGACATTATGATAAGAAAATATGATATAATGGATAAGAATTACATGAGAAGATCTGATCTAACGGTCTGTATAGATGAAATCTTATATTTTCGGAATTTAGATTTTTTTTAGGTTAAAGTGTTTAGGAAAATAATTAAAGATTACATAAATAAACATTAAATTAAAAAATTTAATTGTAAAATTTATTTTAATACACATATAAGATATCATGAGAAATAAAAATATAGTCTCATATCCAGCCTCAATAAATATAGATCACTACTGTTAGTAATATGTTGTCTAGCCCATAATATTTTTTCTTATGCTACATTTGGAGTTACATCATGTAACAATCCGTCCCGAAAATCGGGATTAGATTAGTGATTAATGACAGATTAATAAAGTTAATCAGTAATTAGTTGGACGAATTCGGACGAACGGTGCAAAATGACGATTTTGCCCCTAGAATGGTCAAAAACGTTGACTTTTCATTTGGGAGGTCAGATGGATTTTGACCGATGACTGTGACGTAGTTCGGGACGTCACGAGTTCATAGACAGATGGCACGTCTGATTCCAACATCCGAGGAGAAATTTATGATGTTCGGAAGTTCAAGGGTAATTTGGTTAAAAATGGGCAATTTGTTGATTTTTCAAACAACAAGTATTTTTCACGCAATTCGAGGACCGTTAGGTAGGTCTCGATCTTCTGAATACAATGACAAGCGGCATGAGACAATTGGAGTTCGGACGACGGAGTTACGGGTCTAGGACCATAAGGGGCAAAACAGGGACAAGTTGGTCATTTGTTTACCTTGGGAATTGTGCCAATGAATTTGTGACACTTGAATGACTTGAGATTTGTGCCCAATCAGACAAGGACACTTGTCCTATGTCTGGAAGGCTGTGGAATAGTGTAAACTACCTCGCACAAATGTACAAAGGTGGTGAAATGGGGTTGAACGGGAAAAACTGAGCTCAGAAGTTGGAATGTGGTCGTGAAACCCAAGTCCTCCAACCTCTTTGATCTTCAGCCTCTACTAGTACCTTGTGAATGAAGGTGAGAGACGGTGAGGGTGGTTATCACGGTGGGGCACGACGACAAGGGAACTGTTGAACCTGTGAGCTTCCTTTTGGCATTCAAACATGATAGCTTAGGTTCTCCAGTTTGATGACAATTTTCGTGATTTGTACGAGACTAGGGAGACTTAGACAAGCCGAAAGGACTCGAATTCGAGGCTGGAGATGAACGGCAAGGTTACTTTCCGCGAAAAGGCCCTGTTTCGATTTAAAAATGGAAAATTGTGTTTTAGTGATAAGTAATTCAATTGATTGTTTGGACGTGGTTCTGAAGGTCGAAAGGGACGAATTGAGACTGAAACCCATGAAGGAGGTGGACTGAATCACGGCAACTGGACGACGACAGTGGACGGTTTCTCCTTCTATTTGGGAGGTAGTCTCTAGCTTGAAATTTCTTGTTTTGATGATGAGAATAGGTTAGAGATGAAAGAACGACACTAAGGGACTAACTAGAACTGAAAATGGGTGAAAAATGAACGAAAATCGGCCACGTCGGTTCAGACTGGATCGGATCGGTCTGGACTGGTTTGCAGAAGATTATAGACGATGAACAGTAAGGCGCGTGGCTCCCATTTCAGGACCGGTCCCAAATCCCCCGGGATTAACGTGGGACATGCCTGATCCCGTCTGACTCGAAGTGTCAGACCAGGGAAAAGTCCATCTCTAGCCCTCGTCGGGGCTATCAGAGTACGTCAGGATCGTAGGAGGAGGGGAGTGATGTCTCGTCTCTGCTACAGCCCGCATCCGCGATCAACCTGAAGGTATTAAAACATTAAAAGTTGTGAGTGGAAAAAAACATTCATTTCATTTAAAAACATTTTCATATAAGATACTTTATGCCCTTCACTAAAAGCATATGCATGCATTCGAAAACCGTTTACCAAATGTTCATAAAATCATTTGTCAAGCATATTCTCAAAACCTTTCAAGGGTTCATGCCCGGTTCCCATAAAACGTCATGACCCATAAAATACATTTGGGTCTCCGACCCGAAATCACAAAATTGAAACCATAAAGCAATACATGTGGGAACACAGCCCAAATCACATACGTGGGTCTCAGCCCAAAACCATTCTCAAAGCATTGAATACGGGGTCTCGCCCCAAATCACTTTCTGTAAACCACATACGTACTCGTACGTATAACCCATCCTAGGCACTTCCGGAGAAGATGCCAACTTGGGGCACACATCCCCTAGGGAACACATCCCTGATATAGTCACAATGTCATCATATCTATCTAGTGTGCACACTACTCGGGGTCTTACTCCGAGTCTTCTCCTAGAAATTTCCATCTGGGAGGCTCAATCTCTAGATCTAGTCCGAGCTCTCTCTCTGGATCTAGTCCACATATCTCTCCGGAATCTGGTCCGGGACCACATCATATCTCGTAACCTCCACTCCTGGAACGGGTTCCCTATAGGGATACCCACTCTGGTATGTGGATCGTGACTCTCCAAGTCGACGTCTGGAGGAGACCATATAAACATATGGAGGGTTCATTCATTTACAAATACTTTCTTTCTTTCTCAAAACATTTCTCAACTGGGTCTCATACCCGATTCATTTCAACAGGATTCCTCGAATTCGATTCAAATCAGTTTCACAGGCCTTGGCCTAAATCCTCAGTTCAATAGGGTCTCATGCCCGAATTCTCATTTCACAAACTGAACTGGGACTCAAGCCTGATGTTACAATCAACAGGGCCTCAAGCCCGATACCATGACTAACTGGGCCTCAAGCCCGAACCGTAAAGCAACGGGGCCTCAAGCCCGATTTCACAACCAATAAGGCCTCAAGCCCGATACTACAGTCAAATGGGCCTCAAGCCCGATATTATAACCAAATGGGCATTAAGCCCGAGATTACAATCAAATGGGCTTCACGCCCGGATTCATAAATCAACGGAACCTTCGGTCCGATCGTATAACTCAAATGGACCCCCGGTCCGATTCCCCGTCAAATCAAATGGACTCAAAGTCCTAGAGTTCGTAAATCAAATGGGTCTTGTGCCCGATTTCAAATTTCCAAGTCCAAAAGCAATTTATGAAGCCCTCGTTGAAAATCTAGCACGTATAAGCATCGTATAAAATCGTAAATCTCGAAATACATGAAAATACGTAAATCCTAGGCTACCACAAACAAATGCACTCATGGAATCACAAAATATATATTAAAACACTTATAAAATATTTATCCATGCATCAAATTCGAAAGAAGGGTCCACTCATAGACCGTCTGAAGCCGCGTCTCGATACGCGTGCCATAATCATCTCACGGGCCAATCGTCGCCTCCGGGATTCCCGAACCTATCCAAATCATAATAGAAGTTTATTAACTACTTAAATAACCCCTCACTAAGGTCCCGTGATTTTCCGGAATTTGTAACTATTTTTAAACGCGAACCTAAACCTTCAGACATCCCGAACTATATCGAAACGATGTCCGATTGACACGAAACCAGTCCCAAAATGTTCGTTACATAAAATAGATGAAATTAAATGTTGGAACCTTGCCCAAAAACCCCATCACGCACCGTCCAAAGGGGTTGCGCGTGTGGCTCACGTGCCCTGCACTGTTTGTCTTCCTCAGCGATCGAACCGGTTCGGTCCAACCTCTGCAACTGGACCGGCGTGACCGGTCCAGGCCTCTATCCTTCCATTTTTTCGTCCAATCTCTTCCTTTTCAATCCTAAACTTCCTATTTTCTCAATTCCTATCTAAACCAATCCCTAAACCTAAGTTAAAACCATTAAAATCCATGGTTTGATTTTGAACCAAACGGTTCGGTTTTTCCAAAACTCACCCATGGCTTTCCAGCCGTCCAAATCTTCCCAAAACCATCATAACACAGTCCTAATAACCTATTTAACACATTAAAACCATCCAAATCGATCCATAATGCAAGAAAGGGAAAATGGGTGAAATTCGGTTAAAACTGATACCTCTCAGTTTGTGTCTCCTCCACGCCGCCGTCCACGGCGGTTTCAGCCTCCAGAAGCCGTCCTCAGTCCCTCTCAACACTCTCTGGTCTCTCAGGCATGGCACATGGGTTTGGGTTTTGGATTGGGGTGAAGGGTGGATCGGTTTGGTTTGTTTGGAAACAAAGAAAATGAATGATGCACGGGGAAGGTGGATGCATGAATGTGTTTGAGTGTACAATGGATGAGTGACACTTGTCACTCATCCATTGGGCCAGGGATAAAATATATGGGCCCCACTAAAAGCAAAAAGGTCCTCGTCTCGTAATTCGTGCAATAGTACTTTCGTACTTCCGTGGACCGTAACTTCTCCGTCGAACGTCCGAATTCGACGTGCCGCCTATCTACGGATCCATATCGTCTTGATTTACGTAACGGTCCTTGGCCCTAGGCCATCGGACCTCCCGGGTAAAAAGTTAACAATTAGCTCAATTTCAACTAAATTACCGAAATGCCCCCGAACTTCCGAAGATCTTAACTTCTTCCTCGAATGTCGGAATCGAGCGTGCCACCTGTGTAACGACCCGTCCTGGAAATTTAGGTTAAGACGGTGATTAGTGAAAGGTTAGTGAGCCTAATCGGTGGTTAGTTGGTGACGATAGGTTCGTTAAGGTAGAATGACGATTTTGCCCCTAGGTTGGGCAAAATATAGACTTTGAGTTCGGGTGGTCAAAGGGACTTTGACCGATGACGGTGACGTAGTTCGGGATGTCACGAATCCGTAGACAGGTGGTACGCCCGATTCCGACATCCGAGGAGGAAGTTATGATGTTCGGAAGGTTGAGGGCATAACCGTAATTTGGTGAAACTAGGGGGAAAAGTTGACTTTTTGGACGATCGGGTTTGGACATGTTGACCTAGGACAGTTAGGTAGATCTCGTCGTCCTGAATTCAACGACAGGCGGCACGTATTCATCGGACTTAGGACGGGCAAGTTACGGGTCTAGAAAGGTAGTGGCAAAATGGTAATTTTGGCTTAAAAAGAAGGGTATTTTGGTCTTTTTCACATTGGTATTTGTGCAACAGAGAGGGACAAATGGATGGCTGAGATTGAGCCACTTGGGAGAGGAGTTGCAGGATGGTGACACGTGTTGGAGGGCTAGAGGATTCTAGGGAAGACGGGTCCAATAATTTGGGTATTGTGACCGTGTACCCGTGTGTGTGTGTGTGTGTGTGTGTTCGAACCAGAGAAGAAAAGAAAACAGAGAGGGAGATTGGGGGGAAATTGAGAGGTGCTGGTGAGTGTTGGTGTGTTCTGGTGAGTGAGGAGTGACCAGAGGGTGAAAGAGAGCTAGGGAGAAGGTTGGGAGGTGCAGTAGTTGTGTGTGTGTGAAATGGGAGTTCACAGGAAAACCAGAGAAAACAGAGAGGAGGTGAGAGCTCGTGGTGGTGGTGTGGCCGTGTACGGTTCCATTGAACTCGAAGGGAAGCTGGGGAGGACTCTGTGACCTCCAAGGAGTGCAGTGGTGAGCACGGCGGCGGTCGACGACAGGTAATTTCTTCTCCCCGTGATTTACTCTGTTTTGGCCGTGAGTTTCAAACGGCGAGTCGTGGGTTTTGGGTGTGAGTCGACGGTTTTAGTGAGTTGGGTGAGACTTAGTGAGGTTCTAGGAAGGGTTTAAGGTCGACACCGTGATTGAGGGTGACCTGGTTGACTGGATCGTGAAACAGGGGACTGGTTCAGGTTTTGTTCGAGCTCGAGTCGACGGGTTGTAGGCTGAGTCGAGATGTCTGAGTGAGGGGAATGGGTAGCTTAAGACTGGACGGTGAAGTTGGTGAAGAGAGGGAGGAAAACGGTGCAGGCACGGCGGAGAACTGGGAACGCCGGTTCAGTACAGTCGAACCGGTCGACTCGAGGTAGACGATGGTACTGTAGTAGGCGCGTGAGGCCCACGCGCATCCACTTTGGGTGGCGCGTGGGGGCACGTGCGGCGGCGGTTGGGAAAATGGTCAACATGGTTTTTGGTCTAGGTGTTGTGACGAGTCCATTGGAATAGGTTTCGGGTTAATCAGACGTCGTTTGGAGTTAGTTCCGCGAAGGTGAAGGTTTAGGGTTCCGGCTCGTTACGTTTAGGACCCGGGGATTTTTTGGGGAAAATTAGGTGGACCTTCGTAGATGTGTTAGTAACGCACTTCGGTGATTTTTGACAAGATCGGGATTTCCCGAGGAAGTTGAGGAACGTACGAGACGTTCGGGACGCGATTGAGGGCTCGGTACTGTGAGTGGACCCCTTCTCTATAACTGAGCATGCATGACTGCTTTTAATTACTTGTTTTATGGTTTTATATGTGATTTCATGGTTATGTGAATAGCTATAACTGTTTTACTTAATTACACGTTTTTCGAGGAAATACGGTTTTTGACACGTTTTACGAGAAAAACTTTGATTTTGGATTTTGATGTTATAGTTCGGGATTTCGAATGATAAATGATTTCTAATGATTCTAAAGGGATTTTGGAATATGATTTCAATGATCAAAGTTTTCGGTTTTAGAATCGGAAAGCGGAATTTGGTTTTAAAGTTGAAAAGTGGATTTCCAGATTTTGGTTTGGAATGACGGTTCTGTATGCCGGAAGAGCTTCGGACCGGTGATTTCGGATTCAGGTTTGGATATGGATTTAGAAATGGTTTTCAAATGGTTTTGGATTGGATTTTCTGGATCTGGTTATTGGGTTTAAAGACCCGGATATTGTGATTGATGGGGGACGGGCCCGGATTGGGTTTAAAGACCCGGATTGAGTTTAAAGACTCGGATATATTGATATTTCCCCCGTAGGCCTGTGATTTTAAAGACTCGGGAGTTTAAAGACTCGGATATTATTGAGGCCTGGATTGAGTTTAAAGACTCGGGAGTTTAAAAACTCGGATAGGTCCAACAGGTTTGATCGGATGCTTGTGATATGATTTCCATGACTGTTTTTACAATGATTCTGTAACTGTTTTAATGGTGATAATTACATGATTTATAATTGTTTTCGGCAACTGGTTATGCATGTGATTTCAAAACGGAGGGCTAAAACCCTGGTTTTATTATGAAATGGTTTTCGGAAATGATTTTATTATTTATGGTCCACTCACACCTTCTATTTTTAACTTGCCCTCCAAGTTGTGGAGCTAGCGCTGGGTTCTGACGTCGAGGCATTGTCGGAGGCATAGAGTGACCCCGGAGTGTTTTAAATTTTCCGTTGTGCGTCTATCTAGTTCATCGGTTTTTCTTTCTTTTGTAGTGGTACTATGCTCTGTAAGCTTTGACTTCGGGATGTTTAAAGTTTCTCCTGTGTCTAACTGTGTATTTTGGTGGTTTTTTTCGCGAGTCTATTTCGGTTTAGTGTCGGGATGTCAGACGGGAGCAGGATTTACCTCGGTTTTCGGGGTGAAACCGGGGTGGGTCATGACAACCTGTCTATGGACTCGTGACGTCCCGAACTACGTCACAGTCATCGGCCAAAGTCCATTTGATCGCCTGAACGAAAAAACAACGATTCACCCATTCTAGGGGCAAAATTGTCATTTCTCTTGAACTTCCGCTAATCCTCGTCTAATCTTCGATTAGTCTCGCTAATCCATCATGAAATCTTAATTAATCCCATTAATTCGGGAAGGGTCGTCACATCCCACGCGCAGCCACTTTGGGCAGCGTGAGGCCTATTCTAGGCATGTGTTCAACATATGAAATGATATAATCGATGTAATGAACATTTTAAGACTGGTTTCGAATCGATCGGACATCGTCTCGATATGTTTCGGGATGTCCGAAAGTTTTAGGCCTCGGTTAAAAATAGTTAAAAATTACGGGATTTTAGTATAAGCTTTATGAAGTAGTTAGTGACCTTATTATGGGATTTGGACAGGTTCGGGAAAGCCGGTGATAGTGGATTAGCCGGGAATGCAAAAGTGCACGCGTATCGAAGCGGCGATGTGAATGGTCTGTGAGTGGACTTTACTTTCGAACTAATGATGCATGCATAAATTTTTTATATGTTTTCTATACGTGACTTCTATGTTTATGATATGATCTTGATGATTTACGGTTTTGCACGTATTTCAAGATAAGTACGTATTTGTACGTTTTACGAGCTTACAATTTATGTTGTGATTTGATCATGGTTTTGATGATTTGAATTTGCGATTTGAAATATGAATTGATTTTAATGATTTATAATGGATTTTTGAAAAGTGATTTCGAGCTTGAAGCCTTGTTCATGTGATTTCGGTAAACGTGATTTCGATTTTGGAATCGAATTTCGGAAATATGATTCGGATTCAGTTTTGGAACTTGAAAGTGAAATTCTGGATTTGGATTTGGGATGATGGTTCCGGATGCTAGCTTATGGAATCATTATTGCGAATTCGAATATGGATTTTCTATGGTTTTCACTTGATTTTGGGTTTAAAGACCCGGTTATGACTAGATCTGGTTTTGAGTTTAAAGACTAGGTTGATTGACAGGGGAGGGCCCTGGATTGATATGTTTTGAGTTTAAAGACTCGGTTATTGTTGACAGGACCCACCCCATTTTCCCCCTAGGGACCACTGGGGAAGCCTGCTCCCATCTGACACGTAAACCAAAATACCACAAATACCCTTTCCAAGGGTTTTATTACACAAATACCCCTACTGGGGTTCTAGATACACACCGGTGTGTTTCCAAAATACAACATGTCAGACAAAGGGAAATGAGCATTATGTTCGTACTAATACAACATAAAGATAAACCTACCCCTCAGGGTGGTGTAAACGCAACGGTGGTATTTATGTCTCGGCCCCGGAGTCGATGCCCTCCTCGGTTTCCTCTCCTGAAGGGCCAAGAAAACATTCAAAGTGTGAGTGACAGGACCCGCCCCGATCCCACAGGGACCACAAGGGGACGTGCCCTGCTCCCGTCTGACACCCAATAATTCATACCAATTTTAACCTCAAAACATTTAAAAGCATAAATAACCAAATTAAGGTCATACATCAAATCCGAATTAAACGAATGTCAGACAAGGGATAAAATCCAAAATTACAAATTTGCGAGCACGACTCTAAAGTAAACCTGCGGGTACACCGCCCAGCAGGGGTTCAGGTACGCAGAAGTAGATCTATGCCTCAGCCTCTGGTTCCTCCTCTACCTCAGTTTCCTGACCTGGAGGGGTTATCAAAAACATTAAAGGGTGAGTGGACCGAAACTCAAGTTTATGAAATCGTTTGATAAGTAAAACATATAATTTACCCTTCCGTTTTCCAAACATGCGTGCATCATAATTCAAAATCATAAACCATATAATATGAACCATAAGTATAATTTTAGTTGCTGCACTATACACTCCAAACCCGACATCCCTGATGTCTGACGTCCCTGACGTCCAATAAGGTCACAATCACAAGGCTACGCGTGCCACTCGGGTCTCAATTCCGAGTTCAATCCCCGAACCCCGTTCGGGTACAGCATCCCCGATGCTTAGCGTCATAGACGCTGGACGTTCTAGACGTCCGTGACCTCTCCGGGGTACCTCATCCGGAGGAGACAATATAATATGGAAGGATCTATACAGTGCAGTAACAAATGCATTTTATTGATATCCACATGCAAACATATATATACATAGATAGAATCCGAACCAATCATTCAGTTTCATCGGACGGGTCTCAAGCCCAAATACCGTGAAACGTGCCATAACCATATTTTCCATATCATCAAAACCATCATTGTTTTAGCATGTGAATAAGTATAATAAAACCAGAAAACATTTATGCACACAAGGGTTTAAGAAAATGGCCCACTCACAGTACAGTCCTGCCGAAAACCGAACGTATACCCTCGTTCTGGTACGATTACACAACCCCTGTCATCCAAAGTATTCGTAAAGATCAATACAAACCCCTAACATTCAACCATGAAAGCCTAGGTCGAAACCGGTCCGGGAAAGCCGCCCGAACGCGCTTTCCAAGGCAATAAACCTTATTTTGACCAACTTAAAGATCTCCGATCGACCCGAAACCACCGCCATTGGATCCGGATCGTCGAAACCTAAAGAATGGTGGTGGTCCCACCAGAAACACTGTTCACACGCGCCCCCACGCGCCGGTCAACGCGGCGGTCAACGCAGGAACAGTTCCTGCTGACGTCATCTGACAGCTGTCAGGTCTGACATGTCAGACTCTGACAGGTGCCACGTGTCAACATCTGATTGGTCCACCACACTGATCTGTCAGACCATGTGTCAGATCTGACATGTGCCACGTGTCAGCACGGCACTGGTCCACGTCACTGACATGTCAGTGACACGTGGCAGTCCCTGACTGGTCCACGTCACTGACATGTCAGTGCTGACTGTGCACTGACATGTGACACGTGTCGGCTCACGGTTGGTCCACGTCATCTGATAGGCTGACAGGGTGCCACGTCATCACCGCTGTCCTCAGACGGGTTGACCCGAAAACCTGCAACTCGGGTCGATCAGACCCGCGATCATGACCCGGTTGCCATTTCTTCATTTCTCAACCATTTCAGTCCTAATTTGTTCCTAGATGCTCGTCTCAATCCCAGAAAGGGTTCTAGCTAATCAAAATTGACAAACACAGACAGGTTCGAAGGCCTACCTCGAAGAACAGAGCCGGTTCCCGTCGCCGTTTAAACTCCGTTCAGGTCACCTCCGGTCACACAAACACGTCCCAAGGTTTCCTACTAATCCAGAGAGTCGATTAGGGACACTAGAACTCGACAACACATGCTGGAATCAAGCTTCCAAATCCTGAGTTTTTAAAACGGTTTCGGGTTTTGAAAACAGCTCACCTTGCCGCCGTCTGCCGCCGTCCACCGCCGTGCCTCCGTCCTTCCCCGTGAGTCCAGCAACACACAGACACAGGGACAGGGAGTAGTGCGGGTGTGATGGATGAAATGGGCAGTGTGTGTGGGTTCGGGTGAGAAATATATAGAAATGGAGGGAAAGCTGCTCAAAGAAATGAACGGCCCAGATTGAATCTCAAAATGAGATCAAGGGCTGAGATCAGATCTGGAGTTTTCAATCCAAAGGCTGGAATTTAAAGCTGATTCAAATGTTAATTAATCCAATAGTGGATCTGATCCAATCTAGCCAATGGGTGAGTGACACAGGTGTCCTCCAATCAGATTTCCTGAATTTAATATTCGACACGAAAACCGAGACACGAACTTCCCGAATTCACGTTTCTGACCATAACTTCCTCGTACGAAGTCCGATTTCGGCGTGCCGCCTGTCTACGGACTCAGGACGTCGAGGCCTGCCCAACGGTCCTTGAGTCAACAGAAAATTAGTTGTCCAAAGAAAAGTCAACATTTTCCCCCGAGAGTCCAAATTACGGTAATGCCCCTGAACTTCCGATAGTCATAACTTTTCCCCTGATCGTCCGAATTGGACGTGCCACCTGTCTATGAACTCGTGACGTCCCGAACTACGTCACGGTCATAGGTCAAAGTTCATTTAGTTCATCAATCAAAAAGTCAACAATTTGACCATACCATTCACAGGGGTAAAATCGTCAAATCACACATTAAATTACAATATGGGAATCCTCGAATTTCCGGGGTGTTACAACCTTCCCCCCTTAAGAAATTTCGTCCCGAAATTTCAAAGAAACAAATGAGGAAATTGTTCTCGCATCTGAGCCTCAGGCTCCCATGTGGCTTCTTCCACATTCTGGTTTCTCCAGAGAATCTTCACGAGAGGGATCGTCTTTCGTCGTAGTACCTTGTCCTTCCGATCCAAGATCTGTACTGGTTGTTCTTCAAAGCTCAAATCCTCCCGTAGTTCAACAGGTTGTTCCCCAAGTACATGAGAAGCATCACGTACGTACATCCGCAACATCGATACGTGGAAAACATCGTGAACTCTCGATAGTTCTGGAGGTAGTGCCAATTTGTATGCAACTCTGCCAATTCTCTCCACGATTTCATAAGGTCCGATAAAACGCGGACTCAGTTTCCCCCGTCGGCCAAAACGGATAATCCCTTTCCACGGAGACAACTTCAGGAAGACAAAATCTCCCACTTCAAACTCCAAGTCTCGAATCCGTCGGTCGGCATAACTCTTCTGGCGATCCTGTGCCACCTTCAATCTCTCCTTGATCACGCGAACAGTTTCCATGGTTAAGTCCATCATCTCCGGCCCTACAGCCGCTCGCTCTCCTACCTCCGTCCAGCAGATAGGTGTCCTGCACTGTCGGCCATACAGTGCCTCATAAGGTGCCATCCCGATGCTTGCCTGATAGCTGTTGTTGTAAGCGAATTCCATCAATGGCAAATGAGTATCCCAAGAGTCTTGAAACTGTAGTACACATGACCTCATCATGTCCTCCAGGGTTTGAATGGTTCTCTCAGACTGTCCATCGGTCTGTGGATGGAAAGCAGTACTGAAACGTAAGGTTGTTCCCAAAGTAGCTTGCAAACTCCGCCAGAACCTGGAAGTGAAACGCGGATCACGATCGGACACAATCGATTCCGGCGTACCATGAAGTCGTATGATTTCCTTCACAAACAACTGAGCCAGTCGGTTAGGTTTATAGGTTTCCTGAACTGGCAGAAAATGGGCTGATTTGGTTAATCGATCCACGATCACCCATACTCCGTCCACTCCACTCTGAGTCCTCGGTAACTTAAAGACGAAGTCCATGGTGATGTGATCCCACTTCCACTCAGGAATCGGAAGTGGCTGCATAGCCCCATACGGTCTCTGCCGTTCCGCCTTAACCTGCTGACAGGTTAAGCATTTGCTCACGAACTCAGCAATATCCTTCTTCATTCCTGGCCACCAATAATGGTTCCGGAGGGTACGGTACATCTTTGTACCTCCCGGATGCATAGCATAGGCCGAACTGTGGGCCTCCTCAAGTATCTCGGCCCGTAACTCTGCCACTGCAGGTACGTACAAACGGCCCAATTTCACCAGTGCTCCATCGTCCCGGATGGTAAAATCCTGTCTCCCATCCGCATCGACCTCAATTCTGTAAATACAGAGTATCGGATCCTGAAGTTGTGCTTCAATGATCCGATCAATCAGTACTGGTCGCACATGGAAGCTGGCCAACAAAGCTCCATGCTTGTCCGTACCCAAAATAACTCCCGCCTTCCGGAGTTCCACCAGCAAGGGAAGATACACCATCCCCAGGTGTGCAATAGTTCCCGCTGATTTCCTGCTGAGTGCATCCGCCACCACATTGGCCTTACCCGGATGGTACTCGATCGTACAGTCATAGTCCTTCAGCAGCTCCAACCATCTCCGTTGTCTCATGTTGAGCTCCTTCTGAGTGAATAAGTATTTAAGACTCTGGTGGTCGGTGTATATCCGACACGTTGCGCCGAACAGGTAATGTCTCCAGATTTTGAGAGCATGAACCACCGCCGCCAACTCTAAATCATGGGTAGGGTAGTTCAACTCATGAGTCTTCAGCTGCCGGGATGCATAGGCGATAACCTTGCCAGTTTGCATCAACACGCAGCCCAAACCTTGCAGCGATGCATCACTGAAGACCACAAACTCCCCACTGTCATCCGGCAATGCAAGGACAGGTGCAGTGGTCAATCGATCTTTCAACTCTTGAAAGCTCCGATCGCACTGCTCGTCCCAGATAAACTTTACTCCCTTCCGAGTCAAACGAGTCAATGGTGCAGCAATTTTGGAGAAGCCCTCCACGAATCTCCGGTAGTAACCTGCTAATCCGACGAAACTCCGCACCTCGGTCACTGTTGTCGGTTTAGCCCAGTTGGTCACCGCTTCTGTTTTCTGGGGATCCACGCAAATCCCATCCGTCGATATCACGTGTCCCAGAAAACCAATACTGCTCAGCCAAAACTGACACTTGCTCAGCTTGGCATACAATTGTTCTTGTCTCAGTCTCTCCAAGACCAACCGTAGATGTTCTTCATGTGCACGGGCACTCCTTGAGTATACCAAAATATCATCGATGAACACAATCACGAACTTATCCAGGTAGGGTCGGAAGACCCGGTTCATCAGATCCATGAATGCTGCTGGAGCATTCGTCAAACCAAATGGCATAACAAGGAACTCGTAGTGCCCGTAACGGGTTCGAAAAGCAGTTTTCGGAATATCCTCCTCCGAAATCCTCAGTTGGTGATACCCAGACCGCAAATCAATTTTCGAGAAGCACTGAGCTCCCCGCAACTGGTCGAAAAGGTCATCGATCCTGGGTAGAGGATACTGGTTCCTCAGTGTCACCTTGTTGAGTTGTCGATAGTCAATACATAAACGGAGACTTCCTTCCTTCTTCTTTACGAACAACACCGGTGCTCCCCACGGTGAAGTACTCGGTCGGACATATCCCAAATCTACCAACTCCTGCAATTGAGTCTTGAGTTCTCGTAACTCGGCCGGCGCCATCCGGTATGGTGCCTGGGATATAGGTCGGGTACCCGGGAGTAGTTCAATAGTAAACTCAATCTCCCGCGATGGTGGCAACCCAGGTAAGTCTTCCGGGAATACATCCGGAAACTCACAGACCACCGGTATTTCGTCGATAACCGGAGTATCGACCCGTTCCGACACGACATGCGCCAGATAACCCTGGCATCCCTTCCGTAGAAGTTTGGTAGCAGTAAGTGACGAAATCACTTCAGGAGGCGAACCATCACGTTCCCCCTGAAAGATAACTTCCGGCAAACCCGGGCTCCGCAAAATCACTTGCTTGCTACAGCAGTCGATGAGCGATCCGTGCTCCGACAGCCAATCCATCCCTAGGATTATATCGAAGTCGTGGATATCCAGAATAATTAAGTCTGCTGGTAACTCCACATCCTCAATTCTTACCGGGCACCTCCGAATCACCTGATTCACGAGGTACACGGTACCCATCGGGGTGCCAACACCCATTTCGCAATCTAAGGCTGATACCACACAATCAAGCATACCAGCACAACTTTTCGAAATAAAAGAATGTGTAGCCCCCGCATCCATTAATACACGTACAAGAAAATTAAAGATATGTAGTGTACCTGTGACCACGCCTGGAGCAGTCCTCGCCTGCTGCTGGGTCATTGCAAACACTTGGGCCCTCGGCCCTCCGTTCCGTCCGCGCCCGCGCGCGCCACGTCCAGCACCACGGTCACCTCCCTAACCGCGACCTCCATTAGTGTGGGAAGCCGTGCTCTGCACCACACTCGAGCCCCCAGCGTCGTTGTTTTTGGACAACTGCGGACAATCACAGGCATAGTGGCCTTCCTCTCCGCAAGCAAAACAAGTTACTGGCCTTGGCCTGCCCGAATGCCCACCAGATGCACCGCTCCAAGATGAGTGCTGCCCAGAGTTGTGTCCAGATCCTCTGCCCTGAGAGCCTCCACGTCGACCCGACCAGCCACGACCCTTGAAGGATGAGGGTGCTCCCCTGTAGCTCCCTCCCTTGTTGTTCTTACGGCCCGATGCCCATGATGTGGGCGATCCTGACGTCGCCCCTCCCCCGAAGGTTGTCGTGATTGGTGTGCCGCCAGACTGGCCTCCACACGCACCGCTGCGTCGACCATATCCCTTAGAGAAGCATGAGTGGTAGCAGTCACACTGGCCCGGATCTCCCCTCGGAGTCCAAACTCAAACCGCTGGCATTTGTCCTCCTCCGTGCTTACGAATGAGGCAGCGAACCGGGAAAGTTTCCCGAATGTTTGCTCGTAGTCTGCAACAGACATGTCACCCTGCTCCAGCCGCAGGAATTCCGCCTCCCGCGCCGCGCGAAAGGATCGCGGGTAGTACTGGTCCAGAAACCTGGAACGGAAAGCTTCCCAGGTAGTGGTATGGACAGACCACCCAGACATTTCGAGTCCGTGCCACCACTGGTAGGCTCCTCCCTCCAGTAAGAAGGCCGCCAGAGTCACTCGTTCGCCCGGAGGGTAGTGCATCACCGAGAAGATCCTCTCCCACTTGGTGATCCAGTCGTGAGCATCCTCGGGGTTTGATCCCCCGCAGAAAGGAGTGGCTCCCAAACGTTGAGCCCTTTCGATGCTCGCGCATTCCATCTCTCTTTCTAGATCCTCGTCCGTTCGAGTATGAGGAATTCTCCTAGGAGGCATAACCAACTGTTAAGAGGCATAGATCAGAAAACAATATTCTTAAAAGTCGAAAAGTAACTAGTACTAATCGCTAGTCTAGCATGCTGACCAATACCCTAGTACTGACCACAACCTAGTGCTCTGATACCAAGCTGACAGGACCCGCCCCGATCCCACAGGGACCACAAGGGGACGTGCCCTGCTCCCGTCTGACACCCAATAATTCATACCAATTTTAACCTCAAAACATTTAAAAGCATAAATAACCAAATTAAGGTCATACATCAAATCCGAATTAAACGAATGTCAGACAAGGGATAAAATCCAAAATTACAAATTTGCGAGCACGACTCTAAAGTAAACCTGCGGGTACACCGCCCAGCAGGGGTTCAGGTACGCAGAAGTAGATCTATGCCTCAGCCTCTGGTTCCTCCTCTACCTCAGTTTCCTGACCTGGAGGGGTTATCAAAAACATTAAAGGGTGAGTGGACCGAAACTCAAGTTTATGAAATCGTTTGATAAGTAAAACATATAATTTACCCTTCCGTTTTCCAAACATGCGTGCATCATAATTCAAAATCATAAACCATATAATATGAACCATAAGTATAATTTTAGTTGCTGCACTATACACTCCAAACCCGACATCCCTGATGTCTGACGTCCCTGACGTCCAATAAGGTCACAATCACAAGGCTACGCGTGCCACTCGGGTCTCAATTCCGAGTTCAATCCCCGAACCCCGTTCGGGTACAGCATCCCCGATGCTTAGCGTCATAGACGCTGGACGTTCTAGACGTCCGTGACCTCTCCGGGGTACCTCATCCGGAGGAGACAATATAATATGGAAGGATCTATACAGTGCAGTAACAAATGCATTTTATTGATATCCACATGCAAACATATATATACATAGATAGAATCCGAACCAATCATTCAGTTTCATCGGACGGGTCTCAAGCCCAAATACCGTGAAACGTGCCATAACCATATTTTCCATATCATCAAAACCATCATTGTTTTAGCATGTGAATAAGTATAATAAAACCAGAAAACATTTATGCACACAAGGGTTTAAGAAAATGGCCCACTCACAGTACAGTCCTGCCGAAAACCGAACGTATACCCTCGTTCTGGTACGATTACACAACCCCTGTCATCCAAAGTATTCGTAAAGATCAATACAAACCCCTAACATTCAACCATGAAAGCCTAGGTCGAAACCGGCCCGGGAAAGCCGCCCGAACGCGCTTTCCAAGGCAATAAACCTTATTTTGACCAACTTAAAGATCTCCGATCGACCCGAAACCACCGCCATTGGATCCGGATCGTCGAAACCTAAAGAATGGTGGTGGTCCCACCAGAAACACTATTCACACGCGCCCCCACGCGCCGGTCAACGCGGCGGTCAACGCAGGAACAGTTCCTGCTGACGTCATCTGACAGCTGTCAGGTCTGACATGTCAGACTCTGACAGGTGCCACGTGTCAACATCTGATTGGTCCACCACACTGATCTGTCAGACCACGTGTCAGATCTGACATGTGCCACGTGTCAGCACGGCACTGGTCCACGTCACTGACATGTCAGTGACACGTGGCAGTCCCTGACTGGTCCACGTCACTGACATGTCAGTGCTGACTGTGCACTGACATGTGACACGTGTCGGCTCACGGTTGGTCCACGTCATCTGATAGGCTGACAGGGTGCCACGTCATCACCGCTGTCCTCAGACGGGTTGACCCGAAAACCTGCAACTCGGGTCGATCAGACCCGCGATTATGACCCGGTTGCCATTTCTTCATTTCTCAACCATTTCAGTCCTAATTTGTTCCTAGATGCTCGTCTCAATCCCAGAAAGGGTTCTAGCTAATCAAAATTGACAAACACAGACAGGTTCGAAGGCCTACCTCGAAGAACAGAGCCGGTTCCCGTCGCCGTTTAAACTCCGTTCAGGTCACCTCCGGTCACACAAACACGTCCCAAGGTTTCCTACTAATCCAGAGAGTCGATTAGGGACACTAGAACTCGACAACACATGCTGGAATCAAGCTTCCAAATCCTGAGTTTTTAAAACGGTTTCGGGTTTTGAAAACAGCTCACCTTGCCGCCGTCTGCCGCCGTCCACCGCCGTGCCTCCGTCCTTCCCCGTGAGTCCAGCAACACACAGACACAGGGACATGGAGTAGTGCGGGTGTGATGGATGAAATGGGCAGTGTGTGTGGGTTCGGGTGAGAAATATATAGAAATGGAGGGAAAGCTGCTCAAAGAAATGAACGGCCCAGATTGAATCTCAAAATGAGATCAAGGGCTGAGATCAGATCTGGGGTTTTCAATCCAAAGGCTGGAATTTAAAGCTGATTCAAATGTTAATTAATCCAATAGTGGATCTGATCCAATCTAGCCAATAGTGGATCTGATCCAATCCAATAGTGGATCTGATCCAATCCAATAGTGGATCTGATCCAATCCAATAGTGGATCTGATCCAATCACTCCCGGTGCTGACCTAGCCTCCTGCTGAGTCATAGCAAAAACTCGCGCCTGAGGTCCCGACGATCTACCGCGCCCTCTAGAACTGCTCGTGGCACCTCCGCCACCCCTAGGGCCTGCCGCCCCTGATACTGATGCAGTACTCCGCCCGGGTTCTGCTGCACCTCTACCTGCTCCACCCTCCGGAGCTAACAATGGGCACTCCCGACGGAAATGTCCTCGCTCCCCACAGTAGAAGCAAGTGTCTCTACCGGGTCCACCGGTATGCCTCCCTGTCGAAGCCACTAAAGTCGCACTCGCCTGAGGAGTCGGCTGTGACCTAGCTCCTCGAAATCCTGAGCCCTGGAAACTGTCTGGTCTGCCATACCGGGCTCCACCAGCCGATAGTGATCCACCAAAATTACCCCGTTTCGGGGGCCTCTGACTCGATGCTCCTGGGAATGACTGCTCCCGGCGTCGAACACTGCCCGAATACTGTGGTCGAGCAGGTAAACTGGCCTCCACCCTGACAGCAGCATCAGACAACTCTCGGAAAGTAGCAAAAGAGCCGGCTGTCACTATGGCCCTAATCTCTCCCCGGAGACCCAACTCAAACCGGCGGCACTTCTCCGCCTCAGTCGCCACAAATGCCGGAGCAAAACGAGATAGCATCTGGAACCTCTGCTCATACTCAGCAACTGTCAAGTTTCCTTGCTTCAAGTGAAGGAATTCCGCTTCCTTCGCATCCCTGAAAGAACGGGGATAGTACTGATCTAGAAACCGCTCCCGGAAAGTCTCCCAGGTCACAGTATGTGCATCCCAGCCGGACAGTTCCAGCGTATACCACCACTCGTAGGCAGCTCCATCCAACAGAAAAGTGGCTAACAATACCCGATCCTCGGGAGGACAGTGCATCACCCCAAAAATACGTTCTAGTCGGGTGATCCATCGGTGAGCTTCCTCGGGATCAGCCCCACCGCTGAACGTAGTAGCCCCAAGCCTCTGGGCTCTCTCGATCGAAGCACTCTCAGTCCCTCTCGCCGCTTCATCTTCAGGTCGTGGAGGGGGTTCACGTCTCGGAGGCATGATCAATCGTACGCTGAAAGAGGCATAGAGTTAGTATAACAACCTAGACCCAACACAAATTGACACAACCTATGCTCTGATACCAATTGTCAGGACCCGTCCCAAATATCACCTCGATACTCGGGATGAACCCTGCTCCCGTCTGACAATCATACTTACAATACCAAAAAGAAACTTAATACAACTATAAGCATAACCATCAGACGAAGGAGTAAATATATACAACAGTAAGTCAGAGCATAGTTCTACAAAATGGGCACCAAAAGTCCTACAAGTCTAAGTCCGCAACGGAAGAACGTCGGAAGCCCTATGCCTCGAAATCTGCCTCAACGTTCACCCCGGCGCTATCACCACGACCTGGAGGGAAAATTAAAAACAAAAGGTGTGAGTGGACCGGAAAGAATGAAAATTTTAAAACCGTTTACCAGCAAATCAACGTAAGGAAATAAAATCATTTGTTCCCTCCGGTTTAAAACCAGGCATGCCAATGAAGTATTAGAAAAACCATAATATGAACATCATAAGAAACAGAGACACTATAAATACCATAAGAAACAGATACACTATAAAACATCATAAGAAACCAGAGTATAACCCGATCAAACCTGCTGGACCTATCCGAGTCTTTAAACTCAACCAGGCCTCACCTATCAATCCGAGTCTTTAAACTCCCGAGTCTTTAAACTCAATAGGCCTATGGGGGTAATATCATAATATCCGAGTCTTTAAACTCCCGAGTCTTTAAACTCAATCCGGGCCCGTCCCCCATCAATATCAATCCGGGTCTTTAAACCCATATCCAGATCCAGCAAATCCAATCCATATCCAGTGTAAAACCAATTCAAAATCCATCGCCAAATCCGAATTCGAAATCCCCGGTTCGAAGCCCTTCCGGCGTTCAGAACCGACATTCCGAACCCAAATCCGGAAAATCCATTTCCACACCAAAAACCATAAGAAATCCCTAACCATGTTTCATAACCCATTTACCATCATCAGAAAACAGTTATAGGGTGAATTTCTCAAATATGGCATCAAAATCTGAAAACCGGCTTTTTCTCGAAAAACGTGCAAAACCCCGAAAATTTCTCGAAAAACGTGCGAACATCTCAATCACGTATAACCATCATTTAAAACATAAAAACACACATAGAATCATAAAACAGTAATTAAAACAGTTTGGCATGCTCGGAAATAAGAAAGAGTCCACTCATAGTTTACAACACGTCACTCGCGCTCCGTGCGCTCCTCAACCGTCTCTGGTGTCTCCCGTCCTGTCAATAGATACCAAATAGGGTCACAATAACATCAAGGATACCTTCCCTATTTTCCCCAATTTTTCGGGAATTTAATAATATTTTAATCATAAACCCTAAACCGTACGGATTCCCGAACCATTCCGTAACACCGTCCGATTAACCCGAAAACTGTACCATTGGATTCCTTAGGACATTTAGAGTTAAACTCATGTTGGACGCTTAACCGGATTCCTCCCCACGCGCCCCCACGCGCCGCCCAAAGTGGCTGCGCGTGGGCCTCACGCGCCTGCTACAGTCCACCTTCAACCTCGAGTCAACCGGTTCAACTGTGTTGAACCGGCGTGACCGGTTCTCCGCCGTTCACCCACCATTCTTCTCCAATTCAATACCTCTAGCTTCGTCCAGTCCCCTGCAATCAAACCCAGTCCTAAAATCCAGAAATCACGGCCTAAAACCCTTCGTCTTCAACCTCGAAAAACCTTGCCCGTGGGCTCTGTTTTCCTTCCCGGCCGTTCACAGCTTCCCCCTTCACGGTGGTGATACCAGCACCACCCTAGGACCCTACTTAGTCCTACCCAACTCACAGAATCCGTCGATTCATCCCCGAAGTCCACGACTTCAAGTTTGAAACTCACGGCTAAAACAGGGTACAACGGACCAGCCGTCGAACCACCAGCCACCGTGAACCTCCCGTCACGGCAACCACCACAAACGACGCCTAATACCTCCCTGAACAACACCCTGACCTCCTAATCCCTCGACTCTAAGCCCAACGTCACGACTTTGCATTTGAAAAATCCACGAAAAACAGAGTAAACGAGCTTACCTTTCGATTCCGGCGCCGCCGTGAGAACCGTCACCCACCACGGTGCTCGTGGGACTCCCCTCAACCTCCTGAGTCTCCTACCGCCTTGGTTTGCCTCACCACACGGCACAACTGCCTCCACCGTCCACGGTCTCCTCTGTTTTCCTCAAACGTTCGCCGCACCACCACCGTGCCGCCGTGCACGATTCCAGTCCCAAAACACGATCAGCACCTCACCCACATCTCTCTGTCACTCTCACCAGTCACTCCTCACTCTCCCTAGCCTCCAGATCGATCACCGCCTCACCCAAACTCCTCTCTGTTTCCAGTTTTCCTTCGAATTGGTGCACGGTTCAAAAATAACCAAGTGTGGCCGTGCACACTTAAGTTCCTCCTAGAACCATCTAGTGTCCCCCACGTGTCCATCAGCAATTGGCCAGCCCAAAATATCTGCCACTTGCCCTTATCTGATTGGGCTGAGGAAAAATGACCAAAATGCCCCTCCTGCACAAAATTACCATTTTGCCCTCAGACTTTCCAGACCCGTATCTTTTCCGTCCGACGTCCGATGACAGCGTGCCGCCTGTCGTTGAACTCAGGACGTCGAGACCTATCCAACGGTCCTCGGTCTACGTGAAAACCACACATCCTCCAAAAAGTCAACATTTTCCCTATTAGCTCAAAATTACGGTAACGCCCCCAACCTTCCGTACATCATAACTTCTCCTCCGATTGTCCGAATCGAACCTGCCGCCTGTCTACGAACTCGTGACGTCCTAACCTACGTCACGGTCAAGGGCTAACACTCATCCAATCAATATTACAAAAAGTCAACTTTTCGTTTACTATTCACAAGGGCAAAATCGTCCTTTTTACAAAACTTCACAAAAATTACATTTTTACCCTTCCCGTAGGTACGGGTTGTTACAATTTATCTCTAATAGGGTATGCATACCACCCGGGGTCTCACTCCGAGTCTTCTCCCATGAATTCTCCGTCTGGAAGGCTCAGTCTCTGAACCAAATCCAAGCTCTCTCTCGGATTCTAGTTCGAGTATCTCTCCGGAATCTGGTCCGGGGCCACAACACAATCTCCCACTCCTGGAACGGGTTCCCAATGGGGAAGCCCATTCTGGTCAGTGGATCGTGACCCTCCAGGTCGACGTCTGGAGGAGACCAATCCGCAAATATGGAAAGGTGTAACATGTACTTAATGAAACCTTTCAAAATCATGTCAAAATCTTTTCCCATAATTCTTTATAAACAAGTCTTTAAGTTGAAGATCTCAAATCATCAATACTCCATGGTTCACAATTCATTTCGAAATACCTTTGTCCAAATCCGAGTCAATGCTCGTCAAATGGGTCTCAGGCCCGATAAGTCCCCTTTTTAAGTAAAATCCATTCATTTCTCGAAATCCGAAATCAAATTCTCAAATCCCAACATCATAAAACATTTATCACAAAACAATTTAGAAAACAAGTAACATAGTCATGCATGTATTCATTTATAAAATCAACGGTCCACTCACAACATGTCCTTGTTGCGCTAACGAACCATTTACACCTGTCCTGAAGCTAAACACAAAGTCCGAACGTGTCCAAACATACTTAAGGGTCACTAATTGACCCTACTAGGTCTAGCATAAAAACTTAGGGTGAAACCGGCCAGGGAACGCGCTTCGAACACGCTTCCCGAGGCTAATTTCCTCAATTTGACCAACCTAACGATCTCCGATCGACACGAAACCACCACCATTGGATCCGTATCGTCGAAACCTTGAAAATGGTACCGGCCCCACAAACTGTACTGTTCACACGCGCCCCCACACGCCTGGTCAACGCGCGGTACAGTAACTGATGACGTCATCCTCTGACAGGTGTCAGACGCCACATGTCAGCCTGTGATTGGTCCCTGCCCTGACAGTTCTGACAAGTCTGACAAGATGACATCATCACGCTGTCAGAACAGTGTCAGAATGATGACGTCATCTTCGGTGGAGTCCTACCGAATTCTCAGTCTAAGTTTCGGCTGTCTTGCACCGAAGGCCTGCGGCGCTGCTCGGTGGGATCCTACCGAAAACCCAGCGGCAGAGCCACCGTGACCCACGGCCAAGACCCGCCCAGAATTTCCTCCTCCGATCACCATTTTCTTCGCAATTTGGCCATAAAGACTCGTCTAAACACACCCTAGACGTCTGTAACCTCCAAATCTAAGAAAAAGATCGAAATCGTTACCTTGGTATGGAGAACTTCGGCTCTGTTTCCCGGTTCCTCTTCGTCGCTTCAGGCGGCATCCTGCATCGAACCAGCCGGTCGTGAGCTCCAGTCAGGCTCCCTGTCTTCTTCTGTGCCCACTGTCGAGCTCCAGACGGAAGGGGAAGGTGTAGTTTGCACTGGGGACGGTTTGGAGTACGTTTGGGCCGTCGCGGGTCTTGGGTTGTCGTGGTGGCTGCGGTGGCCGGCGACGACGACAGTGAAGATGATAATGATGATGATGTCCAGTGAGGGGTATTGAGGGTGAGGGAGATCGATCTAGGCTGAGAGAAAATGAAAAGGAAGTGGAGAAGAGTGTTTGTGTGGGTATATGGTGTTCACGGCAAAGAAGAATGGCAAAGGTTCATGCATCCAAATAATTGGGCTTTTGGGCCAGTTAGATGAGTGACAAATGTCACTCATCTGATTGGTTCAAAGGTCCAGTTTTGACTTATTAAGACCATTTAATTCTCCCGTGTCTCGAAAAATGTAATAGTGCCCCGTAACGTTCTTGACCCAAAACTTTCGCTCCGGGTCTCCAAATTTGGCATGCCGCCTGTCCACGTAATCAGGGCGACCCGATCTACGTATTGGTCAAAAAGTCAAAGTCAAACGGTGCTTCGGGTCAAAAGTCAACATTTTGCCTTAACTAAGGGCAAAATGGTCATTTTACATATAATTTCCATTTAATTAAATAATAATAAAATCCGGGTCGTTACAATTTTGATATCCCCTGAGGCCTGTTGATTGTATTTTGAGTTTAAACACTCGTTGATATTCCGGGAAGGCCTGATTATGCGCATGTGTTTTGAGTTTAAAGACTCAAGCGCGCTTGAGATCCAGCAACTTAATTGATTGATATTTTACTTTAGTTTTTCACTGGTTTTCAGACGTTTTGGGCAGTGGCCCAGATGATTTGGATTTTGAGGATTTTGGGCTAAGGCCCTAGATTTGAATTATGGATTTGAGAAAATGAAATTATTTTGGTTTTCAATGATGGTTTTCTTACCTTGGATATGAAATGGTTTTATGGAATGGATTTCATATGCATGCATTGGTTTTTCATGGAGGGTATAAATGTACTTTCTTATAAACTGTTTTCTGAATTTAATATTTATTTTTGTCCACTCATAGTCTTTTTATGTTTTCGATACCCTCCAAGTTTGATGTGGTGCGGGCTGTTGTTAGAGAGATGGAGACATCACACACGCGATCCACAGTAGATTCTGCGCGCTCTGGGAAGTCCGGAACTTTTTGGACGGTTCGCTTGGGAATCCCTTGTCCAGCTTACGTGTTACGTGGGGGTTAGACGTCGGTTTAGCCTTCATGTCGCACGTAATTAGACGGGAGTATGACTTAACTCTTAATCCAGGTGGATTGAGGGTAGGTCGTGTCACAAAGAGATGCACAACTTCAAGAACACTACTTGAAGGAAACACTCGCTTACACACTTGTTTTGCTACCAATACTACAACACTCAACACTCTCAACTTGGAGTGGGCACTCTTCACTCTATACTTGGAGGAAGATGTTTCTCTTAGATGAGATTGATGGAATGAGCAAATGACCTCTCCTTATATAGGCCAAGGAAACCATCTAGATGCCTTCATTAATACTTCATCCACCCACCTACTTTATTTATGGATCCCACTTTCGTACAACTACCTACTTCATTTTGGATCTCACTTACCTACAACCACCTACTTCATTTATGGATCAAACAATATTTTGTAGATATATTTGAAGTTTGGGACTGAATATTTTACATCATGAGCATAAGAGGAAGCGCATTGCTCCATCGTCGTCGAGTTGCGCGATTATACTCGTTTGCAAGAGACCGCCATTCTTTGCAAACGGCAACAAAACGAACATGATCAATGGGTTAAAGCAATTTGTCGAGAATCAAAAGGATTGGAGGTAGAGGGAGACTTGACCATTCTGAACACGATAGGTTGCTAGCTATGTTTTTATCTCGAAATTGATTCTTCTTAGGCTCGGAAGAACACATGACTACGACTAAACCGAAGAAAGAAACCAAATTATGAACACTAATATGAAGAACGTACTCAAGATGAGAAGCCTGGCTAAAATACTCACATTCAACTAGAAGGCATGAGAGTAATTAGCTGACTCCTTATATAAGACCGGCGAAATCCTTTGAGAATAAGGAAATTGCATTACTATACCAATAGAACAAGGAAACCTTACTAAAGAGTCCCGGTCCACATTTCTTTAGGAAACTATGCGATTGCAATTTCATTTAAAATTAGTAAATCACTTTGTACATAGTTTATACCTGTATGGATTTCCTTTCAAGGCATGCTGGAATTCCAATATGTTGGACAAAAGCTGGAAAATTGTTGCCACGTCACTTGTTTAAAATTGTGTCCTTGGTGGCTTCAGTCGGCTTATGGCATTTGGCAACTTGCGATCAGTCTGCAAAGCGAAAATTGTGAGGATGGTGGGCGATGACATGCTTGTGTTGGACTTGGCTGGTGGCTGCCGGCTGGTGGCAAGGCGGTCTTATGGGATAATTGTTACATATAAGCACTCTGCAAGCCTAGAGGTACGGTGTTTAGGCGCTCGACCACCGTTTCGATTAAGACTAAAATGGGAGAGGTAATCGACTGACGATTAAGCGGGTTTTATTAATTTCTTTTGTTTTTTATGATCTTTTGAGTTTGAGAATTCAATCCCTAATTTCAATTTAAAATCAAAATTATGAATGTGTGATTGGTTAAATGATGAATTAATTGATAGATTGTTATTTATTGACCATATATGTTAGAAACTTTGAATTATATATTAATAAATAAATCATATCAAATTATCAATTGATAATATTCATTATATTTTTATTTTTTTATTTTCTCATTGTAAAAATCACCAAGGCATTGGCCCTTTATTCTTCGCCCTAGGCGTACCAACAACGTTCCTTTGAATATTGTGCGTAAGTCACCTTATTTCAATGAGAGGAAAATAGTTTTGTGAACAGAATTTGTAGCTAGCTATGTTACGAGGGCGAAATTACTTCTTTTTAAGCTTAGACAAACACATGATTACGAGTAAAATTAAAAGTTAATGTTATTTGGACACACTAAATTGACCATATTTAGTGATTATGTTGATGTGTCAATCAATGAATTGTCTAATATAAATATAAAATAATTGAACTTATTAAAATAACACAATTCATTGATTGACATATCAAGATGGTCACTAAATATGGTCAATTTAACGCGTCCAAATAGCATTATTCAAAATTAAAGAAGAAAGAAACCAAATTATGAATAGCACTCTAGATGAAAGGCCTAGCTAATTGCCTACAATGAACGGAAAGGCATGAACATAATTAGCTGACGTTTTGTGTAAGACAATGAAATCATGAGAAGAAGGAAATTTGATTACAATACCAAAATCACGAGGAAACTCTCGAGCAGATATGAGCATGTGACAAATATTAAAATTAGTTGATATAATAGAACGGAAAGCAAGCAAGCAAAGTTACATGGTACATAATTTATAGCTGATGTGAGCATGTGAGGCCACCCACAATGGAAGGATACATTTAGGGTTGTGTTTGTGGTGGAGGCAACCCAAATGTAATTTCAAAAAAAATAAAAATTAGGGACTGAATATAGGGCTACATTTATTTTATTTTATGATATCTATCTTAAATATGTATTAAAATAATAATTAAAGTACTTAATTACCATTATTATTCACTGGGATTTAAGTTATGCCTTATGAGCAAAGGCCATTGAAGCTGGGTGTTTGACTGTGCGCCATCGGAGAAAAGTTGTGCCTTATTGCTCATAAAGTTTTAGGAAAACAAGTAGACCAGCTTCTGGAGAAAAGTGATTTGCTGGTGAATGTGCGCCATCGGTTTTTAGAAATCAGAATTTAAGCCAATGAACTCTTCCTCTTCTTTGATGGGTTTTCGCCAAACATGGCTTGAAATTTTGTGCATCTTCTAGAACAGAGAAAAGTTAGTAGTTGGAGAACAAACGCACCCACACTCCATGTTTGGGAAGACGCCATTTTGCCCAAAAATCACAAAGAAAGTAATTTCGTCGCGTCACTCCATTATTAAAAGAAACTCTCAAATTTAGAGCTCCTATTATACAATTATAAATAATTACAAATATAACAGGATCATATATTATTATAAGAAACTCTCAAATTTAAGATTTTATATCAAGTTTCTATTATATAATTATAAATAATTACAAATATGACGTAGTCATGTACTATAATTAAAGCGTTCTTTACTCTCTTTTCTTATTTGAATTTAATGTATTTTCTTCTTCTGTCTACATCAGTAAAACCAAACTTGATGCTAATATTCTCCCATTCATATATTTTTATGTAAAATATGGGGTCAAGAGTCAAAGTCTCCTACCAAAATAATTGCTTCCCAAAATTCTTCATTCAACAATGGCGTTCTCTGTTCACACTTCACACTTGCTTCCTTCCAAGAAATTCCCATGCCGCCGTACCTTCTTGCCTTCATCCCTACGTGGACCCTCCTTTAACCTTATCTTCTGCAAAACTTTGCCATAACCTTACTGATTTTACAAACTTATTAAACTATAAGCACACCATCACAAGAAGAAAAAACAAAAAAAAGCTTAGATCTTATGAATTTTCCATTTTAATCTTTATGAAAATCTTACAAACATGTGGTTTTGGTTTCCTCATGTATATGTGAAGGTCAACTGATGAAATTGGCTTTGAGTATTATGAGAAGTTAATTAACAGCTTAACTGATGAAATGATTGCAGAGTCCACTCTCTCTCACTCCATTGACCAGCTTTTCCCAGGTCCCTCCACTGAATTTTGCAACAACCATTTGTCACCCTCCAATGATTCTCAATTTTCCATTTTCCAATTCAGAGCTCCTACAAAGGGAATGATTTCATCACCTAATTAGCAAACCAACCAAATCTTTTCCCTCCACCTCCATCAAAACAATGACTAAACACACCCCAAAATCCTCTAACTACCCCCATCGTCGCCTCTTCCTCTTCCTCCTCCTTCTCCTCGTACTCATTAGCCATGGCAGCTGTCAATCATTAGAAGCCCAAGAGCAAGCAGTTCTGCTAAAAATCAAATCATACTTGAATTCGCCGCCATTTCTCAGTCATTGGACCCCATCAAACACTTCCCACTGTTCCTGGGATGAGATCACCTGCACAGACAACTCCGTCGCCGGATTGTCCCTGCCCAACAAAAACATCACTCTCCCAGTTCCACCCTTCATTTGTGACCTCAAAAACCTCACAGTCCTTGATCTCACCTGGAACTACCTCCCCGGAGAATTCCCAACAGCTTTATACAACTGCTCAAAGCTAGTGTCTTTGGACCTCTCTCAAAACTTCTTCGTTGGCAAGATTCCCGATGACATCGACAGACTTTCTCAGCTCCGATACCTCAGCCTCGCCGGCAACAACTTTTCCGGTGACATTCCGCCGGCAATTGGGCGGTTGCCAGAGCTCGAGAGCCTGCAGATATTTCAAACCCAGTTGAATGGCTCTGTCCCACCAGAAATAGGTAACTTGTCAAATCTTCAGCAATTAAATCTCTCCTTCAATACACTGCTTCCACCATGGAACCTGCCTTCCACTATCACCCAACTGAAAAAGTTGAAGCATTTATGGATCCGAGAATCGAATTTGGTTGGAGAGCTCCCGGGAAAAATTGGAGAAATGGAAGCACTGGAAGTATTGGACTTGGCAACGAACAACTTGACTGGGCCAATCCCAAGCGGTTTGTTTCTGTTGAAGAATTTGAGCATAATCTACCTTTTCTCGAACCGCCTCTCTGGAGATGTGCCTCAACGGGTTGAATCCACAAACTTGACAATTCTTGATATTTCTCACAACTTTTTAACAGGGCAAATACCACAGGATTATGGAAATCTTATAAAGCTAACGGAGTTAGCTTTGTTCTTCAATAATTTTTCTGGCGAGATACCCCACAGCATTGGACGTCTGCCAAATCTCACTGATTTCAAGTTGTTCAACAACAATTTGTCAGGAGCGCCGCCTCCTGACTTAGGCAGGTACTCAAAGCTCAAATATTTCGAGGTTTCGGTCAATACGCTCACCGGAAAACTGCCACAGCATTTGTGTTATTGGGGTAAGCTGGTAGGACTTGTAGCTTATGAGAACAATCTCAGCGGAGAGTTGCCGAGCTCACTTGGAAATTGCAGCACTCTGTCGACGCTCAAGATTCACAAGAATCAGTTGTCTGGTGACATTCCTAGTGGCATGTGGACACAAACAAACTTGACCACGGTGATGTTGAGCAACAATCTGTTCACCGGTGAGCTTCCTGAGGATATGCTTGTGAGTGTTTCGCGGCTTGAAATCAGGAACAACAGATTTTCAGGTAATATTCCAACCGGGGTGTCTTCATGGATCGGTTTGAACGTGTTTGATGCTGGTAATAACGTCTTTACTGGCAGTGTTCCTCAGGGATTAACCTCTCTTTCGAACTTAAACACTCTTGCTCTTGATCAGAATCAGCTCACTGGCTTCCTCCCATCGGATATAAAGTCATGGAACTCACTGAGCACCCTTAACTTTAGTCAAAATCAACTGTCTGGTCCAATTCCTGAGGAGCTAGGATTCCTTCCTGACCTTACCGAATTGGACCTTTCAGAAAACCAATTTTCTGGCGAAATTCCCACTCAACTCGGGCGTCTGAAGCTCAACATTTTCAACCTCTCATCCAATCGCCTCTCTGGGAAGATCCCAACTGAGTTCGAAAATGCCGCTTATGGCACAAGCTTCTTGAACAATCAAGGTCTCTGTGCAACTACCTCATCAGCAAAAATTAACCAATGCAATTCTCAACCCCGAAAGTCCAAAATTTCTGTCAAGTCTCTTGCTTTGATCATAAGTTTAGGCATCACATTGGCATTGTTGGCTTTCTTCATTTCATTCTTCTCAGTCAGGAGTTACTGGAGAAGAAACGGTGGATCGCATTCTAGCTGGAAGCTCATCTCATTTGAGAGGCTGAGTTTCACAGTGTCGAAAATTCTGGCAGGGTTGACAGAAAGTAATCTGGTTGGAAGTGGCGGGTCAGGAAAGGTTTATCGTGTACCTGTGAATCGCAATGGTGATGTTGTTGCTGTGAAAAAGATTTGGAAAGATAAGAAGTTGGAAGAGAAGCTTGAAAAGGAGTTTCTTGCAGAAGTGAAGATATTGAGTTCGATTCGACATGCCAACATTGTGAAGCTGATATGCTGCATATCCAATGAGAGCTCGAAACTCCTTGTCTATGAGTATTCAGAGAATCGAAGCCTGGATCGATGGCTGCACAAGAGAAACAGGCCATCGAATCTCTCAAGGTCAGTCCACCATGTTGCGCTAGACTGGCCTAAGAGGCTGAACATTGCCATGGGAGCTGCTCGGGGCCTCTGCTATATGCATCATGACTGTGTGCCACCAGTTGTGCATCGCGACGTGAAATCAAGTAACATTTTGTTGGATTCTGATTTCAACGCAAAAATCGCAGATTTTGGCCTGGGCAAGATGTTGGTGAAGCAAGGAGAGGTTGCTACAATGTCGGCTGTTGCTGGCTCGTTCGGCTACATTGCTCCAGGTAAAGAGAACTGTGTGATTTTAACTCAATTTCCACCAGAGAATATATCTCAGTAAAACTGATTATTTTCTAACTTGAGTGCAGAATATGCTCACACGACGAGAGTCAATGAGAAGATTGATGTGTACAGTTTCGGGGTCATCCTTCTGGAGTTGACAACCGGCAGGGAAGCTATCGATGGCGATGAGCACACTTCTCTGGCTGAATGGGCATGGCGTCACGTCCAACAAGAAAACCCTATCGAGGAAGCTTTGGATAAGGACATCATAGAGCCTTGTTACTTGGATGAAATGTGCTCTGCTTTCAAACTTGGTATCTACTGCACTGAGAGACTTCCTTCTTCAAGGCCTTCCATGAAGGAGGTTCTGCAGATCCTGCTGCGAAGCGGCCATCCACAGGCTAAACGGGAAAAGACTGACTATGTTGCTGCTCCTCTGCTCAAGAACTCGAGCCGGGAGAGGACATTGGAAAACTACGATGGCAGTTTGGCCACAAAGGTGTGAAGATTTTGTTGAATTCAAAGAGGAAACCAATAAAGGAGAAATAAGCTGATAAAATGTAAACTAGGATTTAGAGTGTGACTATGATAAGAGCAAAAGACGTAGGGAAAGAGTATTCTGTATGATATTAGAAAGGGATTAGCATCAATATTTCACAATGATCACAAATCTTGCATACAAGTAATTTCATTTTCAAACTGCAAAAAGAAACATGAGAAAACATAGTTGCTGGTGTAGCTCATAAACGCTCCTGTTTTATTTGTAAGAAACAATATTCCGCGAAAACAAAAAATATAAACTACTCACAGTTTACATCCCCATTTTATTAAGTAATTGAGGAGAAATGACCTCATACACCGATAACACAACACCTAAACATCTGCAGGGCAAAGCAACAGGTCGCAGCAACAAAGCTGAGCCAATTGAACCACTTTAACTGCCTAGTATGATCCGAATGCGCCAATTAAAAGCGCTTAAGGAGAATAAATTAGCGATGGGATGCAAGATTTCGCGAAATAGGAGCTGAGAACAGCTCCACTTGATTCCAAGCAAATAGTTGAAAATGAAAATATACTTGATTCATCTATCCTGGTTGTCTTGACCATTTTATGAATCCTCTACCTCAAGGTATTGGGAGTGAGAGGCCGCAAGGAGGGCAGCTCCAATTCCAGAGCCATCATTTGAGTGCTCGATAGAAATGTGCTCAGCAACTTCGTCACCCAACAATTCCTTGAGAGTACTCTCCATGCTGGTCCGGAATTCTGTGTAGTGCTCAAACAAACCACCATCCATTGCTACCACTGAATTTTGCTTCTCTCCATCCTTATTTGTGTCCCTACCTAACTTTTTAAGCACTCCCATGATTCCAGCAGCAGATAGGCGGGCCGCACGCGTGGAAACTATGTCACACAGCGCCACAACAACCTTCCTCATTTTCAACGAGGTGTTGGAGATCTACAATTATTGACAAATCAGAAAAAACAAACTCATGTTACCTATGTTGAGAAGGAAACACATGATCCATGAACAATGTGAACTTTCAATCTTTTCTTGTTTTTATTTTTCTAACCATCATTCCAGCAGAAGTATTATGGGAAGGAAAAAGAAAAAAAAAAACTAAAGTAAATTGCACAGCTAAATAAAAAAAATGATGATTTCATCCAATGGTATGAGCACTGTACCTCTAGGATATCTTTGAGTTTGTTCCCAACTACTTTCAGATCCGAAGATGAGTCATGATGCATTGCAGACATTTCAGGAGTCCTGCGCACATTACAATACCATAAAGACTAAGAAAACTTTACACTAATCAGGAACTAATGCACGAGATCAATGAATGGAATGACAGGCAGAAACCTTGCATATTTGAAACAGAACTCAATACAGGACCATACAAAGGTGAAACACTATCTTTAGCACTAAAAACTTTCTCACAACACTTTCATACACAGATCTCAGTTTGGATCAAGAGACTAACAACTGGATTGTAATCCACAATGGCTACATCAGTTTGAATCTAGGCACCATTGAGGAGCAAAAATGGATGTTCTCACCATGTGTAAGTTTTCCAATTAAATAATTAACCACGCCATCTTAGGTTCCATGCCAACAGCATAGTAGTTTATCATTATATCAGTATAGGAAGTCAAGAATAGACATGCCAATCACATTGACAACCTTAGAATCCCTTGAACTTCCCACAATTAAATGTGCAAATGCAATGATGAACACCTTAAACAGAACTGGGAAACCCTGCCAAGCTGAACAGGAACCAATTTTATGGAAAGGACTGGTACTCTTAAGTTTGTGGGTTTTGTTTCCAAATTCGGAACATCATGATATAACATTCACCCCTCGCAAACATAGCAGGCAGAAAATGGGTAATAGGTCAAGTTTCGTTTTGACTTGCCGACATTTTACTAGCACATTGGTTCCAGTGCGTTAACTTCATAATTGTATGAAATATTCAAGAACCGTTATTAGCTTTGCAAGTATGCAACCGAATTTTAAACATTCAAGTCACAGTATTTCACAGAAAAAGATCAATTCAAAACATAAAACTCTATTAAATCAGGAACATAAACATATGAGATATACACATACTTCAAGCTGACAAGCTCTAAATTGAAAAATACTAGAATATACCTTAGTACGAAAGGCACTTTCAGTTTTTGGGGAACAACATCACCAAAAAATTCAGCTTCTTCGGCCATCTTCAACAATACTCTGCGCACTATCTCCCCTAAATACATTCCAGAGATGATCTTCTCAAAGATCTGCAAACAAAAATCAAATCCATATTATCAAATGTCTATCAAGCAGCTTACATCTGCAGAAACAAGTAAAGGAAAATGTCATTACTTGATCTCCAGGATTTAAACTCTCAGCATCAAGTGCTTGATCATATTCTGTCAGTGGCAGGTGTGATGAGCGGAAGTTACCCCACTCCATGTTGATGACCTTTTCATGAAATAAACAGCGAAATGTCAACATTTAGTACCACCCAACAAACATAGTTCCATAATTTGATAGCGAAGTTCATAAAATACCAACCATTTCTCCTGATTTAGGTAGAAGACCATGCCATTTTGGAATGGCATGAGCCCGCTCTACATAAGCGGCATTTGTTCCAGTGCCCAATATTACAGCTGCAATGGCATCCTGATTGTGGTACCTGCCTCCTGCTAATGTACCAATTGTATCATTGACCTGCATCAGCCTGGAAAGTTAGGATTGTCTAAATTGATTTAGCAATAAATTACCAATCTGTTAAGACAAAATTTATATCAAGCCAGCAGCTGTAAATCAATCTGGACATACCAAAGCGGTAACACGCATATCAAGACCAATTTTTTCCATTGATTTGGTCAGCTCTCCCACCACATCTTGCTCAACCTGCACCAATATTAGCAAAAGGATATTTTTTTTAAGGGGCACTAGACAATAAAAGATTATTCCAGAGCTGCTAAAGTCATTTTATTATTGGAACAAATAAATTAGGCAATAAGTTGATAAAAAAATATGTTAAAAAAATGATATCTTGAAAGCTCCAATACCCACTCTATGAGGCACAGTGTGCTCCAGACATGATCTACATGACTTACAAACAACAAATCAATATGGCAAGAGGAAGTACCGCATCATCAATACTGAAGCCCTTTGTCCACTTAATAAGGGTCCCTGATGCAATTGAAGTTTGCCAAACGGGAAACGAGAAGGTAAAGCCCAGCTCCCTTTGTCTACCTGATGCAGGATGATAACCTTCTCCTTCCGTAGCAACAAATTTTGCAAGTGTTTCAGCAATAAAGTCAAACAATCCCTGAAACCAAGGCATGATAAATTTTTACCAATCTGGAATATAACTAAGCAGGTTTGATAGATTGCTTAAACAAACACTAACTTCTGAAGTCCCAGTCATCAACTCTGGTGGAATTGAAACTTCGTCAAATTCTTGTTTAACAACTCGTTTTTCTTTCCGACCAAGCTGTACACGCAGCACACGGAAGTTTGTCCCACCAAGGTCCAATGCATAAAACAGTCCTTTCTCATCCCTGGAAAGAAAATAATGAAAGTAATGAGAATGTACCACACAACAAATAAGCCCCTAAATGCATTCATTTTTTACAGGTAATTTCTACATACCCATGCCTAATTTTTCTTTTCATCAATCCCATGCCTAATTAGACGAAAATATAAAAAAGGGGATATGAAATATGCCATACATGTTAGCCACTAGGTTCAGTTTTTCAAGAAAAATCATCAGTGAAATTTTCCCAGTACAACTCTTTGATATAATCTAAAAATGAACAGCATATTCGTTTTTAACAATCATTTGAAGCTTGTAGACTTTATATTCGCCGTTTTTACCATTTGAAATTGCATCTCAATCTCTTTCCAAGACTGTGAAAGAGAAGGAGTACGTTGATCTGTAGATCATAAATAATAAACCACTAACACACCATGACGAACACAACAAAGATGGAAAGTAGAAACTAATAAGAGAGCAATGAAAGGCCCAAGGAATGCACACATGGAAATACGGAATAAGTAACTAGAGACATTTAATGCCTTACTGCTAACAGAAGCAAACCAAAAGATCATCTCTATAATTAGATTAAATATAAAAGGAATTCTTTCAAAACAAAATTTCATATTGGTAAGGGCAACTTGAGTACTTTTCTTAACCAAATAATCGAAGAATCAGACGACAAGGTAACACCGACAGAAAAACACACCGGAACAAATCAAAATGAACAACCGTGACATTAGTAAAAAATAAGACAAGGAGATATCAACGAATAGAGTATCCCAATACTGAAATATACGGCTAGCTTCCACGAAGTATAACATCAACATAACTAAATCATTTATTAATTGAAACCAATAAATAAGTCCCGATTTCAACAAAATAAAACGAGAAAATATCGATCTTTTTTCTCAACAGAAATTAACAGAAAAATAAATCAATCCAAACAAAAGACTAATTGCCACACAGTTCGAAATTAAGGAACCCAAGAAACCGTTTTTATGCCATCATAGTGCCAATTACGACTCTTTCAATCTCAAACAACGAAAAGAAAATCAGGGGTGGGTGAGATTAAGTATAATACCCACCCAGTGGGGAGGTTATCGACGTAGCTGATGAGCATCTTCAGCTTGCTGCCACCTTCGGAGGCGAGACCAGCGTGCATTTCGACAGTCATGGCGTCAGCAACCTGTTTGAGTTTCCCAATGGGGGTCCCACACTTATCTTCGAACTCCCTCAGTATTGCTAGAGTCCGGGCCCACCTCCCCGAGCTCTTCATACGGTGCCGTACTACCAGAGCAGCCGCTGCACATACCGCCGCCGCGCACACCACCGCCGCCCCCACCGCCACCTTTCCCATCACTACCGATGCACCACCACCACTCAAATCACCAAATTAGCCTTTGTGTCTCTTGAACTGTTTCTGAATCCGGTTTTCTGGTCAGGAATCGATACCGATTGGCTGGTTGAAAGAGTCGCGCCTGTATGCTTGCATGCGTGTTAGAAAAGTGAGGGAGCTGGAGAGAGACAGAGAAAGAGTACAAAATAGAAATTAGAAGTACAATTTGAAGAAGAAAAAGCCCTAAGCTTTAGATCGGAGGTGAGGAGAGATACGAATGGAAAATCGTTAATAGAGGAATTACTGGCGATTTTCTTGGAAGATGAGGGTGTATTTAATTAGGATTTGAATTGATGTTTTTGAAATTTAAAGGTATAGTAATATTCAACTATGATTTTTAAGTAATTATTAAAAATGTGATGTTATTTAATTATGATTTAAAAATTATTAATATAAATGGTGGTATTCAATTAGGATTTTCAAAATGTTAGAAAAAATATGGTGTTATTAAAAAATTTACCGATTCTAACGTATTTTCTTAAACAATAGATTTTGTAAGACTTTTTAATGGGTGATATAAATACTAAAATCCTATAAAAAAAAATCACACCCTATTACACCTGATTTTCACGTTGATTTGTTTTTGGGTGTAAGTTTCCATTATAACTAGTGTCACTTGTTTTGAAGTTTTATCTTCTGATTGTGATTGTGCGATTCATGCCAATCTTCTATTGTCCGGTCATGAGTGTGTATCATTCATTGGATTGTCTATGCAATGAAATAGCTACGCTGGTGCTCCAGGGAGCTAGCTAGCGCTCACAGCCAACACTCCGCACTCTAGGACTGGGTTGCACTGCTTGCTCTGACATTGCTGTGCTAGCAGTACAATAGTTATGCCGAGAAAGCTTTATACATTGTATCCAGTCATTGGATTATTAGGGTCCAAAATTAATCCAATTTATAAGATGATCGATTTCACTTTCCAATATGATGTTACTAACTAAGCTTGTTATCTCCGGAAAAAAAAAAAAATCAAATATTGTATATGTATCAAGTTTTTTTTATTAAGTTGATTTTTCTATTTTTCAATTTGTTATAACTAAAGTTAAATGAAAAATAACAAATTAACTAATATCATATCTATCTGAATATCATTAATGGTGACTTTTAGATGCAGTTTCAATTCAACTTCAGAACATATGAAATTCTATAACAATTTTTTTGATTTTTTGGAGAATACAAAAAAGTCCTAAGTGTTATAAGAGAATCATGTTGTCAGGGCCCACCCCTAGTCCCTCAGGATTAGGGACTAAACCCTGTTCCCGTCTGACAACCCAAAACGAAGACCGAAACAACCTCACGAAAACCACAAATGACATTATCAGACGCAGGAGAAATTAAAACATCCCAGAGTCAGCAATTACACAGAGCATAGTAAACAAAGAAAATAAAAACATGTTGATACCATATCGACTAACCACCCTAGCACAGGGCCCGCCAGGACAGGAAGGCCGCCGACCGATCTCCTGATCGGCACCCTCACGGCCTACGGCCCGCCGATCGGCACCAAACTACAGATCCGCCACTCGGCATCTGACAATGAACAGACGACAGCTAACTGCGACAGTCACCTAACCAACTCTGCCATACCAACTCCCTGACGGAGGCAGGTTGAGACTCCAGCTGGCGCCTCCTCCGGATGTCCAGGCTTGTTAGACGGCTCTCAGCCACAAAGCACCACCTGCTTCCGTAACAGTAGCCCACCTACCGCAGTTATGGCTACTATAAATACCCTGAAACACTTCACAAAGGTAAGACACTCAGAACCGATCCAAAGCACTATATTTACCTACCTCTCGGCACTCAGATACTAACTTAAGCATCGGAGCCCTTTTGGCCGGCACCACACCGGTGTCTAGTCTTTGCAGGATCCCTACCGAACCACAACGCCCCCAGCGGGCCCGAGACACCACGCGGCTGATCCTAGAACCCCCAGCGGGTCTCATCGAGTTGGTCATTTCAGGATCAAACAAAACCGATACACAAATTGCACGCACAACGGGAAATTTGAAACACTCCGGGAAAACTCTCGAGTACTCTATGCCTCCGACGCTGCCTCAACATCAACCCCCGCGCTAGCTCCACGACCTGGAGGGCAGTTAAAAACCGGAAAGTGTGAGTGGACCATAAAGAATAAAAGTTTCAAAAACCATTTCATAACAAAACAGGGTTTGGCCCTCCGTTTTGAAAACATGCATGCATAACCCAATTTCTTAAAACATTTATAAATCACATTAAGTTCATCATGGAAACCACAGTAACATAAACACAGTAGGATAAACATTATAAAACAGTAACAGTAAAACATAAGATACCAATATAATCATCCGATCAAACCTGCTGGATCTATCCGAGTCTTTAAATTCAATCCAGGCCTCAATAATTCGATTCTTTAAACTCAACAGGCCTACGGGGGAAATAGCAATATATCCGAGTCTTTAAACTCAATCCGGGTCTTTAAACCCAATCCGGGCCCGTCCCCCGTCAATCACAATATCCGGGTCTTTAAACCCAATAACCAGATCCAGCAAATCCAATCCAAACCATTTTAAAACCATTCGAAATCCATATCCAAACCCGAATCCGAAATCACTTGCCCGAAGCCCTTCCGGCATCCCGAACCGTCATTCCGAACCCAAATCCGGAAATCCACTTTTCAACTTTAAAACCAAATTCCGCTTTCCGAAATCCGATTCTAAAACTGAAAACCCTGATCATCGAAATCATGTTCCAAAATCCCTTTATAATCATTGAAAACCCTTTATCATTTGAAATCCCAAAATCATAGCATCATAATCAGAAATCAAGCCTTTCTCATAAAACGTGCCAAATACGTAATTTCTCGAAAAACGTGCAATTAAGCAAAATAGTTATAACATATTCAAATAACCATGAAATCACATATAAAACCATAAAACAAGTAATTAAAAGCAGTTATGCATGCTCAGTTATAGAGAAAGGGTCAACTCACAGATACCAGGCACGTCACTTGCGTCCCGTACGTTCCGCACGTTCCTCGTCCGCCTCGGGGATTCCCGATCCTGTCAACAGTCACCAAAATACGTCACCACACGTTTACTAAGGTTCTCCTAATTCCCCACAAAAATTCCCCAGTTCTAAACGTAACAAACCGAGACCCTAAACCTTCGATCCCGCAGAACTAACTCGAAACGTCGTCCGATTAACTCGAAACCCATCCCAAAATATCTGTTACAACATCTAGACCAAAAACCTAGTTGAACATGACAGGACCTGCCCCGATCCCACAGGGACCACAAGGGGACGTGCCCTGCTCCCGTCTGACAACCAAAATTCATACCAATTTTAACCTCAAAACATCAAATGCATAAATAACCAGTTTAAAGTTATACATCAAATCCAAATTAAACAGATGTCAGACAAGGGATGAAATCCAAAAATTACAAGTTGCGAGCACGACTCTAAAATAAAACCTGCGGGTAAACCACCCAACAGGGGTTCAGGTACGCAAAAAGTAGATCTATGCCTCAGCCTCAGGTTCCTCCTCTACCTCAGTATCACGACCTGGAGGGGTTACCAAAACATTAAGGGTGAGTGGACCGAAACTCAAGTTTATAAAATCATTTGATAAGTAAAACATATAATTTACCCCTCCGTTTTCCAAACATGCGTGCAACCGAATTTAAAACCATCAATCATATAATATAAACCATAAGGCATATAATAAAACCATAAACATAATTTTAGCCACTACACTATACACTCCAATCCCGACATCCCTGATGTCTGACGTCCCTGACGTCAATAAGGTCACAATCACAAGGCTACGCGTGTCACTCGGGTCTCAATTTCCGAGTTCAATCCCCGAACCCCGTTCGGGTACAGTATCCCCGATGCTTAGCGTCATAGACACTGGACGTACTAGACGTCCGTGACCTCTCCGGGGTACCTCATCCGGAGGAGACAATATAATATGGAAGGATCTATACAGTGCAGTACCAAATACATTTTATTGATATCCACATGCAAAGCATATATATATATACATAGATAAAATCCAACCAATCTTTAAGTTTCATCAAACGGGTCTCAAGCCCAAATACCGTGAAACGTGCCATAACCATAATTTACATATCATCAAAACCATTATTTGTTTTTAGCATGTGAATATGTATAATAAACCAGAAAACATTTATGCACGCAAGAGTTTAAGAAAACGGCCCACTCACAGTACAATCCTGCCGAAAATCGAACGTATATGACAGGACCCGCCCCGATCCCCCTGGGACCACCCGGGACGTGCCCTGCTCCCGTCTGACACCCGGCATTAAAATACCAAAAATACCCTTATTGAAGATGAAATGCATAAAGAAAATCCACAGTTAAGTCATACATAGCACGCCACACAAATACTCGAATACAAATAGTGTCAGATAAGGGATAGTTCCCGAATACAGTTTATTGAGCACGACTCTAGACACACAACGTGCCAACCTACCCAGCAGTAGGGTTCAGGTACGCAACGTAAACCTATGCCTCTTCTTCCTCGGGATCCTCCTCCTCGTCCTCCTCGGGATCCTCCTCCTCAATAGCACTACTTGGAGGGGTAGTAAAACAACAAAGGTGAGTGGGCCGAAACTCAAGGTTTACAAAATAGTTTACCATTTCGAAAACATATAGCTTTTTCCCCTCCGTTTGCCGAAAAGACATGCATTAGTATCATAGACCACAAAACCATATAATCATAAGCAGAATAACATCAACATAATATAATCTTAGTCACTGCACTATACATCCCAACCCTGACATCCCAGATGCCTGACGTCCCAGACGCCCAATAAGGTCACAGTCTCATGGCTACGCGTGCCACCCGGGGTCTCAATCCCGAGTCCAAATCCCGAACCTAGTCCGAGCATGGCATTCTAGATGCCTGACGTCCCAGACGTCCAATAGTAGCAATCCTGCTCCTGAGTCACTCTACGGTCCGGCCCCTCCGTAGAATGACTCCTCATAGGCAATGCGTCGTGACCACTCCGGTGTACCTACATCCGGAGGAGATAGAATCCTAGGGTAGATCTATACAGTGCAGTACCACAGATAATATCGAGATCCATTATATATATACATGACTCCAAACCATTCATAAACAACCAGACGGGTCTCATGCCCAAACATCGTAATACGTACCATAAATCGGACTCAAGATAAACAGATACTTTTACTTGAATCACATATAGATATAATAGAAAGTAAAACAGTTATGCATGCCGAAGTTTAGTGAAATCAAGGGCCCACTCACAGTACAATCCCGCTGCAATCCCGAGCGTAAAGCCCCGTCCAAGGGTTAAAGTACAATTCATGTCATGTCCAAAGCATACGTAAAGGTCACTTTGAGTCCCTACTAAACAACTAAGAAACCCTAGACTGAAACCGGCCCGGGAAAGCCGTCCGAACACGCTTCCCAAGGCGTCAAACCCTAATTTGACCAACTTAACGATCTCCGATCGACACGAAACCACCGCCATTGGATCCGTATCGTCGAAACCTTGAAAATGACACTGGTCCCACACAAAATACTGTTCACACGCGCCCCCCACGCGCCGGTCAACCCTCTGGTCAACAGTGCTACAGTGATGCTGACGTTAGCATGACGTCACTGCTGACGTCAGCATGACGTCATCACTGACAGTGTCAGATGACACGTGTCAACAGCCCATTGGTCCCTGGTCTGATAGTTTTCTGACATGATGACGTCATCATGACGTCACTACTGACGTCAGCATGATGACGTCATCAGCTACAGTAGCGGGTCTGAGAACCGGGTCACCGCAGACCCACGGTTCAACCCGATCGGTTCTCATCAACCCGACCACCAAAATCGATGGGATTTGTTCCTATTAACTCGTCTAATCAAGTTCTATGGTTCTGTGTCAGGACCCACCCCGGTTTCACCCCGAAACCCGAGGTAAATCCTGCTCCCGTCTGACTCCCTGACACAACACCCAAGTAAAACTCATGCAAACCCAGTCAGACGCAGGAGTCCTTAACTGAATATCCCAACGTTATCGTTTACAGAGCATAGTACGAAAATACAAGGAACTAAAAAAAACGATAAATTACACGCACTCGGAAGTCTGTAAAACTATTCCGGGATCCCTCACGTCCCTTCTATGCCTCTGACACTGCCTCGACGTCAAGACCCCGCGCTCGCTCCACAACCTGGAGGGCAATTTAAAACAGAAGGTGTGATTGGACCAAACAGTACAAGAGTTCAAAACCATTTTACACGAAAACCGAGTTTAACCCTCCGTTTTAAAAACCACATGCATAACCAATATGTATGATCCTGTCAATCACCGTCAAATTACGTCACTTACACGTCTACGAAAGTTCACCTAAATTCCCTCAAAAATCCCCGAATCGAAAACCTAAAACCCGGGACCCTAAACCTTCACCCTCGCGGAACTACACTCAAACGACTTCCGATTGACCCGAAACCAACTCCATTGAACTCACCACAACTCCTGGACCAAAAACCATGTTGACCGTTTCTCCCAGAACCGCCGCACGCGCCTCCACGCGCCGCCCAAAGTGGCTGCGCGTGGCCCTCACGCGCCAGCTACAGTGCACCTTCAACCTCATGTCGACCCGGTTCAACACAGTAGGCTGCAGCTTGAACCGGCGTCAACGGTTCTCCGCTGTGCCTGCACCAAAACACCTCCTTCCTTCTCCTATAGCTTCGTCCAACCTTACTCTAAGCATCCCCATCCTCCAATCACCTCGACACATCCCCTACACCGTCGACTCAGACTCGAAACCAGACGGCCTAATTCCTCTGTTTTCCTCTCCGGCCGCCCAGGTAACCTCCCTTCACGGTGGTAACACCAGACGGTTCCTAGAACCTCAAGGAACCTAACCCGACTCTCCTAGACCTTCGACTCAGTCTCTAGGATCACGACTCTTGGTTTGAACCAAAACGGGAAAACAGGGCACACAGAGTCCCTCCGTCGTGCCAACCATCACCGTGCACCTCCCGTCACGGCAACACAACCGAACGACGCCCTGGACTCGACTGAACTCCCTAGACTCCTCTAGACTCTTCGATTCAACCTCTCAGGCCACAACTTCCGATTTGAAGTTCACGGCCAAAACAGAGCATAGACACGGGGAAATAGAAATTACCTGCAACCTGTCGCCGTCGTGAGCTCCGCTGGTAGTGGTTGACTCCTCGCAACCCGCACGACACCACCACGGTTTCAGTTGCCCCGTACACGGCCACCACCGTCACGATTCTCACGACCTCCCTGCTTTTCACCCCTGGTTTTCCCGCAGTTCCCAGCTGCCCAACCACACGACTTCCTCACCTCCCAACCTTCTTACCGTCTCCCTTTCCTTCTCTGGACACCCACACACACTCACAATTCACCAGCTCCCTCACTCAACCCTTCACTGCTCTCAATTTCCTCTCACAATCTCCCTCTGTTTCTGTTTCCTTCTGCGCACAAACACGAACACGGGCACGGGTACACCCCAATAATAAAACCGTGCACACACCTTAGAATCCCCCAGAACCCACTACACACTTGACACATGTCGCCATCCCCCCACTCTCTCTCACCCATGTGGCCCAATCTCAACCCTTCATCTACTTCTCTCTGCACAAATCCCCAGGTGCAAAAAGACCAAAATACCCTCCAATTTTACACATTTTTACGGTTTTACCAAAACTTCCTAGACCCGTAACTCTCGCCTCGTAAGTCTGATGAATACGTGCCGCCTGTCATCGAACTCAGGACGACGAGAACTACCTAACCATCCTAGGTCAACCTACCAAAACTCGATTATTCAAAAAGTCAACTTTTCCCCCTAATTTACCCAACTTACGGTTATGCCCTCAACCTTCCGAACATCACAACTTCCTCCTCGGATGTCGGAATCGAACGTACCACATGTCTACGGGTTCATGACGTCCTAATTTACGTCCTGGTCACTGGTCAATACCCAATTGACCACCCGAAATAAAAGTCAACATTTTTGCCCGGACCAGGGGCAAAATTATCATTCTAGGCTCCCGGACCTTTCGGGACCACCTAACCACTGATTAACCTCACTAATCACACCTTAATCACTCTACTAATCCCGGCTCTCGGAACGGGTTGTTACATTCTGTGGGATTAAAACAGGTTTTTAAGTTCGAGAAACCACCTGAAAATCGACAGGAAACCGGCTGCCGGCTCTGGTTCGTCTTCTCCGGTGAGCCGTCAAGCTTTCAGCCACGAACCCTGGTCCAAAATGCTCGTCTAGTTCCCTAGGTTATGTTTCAAAAGAAAACAAACATTTCCAACGTTAAAAACGGACGTTTCGAAACAGGGAAGGAAATCGGTGTCTCTCGGGTTTATGGGCTTACCGCCGCCGTGTCGCCGCCGTGGGCTGCCCAGTCCGGTCCTGAGTCGTCCTATGGTTCCAGTTGACCCATCCCTAAGTTAGTTCGAGTGCAGGGGCGAAGGTTTGGACGGTTTGGTTGGTTTGGGCTGCACGGGTTCCTTCTCGGGTTTGTGGGTTTCCCGGCCGTGCAGGGTGGCCATGGTGGTGGTGATGGTCGTCTGGGGGTTGCTGGGGGTTGCCTGGTGCTGCCTGGTGAGGGAGGTTGGGTGGTGAGCTGCTGAAGTGTTTGTGCAGAGAGTGAGAGTGTGCACGGTTTTGAGAGAATGAAAATGTGAGAGTGTGAGTCTCAGATGGTTTTAAGAACAGCAGGAGAAAATGAAACCAACGGCTAGGATTGAGTCTGACTTAAGGATGAAGGATGAGGATTTAGGGAAGTTTAATTAATTAATTAATCTAAAGGCAGACATAGATCCTGGTTTTAGGGGATGATGTGGATGAGGTAGATGAGTGACATGTGTCACTCATCAAGGGTCCAAATCGATTTTGAATAAAGTAACCAGATTCATTATTTTAATATTATTTTAATTCCGAGTCTCGGTTAGTTCGGTTACGTTCTTGACCATAACTTTTTCGTCGTAAGTCCGATTTCGGCGTGCCGCCTGTCTACGGATTCGTATCGACGAGACCTACGTAACGGTCATTGGCCCTCGTCCGTTGGACTTCCCGGGTTAAAAGTCAACATTTGGCCCCCAAATGGCCAAATTACCAAAATACCCCTCGACTTCTGAACGTCACAACTTCTTCCTCGAACATCGGAATCGGACGTGCCACCTGCCTATGAACTCGTGACGTCCTAAACTACGTCACGGTCACGTGTCAAAGTCCTAAATACTTCCCGAAATAAAAGTCAACTTCCCCCCCCCTCTCAGGGGCAAAACAGTCATTTTACAATAAAATAATAATTACGAAAGTTCGGGTCGTTACAGTATACCCTCGTTCTGGTACAACTGTACAATCCCTGTCATGTCCAAAGTATACGTGAAGGTCAATACAAACCCCTAACATTTAACCATGAAACCCTAGACTAAAAACTGGCCCGGAAAAGTCGCCCGAACGCGCTTCCCAAGGCAATAAACCTCGTTTTGACCAACAAAATGATCTCCGATCGACCCGAAACCACCGCCATTGGATCTGGATCATCGAAACCTAAAGAATGGTGGTGGTCCCACCAAAAGTACTGTTCACACGCGCCTGGTCAACCCTCTGGTCAACAGTGCTACAGTACTGCTGACGTCAGCATGACGTCATCACTGATAGTGTCAGAGGACACGTGTCAGCAGTCCATTGGTCCCTAGTCTGACTGATTTCTGACATGATGACGTCATCATGACATCATCATGATGACGTCATCAGCTACAGTAACCGGGTCTGAGAACCGGGTCACCGCAGACCCACGGTTCGACCCGATCAGTTCTCATCAACCCGATCACCATTTCTGATGGGATTTATTCCTATGAACTCGTCACAATGTGTTCTATGGTTCTGTGGACTCAAAACTAGTTTCTAGGTTCAAAAATCTACGTGCAAATCGACAGGAAACTGGCTGTCGGCTCTGGTTCGTCTTCTCCGGCGAGTCGTCGAGCTTCCAGCCGCGAACCTTGGTCCAAAATGCTCGTCTGAGTCCCTAGGATATGTCTCAGAGGTAAACAAAGAATTCCAACGTTAAAAACAGACGTTTCAAAACAGGGAAGGCAAATCGGGTCTCACGGGTTTCTGGGCTTACCGCCGCCGTGTCGCCGTCGTGGGCTGCTCAGTCCAGTCCTGAGTCGTCCAGAGGTCTCAGTGGTCCTAACCCTAGGTTGGTTCGAGTCCAGGTAAGGTGGTTTGGACGGTAGGATGCTTTGGGCCTTTCGGGTTTCCTTCTCGGGTCTGTGGGTTTCCCGGCTGTGCAGGGTGGCTGTGGGGTGGTGGCCGGTGTCTGGGGGTGGCTGTTGGCTGCCTGGTGTTGCTGGGTGTGTGAAGTGGAGTGGTGAGGAGCTGGTGAGATTGTTCCAAGAGGTAACCGTGCTAAACGGTTTGAGAGAATGAAAATGTAAGTGTATGGTCTCATGGGTTTAAAATAGAATAGGCATAAGAAATCAAAGGCCAGGATTAAATCTGACTTTAGGACCAATGGTGAGGATTTGAGGAAATAAAATAATAAATTAACCCTATTGGCCAACACAGATCCTTGTTTTGGGGAATGTAGGGGATGAGTGACACTTGTCACTCATCCAAGGGTCCAGATTGAATTGATTAAATTAATCAGATCATATTATTATAATATTATTTTAATCCGGTTCTCGGTTAGTTCGGTTAATCGCGTTTACTTCCGTGACCATAACTTCCTCGTACGAAGTCCGATTTCGGCGTGCCGCCTGTCTCCGGACTCAGGATGTCGAGACCTACCTAACGGTCCTTGAGTCATGTGAAAATTAGTTGTCAAACGAAAAGTCAACATTTTCGCCCCAACCGTACAAATTACGGTAATGCCCCTGAACTTCCGATAGCCATAACTTTTTCCCTGATCGTCCGAATTGGACGTGCCACCTGGCTATGGACTCGTGACGTCCCGAACTACGTCACGGTCATTGGTCAAAGTCCATTGGACCCACCAATAAAAAAGTCAACAATTTGTCATACCATTCACAAGGGTAAAAACGTCAATTCATACATTAAATTACAATATTAAGATCCTCGAATTTCCGGGGTGTTACAACCTTCCCCCCTTAAGAACTTTCGTCCCGAAATTTCAAAGAAACAAATGAGAAAATTGTTCTCGCATCTGAGCCTCAGGCTCCCATGTGGCTTCTTCCACATTCTGGTTTCTCCAGAGAATCTTCACGAGAGGAATCGTCTTCTGACGTAGTACCTTGTCCTTCCGATCCAAGATCTGTACTGATTGTTCCTCAAAGCTCAAATCCCCTCGGAGTTCGATAGGTTGTTCCCCTAGTACATGAGAAGCATCATGTACATACTTCCGCAGCATCGATACGTGAAAAATATCGTAAACTCTAGAAAGTTCTGGAGGTAGTGTCAATCTGTATGCAACCCTGCCAATCCTCTCCACGATCTCATAAGGTCCGATAAAACGCGGACTCAGTTTCCCCCGTCGACCAAAACGGATAATCCCTTTCCACGGAGATAACTTCAGGAAGACAAAATCTCCCACTTCAAATTCCAAGTCTCGAATCCGTCGATCAGCATAACTCTTTTGCCGATCCTGTGCCGCCTTCAACCTCTCCTTGATAACTCGAACAGTTTCCAGGGTTAAGTCCATCAATTCCGATCCTACAGCCGCTCGCTCTCCTATCTCCGTCCAGCAGATAGGTGTCCTGCACTGTCGACCATACAGTGCCTCATAGGGTGCCATCCCGATGCTTGCCTGATAGCTGTTGTTGTAAGCGAATTCCATCAATGGCAAATGAGTATCCCATGAGTCCCGAAACTGTAGCACACAGGACCTCATCATGTCCTCCAGGGTCTGAATGGTCCGTTCAGACTGTCCATCGGTCTGTGGATGGAACGCAGTATTGAAACGTAGGGTTGTTCCCAAGGTAGCTTGCAAACTCCGCCAGAACCTGGAAGTGAAACGTGGATCACGATCGGACACGATCGATTCCGGCGTACCATGTAATCGTATGATTTCCTTCACAAACAACTGAGCCAGTCGGTTAGGTTTATAAGTCTCCTGAACTGGCAGAAAATGGGCTGACTTGGTTAACTGGTCCACGATCACCCATACTCCGTCAACTCCACTCTGAGTCCTTGGTAACTTAAAGACGAAGTCCATGGTGATGTGATCCCACTTCCACTCGGGAATCGGAAGTGGCTGCATAGCCCCATAAGGTCTCTGCCGTTCCGCCTTAACCTGCTGACAGGTTAAGCATTTGCTTACGAACCCCGCAATGTCCTTCTTCATTCCTGGCCACCAATAATGGTTCCGGAGGGTACGGTACATCTTTGTACCTCCCGGATGCATAGCATAAGCCGAACTATGGGCCTCCTCAAGAATCTCGACCCGTAACTCTGCCACTGCAGGTACACACAAACGGCCCAACTTCACAAGTGCTCAATCGTCCCGGATGGTAAAATCCTGTCTCCCATCCACATCAACCTCAATTCTGTAGATACAGAGTATCGGATCCTGAAGTTGTGCTTCGATGATCAGATCAATCAGCACTGGTCGTACATGAAAGCTGGCCAACACCGCTCCATGGTCATCCGTACCCAAAATAACTCCCGCCTTCCGGAGTTCCACCAGCAAAGGAAGATACACCATCCCCAGGTGTGCAACTGATCCCGCTGATTTTCTGCTGAGTGCATCCGCCACCACATTGGCCTTACCCGGATGGTACTCGATCGTACAGTCATAATCCTTCAGCGGCTCCAACCATCTCCGTTGTCTCATGTTAAGCTCCTTCTGAGTGAATAAATACTTAAGACTCTGGTGGTCGGTGTATATCCGGCACGTTGCGTCGAAAAGGTAATGTCTCCAGATTTTTAGAGCATGAACCACCGCTGCCAACTCCAAATCATGGGTAGGGTAGTTCAACTCATGAGTCTTCAGCTGCCGGGATGCGTAGGCGATAACCTTGCCAGTCTGCATCAACACGCAGCCCAAACCTTGTAGTGATGCATCACTGAAGACCACGAACTCTCCACTGTCATCCGGCAATGCAAGGACAGGTGCAGTGGTCAATCGATCCTTCAACTCCTAAAAACTCCGATCGCACTGCTCGTCCCAAATAAACTTCACTCCCTTCCGAGTCAAACGAGTCAATGGTGCAGCAATTTTGGAGAAACCCTCCACGAATCTTCGGTAGTAACCTGCTAATCCGACAAAACTCCGCACCTCAGTCACTGTTGTCGGTCTAGCCCAGTTACTCACCGCTTCTGTTTTCTGGGGATCCACGCAAATCCCATCCGTCGATATCACGTGTCCAAGAAATCCAATACTGCTCAGCCAAAACTGACACTTGCTCAGCTTGGCGTACAACTGTTTCTGTCTCAGCATCTCCAAGACCAACCGTAGATGTTCCTCATGTGCACGGGCACTCCTCGAGTACACCAGAATATCATCGATGAACACAATCATGAATTTATCCAAGTAGGGTCGAAAAACCCGGTTCATCAGATCCATGAATGCTGCTGGAGCATTCGTCAAGCCAAAAGGCATAACAAGGAACTCGTAGTGTCCGTAACGAGTTCAAAAAGCAGTTTTTGGAATATCCTCCTCCGAAATCCTCAGTTGGTGATACCCAGAACGCAAATAAATCTTCGAGAAGCACTGAGCTCCCCGCAACTGGTCAAACAGGTCATCGATCCTGGGTAGAGGATACTGGTTCCTCAGTGTCACCTTGTTGAGTTGTTGATAGTCAATACACAAACGGAGACTTCCCTCCTTCTTCTTCACGAACAATACCGGTGCTCCCCACGGTGAAGTACTCGGTCGGACATATCCCAAATCCACCAACTCTTGTAATTGAGTCTTGAGTTCTCGTAACTCGGCCGGCGCCATCCGGTATGGTGCCTGTGATATAGGTCGGGTACTAGGGAGTAGTTCAATAGTAAACTCGATCTCTCGCGATGGCGGAAATCCAGGTAAGTCTTCCGGGAATACATCCGGAAACTCACGTACCACCGGTATCTCGTCGATACCCGGAGTATCGACCTGCTCCGACACGACATGTGCCAGATAACCTTGGCATCCCTTCCGTAGAAGTTTGGTAGCAGTAAGTGAAGAAATCACTTCAGGAGGCGAACCATCACTGTAACGACCCATCCCAAATTCCAGGATTAGATTAGTGACTAAACACGATTAGTAAGGCTAATCCGTGATTAGTTGGGCGAAATCGGACGAACGATGCGAAATGACCGTTTTGCCCCTGGTGGTGGCAAAACGTTGACTTTTCAATCGGGCGGTCAAATGGACTTTGACTGATGACCGTGACGTAGCTCGTGACGTCACGAGTTCATAGACAGGTGGTACGTTCAATTCCGAAGTTCGAGGAGGAAGTTATGACGTTCGGAAGTTTAGGGGCATTTTGGTAATTTTGGTTAAATGGGGTCAAATGTTGACTTTTTGACCGGGAGGTCCGATGGCCGAGGGCCGAAGACCATTACGTAGATAAGGACGATACGAATCCATAGGCAGGCGGCACACTGAAATCGGACTTCGAACGGGAGAGTTATGGGTCACGGAAGTTCGATTTCACTATGCACGAACTTCGAGACGGGGACGTTTTGGCGAAATCTGATTGGGTGGATATTTTGGTGGGCCCCATGGATGAGTGACAAGTGTCACTCATCCCATTGGCTTAGACCCCCAAAATGTGGATCTATATAATTAATTAATATTATTTAATTACTTTTATAAACCAAACCCACCCACCATTCAATCTTAACCATCCATTTCAATCTCATCTTTTAATCCCCACCATCCATCTCTCTTTCTCTCATCAGCCATCCTCCTTCATCTTTGTTCATCCTCCAACCCGAAACCCATAACCCCATTTTTCTTCATTTCTTCAAAAATCAAAACACACAAACACACTTCACCATTCATCACTTGTGTGAGCTAGGAATGACCGTGGGAGGAGTGTGAAGGGTTGAGGACCGAGAGGCCGGACGGTGGCCCACGGTGAAGGCCACGGCGGAGAGAACCCGAGAGGTAAAAATATTCAAAAATCCAAAACTCTGTTTCATTGCTTTTTATTCGATTCTAAGGCTTAGGTTAGGTTGCTGGTAGTCCTAGGAGTCGAATAGGATTAGTGTTTGGGATGGGGACGGCCTGGATCAACCGGGAACGGCGGAGGAAGTCACGGCCGCCATTGATGAGCTTGGAAGGTACGGGTTTTGATGTTTTTCCTAGTTTTGAACCCATAGAACTCTAGGTTAGATTGAGACGAGGAGAATGGGACAAACGGGAACGATTTTGATGGCCGGACGGCGGAGAACCGATCGGGTCAAGCCGCGGGTCACGGCGACCCGATTGCAGTCATTCGGGTCGACACGCGAGGAGGCAGGAATGACTGATGACGTCATCCTGATGACGTCATCATGTCAGGGATGATGTCATCATGTCAGATCTGACAATGTCAGACTGACATGTCAGACAGTGGGCCAATGGGAGCGTGACATGTGTCATTGTCAGGGGCTGTCAGTGATGACGTCATGCTGACGTCAGCAGGTACTGTACCTGACGCGTGAAACCCACGTGCAGCCACTTCAGGCGACGCGTGAGGGCGCGTGGCAGGGAATCTGGGGAAGGTTCCAACATATGAAATCATCTATTCGATGTAACGAACATTTTGGGACTGGTTTCGTGTCAATCGGACACCGTCTCGATATGTTTCGGGGCATCGGAAGGTTTAGGTTCGGTTTTAAAAATAGTTAAAAATACGGGAAAATTACGGGGCTTTAGTGGGAGGTTAATTAAGTAGTTAGTAACCTTCTATTACGATTTGGACAGGTTTGGGAGTCCCGGTGATGGTGATCAGCTCGGGGAGCTGTATGGAACGCAAATCGAGGCGGCAGCTCGGACGGTATGTGAGTGGACCTTGTTTTCTAAATTGGTGCATGCATAAATGTTTATTATATGTTTTAAACGCTTATTTGTAATGCTATGGGTGCATTTGTATGTGGTTACGTATAAGCACATATTTCAAGGTTTCGGCCTTATACGGTGCTTGTACGGGTCTGTATTTCGGTATTGATTTAAATGAACTGGATTTGAATTTCAAAAGGATAAACTCGGGTATGAGACCCATTTGGTTTTGTCTCGGGCATATGACCTCGGATTTCGGGCACGGTGCCCAGTTGATGTCCTATGTTCGGGCACGAGACCCAGTCACTTTACGGTTTTGATTTCAGGTCAGGGAACCTTAAATGGATTCCCAGGTTCATGACGGTTTATGGGAACCAGCATGAACCCTTGTTATGGTATCGTGGTTCATGACGGTTTATGGGAACCGGCATGAACCCTTGTTGGTTATTACGATACATGACGGTTTATGGGAACCGGCATGTTACCTCGGTTATGTTATTACGGTACATGACGGTTTATGGGGACCGGCATGTTACCTGATTATGGATATTATGGATCATGACGGTTCAGGGGAACCGGTCATGAATGTTTATGTTATATATATATATATATGTTCATCTACCTTCCTTTACTTATATTATCTCCTCCGGGGAGGGTCGTTGGTCTGGGTGGACCCCGGAGTAGTCACGGAGCACCGACTGAGTGGAGTCACCCCCAGTTGGGTTCCTTACTCTCAAGAAGGCTATGGTTACTATTACCTCGGGTAGGGTGAGTGGTCTGCGGACATTGACCTTGACTTTGAGATGACTCGGATTGAGACCCGGGTAGCACGCGCGTAGCTTTGGATACCGTGACAAGATTGGTTGTGTGACTTATATATATATATATGATATATGATATGTGGTGTGCACATGTGTGCACAGGATTTGAGCAGTGGCTCGTGTACTTGGTTTCTTTATGGTTTGGGGCCGAGTCCCTTATGGATTTGGGCAATGGCCCGTATGGTCGTTTTCATTGTGATCCTTTCGACCTTAGTTTATATCTGCTTTGGGCTTAGTCCCACATATGGTTTGTTTTGGATAAATGGTTTTCGAATGCATGCATGCTTTTTAGTGAAGGGTACAAATGTCTTCCTTATGAAATGTTTTATAAACTCTTGTTTTGTCCACTCACAGCTTTTAATGTTTTGACTGCCCTTCAGGTTGACATCGGATGTGGACTGTAGCAGAGATCGAGATATCACATACCTCCTCCGGATCCTGGCGTACTCTGATAGCCCGGGAGGGCAAAGGACGAAAATATCCCTTGTCTGACACTTCGTGTCAGACGGGAGCAGGGTCATCCCGCACTAATCCCAGGGGGATTGGGATGGGTCCTGTCAATCACGTTCCCCCTGAAAGATAACCTCCGGCAAACCCGGGCTCCGCAGAATCACTTGCTTGCTACAGGAATCGATGAGCGATCCATGCTCCGATAGCCAATCCATCCCTAGGATTATATCGAAGTCGTGGATATCCAGAATAATCAAGTCTACTGGTAAATCCACATCCTCAATTCTTACCGGGCACCTCCGAATCACCTGATTCACAAGGTACACGATGCCCATCGGGGTGCCAACACCCATCTCACAATCTAAGGCTGATACCACACAATCAAGCATACCAGCACAACTCCTCGAAATAAACGAATGTGTAGCCCCCGCATCCATCAATATACGTACAAGAAGGTTTAAGATATGTAGTGTACCTGTAACCACGCCTGGGGCAGTCCTCGCCTACTGCTGGGTCATTGCAAACACTTGGGCCCTTGGCCCTCCGTTCCGTCTGCGCCCGCGCGCGCCACGCCCAGCACCACGATCACCTCCTTGACCGCGACCTCCATTAGTGTGGGAAGCCGTGCTCTGCACCACACTAGAGCCCTCAGCGTCGTTGTTCTTGGGCAACTGCGGGAAATCACAGGCATAGTGGCCCTCCTCTCCGCAAGCAAAACAGGTTACTGGCCTCGGCTTGTCCGAATGCCCACCAGAAGCACTGCTCCAAGATGAACGCTGCCCGGAGTTGTATCCTGATCCTCCGCCCTGAGAGCCTCCGCGTCGACCCGACCAGCCACAACCCTTGAAGGATGAGGGTGCTCCCCTGTAGCCTCCTCCCTTGTTGTTCTTCTGGCCTGATGGCCCACGATGTGGGCGATCCTGACGTCGCCCCTCGCGCGAAGGCTGTCGTGTCTGGTGTGCCGCCAGACTAGCCTCGACACGCACCGCAGCGTCGACCATATCTCTCAGTGAAGTATGAGTAGCAGCAGTCACACTTGCCTGGATCTCCCCTCGGAGTCCAAGCTCAAACCTTTGGCATTTGTCCTCCTCCGTGCTCACGAATGATGCAGCAAACCGGGAAAGTTTCCCGAAAGTCTGCTCGTAGTCCGCAACGGACATATCCCCCTGCTCCAGCCGCAGGAACTCAGCCTCCCGTGCCGCGCGAAACGATCGCGGGTAGTACTAGTCCAGAAATCGGGAACGAAAAACTTCCCAAGTAGTGGTATGGACAGACCATCCAGACATTTCAAGTCTGTGCCACCACTGGTAGGCTCCTCCTTCTAGTAAGAAGGCCGCCAAAGTTACCCGTTCGCCCGGAGGGCAGTGCATCACCGTGAAGATCTTTTCCCATTTGGTGATCCAATCATGAGCATCTTCGGGGTTCGATCCCCCGTTGAAAGGTGTGGCCCCCAGACGTTGAGCCCGCTCAATGCTTGCGCATTCCATTTCCCTTTCCAGATCCTCGTCAGTTCGTGTATGAGGAATTCTCCTAGGAGGCATAACCAACTGTCAAGAGGCATAGATCAGATAACAATATCCTTAAAAGTCGAAAAGTAACTAGTACTAATCGCTAGTCTAGCATGCTGACCACAACCTAGTGCTCTGATACCAAGCTGACAGGACCCGCCCCGATCCCACAGGGACCACAAGGGGGCGTGCCCTGTTCCCGTCTGACATCCAAAATTCATACCAATTTTAACCTCAAAACATCAAATGCATAAATAACCAATTTAAAGTTATACATCAAATCCGAATTAAACAGATGTCATACAAGGGATGAAATCCAAAAATTACAAGTTGCGAGCACGACTCTAAAATAAAACCTGCGGGTAAACCACCCAACAGGGGTTCAGGTACGCAGAAGTAGATCTATGCCTCAGCCTCAGGTTCCTCCTCTACCTCAGTATCACGACCTGGAGGGGTTACCAAAACATTAAGGGTGAGTGGACCGAAACTCAAGTTTATAAAATCATTTGATAAGTAAAACATATAATTTACCCCTCCGTTTTCCAAACATGCGTGCAACCGAATTTAAAACCATCAATCATATAATATAAACCATAAGGCATATAATAAAACCATAAACATAATTTTAGCCACTGCACTATACACTCCAATCCCGACATCCCTGATGTCTGACGTCCCTGACATCAATAAGGTCACAATCACAAGGCTACGCGTGCCACTCGGGTCTCAATTTCCGAGTTCAATCCCCGAACCCCGTTCGGGTACAGTATCCCCGATGCTTAGCATCATAGACGCTGGACGTACTAGACGTCCGTGACCTCTCCGGGGTACCTCATCCGGAGGAGACAATATAATATGGAAGGATCTATACAGTGCAGTACCAAACACATTTTATTGATATCCACATGCAAAGCATATATATATATACATAGATAAAATCCAACCAATCTTTAAGTTTCATCAGACGGGTCTCAAGCCCAAATACCGTGAAACGTGCCATAACTATAGTTTACATATCATCAAAACCATTATTTGTTTTTAGCATGTGAATATGTATAATAAACCAGAAAACATTTATGCACGCAAGAGTTTAAGAAAACGGCCCACTCACAGTACAATCCTGCTGAAAATCGAACGTATACCCTCGTTCTGGTACAACTGTACAATCCCTGTCATGTCCAAAGTATACGTGAAGGTCAATACAAACCCCTAACATTTAACCATGAAACCCTAGACTGAAAACTGGCCCGGAAAAGTCGCCCGAACGCGCTTCCCAAGGCAACAAACCTCGTTTTGACCAACAAAATGATCTCTGATCGACCCGAAACCACCGCCATTGGATCCGGATCGTCGAAACCTAAAGAATGGTGGTGGTCCCACCAAAAGTACTGTTCACACGCGCCTGGTCAACCCTCTGGTCAACAGTGCTACAGTACTGCTGACGTCAGCATGACGCCATCACTGACAGTGTCAGAGGACACATGTCAGCAGTCCATTGGTCCCTGGTCTGACTGATTTCTGACATGATGACGTCATCTTGACGTCACTGCCGACGTCAACATGATGACGTCATCAGCTACAGTAACCAGGTCTGAGAACCGGGTCACCGCAGACCCACGGTTCAACCCGATCAGTTCTCATCAACCTGATCACCATTTCTGATGGGATTTGTTCCTATCAACTCGTCACAATGTGTTCTATGGTTCTGTGGACTCAAAACTAGTTTCTAGGTTCAAAAATCTACCTGAAAATCGACAGGAAACCGGCTGCCGGCTCTAGTTCGTCTTCTCCGGCGAGTCGTCGAGCCTCTAGCCGCGAACCTTGGTCCAAAATGCTAGTCTGAGTCCCTAGGATATGTCTCAGAGGTAAACAAAGAATTCCAACGTTAAAAACAGACGTTTCAAAACAGGGAAGGCAAATCGGGTCTCACGGGTTTCTGGGCTTACCGCCGCCGTGTCGCCGACGTGGGCTGCTCAGTCCAGTCCTGAGTCGTCCAGAGGTCTCAGTGGTCCTAACCCTAGGGTTGTTCGAGTCCAGGTAAGGTGGTTTGGACGGTAGGATGCTTTGGGCCGTTCGGGTTTCCTTCTCGGGTCTGTGGGTTTCCCGGCCGTGCAGGGTGGCTGTGGGGTGGTGGCCGGTGTTTGGGGGTGGCTGTTGGCTACCTTGTGTTGTTGGGTGTGTGAAGTGGAGTGGTGAGGAGCTGGTGAGATTGTTCCAAGAGGTAACCGTGCTAAACGGTTTGAGAGAATGAAAATGTAAGTGTATGGTCTCATGGGTTTAAAATAGAATAGGCATAAGAAATCAAGGGCCAGGATTAAATCTGACTTTAGGACCAATGGTGAGGATTTGAGGAAATAAAATAATAAATTAACCCTATTGGCCAACACAGATCCTTGTTTTGGGGAATGTAGGGGATGAGTGACACTTGTCACTCATCCAAGGGTCCAGATTGAATTGATTAAAGTAATCATATCATATTATTATAGTATTGTTTTAATCCGGTTCTCGGTTAGTTCGGTTAATCGCGTTTACTTCCGTGACCATAACTTCCTCGTACGAAGTCCGATTTCGGCGTGCCGCCTGTCTACGGACTCAGGATGTTGAGACCTACCTAACGGTCCTTGATTCATGTGAAAATTAGTTGTCAAACGAAAAGTCAACATTTTCGCCCCAACCGTCCAAATTACGGTAATGCCCCTGAACTTCTGATAGCCATAACTTTTTCCCTGATCGTCCGAATTGGACGTGCCACCTAGCTATGGACTCGTGACGTCCCGAACTACGTCACGGTCATTGGTCAAAGTCCATTGGACCCACCAATCAAAAAGTCAACAATTTGCCATATCATTCACAAGGGTAAAAACGTCAATTCATACATTAAATTACAATATTAAGATCCTCGAATTTCCGGGGTGTTACAGAACACCTCCCCGAAAAACACCGCACGCGCCTCCCAAAGTAGCTGCGTGTGGGCCTCACGCGCCTGCACTGTTCATCGTCTTCAACCTTCGTCCAAGCGGTCCAAACCGATTCAGCCAAACCGAACCGGCGTGACCGGTTCTCTGTCATCCGTCCACCATTTCAGTCCCTCTTTCCACAAGTCTCTTCGTCCTCTACCCAGTAATCCATTCCCCTCAACCAAACAAGACAACACGGCCTCTAACCCGTCGTCCCCAACTCGAAACAGAAACCCGTCCAAACCCCTGTTCTTGCTCTCGGCCAATCGTCTACTCCCCCGTCACGGCTTCAAACCCTAGAGCTTCCTAGGACCTTCATGAGTCCACTAGAACTCACCAAACACCTCGACTCAGCTCCTACCTTCACGACTTTCAAATTTAAACAAAACGGAAAAACAGAGGAATTTGAAATTACCTCACCTGCCGCTTACCGTCGTGGCTCCGCCGTGTCCTTAGGTGTCCCCTCAGCTCCTCAGGTCCTCCTCCGTCCTCTGAACACCACCACTCGACCGTTTTGATCAAAACCCGGCAGCACCCCACCAAACACCCTCTCTGTTTCCCTGAGAACTTACCTTCCTCACACACACAACCACTCAACTTCCACTCCTCCCAGCCCAGTCCTTGCACTCTCAGTCTCCCCCTGAACACAAACACACACTCAAGACTCTCACCTCCCTGCAATTCGATCGATTTCACCTCCCAAATCTGTCTCTGTTTCTCTCTTCGAACAAACACGATACACACACAGTCCAATTTAAGTGCACCGTCCAAACTTGTAGAAACCTCTAGCACACTGCCACCTGTCACAATCCTATGTTCCCTGACTAAAAAATATCAAATAATCGTTGTACACTTGGCCTTATCAAATTGGCCCAATTCCCAATGCACCAAAAAGACCAAAATGCCCCTGTGAACTAAAATTACCATTTTGCCCCTCACCTTTCTAGACCTACATCTTAACCGTCCGATGTCCGATGAAGGCATGACGGCTGTCATTGAACTCAGGACGATGAGACCTACCTAACGGTCCTAGGTCTACGTACAAAAACCCTGTCGTACGAAAAGTCAACTTTTCCCTCTAGTTTAACCAAATTACGGTAATGCCCTCAACCTTCCGAACATCAACACTTCCTCCTCGGATGTCGGAATCGGGCGTGCCACCTGTCTACGGACTTGTGACCTCCCGAACTACGTTACGGTCATCGGTCAATACCCAATTGACCGCCCGAACTCAAAGTCAACATTTTTCCCAACCTAGGGGCAAAATCGTCATTTCTGTGCTAATACCCCGAACGTAACCAACTAACCACCGATTAGACTCACTAATCCGTTACTAATCACTTTTCTAATCTCGGCTCTCGGGACGGGTCGTTACACATGTAATTACTATTAAAATCATAAGTAAAATCTTGTAATTACCAATCATGCTGAAATCCATTACATTCAAATCATGTAATGTAAATCTATTAAAACCCTAATTGAATACACCACCCCCCCCCCCCCCCCCCCCCCCAATCCGTCCCCCTCCCAATTGACCGCCCGAACTCAAAGTCAACATTTTTCCCAACCTAGGGGCAAAATCGTCATTTCTGTGCTAATACCCCGAACGTAACCAACTAACCACCGATTAGACTCACTAATCCGTTACTAATCACTTTTCTAATCTCGGCTCTCGGGACGGGTCGTTACACATGTAATTACTATTAAAATCATAAGTAAAATCTTGTAATTACCAATCATGCTGAAATCCATTACATTCAAATCATGTAATGTAAATCTATTAAAACCCTAATTGAATACCCCCCCCCCCCCCCCCCCCCCCCCCCCCCGCTATTTTCAATTTCTCGGGATGGAAGGTACAAAAAAATTAAAAGAATACACCAGTCCTAATACGAGTGCGTAGGCATGCTTTTATGATTTTCTTGGATGTGTTTGCTTCCTCAGAAAGCTAGCGATTTTGTAAGAATTAATTATAAATTAGTACAATATTTAAACCTAACTTATAAATTAGTTCCCTTAATATATAAAATAGTTTTTTTTTATTGTGTTTTTTTATAATTTTGTTTTTTTAAAATTTTAAATACCGTTTATATTCTTTTTTCAGATATAAATGAGAAACTTTTAAATTTGAAATATTATTATTTTAAATTTATTTGTTAAAATTATTTAAATTAAGATAATTCTAACTAAATTTCAAAAGATTTATTTTATATTTATTTTATCGGATAATATCTGATGCTTTTGAAGAGTCGAAGAGTTACTTGTACGTTATTTATCTTATTACTTTTCGTAGGTAAATTAATAATAACATGTTAATTTTATTTTCTTTTGAGAGAGGTATATTGAAAAAAAATATAGCTATTATGATACAATTAGAATTTCCATATATAAGTATCTTATTTATAAGAGAGAGTTAAGTAGGTAATATAATTTAATTTACCTGTTAAATCTAAAATCAAATATTGGTATATACATAAAGGATTTTATTACATGTATGATGAAACTGTAATATGTGACATCGAATACGAATGTAGCTGAAAATAAGATTAACTATATAGATGACAAACTAAATGAATCGCGAGATCATCTATATAGATGGTGAATAAATTGAATCTAATAAATCCACTTACAAAAAAAAATAACAAAAATACGAAACATTATGCAAGATCCCAAATTATTTAAAAATATAATATGTAATAGCGCACCTGTAATTATTTAAAAAATAACGAACTTAAAAAAATGATGTAATTTGACAAATAATAAAAAAATGTTATTTTTTTACTGTCTATATTTACTATAATGAATTAACTTATAAGTTGATTCAAAAAATAGAACCTATTTATAATTATCTCATTTTTTAATTGTATTTCCTTTTTGATTTTCTCACATTATTGAACGAAAATAAAAGATATTTGGAGTCAAAATGAATTTCCGTAATTTTGGTCCGTTGGAGGGAAATGGGAAAAAGGGCATGGGTTTGAGCGGAAATTACGAGTTCATAGCTGTCCATGTCAACTATGAAGCTCTGTTCACTTCGTAAGGACGAACATGATTCCTTGCGTTGTTCGAGATTTTTGTAGTCTTCCGTTTAAGGAAGGCTACGTGTGAGGTTCTCCCTTATTCCCATGTGTGAGGTTTGGGATTTTCTTTGCTTCCAAACAAAACAAAATGCTTCAACTTCATAGTCCATACATATGCTCTAAACAAGATTACAGTTTCATAAATGTACAAGTAAACGAATTGAGACTCATTTGAGTGAAAAAGGCTAGAATTCGTGAAATGAAAACCTTTTAAGAAGTATTATTACCTCTATAAGCAACGTGGTTGGAATACTTAATGAGAAAGAAAAAAGTAGACTTTCCTTTGTGTAGTGTTTGATTCAATTCAAACAACCTTAATAAACAAAAATAAGCCAAAAGAGAAAGATGATATGCCAAATTTGACTGTAATCCAATTCAGAAATTCGTTATCACTTAAAAAGTGAGGCCAAGTTGAGCCTGAGTTGTCACTTGAGACCAAATTAAAGAGCATTCAACTAGAAACCAAGACCAAATCTCCCAACTACTAGAACAAGTCACTTGAACACAACAATAAGTCAATAGCACACAAAAGAAGAGAACTTCCCTGAAAACGTGACATGGAAACACCTACACATTTTCCCTATTATAATGTTATTGAAAAGAAACAAATGATGCATCGTGTTAAAATTGCAAGTAAAGTTTTATATTAAATAGAACTCATGTGAAAAGAGAAAAATTAATAGATGTTAAATGCCACGTTTGCACGTAAAATATGCTTTTAGTTTCCATATGGGGATTTAATACGACATTATCTTCAAATGGTGGCAAGTTGAGGGAAGGATCATGTGACCTAAGATGTTCTGAGATGATGAAGATTGAAGGAAAAAGAGGGTAAGTGATAAACTGAAAACATAGACATGGCAAAATGATCTGGGCCCAGCCAAAATTCCTAAAAGGGTCCCACCGCTATTTGGTACTTGCCCCTCATATGTAGAGGTTCCATTTCAGTTCCATCAAAGGTGGCCCTCAGCAAAAACTACTTGTTCCTGTACAGATAAAGACAAACAATTCAAGTAAGTGATGGACATGCCTGCATTCAGGGGCATCTTTTTCCTTCTTTCTCTTGGGAGGATTCAAATGAAGAGAAAATGCAGAATTTGTGCTGCCTGCAAATTGATAGAGTTAAGACTTTGACTGACAACTTTATCTACCTTGTTTATTTGATTCTTGATGGAAGATATATCACATGGTTATGCTTCTCTTCATCAAAATAGCCTAAAGCGTCTGTTACGTATCTTTCTAATGAATATATTCCACCTTTCTTTCAATCAAATACAGGAGAATTTAATGGTAACACATCAACCCTATATCACACAACCAACTAATTCTTAGTAGAGCAGTACAAATACCTCACACAAGATACAGCCTCATATTTCATATACCTTCAACAAATTTACCTGTATTGCAAATGCATGTTCTACATAGAACCGGTTAGAGTTCATATAATTTCAAATGAACCTAGTCAGCTAGTTCCTTGGCGGTGGGAATTACAGGAACAAGAAAATTACCAAATGGTGAATCAAAGATTTTAAAGTTTCCAGTTGCACCATCTTTTTGTGCTTGTGCTACTGCAGCATTTCTGGCCTGTTGAATCCTTACATCCACTCCATTACTTAAAGTTTGAGCCTCTGGTACCTACACAGCATATAGCATTTTATCCCTCAAACTGACTAGTTCTCAAAACAGTGGAGCCAGCAGAAATGGATGAGGTAAAAATATCTTACTGTTGTTACTGAAGTCTCAACTCTCCTTTTCTTCTCAACTGGTGCAGGAACATTGATCCTACTATAAATTAAAGTAAAACCCAATCAGTCTAATTAGCCAAAACAGAAAGGGAAAAAAATGAAAAACACCTCAATTTACACTAGTCTATGAATAACATAATTAATAGAGGGCATTTAAAAAATTCACTCATAGGTCATCCGTTCCTTAAAAGGCACATTATGTCCGTTTAGTTATTGACATGTTATCAACAAATATATCCACATCCGCATTCTCTACGGAACTAGAGGGCATTCTTCATTTTCCATTATTAAATTGTTTGTTAAAACGGCTTGTCATTGTCGTCACAGAAAATGAATCAATGTTCAAATTCCATTTTTAGTCCCTGACTTTAATTCATTTCCACTTTGGTCCTCGCTATTCCAATTTTAGCAATTTTAATCTTATAATTTTGTTTATGTAGCCATCAATCCCATACGTGTAAATTTATTTGTAAAAATGGACAAATTGATCATGTATTCTGTTAAGTGCAACAACTTAAGAGTTATAGCATTGTCCAAGTTATAGTCCTATTGACACATCAAGGAAGATAGTTACATATTGGCACATCGAATTTCATCTCTTAAGATTGTGAAGTTTACAGTTTAGCCTTGATTGCTACCTAAACAAAATTAGACTGGCATGTACGAAAATGAAAAAGGGTTAAAATACAGGGCATAAAATGTAATTTGGCCTAAATTAACTACTGTGGGCGTAAAAAACTAAAAAGGGTGGGTTTTGCTCTTTTGCGAAGGGAAACGATGCCTTGTTAGTTGCCGTTTTGGAAAAAAAAACGCCATCCAAATTGCGCACAACACGACGTCATACCTACTGCTATTGAATTGTCATAAACCGCATGCCTCAAACTCAGAGAAAGATTCTAAATTTTTGTGTCTTCCACTACGTACCCAACTAGCTTATAATCGAAAAAACAAATAAAATACCCAAAATTTAATACAAAATAGATATGAAAAATCAAAAATGAAAATAATAAGCTTGCGGGTTTTGATCAAAGATCACCTTGGAGGCGGTGGTTCAGTAGCTTCCCTCCTCCTGTGCTGATTTGCCATGGTTGATTGCTCAGCTTCAGCGTCAACTTCAGCTTCCTCTCCAGCTCCTAATAGTTGTAAATTTGTAACTGGGGACATGGAACAACAAAGGGCTTGGGTTTAATGAAATAATGAACTATGGACTGGGCCTGCTGTGAAGAAAGCTTTTTACTTTATGGGCTCGGACTTTTGGTGAGCTAGTTTAAGGCCCATTTAACATATCACTCTCACCTGGCTGTTACACAAGCAAGTCCTTGAGTAGAGGAAGGAAATGGTGTCTCTTATCAGCAAAACATTGATTTGAAATCATTAGATACTCCACAATGATCAGTTCTTGAATACGTCATCGTTTAATCCCACTCCTGCCTCTTATCTTCAAGCACTAATCACTCTTAATTAATAAAAGTAAATGTAATTAGTATCACTTTTGACGATTTAGCAATCATTTTCTCCAGCCCACGATTTAGAATATCCATCTCTCTTTTTCACCCCACTGTGATCCCATATTTAATTTAAATAACTAGGTCAACGTTGGTCAACCACTTCGCATGGGGTCGACAAAGATAGAAATTCAGAGTAAGTATAGGTTTTGCATGCCATGAATTCATTTACCTTGGCAGCTGCTGGGAGACTTATGAATTGTTGCTTGGGGTTGAAGTAAGTCAGTTCATATGCTTGCAAGGGCAATTAACAAGGTTTTCACACAGATTACTTGTAAAAGTTTATTTACTGGTTGCAATCTAGGGTTTTTGAAGTGGTAATGCATGTAAATGAAACACAATCAGTCAATTTTTTACAGAACATGCGACGGTGAAGTGGCAATCATGAGATATATATTGTTGAAGAAGTTGAACAACTGGTAAAAGTGTAAAACCGTGAATCACTCAAAAAAGTGAAGCAACTTTTTTTACTTTTGTTAAATTTGATTGTTCTTCTGGTGGAGGTAGTAGTGACCCTTTTGCCTTTGTGGGAGATTGATTCATGATATATCAAATATTCTCGCACATTATTGTAACTTGATTTGTTATCAAATAAGCGCTTAAACGCTAATCAGTTAGCAACTTAAAATATGTGGTTAATTACTCGTTCGAACCCACTATACAAAATAATTAACTTCATTTTCAAGTCATTATCATTAGAAAGATCATTTGCACAAAAACTCATGAGCACTACCTATTATATATATATATATATATAATTATGCATACATAAAAATCCTTTATGAGGGTCTAATCAATAAAATTCTCTCTCCAAAATCACTGGTGCAAGAAAACTTGACCCCCCATATCGAACCAAATATATTCTCTAATCATTCTTCAATTCTTTGTGGATGAACACCTGCTGCATGCTTTGAAAGGTCACTTTTTGGGATTCCTGTTTCCATTTTGTCAACCTAAGATAATCTTTTCTTTCTAATTGCTGATTATGGGACTCATTGACTAGCTTGTTAATTTCTTAACACACATGAGACTCCATTATTCATTTCGATTTCTGTACAAAATATATATATGTTTAATTAATTTCTAGTAATTTGTGCTAATGAATCTATATGAAGAACGAAGTAATAAACTAAAGCTTGACTAATGATTAAGATCGATATGTCTAATTAACAACACTCTCCTCTATACACCTGTAAATCACAATGAATAGCTACAATCTGGGGCCACCAATATCGTTTTGTTGGGGGTTGGGTATAGTACTTAATTGAATTAGGGCTCGCGCAATTGGGGTTTCAAATATTGTAGCTGTTTAAGCTGACTGCACGCCTTTCATTCTTGCATCAATTAAGGAATCCAAAAGTACCAAACCCATACACAGCAAAATTAATGGTACTTATCGATCTCCATTAAAATTTCATATCGTGCTATTAATTTACGTTAAGAATTTGAGGCATAGTTTTCATAAACAACCACATACTATAATTATATAACTAGATTGATAATAGTATATATACATACATATATACACGTACGGTGTTTAAGATTATTTTTAAAGAAAAAAAAAACCCCCACTTAATCAACCCAGTATAACGTACTCAATAATAATCCATCCGGCGATAGGACCCAATAATTTGCAACATGTATCTCCCTATTCCTTGTTTAGTGGAGGCTGGAGATAGCATTCGTATAGAGCAGTTAATATACTCACGAAATGTGTGATCAAGTGAAATTCACGTAACTAAAACATTGTGTGCACGTTTTAATTAGATACACATGCAAGACTTTCCTTTTTTAAGGAGTCAAACACAAACAGGACTTTCAGACTTTAATTAGAGGCCGGCCGGGATGAGATATTGTTGGGGAAAGTAGTAGAATGGAAATAATAACTCAAACCTCAAAAGGATAAATATGCAAGGAAATAAAAGAGCAATAAATAGAGAACACCGAATATAACGTGGTTCGGCAGGATGCCTACGTCCACGGGGCAACAACAACAAGAGCCTCCACTAATGAAATTAGGAGTACAAAGAGATGCACAACTTCAAGAACACTACTTGAAGGAAACTCTCTCTCTCACACACTTGTTTTGCTACCAACACTACAACACTCAACACTCTCAACTTGGAGTGGACACTCTTCACTCTCTATTTGGAGGAAGATGTTTCTCTTGGATGAGATTGATGGAATGAGCAAATGACCTCTCCTTATATAGGCCAAGGAGGAACCATCTAGATGTCTTCATTAATGCTCCATCCACCCACCTACTTCATTTATGGATCCACCTACTTCCTTTATGAACCTTCTACATGCATCTTAGATTCATGCACTTTAGGATTAATCTAGAATCACTTGTTTATTCTAGATAAGCCCTATTATGGAAGCCCAAAATACCTTTTGTGGATATATTTTGGGCCTGGATATTTTACAATCTCCCCCTCCAGGCCAACCGGGACAAAACGAGGTGACTTCTACTTGAAGTCCATTCCAGCAGATTTACTGCAATACTCCAGCTTCTTCTGCCCAAAACCCTTGACAACGGAATGAGCCTTGAACTTTATCAACTGCTCGTTCTCGTCCCTCTTCAACTTGAACACCCACTTATTTTTTTAGTGCTTTTCTGCCTTTAGGAAGCTCCATCTCAGACTTCATTGCCAACATCCACTTGTCATTGTCTGCATGAGTCTTTGCCTCCTCAAAATTTTCAGGCTCTCCATCGTCAGTCAGAAGAATGTATCTGGAATACGGGTCATTCCCATCACTGGTCGCGATAATATACTGTGAAGAAGGATACTTGGTATTCGGTTTTGGAACTCTGTTTGATTTACGAGCTGGTACTTGGACAATCTCTGGCTGCTCCCCTTGGCTTGGCTCCCCCTGATTAGACTCCCCCTGATTATGATCCTCCTGATCATTGTCTTCAGGTTCAGACACTATCTCAGCATCTCGTGCTTCAGCCATATCAGGAACATCTTCATGTATACCCTCTTGAGCTCTGTCAATGGGTTCTTGTTGCAGCGGTGATGAATCATAGGCGAGTTGACCTGCATTCTTAACTGTCTCCTTATCAAGATCTGCGACAGTCTGATCTTCAAAGAAGCGTACATTTCTGCTTCTGAATAGCTTGTTGGTCTTTGAATCCCACATGCGGTAGCCCATCTTTTCATTACCGTACCCGAGAAAGATGCACGGTGTGCCTTTGTCATCTATCTTCAATCTTTTATCGTCGGATACACGTGCAAATTCTTTGCACCCAAACACTTTCAAGTGTGAATATGAAACACTTCTACCGGTCCATACGCCTTCGGGAGTCTCAGAGTTCAACAGTATACTTGGTGATCGGTTGATAAGGTAACAAGCGGCTGATACAGCTTCGGCCTAAAAACGCTTTGATAGATTGGATGTCTTCAGCATGCACCTGACCTTCTCCAGAATGGTGCGGTTCATCCTCTCAGCTACACCATTATGTTGTGGGGTGCCAGGAATTGTCTTCTCATGCCTAATGCCATACTTCGAACAGTAATCTCTAAACTCGTTCGAAGTGTACTCTCCGCCATTGTCACTACGGATACATTTGAGGGTTCTCCCAGTCTCCCTCTCCACCATGGCATGGAACTACTTGAAGGTTTGGAATATCTGGCCTTTTGATTTCAATAAATATACCCAAACCTTTCGTGAAGTATCATCAATAAAGGTGACAAAATATCTATTACCACCTAGTGATTCAACTTCCATATGGCCACAAACATCGGAATGTACTAGGTCTAATATATTTTGTTTTCTTGTGAAGGTACCAGAAAAACTAACTTGATGTTGCTTGCCATATAAACAATAATCACAAGAGTCTAGTGAGGTACCTTTGGCAAAGGGAATAAGAGACTTCTTTGCCAAAACTTACAATCCCTTCTCACTCATGTGACCTAACCTCTTGTGCCATAAATTTCGAGAAGAATCGTCTGCGACATTCAACTCTCCTTTGCAAATCTTGCCATATGTCTTGTAGAGGGTGCAATACAACTTCCCTCTAGCAACAACTAGCGATCCCTTGGTAAGCCTCCATTTTCGATCACCTCCATGATGATGAAACCCTTGTTGATCAAGCACGCTGGTTGACATTAGATTGAGACGTAAACCAGGAACATGTCTCACATCTTTCAACAACAGCTTGTTGCCCAAATCGGTCTCGAACAAAATGTCACCTATTCCTGATATCTTGGAATAACTATCATTGTCCATCTTCACTTTTCCAAAGTCTCCGGCTTTGTATGTGGTGAAGAACTCCGAGTGCGCCGTGGCATGGAAAGATGCTCCAGAATCAACTACCCAAGGAATGTTTTTATCTTCATCGGCATGTAGGCATTCACTATCAAGAGATAACAACTCACATGCTTGACTGGACATGGTAGCGGCAGTATTGGTTGTGTCCTCCTTCTTTTGGTAGGTTGAGCCATTTTTCCCATCCTTCTTGTTATTCTTTAGCCTGTTGCAATTCTTCATCATGTGGCCATAGATATTGCAATTATGACACCTTTCATTGAATCGTGTCCTCGAACAGCTTGCACTTCTTCCACGATCTCGACTGGAACCTTTACTCTTGCTCCTTCCTCTATTCTCAGTCACAAAGACTTGGCTACTATCGGAACTTGAGGACTTCCTCCTAGTTTCTTCATTTAACATGTTATCTTTAACATTATCCATAGATAACACACCATTGGGAGCAGAGTTACTTACAGTAATGACAAAGGTCTCCCAGCTGTCAGGCAAAGATCCAAGACGCAACAACGCTTGAAGCTCATCCGCGATTTTCATGTCCATCGTGGCCAATTGATTGACAATACTTTGGAAGTTGTTGAGGTGCTCAGTCACCCTTACGCCTTCCTTATACTTCATATTGACAAGCTCCTTGATGAGAAACGCTTTCTTGGAGGCGGTCTTTTGCTCGAACAATGACTCCAACTTCAACCAAAGAGCACGGGTGTCAGTCTCGTTGGACACATGGTGGAACACACTATCATCCACCCATTCACGAATGTGACCAATAGCCTTGCGATTCAACTTCTTCCATTCAGTATCTCCCATATTCTCAGGTTTGCCTTCCTCTCCTTCTATGGGCTCATGCAGATCCTTGCAATAGAGAATGTCCTTCATTCTCGGCTTCCATGTAATCCAATTGGAGTGGTTGAGTCGAACCATGGTACTCCTTGAGCCTTCCATTCTAACTCTCAACGAACTTGGAGCTCTGATACCACTGTTGGGGAAAGTAGTAGAATGAAAATAATAACTCAAATCTCAAAAGGATAAATATGCAAGGAAATAAAAGAGCAAAGAGTAGAGAACACCGAATATAACGTGGTTCAGCAGGATGCCTACGTCCACGGGGCAACAACAACAAGAACCTCCACTAATGAAATTAGGGGTACAAAGAGATGCACAACTTCAAGAACACTACTTGAAGGAAACTCTCTCTCTCACACACTTGTTTTGCTACTAACACTACAACACTCAACACTCTCAACTTGGAGTGAGCACTCTTCACTCTCTACTTGGAGGAAGATGTTTCTCTTGGATGAGATTGATGGAATGAGCAAATGACCTCTCCTTATATAGGCCAAGGAGGAACCATCTAGATGCCTTCATTAACGTTCTATCCACCCACCTACTTCATTTATGGATCCACCTACTTCCTTCATGAACCTTCTACATGAATCTTAGATTCATGCACTTTAAGATTAATCTAGAATCACTTATTTATTCTAGATAAGCCCAATTATGGAAGCCCAAAAAACCTTTCGTGGATATATTTTGGGCCCGGATATTTTACAGATATACCAATAAATATGGAGTTGTGATTCGCTTGTTTCCCTCGTATTTTTCAAAAAATTAATTCTAGACTTGACCTTGATTGTTAAAAGCAGTCCAAGTCCAATAATGTAGGCTGAAATAATCAAGCCAGTGTACGTAGAAGCCATGCATGCATGAACTTAGCTTGGCTTTGCTGATGGATCAAACGAGAGAGAGAGTATTATATTACATACTCTAAAGCTTTTCATACTCAAAATATATCAATTTCTTACCGTTAACGCATGTAAGTTATAACGATTCAAAATCGTTTCTCTATGCATAAACGATCGTCACTAACATATCGAGACGAAACAACCAAGGTAAGGTTTGGACAAGATTGTATCATAAGCATGTGCAGAAATGCCCCCCACGTGGGATATGGCATGCGTGTGGGTCTCTTCCAAGTGGATCTGTTTTTTCCTTCTTTTGTGTGACAATTTTGGTAAAATACAGCACACACTGAACCCACAAAATTTCCAACCAAGGAAACTTCAAATTAATAATTTAGGGTTTTTCCTTTTCCTTTTGGGTTCGATCCCCTCTCGGTCGCTTTAGATGGATAGATCGATCATGGATATTTTAGAGAGATCGAGATGAGCTGTGGACAAGTAGCTGGACTAACTTATATATACAAACACCCATTTGCAACTCCTTCCCATATATCACGTGCCTATATATACATTATTTTTCCTTCTTTAATTTCTCTCCCATTTTTTTTATATTGTTTTTTCAGAGATGATGAGTTACATCTTACATGCCCATGCACTAATGTTTCCTACTTTTCCACAAACGTATAATTATAATATCTACGTTGTTGACATACACCAACCAAAACGTTGCGATTTCTGAATCTTCTTCGTCTCACATTCCTCTCCTACACCAAACAACAAACCCTAGCTAAGTTATTTGGCATATATGCACACCAAGCAAATTAAAAACTACCACTTATTATTCGCCGCTTCTTATTCATCTCTCATTTCTCTTGTCCGTCAAACAATACTCTAAGTTATTGGCATCCACCCCAAGCAAAAGACTACTACTTATAAGCTGCTTTTTATTCATCTCTAATTTCTCTCGTCTGCCTAACAAATCCTAAATTATTCGTATACACTAATTAAAAATTGTTACGTATGATCCTTGATGTTTATCTCCCATTTCTCCCGTCCACGTACCAAACAAATCCTAAGATAATATATCTTGGGATTGAAAATGCATGGGTAGCAAGAGATAATATAAACTTAAAAGTGAGTGAAATGGTTTAGAAATATAAAATAGTGAAAGATGAGGGTGTGATGAATCTGTGTATGTGGAAAGGAAGGCTTAAAGGGTCTGTTGCTGCTTTGCTTAATTTGTGGTCGCTATTGAACCTTTTTGAAGATCCACTTTGGAATTGCAGAAAAACTTCAAAAGGGAAGCTCATAAAATCTCTTGATATATACAAAAGTGGAAATTACCAAGACTTCCTTCTTCCCAATTTGGGGTGTTGCCACGTGTCCCATATAAGTTTTTGTTGTTGTTAAATTCAACTTTTGCATTTCTTTTTTCCCCTTTTTCCATGATCATAGTTCGAAATGAAATGGTGGGATTAAGTGGGTTTAGTTCAGTTGGGTTTTAGCATTGATTACTTGTAGATAATTGGTCTTAAATTCGAATTCCAATGACATATTATATGAAAAAATTTCAAAATTTCTCCATACCTGTAAATCTAAAAAATAAAAAATAACGGGTGGGGATGAAAAAGGATAACTTTTAAGTATTCCTTTTAATGCAATGGCTCATTGTGCTTTCTAGTGCATATATTATATATGGCTCATCGCTCATAATTTATATTTGAAAATCTTAAAACCTATATAATTTTTTTTTAAAAAAAAGCAGTTTCAAATGTTATTAATGGCATTAATATATATGCACTATAAAGTATAAACTTATAAAGCCATCCAAAAAGAAAAGGTCAGTTTAAAGAAAATTCAAAGAATTATTTATATTATCTGCCGAATTATGTCAGAAAATAATGCATAATATATATGGACCCCGTATATATAATATAGGATGAGGAGGAATTTTTTTTATTGAACATCAATAATAATCAACTTTCTTAGGGTTTACGAGGAGGAAAATTTAATTTGACTAATTGTTTAATTGTTTAATTATGGTATTAATTAATGTTGAAGGGCGCGTGTTTTGGGCCCAAGATAATATAGGGCTTAAAATTAAACAAAAAAAATATTGATATATTAATTTATTAATTAAGAAAGTATGCAGAGAAATAAACAACATAAGAGCATGTAAGGTTGATGTTAATTCAAGTTCTTTACATGGTGTAACTCTTATTTGAAGACTAGCGTTTTGTATTGGATAAGAAAGTCGTAGTCTACTAGTCTTGAATGTGAACAATTTCATCAATGTATAAGTTAAAAATATAATATATTTTTTTAACTGGATATAATGTTTTGGACATGGGGTCCTTTTTTTTTGTTATGAGTTTTGTTCCAATAGGTTTTCTTTAACAAGATTTTAACGATGTCTCGTAGCATAAAAATGAAATAATCAATTCATAACAAATTTCATTTGTAATAATTAGGTGTGCGAATGGAAGACAAATTATCTATTTTTACTGGGTGCTTTCAAATATTTGGACTAACCCTGAATAACTTGATGGGTTGGTTGTTCGATCATGTATGCTGTTTTCTTTTTCTATAATGCAAAACTTTTTGGTTGTGAAAATGATTATTAGATTAAAAATGTAGATTAGCTCGTAACCTTTGGGTAAAGTAGGGAGTCGATCAGCTACAAGCTAGCAATATTAGACATATATAGCACGTAATCATATTTATTAATAAATAATAATAATTAAGAGAAAGAAGTGTAGCTAATTTGTAAACGTAGTAGGAATCCGAGTCTACGAGGGTTCTTGCTTCTTGGCAACTCATGCAAATTAAAGGAGGGATTTGAATCTGATGCAATTGGATCGAGTCTACTACTATATACTAGAGTGATCATGTGCCTCCATGATCGTGATCAAGTGGCTATGCTTACACACTCATGACTCATCCAATAAAGATGCTCCACTAGGGCCACTGATGTGTCGTCGGACGTGGGGCCTACTCACAAGCCACCCAATGAGAAGCAAGATATTCTCCTAGCACAAAGCCTTCTACTGTCTTTGTTCAACACCTGTGCCTCTCCCTCGTATCTGCACCGCAGCTATCGATCACGTACCTTTGCAATTTTGTTTCTTCTTTTGATAATTAATTATGCCACTTTGCATTTGTTCCTTAATTATTCCTTAATCTTTCTATCATCTCCACCCTTATTTTAAAGCATCGCCTTTCACTTTACATAGAAAGACATAGGATAGAAACATATTTAATTCATTTTTGTAATTGACTTTATATTTGTTTAACTATATATTATAATAACAAGTATTCCTCAATTTTTATAACAAAATATATTATAATAACAAGTATTCCTCAATTTTTATAACTATATATTATAATACAAGTATTCCTTGATCTTTCTAATAACAACTATATATTTAATTCAGCCTTATAACAAGTATTATATCAACATGGGTTTATGAACTCGAATTCCACGATGTGCTAAACATACATGCTATTAATCGAATCCTAAGTTGTCACAATTAAAGGATGAAGTTTGGTTGGAAGCGCTATAACTCTTCCAGCCCTCTATTGAGCCTCATAATTGTCAACGTGAATCTTCTCATAAGGTGTGCTATGTGTGTAATTGTGGTTGGAGAATGATATCGATATATGCCATCATGATTATGTTAACTTCTTATTGAAATATGATGTTCATATGTGAATGTTTTTTTATATTATATTGATATATTGTCAAGTATGTTTGTAAATATATTGTGAATATGTAATATAGATAATGTTTTATTAGGAATGAGTTACGTTTCACGGGTATAATAGTGAAATAAGCACGTAAATGTAAAAATTGTAAGATGTTGAGAGAATAATAGAAGATGAGAAGGGGCCGGGGAACAAGAGGCTCCCGTTGTAGAAGCAAAAGATTGGGTTGGAAATTAATGTGTGTGTCATATTGACACTATAACGGTGGCTATATACGGATCTCTCTACCGCACTGGTTGAATCATCTTTGATCCAATTGTGAGCCACACAGCCAAGTGCCAAAATGCCAAGTGTCCGTTTATGCCAACACACTTACACACACCCGACCATCTTATTATTCACTGGCGCTAGCTGCTACTGTAACTACTGTTTCTCGTGCTGCTTCATCATTCCATCAATCTATGTAATTATATAATTTTCAAGCATAAAAACAGAAGCGAAAACGCAAGTGCTTTCAAACAAAACGACAACAACGCTAGTCAATCACTTGCGCCCAACTCAACATGACAGTGAGACAGACACAAGGGTGGAGCGAGCTACAGTGAGCTACAGTGAGCTAGTTAAATATATATTTTAAAATTCTCAATCGATTTGGAAATACAATTTCAGACTTCTCAATGGACACATATAATTATCATATATGATTTATAAAAATACTAGAAATATTTTTATATAGAATTTTATAGCTCATATTATTATTTCTTGGTTATTTTTTTATCATAATATATTTTAGGCATACAATGATTTCAAATTGAGAATCCGTCGAGAACAACTATAGTTATAATAAATTAATTAGTAGCATTATATATGTGATTTTTTTTTTAAATAGTTTATTAATTTGGCATATATTATGATGAGTTAAATTATATTTAACCTTTTTTAAAAGTATTTAGAGTGGTACCCACACAGATAAATTCCTGACTACACCACGTAACGGGTTACAAAAATATAATATATATAAATGCATGCACAACGCTAGCTATTTGTAGTTATTAAGAGATGGAATAATTAATGGATGAAAATGAAAAATAATAAATTAATAAAGGTTGCATTTTTAATTTCAGTAGTGCATATTGGTTGATCTGTGAATTTCGGGTTAATTTGTCAACCGATTTTTAGTTTAAAACAGAATTGGGGCTGAGAATCAAATCGAATTGAAAAATCGATTAAGAGTTCTAGTTGCAGGCATAGCAGTAGCTATTTATAATTATTAAGAGATGGAATTAATGGATGAAAATGAAAGATAATAAATTAATAAAAGTTGCATATTTAATTGCAGTAGTAGTGCATATTGGTTGAATTGAAGGCGGCAGGCAGAGGTAGGCAGAGTAGAGGCAGGCATCCATCTCTATCTGTGTGAATGTGTGACTCTGTCTGTCTCCTTCCTTCCCATCTGTTTCTGGAACCCCAGCGGGGACTCCAGATGAGGCCCCTCCCGTCCATCACGGCACCAACGTTTTTACCCATTCAATTCAACGCTTCGACCCCTCCCATATTCCATCATGTAACTTTGACCACTCATTATACGTACACATGCCTACACAAATCTATCATCATTTTATTTTAATCTTTTTTATGTTATAGGGATGATAATTTTTAACACGACTCAACACACAATCCAAAATGTCACGAAATTTATCTGGGTCAATCTGCCAAATTAAAATTTTTGGAGCAAACTGTTATGACAGGTTTAATAAACGAGTATGTTTCGAGTCAATCTATTAACTCGTTGTTATGCCTAAAAAATGGCTCCTGGCCAAGAGTGAGATTTTCGGGTGTAAACATCCATATAATGACATGTTAACTCGATTAATAAACTGATAGATTTCATGTCAACTTTTTAAATGACCTGTGTATTAGCATGTCAATCACCTATTATATACTTATTAAATCTTATAATTTAATTATGTTAAACAAATCATATGTTAATTGAGTTTTGAATATGATCTATTCATTAAATGGATTACATAAATTAACTGGTTCATTAACATATTGGATATCCTTGACACGATTATTAAATAGATCGAATTCAAATTGGTCATATTTGGATAAAATAAAGTTCATGACAGGACATAAACTCGATACTACCTGACCCGATCCGACCCATTACCAGTACTACTCCAACGTTCATTGATTCAGTCGAAAAATCGTCCCAAAAGAACATGGTACTGTGTTTATGTGGCTCATTAAAATGTAAATAGAACCTTAATTAATTATATATTCTTTATGACAGGACCGCCCCCGAAAGGGGCATCGATTAACAGGACCCACCCCGATTATCGCCTCGATAATCGGGAAGCATCCTGCTCCCGTCTGACAATCGAACCCAAAAGACCGGAAAACTAGTTAAAATTACAACACACCCATTGTCAGACCAGGGAGATTAAACAAATACATCCGACTGGACGTCAAGTCCACAGTTTCACAGAGCAATATTACAAAACAAATTAAAGAAACAAATCCTACTCTGTGAACTAACTACTCCGCAACGGAAAACTTTATGCCTCCGCCTCTGCCTCGGCGCTTGCCCCCGCACCTGTACCACGACCTGGAGGGAATTTAAAACAACAAAGTGTGAGTGGACCGAAACATAAGTTTACAGGAAAAACAGTTTTTCCGAAATCGGGTTCGCCCTCCAGTTTTGTAATCCGCATGCATAACCAAAAATCCAAAACTTGTGTATTAAACTTTTGAAAACTCTTTTTCCGAAACACATGAAAAACGTTACAAGGATCGTCATAACTCATGTAAAACCATTTAATAATACCGGATTCCAGAAACCGTCATGTTGAAACATTATTTGCCCAAATCAAGTAAAACGTAAATCAATAATCACGATTATGCCGTTGGATCCATCCGAGTCTTTAAACTCAATATTAGGCCTTCCTGAGATATCAACGAGTCTTTAAACTCAAAACACGATTAGTAGGCCTCGGGGGTATCATAATAATCGAGTCTTTAAACTCACGAGTCTTTAAACTCAATTTTCGGGCCCGCCCCCATCATCAACATACCGGGTCTTTAAACCCAAAACCAGATCCAACCATCAACCGGGTCTTTAAACCCAAAACCGTTTTTAAAACACAATAAACCATGATTCATCACAACCGTTTTCCAACATCATTCCGAAATCATATCACAACATAGTAGGACTTATCTCCGAAGTCACATGCAATTTCCAACACATGCAATTTCCGAAAATTACTTCACCATATGATCAAACATCATAAATCCGAAACATGCATATTCATATCCAGGTACTTCATCAAAATCATCACGCATGCATAAGCAAAAACCGTAATCTCGAAATGCGTGAAATACGATAAATATCTCGAAAAACGTGAAAACATGTAAAACCGATATATCATCTCACCATCATAAAATCATATGTAAAACCATGAGATAAATAAGCAAAATAGTCATGCATGCCCAATTTAGAAATCAAAAAGTCCACTCACAGTCTTAGGACGCGTCAATCGCGTCCCACGCGCTCCTCCGTAGCTTCGGAAGTGTCCGGGCCTGTGAAAACGTACAAGAAGGGTTACAAACATCCCAAAATAACTCGTAGGATTTTTCCTAATTTTTCCGGATTTTTCGGCGAAAATAAACTTAAAGGCTTAATCTTCCGGACTCCCGAAATTATCCCGAATGACTCCCGATCGATTCGAACTCTAAAGATAAAATGTTAGTTAGACTGAAAGGATTAATTCTCATGTTGACCGTGATCGGAGTTGACGTCACTCGCGCCGTCACGCGCCGCCCAAAGTGGCTGCGCGTGAAAGCCACGCGCCAAGCTACAGTACCTTCGTCCTTACCCGAATCAACTGATAAACGGGTCTATTACCCGCGACTCAACCCGACCAGTTCAAGCCCAATTCTCAATCAATTTGACAGGACCCGTCCCAACTGGACGTTAAAAACCGTACACGGTCCTGCTCCCGTCTGACAAGTCAACTGAAAGTCCGAAACTACCCTTCAATACCTGTCAGACAAGGGAATTTTTGCGCCTGTGCCCGCACATACCTCCACCTCTAGAATAGCCTCGATCAACGCGCCACGACCTGAAGGGTTAACAAAACAGAAAAGGTGTGAGTGGACAAAAATGACCTCTTATAAAAACATTTATCAAAATACATTCTTACCCTCCAGTTTTCACAAACTTGCATGCATATCGTAAAACATGAGTAATAGTATGAAATCATTCAAATATGAACAGTGGACCGATAAAATCAAAACATATTTTCCCATGGTCCACACAAACTCATGTTCACCAAATCAGTTTAACATCTCAAAAAGTTCACAATTTCTTTAAATCATTTTAACCGCTAAACCACGGTTTCCTCAAAATCATTTTCCATAATCCACGGGACTTATTTCCATATCCTGTTGCTTAGAGTCACGTTTATCCCTGCAACGCGTGCATATCAATAGGCTCAAGGACCGCTCAAGATCCGAGCATCCGCTGCTGTGAACACATCATCAGTCAGCAATCTGTCGCTGGGAAAAACCTCACCAGCCGACGATCCGGATCTCGTGAACATATCACTTACCGATCCATATAATCCAGCACATCTGATCTGAGTCAAGCCTCCCCTGGGCTGCAAGACAAAGATCGTGCTACGTGACCTCTTCGGGGTAAACACTTCCATCCCGAAGGCGAGCGTTATCTCCAGGGTGCACTCCGGGGAAAAACATATTTTCTCCCGAAAGCTCTAAATATCCGCAACATATCACCATCACAAAAACCAGTGAAAAACAGTTGCATTAAAAACCAAATCATATATCAACACAGGGTCTCAGCCCCAAGTCCCGATTTACTTTATAAATCTGAAAATCATCAATATCATCATGTCATTACATGGAAATACAATTCCAACCAAAATCACAATTCCATTGGGTCTCAAGCCCAAAATATCAATATCACGTAAATCCGTGCAACCGTAAACCCGAGTTGCCACGATCACGTAAATCCATGAAATCAATCACTGACTCATAATCCGAGTCCAAGTATCATTTTCAATTTCCTGACTCATAACCCAAGTCAAAACATCATTTTCAATCCGGGCCTAGCCCAAAACATCATTTGCACGTTCCTCGTAAAACGTGCCCGAAAGACTGATTAAAATAATCACAAAATCATGAGAATACCAAAAATCATCAAATTCACATGTAACTCCAAATCCGAGTCAAAATCATTATTTACTTGGGTTCTCACGCCCACAATATCATTTTTAACCAATTTCATGATTTCTCGAAAATCGTGTCAGAATATAATAATATAATAATCACAAAACCGAGAAATCACCGAATTGAAATACCAATCATGCCAAAGCATATCAAATCATATAATAAAGCATTTTAAATCATATATGCATGCATCACAGTTAAAAAACCAAAAGTCCACTCACACACACCGTTCAAAACGGTTCGTTTCCGAGCTGCACGTTTTTCCGTAAATTCTGGAAATCACAACTCCTGTCCAAAATCATTAAAGAGGGTTACTAACATCTCAAAATACTTCATATAATTTTCCCCAATTTTTCTGGAATTTAAATACGTATTTTAAACGTAAAACAAAACTTCGGATACGCGGAACATTATCGAAATAATATCCGATTTCCCCGAAATCAACGTCAAAATGTTCGTTACACTGAGAGGATCAAAAGTCATGTTGACCTCACCTTGAGACTAGGCTGGACGCGCCCTCACGCGTCGCCGTGAGTGGCTGCGCGTGAAACCCACGCGCCAGCTACAGTGTCACCAGCCTAACCCGTTTGTCTGATAAACGGGTCCTTTAGCCCGCGATCAGACCCGGTTCCAATCCTGTCAATTCGACATTAATTCCTTCAATTGAACATTCAATTAGTTTCGTTATAAGTTCAATTAGGGTTCTGTATCATCAATTACTTGAAACATTACCTAAATCCTCACGATCAAGGATGAACAATCGAAGGACCTCCGGCCACTGTTCATCATTCGAACTCCCTCAATTCTACACGATTTCCCCAAATTGGTTCATCAAGAAGCTTCATTGATCTCAGGTAAACCTTTCCCCCAACTCAATTGGATCAATTCATTGCTCAATCTTCACGACTCAAACTCGAACATCCGAACACTGTGCAACCATGGAGTTTCCACCTTGGCCACTGATTCCTCCCAATTGATGAACCCAGAAGCATCAATGGACCATGAGGAATTGTTTCCCCACCTCAATTTCGTCGTTTGATCACGCATTGATCACGACTCAAGCTCGATCTCGCTCACTGTTACTAAACCCGTTCAGAGCCATTTGGGCATGAATTCCTCTCGTTTTTGATTTGAAACAACTCGTCTCAACCTCAGGAAGCTATTTCCAATCACCAATTCGATCATCACAGCTCAATTCATCCAATTTCGATTTTCCCTCCCAAAACTCAAAATCCGAAATTCCAGTTCGATAGTTACCCTCAATCCCTCGTGTTTTCCTCACATCAATTAGTCTCTGAATTTCTCTCCAATTTCCGTTCATAAATTAGTGGATAGGGAGGAGATTAAGGGTGGAAGGATTTTGAATTTTGGTGGTGCACGGGTTAAGAAATCACAGAAGAGAAAATGGAGGTTTAATGGATTTTTAATTAATTAATCATCACAAAAAACACAATAATTAGGTCTCCCCCAAAATCATGGATCCATGTTTTGTGCCTGATTTTAAGGGATGAGTGACACTTGTGTGCTCAGTCACCGGGTACTGTTCATTATTAAAATATTATTTATTCCTGGTTCGTTCGGTTAATCGGGCTCGATTCCGTGACCATAACTTCGTCGTCGAATCTCCGATTTCGACATGCCGCCTGTCGTTGGATTCGTATCGACGAGACCTACGTAATGGTCCTTGGCCCTCGTCCGTTGGACTTCCCGGCCAAAAAGTCAACATTTGGCCCCTACTATGCCAAATTACCAAAATACCCCTCAACTTCCGAACATCATAACTTTCTCTACGAATGTCGGAATTGAACGTGTCACCTGTCTATGAACTCGTGACGTCCCGAACAACATCACAGTCATCGGTCAAAGTCCATTTGACCGCCCGAACTAAAAGTCAACATTTTTGCCCACGCCAGTGGGCAAAACGGTCATTTTGCACGTTTCGTCTGATTTCACTCAACTAATCCCCCAATTAGTCATTCTAATTCATAATTAATTAATAATCACTCCTCGATATTCGGGACGGGTCATTACACAATTCCTCTCATTTTTGATTCTATTATCTTCTCTAATCCATTAATTTTAGGTCTGTATTGATGATTAACCTCGACTAGTACCCAAACGACTCAACTCAAGCTCGAACAGTCGAACAAATCGACTTCTGGAACTCACCCAAACTAACTCCATTCTCAAATTAATTTCACCAGTAGCTTAAGGGGACATATACGAACACAATGGTACCATCAATTGGTCTCGCCGTTACCTGGAAGTCGTCGTCCTCAAGCTCGAAAATACTCAGAACCAGGGAACTCCGTTCTTGGCCAATTCGTGAGTGTCGTCCTTCGAATTCGACGTGGTTGTTTCCTTTTGCTCTCTAGAAGACTAGAATGGCCCCTGGTTTCGATCAACAAGCCTCAGAAAATCGAATTCAATTTTTCCCTCCAACTGGTTCATCCTCTGAACCGCAACTCAGGTTCCTGGGCGAAACGGGCTCCAATCCCTTCAGTTCTTGCACCGTAGTGATTATTTTCACTCAAGAAGTGCTCACCGTGTGATTAGATTGATCCCTCGACCCTTAGAAATTGAACTCTGCGATTTCCCCCCAGAAACCCGAAAATGGTTCTTCACTGGTTCTCTCAATCTCTCTCAGATTTTCCACAGCAGGAAGGAACGCAAATGAGTCTCTCAGCCCAAAGGCATTCAGAGTAATCGATTCAAACAGGTCAGCAACTCGTGGGAGACACTCTGAAGTCTCTGAAACAGGTTTCCCGCAAGCACAGAGACCACAGCCATTCCTCACTCTCTCCGTGCTCTGAACTCTGCCCAAACGTGCACCAAGGTCACTCAATCCTGCTTCCACTGCCTAAAAACCACATAAACAAATCATCTGAGCCCTTCCACTAGCCATAAACAATTGCACGCACAAGACCCACGGCCGTGCACTCTGTTTTTTCACGGTGGTGAACAGTAACCACCGTGAAATGACCAAAATGCCCCTCTGTGCAATAATTACCAAAATGCCCTCCAACATCCGTGACCCATAACTCGGTCATCCGACGTCCGTTTCAAGCGTGCCGCCTGTCGTTGTACTCGGGGCGTCGAGACGAACATAACGGTCTTCGAGTCAAATGAATATCAATTGTCAAACAAAAAGTCAACTTTTTCCCCTTATAACGCCCAAATTACGATAATGCCCCTGAACTTCCGAACATCATAACTTTCACTTCGAGCGTCCGAATCGGACGTGCCACCTGTCTATGAACTCGTGACATCCCGAACTACGTCACGGTCATCACTCAACGTCCGTTCGACCTCCAAATCAAAAAGTCAACAAATTGACCACACAAACACAGGGGTAAAAACGTCATTTTATTCAATATTTATAATATTACATTTCCAGAACGTCCGGTGGCGTTACAATCTCCCCCCCCCCCCCCCCTCAAGAAATTTCGTCCCGAAATTTCAAGGAAAACAAGTAGGGGAACTGGTCTCGCATCTGCGCCTCGGGTTCCCATGTGGCTTCCTCCACATTCTGGTTCCTCGAGAGAACCTTTACCAGAGAAACGGTCTTCCGACGTAGTACTTTATCCTTTCGATCCAAAATCTGTACGGCTGTTCCTCGAAGCTCAAATCATCTCGAAGTTCAATGGGTTGTTCCTCCAGTACATGAGATGCGTCAAACACATATTTCCGCAACATCGACACATGGAAAACATCGTGGACCCTCGAAAGCTCTGGCGGTAGTGCCAGCTGGTAGGCCACCGGGCCAATCCTCTCGGTAATCTCATAAGGTCCAATATAACGAGGGCTCAACTTCCCTCGCCTGCTGAATCTCACTACAACCCCTTCCAAGGGGGACAATTTCAGAAATACCCGATCTCCGACCGCAAACTCTAGGTCTCGAATCCGATGGTCCACATAGCTCTTTTGTTTGTCCTGGGCTGCCTTGAGCCGATCCCTGATAAGTCTGACCTTCTCTCGGTCGTCAGTTTCCACCAATTCGGATTTAGTCAGTTTCCTTTCACCCACGTCCGTCCAACACAACGGAGTTCTGCACTGCCGTCCGTACAAGGCTTCGTACGGAGCCATCCCAATGCTCGCCTGATAGCTGTTGTTGTAGGTAAATTCCATCAAGGCTAGATGTGACTCCCAAGTGTCCTGAAATTGCAAAATCGCAAGCTCGCATCATATCCTCCAAAGTCTGGATGGTCCGCTCAGACTGGCCGTCAGTCTGAGGATGAAATGCAGTACTGAAACGAAGTTTCGTCCCAAATGCTTCCTGCAGACTCTGCCAAAATCGAGAATAAACCTCGGGTCTCGGTCAGAAACTATTGATTCCGGTGTACCGTGCAGACGAATGATCTCGTCGATAAACAACTGGGCCAACTGTGTCATCCTGAAGTTCTCTCGCACCGGCAATAAATGAGCTGATTTCGTAAGCCTGTCCACAATCACCCAAACTCCATCGTGACCCCTGGGTGTCCTAGTGAAGTCTAAACACAAAATCCATCGTTAAGTGATCCCATTTCCATTCCGGAATAGGTAGTGGTTGCAAGGCTCCATAAGGTCGTTGTCTCTCAGCCTTCACTTGCTGGCAAATCAGACACCTGCTGACAAACTCGGCAATCTCCCGTTTCATCCCCGGCCACCAGTAGTGCTCTCGCAAGGTACGATACATCTTGGTCCCACCAGGATGCATCGCGTAGGCCGAACTATGAGCTTCGTCCAAGATCTCCTTCTTCAGTGCCTCAACGCCGGGCACACACAACCGTCATTCTTTTAGCAAAGCTCCATCCTCCCTGACTGTAAAATCTAGCCGTTCACCCGGCTTCCACTTCAATCCGAAGTACACATGAGACAGGATCTTGAGATTGAGCCACAACGATCTGATCGACCAAGAAGTGGTCTCACATGAAAATTAGCCAGCAAGACACCTTGGCCATCCAAACCCAAATCAATGCTATTCTTACGGAGTTCAACCAAAAGTGGTAAATGAACCGTCTGTAGATGTGCTACAGAATGCGTTAACTTCCGGCTTAGAGCATCAGCCACCACATTGGCTTTTCCCGGGTGGTACTCAATCGTGCAATCATAGTCCTTAATTAGCTCTAGCCACCGTCGCTGCCTCACATTCAACTCCTTCTGAGTGAACAAGTACTTCAGGCTCTTGTGATCCGTAAACATTCTGCAAGTCGCACCATACAGGTGATAGTCTCCAAATCTTCAATGCATGCACAACAGCAGCTTAACTCCAAATCGTGCGTAGGGTAATTGCGCTCAATGCGGTTTCAACTGGCGCGAAGCATAGGCGATCACTTTCCCATGCTGCATTAGTACACATCCCAAACCCTGTAAGGATGCATCGCTGTACACCTCAAATTCCCCACTATCGTCCGGAAGGGTCAGTATGGGAGCAGATGTCAACCTTTCCTTTAGCTCCCGAAAACTACGCTCGCAATCGTCATCCCCACTCAAACTTGACTCCCTTCCGCGTCAGTCGCGTCAACGGGCAGCAATGGTAGAGAAACCCTCTACAAACCTCCTGTAGTAACCGGCCAAACCCAAGAAACTTCTGACTTCAGTGACGGTCCTCGGTTGTTCCCACTTCGCCACCTGCCTCAATTTTCTGAGAATCCACACTGATCCCGTCCGTTGAGATCACATGCCCCAAGAAACTCACGCTCGTCAACCAAAACTGACATTTGCTGAGCTTCGCATACAACTGGTTTCCCCTCAAGGTACCTAGCACCATCCTTAAGTGCTCCTCGTGCAGCTTCCGCACTCCTCGAGTAGACCAGGATATCGTCGATGAACACGATGACAAAGCGATCCAAGTAAGGCTGCAACACTCAGTTCATCAAATCCATAAACGCTGCGGGTGCGTTGGTCAAGCCAAACGGCATCACAAGGAACTCATAATGACCATTAACGGGTCCTAAAGGCTGTCTTGGGTACATCCTCATCCTTAACCCGCAACTGATGATACCCGGAACGTAGATCAATTTTGGAGAAGTACTTGCGCTCCTCGCCGATGATCGAACAAATCATCGATCCGAGGCAACGGGTATTTGTTCCTGACTGTTACTTTACTCCCATCCTTTTTCTTCACAAACAACACCGGGGCTCCCCAGGGGGATACGCTCGGTCGAATAAATCCCATCTCAAGTAATTCTTGTAACTGCGCCTTCAGTTCTTTCAACTCGGCTGGCGCCATACGATACGGAGTCTGAGAGATAGGTTGCATACCTGGAACCAGATCAATAGTGAACTCAACATCTCGATGCGGTGGCAATCCCGGTAGATCCTCCGGAAAGACATCCGGGAACTCCCGTACAATCGGTATATCCTCCACCCTCAATGGTGCAGCTCGTGAATCCATCACTCGGGCTAAGTATCCCTGGCACCCCCTTCCTCAACAACTTACTTGCCTTCAGGGCAGAAATCACTCCGACAGGAGTTGCTCGCTGTACTCCCTGAAAGGTGGTTTCCGGTAACCCCGGGCTCCGAAAAGTAACCCTCTTATCGACACATTCGATGGAGGCATGATGGAGCGTCAACCAATCCATACCCAAGCTGACATCAAATTCATGCAAGTCCAAGAGTATCAAATCTGCCACCAGACCAACATCACCTACCATTACGGGACACTCCCGCAACACTCGATTCACCACAAACACATCTCCGGTGGGCGTACTCACTCCCATGTCACTGTCCAGTGCGGACACCTCTCTACCCGCCAATAACTCACAATCCCGCGATATAAACGAATGAGTAGCTCCGGGATCAATTAAAACACAAACATCATGTCCAAAGATCGTAAGTGTACCTGTCACAACACCAGGTGCTGCCCTGGCCTCCTGCTGCGTAACAGCAAAAACTCGGGCCTGTGGTCCAGCTGCTCGCCCACGGCCCCGACCCCTCTGTCCATTAGCCGCTCCAGTACCACCTCCTCGAGTACTCTCAGTCCCAGAAACTGCAGCTGTGCTCCGGTCCCTGCTCGGCTCCACCCCGACCTGCGCCACCACACTGTGGCAAGGATGGACACTCCCTCCGATAGTGGCCCCGCTCGGCACAGAAGAAACAGATAACACTGGAAGCATCACGAGCAAAACCACCACCCTGCCGTCCCGTGGAAGGCAACAGAAGTCGCGCTCGCCTGCGGAGCAGTCTGCGCCCTAGGCGCTCGGAATCCGGAACCATGATAGTTACCAGGCCTGCCATAACGATCATTGCCAGCAGATGAGGCTCCACCATAACGTCCCTTCTTTGAGGCTCCCTGACCATACGATCCAGAATATGAACGCCCGCGACGTTTTCCACCACCAGAATACTGTGGACGTGTCGGGAGACTAGCCTCAACCCGCACCGCGGCATCAGACAACTCCCTGAGAATAGCAAAAGCTCCGGCCGTCACGATGGCCCGTATCTCACCCCGTAGGCCAAGCTCAAACCTACGACATTTCTCAGCCTCAGTTGATACAAAGGTAGGAGCAAAACGAGCTAGCATCTGAAATTTCTGTTCATACTCAGCTACGGACATGCTCCCCTGCTGGAGCTGCAGAAACTCGGTCTCCCTAGCATCACGGAATGAACGGGGATAATACTGATCCAGAAACCGCTCACGAAAGGTCTCCCAAGTCACTGTACGGGCATCCCAACCCGACAACTCCAGAGTGTACCACCACTCATAAGCAGATCCATCAAGTAGAAATGTAGCCAACACCACACGCTCCTCAAGAGGACAGTGCATCACAGTAAAAATTCGCTCAATCCGAGAAATCCAACGGTGAGCATCCTCGGGATCCGCTCCACCACTGAATACCGTAGCCCCAAGGCGCTGGGCTCGCTCGATCGAAGCGCTCTCGGCATCGCCATTAGGTCGTGAGGGGGTTCGCGTCGCGGAGGCATGGCCGGTCGTCCTTCTCTGAAAGAGGCATAAGTTAGTACAATAATCAAGGCACACCCGAGTGCCGGACACGAATCGTAAACCTAGGCTCTGATACCAATTGACAGGACCCACCCCGATTATCGCCTCGATAATCGGGGAAGCATCCTGCTCCCCGTCTGACAATCGAACCCAAAAGATCGGAAAACTAGTTAAAATTACACACACACCCATTGTCAGACCAGGGAGATTAAACAAATACATCCGACTGGGACGTCAAGTCCACAGTTTCACAGAGCAATATTACAAAACAAATTAAAGAAACAAGTCCTACTCTGTGAACTAACTACTCCGCAACGGAAAACTTTATGCCTCCGCCTCTGCCTCGGCGCTTGCCCCCGCACCTGTACCACGACCTGGAGGGAATTTAAAACAACAAAGTGTGAGTGGACCGAAACATAAGTTTACAGGAAAAACAGTTTTTCCGAAATCGGGTTCGCCCTCCAGTTTTGTAATCCGCATGCATAACCAAAAATCCAAACTTGTGTATTAAACTTTTGAAAACTCTTTTTCCGAAACACATGAAAAACGTTACAAGGATCGTCATAACTCATGTAAAACCATTTAATAATACCGGATTCCAGAAACCGTCATGTTGAAACATTATTTGCCCAAATCAAGTAAAACGTAAATCAATAATCACGATTATGCCGTTGGATCCATCCGAGTCTTTAAACTCAACATTAGGCCTTCCCGGGATATCAACGAGTCTTTAAACTCAAAACACGATTAGTAGGCCTCGGGGGTATCATAATAATCGAGTCTTTAAACTCACGAGTCTTTAAACTCAATTTTCGGGCCTGCCCCCATCATCAACATACCGGGTCTTTAAACCCAAAACCAGATCCAACCATCAACCGGGTCTTTAAACCCAAAACCGTTTTTAAAACACAATAAACCATGATTCATCACAACCGTTTTCCAACATCATCCGAAATCATATCACAACATAGTAGGACTTATGTCCGAAGTCACATGCAATTTCCAACACATGCAATTTCCGAAAATTACTTCACAATATGATCAAACATCATAAATCCGAAACATGCATATTCATATCCAGGTACTTCATCAAAATCATCACGCATGCATAAGCAGAAAACCGTAATCTCGAAATGCGTGAAATACGATAAATATCTCGAAAAACGTGAAAACATGTAAAACCGATATATCATCTCACCATCATAAAATCATATGTAAAACCATGAGATAAATAAGCAAAATAGTCATGCATGCCCAATTTAGAAATCAAAAAGTCCACTCACAGTCTTAGGACGCGTCCCACGTGCTCCTCCGTAGCTTCGAAGTGTCCGGGCCTGTGAAAACGTGCAAGAAGGGTTACAAACATCCCAAAATAACTCGTAGGATTTTTCCTAATTTTTCCGGATTTTTCGGCGAAAATAAACTTAAAGGCTTAATCTTCCGGACTCCCGAAATTATCCCGAATGACTCCCGATCGATTCGAACTCTAAAGATAAAATGTTAGTTAGACTGAAAGGATTAATTCTCACGTTGACCGTGATCGGAGTTGACGTCACACGCGCCGTCACGCGCCGCCCAAAGTGGCTGCGCGTGAAAGCCACGCGCCAAGCTACAGTACCTTCGTCCTTACCCGAATCAACTGATAAACGGGTCTATTACCCGCGACTCAACCCGACCAGTTCAAGCCCAATTCTCAATCAATTCCTCTCGTTTTTGATCCTATTATCTTCTCTAATCCATTAATTTTAGGTCTGTATTGATGATTAACCTCGACTAGTACCCAAACGACTCAACTCAAGCTCGAACAGTCGAACAAATCGACTTCAGGAACTCACCCAAACTAACTCCATTCTCAAATTAATTTCACCAGTAGCTTAAGGGGACATATACGAACACAATGGTACCATCAATTGGTCTCGCCGTTACCTGGAAGTCGCCGTCCTCAAGCTCGAAAATACTCAGAACCAGGGAACTCCGTTCTTGGCCAATTCGTGAGTGTCGTCCTTCGAATTCGACGTGGTTGGTTTCCTTTTGTTCCCAGCAGACTAGAATGGCCCCTGGTTTCGATCAACAAGCCTCAGAAATCGAATTCAATTTTTCCCTCCAACTGGTTCACCTCTGAACCGCAACTCAGGTTCCTGGGCGAAACGGGCTCCAATCCCTTCAGTTCTTGCACCGTAGTGATTATTCACTCCAAGAAGTCTCACCGTGTGATTAGATTGATCCCTCGACCCTTAGAAAATTGAACTCTGCGATTTCCCCCCCAGAAACCCGAAAATGGTTCTTCACTGGTTCTCTCAATCTCTCTCAGATTTTCCACAGCAGGAAGGACGCAAATGAGTCTCTCAGCCCAAAGGCATTCATAGTAATCGATTCAAACGGCCAGCAACTCGTGGGAGACACTCTGAAGTCTCTGAAAACGGTTTCCCGCAAGCACAGAGACCACAACCATTCCTCACTCTCCCGTGCTCTGAACTCTGCCCAAACGTGCACCAAGGTCACTCAATCCTGCTTCCACTGCCTAAACCACATAAACAAATCATCTGAGCCCTTCCACTAGCCATAAACAATTGCACGCACAAGACCCACGGCCGTGCACTCTGGTTTTTTCACGGTGGTGAACAGTAACCACCGTGAAATGACCAAAATGCCCCTCTGTGCAATAATTACCAAAATGCCCTCCAACATCTGTGACCCATAACTCGGTCATCCGACGTCCGTTCAAGCGTGCCGCCTGTCGTTGTACTCGGGGCGTCGAGACGAACATAACGGTCTTCGAGTCAAATGAATATCAATTGTCAAACATTAAGTCAACTTTTTCCCCTTATAACGCCCAAATTACGATAATGCCCCTGAACTTCCGAACATCATAACTTTCACTTCGAGTGTCCGAATCGGACGTGCCACCTGTCTATGAACTCGTGACATCCCGAACTACGTCACGGTCATCACTCAACGTCCGTTCGACCTCCAAATCAAAAAGTCAACAAATTGACCACACAAACACAGGGGTAAAAACGTCATTTTATTCAATATTTATAATATACATTTCCAGAACGTCTGGGGCGTTACATCGATAGCCGTGCCGGGTCCTGCTCCCGTCTGGCAAGATGACTGAAAAATCCCAAGTTACCCTCAGTACTTGCCAAACCAGGGATAGCCACACGCATTTACTCATGCCTCCGCCCCTCGTACAGCCTCGAACAACGCGCCACGACCTGGAGGGTCAATAAAAACCAAAAGGTGTGAGTGGACAAAATAAATCGGTTTAGCAAAACAGTTACAACTAATGTGTTTACCCACCGCGTAAAAAACCAATGCATGCATACAAAAATCATTTCGCAATCGGTTAAGATTTTCCACATAAAAAAAACTGTGTATCAAATTTCAATATAAGGAAAAACTCGTATGAACCTCAAATCATTTTTTTTTTCTTTCAACCATCGGGTCTTAGCCCGCAATTATAAACACCGGCCTCAGCCCAAAACCACGAATCAAAACCAAATGCACAACATGATCCAAAACCAACAACCATATACCGAGCCACTGCCAAACTCAACCGAAACATCAGAAATCATCAATAAATCACAAGTTAATCATTTTGCTGGATATCAAGTGCGCCCGAGGCTTTAAACTCAAAACCATGCGCATAAACAGACCTTCCCGGGATATCAACGAGTCTTTAAACCCAGAACATAATCAATAGGCCTCGGGGTATCACAGTAACCGAGTCTTTAAACTCACGAGTCTTTAAACTCATTAAGGGCCCTCCCCCGTCATCAATTAACCGAGTCTTTAAACTCAAAACGTGCTCCAGCAATAGCACCCGGGTCTTTAAACCCAAAACAGTTTTCAACGGGTCTTTAAACCCCAAAACATTTGTCAAACACAACAACGTGGGATCCATCCCAAAATCACATTTTCCACAGCAGGACTCATGGTCCGAGTTTCCACATTGCAAATTCCCAAACCTTACTTCACAAAACATGTTCAAATCATCATTAAACACCGGGCATGCACAATCATACCAAATCACTTTATTAAACCCTTTTTCATTCCCGAATTCGAATTCGCAACAATGATTCCGTAAGCCGGCATCCGGAAGCATCATCCCGAACCCAAACTAAGAATCCGCTTTATTATTTCCGAAAACCGAAATCTCGTAAATCAAAGTTATTTTTATGCCCTGAGCATCAAGCCGAAATCACCTTTTTCAAATCCCTTAGAAATCACTTCTTTCTCAAATCTCATTTCCAACACATCAAACCCACAATCATAATCACCAAAATCACGATCCAATCAAAACATCCTCAAAACCCCATTTTTTAAAATCCTCAAAATCACAAGTCTCATTTCACTTCCCAGATTCAAAAATCAACAGTGATCAAATCACAATAACTCGAAATCTCGTAAAACCTGCAAATCCGGAACGTTCTCGAAAAACATGTCAAAACCGTAAGTCACACTCGTAAATCTTAAACAACCTTCTTAAATCATTTTACACCCATTTCATAAAACTCTTTCATTAAACCATCATTATGCACACGAGTGACCATAGTCTCGAAATACGTGCAATTTCATATGTATGGTAAAAATACGTATAAATACGGGAATCGAATAAGTATAAATACGGAAATCAGAATCAATCACAACTTATAATCATAATCATAAAATCATAAAAATAATTTATGCATGCATTAAATTTTGAAAGCAACGTCCACTCACACTGACAGGACCCACCCCGATTATCGCCTCGATAATCGGGAAGCATCCTGCTCCCGTCTGACAATCGAATCAAAAGACCGAAAACTAGTTAAAATTACAACACACCCATTGTCAGACCAGGGAGATTAAACAAATACATCCGACTGGACGTCAAGTCCACAGTTTCACAGAGCAATATTACAAAACAAATTAAAGAACAAGTCCTACTCTGTGAACTAACTACTCCGCAACGGAAAACGTTATGCCTCCGCCGCTGCCTCGGCGCTTGCCCCCACGCTTGTACCACGACCTGGAGGGAATTTAAAACAACAAGGTGTGAGTGGACCGAAACATAAGCTTAACAGGAAAAACAGTTTTTCCGAAATTGGGTTCGCCCTCCAGTTTTGTAATCCGCATGCATAACCAAGTATTCAAAATTTGTGTGTTAAACTTTGAAAACTCTTTTTCCGAAACACAAGAAAACGTTACAGGATCGTCATCACTCATGTAAAACCATGTAATAATACCAGATTCCAGAAATCGTCATTTTGAAACATTATTTGCACAAATCAAGTGAAACATAAAACAATAATCATGATTATGCCGTTGGATCCATCCGAGTCTTTAACTCAACATTAGGCCTTCCCGGGATATCAACGAGTCTTTAAACTCAAAACACGATTAGTAGGCCTCGGGGGTATCATAATAATCGAGTCTTTAAACTCACGAGTCTTTAAACTCAATTTTCGGGCCCGCCCCCAGAATCAACATACCGGTGTCTTTAAACCCAAAACCAGATCCAACCATCAACCGGGTCTTTAAACCCAAAACCGTTTTTAAACATAATAAATCAGGATTAATCACAATTCTTTTTCCAACATTATTCCAAAACATTTCTCATCGTAACAGGACTCATGCCCGAATTCACATGTAAATTCCAACACATGCAATTAACAGAAGATTACTTCACAATATGATCAAACATCATAAATCCGAAACATGCATATCATAACCAGATACTTCATCAAAAATTATCACGCATGCATAGGCAAAAACCGAAATCTCGAAATGCGTGAAATACGATAATTACCTCGAAAAACGTGAAAACAAGTAAAACCGATATATCATCTCACCATCGTAAAATCATATGTAAAACCATGAGATAAATAAGCAAAATAGTCATGCATGCCCAATTTAAAAATCAAAGAGTCCACTCACAGTCTTAGGACACGTCAATCGCGTCCCGCGTGCTCCTCCGTAGCTTCGGAAGTGTCCGGGCCTGTGAAAACGTACAAGAAGGGTTACAAACATCCCAAAATAACTCGTAGGATTTTTCCTAATTTTTCCGGATTTTTCGGCGAAAATAAACTTAAAGACTTAATCTTCCGGACTCCCGAAGTTATCCGAATGACTCCCGATCGATTCGAACTCTAAAGATAAAATGTTATTTAGACTGTAAGGATCAATTCTCATGTTGACCGTGATCGGAGTTGACGCCACACGGGCCGTCACGCGCCGCCCAAAGCGGCTGCGCGTGAAGGCCACGCGCCAAGCTACAGTGTCATCTCCCTTACCCGAACAGCCTGCTAAACGGGTCTGATACCCGCGACTCAACCCGATCAGTTAGCCCTCAATTCTCAGTCAAAACTACCCGTTTTCAATCCTATTATCTTCCCTAACTCATTTATTTTAGGTCTGCAACACTGGTTAACCTCGACTTACACCAAATCGACCCAATCCAAGCTCGAACAGTCGAACAAGTCGACTCCTGGAACTCACCCTACACGGTTCCATTTCCAAATTAACTTCACCAGTAGCAATAAGGGACCCATACGCACACAATGACACTAACAATTTAGCTCGCCGTTACCTGGAAGTAGTCGTCCACAGCACTGGTTTTCCCCTGAAACTGAGACTCAGGTTCCCGGCCAAACCGTCCTCCTCCTCCTTCAATTCTTGCACGGTTGTGCACGAAATGACCCCAGAAGTCTTACACGGCCTTTGGTTTCGATCAACAGGCTCCAGAAGTTGAATGAGATTTTTCCCTCCAACTGGTTTTTCCTTCGAACTGGACCTTGGGTTCTTGGGCAATCCGTGCTCGAATCCCTTCAATTCTTGCACGGCTGAGACTCTATCACTCCCAGAAGACTCACTGTGTGTTTAGAATGATCCCTCGACCCTTAGAAATTGAACTCTGCGATTTCCCCCAAAAAACCCGAAACAGTTGCTCACGGTTTCTCTCACAATTCCTCTCACGCTCAGCTTCCAAATTGAACCAAAATGATCCTAACTCCAACCTCACTCCAATCCCATACTCAGTTATTCGATCTGTATGGCCAACAGCCCGTGGGAGACCAACTGAGGCCTCTAAAACTGGTTTCCCGCAAACACAGAGACCACAGCCATTCCCGTTCCTCCCGTGCACTCAGTCTCTGCCCAGACACGTCTGGCTGCTTCCACAATCCTCAAAATCCATAAACTAACCCACTCACCAGTCCACTTAGCCTTAAACAAATGCACGCTCAAAACCACCACGGCCGCACTCTGTTTCTCACGGTGGTGCTACAGTAACCACCGTGAAATGACCAAAATGCCCCTCTGTGCAATAATTACCAAAATGCCCTCCAACTTCCGTGACCCGTAACTCGGTCGTCCGACGTCCGTTTCAAGCGTGCCGCCTGTCGTTGTACTCGGGGCGTCGAGATGAACATAACGGTCTTCGAGTCAAATGGATATCAATTGTCAAACAAAAAGTCAACTTTTTCCCCTTATAACGCCCAAATTACGGTAATGCCCCCGAACCTCCGAACATCATAACTTTCACTCCGAGCGTCCGAATCGGACGTGCCACCTGTCTATGAACTCGTGACATCCCGAACTACGTCACGGTCATCACCCAACGTCCGTTCGACCTCCAAAACTAAAAGTCAACAAATTGACCACACAAACACAGGGGTAAAAACGTCATTTTATTCAATATTTAATAATATTACATTACCAGAACGTCCGGGGCGTTACAATCTCCCCCCCTTAAGAAATTTCATCCCGAAATTTCAAGGAAACAAGTAAGGGAACTGTTCTCGCATCTGCGCCTCGGGTTCCCATGTGGCTTCCTCCACATTCTGGTTCCTCCAGAGGACCTTCACCAGAGGAACGGTCTTCCGACGTAGCACTTTCCTCCTTTCGATCCAAAATCTGTACCGTTGTTCCTCGAAGCTCAAATCATCTCGAAGTTCAATGGGCTGATCCTCCAGTACATGAGATGCGTCAAACACATATTTCCGCAACATCGACACATGGAAAACATCGTGGACCTTCGAAAGCTCTGGCGGTAGTGCCAGCTGGTAGGCCACCGGGCCAATCCTCTCGGTAATCTCGTAAGGTCCAATATAACGAGGGCTCAACTTCCCTCGCCTGCCGAATCGCACTACACCCTTCCAAGGGGACAATTTCAGAAATACCCGATCTCCGACCGCAAACTCCAGATCTCGAATCCGATGGTCCACATAGCTCTTTTGTCTGTCCTGGGCTGCCTTGAGCCGATCCCTGATGAGTTTGACCTTCTCGGTCGTCAGTTCCACCAATTCGGATTTAGTTAGCTTCCTTTCACCCACGTCCGTCCAACACAATGGAGTTCTGCACTGCCGTCCGTACAAGGCTTCGTACGGAGCCATCCCAATGCTCGCTTGATAGCTGTTGTTGTAGGCAAATTCCATCAAGGCTAGGTGTGACTCCAAGTGTCATGAAATTGCAAGACGCAAGCTCGCATCATATCCTCCAATGTCTGGATGGTCCGCTCAGACTGGCCGTCAGTCTGAGGATGAAATGCAGTACTGAAACGAAGTTTCGTCCCCAAATGCTTCCTGCAGACTCTGCCAAAATCGAGAAGTAAATCTTGGTCTCGGTCAGAAACTATTGATTCCGGAGTACCGTGCAAACGGATGATCTCGTCAATAAACAACTGGGCCAACTGCGTCATCCTGAAGTTCTCTCGCACTGGCAAGAAGTGAGCTGATTTCGTAAGCCTGTCCACAATCACCCAAACTCCATCGTGACCCCTGGGTGTCCTAGGAAGTCCAAACACAAAATCCATCGTCAAGTGATCCCATTTCCATTCCGGAATAGGTAGTGGTTGCAAGGCTCCATAAGGTCGTTGTCTCTCAGCCTTCACTTGCTGGCAAATCAGACACCTGCTGACAAACTCGGCAACCTCCCGTTTCATTCCCGGCCACCAGTAGTGCTCTCGCAAGGTACGATACATCTTGGTCCCACCACGATGCATCGCGTAGGCCGAACTATGAGCTTCGTCCAAGATCTCCTTCTTCAGTGCCTCCACGTCGGGCACACACAACCGTCCTTCTTTTAGCAAAGCTCCATCCTCCTGACTGTAAAGTCTAGCCGTTCACCGGCTTCCACTTCAATCCGAAGTACACATGAGACAGGATCTTGAGATTGAGCCTCAACGATCCGATCGACCAGGAGTGGTCTCACATGAAAATTAGCCAGCAAGACACCTTGGCCATCCAAACCCAAATCAATGCTATTCTTACGGAGTTCAACCAAAAGTGGCAAATGAACCGTCCGTAGATGTGCTACAGAATGCGTTGACTTCCGGCTTAGAGCATCAGCCACCACATTGCTTTTCCCGGGTGGTACTCAATCGTGCAATCATAGTCCTTAATTAGCTCTAGCCACCGTCGCTGCCTCACATTCAACTCCTTCTGAGTGAACAAGTACTTCAGGCTCTTGTGGTCCGTAAACATTCTGCAAGTCGCTCCGTACAGGTGATGTCTCCAAATCTTCAATGCATGCACAACAGCAGCTAACTCCAAATCGTGCGTCGGATAATTGCGCTCATGCGGTTTCAACTGGCGCGAAGCATAGGCGATCACTTTCCCATGCTGCATTAGTACACATCCCAAACCCTGTAAGGATGCATCACTGTACACCTCAAATTCCCCACTGTCGTCTGGAAGGGTCAGTATAGGAGCAGACGTCAACCTTTCCTTTAGCTCCCGAAAACTACGCTCACAATCGTCATCCCACTCAAACTTGACTCCCTTCCGCGTCAGTCGCGTCAACGGGGCAGCAATGGTAGAGAAACCCTCTACAAACCTCCTGTAGTAACCAGCCAATCCCAAGAAACTCCTGACTTCCGTGACGGTCCTCGGTTGTTCCCACTTCGCCACTGCCTCAATTTTCTGAGAATCTACACTGATCCCGTCAGTTGAGATCACATGCCCAAGAAACTCACGCTCGTCAACCAAAACTGACATTTGCTGAGCTTCGCATACAACTGGTTTTCCCTCAAGGTACCCAGCACCATCCTTAAGTGCTCCTCGTGCGCTTCCGCACTCCTCGAGTAGACCAGGATATCGTCAATGAACACGATGACAAAGTGGTCCAAGTAAGGCTGCAACACTCGGTTCATCAAATCCATAAACGCTGCGGGTGCGTTGGTCAAGCCAAACGGCATCACCAGGAACTCATAATGACCATAACGGGTCCTAAATGCTGTCTTGGGTACATCCTCATCCTTAACCCGCAATTGATGATACCCCGAACGTAGATCAATTTTGGAGAAGTACTGCGCTCCTCGCAGCTGATCGAACAAATCATCGATCCGAGGCAACGGGTATTTGTTCCTGACTGTTACTTTATTCAGTTGCCTGTAATCGATGCAAAGTCTCAAACTCCCATCCTTTTTCCTCACAAACAACACCGGAGCTCCCCAGGGGGATACACTTGGTCGAATAAATCCCATCTCAAGTAATTCTTGTAACTGCGCCTTCAGTTCTTTCAACTCAGCTGGCGCCATACGATACGGAGTCTGAGAAATAGGTTGCGTACCTGGAACCAGATCAATAGTGAACTCAACATCTCGATGCGGTGGCAATCCCGGTAGATCCTCCGGAAAGACATCCGGGAACTCCCGTACAATCGTATATCCTCCACCCGCAATGGTGCAGCTCGTGAATCCATCACTCGGGCTAAGTATCCCTGGCACCCCTTCCTCAACATCTTACTTGCCTTCAGGGCAGAAATCACTCCGACAGGAGTTGCTCGCTGAATTCCCTGAAAAGTGGTTTCCGGTAGCCCCGGGCTCCGAAAAGTAACCCGCTTATCGACGCATTCGATAGAGGCGTGATGGAGCGTCAACCAATCCATACCCAAGATGACATCAAGGTCGTGCAAGTCCAAGAGTATCAAATCTGCCACCAGACCAACATCACCTACCATTACGGGGCACTCCCGCAACACTTGGTTCACCACAAACACATCTCCGGTGGGCGTACTCACTCCCATGTCACAGTCCAATGCGGACACCTCTCTACCCGTCAACAACTCACAGTCCCGTGAAATAAATGAATGAGTAGCTCCGGGATCAATTAAAGCACAAACATCATGTCCAAAGATCGTGAGTGTACCTGTCACAACACCAGGCGCTGCCCTGGCCTCCTGCTGCGTAACAGCGAAAACTCGGGCCTGTGGTCCAGCTGCTCGCCCACGGCCCCGGCCCCTCTGTCCACTAGCCGCTCCGGTACCACCTCCTCGAGTGCTCCCAGTCCCAGAAACTGCAGCTGTGCTCCGTCCCTGCTCTGCTCCACCCCGACCTGCGCCACCACCCTGTGGCAAAGATGGTCAATCCCTCCGGTAGTGGCCCCGCTCGCCACAGAAGAAACAGATGACACTGGAAGCATCTCGAACAAAACCACCACCCTGCCGTCCCGTGGAAGCAACAGAAGTCGCGCTCGCCTGCGGAGCAGTCTGCGCCCTAGGCGCTCGGAATCCGGAACCCTGATAGTTACCAGGCCTGCCATAACGATCATTGCCTGCAGATGAGGCTCCACCATAACGTCCTTTCTTCGAGGCTCCCTGACCATACAATCCAGAATATGAACGCCCGTGACGTTGTCCACCACCAGAATACTGTGGACGCGTCGGGAGACTAGCCTCAACCCGCACCGCGGCATCAGACAACTCCCTGAGAGTAGCAAAAGCTCCGGCCGTCACAATGGCCCGTATCTCACCCCGTAGACCAAGCTCGAACCTACGGCATTTCTCAGCCTCAGTAGATACAAAGGTAGGAGCAAAACGAGCTAGCATCTGAAATTTCTGTTCATACTCAGCTACGGACATGCTCCCCTGTTGGAGCTGCAGAAACTCGGTCTCCCTAGCATCACGGAATGAACGGGGATAATACTGATCCAGAAACCGTTCACGAAAGGTCTCCCAAGTCACTGTACGGGCATCCCAACCCGACAACTCCAGAGTGTACCACCACTCATAAGCAGATCCATCAAGTAGAAAGGTAGCCAACACCACCCGCTCCTCAAGAGGACAGTGCATCACAGTAAAAATCCGCTCAATCCGAGAAATCCAACGGTGGGCATCCTCGGGGTCCGCTCCACCACTGAATACCGTAGCCCCAAGACGCTGGGCTCGTTCGATCGAAGCACTCTCGGCATCGCCATTAGGTCGTGGGGGGGGTTCGCGTCGCGGAGGCATGGCCGGTCGTCCTTCTCTGAAAGAGGCATAAGTTAGTACAATAATCAAGGCACACCCGAATGCCGGACACGAATCGTAAATCTAGGCTCTGATACCAATTGACAGGACCCACCCCGATTATCGCCTCGATAATCGGGAAGCATCCTGCTCCCGTCTGACAATCGAATCAAAAAGACCGAAAACTAGTTAAAATTACAACACACCCATTGTCAGACCAGGGAGATTAAACAAATACATCCGACTGGACGTCAAGTCCACAGTTTCACAGAGCAATATTACAAAACAAATTAAAGAACAAGTCCTACTCTGTGAACTAACTACTCCGCAACGGAAAACGTTATGCCTCCGCCGCTGCCTCGGCGCTTGCCCCCACGCTTGTACCACTACCTGGAGGGAATTTAAAACAACAAGGTGTGAGTGGACCGAAACATAAGTTTAACAGGAAAAACAGTTTTTCCGAAATTGGGTTCGCCCTCCAGTTTTGTAATCCGCATGCATAACCAAGTATTCAAAATTTGTGTGTTAAACTTTTGAAAACTCTTTTTCCGAAACACAAGAAAACGTTACAGGGATCGTCATCACTCATGTAAAACCATGTAATAATACCAGATTCCAGAAATCGTCATTTTGAAACATTATTTGCACAAATCAAGTGAAACATAAAACAATAATCATGATTATGCCGTTGGATCCATCCGAGTCTTTAAACTCAACATTAGGCCTTCCCGGGATATCAACGAGTCTTTAAACTCAAAACACGATTAGTAGGCCTCGGGGGTATCATAATAATCGAGTCTTTAAACTCACGAGTCTTTAAACTCAATTTTCGGGCCCGCCCCCAGAATCAACATACCGGGTCTTTAAACCCAAAACCAGATCCAACCATCAACCGGGTCTTAAAACCCAAAACCGTTTTTAAACATAATAAATCAGGATTAATCACAATTCTTTTTCCAACATTATTCCAAAACATTTCTCATCGTAACAGGACTCATGCCCGAATTCACATGTAAATTCCAACACATGCAATTAACAGAAGATTACTTCACAATATGATCAAACATCATAAATCCGAAACATGCATATTCATAACCAGATACTTCATCAAAAATTATCACGCATGCATTGGCAAAAACCGAAATCTCGAAATGCGTGAAATATGATAATTACCTCGAAAAACGTGAAAACAAGTAAAACCGATATATCATCTCACCATCGTAAAATCATATGTAAAACCATGAGATAAATAAGCAAAATAGTCATGCATGCCCAATTTAAAAATCAAAGAGTCCACTCACAGTCTTAGGACACGTCAATCGCGTCCCGCGTGCTCCTCCGTAGCTTCGGAAGTGTCCGGGCCTGTGAAAACGTACAAGAAGGGTTACAAACATCCCAAAATAACTCGTAGGATTTTTCCTAATTTTTCCGGATTTTTCGGCGAAAATAAACTTAAAGACTTAATCTTCCGGACTCCCGAAGTTATCCGAATGACTCCCGATCGATTCGAACTCTAAAGATAAAATGTTATTTAGACTGTAAGGATCAATTCTCATGTTGACCGTGATCGGAGTTGACGCCACACGGGCCGTCACGCGCCGCCCAAAGCGGCTGCGCGTGAAGGCCACGCGCCAAGCTACAGTGTCATCTCCCTTACCCGAACAGCCTGCTAAACGGGTCTGATACCCGCAACTCAACCCGATCAGTTAGCCCTCAATTCTCAGTCAAAACTACCCGTTTTCAATCCTATTATCTTCCCTAACTCATTTATTTTAGGTCTGCAACACTGGTTAACCTCGACTTACACCAAATCGACCCAATCCAAGCTCGAACAGTCGAACAAGTCGACTCCTGGAACTCACCCTACACGGTTCCATTTCCAAATTAACTTCACCAGTAGCAATAAGGGACCCATACGCACACAATGACACTAACAATTTAGCTCGCCGTTACCTGGAAGTAGTCGTCCACAGCACTGGTTTTCCCCTGAAACTGAGACTCAGGTTCCCGGCCAAACCGTCCTCCTCCTCCTTCAATTCTTGCACGGTTGTGCACGAAATGACCCCAGAAGTCTTACACGGCCTTTGGTTTCGATCAACAGGCTCCAGAAGTTGAATGAGATTTTTCCCTCCAACTGGTTTTTCCTTCGAACTGGACCTTGGGTTCTTGGGCAATCCGTGCTCGAATCCCTTCAATTCTTGCACGGCTGAGACTCTATCACTCCCAGAAGACTCACTGTGTGTTTAGAATGATCCCTCGACCCTTAGAAATTGAACTCTGCGATTTCCCCCCAAAAACCCGAAACAGTTGCTCACGGTTTCTCTCACAATTCCTCTCACGCTCAGCTTCCAAATTGAACCAAAATGATCCTAACTCCAACCTCACTCCAATCCCATACTCAGTTATTCGATCTGTATGGCCAACAGCCCGTGGGAGACCAACTGAGGCCTCTAAGGCCTCTAAAACTGGTTTCCCGCAAACACAGAGACCACAGCCATTCCCGTTCCTCCCGTGCACTCAGTCTCTGCCCAGACACGTCTGGCTGCTTCCCACAATCCTCAAAATCCATAAACTAACCCACTCACCAGTCCACTTAGCCTTAAACAAATGCACGCTCAAAACCACCACGGCCGCACTCTATTTTTCACGGTGGTGCTACAGTAACCACCGTGAAATGACCAAAATGCCCCTCTGTGCAATAATTACCAAAATGCCCTCCAACTTCCGTGACCCGTAACTCGGTCGTCCGACGTCCGTTTCAAGCGTGTCGCCTGTCGTTGTACTCGGGGCGTCGAGATGAACATAACGGTCTTCGAGTCAAATGGATATCAATTGTCAAACAAAAAGTCAACTTTTTCCCCTTATAACGCCCAAATTACGGTAATGCCCCCGAACCTCCGAACATCATAACTTTCACTCCGAGCGTCCGAATCGGACGTGCCACCTGTCTATGAACTCGTGACATCCCGAACTACGTCACGGTCATCACCCAACGTCCGTTCGACCTCCAAAACTAAAAGTCAACAAATTGACCACACAAACACAGGGGTAAAAACGTCATTTTATTCAATATTTAATAATATTACATTACCAGAACGTCCGGGGCGTTACACACACACAGTTCAATAAGCTCGGTTCCCCGCGCTGCACGCATTTCCGTAATTCCCGATATTTTCCCAAAATTTCAAATCCTGCCCGAAAACATACTTTAGTGTCACTAAGGGCTTACATAAAAACATACTAATTTCCCATAATTTTCCGGGAATTAATCGTTAATTACAAACGTAACGGAAATCTTCGGACCCTCGGAACCATATTGAAACGGGGTCCGATAAACTCGAAATCAACGCTAAAATGGTTCGTCACACCGTGTAGGCACAGAAGTCGTTTTGAACTCACCTTGAGAAACCGTCCCACGCGCCCTCACGCGGCCGCCACAAGCGGCTGCGCGTGAAAGCCACGCGCCTGCTACAGTGCGGTGTACAGTCGTCGTTCCAACCCGGATTGCTGGTAAACAGGCCCCTTTCACCCGCGACTCGACCCGATCAAATTCCTGCGAGAAACCATCCAATTTCTTCAATTGATCCTACAACTAGACTCACAATACACTCAATTAGGGGGTCTGTAATCCTCATTCAAAATCGACACGGTCTAAAACCAACTCAACTGAACTCAAATCGTACTTGAAGTTCATCATCCAGTTCAACACGATGTCACTGATTCCTTCAATTGATTAGTGGGGAAGCATCGTAGACTCACCCTCACGATGGTTGTGAACTCAATTTCACAAGAACTTACCTCTCATGACCACGACTCCAAGCTCGGTTTTTTCTGCAACTCAGTCGTGACTGTCCATGGCTCCCCAGGCTTCGAGCTTCGGTCCCCTTGATCTGGATCGACTAAGTGATGTCCCAGAAGACCTGAATAGAGCCTCGAATTTGGCTTGGGCTGGCCAAGAATTCGAAATTGGATTTTCCCTCCGTTTTCCCAGTTTTCAGCTTTCTATTTCTCTCCTATGCTCGACCCCTTCCCTTCACAGAATGAACTCCACACAATACCCATCTCTCAATTAACTGAACTGCGAGCCGACACCCGTGGAAACCTCACTCAGACTCACTGAGTCTCTGTTTCCTGCAAACAAGCCCAGACCAATTTTTAAAATTCTTCCTGTGCTCTGCCTACACACACCCACAATCTCTTGTTTCCCACACGACGCATAAACAATCCCTTAACCATTAAACAACTCATCAGCCCAATACTCCTCTCAACTGGTCGTGTAGGTGGTCGATTAGGCGTGGGGAACATCCCCTGTTTTCTTCTATTTTCAGGTGCACCAGCCACGGTTTGGTTGCCCATTTCCACCGTCCACACGGCCATGTCTCCCACTAACACGATTAAACAATCCAACAGCCCTTAAACTACAATTTAGCCCATCCAATTTGCCCCAAAAACCAACCACCCGTGCACTGGAATGTCTCCCATTAACAGGTGCTACAGTAACCGTTCAAACAGCCCTTGCGAAATTACCATTCTGTCCTTGTGCAGAAAATTACCAAAATGCCCCTCACGCATCCATGCCCGTAACTCGGTCACCCGACGTCCGTTCCACGCGTGCCGCCTGTCGTTGTACTCAGGGCGTCGAGACGAACATAACGGTCTTCGAGTCATATGGATATCAATTGTCAAACAAAAAGTTAACTTTTTCACCTTATAACGTCCAATTTACGATAATGCCCCTGGACTTCCGCACGTCATAACTTCCACCCTGTTCGTCCAAATCGGACGTGCCACCTGTCTATGAACTCGTGACGTCCCAAACTACGTCACGGTCATCGGGAAAGGTCCATTTGACCGCCCGAATAAAAAGTCAACGTTTCACCCACAACGTCATTTTGCCTCGTTCGTCCGATTCCACCCAACTAATCACCGATTAACCCCCATTAATCATGATTAGTTACCAACCTAATCCCGAATTCCGGGATGGGTCGTTACACGTTATTATAGTATGACAACATAGCGTCTATTCGTCAATAATCATATTACCAGGTGATCCACGTGGGTCTCATCAGAGTTTGGAGGCCATCGACAACATTTTTGGAAGTAAAACGAAGGGTCTGTTTCTGGTGACGTGCACAAGGATTACCCTATTTCAAAAAGCCAGTCACCCAATCAGATCATCAAAATTTCAAACGCCCACGTACAAGGCCCACTCACCGGCCTCAATTTCCTCCATTACCTCCTCCACCCTATCTTCCTCCACCCTCTAGCTACTATATATATATATATATATATCATTTCATCCATATCCAGTTATATAAATATAAACATATATATAAGATCATTTTTGGTTAATTAATTACTTTGGTGCAGAGATGGATGGATATCCTCCCAAGTCGTGCGAGTGAAGAGTGACTTCCATGTACAAGAGCCAAATAGTATTATCAGCGAGTAAGTAAGTCAAGTCAATCAATCTCGACATCATCAACAGCTTGCAATTATGCGTCAAAAAAATGAGGCAAATAGATGTTCTATTGTTAGGGACTATGTATGCATGACAGCCCAATAATCACTAATTACTTTTCTTTCTTTTTTTTGTTCTCATTGACTTCATTTCCTTATTCCATATTAATTTGTTCATATATATAAATTTATTACGAGAAAATAAGATGTGAATCGGATCATCACGTTTCAAAAATCAAGAGGAATATGCGTTGTGTAGTTTGAACTAACATGCCTTGATTGTCTCAATCAACTCCATCATCTCATTCATCACTTTTCTTTCCTCTTCATCATGTCTTAATTCGCTCCTCTAATTATTCTTGTAACTAATTTCTTAATTAGTGAAAACGTGCTGTATAAAACTCTAGGATCCAAGTCACCTTGTGAACAAGCTACTCCTAAGAAGAACAACACATGCTACTCCTAAGAAGAACAACACATGCTACTCCTAAGAAGAACAACTCTTGCCCATTGTCCATGTCATCGTGTGGTGTGATCATTAAGCTTAGGTGTTCAAATATAAGATTGCTT